>CM066585.1:29767382-31184882 GCA_033816785.1 Picus viridis
CTCACATTTTTGTAACAGACAGACACGCTGAAACATTTCAGGCCAGAAAGCCTCAGTGAAGAAACCTAAGAACAAGTGCCACTGAGGCTATGTTACACCAAACGCTGCCAAATGGAAGATGGCCCTCTGCAGAGACAGGAGCTGGACCTGCAAATGAATCTGCCTCTGCACTCTCATCCTTTAAAAACTTGGACAGTCCCTTCTCAACTATTTCCTACTGGCCTATTCCCAGAGAGAGTACAGCCTGGCAAAGGAAACCCCTTGCTAAACTCATATCTGTCCAACATTCTGAAGCCTATGCAATACAGGATTATCTTGCAGCTTTAATCTGAGTTAGATACTTTAAAAGCTGTTTAAATTCTGTGCCACACAAACCATTTAAACACATTTGCCAGAACATTTCAAGAAACAGAAGGGTGACATTGCAAAATTACTCCCATTTCTTATATTCACAGGTAGCTTTATATTGCAGGTTCCTTTGGCAAAAAATACCAGTAATACACTGGGATAGGTTCTCTACCCCCAAATGGCAAAAGGATTTCCTTGGTAGCCATCAAAATTCATCCCATCATCCTCCTTTTTGTAAACATGTACCCCTTAGAAATTAGACAATGGAGGGAACTGAACATCCCATGGGCAAACTGCCTTCCTGCAAATTGCCTGAATTCTCTGGATGTCAGCTTGCTATTAGATAGGATGAAGTACTCTTTGGGAGGAAAATGCTGCTGAAGAAAGCTACATAGGAAGCTAGGCAAGTGTGCATTTACCAAGAGTATACGATTATCCTAAGAATCCTCTTGTCCAAGGATCTCCAACATCATGGAGCAGAGAAATGTTCAAACTTTTCCAATTTCAGAAAACAAGGGGATTCATATCTCTTGAAATGATGATTTTAAACAAGAGCTTTTGTAACTGGAGAAATGTATAGACAAGGCAGATGATGGGAACCCCCTGGAATTTAATTTAGATTTCCTTCTAGTGTTACCACGGCTACTCTTTTCCTCCTTGTTTCTTACACCTTTTCTTCCCAGCTCATCTCCCCCTCCATCATGTGTCTCTTCATAACCCCATTTCCTGAACCAACCCTGGGCAGCAGGGGAGGTCGTACTAAGATTGCGGTGTGGTGTGTGTCTATCCAAACATTGCCTTTCCATGGTACTGTTACAGTGGTGTTAAAGAGGGAATTCATGCAGAAATTGTCTCTTTTCATTGTTAAGCCATCTGTTGAGCCATTAAGGCCATCACCCTGTCTATTCAAATCTATTCAAGTCTAGGTCTGTCACACCTTGTTTGAGAAAATAAGAGTTATTAGGGGCTGACAGCCCTGCCACATATGCTGGTTTGAGTCAACAAAGAATTGGCCTATCACAATCTCTTTCTCAGAACACTCTTGAGAGCCATCTTGAAAGCCTTATATGTCTATACAGCATATGCTATAGTGAGCCCTGTTCTTGATTCATCCATAGATATTACTGGAAAGAAACAAAATATAGCATCCTTGCTAGCATATCAGTTATTTCTGGAAGGCTCAAAGTTTTTCCCATCAAGACAGGAATGTCTTGATTTAAGAGGCTTCAGAAATGTTCTCCTGACAGCTTTTCCACAGCCCAAGCATAGCTTATTAAGTGAGACTACAAATTTATTTAATCACTGTTCTTTCCCCTCATCTTCTCCTCCTTATGGAGTTTCAGAGGAACCATAAAACTGCTTTATTCCTTTCTAAAGCCTTGGTGCTGCTCTCTCCTGACATTGGAAATCCAGGTAAACACAGCTGGCATTCTGGAAGATATCTCAAATGGACACAAGTCTCCTGAGTCATCTTGAGTCTGCAGAGAACAGTGCAGATACACATCCTGCCCAGGACAAGGTGTCTCCACACAGCCCATATCTGGGGCTAAACTATAGCAGTTTTCCTGTCATCTCCCCACAAATAAATATCAGTCCTGCAGAATGGTGTTTGCAGGCCACAGATCTGCAAGGAGTCCCATAGTAGAACTAGGAAAACAATATCTTACAAGATGGAATACTTGACTTACTCTAAGGCTGTCTGACAGTTGCAAATAAGGCAGCAGTTCTGAAAGTCTAGTAAAGTTCCCACTGTTTATCTCAGTGTTCCTAAAGACTTTCTGCAAGAACGCTATCTAGTTGTTGCATTTGATGTGAGCGGACATCTAAGCACACAACTGCTTTTGACTGTCAATAACATCACATCAGGGATGCATCACACTCCAAACGAGGTGGATATTTCAAAAGATGGGACTGTTTTGAGACTTGAAATGTGTCTGGACTGTGCTAGAAAACAGCCTTCTCCCTCACTCCTGCATGTGTTGGAGGACTTCCACGTGAAGGTCTCATTCCATCTTTGGATTTCCTGTGTTCAGGAAAAGTCAGACTTTCTGCAGCTGGAGCTGGGCTGGAGATCAGCTGGCTTCAGCCAAGCCTGGTAGCCAGAAACCACATTAAAAAGAGTTTTGGCCAGCACCACTGTGCTGGAATACATACAAAGAGAGAGAAACTCAAATTCTGGCACTCACACAAGTTAGCAATATAGAAGACTGGCAAATTTGGACTTGAAAACACTCATGGCTAATTAAAATGGAGACATACTCCTGAGCCATATATTGAAGAGGAGAGATATTTTTGCTGGGTGTGTTATCCCTTCCTCCACCCAAAATGTTTCCACAACATTGCTTCTAAAAAAAAAAAAAAAAAAAAAAAAAAAAAAACCAACCACCCAAACAAAACCCATCAATTTCTCTCTACTTGCAATTAATTCTTCAATTTGTTTACAAGACAGCAAGAGAATTACTCTATTAAGAGCTAAAATGCTTGCAGATCACCATGAGTTCAAAGGATGTAGCATGTAAATACATTGGGGAGAGTTACTCTTTCTCATCAACAAAATAACAGCAGGCAATCCACCTGAAGGCTAGAACAGAATATTTGGAAGAAGGTATTGCTTTTACATTTCTTTACAGCTTGACATGAAAGCCCTGAAACTTCTCCTGCATGTGACCCAAATATGAATAAAGTTCATAACAAAACATAACAGGAGAAAATGAAAAATCCCTGGCTGATATAAGGCACTTAAATGTGGCCAAATTATAATTTGGTTTTCAGCTCATTTGTTCATTCCTCCAAACAGCTACTGACCACGTTCTAGAGCAACACAAATTTGCTGAGGTCCTCTTGACTTTGCTGCCTTCCAATCAGGGAAACTTTAAATAAATCAGGCAGTGTCATTGACTAATAATGAAAGAACCCAAACAAATGAACAAAAACAAACCCACCAACCCAAAAAAATGCAAGCAGCATCTACAAATAGCTGCAGATAGACAGAAAGCTGAATTCCCTATCCATGATACAGGTAACTCATCTGCAGAACTATGGGATTCAATTGCTTAAACCAAGTTTGCTAGAACTCTCACAGCTTTGTCTGTATGGAATGTCTTGCAGCAATTGAACCAGTAGTAGCTGTTGCTTTGCCAAACCCATTGTAACAAGGGAATACAAACTGAGTTTACCTGGGAAGAAGAGCAAGAAAGTATTTCCTTCTCATGTCAAGACCTCATGTCTTATACTTCAAGTCTATAAGTCCCTAATCATAAATGCATTCACTGGACTCCATTAAAAACAATTGTGGCACTCATCTGAGCTTTGCACACTTCTCACTTCAAGTGTGTGTAAGATGTCTCTCCATCTTAAATATCAGAGCGGTCTTTTTCCTCAGACCCAGTTTCCAAGCACAGACCTCCTCTTGGAATTCAATGTCTAGGAGTCAAAATGCCAGGAAACTGAGAAAGGCCCTGTTTCACTGCCTGGTATCGTGCTAAAGCTGGGGTGGCAAAGGGCAGACAATCACCTCAGAGGTGATGCATGTCCGACAGAAGTGTACTGTAATAGATTTAAGCAATCTGACATCCTCCTAAGCATGTTTTACTCTTCAGCAAGTATTTCTTGTAACCAGTGCAGATTTTTCCTGTCAGCAGTTTCTCAGCCAAGCAATGCAACTAAAGATACCAACTCCCACCATGTTGTGGGAGCACAGCACAGCCTTGGGCACTAAAAGCTTTCCAAGAACATCCCCTAGGGGATGTTATAATCTTAAAGAACTGGGGATGGGAAAGGGAATCCCCAAGAGATGCAATGACAACAGAGACACTGCAAAGCAAATAATATTTTTATGTTCTCACAATCCATTTCCATACAGTTCTAAACTTTTCTCCCCAAAGTATTCAAAGCTTGAGCATCTTTAATGAATCATATTTTTTTGAGACATGGATGAGGAAGGAATAAACATACTTCTTAATCTTTCAGAGAGCTCACTGGGACACTGAACATGTGGGATGTGAGATAAACAGACCTAGCTCCAGATCAGCACATAGATGAGCCAACGTTGTTGTATTAGCAGCACCAAATTAATACCCCCAACAGACTGTTGCTTCCTCCAGGCCTCAGCTGGAGCTATGCAACATAGGTGTTCTGGCTGTCTGAATTCCCCTGGGGTCTGCACACTGTGCTGTCCCAAGAGCTGAGACTCCTCAAGTAATGAACACAAAGTACATGTCAAGTGCAAGACCATGTAGCAGGATCATAACTATGGAAGAAAAAAAGTTTTCTAGGCCCAAGAAACAACAGGTGGACTACATCAAACAAGCTAGGAACATTTAATGAGTGTTTTCTGTTCCTTTTCTCCGAGTCACTGTCTCATATCTCCACGCACAAAGGCACAAAAAGCCCCAGGAGATGAGATATGCAAGTCACCTAGTGAACAGCTGAGATAGGCAGGCTCCAGTGTCTTCAAAGGCTTCACAGCTCTGTCCCTTTTGACAATCTGCTCAGCTCAAACACACATCACGTTACTATCACTAACATACCTAGTCAAATGTAGCAAAGCAGGAGGCAAGCTAATACAAAACAACACAGCTCTCAGGATCAAGAGGAAGAGCTCTGTCTCATGCTAGAAAGCTTGTGGTTTGGCTTCCAGACCAGCTTGGTGAGACATACCTATAGGGAGGTTTTCACTGTTATCAAATGGTCAGGCATCCCACAGCCTCAAAGACCCCAGGGAGGCTGTAGCCAGGTGGGGGTTGGTCTCTTCTCCCAGGCAACCAGCACCAGAACAAAAGGACACAGTCTCAAGCTGCACCAGGGGAGGTTTAGGCTGGATGTTAGGAAGAAGTTCTTCACAGAAAGAGTGATTGACCATTGGAATGGGCTGCCTGGGGAGGTGGTGGAGTCACCATCACTGGAGGTGTTTAGGAAAAGACTGGATGGAGTGCTTGGTGCCATGGTTTAATTGATTAGATAGTGTTGGATGACAGGTTGGACTTGATGATCTGAAAGGTCTTTTCCAACCTGGTTAATTCTATTCTATTCTATTCTAAAAGCAGCACATGGATGAATGAGCAAAAAAGTGCAGACATTAAAAAATTATAAACTGCAGTGAGCCACTCAATTAGCAATCTTTCTGCAGTGTTTAGTAGATAGAGAAGGGCTGCCCTGTCTGGTAAGTGACTCACAACATGACAGAACACAATCGATTGGTGATCAATCAGCAGCAGCAGTTTTGTACAGAGGCTGAGCTACACCCAATATGATCCATGCTCCTGTCTCTTTCTACTTAGTTAATTGAGCCCTACTGACACCTAAGCTGGTTATATCATGTGGCGTCTTATCTAGAGTATGGCAATCAAAAAGCTTCAGAAGGAGAAGTTTTTCAGGCACTGCACACAATCTGACCATTGCCAAATCCCTACTGCAATGGTTAGCTGACTCCAGATAACTCTTCAGAACAAGGGAGGAATCATACAAATTCTACCTCAATAGAGACTTCTTTTTTTTTCAGCTTTTCCAGTAGATCCAAAAGTAATTTTAATCCAAAGTAGCAGCTTGTGTCATTTTTTCCTAGAGATTAATCCTACCCTTTCTCCTACGCCTGCATTCTCACTCAACTTTGTTGAAAGACTTTCAGTTTGGGGATCCAGTTAGAGCCCAGCTGCTTTCTGCTCCCACCTCAGTTGTTCTAGCAGAGTAAATGTGTGACTGATAGCAGAGTAGCTGTGTGATTGACACCAGGGCCAAGTCAATTTAGTGCATTCTGTTGCGAAAGGACTCCGTTTTACCTGTTTCAAAGTGGATGGGAAAGGTAGTAAAAATTTAAATTACAATAAGAAAAATCTAGTTACTTTGGCCATTAGCAAGCTCAGCAGGTGAAGCATAATCAAGAAGTTAGGACTGATGGACGCTCTGCAAAGGAACCTATTGTTTGGATTCCCACAAGCCACGTTCCTAGTAAAGCTGTTTCTAGCATGTAATAGCCTGAGGAACACACCCTGATGTAGTACAAGGGGTGAACACGCACTCTCCAAGTCAGCCTGCCTCTCCTAATACTTGGTCACAGAGTGAGGGTCAAAGGCATTTCCCTCACTTTTACTGCAAATTGCAAACAGGTTTGCACGTAGGGCAAAGGGATTGCAATATCTGAGAGGGCAAGCATGGGTGAAATACGGTGGCTACACATCACAGGAGAGATGTCAAAAGGAGATAAGCTTACAAGAGATGCACAGGGAGGCTTGGAGCATCCTCCTTCTCCTATGCCACAGTTTTGAGTCCCCCTGTCTTTTCCATCCACAAGCATTAGAAAGTGCAAGAGGGCAGCTGAGAAAGTAAATCTCATTTCCTTCTAGCCTTTGTCCACAATGAGTGACAACCCATCCCTGTTATCAGTTACTGTAACTCAAGATCTGAGCAGCAACATGAACTTCAAGACAGCAAAATCAGGCTGAGAAGGTAAGGTAGTTAGTATTTCTCACTTAAAAAGAGAAAGCTGTCACACACCCTCCCACACTGCAGTTTCCTCAACGGTCCTGAAAGCTGAGGACAGCTGGTGGCTACTTGGGGAAAGCTGGGTTTGCATAGCATTAGACAGGAATTCACCAGGCAAATGGAAAATCTGTGCCATCAAGGCACCCTCCAGTTGTCTAAAGCCATGAAACCATCCTCTTTCTCTGTTTTAGCGAAAGGCAGAAAGACTTTAGGGAATGTAGCATCACTGGAGAGAGGTACCTGGGCACTTCCTTCAGTAGATACAAGTTCCTTTCATAATGTTCATCTGCTACCAGTGTTTGATGGATCCATGCAGCATAGGTGGGCTAATCCACAGAAGATGGTCTCAGTCTCTTTGCTCTCTTTTTAAAGGAGAACTCATCATTTCTTCATACCACAGGCAGAAAACAGAGCCAAGTTCACCAATACTGAAAGTCTGACTCTACAACCTTAGTACCTTTTTTTCTTCCTTTCAAGACATGCAAATATGGATAAAAATACTGTGAAGACGCTTATATAATATTCACAATGCCATGTCTGGGGTGATCACATTATTCATAGGTTAGCAAGCCTTACATGAATAGTGCAGCTATTCAGTTGATTTCTTATTCAGCCTTCATACAGGAGTACATAATGGCACAGCATGTCACAAACCCTCTAGAAAACTACTTTAATGTCTTCCCCAAATATTTCTAACTTAGCATTACAACAGTTGATCACAACTCCTGTGACAAATTCTTTGGAATGCATGAACACAAATGGGCAGAACTCAGGAACTGCCTCCAGATAACCCAAGAAAAAAAAAAAAAAAAAAGCTTTTTCACACTTAAAGACTTTGTATTCACTCAGAATTTCCAAGGATAAGAATTTTTTCCTCCTTTGACAGAACACAAGGGCCAGATCCATCTGCAAACCAAAACAGCTCATATTGGAGTGGGGTCTTATGGGGGAAACATCTCAAAGTCTCTTTTTCACTCCCCCTTCCCCATCCTGTAAATCCATTCTGCTATGAAGACATAAGATAAGGACTCATTAAGCTTTTTTACCAACACTAGAGGCAAGATGAGTCTAAATCCCATCGTTTCATCATTAATGCAGAGGTATTTTTACATACAGCAGTGTATTAGCTTGGAGCTTAGCCCAAGCTCTTCCATGCCACATCAGTGCCTTCAATCTGTTAATTAGACAAGAAAAAAACCTAACTACTCTCCTTTACCCAGACAAACTCTCACTTTGATAAATGTCTAACTTTAAAGGGTTGCACAAAAGACTGTTCCAAGTGAGGCTTCCTATTTATCTCAGAAGCTGTCCCCAGTAGGTGCTCCTGACATCACAGACAAAGATACGGGCAAAAGGCCAAATTCTGAAACAGCTGCTGTGACCCAGTTTTAATTTCAGCTTTCAAGATACCACAACCTGTGCATTAATTCTACATTTTTACTTAATTAGGAAAAATCCTTTCCAATCAAAGTTTAGATACCAGGGCATTTTGGAGTTACAGCCTCACCCTACAGGGCACTACAATACAATTTCCCTATCAGGTAGTGAGCTGAGTTCAAAAGGCACTGGCTTTAGGTCTGTCTTTCTTTTGGCCAAATGCAAAAGGAATTGCATTTGTAATACTGCATACTCTCCTGAGCCTGTTCTGCTCAAACCCAGATTATATTCAGCTTTGGAAAAATGTCTTCTAACTTTTCTCAAAATACTGGAATCAAGCCCCTGAGATATTCTGCAGACCATGCCTGAAGAACACCTGTGTCAGATTAAGATCTTCAGACTTAAACTATTCAAACCATATTTTGTCTGTTCTCACATAGAAGAAATGTGTCAGCTCTTCTCCATCACAAAACACAAAAGCACCATTCAGTCAATTATTTAAGGATAATAAAGCAGGTTATCAGAAAGTATATGTAAGCAGATCATTCTTAGATAGGAGCAGTTGCACTCTACTGAGATTTTGTTGGCAAAAGCCACACTCTGTAGAGTTATGAAGCACCTTCTTCCAATTCTTTCAATTAGAAACAGGGTCATTTGGATGCTGCATTCTATTTGAGTAGCAATAATCCCCAAAGAAGTATAAAGGAATATAATACTTATGAAACACAAGTCAGATCCATAATGTATCAACTACTTATTCAGCATGAGACTCAAATATTTGAGTCTTTAATGCTTTGGTTATATTAATTCTGCCTTCAGAAGATCATTACGCTGCAAGGAAGAACATAGGATACCTGGGCATAATGCTGTAGCTTGAATCTTCTTACCTCTTACTTCATACAGACAACATAATCACCAAAATGCTATGGAAAAAAAAACAAAACACAAAACAAACAAAAAAACATATGGTTTCCAGATTTCCAGAGAAATCTTAGTTAGTTGATTAGTTAGTATATGCGATTTTTTGCTTAGCCAGTCCCCAGATATCCCAACTTTACATCAACATCCACTTAACAACCACTTAAGTCCTTACACCTCAGATCTAACAATAAATATCCCTAACTGGCTTTCCTTTTGTAAAGAAATAAGCATCAAAGTCTGAAAGTGGGTCTAGATATATTTTAGAAATCAAGCACATGTTAAAGGAGGATCAAGGGCAGAGGGGCTCATGAGTATCTCAAAAGGAATCTGCCCATTTATACGCCAACATTACCTTGGCCACAGACTTCAAAGAGACTTCTGAGGCTTTCACCAGTTGTTGCTTTTTCCATGTTCATTAGTCAGAATGAGATCTCCAAGTCAGCTAAGAAAGAAAGAAAATGTGAGTTTCAACTCTCTGTAAACCTGATTGTTGAACATTTTCAGCTGATTGCATTACCCCTGGCCTAAGCCAACTAATTGCTTTGACTCAGTTGAAGACTAATTGGATTGTTCCCTATAGCTGTGGATCAATGCCACAATACAGTACTATCCACAATACAGTGAAGGCCTGCTAAATCCATGGCCTTGTTGTGGAGAACAGTACCTTTAAAATACATATTTGTTTCTATTGTGAATATTAATTCTAATTTTCTTCTTACTTAAATCATTGTAAGAGCATTACAAATATTTAGCAAGCTGCGGCAAAGCAAAAGAGCAAAAACTGGGCAATGGTTTCCTTCCAGACATCAATTTTAGAAGGCACTTTTGTAAAGTTTATATGTTGAAGAGTTTCAAAAACATATTTTAGACCCTTTGCATGAAAAATTGTATTTAAGGAATTGCATTACAAAAATTTTCCAGTTTCTTTAAACAATAGCCAAAATTATGAAAGACAAGTTTCCACAGCTCTGACTCCAGCTGCCTGTCATTTACCAACCAAAGAGGCTTCCCTGAGCACTCTGCAACATGCAGATGCATCTAGAAGCTTAAATCGATTCAAGATGAAAATTGCTATTGGACAGCTTTCTACAATGGAGGGGAAACTCTCTTTCTCAAATGACATTAAGTGTTGACCTTGGTCTGTTGGCCTTGCAGTTGCAGAGCTCAGTTGTGCTGCTGAACATTGCCCTCATCAGGGTGTGATGAGTTGGAGGACTCTCTGCACATGTCAGCAAGAGTGGCACACCCATTGAAAAGCTGAGCTGTGATTGCAATTCCAGGTGACATTTCACAGCCCACATCCAAAGGAGAAATCACGCATGGATTTTCCATCCTTACCCAGAAGGAACTTCTCCTTAGAGAGATGTAGAAATACTCAGAAGTAGGCTGAAGTACACGTTCAGCTCACAGCTAAGGACACATTACTTCTGGCAAAGCAGTTCTTAAACACAGATAATTTGAATTAGAAAGTGTTATAGATATCTACCTGTAAAACTGCAGGTGGTCTTCTGTAGCTTTTGTCAAAAAGTTCTTTGTAAATTAACCTCAAAAAATACTCTAATGTTTTATCATTTTCAGGAACCATCTCAAGGAAAATGTATCTGGGTTCATTTCATGGTTGAGAACAGTTTGCCTCTCTTATAAATGAGAACTTCAAATTGTCCTGCACCACTTGAGATGAAGACTACCTTCTCTTTGAACTTATCTTGACTTCTGTTAGCTTGCTGATGTAGTATTGAGCACAGAAGATGGGAAACCAGGATTCATCTCTCCCTTGCTGCATAGGAGAGCAACACAAAGCACAGGGTAAAGGCTTTGTTCTCAGGCCACTCATGGTGAGCAGCTTTGCATTTCCCAGTGTCAGTAAGGCATGGTCTAAGCAGACAACTCTGGATTTGGCAGTGAACTATACAATGAAATTTTGGCACGGCTTGTTTAAACCATACACCTGTTCCAAGAGCAGGGACTGAAGGATTCTAAATCTTTTGCCTGAGGTGGTTAATTAGATGATTATTCATACACAGAGCTTAATCCCAAACCCATTGAGACTTCTGGGAGTTTACAGACTAATGATCTGCAAGTTGCTCTCCAGGGACTCCCCAAAGATTAATGATGTGCTAGACCTGCTCAGATTATAGGCCTGATTTACACCAGTGTAGCTCTTGCTACTCAGCTTAACGTTAAGTGTTTTTGCTGAAGTGTTCATATAGCTGCTTCAGGGAGCATTTTTGGAGAGCATTTAAAGCCAAGCAGGTTGGTGGCATCCGAGGGAAAAACAAACAAACAAAACAAAACAGGAAGATGTTGGCTTGGTCCTTGGTGACAAATCTGGGAGATAGGGTAGGATTTTAAAGATTTTATTTGAAAGCCTTTAGCACACCCATGCCGTGAAATGTCAACAAGTAGGAGGGGATTAACATTCACCAACACCTATCATTCTGTCATTCTGTGATTCTGTAACAGCCTCTTCTTTCCTTCACCACATGAAGATCCACATTTGTTCTTTTTGGTATTTCAGCTTCTAAAATAGCCAAATACCATGTTTTCAGCTCCCATGGAACATGAGATTTGCCCAGCTATTTCAACTGGCCATTACTGTGGGCAGGTCCAGGTCTGGATAGGATTGATAGTCCTCTCATCAACTACATGTCCTCCTGGGCCTTGGCATGCTTAAGGAACAGGAAGCACATCATTGTCTTTCAAATGCAGAAGTGGTAAGAAGTGGAAGAGAAAAAAATGAGAGATTAATGTGCAAGGGGCAAGTTACAGACAGGGATATAAACTGGTTAGGAAAATAAGAAGGCTAAAACCAGGAGGCAGAGAAGATGATGAATGAATGAGTGAATGAATGAATGAATGAATGAATGAATGAATGAATGAGAGAAAGAGGTAGGAGACCAGGTGAGGATATGAGGGAAATTATACTTGACATCTTTAAAGAAAGAACACAGAAATATCCCACAAATACACAAAAGAGTTAGCTTCAATATTTCCATACTTACAATCTCTGTACTCAAAAAAAGTCTTATTTTGTTGATTGATGTCCTCTTCCACCTGCAGAAGAACAGTCAGAATCTTCAACAGAAGACAGAAAAGCAGGTGGTTCATGTTTGGATCCATGACCCACACCAGTACTATCCTTCTGCCTGCCCATCAAGTCAATGCCACCCAGTATCACACGGACATGGAAAGAATAAATAGAATAGAATAGAATGCGGGGAGGTGTCCAGGAGCAGTGAGCCTCATCTACACGAATTAGCTTGTGGGTGCAGAAAAGCCTTTGTTAGAGACTTTTGGAGGGAGCTTAACTTCCTGACCAGCCTTAATTGGATCAATACACCAGGAGCAGGATCAAGGCATTTACTGGTTTGTAAGAGATATTTGAGTATGTCAGAACAGGGCCATGGCCCAGTGGTTTCTGTTTCAGGCTGTGCTTGGCTTAGATCTACAAATTTGAACATAAAATACTTTCAGAGGGAGAAGAGTCCAAACTTTTTCATTAGGCTGAACCTTGCAGACAAGTGGTGCCATGAGACTATTTGCAAAGGTAAGATAGCATATCTAGAACAGAGCCTGTTTCACTGATAACATGGATTACTGACTGTGTTGCAGCCCTCTATCACTTAGAAGTTATGAGTCTGCAGTAGGGAGCAGTCTGAAAAGTCAGACATATACGTCAGGGATTTCCCCAATAAGAGGATTACTCATCAAAACAGCAAAAAGGAGCAGAGCTGACAATCTTCTCCCAAGCAGGAAGAAAAAGTAAAAGTGACAAAGAGGAAGTAAGCATGCATAGGTGCAAAACTGTGGCTTCATCAAGGCTGGTCTTTCCATTTTCTGGGGGATCTGGATTTCATCAGGCCTCTGCTTGCACTCTTCAACTCCTGGAAGACCTATAGAAGACCATTTAGTCTGTGAACTGGATTCCTTCAGCTGTATAGGATGGTCATATCGAGTCTGCATCCTATCACCAGCCCCAGAAGGCACAAGTCAAAGTACTGAAATTAACAAATAGAATATGTTAGAGCTGTGGTTATTCCTGCACTCCACATCATATTGAGCAGGAAAATACAAGGACCCTAAATTGCTTTGATCTTCAGCCTTAATTGGTCACAAACTTGTTTGGTCAGGAACAACTGTCTTCCAGAAATATACTGCAGCATCAGTCAAGTATTTTACATTTTCTGACATTGTTTTTTGACCTCTGCCAAGGGCAGCTCACAGGGCAGGACCAGCCAGACTGTTCTCATCCAGCAACACAATCCTGAATGGGCACTGAGTCAGCAAATTAGGAACTGGATTTGGGGAACCTGGATCTACTGCATTGTCTTTCTGATAATCTCTCTGACTTCAAAGCTCAATCTCTGTTGTGAGGTGGGGGTGGTTTCTAACTTTAGTTGACTCAAATTACTTCCAGCTTTCCTGTGCAGCATATAGAAACAATGAATCTTCATGTCATGCCTTTGATCACTGTGTCTCTGCAATAAACTGACCTGCACATCTCCGCATAGAAAGCTTTACAGGCAAAGGAATCTAGATGAAGGTCGTTGGTGGTTCAGCTGTCCTTAACACCATTATTCTCTGATCTGGGTTTCAGGTGTGAGAAGTTTCTCCCCTAAAGGGAATAGTCATGATCTGGTTTTCCATATGGTGGTCCTGTAGGCAACAGAAACAAGCTTTCACAGAATCACAGAATGTTAAAGGTTGGAAGGGACCTTTGCCAAAAGCAGAATCACCTAGGGCAGGCTGCACAGGAATGCATCCAGGCAGGTTTTGGAAGGCACCAGAGAAGGAGACTCCACAAAGTCTCTGGGCAGCCTGTTCCTGGGCACCCTCACCTTAAGGAAGATTCTCCTCATGTTGAAGTGGAACCTCTTGTATTCCAGTTTATATCTCTTGTTCCTTGTCCTATCACTGAGCACCACTGAAAAGAGACTGTCATCTTCATCTTGACACCTAGCCCTCAGATATTTATAGATATCAGTGAGATCCCCTCTCAGCTTTGTCTTCCCAGCACTGACCAGCCCCAGTTCTCTCACTCTTTCTTCGCAGGAGAGATGGTCAAGTTCCCAAATCATCCTCACAGCTGTCTGTTGGACTTTCTGCAGTAGATCTCTATCTCTCTTGAACTCGGGAGCCCAAAACTAGATAGAGTATCCCAGGTGCAGTCTCACCAGGGCATAGTAGAGGGGAGGAGAACCTGAAGTCCTAGTTAAGGGGGGAATAAAAAAAATGCAAAGACCTATAGCCTGCCTCAGCCCCTGACTAACTTTTAACTTCTTCAAAGATGGGAGACTGAGCCATCCTAGCTCATCCTTTGCATTCTAAGTCTTTCTCATCCCACCTTTCCTCATCCCCTTAACAAATATATGCTCTGTAAATGCCAAATTAACGTAAAGTTACATAGGAAAAAGATGCTTAGAAATACATAATTAATGTCAGGATTTATCTATCAAATTAATTTCTAGTCTATACTGCAGTTGTACATCTTCTGGACAAGGGACAAGGTGAATACAGACCTTGTCCTTCAGTACTGGGATGATTTTTGGTCATTGTCTAGACTTACAACTCTGATGACGTAGCTGCAATGGTAGGAAAGTAACTTTTACAGTTACTTTTACAGTCTCAGAGAGATTTGAGACTTTCACTTCTGTTATTCAAAGGAAAATGAAGCTGAAGTGAAAAAATACTGCATCCCAGAAAAGGTTAAGGCCATTTTTAAACACACAAATTAGCTGAATATAGCAAAACTCAGGCTTTTGCCTATTCATAGATGTGACCCTTCCAAAAAGCAAGAAAATGGGGGGAAAAAAATGTCAGACCTCTTAAGCAGCAGGATATTATGTACCTGCTATTAATCTCCATCTGGCACTAATCCAGCAGGCAAGTAATAAGCCAAGACAACCTTTTTTGGGGGGTGGGGGTAGGAAATAAATAAATAAAGCCCCCAAAACCCATCTCAAACTCCCAACCCCCCTGATTTTAGCAGAAGCTGTAGAAGCAAAACTTATTTGAACTGTTTCTGCACATCTTTTCATCACATCTCACAACTTTTAAAACCACTTTAAAACAAGGTGGTAAATGTGTTAAATAGGTTGTTCTCTGTGGCCAGCACAGAGATAAGAGGCTGTTTATAACTAGCTGCAGAACTGTCATGGCAGGTTCCCAGTGCTTGCCCAGAAGGCAACCATTACAATCAGAGAAAATAAATAAATCTGACTGTTCTCATGTTCATCGTTGCTCCAGCACAGCAATTCTTCTATATATGGCATCCCTGAAGCTCTGGTACACAGACACCACAGAAAAGTACATGATGAGTTGGAGGAGCAGTCCAGAAAAGTTAAAGCGTTAACCAAGGAGGCAAATTGGATGTTTTTGCAAGAGTAAGCTGGGAGTAGGTGACATTTCTGCCAAAGACAGCTTGGGTCATGGAGATGCTTGCAGAAGTGACACACCATGACATGGCTTGTTTGACTCAAAACCAAAAATATACAGAAAGGGTTTGTAGGAGAGATGCAACTGAGAGACACAGGAAGCAACCTCAGCATTGATCCAGCACTGCCTAAGCCAGGATAAAACTCAAGATGACTTGTGCAATATGTAGCATGAGTGCATACTGGGGTAGGCACTGCCTTGTTATCCACCAAGGAAAACATTCTGGCCTATGCATATGATGGAGGAGCCAACAGAGTGTAAGCAGACACCAGCAAGTCTGCCTTCCCTTTTCTTTGAGGAGAGGAACCTCCATGGCTAATATCAAAGCCTGGGTTGAAGTATGATAAAGACTTCTGGTGTCTCAAAGTTCCAGGACTCTTTGTTGTTTTTTTGCAGGACAGCTGCAGTGTGGTTCCTCAGGGAACCATGGGAGCTCACAATGGGAGCTGCAGAGAGAAAGCTCCAAGAACTGAGTCTCTACCTGTAGAGAAGAAGGGACTGATCCACCCCTCAGCCTCTGCAGGTGCCAGAGAGCCAGAAGGTAAAACACTGGCCCATAGACAAGTGGGCAAGGTGCCCAGTCTAATCTGTTCAGGCACAGGTATGTCTCTGCCAGTGTACTCACAAGTGGCAGTGCTACCAGAGCAGAGATGGGTAGAGCTTTAGCACACTGTGAAGATGCCAAAAAGTAATGCTGGAGCTTCTCCAACGTGACTGGTAATTCAATCCAATTAAAAGTATGTAACTGCCAGTTAGCTTGCATTTTCCCCAGTGCCAGAGTGCTGTATGAGCCAGAGCAAGCAAAGGATGCCTTTCCAAGAGCCATGGCTAGCCTGCTGAGAAACAGATTTTTACATCTGCAGTTTCTGCAGTCTGAAGAGGATAAGAAGGGATGGGTATGGAAGAGGCTGCCAACATCTAGAAGATAATACATAAGTAAAGTTTGTAAAACTCTTCTGTATACTGGGGATGGACCAATGCCCTTAAATTCAGTAAGGTGTAATTCAACTGTCCCTAAGGGTCAGCTTTCAAATGCTAAGTAGCATGAAACACTGGAATATACCCCCTGGAAAGGGTGGCAGAACCTCCATCTTCTGCAGAACACCATAAGCAAGGAACCAGACAGAGTCAAACCCAAGATAAGCAATTAAATTAGATCTGTAGAGTTCCTTACAGCCCTTTCAAGAGCTGTATTTCACAACTGGCTAGAGCCACATGTCAGCAGTGTCTACTATCCTACATAAGTGCTTCTACATCCCATTGGGAATGCTCATATCTCTAATTTGTTCTAAAGCCTTCATGAAGATTGTGACTGATACCTGTAAAGAGAGGATTAAAAAACCAGTCTCTGCTTTCTCTGCTCCTAGTCCTTCTAGTGGCACTATTTAAATCCAGATCCCTAAGTTCCCTAAGAATCCATGACTTCATCATAGTCAGTACCATTTTATAGTAGACCATCGACCCATTTGTGGACTATGCTGCACCTTGTCTGCCATTCAGGAGTGAATTCTTCAATAGGGTGTATGTAAAAGGGGTTTAAACACCTCCCTGATTGCTCAGGAACTAGCTAAACCACTACCTACCTTCTTTACAGGCCAGTTGTGCCCAAAGGAAGGAAGTAGTCTGGGAAGCTGTGTTGTACCAAATATCTGAAAGCAACACAGCACCTGGTCCAAAAATATCTCACTTTATGAATAAATGCTATTAGAGATATGGGAGTTATCAAGGAGCACTGGCTAAAATATTTCAGATGGAGAAAGTGAAAAGTTCCAGGTGATGGCTGAAATAAGTTTGTGAGAATGTTTTGGAGAAGCAGGAGGCCAAGGCATATAGCGACTAAGTAGGAACAAGGAATCAATGAATCTTCTAAGCCGGCATAAAAATGTGACCAAAAATATCCAAAAGTAAGACCTGTAGGTGGTGAATGATGTTCTTGATCTTCACATATCTGCTGTTCCTCTGCCCTTTTGTTCCTGCTTTTGGGCACAGCAAGAGAAGTGTGGAAACAAAGCAAGAATCAATCGTACACAGGAGGAACAAAATCTCAAACAGCAACTAACAGGATGCAGAACATATGTTTACTGTCATCTTCCTCCCCACATTTGAAAAGCCACCTGACTTCCAAGGGGGAGAAAAATCCTTTTGTAAGTCTGTTGGAAGGGAGGAGAGTACCTCATCAGCTGGGTGCTGGCTCAGCTCTCAGCAGTGGTTCATTTTCCTTCATCTGTGCCACTCTCCCTAGTGCACTGATGGAGCCTGTGATTAATTCAGCTCTTTACTAGAGTTTAATGCTGTTCCACAGTCATTTTGTGGAAGTCATTTCTCTCTCATGGCAGAAAGCATCACATTTTGCATGTGCATCTGTGGGTTACTGTTTCAGATTGATGGCTTGTGCTGCTGTCACTCACAGAAATGCCCTTTCCACTGTCTACATCTTGTTAACAGCTCCATCCCCATCATACAGAATGGCCAAGAGCTCATCAGAGGGGCAGGACTGACCCAGGCTGATGCAGAGATTTGAGACAGCACAGCACCCTGAACCCAGACCACACGAACGAGAGCACAGCTTGAAAATGCAAAGCAACCTGCACATTGCTGCCTGGGAGAGAGAAGGGAACAAAAGGAGGGTTAAAGAGAAGCAACAAATTTTACTTCTGACACTCATTTAAGCACGAAGATGTACTTTTATTCCACAATAAAAACCTTACCGATAGCTTTCAGTTTAGCCCACAGAGGTAACTGTTCCTATCCTAATGCAATTTGTGCAGCCTGCTTAGTGCTCATTTGCACAACCAGTTTACTGGTGTTGCTCATATTTGAAACTACACACAACTGGAATTCAGTTTGCAGGACAAGGAGGATTAAAACTGGACTGTACACAAACTATGAGCAAACGACAAAGTGCAGTTCTAGGGCTCCTGTGTATAACACAGCCCTAAACACAAATTCCAAATCAAGGAGCACTTTAATGCATTAAATTCCTTCATGAAAAACGTAATAAACAGACCCTATAGGCCTCTACCATCCAATTCTCTGTTTTATTTCATCTTTTCCCCAAAAGTTCACTTGGCTGCACACCAAAGTTATCTGAGGAATTTACTACCACAGAGGTTCCTCAGGTCTGATGGAAGCACTGAGAAATAGAAGCATAGATCCATAAAGTGCTTCAAAAATGGGCAAATATGAAACCAATTATATATATTAAAAAATAATCAAACTTGCAATTTTGCATAACAGGATGAGGGTCACCCTACCATCACACACCAGTCACCTTGGAGAAGAATTTACTGCCATGAACAACTGTGGGCATGTTCTGGACTGAATTAGTGTAACACAAGGTATTCCAGAAGAAGCAGATCCAGCAATAGGAATCAGGATAGATTTTTAGTCTCTGTGTGAATAAAATTGTCTCCTCATCAGCCACAGCACTATAAATACTCATGTTGATTTAACAACCCTTTCTCCTGTCTTGCTTTACAGCAGCGGCTTCTAGAATTGACAACAGAAGCACTCAGATTTTCTGAAGTTCATGTTAGAGGGCCAGAAGATGATTTCCCAGGCTTGGGATTTCTTAATTAACAGTGATCCCTACCACTTCTGCTGTCTCACAGAGCCCTGTGCTGGCTGCAAGTGCCAAGGCATTTGGGACGTGCATGACCTGCTGAACTCTAGTGCTCTCCAGGCACAGGAGGGTAAATTACAGACAACACCCTGAGCAGCACTCGAAGGGGAAATACAAGCCACTTCTCCTGCCTAGTTTCTTTTCTTTCCTTTTTTTTTTCCTTTATTGTCCATCTTCTTTTTTATTTTTATTTTTTCATTCTATATGCAGTGGGGTTTTTTGCCCTCTTACCTTCAGAGAATTTCATGTCAGAGTTTGAGGTACTATTTCCCCAGCAGAGGTAAGGCAATGAGAAACCATTCTGGTCCCAATAGGGAACCAATACAACCTTTGTCTGACACCATGTGCCCTACAACTCTCACACTGGCACTTGCAGAAGGCAGGCTGAGCATTAGGCTCTCTGGAATTCAAAGCTCCTTTTTCCCCAGCCCCTGCCAGCAGATAGGTCTGTCTTCATTTCCTTTTGCCAGTGCAATTTGAAATTAATGAGAAGTGTTAATCTGGTCCTGATGAAGGCATCTGCACCCCCAGCCAATGTAGCTTTCTCCTGACATTGTAGAGTGATAGATCCAGAATCAATTTTGTATCTCAGTGTCCAAAATACTGAACCAAACATAAAAAGGCAAGAGTCAATAAACTGGATAAAAGAGACTTCACTGTATTGTCCAAAAAATCCTTAATGCTTCATTCCATGCTTTAGAAAATCACTTTAGCCTAAGACTCACTTAGTGATTACAGTCCCATTTCAGCCCCAGATACCCAAGAAAAGCTCTGATGGAAAGTTTAGAAAAGGCCTTTTAGCCACAGTCTAAAAGATCAATCTGTTTAGTCTCAGAAGGGAGAGAGTGGCAGTCAATTTGATTACACTGTCTTCACATGGGGAAGATAAGGGGCACTTAAAAGGGATTCTTAATCTAGGAGAGAGGCTTAACCAGAGCTTCTAGCTTGTGGCTAGAAGCTGAGTCCAAACCAGTTTGAATTAGAAATGAGACCCTTAAAATAAGGGGGGAAAAAAACAACCAAAACCTGAAAGCCACCTGTTTAAGTGGTTGTGACTACTGGAACAGTCTGCTTGGATAGGAGTGAGTCTCCATGATAAGACTGGATGCTTTCTTTGAGGAGTCCTGCAGTCACCACTTAGAGAGTCCAAGAGGGATATCTAGCTTGAATTTACCAAAATCTCACCTGCCATCTTCTTCTGAGTTTAGATAAGCCCCTAAAACAGTTCCATAAATAAGCCTAGCAATGACAGTGCAGTGTTGTTTTGACTCATATCTGTCTGAGCTTGTGCGTTGAACCACCCTATCAAAACTATCCTTGAAATGTGGAAACCACCCAAAACGACCAGTTCAATTCTGTTTCACTGTGTTAATACCTTATCCCAGCTGGGTCTTGTCTCTTATCATCCTTTTACACGCATGTTTGAACTGAAACAGAAGCTGCCTTGCATAGAAAAGCAATATATTTACAGCTAACTATAGCACAGCCTTTCATAACACTTCCTGCACCCACCATCCTACAGACAGGAAAGGTGGGTTGACTAGAAGCATGCATAATGCACAGACCCACATTTCACTCCATTTATGCACATTCATGCTCACTGTGCTAGATCGCAATCATTGCTGGCCTTCCCTGTAGCAGTGTCCATCATTACTCAGCATACAGGGAGATGCTGCCACCAGCTACACATCTATAAAAGCTCCAGATGATCCAGAAGGGGTTCAACAGGAATAAACTGAGCTGCCTGGCTGCTTCTCCTGGCACAGTTCTACCCAGCTTCTGTATACTGAAAAGAAAATAATACCACAAGTTCCTCAGTAAATGAAGTGACTCACTACAAAAAAATGTGTATGCCAAGACATATAATACAACCGCTTCTCTTGTTACTACTGGATCCCTTTCTACAAGAGGTTTTAAGGAAGCTGTTTGCTCACTGACCAGCACTGGATCCCATTAGCGATTCTGAAGCACGATGCTGTTTGATTTATTTATCAAAGTTCATATTTCTAAAGGAGTGAGTTTAAAGGAAATGTGTCACGTGGGAGGGGAGGGAAAGACACACAGAGAGGTGCGGAATTCCTCTAGAATGTGTTTTCAAACATGTGAAGTTCCATGAAAAATATCTTTAAGAAGTCCTCAAAAGCATTCATTGAAACACTTACCTACTCAACATCTAGCAAGAAGCACCAAACACACAGGTGCAGAGGGGTATGTAGGCACATTGCAACCCCTTGCAAGCAATGCAGGGAGGACTTAATCCATGAAGCACTAGCCTGTGGTTTTATCCTGGCAGTCCTTCTTTGACTGCTCCTCTGTCTCTTCAGGAGAGGGCACATACACATGTGTGCATGTGTGTGAGGGGTAATTCTTTAATCAAATTGTAGCCTGGAAAAAACAAAGTACTATTTTTTTTGTACATTCTCCTTCTACTCTGCTCTGGTGAGACCTCATCTGGAGCACTGTGTCCAGCTCTGGAGTCCTTAGCACAGGACAGACACTGGCCTGTTGGAGTGGGTCCAAATGAGGGTCACAAAGATGATGAGGAGGTTGGATCACTTCTTGTATGAGACGAGCCGAAAGAGTTGGGATTGTTGAGCCTGGAGAAGGCTCCAGGGAGCTCTTTTGACGTTTTTTTACCAGGGCCTGTCGTGACAGGACAAAGGGAGATGGTTTTAAACTAAAAGAGGGAAAATTTAGACTGGGTGTAACAAAGAAGAGTTTTGTACTAAGGGCGGTGAAACACTGACACAGGTTGCCCAGAGAGGTGGTGAATGCCCACCCCCGGAAACATTTGATGTCAGGTTGGACAAGGCTCTGAGCAACTTGGTCTAGTTGAAGATGTCCCTGCCCTGCAGTAGGATTTGGACTAGCTGACCTTTAAAGGTCCTTCCCAGCACAAAACATTCAATGAGCTGGCAAACATTTCCACCAGAGCTGTGGAGAAGAGAAATGTACTATACCAGCAGTCAACAGGGAGGACTTGCCTGCTCTACCCACACTGGCTGGTGCTTCATCCTTGTACTGGAGCTCCATTTCTCTCCTCAGCTGCAGCAAACGTCTCCAAAATAGCTGCAACTGCTAAAATTAGCATGGGAGAAGTCTACTGTATTCTGAACAGTTTGCTGCCCTCTGCAGACCAAACAGAGCTTTTATTCAATCCATTTCTGCTTTTAACTGAATCCCTCCGCTGACCCTAAAAAGTGTGGGCCCAAGATGGCATGAGAAAATGGCAGTGATGAAAAGTCGAGCTGGGCAAGCAACAAAGTCACCCTGCTAAGTGCATGTCATCACTGAGGGAATCATCCTGAAGGCTTCCCATCACCATGGAAGCACTTCCCAAGGGTAAATCATAAAACTTCACTGGAATCACCTGCATTTAAAAAGGGGACAAACACAGCTTGGGCCAATATCTGCCTTGCTCCTCACTTTCTAGAAGCTTTGCTCTGTCTGTAAGCTATAGGAATTGTGAGCCAGAGCAGAAATCTGCAAAGGTCTCTGTGAGGAGGAAAAAACACACCGCAGCCTGAGCAGAGACCTTCAGAGGCACAACTCTTTAGCATACTGTAACGCATCTGCAGGTAAGACGTTGCCTTGACTAAGCTTGTAGATGTTCACCTGCCACATTTCTCTCTGGTGAGTTAACCAGAAAAAGGGAGCTCAGCCCTTCAGTTAGGCTCTGCAGAAACCTACCCAGCCTACCAGGGCTGAGGTCTGGAGATCAGAGGGACTCAGCCACCGAACCAGAGGGTCCCACCATCCGGCTCAGGCAAGACCTAAATAAAGGGCTGTCAGTATGTTCAGGAGATCAGGGACCTCTGTCAGAAGATCATTGCCACAGTACTTAATTTATGAAAGAGGAAACCCAGCCTAAAACACACTAAAGCTCCTATTTTCATAGCCTCACCCTTCTGAAGTAATTTTTCCTTTTCCCTCACAACCCACTGCCTTTATTAAAACCAACCACAAAACTTCCCACACCGGAAAAAAAAAAAAAAAAAAAAAAAAAACAACTAAACCAACCAACCAACATGATGATGTCTACAAACATATTTTTCCCCCAAAGAAAACAATTTCTGCAGTTCAGCCTTCCCCAAACAGGCTGGCCCCACACATTTCTCAAGGCAGCAGGTGCTCTGGCTTCCGTGTAACCTAAACAAGGGTACATGCAGCCCTCCAGTGGTGAACATACAGACGCACAGTTCTGCGGTTTTACTGTGTGCTCGGAGACAGAGCCATCATAATGGGCAACGACTGCTGCTGCTGCTTCTCCTTTCTGTTAATAGCATTGGGGCGGGGGGGTGGGGGTGGGGTGGTGGTGTACCAGCCCACAGAAGACATTAAATCCAGCCTCATCGACTAGTGGATACACGGGCTCTTTCCCACGAGGCCCACGGCTCGGAGGCTGATGACAGACAGAAGCACAAAGCTGAGTCACCTGGAGCTTCCCGAGGAGCAAGGCTTCTTTGTGCACAGCTTCACTAGACCCAGCACAGTATCCTTCTACCGAGGAGCCCCACAAACCAGGCGCAAGGTGTGCCATACCCTGACAACCAGAGCACCCTCTCATCTTAATTCAGGCCCGGTCTTACCTGTTCAATCTCTTGGATACAGGGAATGGCAAAACCGCCAAGCTTAGGTTCACTCCCCAGAGGACATCACTGTCCTTTCACCTACCATAACTGCAGTCAGACTCCCATCACCTTTTCATTGAGATAGTCAATATTGATGCTCAGATAACAGACCTGGAAGATCTCAGTCAGCCAGGGGCATTTCCCACACTGTATGAACTAACTCTCATTTGAACAGTGTAGGAATTATTTACTGCTACTTCAGGTCCTTCTGGAGGTGAGGCAGGAGCAGCAGGGCACAGTGTCCAGGACAGACAACTTCATCCACACCTTGTAGCTCTGGTTACCACTGCTTTAGCTGCTGTTAGCTCATGAGCAGAGCCTGTGTCATGTTTCTGTCCACACTCTTGACACTGGATTATGAGGGTCTTTCAGGAATAAATTGGGGCAGCTCCCTCCATTTTGTTATTCTTGTGTCAGACCTCTGCCATGCTTAGCAATCAGTATCCCTCATACTTCTTAAGAGAGCAGTAGAGAAAGTATTTATACAAAGCCAGCAAGACTTGTGTATAGTCCGGGTCCAGTTGCTAACGAAAGTCAAAATGATGTTGCAAAACAGGTCTAGAGTGAGTCTTGGCTTGAGGCTGCCTCTCCTTGGGAAATAGGGTACAATCCAGACAGCACCCATCACTGCACCCATAGTTGAGCTCAGGTCCACAGCTCTCCCAGTCTAGTTTTACACACAGCTCTAGCACAGCAAGTTTTCATCAATCCTTCAATGTATCAGTGCCATCTTCAGGCAGAGACACTGCCCTGCATCCTCTGCTAGCGCAGGTGTGCTGCAGGGCAGACTCCAGCCCTCAATCTGTATTTAACTCACTATTTCCCCATATTAGCTGCTGCTTACTCTCACTTTCCAGCTAGTCCTCAGCCTTCAGAACTGCACTTGCCAGATCCACGAGGGCTTCTTTTTGTGAAGTCTCCCTCCTAATGCTCACAGCAATTATTTATGGTTTTTATCTGAGGTGGAACCAAGCAAGACACCATCAAACTAGTCCATCAGCCATGGTCACTACATCGCTCAGATTCACGTCCCAAGACATTCCTGCAAGCTGACACCTTCAACCTTTTCCAATCCAGATTTTTGCCCTAATTCAGCTGCTCCCACAAAAGGCTTTCCATACGTCAGCCCATACATCTGACCAACAGCCAAAGACAGGCTTTGGTTCTCCTCCAGAGCAGCCATGTTCTCACCTCAGCTATCTTCATACACACTTGTTCCCCCAAAGGGTACCAAGATGTTCATCAGACTTAGACACAAAATTTTGCAGGAAAAATAGCTATGATAGCTACAATAATGCTGTCAGCAAGGGGCCCATCTCATTGGGATCATCAGTAATGGGGCTCCGTGATGCAAAGGCTGCACATTTTGGGGGTATCAGCCTCTCCTCTAGCCCTAGCACACAGGACTTGAATTAACATATGCTCCCAGGATGCAGGACAGTCCTTACAGCACTGTTATGGCAGGCATACTCACAACATCCCACCCTGTGGTTCCATGCACAAACCAAATCCAAGCATTCCCTGTGTGACACCACCTCAAGCTGCAAATCCTGTCTGCACTGTAGAGCTTTGGGAGAGGTCCTGTCTGCCTAGAGCAGTGTGTAATCAGCCTTTGGGAATGTTTCCTGGGTATGGAACTGATGATCCCAGCTGTGTATGGGGACATGCTCAAAACGCCCACGGCCCACCCTGGGCTATGGGCTTGCCAGATGCCCAGATCATGCTGCAAGCACTAGGCATTCACATTAGGGGACACCACAGAGGATGGTGTAATGGGATCATCTTGCACAGCTGAAATTTTTGCATTGCCATAGAATTATAGAATGTAGTGTGTTGGAAGGCACCTTCATAAGGTCATCTAGTCCAATCTCCCAGTGGTGAGCAGCAACATCTTTAACTAGATTGAGTTGCTCAGAGCCCCATCCAATCTGACCTGAATGTTTCCAGAGATGGGGCATCCATCACCTCTCTGGGCAATCTTGGCTGGTGTTTCACTACCCTCTGCATGAAAAATTTCTCCCTTCTATCTAGTATCGATCTACCACCTTTTAGTTTAAAATCCTTACCCCTTGTCCTGTTGCAAGAAGCCCTGCTAAAATGCCAATCTTAGTCTCTCTTAAAAGCTCCCTGTAAGTTCTGAAAGGCTTCTGTAAGGTCTCCCAGGAGCCTTCTCTTCTCCAGGATGAACAACTCCAGCTCTCTTAGCCTGCCCTTATAGAAGACCTCTCCTTCCAACTCTGATAATTTTTGTGGCCCTCCTCTGTACCCACTCCATCGGGTTCATGCTTTACTGTGCTAAGGACTCCAGTTATGAACATAGGATTCCAGATGAAATCTCACCAGGGAAGAGTAGAAAAGCACAATCACCTCTCTTTACCTGCTGACCATGTTTCTTTGGATGCAGCCCAGGATATGGTTGGCTTTCTAGACTGTGAGCATACATTGCCAGCTCACACCCAGTTTTTCAGACACCAGCACTCTCAAATCCCTCACTGAAGAGTTCTTTTCAATCTCTCCATCCCCCAGCCTGCATTGATACCAGGGATTGCCTTGACACAGGTGTAGGACCTTGCACTTGACGTTGTTAAACCTCATGAGGTTCACCTGAGCCCACTTCTCAGGTCCTGAACATCAAAGGACAGCTTGGGAGAGCAGTATCATCTCCTCACTATGAACAAGACATTCTGGCACCTTACAGGAAGATAGATATTTACCTTCCCAGCCATCTTTCCTCTTCCCTGACAGCAGGTGTTCCACAGAGTGCTTCTTGCTGCAAATTGGCAACAATTTCCTCTAAGCAGTTTGTTTCAGCAGAAGCCTTCTTCCACATGTTAGAGCTACAATTGTCACCATTCAGCCCAGTTGGGGATAATTTACCATCAGTGGCACATCATCCTGCAGGAAGCAAGGCCACGTGGACTCCCCTGCTGTGCTAGAAAAGCAAGGAGGCTGCATGCTCTGCAGCATGCTTCATCTGAAAGCATCTCCTAGTTTGGTGAACAGCATGGCTTATCTTAGGGCAAGAATTAATTAAGCCCTGAAATGCATGGAGTGTGGGATGTGATGGTGAATTACAGCTTCCAGCTGGATTCCCTGGGTCCTGCATCAGCTGCTCCACCAGTCTGAGCTGGCAGTGCCAGGGCTGGGCATCCAGGCAGCTGCTTTGATTCAAACTGGCTGCAAAAGGCCATAAAGAGCAGAAAAGAAAATGTAGCTGAGAGGACAGGAAGCCCAACGTGGCCTGGCCATGACGTTTTCACCAACTTCATTAGCAGAAGAAAAACTGGCACAGAGGGCCCCACCTTCAGTCTCCAGCAGAATTTGCTTTGTGGCTTTAAAAATACCTCTGGTGGGAAAGTATTTGCATGGGTTAGACAACATAGTGTGCACCAGGAGGTGGGAAGCTGCTACACCTTTCTTCAATTTCCACACTAAAGCAGCTGTCTCCACAACTGGACCAAGCCCAAGGCTCAGTGTTTCCTACCAGTGTGGTGTATCCTCAGAGATAGCAGCTCCCACCCAAGACCTAGGAGGAATTTTGGCCATTTGAATACATGTCTCTGTGCCAGGGGTACATCACCCTAGAGTTCCTTGGCCAATCACATGTAATACAGGGAGTAAACAGGCATGCAGCCTACCTCTTTTAAGCAGCCCATTCCTCTAAGTCATGCATGTACCCACACCAAAGTCTAGATATTGCATCTTGGTTAACAAGAGGAGTGGCTCAGAGAAAGCCCTTTCAGGTAAAGGGCTATGTCCAGTGAAGGACATCTCAGGATTTGAATGGTGCTGTTTAATTCTGGTAAAATCATATTAAAATGAGGTATGTGGAAGATTCCAGGATTGGTGGGTTTAAAACTGTCCTCAGGTCGACCACATGCAGCTCTTCTCTCCTAATGCAACACTGTTAGTGGGTGACTTATTTACTGCTGTGCCTGCAGCCGTTGGTTGCAATGCTAAGTCTTTAAAAAACCTGAGCTCACAGCTCTCAGATGGTACCAGTGCTCTGGATGGAGGTGGATGAGGAAATACGTGGTCCTCAAAGATGTTTCCCTGTATCTGCTTTGGAAGCTTCAAGTGCAGTGAGGAAAGTTTGTCCTTTCATAAATAGTTCTTTTCAATATTTCTAAAATGCTTTCAGGGCTTTCTTTCAGTTTCTTTGGGAAAAGAATACCAAAGAAAATCCTCAGGGATGAGGAAGCTATCTCCATTTTGGCCAGTACTTTCAATAATTTTCAGAAGGTCTTCAGTGAAGACCTATTTTATTTTCACCTTTTTGCAGCATCTGGAAGATGTCCTGCAGAATATCATTAGAAAGATGATTCTTTGCAGACTTTTAGGTAAAGTAAATAAAGAGAAGAAGAAAGGGTCTTGCAGCCCACAGGCAACTTGGGATGTAAATGGTGGGATCAAGGCAGGACAAGTGAATGTCAAGATCTGCGCAGTATCCTGAAGAGTTGCTCCAGCTCCACCCATCAGATATGTCAGGTGGGTCCAGCTTCAGCCCCAGGATCCAGATCCCACAAAGAATCTGTGGTTTCTAAAATTTTCAGGGGATTGAGGGTGTTCAAGAGCCATTGTTTGATAACACGTTAACTTGCAAACCAAAAAGCATGTAGTCAATGAGAGTCCATCTGGTTCAATAGAAATAGATCTTTATTAATACATGCACATCATATGTATATTTAAAATACATATACATTTTTCTACTATTCACTTTAGAAAACAACTTCATAAAAACCTTTAATCAGGTCCCAAGTAATTTTAAACATTAAAAAGCCATTTTTTATTATTATTATAGAACCAGTAGCTATTATCCCAATTAAGTGGTGTATAGTCACCATGTATTTAACATAGTGCAGGCTCATGCATTTCCATGGAAATAGGTGGTCCTTTTTCTGCTTTGTTAATCACGTCAAATATATGGTGATATACTTGACAACATCTGCCACAGTTGTTATATGCAGTTGTGATTCCCTGCTGAGGGCGGGCTGTACAGATGGCCTTTAAAAGCTGGAGACAACTTTTTTACACCTTTCTGAGTTCTCCCGGGGGTGCCTGGCATTGTAGGCAACCCAGAACCCGGTGGTGACAGAAACCAGAAAAACAGAGCGGCATGAACAGTGAAGAAAAAAGCAATCTGAAAAAGAAGAAAGAGGGAACTGCCATATCCCCTCCGTGCTCATGGCAAACTGAGGTCAAGGTCTCGTTTCCCAAGGCCCTGCCAAGTGCTGAACCAGGCCTGTATAGAGCACACAGAGTTATCAGCTATAGACAGTTTGCAGATTTACAGAACATATACAAAGGCTCCTATGAGGATGGGACTTTAAGGCACAATAGTCCATATACTCAACACATTCATTGAAAACAGAAAAGTTCCATTTACAGTGCAATATAAATGTATTCAAGACCTCAAGCGGCAGCGGGATAATCACTTTCACTGATAATTAGGCAACTGAGGGGTGCTTCTGCAGTGCACAGCAGTCCCAGCCCCGCACACACTCATACACATGCTGAGTATCAAGTACACAAGGAGCCTCTCCGGCTTTGGCAGGAGGATCATTGCACAGACATTTAGATGATAACTGAAGCATTTACAGGATCAGGGCCCTAATATCTTGGGGCATCTGCACTAGGTCGTGCAGACAGAGAAGGTGCCCTGCTGAGCTAAGCTGCCTCTGGTGTGTGCACCCCTCATGGCACCCTTCAGCCCCAGCTCCAGAAGGTGACCCCACACACCTCCCCACCCATGCTGCACCTCCCACTGCCCCTTCTGCATCCAAGATCAGGCCCAGCATTTACAACCAGTTAAGGAAGAGCAGCACAAAGAAAACTTAACTCATTGAAATACCAATTGCAGTCGAGTGTGCTGCTATTCCCAGACAAAAATTAATTGTCCTAAGCCAGTAATTTAAAAAATGATCAGCTGTCATTACCAAGTCTGTCCTTGTCACCCAGCTTGTCTATATTCTCTCCAATGAATATACTCTCTCCAAGGCAACTGAGTCAAAGGGAAGGAAGGACTTTCTTTACATCCAGTGCAAACGTAGCCCATATGTGGGAGTTCCTAATGCAGTCATGATAGAGTGTGTGTGTGTATATATATATCTATGTATGTGTCACTGAAAGTTGACCACTTGCACATCAGAAGCCAGAAGAGCTGAATTGTAGCTACAAGCCCAAAAAAAGGAAAAATCCCTGTATGTAGCTGTACTAAAATGCTGGTACCCGGTAACTTGGTAACTAAATGTTAAATGTGTCAAATATTTCAGGCGTAACTTGCAGTGTTATTGCACCTTTATACTTCTTTGTCAGCCCATAAACTATGGTTTTCAAGCACTGAAGGAGAATATTTTAGACCCACTTTTCAACAGCACAAATCACTGTGCAAATCAGAAGGCAGTAAAAACTTGAGCAGATCTAAAACATGTAGAATTGGGGACCTTTGATCCAATTTCATATCAAAAAGTAAACAATAAAACAACACCCAAATTGTTTTCTCAAAAGAAATAATCCCTTTGTGCAGATCCATGGAGAAATTAAAAAAAAAATAAATACTCAGACAATGTTTTTTGTTCAAGAAAACAACACATAAGAAAAACATGAGTAAAATATTGTCCTCTTTCAGAGGCAGCCCAAGGAGTTTTGTTATACGGGTTTTTGTCTGTTATAGGTGTTCAGTTAGGATAGGGTAGGGTAGGGTAGGGTAAGGTAGGGTAGGGTAGGGTAGGGTAGGGTAGGGTAGGGTAGGGTAGGGTAGGGTAGGGTAGGGTAGGGTAGGGTAGGGTAGGGTAGGGTAGGGTAGGGTAGGGTAGAATTGGATGGGATAGGATGGGATAGGATGGGATAGGATGGGATAGGATGGGATAAACCAGGTTGGAAGAGACCTTCAAGATCATTGCGTCCAACCCATCATCCAACACCACCTAATCAACTAAACCAAGCACCCTATCAAGTCTCCTGTTAAACACCTCCAATGATGGTGACTCCACCACCTCCCCAGGCAGACCATTCCAATGGCCAATCACTCTCTCTATGTAGAATTTCTTCCTTATTGTAACATCTTATCAGAGAAGCTGATAAAAAGAAGAACATATCTGTCTCTGTCAGCAGGCAACGAAGTTACTCTTCAAAGGTAAGTATGACAGGGGCAATATTTTTTTTAAGGTGAGATTAAAGGCTTTAATCATCCTGAGCTTTCTCATCCCATTGAAACATTATTAATTCTATGTAAAAATGTTCTATTTATTCAGAACCATCCTATGAATATAATAAAGTAGGTCAGTGAGAGAGAAAGAAAAAAAAAAAAGACAAACATTTTGTCATTTCATGGAGCTGCTAGATCATTATGAATTCAGGTGAAAATGGACCCAAGGAAAACAATATGCATAAATCAGATCAATTCAGAGTGGAAAATTACACAGTTTGAAAAATCAAAAAGGCAAAAGCAATTTTCTTTTACCACCTTGCAGCCTTCTGATGCCCCTGCCTGAGGCCCTACATCCGCATGAAGCATGCAAGTTACCAGCCAAGGCCAAGAGCATTTGAGAGGATGACAGCACCTCTCACAACAACCATCATATCATAAAGCCCACAACTCATGCAGCAGGTGGCTTTTACTGCCAGCTTTTACTGGTGGCATTAGGGCACTAATGCCACACCTGAGAATTAGCCTGGCCTTCCTCAGCCAGTCCTTGTCAAGATGGACACGGCCACTTCTAACTTTCCCAAACTACACCAAAAGTGAGCATAATCACTCCCATGATTTGGGGCTGGCAAAAAAAACTGGGACAGCAGGGATATAACCACTGAGTCAAGCAGCTCTGATAGCAGATTACACTGACCAAGGGTTTAAAGAAAGCCTTTTGTAAGAGACAAGTAAATACACCTTGTCTCAAAATAAAAACAAAACCCTGAATATTCATCCTGACTAACAGCACCTCCCAAACAGCACTGCCCTGTTTTTCCGGCCTTCCCACAGTATCTGTGCTGTTTACGTTCTCCAGTTCGCAGGCTATCCTCATGTTGAATTAGACTGTAGCCCACTTAGTGGGTTTTTTTCATTAAAAAAAATATATGTGAATTTCACTGCTTTCTTCTGTCTCCTAAACCAGTACTGCCTTCTAACTACTGCGATCAGAGTTAACTTTGCTCTTCACAGCTCCTGCCTTTGCCTTTCTGTCTTTTTTCCTGCACTTATGTGTGCCTGAGAGCTGTGATGACAACTGCAACACATACAACTAGGATGCTCTAAGCAGGGTTACAGGAGGAATCCTACATGGAGCACGTCCCTGGCGAGCAATGGTATTCGTTCATACTTTATAATGCTTCAGAAATAACATCAGCCACATCTGCATGAGCAAAGCCTTCCAAAATAAGAAATCAAGTTCTCAGATACAGATCTGCCTCCAGCTGAGTGTGTGCTATTATTTACTTTGCTTTAAAGCTTTAAAGGGGAGATGGCCAGTGAGGCAGACTGTTTCTTCACTGTAAGCCAACAAACCTCTAGGACTTTGACAGGCTTGGATTATCTCATGTATCTGTTCAGCAATTCTGGGATGAGTCACCCACAGGTGAACTGTGGGTGTACTGATAAGGGCCAGTTTTCAGGCTTGTTAATCACATTTCTCCAGGTTATAGTGCAACCTTTGCTTTTGACCCCATTTCTGGAGCATCACCTTTTCCCTTATATTACTCTTTGGTATTTTCATGACATAGTTCTGGCAGCTATAAAACTTTCCACTTATGGTCACCTATTTGCTGAACATCTCTCTTGTCATAGCTCGTGCAATATATATTTACATATTCTATGGTCAATTCTCAGACTGAAAGTAGACATTTCACTTAACCTGAAACACTATTACTAATGCTGAGCAGTTTCATCAGGAGAACCTCTGAGGTTTTACTAGCGTATGCCAGATACATTCATTCATTCTCTATCTATGAGTTACCATTGTTTTCTTGCCTTTCATATTCCACAGAAAAAGAAATTACTGTCTACTCTCAAAGTGAACCTCTGGCCAAACAGCAAATTAGCATGCAAAGAAGTATCAGAGAGACAGCTAGGAGAGAATCCAATGAAGTTAAGGAAACATTGAGGATGGGCTGAAAAAGCAATCTTTCCTGTGAGTCATTCTGGTTTATATTAAAATAGCAAAGTAGGTATCAGCTAAGAGATAATATAAACAAAAGGTGAATGTAATTATTAAAAAAAAATACAAAAAACCCAAACAAACTAAACAAAACCAAAAAAAACCCCACCAAACCCAAAATCCCTTGCAAATCTCGGCATGGAGTGTCTTGTATTTAGCAAGCAAGTGAAGTCTCTGAAAATCCTAGGCAAAAGGTTGTTTCCCTTGGCACTAAGTCTTGCATGCTCAAGGCATTTCTCAAAGAAACTTTCTATCTATAACTTTACAGTAAATAGCTTGCATTTCACTCCTCACTGTTAAACAACTCCACGATGTTGGGGCTCCCCGTCAACCGGGGTTGGCATAATTTAACTGCAAAGTGATTTGGAACATCAGATAACTTAAAACACACTGCACACAGTCTCTGTGGGTAAGGACCTCCATATTGCACCAGCTCTGTGTGTAAGCCAAGGTACTTCACAACCAGGGGGTAAGAGCAGGGATTGCGGAGCATTATTCAAAGTACCTTCCACTCAGCTCTCAACGCATCCGCCTTTGATCACAAGTATATCTGCAATTAGTGCCCCATCTTAACATCTCAACAAGCAGTTCAAGCATTCAGAAACAAACATCAGTGGGTCTAACAGCTACTTTTAATTCATTTTATAAATAAGCAATTGAGAATTTTGCTCCAAGTGGCTGCTCGTGTAGCCCATTCCGTAAACGGCGTTCTCTGCAGAGTAAGGCACGATGCGATACGAATGCAGCTCTTCATAATAGAGCGACTGGGAACAGCATTCCTGCACCATAAACTTCAGCCGTTTTCGTGCGTCAGAGTAAGCAGTCCTATAACACGGAGCCTCCTTAAAGTATTCATAGCTCTCCTCTCTGTCTCTAGGTGAATCTTCCTCAACAGATTGTTAATTAATACAGACCTTCGGAGATAGGCTTCAGGGTCGTCCAGGAATCGGAGTTTCTGGAGAGAAAGTTTTAGAATACAGGTCCGGTCCTCAGGCAGTATCAGGTGCTGGGGAGTAAAGAGGAAGCAAATGGGTCTTTAGCGTCAAAGAATGAAAGCAGGGGAGAATGTGGTATGGAATGAGAGAGCTTTTTTCTTTTATGGAAACGAACTGGAACACAGGAAATCCCTGCCTCAACAGAAAGAGAAACTTTGTTACTGTGAGGGTGACAGAGCACTGGAACATGCTGCCCAGAGACGTTGCGCGTCATGGAGTGAATGGACGCTGCTGCTGTTATTCATACCGTGCCACAGTCATGACAGCTTCAAAAGTGAAAGTGCTAACTGGAACAAAGTATTGTGGGGCTTGAAGTTCAGACTGTAATATGGGAATCTCCTTCTCTGGAGACTTTCAAGGCCTGTCTGGACACATTCCTGTGTGACCAGCCCTGGGTGATCCTGCTTTGGCAGAGCGGTTAGACTCATTGGTCTCCAGAGGTCCCTTCCAACCCCTACCATTCCACAATTCCACGATTCCAATACTCACTTTTGAACAATACTCATGGTAATCTTGATGTAAATGTTCTTCTTCTGCATATTTTCTCTTAAAGTAGGCTACTTTCGACGTCGTTAATGTCTTTGGTAGGCCCCAATCAGATCAGCTCTGCACAAAACAGGAAGAAAAAAGAGGCTCAGTAACACTCACTGCCTCAGTGGCTGTAACCTTATGGTCCAGGGTGTGTAGGGGAAGGAGAGGTCCAGAGGTGGGAGGCATTCTGGTCTGCAATCAATCTCAACCTGCAGCTCTTAACACACTGGGGGAAAAAAATAAAGGAAGAAAAAAAAAAAAAAGGAAAAAAAAAAAAAAAGGGAAAAAAAAAAAAAAAAAAAAAAAAAAGAGATTGGCAAATGCGAAGGCATTTCTGAGCAACCACTTTGAAGCTTGACAGTACAGCAAGCCCTGCACTAGAATGGCAATCACAGCACTGGACATATACTGCCACTGCTAGGCAAGATCTCCAGGTCCTACAAACTCAGTGGGGTACCCCTGGAGAGCCACAGCACCATGGAACAGGGTGAGAGAGATGCCCAAGCCATGCACTGCAGGAGGGATCAGGGTGGGGTCACCTGTCTGCAGAACAGGGGTCCCTGTGCCATGCTGGGGTGTGTGTGGAATGAGGGATGGGGTTTAATTTCCACACACCAGGGACAGAGCTGTGTGGCTTCAATGGAATTCCAATACAGAGCATATTCACTAGATGGTAGTGTCGTCCTAGAGAAGCAGGAGAGCCCTAGTTTGGTGGGAAGGTAATGGAGCTGGTTTGGTCTCTGAGTTGCTGCAGTTTTTCAGGGTTTGATAAAGGACTAGTGGGCTTTTGTCCTGTGACAGGAGCTCTGTGAAGGTCTGATCCCTTGGAGCAGAACCTTGCAGGGGACCAGGGCTCTCTGCACAGCCACAGCAGGGCCTGGCTGGCTACTCTGAGCTTGCTCATCTCCATGAAAAGGTGACATGGTGCTAAATTCAGCATCTTAATGAGATCTGTAACTTTGGTGGTATTCAGTCTGGTGAACATCAGGTCCTTGTAAAAGCCAGGACTGGCTTTTGCTTTTCTATTCACTAACAGACAATACAAAGAGGCATGTGCCTCTGTGAGTGGCATCATTGCCTCTTTTGTATGAAATTCCTGTTGTTTGCCTTTAAATCCACTAAAAAAAAAAAAAAAAAAAAAAAAAAAGAGCCTGATTATGCTGACATTCAAAGGCAGTCCAGGGAAAGAATGTATCTGGAGATGTGGTTTAGAATAAGTCAAAGTGAGGTTCTATGGGACACACCAAAAGGTATTGCACAGTCAAAACATAGATGTCCTGTCACTAGACGAATCCTGCCACAGGGCATGAGGGAGCTCCCTGATTCTTAGCTGCAGGTGGGAGTGAAAAGATACCCACACAACTATATCAGGAACTGACGACATCTCTCTTTCTCTGGTATAAAGGAGTAATACACTCTCCCTTCCTTCCTCTACATCAAAATCTACAAGAAGAGGCTGAAGGAGAAATCCCCTTATGAGAGACACTTCTTGTGTTTTCTCCCTGAAATTCAAGTCTGTGGCAATGGAGGTTTCTCATAAAGGATGTTACAAATCGGGACAGAAAACTCTCAACTGGTGGATTAAAACCTCATTTGGAGCCAAGACCCCCTACTCTGCTCCAGGATTCAGCCCAACATGGATTGCACAAAATAGCAACATTTCCCAGGAGGGGGACCATTGCTCTTGCAGAGGGACAACATTACATTTAGTCAGCCTGGACCACCGCTTGCACCAGAGGCACTCCCTGTGCTGACCTCAGCTCTCAAGGGCAAAAGTACAGCTGTGTGCTTCACCATTCTGTTAGCACTGAGTGGCTGGTTTAAATTGATATGCAGCAACCTTCACTGCTTGCAAGTTTTATTCTAGTATCTGAATGGACAGCCTGGACATTAACTACTCTGATATTAGGTTCTACTAGATGAAAAACCCACTGCTGTGTTATTTGAGCACGATCACAAATGAATTTATCCTGTTGGCACCACGGGCTGGGAGAATGTTGCAGTTTTTATCACATTACTTGGAAGACAAAGGTACATTCCTATGGCCACCCAGGCTGTCAGGGCTGGGAAAGGGGCCAAACCCAGTGCACAGGTTGATAAGCCAACCATGAGCCCCTTCTTCTCCTTTAAATCAAGCTTCTAAATGCTAGAACTCACTCCCTGGTGGCTTTTGGTGAAAAGGCTGGAAGAACAGACCTAGCAGCACCTGTGTGCAGCACAAGCAGAAAATCAGAAAGACAGACAATAACAGTGTGCAGAGCATCACAGCTCAGTCCTTTGGCTCTGCCAACTCCATGTAAACCTCTCATCTGTTGCTCCTGGATGTAGGCATCTCTCTCCCTGCCCCAGGTGAGGTGGAGGGTGACATTAAGACATTTAGCATCCCTTGAGCATGAGTGATCCTGGAGACACCAGCAAACAGCAGAGATCTAGGATAAGGCAATGAGCTCTGGAGTGCTGGAGCCCTGACCCTGGGAGGGAGGGAAGCAGGGAGAGCGAGATGCTTTTTGGTACATGCTGAAAGCTAGGGCCTGCTGCTGGCTGGCAGAACCGGATGTAAAGAATCCCATTTTGCAGAAAAACACATAAAACCATCCTGTCAGTGGGTATTTCGAGCATCCAGCTGACATCTTTTTTCTGAGGTTATGCTCAGCACCAACATGGAGGAAACCCCTTGAGAGCAAAGTAGTTGGCTGTATTTAAATTCCTACAAACCTTACATCAGACAAAGTGACACAGTCATAGCAACCTTCATAATTTGCTTTAGTAGTGTAGGAAACAGCCAGCAAATGAGCACCAAGGGCATCTCTGGGCTGTGTTGCTGGTTTTAAATGTGTTCCTGCTTGTAAGTGGAAGGCTACTCTCAAAGTGTGCAGTAGCCACATGCAGCTCAACACCACTCCAAATGTGATCATATTCTAGTAATTCCAAATCTGCAGAACTCAGGGTACCCAATTCCCCAGGCTAGCAGCTCCCACAGCTTGTCACAGGTGGTTCAACCTCTCCTTCCTCTCTTTAGGAAGGAAGGGTTGCTGCTTGCACAACTGCAGCAGCAGGACTAGACAGTGACTGAAAGGCAAGCAAGTCTCATTTCAAGGCTGCTCCACCAGAAGCTTGAGTTCTGCGCTTGTGAACAGTGTAGCTGCCATTCCACCACCACCCATCCCATCATCATCTTTTGTGGCTGTCCACACATCACTCTGCAGGTGCAGCGAAATGAGAGCATGATCTGTGCCCTGGCACTGTGCCCTCAACACCAGTGCCAATGCTAAAGCCTACAAGGGCACCTCTCCCTTCAGAAGTCTTGCAAGGACCAAGCCTTTCTCTAATAATTCATCTGAAAGTCTGAACAGAGTAGGTGCAAGCATGCCCAAGGACTGCTTGGCTGGGGTTACAGGCACACAAGGCTGTAGTAATGCTGCAGTGAATCAGACCTTTAGCGTTTTGTTTAAATATAAACATATTGAATCAGTGCTTTTTGGGTAGAAGGCTATTCCCTGTGAGCCAAGTGTTTTGACAGTTACAGCAAGGTGGTATGAGTCACTGCCTCTGCCTCAGTCAAGCTCGGAGACAGATACATCTTAATCACATCACAATTTTTTCAGTGCTACACCACAAGTCAAGGCACAGGGCCAAATTTCCCCACAGGGGCTAACCAGCATAGCACTGAGTCCTGAGCATGAGGTTTGTCCTTCCAGCTTGGATGAGCCCCAGAAAAGCACATTCAGCATCCTGACAGCATTCAGCTGCAAGCCCTCTACTACCCACCAATGATTGGGTGAATTTATCATAGCGTGCAGCACTGCCAGGGCTCGGAAGACACAGGGCAAGTGCTGCTGGCAAGTGCTGGCCAGTGTTTACATCCCACCAGTGCCAGTGCCTGCCTGTTCTGAATGCACGGCACATGGGAGCAGAGCAGCTGAAGCTGCCATTAATGCTAATGGAAGTTTGAAACATAAATCCCACATGGGGCAGTGAGGGAATAGACGCCTCTTGTCTCAAGTCTGGATCCCTCAGAGGCAGCCTCACTAAGGCTTTAACTGTACTTTCAGAAGAGGAAAATGTGCTCGTTCCTATTTATTTCTCTCAGAATAATTGCAGTGCTTTACAGCGTGGTACTCACAGAGTTATTAGACATGTTTGGACAGAAGGCTATCTTATCTAAATTGGATTGAAATAGATTTATAACACAGCAACTTCATAGTTGAACTACAAATTGCAAGAATTTGTCTTCATGTGGCCCCTGTGCTTCTGCATCACCCCAGCAACAGGAGCCCCTCTTTGGCATGAATTAGTGCTGGGCGATTTCCACAGGGCTGCAAGCTAGCCCAGACAGGAAAATGATTGAACAGCCAGGGGGAAAAAAAAAAAAAAAAAAAAAAAAAAAAAAAAAAAAAAAAAAAAAAAAACAACTGACAACAAAGCTTGTGCTTTTCCACCTCAGGCAGCAGAGAGGGATCTGCAAATCCTATGCTTGCACAGCAGCACTGCCCTAGAGATCATGCATGAGACCTTGGGAGCATTCCCACACCTGCCTGTGCCTCCACCTCTCCAATCTTTCCTCAGGATGAAAATCCATCCCTGCCTGCTCAGTGCTGCAGTGAAAGGGGTTGTACGAGCAGGTGCTATTGGCTTGTTGCTGCAGACGTCTGCAGGAGGTAAGCAAGGAGGCTCTGACCAAGGCAGACCTGCGAGGCTGGGCACGGAAGGGGGTGAGTCAATGAGCTGATGCCCCGCAGGTTTTCCTCGCGTAAGGTGAGGGAGAATAATCAATATGCAAGATAAAGCTGGCTGAGAAGGAGACCAATTCTGAATGTCTCCTGCGTGCACAAATAGAAAACCTGAGCCTTCTGAGCGCAGAGAAATTGGCATTTATTATCAGTAGGAGATGAGACTTTGACATGACAGGAAATATCACCGTGTCCTTGCGACTGCTGGCAAACTGCAGTGATAAATTCCCCTGCCTCTAACCTTAGCAGCACTCACAATTAAGGAGTGCTCAGCTGAAACCTTCCTCTGATTTCACATGCTATGCTGCAGCATTGTCCCTCTTCAGGGACAGGAAAAGTAGCCGGTCCCACTGTGGGATTCCCAGTGGGAAAAGCAAAGCTGCAGACCACCGCAAAGCTACCAGACCACAGGCAGATGAACATGTGGATCAAAAAAACACATGCCAGACCCAGGATTCCACATGGACTGCCAATTGATCACAGTCCTTCCAGAGTATCAAGTCTTATTCCTTTCTGAAGCAGAGACCCCCTTTTACTGATCCACAGACAAGTGGGGACTCCTAGCCCTGCTGCAGCACACTGGCTACAGCTGCCTTTCTTTTAGCTTGATAATTTCTTTGCATCTCTCCCTGACTGCCAGTTCTGCCTGGGCACACGTGTGAGGCACAAGCATCTGAACATCTCTCGTGAGTGCATAATGACACAAGACTTAATGACCGAGTGGCTATTCCTGTCTCATGACCCATAGTCCCACTGCTTTCATCAACAGAATAAAATTGTCTTTCCAGCTTCACCCCTTTCATCACCAATCCATGTAATTTTCCTCACCCGAAAGTCAAGCCCAACAAGATGAAGTCTGCAAACTTGTTACTCACCTGAGGATGCAGAGTCAATCTGCAAAGGGTCTCTCTGGGATGATCTCAGCAGCTCTGGTAAGATTTCCTGCTTGCACGGGCTCAGTGAGCATTTCTGGCAGCACAGCACTGCTGAAGGGTTACCTGTCAGGTGGATCAAGGAGAGACAAGCACAGTTCAGGTGGCAAAGTCCGGACATACACGGTAAGCAGCTGGACTGTGAGAGAGGAAAGTGCTATTTCAGCAGCCCCCACAGAGCTTAGTAACAGGAAAAACAGGAGTTCTGATGTCACATCCAATTCTCTAACTTCAACCTTGCTTCCTGGACTCCCTTTCAAACACCAGGAAAGCAAAAGAAAACATTAAGTGAAATCACTTCAGACTCTCAGTGGTATAGCTGTAATCCTCTCGGAGCAAATGCTGCAAAAATACAGCTTGCTCCTCTAAACATCCGGAAGTCTCCTGAGCTAGAACATGATTACTGCCCTGAACACTGCCTCTTAAAATGGCACATTATTGTCTCCATTAAGACTTGTCAGCCTTAGAGGAAAGCTAAAGGGCTACTATTAAAACCACACCATTATTTTGAGTAGTAGCATTAATTTCCTATCATCATACACGCCCACACTGCCTGCAGAGTAACACAGGGCTGGGGAATGTCAGATTTCCATTTTTATTTAACAGAATTATTGCACTGTGCATGTTTCAGCCTTTGCCTCACACACAGTACAGTTCCCAGGCTGCAAGTAGATTCAGCAGCACCTAGCTGGTGCTTCCCTTCAGTGGGGGGAGTATCTGGCACACCGTAGTAAGAATATTTTGCACCCTGAAGGGAAAACAATCACAGATATAGCGTGTGCATTTTCACATGTGTATGCAGAAACACTCACACTTTTTATGTCGGTGAATGAAAATAAACAGCTCTAAATCCTGCAAGAGAGACAGCCAAAGAGAGCAAGGATGTGTGCGTATTCATGTCTCGCAGCTCTATGACATCTATATTTAGACAGTTGTCTCATCTCACAGGATGGTACGTTGCTAACAGGCAATGAAAGAGGAGCTGTGGTTACTTTTCAGAGTTCAGCTCTGAGTGTAAAAAAAATAACTCTAGTTAAAATGATCTTTCAAAGGACAGGACAGAGTCCATCAGAGCAGCAGGAACTTCTGCCTGCAGCCCATAGCACTGCAGGACTGTGTTGAGCCTCCCACTCAGCTCCTTGCCCTCTTCCACCATGCAGCAAACCCAGAGCTCACAAACAAATACAAAACTTACTCACGCCAACAGCTACCAGCTAAAGCTGTTTAGGCAGATCCCACTGGCCAAGCCCCACACCAGCTCACTACCATGGACAGACCCATGGCTAACCCTAATGGCTCACTGTCCCCTGTCACCATCAGCTCAATGCACTCACCCAGCTAGCCCCGGCTCCAGAAGAAGGGTTGTTCCCGTCTTTCCCTCGGTGATTGCTGCTCCTGGAGGAGGTGGAGGAGATGGTGGTGGAGGAGGTGGTGGTGGAGGTGGCAGCTCTTGTGGGTCCCTGCAGCCACTGAGGAGTGCATAACCTCCCGGCCGCAGCCCGCGGAGGTGGGTGCCCAGATGTTCCCGGCGCGGATTGGTCCAGCGGGAGTAGATGTTGCCTGGTTGCCAGGAGCGTTGCTAGGCGCGTTGCTAGGAGCCGGTGACGCTCTCTCCATCACTGGCGCGACTCGAGGCCGCCGGGAGGGAAGGAGGGAAGAAGAGAAGGAGGAGAAGGAGGAGGTCCCGCAACCGGGATGCTCCTTGGCGGGACGAGACAGGGCAGGCGGGCCACTAGGGTGCCCGAGAAGCAGGAGAATAGAGCAGAGGCCGCGGCTCAGAGCTGGAAAGGCGGTGAGGAACTGCCTGAGGCATCACGGCAGGCATGGGGATGTGAAATGCTCGATATGGGGGTGGGGGAGCATAAAACCTCCCGTCGGGGCAGACTGGAGGATGCAGGTAGCAGAATAGCTGCCGTAGAAAACGAGTTGAAAGGTACAAGTGCCTGTTTCAGGGTGAGACTGGGAAATATAACCACTTAACCTGGTGATCAAAAGAACTAGAGGAAGCAGTGAGTCCAATTTGGAACCAGTGGCAACAATAGCTGAGAGCAGAGCTCTACTGCTCTGAGTCAAGCTTCTCTTCCTTTATGGCTTGTGTGCTCCCTCCTTTCCCCATGCCCACCACCACACCTTGGCACACTGATCTTCCCCTGAGCTTTTGGGATGCTGCACCAGAGCACCCTGGACCTCACTCTGGTGCATACACCCATGACCCCAAAGGAGCACCACAGCACTCTGAAATCCCATAGGCAGGAACAGGGATTGCTGCAGGAACAGAAGTGACACAGTAAAGCAATCCAAACCTCCTGTTCGCCCAGACAAAACAGCAGGTCACTGTGGGGTGGGGCAGTTCCTGCATCTCAGACAGGAGGATTGCTACTGAGCACCCTCCTTATGGCAATAGGTGAGGTATCAGACTCAGCTTACCCTCATAACCAAGGGTCAAGCCAGAAAAACTCAGGAAAAAAAAAATGAAAGGAGTAAGTAAACTCTTACTAGTGTAAGGTGGTGAGCAGAAAGAGGGGGAAACCCCCTTCCCCAAAGATCCTAACTCTATAGGTAGATAGAGGTAGATAGGAGGATATAAAAAAAATAATGAAGAAGATTCAATTTTAAACCCAGTTTCTCCAGCCAGTTATGTGCAAGGGTTTTCCCTGGAAGAGGGCTGCCACTCCCAGACTTGAGAAAAGAGGTTGTTCAAGGTGAGATTTTTTGGAAAGGCAGATTGGTGCCAATGGCTGCACTGAAGTTTGCAGCACAACACCGTCTTAGATTAGGCCCTGCATGGAGCCTGGGCTTTGCTCATCACCTTCCTCCAAGAGAAAGCCACCTTAGACAAAAAATTTTCTTCTGTGTCTCCCAGCTGTAACACTGCTGTTCCTGGGAGCCTCATGGTCCTGCCACAGGTAGCCCCATCTGAGCAGTCCATTCTCCAGCCCACGCCCCACTCTACAAATGAAAGTGACTCAAAGGCTCAGCCAGTGCCAAAACCAAGGCAAGGTGCTATGGAAACATTTGTTTTGGCAACATCTGAAGCTCCTGGGCATATCATATCTGGGCATGTCACTGCTGGTAGGACAACCAGAGACAACCTCCTTCTGGCTGCTCCAGAGTCTCCATGAAGGTTCTGCGGAGCAGCATGCAGAGGCTCTACTCTTCTTACCCAGCTGGAATGGAGGCACGCTTCATTTGGCATTCATGATCTCATCCAAATTTTAACAAACTAAGTTTTGGCAGGCTCAGGTCCCAGCTAACACGTGTCAACAGTGCAGCTTCAAACTAGTCAGTCCATGGACTTTGAATATCTGGTTGGACTCGGTGCTCAGTATGTACTGACAAGTACGTACACACAGCTCCTCTGGTCTTTGCAGTTTGAGAAAAGATCAGTCATGGCAATATACTTCAAATTATCTCTGAAGCTCTACTTCTTTTATTGAGAAGTCAAATGAACTCAAACTAATTTTGGATTTGAATTTTCTAGGACAAAAGGAAGGCACTGGAACTTAATTGATTTTGAACACCTGCCTCATTATTATGCTGCCAGTAGAGATAGTTCAGGTTGGTGTAATTTTAAATTTACTGCAAGATGAATCTGACATTTCTCTGCTGCTGAATAGAGGACTTGAGCAATTCTTCAGTTCTTCACAAAGATGTCATAATTAATTCAGTAATATCACTTCTGTAAGCAGAGATAGAAAAGCAAGACACAGAAGCACCTACTCTACATCTAAGAGATGAATGAATGGCAGGCTTCCCTACTCCACTCTTCCTGAAATTGATTGTATTTTTTTTTCAAACATTCAACACAATTTCTGCTGCAATGACACAGCTTCCCCTCTCCTGTCAGCACTCAAGCAGGACTCCTTAGCTGACAATAATTTACAGCCAAAAGGTCAGCTAATCTTTCCCCATCTGGCTCCAAGAAGCATTTCCATTCCCTGATCAGCCCAGAGCAAATTCTTCTGCAGTCAAAGTCTAGCTGTTTTTCTTCATCCCCTTTCTGAGGGGGCAGTGAGTGCAGGGAAACAAATCTCCTGCCAGTATAAACCAGCATTGATCTGCTGCCCGAAAGTGACCTCCATCAAGATGAACAGCAGGTGCTCCAGCCCAGACCATCTCGTCCCTTTCCTCTTGCCATGGGAGTACGAGAGATCACCTCCCCCTCTCTTCTGAAGAGGAGCTTTCCCCTCTGCCAGGGACGCCTGGATGGGAATCACTGCCTAGCTGATGTTATAACACAATGGAAATTAAACAGAACTGTAAAATGGGACCACAGTCTCTGTTGATAGTGATATTATTCAAGAAGAGAAGACTTTAAGTGTGTACTGTACAAGATAGAGCCTGGACAGGCAGACAATAGAAGAGTAGCTTTTTTCCCTCTTTTTGTTTTTCTTCAGTCTTTTGAAAGCAAGATTGCCAAGCATAGTCAGTGCTATCACAAATATATGTTTTTAAATGGTTTAGAGCAATTGGGAATAAAAAACCCCAGAATATTAGCATTTACTTTACTTTAACTGCCTCACAGAATTAGGAAAAAAAAAATAAATCAGTCCCTTCATTTCAAAGCCGTTAGAGCTCCTCAAGCCAACTGTTAAAGAAACATGAATTAAATTCACGTGCTCTTTTGAATTTAAGCACCAAACACTTGGAAGATGAGTATCAAAGGACCAGTCCTCCCAGGCAGAATGTACCTGCACATGTGCTGTATTTCTGAACACGGCACATAGAAGGCATTTTCAAAAGATAAAAGGTAACTAAAATGTTTAACATTTGTACCCGAGACACTGAGCAGCATCAGAGCTATGTCCTGGACCAGTTTTTATCCCTGGCCTGGCTCACGCAGCTGCCTCTGACAGACAAAGACCTTCAAAGGCTTTCCCAGATGTTGGCTTGTCACAGCAAATGGAAATGAGTACCTCAAGTTTCTGAACCCAGTTCATGCCTCCCAATAGCTGGCCAGCCTCAGAGGGACTGGGTAACTTGGGAGGCCAAACCTGCTTGCATCTAAACTGCAACCTTTGCATTTCTTCCTAAAAGACCAGCTCTTTCTGTTCATCCAGTACTAGAACTCTATTTTTCTGCTCTATCTGCAAATTCCTTGTGCAAGAAGTTTGCCAGCATTTTAAATTTTGGGGTTTTGTGGGTTTTGTTTGTTTTGGTTTGGGTGTTTGTTTGGAGGGGGTTTTGTTTGTGGTTTTTGGTTTCTTTTGTTGGTTAGGTGGTTGTTTTACTTTTGCACATTTCAAAACCTTCAAAAAACCCCAAAACCCTGAAACTACTTGAGCAGAATTAATGAAGCCCATTTTCCTACCTATCTGTGATCTTTATCCCCTCTCAAGTAACTAGTGATAGTACATTAAAAAAAGTCCTCAAATTGTGCCAGGGGAGGTTTAGGTTGGATATTAAGAAAAAATTCTCTACCAAAAGAGTGCTCAGGCTGCCCAGAGAAGTGGTAGAGTCACCATCCCTAGAAATATTCAAAAGACATTTAGATATGACTCACTGGGACCTCATTTAAGTGGGTATGGTGGTGTCAGGTTGATGGTTGGACTTGTTGGTCTTAGGGATCTTTATGATTCTATGATTTCATCCTCCCAGGCACCATCAACCAAGTACCACAACATCCCTTTGGACATCTCCAGCAGTATAACAGGCACAACATGCTGTTGCCAGTCTAGAGCTGCATGCCATCATGATGGACCAGCTGACCAGCCCTTGGTCATCAAACCTACTTCTTTTTGTTTCTCTGCAAATGGTGCTCTTCCAGGTGACAAAATCTGGAGAATCATAAATGCCTTTGAGACATTTGATTGAAATTGAAATATGATTGAAATTGGCTGACCTATTGAAAATCATGATGGTGGAAGAGAGACTGGCAAGAAAACAGATGGCAGACAGCTCTGCTTCTTTAGCCTCAGCTGAGCTGCTTGAGAAGTGGGAATGCTTTCACCCTCTCATGAAAAATGATATCACCCTTCTGTTGAAACACAAAACTTAGTTTCCGGACATGAAAAATGTGATTTTTCCAACTGGTCAAAATTAGGATGACATCAGGGACGTCTTGGCAAAACAATACTTGGTGCTTCGCCAAGGAACGAAGCTGCGCTAAGCAGGGAATTAAAATGCAGCTGGAGGCAGAACAGGGTAATCAGAACAATAAAACAAAGCAGAGCCGACAGCCCCCAGGGAGCATGGCAAAGCCCACATGTGCTAGTGCTGAACAGCAGGAGTCACAGCAAGAGCAGCACAAGTGGATTGCTAAGCCTGCCATCGTACCAGCACAGCAGTGCTCTGCACCGAGCACAGAGAAAGCCCAAATATTTTACCAAATATATAAATTATGGGTGACCTCATTCAGGCCAAGCTGCTCAAACCTTGGCACCAAGACACATGGCCCATTTCCTGCTCTCCTTGAGTTCAGCGCCAGCAGTTTCACCATTGTGTACGCTGAGCTTGCATGGGGAGACAGGCAAGTCCTACCTGATGGACGACAAAACCTCCACCTTGGTTAGCCCCGCACTGGTGATGATTGTGAGCAAACTCACCTTCTGTGACAGTACTGCCAGCTCCTTTGTCACCATACAGTGATATTCCCACAAGGAGGTGGTGAAGCTGTAGACATGGTGAAGCAAGCGTGGTGTCCCCAGAAGTGCCCTTAAGTAACTGCTGGTACCCCTTGGTGCTGAGTTTGCGTGGCAGAAATAGGGTGGAGTTGGTAGCCAGCTGATAAGCAGAGTGAATTTTAAGTGGTTTTCAGAAAAATGCATGGGATGAAACAGTGTTATGAATAATCGGGTCAGGAAAGTGCTGCCCTCATTCCAACTCAAGCCCTGCCACTGCCTTGGCAGGAGCACTCACCAAAGCTCCCAGATCCCAGAGCAATTTGCAGATGGTGATGTGTTCTGCATATCCTACTCTGTGTCCAGAGGAGCTGCGGAGGGACTGACTGCATCCCAGAGAAAACCCCCAGATTCCTTCTGCAGCCATCCCTGCTGCCAAGGTCTCCAAAAATGTAAACTTCACCAGTACCTTCCCACCCCCACCCCTCTCGGCTGAGTCTGATCATTCCGCCAACGTTAGCTTTAGCAAAACACATATTTCATCACCAGTTTATAGCTCTGTGCTACTCTGAGCCTCCCAGCGTACCCCATATCCCCACTGTCTTTCAGATGAAGAGCTCTGGGATGGGTTTTCCATGTACCCAGATGCAGCTCATATCAGCTGCTGTTGCTGAGCCTTCCAGGGACTGAAGCTACCAACTGTTACCAGAATAAGAAACTCTATTTCTGGGTTGGTCCTGAAAAGCCAGCCCTGTGGATGCCAGCAGGGATTCAGTTTCTCCTGTCTTCCTCAAAGACATCACTGCTATTCTGAGAAGAGCAAACTACCCCCAGCTCAAAATCACCGCTTTGGAAATTGTTTTAGCTTCTGTCTTCATGTAGGCATGCATTACATCAGCAACCTGGCAGAAGTACACCACACACACAAACACATCATGACCAAAGGTACGTGGAAGTATAATGGGGTGAGGTTTAACAAGGAAAACAGGATCCTATATTAACTCCATGCAGGGCTACAGACTGGGGGATGAGTGGCTAGAGGGCAGCCTGGCAGAGTGCTGCTTGACAGCCAGCTGAACGTGAGCCAGCAATGTGCCCAGGTGGCACAGAAGGCCACTGGCATCTTGGCTTGTATCAGGAATAGTGTGGCCAGCAGGACTAGGGATGTAATTCTGCTCCTTGAGGCCTCACCTCAAGTACTCTGTGTAGTTCTGGGCCCCTCACTTCAAGAAAGACATTGAAGTGCTGGAGCAGGTCCAGAGGAGAGAGACAAGACTGGTGAAGAGAGTGGAGGGAAAGTCATATGAGGAGAGGCTGAGGAAGCTGGGTTTTTTTGGCCTGGAGGAGACTCAGGGGGACTTTATCATACTCTACAACTACCTAAAGTAAAGTTGTAGTAAGGTGGGGGTCGGGCTCTTCTCCCAGGCAACTAGTGAGAGGCCATGGCCTGAAGCTGCACCAGGGGAGGTTTAGGTTGGTTAGGAAGTACTTCCTTACAGAAGGGGCAATTAGACACTGGAGTGGATACTGTCTCATGACCACTCCAACTGCTAAGGAGGCATCTGTGGTGTACATGGCATACACATGGCCAGGATGCCAACAAAACTACATACATCTACACAGAGGCACACTGGTTAGACTGATCTGCACATGCCCTGGTGCAGGTTTTCCACACATCTGAGTGTAGGTGAGAAACAATGGCTGGGGAACAACCACAGAGGGAATGTGAAAGGCTGCTTCAATTCCAGCCAGGACATAGATGAGAGATGGGAGAACAGCAGACACCAAATGCATAGCCAGTGCTTTTCCTTCCCTGTGCAGAGCTGAATGAAAGGCAATATCCAGGGGTAGGGAAAGATACAGCAGAGCACAGGAACCTCCTCAGTCCCCCAAAGCCCCCCAGCAGCCTCTACCCACTGCTACAGGGTCCTTCTGTCCAAGTGGATGGACAAGAGAAACAGGAGAGAGGATATTTCCCATTCCTCCTTTATTCATTGTGCACAGGACACCTGCATCTTTGTCCTGAACAAAACACGTCCACCTCTCCTAGATGCATATTCACTTGGTTCTGCCACAGTAGCACAAAGAGGAAGATAGGCTGGGTTTGCATGTCTACATGAGCCATCTGCTTCTATTTTATTGATATAAACCTGTAACAGCAGTGTTCACCGTAACAAAATCACTGTTTCTAAGGCGTGGATGGTTGTATGTATGTGTGGATAATTTCAGGCCAGAATTCTGCAGGAGCTGGGTTTAATGTTCTTTTTCTTCAGTCAGATATCATCTAGACATTAGTATTCCTAACGCAGCATATAATTAGCAAGAGGCAATATATTGTATGATCATGCACGTTAGCACTTAAGCAGAATAAAAATGTTTCATTGTCAAGTACATGGAAAGCTAAGAATAAACCCATAGCGCTCTTCCTGTTGAACACCCAAACATCTTTTCATCGTATTTTTCATCCTTTTTATCACAGTTTTGCACTTCAGATGCCTCTTCCACTCAGACGCACAGCAAGTGAAATGATGCTCGTATCATTCCGGCGGCCTCACCAGTCAATATCAGCCGTTTATGAACTAGATTGAAGGTACAATTTTCAGGGCAAATCTTTGAACTTCACAGAACAGAATCGGGGATGTGAATTTGTTTCTTACAACCTCCATGGTGCAAACAAGTCTCCCCTTTACAGAGGCATTTACCATTAAAGTATTTCAGCAATAAATCTAAGTTTTAGAAGACTTGCTTCTGCACCGACAGAAGTCGGGGACTTCACATTTCACAGAATCACAAAGGTTGGAAGAGACCTCAAAGATCATCAAGTCCAACCTGTCACCACAGACCTCATGACTAAACCATGGCACCAAGTGCCACGTCCAATCCCCTCTTAGACACCTCCAGGGATGGTGACTCCACCACCTCCCTGGGCAGCCCATTCCAATGATGAACGACTCTCTCTGTGAAGAACTTTCATTCCATATTAATTTGTATTGTTATTTTCTAAAGTGATCCATTGGTGCCAAAATTTTGTGCTTGTACACAAAGAAGAGCTGAGATCTCTATTACTTTTCGTCACCCTCAGCCACAGGCCTGAATTAATATCAACCATCTCGTTACCTGCCCATGATCTGTGGTGAAGATGTGACAGCAGTCAAGTGACAGCCCTTAAAGGTGGATTGTTCTACAGAGCACCAGGACATGCAAGGAATGGGCTCAAAACTCTGTCCTCTACAACAATGCACCTCGGCACCAATGGATGTCCACCCTCATAGATGGTGGAGGGGAAGGACCTACCACATCACAAGGCATCTGCGTAGAGGAAGGGGAGGCATATGCACATCCCAGCCACTGCATCACCAGTGTCCACCTGTGAGACAAAACAAGCCTGAACCTGCCAGGAATGGTATATCCTGCCAATATAGAAAGAAGCCAATACACACTAAAAATAACTTACTATGTACAGTATATTAAAATCAATATCCAAATATATACTGAGATTCATGCAAATGCCCAGGAGAACTCTACCACAAAACTATTTTTATATACATACATATAAATGCCACCCAGTATTTAAAGACTAAGTCTACCAAATGATTACTTCATTTACTCTTCTGGACAAACAAAAGCCTCTGCTGGCAAAAAGACAACAAGGTTTCAGCTGACAACACAGCCCAGCAAGACAAAAACCACAGCAGTGCCAGCAGAGGACTAAGGGAGAGATGTGGCACTGATTTGACTGGAAAACTTGTGCTTGAGATGTCACACACTGGAGGATAGGTTTTCTCCTAAGCACCATGAACATCAAATATTGCCACCAGGCACGGGTAGACTAGACTTCTACAGATATTAATGAGAGGAAGGGAGATGGACACAGCATGAAAAAAAGCACCTGGAAAGTGTTAACAAGACACACCATGGATGAGAGAAACTGGAAAAATTAAATGATTTTTCCCTCGCTGCTAATGAAGACAGAAATTTGCAGCTCTCCTAAGTCTGAGAAATGAAGTGAGAGGGAAGTATTTGCCACAACCAAATGCCTTCCCTGGAGACTGAGGCTAATTAATTGCTGTGGGACTCACAAAAGAATTTGGCTTTTGTCTGAATGCTGAATCCTTCTCATTCTCCATCTATGGCCAAGATCTGCTTTTTGTCTCTTGTTACTCAATTTGATGAGCCCACGCTGGGTATGACATTGCAGGCAAGAGAGACCTCCAGAGTATTTGATATCTATTCTGTGGTCATCCATTACAGACAGGAGGAAACTCGAAGAGCCAAGAGGTAATGTTCTCACTTCCTCACACCTGCAGTTGCCCAAGGAACTGAGAAATTTGTCAAACTACTTTTGTTAAGTAAAACCCAACAATTCTCTTTCTAGTTTTCTACAGAGATGAGTAAATAACAGCTCTGATTGGAGCTTCACAGCTCCCATCTGGCTTTTTCTTCATTTTTTCCAATCTCAGCTGTCTAATACTCTCTGGATGCAACAAAAAGACCATACAGTTTTCTGTTGTGCAAGTTCATATGGACCACCACAGCTTACCTGCATCAAAGCCAAGTGGTAGACTTCCTTCTGCTTCATGATGCAGGATGCTCATAGGATTCAAGTTTTTATGCGCTCCATGATGGGAAATATTCAAATGTCATACAGGTTTCCATGTTAAGATCATAAAAAAGTCAACATTGGGCTTTTACCTGCCTTCTACAAGTCTCGGGGTTTCCCTGCTCTCTTCAAAAAGACCTCTCTAGTAACACAGCTTTTCTCAGTCTGGCTGGCTCTGCAGCTAGATCTCAAAATTCACTCTACCACAACAAATTCAGGAGCAGAGGTGGGGAGGAAAATCTCACCTTCAGCCTTCTGTTTTAGGGGAGCAGCACAAGGAAAGCCCAGCCTGCAGCTGTTCTCTTATACTCTCATTTGTACAGATGACTTGTGTGGAGAAGAGAGGGATTGTAATGCTAGAGAGATGAAAGCTATCTACCAAGTTCTTTATTCAGGCTACAGTATTGACCTATATCTGCTTCACAAAGGTGAAAAAACATGGATAGCTGTGTGGGTTGAGCAGGAATATCTTCCTGTTGCCAGCTGGCAAACAGCTTGGGTATTACAGCATGAGGATTAATAGCCTTTGTCATTTGTAAGTGCAGATGCTAACCTTACTCACATGACAGGCTGATCTTCTTTGGATTCTGTGCCTGTTTGCTGTTCCAGAAAGATGACCTTGGGCTGCTGTGAGAGACAAAACATTTACACATTCATTTCTTAAGGCCTACAGCATAGGCTGCGGGAAGACAAGAAGTCACTCTGCACTGAAGAAAAAAACAAAACAAAACAAAACTGTGCCTTGAGCAGATATGGAGCTTAGGAATCATACAGAGAAACTGGGTTTCAGCTCAGGCTTCATGCCACTGCAGCCTGGCTGTGTTGCTTTCTGGAGAATGAAGTGAGTAAACTTCCAGCTCTGCAACAGCACAAGCACACTGAGTGCCTGCCCTCCCCATCACCTGCCAGGCCACTACTTAGGGTTTTTAGTTCTTGCATAACAGCTTGTTAAACCTACACCAGATTAAAAAAAACCAGAACACAACAAACAACCCAAAACGCAACGCTCAAACTAGCTAGGCTGAGTTACCCTGTATGTCTTTCCAAGCTTTAGGATCTGACAGCTTCTGGCTGCTTTAGTCACAGAAGCAGATCATCTGGGAGCCAGCCTCACTGCCTGGGGTATGTGAATGTCTTTGCTGGGGTAGCACATGCTGAAGAGAAAAGCTTGCCTCATTCAAAGTGTGAGCTCTGCTACAAACCCTGGCTGCTTGCTGCCTTTTTTTCTTTCCTTCGAACCATAGTTGCAAACATCACACTCAGTACATTCTAAATGGAAAGCTGATGCTCCTGCATACTAATTCCTTCAGGCTCTGTTGTCCTTTTACAGAACATCACACTTCTGAAAAAAACAGAAGGAAACAAATACAGAACAGTTTGTTTCCTCTGTCATTAGCTTGGTCCACATTGAGATGAACAAGTGTCACTACTTTGTAATTACTGAAGTATCGCAGCCCAACCATCAAGCTTCAAACTTCACAGGCAGATTAGAGATCAGGGAGGCAAGGTCTTGATAATGAGCATCATAACTTTGAGATGACCCCTCCAGGAGCCAGCTTCCCTTGAGCCTGGGGGTAATGCAATAGGGAAGGTTATAGTCTTTGCTCAGCCTTTCCGTCCACCTTTTGTGCTGAAGGGCAGAAGGCAGCTGAGAGGCAGAGGGATGAAATGCAGTGATCATACAGATTAAAGATGATGATAAAAATGGGAGTGGAAAGAAAGCTCTGCAGGCACACTAGCTCCAAGGTCATCGCCAGCTTTAACTGAAGGAGAAAATGAACTGCCACCAGAGGAAATGCCTGTTCCTCTGCCAAGCTGCCACCTTTGCCTTTATGCTGGAGAAATGATCAATAGCAGCTGGCACCCTTTGGTTTCATGCATCCAAGAACATCTAAAGACACTCGTGACTGAGGATCAGTCGACTACGTAAAGCACTAAATAACTTCTTGGGATCTGCAGCTGCTAAAAATATTTCCAAGTATTGTCCATGCACCCCAGGAGCTGCACAGCCCACATTACCTTGCAAGGGAAATGCAGACAAGCCAGAGCAACAGGAGCAAGTAGGCCACAGTAGGGTCCAGGTAATTAAAGGCACTGGCAAAAAAGAAACCCAAACAAATCAAACCACATAGCAGATGATCCAGAAAAAGCCTTTACAAATGTGCACATCAGTAAGCTATATCTCAGTGAGCTAAAAGAGACACTTATTTCTGTGGGCATCAGTTGATAGTCACCATTATTACAGGAATATAAACATGGTGAGGTCATTCTGTTCTGCTGCTGATACACATTAAAAACAATAAAATAAGAGCAGAGACTCTAGCAGGACAGGGGTGTGCTGGCTGGAGAGATCCCAAGGAAGGAACAGACTGCAGCTATTGAATGGCGCTCCATGAGATACAGAGATGTATCCAGAGCACTTGCCCACAATATGCTGGGCTTATACCAGTGCAGTGAGTGAGTTCCCACATGGTGTTTTTGCAGCTTTTCAAGCCTCTCCCCCCACACCCCAACAGAAGAAAATTCAGATAAGACAGTAGTTTCAAAAGGGAATGCATTATATTAAAAAACATGAGTGGTTTAGGAAACCTCCATAATCCGGATTTGCAAGTGCCCAAGAATTCCCAAATCCAGGTCAGCCATTCATTCCTTTCCTGTTTGCTGAACTTTCTATGGCACTCCCATTGCTCTTCTCACCACTTGGAGCCCCAAAGAAACAAAGATCAGGTTTCAGCATCAGCAACCACATGGATGGAGACCAGTGGAGCACAGGGCACCAAGTCTACTGACCATCACCAACTGCAAGTCAAGTGTAAGTTAAGATTCCCAAGGAACGGAAATCTTCCTGGAAATTCAGTTTTGTCAGCCACATTAAAAGGAAACAAGGGGTTAAAGCAGTGACTGAAAGGGCAGTGGTATTTACTTAAAGTCCAAGAGCACAGGCCCAGCCTGTATCAATATTAGCAGTAACTAATTCAATCTGCCAATGGGAAGAATTATGGGAGCTTTGGAATATGGGGGAGCTGCTGCAAAACTTCCATTTCACAGACAGTCAATACTAGAAAGAAAAATGAAACACAAAAGCAACAAAAACCCCAGAATTCACCTAGCAAGCATGAGCACTCCCAGCATTGTGTCCATCCCAAGATTCATAAATGTCTCCATTGCTTAAGCAGGAATTTCATGAACCCCACAAATGTATTGCTGAAGGCATGGATGTGCCATGAGGTTTAGCAGCATCTTCAAACCCCCAGTCCTCCCCTTGCCTCATACTTTTTCCCTTCCCTCCAAATTTTTCTGGTAAAACAGGAGGCCAAAATGTTATTGCAAGAATGCAGCAACCTGCTTCCACTGGAGAGCAAAGTTTTAATATGTGTTCAGATATTAACTTACTCTAAATAAACTGTTTTCACCTGCTTTCCTCTGAATTCCCATACACTACACTAAAATTATATCTTTAAATTCAATTGCCCTAATGCTGTATCTTCAGAAAATATCATGATATGAAAACAGCCTGGAAGTCCAAAACCAGTTTACTCATTGCATTTTTGCTAAAAATCTGGGTTATCTCCTGTTCACTGCTAAAATATATTATCAGCTGACACTTTTCCCTTACCCAGTCAGGAAGCACAAGCAACACTTCACAGGTTCAAGAAGTTATGAAGAGAATTTCAGTGAGTTTATTATACATACATATCCAGATAACAAAATTAATCATAAACACTTCTTTACACATTATATGCTGTTCAGGAAAAAAATAATAATTAAAAAATTCAAAGGTCACCAAATACACCTTGTTTCCTCTACTTTTTTCCCCAGAAGAAAATTACATGATAAAAAATTTTTTCTATTCCACTGGTAACCACTCACATGCTCATTTTCTCTCACGGTGCTAATACAGAAGCATTAACAGTGCAGTCAAAAAAGTATTTGTTTGCTGAGGTGTTAGATCCTGCTTTGTGACACAAAGCCCCATTAGTGCAAAGCAGATACTACACCAGCTTATCTAGGCAGCGGAGAAAAATCCTCCTGCATAGGATACCCACCAGTCTCACTGGAAAAACGATGCTCAGGCAGGTAAGTGACGACAATATACAAAGCCATGGCCTATGGAATAATTTGCATGACCTTCTACACACAAATTATCACAGTATCACAGTATTACCAAGGTTGGAAGAGACCTCGAAGATCATCGAGTCCAACCTGTAACCACAAACCTCACGACTAGACCATGGCACCAAGTGCCACATGCAGTCCCCTCTTGAACATCTCCAAGGACAGCGACTCAACCACCTCCCCGGGCAGCCCATTCCAATGACGAATGTATTCTGTCTGCCTCACAAGCACAGACAAAACCTGTGTCTGTGACACCAAATGACAACCTGGTGTGGATCGCACCAGGGTCCAGCTTTGCTTTGGATGTGATGTAAACCAGCACGTGGTCAAACAGGCAGAGCCAAGATGTGTGCTAGTTAGATTTGCAGAGCACCCTTGAATGAAAGGCAGTAGGAGGCAGAATTTGGTGCCAGGTCTCAGTAATGACACAAACCATGAAGTGATTCGGTACAGCAAACCTTTTCAGCAAAATGTTTCCTGTGTCCTGCTGTCACCAGCAGGAGTGGAGAAATGCCAGCCCTCTCCTAGAGAGCACGGGGAATGGGAGATTGGGCAACTGGTAGTGTCTGAAAATCTCATCACCGTACTGCTGAAACACCACCACTACACTAGAGGATGAATATCTTCTGCTGTGCCACGCAGCACCACAGCAGCTATCAAAAACTAAACTTTCAATAGTCATGTAGCAGATTAAGACATGTTCCCCTTATCCATTATCTCCGTGACTTCAACTCACAGAAACAGGAAAAAAGATTAACATGGAAGATGACAATGGAGTCTAAAGAGTAAATACATTAAAGTGTCATCACCTCATCCAGCAAGCCTGCTCCTTGCTTGTTTGCAGATAGAGGCAGGAAGTGCAAACTTTTCTCTGGTGTTAATTTAGCAGAGCCAGCAGCCCTCTGAGGAGGATCCCCCAGGTCCTAGTCCTTGCCTAGAGGAGAGCTCGCCCTGAGGATGAGGTGACATGGTCTGGCATTTTCTACTGCTCAGTCTTTCAAAACTTGTCCCCTTTCAGATTGCAATAAGATAGCACATTTGAAAAAGAGCCCTCAGCAAACTGACTTGTGCTTGAGTGTCAGAGAAAGCAGGGATCTGAAGCCCTTCTGTGTAATGCTCACAGAAAGGCTTTTCTGAATGAACCTTGCTTTTAAAAAGTTACACGTTACACATGAACAAAAACAAAAGATGCAGAAAAAGTGATTCAGGCACAAAGGTGGATGTGCAGCTTGTTCTGGTCTTTTTTGGTATTCATGATGACAGAGGCCATAAACTTCCAGTAAGCATCTAAGCATGCGTTGTACACTTGCAATATGAAACGGATGCTCATTATCTCTTGTGCAGGCAATGCAGGCTGCAATGGCAAGGCAGGATAAGAAGTGCAAAGGATGCCTTTAATTAAAAGCACCGGTAGTGCTTAGTTCCAATAGCAATTGTTAATACAAGAGAACCATAGTACTGTCTAGGCACTTAAAAGTTGACAGAGAATTCAAGAGTGCTTTCCCATGCTGCCTGGAATCATCCAGTCTACAGTGGTATCAAATGCTTACTTGCAGGACTTTAGAAACAAGATAAAAGGGTGAGGATGCAATCTGCATGCAGGTTAGCCTCACCATTAGCTCTCTGTGTGACAAGAATATTTGCAAGCTTCATTAATATAAATAGGAGGGATGGGAGAATTTATCCCAGAATAAAACAGCATTAAAATCAGTCTGTGATGATTGTGCTTATGACAAATGCAGCAAGGTAATGACCAAGGCAAGGATTATGTAGATGTTCCCATTGCTTCTCCCCAGGGTTAATTATTTGGATGTAGAAAATGCAGGACAACCTAAGAAAAACAAGAACTAAGCATGTTTCCCAGGCCTTGCCACCCTGACACTTGTAAAGTCAGGTTAAAGCGTGCATGACCTGTCAGAACATGATGCTTGCCATGGGATAGCTGATTTCTACTGACTGAGAAAAAAGGAAAAGCAGCCCATTGTCCCAAAATCCACAGGCTGCCCTGGTAACCTCTAGGACTCCAGGAGTGTGTGCCACCGGCAGACCTGTATTCCTTTTGATTCCTTCATTTCCTGCCAATGACTTTGCTCTTCCTCTCCGCTGCTGTTCTGACCCATAGAAATCCAACCAACCATCTCCTTGCGCTTCATGCTGCGTCTGTTGTATATGGAGATCATCAGTGTGACATCAGAGAGCTGGAAAAGAGCAACCTGGAAGATGAAAGTTTCCTTGTAGACAGGGTTGGGCTGTCCTCGACGGATGGAGGTCTTGCAGCGAGATATCTCCTGACCCACAGAGTCAAGCAGGCAGAGCTTTCCATAGGTATCTAGGCAGGGGGGGGAAGGAAATAATATTTGGCATAAGTGACAGACTAAATGAAAGCCTCGAAGAGTCAAAAAGCAACCCCAAGAACTCCAAGTACAGATATTTAGTATGTAGAGGACTCTAGATGAGGACTGGATTGCTCTCCTTAGAAAAAATTCACAGGATGAGAAACACCAGATGAAAACATCTCTTGGATTTCTTCATCTAGGGAGAAAAAGGAAGGAAACAGATGCGTGCTTCAGCCCCACTCTCTTGGAAAGAGCAAGGAAATCTGCTTCCCCAACCTAGCAAACCTGTCTAAGACTAATCAAAACTATGAGCATATCTATGGATGCTCCACATCAGATGTGTGCCTCCACCTTCACTACTCTCTCACAATCAAGCTTCACTGGGGCTGCCTTACCAGGGCTTCCCTTGTCTGCACTTGCCTCTATGCCACTTTTCTTTGGAAGAATGCTTCTATGACCAACTATGTGAGAAAGCAAACAGAAGGTCCTGAAAGAGAGGGAAAGGAACCTGCAGACATGGGGAAATGATTTGATGTCACACAATAGTTTCAAGGCTTTTTCCAAATTCCCGTCTTGCTTTTTGGTGGACTCCAGGCCAATTTTATTCACTCTCTATGTCAATACAAGGAGTAAAATTAATCAGCAGACAGAGGGAAGGGACAGTCCAAATCAGTATTTCTGTAAATCTGCCCTTAAAACTCTTGCTACCTCCTTTGTTAATTGTCTCCCTTCTGGTAGGTGGTTGCTAATACTGTGGTCTCAGGATGGGCCGTGTGGTTCCAATGCTCCAAAGATCCAGCTCAGAATAGGTTTTTCCCCTCTGCATGTAAGGGTAACAAATCATTTGGCTAGAAAAGTCCCCTCCTGACCCCTTCATAATCTGTGCCTGAGACTCTGCAAGTGAGTATTATTTCAGGGTGTGCTGAAGATAGGAAATAAATAATAAGCCTCCGTCTCTTGTCTGCAGCATGTCTATCCTCTTCTGTTCCCGCTTGATGTGCTATTTTATGCACTTCTCTACTGAGCAACACAAGGTGTGAAATTACACTTCAGGTGTGAAAACACTTGTGTGTCTCCAAAGCAGGGCTTTCTGCTCCTCTCAAACTGTTCCACTGAAAAAGCTGTCAGGAAACTGACAATTGAGGAGCAAATTGTGAGCCTTCACAGCTGTACAGCTATCAAGTTACTGCAGGGAAAGTTCAGTCCCATCATTAGCTGGGGGCGCCAGCTTGCTTCCCAGTGTAACACTGGAGATGGAGTAGATCTTGCCAACACAGACCTACTCATTAGACAGAAATACAGAGCTTTGACATGAGAGACTCTCCTGATTGTATCTGAGAAAGATCTGCTTTATCAAGAGGTGGACTAATTCCCACACTAATATTTAATGTTGGTGGTGCTGAAGGACTGAAATTTTTAACAGCCCCAGATGCATTAGAAACACAAAACCCAAGAGTCCTCACACTCTTTTCTAGCTCAACTCAATGTGAAACCATGCAAGGTAACAACCAGACACAATCTCTTGCAGGAGTTGTAGAGATGTCACTTTGCTTTGCATTGCCAGATCATAACATGCACTGAAGCATTCCTCACATGGAAGTCCTGACTGCTGGTTTGAGGCTACAGGTAACTCCCTGGAAATAAAGATAAATGGGGAGTAGGAGCTTGATGAAATTTTTTACTGTATTCTCTCTCTCTTTTTTTTTTTTTTTTTTATAGGAGAAAATGTCAAAATAATAAAAACTCTCTGCCAGGCTGATTTTTAAAGATAAATAAGCAGTTAATTAATACAACTCTCTGTTTGGATTTTCAATTTTTCCTTTCTTTCCAATTAAAACCTTATGTTTTCTACATAATTTCAGTGCATTTTTCAACTCAATCACGTTTACAAACAGAAGGCTGAAGTTGCTCATTTCTACTTAGATGCAAGAAAGGTGAATGCTGACACTTCATCATGAAAATGAGACTCTCTCTATTTGCTCCTGGCCTAATATCTCCAATTTTCCTCCAGATATGTCCTTCTTGTCACATTGCTTTCCTCATAACCCTCTAAGAAGTGCTTTTCTGAGAGGGTGAGGGCATTTGATTGGGATCACAATAGGGGCTGGGAACGGTCAGCAAAGGCAGAGCTGGGACATGGATCAGCAGTGAAAAATCCTGCCCCTGGATCCCTTGGCACCTCCTGAGAGGGTTTCCTCAGGCACTGAGGCAGGTGATGGGCAGAATGGAGAAGCAGTATACAGACAAGCACTGTCTCTGCCATCCTACTTGTGGATGTCAATTTGCAACATAACTAAGAGCAGACAAAGTACCTTTTAAGATTATCTTCCCATGATACTTGAGAGAAAGTTCACCCACACATGACTGTATCTCTTCTTTTGAGAAGACAGGGAGAGGTCTAGATTTTCCTCTCAGTAAACATTTCTATCATTCTTCCCTCTGACTAATGCCAGTTTTGGCAGCTCACATGGGATTCTTCACACCTAAATGCAGGCAAATTCAAGTGGGCCCCAAAATGGTCAACCAATTTGTTATCAATATTGCCAAAGAAGCACACAGCATAATTCAGCAGTGACCTAGTAGACAATGCTACCACTACAGATGATTTAGGTTTTAACACCAAAATGAATGCCACAGCTAAAACACCTCCCAAGATGCTGTTTCAGGATGTCCCAGTTAATTTTCCAGGCAATGAAGAGATTGGTTTCTTGTAGTCATAAATTCTAGGATGTCATATCCCTGACTGAGGAATGTATTGTAAGGATCAAGAGAGAACATGCAGCCTGGAAGGAGACTACACTCAGAGCAGAGCTAATACCAGGAGCCCTCTTCATCCCCATGTAAATGGAGGCACAAAACCAATGCAAGTCCCAACTAAATCACACTGCTAATTCTTCTCAAATTACTTCCACTGGTTGTATTTTACCAGCCAAAAGAATCAAGCTTGCCTGAACAGAAATAAAAGAGTAGGTGTGGAGAATATATTTAGCGTCTGAATTTTGCTCTGCAGATCTGATATGCATGAGGCTAGGCTGTTATTTTCCTTCACTAACTACATTTTAAGATTTGCCCTTACTGCATCGTGCTGCTTGCACTTCTTTTTAGGTGTCTCATCAAGAAACACTTCCTAGTTCCCTTTGTGGTCCAGTCTGGTCCTTCAATATGGAAAGCTCCCCCTTCCAGCTGGCTTTGCCAAAGAAAATTCATCCCTGGACAGCCGGTGAAATTAGGAGGACTACAGCAAGGATGAACTTGAACATTTACTGAGGAATGTATGTGTGAGAGCATGTATTCACTATGAAGGCAAACATTTTTCATCTAATTACATGCTCAGATTCAGTAATGGCCTCATTACTGTGGTATCTCAGCACTCTACACCCTCCAGTGTATTTACTTTCACGCCACCTCTGTCAAGCACAAAAGGAGAAGAGAGATTAAGGCTTGAATTCTTTACAATGCCTAAGTGCTCACCTTCCATTGAGGCACCCATCTCATTAACATGAAGAACAAGATTCTTAATATCTGGGAGTGTCTGAGACTGCAGCTTGCAGAGAAGCCTGTGAAAAGGCAAGAACGAAGTCTAATTTTGCCAAAACCAATTTTAGCACTGCATCCACTAGGCTCTCCTTCCCACATAAGCTTTGGAACAGAAATTCTTGCTACATATAATTTTTACTCTAAACTCATCTTTCACCTCTGGTGTGAGTGATTTGAACAATGTTCACATACGCATAAAATATCAACACCTCTGCATTTAATACCAAAGTGAAAAGCACTAAATCAAGGAATGCTGCAAGAAGCCAGACACATTTTGGGCTGGAGTTGCATAATCTTACTCCAGAGGTTTGCCCAACCTCTCCTCGTGCAGACTGCTCTGTCTCCATCAACACTGTCCCAACCATAAAACACCTCCTGAGAGCTCATCTGCAAAGGCAATCAGTTTATCTGTGATTCTGCTAATGACCCATTTCTGTCATCATCCTTCTAAGGGAACTAACTGATAATGACAACCCAGGGGAATAATCAACTATAATTTATATGTTCCTCTGTTTGGAGCAGAGACCATCGTAAGCATTCTACTTTCATTTCCCCTAAGCTCCAACACTATTAATAAAGCCGACCCGTGAACAAAACACTGCAAATACAAAAGTGTCTAACCTCCTGCTTGAATTTATATACAGAAAGCAAACAACCAACCAAAGACTCCTGACCCCTTGGGTCTGCAGACTGCAGGGTACAAGATAGTGCCGTATGGACTTTCCCAATTGCACTCCAGGCAAGCTAGCTCATTTCCAAAAGCAGCGTAACCATGTCAGCATGCTGCAATCCAGACTAATAACATCTGCAGTAAAATAAAGCCTTGGGCCTAGAGCTTAATTTCACCCAGCTGGCATGCCCATGCTTCTAGCCTATATAATAAATGGCAGCATTTCATGGCAAGGCAGCCCCAAAGCGTGACTCTGTGCAGTGTGGCTAAACGTGAGGTCTCAGTTTGAGACCCAGAGGGATGTTGCTCCATTAGTCATGGCTTTACCTCCCCACTAAACCCAGTAGTGGGGCACAAATACTCTGACCCTGGCTCACTGCAGCTGCATGAGGAAAAGAGCAGAATTAGGCATGAGTTTTTGTTTCCAACTCCATATTATGAAAGTGTGAATTAGGCCAGAGGGAGCCTGTGGCCTACTCTACATCATACAAGAGCCAAGAGCTCCCTACTGCATTGCTGAGGAGCCAACATTTCTTCTCCTATTCCACCAAGTCTGTGCTGCTCATTTTCTCTCTCCCATGGCTGGCAGCTCTATTGCAAGGGAGCAGCTGAGATCTGGCAACCTTCATGACATGTGAGTCATCAGAGAAAAGACCAGCAGTGTCTTTAATTTAAAATGCAACAGAAAGGAGTGTACTGCTCCATGGTTTGTCCTGGGGGAAAGGAATTTCAGGCATCAGTGACTTGTTTCATGCAAGAAAATGGGCTGCAGAGGGGCAGAAGACAAGGGATCTTTGAAAGTAATATCTAGGTCTCTTGGGAAGGTCTCTGACTCTCCTCCAGAGAATCTCTGAGCTCAGCTCTTTGGTGATTGTCCTCTGCTGCCACAACACCCCATGTACTCTCCATTTTTAAACAACGGCTCTCATATGGGCTGTGAAGCAAGCTTTCCAACTCCCAACACTCTCCAGCCCTGAGGAGGTACAACTTCTGGCCAGGCTTGCGCAGTTAAAGCAGAACACAGACACCTCTCTGGACTCACAAGGTGATTTTCCTCTGCTAAGGGCATTTCAGGACTTCTCATAACATACACTGGGCATTATATGTTGCTGCTGCCTTAGCAGGAATGCACATCTTCTCAACCAGGGTAGCAGTATGATGTAAGGATGCTTAAGCCTGCTTTTCTCACCTCTAGCAGTGGCGCCCACAGGCATAGCTTTATTATACAGCCTATCATCAGATCTCCTGCAAACACTGCTCTGCAGAGTCACTGTAGATCTTCACTGAACATCCAACTCCAGCTGAAATTTAGCAGAGTTCTGCCCTGGAAGCAATGGCTTCTGCTTGTTTTGGGGGTGGGGGTGGTTCTGAGCCTAATCAGAGCCGTTTCATGTGGTTGGAAGAGCTATACCAAGCCAGTCCAACAGAACCCAATACCATATACCTATAAAAACATGGCAAATATACAGTATATGCTGATTCTCTCCCAAATACTTTCCTAGTCTCCAGTGATTTGTGGCTCAAGAACTTCCTCAGTCAGAAGCAGCATCTTCAAATTTAATGATCCTCAGTGAATTTTGCTTCATGAACCCCTCCTGTGCTTTCTCAAACTCAAGTAGAATTCTAGCATGCATGATGCACTGTAGTGAGGAACTCAACAGTGTAAGTGAAGAGGTGCCTCCTCTTCAGGGTTCACAGCTTCCTCACTTTGGTTTTGTATCAGGAGAGACAATGAGTAATTGTTGTCAATTCTCCTTCTCAACAAAACCTATGATTTCACAGACCTCAGTGAAATCTTCCTCCATCTCCCTTTGTCATAGCATTGTAGGAGGTACAGTCTATTCAGCTGCAGTTTGTTGGGAGCTGTTCCCACACCCATGACTGACACTCCTCACCACATATATCCAGTTCAGCCATATTCTATTTGAATAAAGGGAACCAGAACTGTTCACAGTATTCATTACACTGGTGACTATGCATTTACATCCAAATATCAGCTGTTTGTTTTGTCCTCTGCATATTTCTAACATTTAATTTGTCGCTTTCACTACTTCTGCTGATATTTGAGTGGACATTTTCCTGGAGGGATTTACTATAATCCTAATAATTTACTCCCAAGTGACTCTGAGATCTAGATTAAGTCTGAATTCCAATCCCACCCCCATGCAATACCTGACATTAATCTACACTTCACCTTCCACCTCACTGGCCAGCTGCTTATTATGGAGATACCCTTCTGAGGCTCCTTGCATCTGGTCTCATCTTTACCACCCTGATCAAAACTTTCTCAGCTGATCTTACTGTAAGTTTATTCAGGTTGCATTCATGCATAGGCAATGAAAAGATGCAGAAGAGGCAGTCTTGTGCAAGCTTACTGTGACTGACTGACAAGTACTCAGCAGCAGGGATCTGCCCAGCACCTCTACTGTTCTGTTATCCAAGCTCTCTAGAGGACTGAATCTGCTCCAGTTTGCCCTGGTACAGACCCCTCTTCTGTTACTGATGAGATAGAAGCATGAACTACAAAGCTTTACGAGCTCAAGCAAGTTTCCCATTCAAAGCAAGATACTCAGGTTAAAAGCTAATTCTTTTATTCAGCTTCCTGATCTGATTTGGAGTGATTAAAGAAATTAACCTGAGCCTTAGTTCTTCAAGAGTGAAACAGGAATAATAACTTTCCTTCCCTCACAAACAAGCTTGTAAAATAAAATCCACTAATGGCTTTCAAGCACTCTGATACCAGAGCAACAAATACAAACAAAGGGTCTTAATTTTTCTGTGGGAGCATCTTCTGTACTTTTTGGCATTATCTGTAGCTCAGGTTTTCAGATAAGTCTTTACTCCAAGAATTTCTCCTGTTCCCAACAGAAATCCCGATATCTTGTTCTCTCCCTCCTGTCTCTTCCAGCATTAATGTTATTGTATTTTTTAAATGGGGTTAATATGCTGCTGGTACAATAATGATCATGTATGGATATAATTATTATGTGTGATTAATTCTGCAGCAGCTGAAAAGCCTGGAGGAGTTTTCTTAGGCAAGGGAATAACTTTACAATAGTCCTTCTCAAATTGCATTACACAATGATGTAAACCCCAAAAGAAAGGCAGAAGTGGAACAAACTAAGGCTGGATTAGAGGAGAGAGAGCTGCACCCAGCAGAGCAGTTGATGAAGGTTAAACATCATGTGGGGAGAGACCAATTCTCTGTTCTGTTTATATACTGACTAGCAGAAATGATTCCTGGTCCATCTCTACAATCCCAAGGTACTACTACCATGCACATAGCATGTAACTGGTTATAAATTTTTAAAGATGTGTCTGCCAATGGTGTAGTCTTCTCGTGTTACTTTTTTATAGTAACCATCCTTTAAATGAACACACTGGGTTTTGTTCTAAGAAGATAAAATACCACAGACCAAAACATGAACCTCTAGCACAAGTTAGTAATTTTTATGAGAACCAAAGAGAATGAGGCACACAGTACACAAACCATTAGCACTAAAACACCTAGGGTGTCCACAGCTGACAAAAATGAAGGTGCTTTTCTGCATGAGGCTTTTTTGGCACACACTTGCAATTTACAGCCTAATGCTGCAGCCATATTCTTGAGTGCTCTTAAGTGCTTTGAGTGATAATGGACATATTTGAGTGATCAGGCCTATAACTCAGCATGTTCCCCTGAACAATACCTAGACACTTATCCTTGATTCCACATGTGACCTCAAGAGAAGACACTGCCTGCAAAATTTAAGTCAAAGACATCCAGCTGTTTCCTAACTAATTTACTCCCCATGTAAGCACCAAAGACTTTGATATTTATCTGACTCCGTTTAACTATCTGTATCCCATTTAAAGGTTTAAGTGAAGGAGAACACGACCCCAGGAAAAATTGAGATATGCACAATCTTCCTTTCCTTCTCTAGAAAACCATCTGGTTTAGCCTCTGCAGTTTCTAACACCTAAAATCACCAGTGCCTCAGTCCAGTTCTTTCTTTCTCTGCACAAGGACACCAAGAAGGGAGCACGTATGCTATAGGAGATGCTTAGCTCACCTCTGCAGGACCCCAGGTGGCGGACAAGGTCAAGGTGGGCAAACAGCACAGCTGGAGAATTTGCTATTCTGCAAGACTCTCTTGCCATCCCCCTAGTTGCAGCTACCAGCAGCAGCAATATGAAAGCCACTGTGACAGGACCACATATGGGTACTGCACAGGCTCTGCGCATGCAGGGCTGGGAATGGAGATAGATTCTCCCCACTGACTTCTCTCAGATTTACCATAAATGGCTGCTGTCAACAGCAGTTTGGGCTTGGTATGTGAATGTTCTGAAGCACTAATATATCTGAAATCCCCATGATACTTTGAAGAAATAAATCACTCCCTCTGAGCTTCAAACAACAGAACCACAGCTAGGACATATTTGAGAAAACACAAGGGCTATTTGCTCACCCTCCAGAACAGGAGATAACAGTTGGAGTTTTCACCTGGTGAAAGACTTATTGAGCATCTCATTCAGCCACCAGCATGTTTCAGACAGTAACGATTGGACCTCACAGCACTCCTCTGTGCTGCCTGCAAGAGTTATGCTACCCCAACGTCTGAAAGAAGCACTGGTTTTCTTCCCTCTTTTGAACTTGTTTTCATTTCTGCTTCACTGGGTTTTCCATTTCTCACCACACTGCTGGGAACTTTATAGGCACAGAAGAACAATGCAGAATGTACATGAAACAATGTGACTTGAAACAAATGAAGCAGATTGTGACAGGTTCAAAATTGCCTATAATGAATGTCTATGCTTCACCTAACAACCACTCTAACACAGAGATACTGGTCTGACATTGCTAAAGCTAATCTGGATACAGAAACAATGCAAAGAAACAACTCAAGAAAGTCTTAACAGCAAAGATGGAAGAACAGCTAAGAAACAAATGTCAGGACTATTGTTCAGGTGGCAAAAAGCTTTGGCTAGCTGATCAAACCTATTTAACTCATTTTATCGGAAGCCCTACAAACACAGATACAAAAAATTCAGGCAGAATTTAAAATTAAAACTCTATCAAGGAAAGTAATTTTCCCCCTCATACAAAATCCCTCTTCTCATCTCATCAAACACTAAATGCTTCACAGGTTTAAAGACACTGCCAACCACACTACAGCACTCTGGTGCGGTCACCTGCTCAAAAAATGAATGCAACACCTAATCGAAGCAGCTGAACTTTCCCATGCTGAAAGCTAATTGTGCACACATGGTTAATCTGCCAAGCCTTATCCCACCAGAGGCCCAGGACAGAAACAACTCTCCAGCATTCACAATGAGCATTAGGGTTGCTCAGCTTGCTGCAACACATGCAACTATACACTATGCACCCAGAAAGACATTTGTTAGAAGAGTGACAATAAATGTCAGTAATTTGGTTCTGATGTTGCAGGTAGTAAGTTGGAAAGTGATTATTTGATTTCTATGCAATGAAGATGTTTCATTTATGGGAATAGAGCAGGCATTACAGATGCCTGACCCAGTCAGATACATGACAGCTTGCACAGAGCCTGATTTAAGAACAGAAGTGCTGCATAAGCCACATCTTCAAGCAGCTAAAAGACAAAATTCTAATACCACAAGTAGACACATGAAAACATGCCAGGAAAAAAAAAGTGTATTTGCACTACTTTATTTTCGGATGTATCTAGACATTAGAAAGAAATTCTTTTACAGTAAGTGTGGTAAGACAGGTTGCCCAGGGAGGTCATGGATGCCACCTCCCTAGAGGCATTCAAGGCCAGGTTGTATGAGGCCTTGAGCAACCTGATCTAGTGGAAGGTGTCCCTGACAGCGCCAGCGAGGGCTGGAACTAGATGATCTTTAAGGTCCCTTCCAATCTAAACCATTCTATGAATCTATACTGCAGTATATATAAACATCGGGGAACTTGCTTGCATGTGGTAAAATTCTCATCTTAGTCCACCTTTACTTTAAATTACTAAAAAGGTCCCAACTTGAAACCTTTTAATGAAGCACGTGCATGCAAACTAGAAAACGTCTTCCACTAGCTCACATGCGAGGTCTGTGTTGCCACAGCTAATACAAGGCTAGCTAGGGCTACTGAGACTGGGTTTGTGTCTTTAATGTATGGACTTAATTCTTTGAGGGACTGACTGATGATACAGACTATTTCTGTAATATACTGAAGAATAGTTTAGCAGAAACCTAAGTTTTATAAATATTGAAATTATACTGAAATATATTGCTAGCTCTGGGCCAAAGACAGCATCTTGCAAATGCAATCTTGGCAATTTGCAAGCTGGAGATACAATGTCAAATCCAGTCAGTGCAAGGAACTGTTAAAACTTATTACCTTTGACAATCAGGCAACCAAATCACAAAAATCAACCACATCAACAAACAAAAAATGTTACTACTCATTGTCATTAGCTGCTGGTTTCAGACAGGAGACAAAAGGACAACATGAAATGGACACAGCAGTGCATTCAACCCTTCAATGAGGCACTCTAGCAGCAAAGCAGGTAGTATCATACACTAAGGCTGCATGGCCCCATCTATAGTGTGGGCATTAGGACCATCCACCCACTATCCATCTCAAGGATTAACCACAGCTCAAGCATTAACTAAACTGGCTGTAAGGCAACTTCCATGGTTTCTTTTAGGTATTGGAGGAAGGGAGCTCATCTTTTGCAAACCAGAAAAATTTTCAAATGTTCTTTCTGTAGAAGATTTCCTTGTGCAGCAGGGAATTCAACAGAGCAGGATCCCCAAAGGGCCTAAAGCACCAGGTCACAGAGTGCTCAGCAGCACAGCAAGGGAACTAACCGAAGTATAGCTCTGGGAAAAACCTAACGGCACCAGGCAGGGCCTCTGTGGGTCACATGGTAACATAATCACTTGAAATGCTCTTCTTACGTTTTACAGATCTGCTGAGAATTACTCTCTGCTCTGGGTATAATAGCACTTTTGCCACAATCAGATGCTGTAAAGATATGTGCAATAAAAGAGATGTTCAGGTATGACCACCCCATCAGCTGCTTCCAATTACACTATAGAATTTACCAGCACATGTATTGGAAATAATGCTTTTAATTTTCAGTCAGAAGCTCTGCAAGGAAACCCAGCTCAGAAATGACATAATTGAATAATATGAGGAAGAAAATAAAAAGTGAATTTTGGCTCAATGGTGTCATTTAATAGCAGTGAAAGTACTTACCGGGTGGCCTATTAATTGCGAGGTTTCGGAAGTGACTGCCTTTGATCATCTCCACTGACAGCCGCCCTGTAGTGGCATTGTACGACAATCCCACGAGCAGCTCTGGCACCCCTCCATGCGACAGGGACTGTGTTGAAGAAGCGCTATCACTGTGAGAGATTGCTGACAGACTAAGCTGAGAGTCTGCACTCTGCGGGGAAAGAGCACTGAAAGTCTCATCAGGATGTTCACCACCATCCTCCCTTAGTTTATACCTTCTAGCCTTGTTTAGCAAGATCCCTCTCAAGAAATGACAATGACTAAGAATGAACTATGATGGGGCACCAGAGGAATCAGAGCATCACTTTTACAAAAACACATCTCTGAACTTTCTCTGTAATCGTGAGGAACTCTGCATAATGTGTTATCACCAGTGTAAATCAAAGCCTCTGAGATAAGCATACATCCTACTACATCAAATACACAGTAAATCTCCTTGACGATGACTTTTGGATGGAATGCATTTTGCAGTTTGGGGATTTTTTTTACCCACATACTGTGTATTTTCTTACTTTCTTTCCTTGCTACCATGATGTTCTCCACCGCCTCTTCAGAAAGAGTATCATGTTTTATTCATTCCATGTGCACAGCCTCTCACTAAGCTTTTTGTAGACAAAGAATCATGACAGAGCTCAACTGCACAAACTGATTGGCATAGGCAGAGCTGGATACAACTGTGATGTGCATGGAAAACTATGAAGCAGCACAGCCAGCTCCTCCTCACATGACCCACCTCTCCACTTCCATCTGTCATGAAAAGGAGCATTACTAAGCATTCCCAGTAACACAGAAAATGCACAACACAGAGATCCACAAGCTAACAGCTAGTGCCAGATGATGCAGCTCTTGCACTGGCGGTAGTATGGGTCCACAAGAACTACTGTCCTTGTTGAATTTAAGGTGTAATTAACCTTGGTGGTTCCAGGACCAACATGCTATTTCTGCATGGCATGGCATTCCATGACTTGCGATGATGTGTACATGGTTTTGTGTAAGCTTGCTAGCTGAGCAGCTATTAATTAGGCACAGCTTTGTGTATGGAAAACATGTGCTGTGCTTCCCCTTACTGATAACATTTGAAATGACAGAAGGACAGATCCACCAGTTGTATCCTAACAGCCCTGAATGAAAGATATCAGGTACAGCTGGTTCCCATTCACCAGAAAAGCAATTTCTGTGGGCTCTATATTTCTTTCATCAAACTTACACTCAAGTTACTCCTTGGCTCCAAGACCATTGTCAACTTCACTTCTCCTTCCTGGCCGATGTTGCTTAGGTAAAATAACTGCTCTCCCATCATCTTTTCTCCAATCATCTTGTGCACTGCATAGAGACGGAAACGAATGGCATGGCTGCTTAACTCCTCTGGCTCCAGCTTACTGAAGGTAATTTTATCCTTGAACATGGGGATGGGTCCTCTCTGAACACTTGTTTTACCCCTCTGTTTCTTGCTGGGCATCAGGACTGCGTGCACTTGCCAGGTGTTCACACCACTGCGGTCTTTGTCTGGGATATCTCTGGCCTCCAAGATAGTAATTACTAGCTTTTGACTTGGGGCTTTATAGTTGAAGATGACATCTAGATCACCACATTTGCAAATGGGTTCATGAGCACTAGGATGAGCTGGTATACTGTTCACTTCATTATGTTCCTGCAAAGAAAAAGAAGCAAAAGCTCCACTGGAGTTCAAGTGCCTCTGTGACTCCAAATCTATTTAAAAAACAATAGTTCTCACTTGTGCTTGCAACTGTAGGCAGTTGCAAAATAAGGATCCCACTGTTTCTTGAAAGGCCACTAATGGTTAATTGCCCAATTTTGGATAATATTCCCAATACAATCTAGTAAGCAACAGCACTTGTTGCAACATTACCAACAAAGAGTTTCAACAGTATTTAAATGATTTGTGGAAGACTGTTAATTTGGCAAAAATTCTACATAGGGAAAAAAAGTAAAAAAAAAAAAAAAAGGGGGTGTGTGTTAAAATTTTGTTCAAGTCAGTTTCAAGGCATTAATAAAACCTTTTGGTTTCATCTGGTTAAAAAAAAAAAAAAAAAAAAAAAAAAAAAAGGCCAAGCAGCCTATTACTTTGAATCTGCACAAGATTTTTTTTTTCCCCCATAAAGTCTTTTCTTTTTTACATTACCAACATCAAAATATTCAATCAAGCCTGAGAGTTGGGTTTTTTTGATATTTCATTCTACTGGAAATCAAAAATATTAAGCACTGTGTTCAATTTGATGCAAGGGGAAATCATCACGTCAGAATTTCTTTGTGGAATGGAAATGCCTTTTATAGATGGTACCCTGTAATTCAATTGTTTTTAAACAGATAAGGGAATGAAAATCAAGAAAAACAGTCTGATTAAATACACATTGATCTTTTATTTCTGTTTTATATATCCCAAGAGAGGTGTCTGTTCCTTCTGCTCAGTTTAGATACTAATACATGCAGAATAAAAATTCAGAATAAACAATCAAAACATGTGCAGACCGATTCACACACAAATCTTTCACCTACTTCCAAAACAAATATCATCTTGATAAAACAAAGTAAAAACCATGGATGCTCACCTTGCCTTTTGATGAGTGGGCGTGTGCATTGTTGTTCAAAAGCGCCTTTTTATCTTAGAGATAGAATGTGCTCTGTGTGACAAAGGGGTTGCTATAGTGATAAATGATTTGTATTTAAACATGAGTATACACTGTACTAGGGAAAGATTTTCAGTTAATAGCCAGGAGGTGAATTAAGGCTTTTCACTAGTGGTCTGAGTCACCCTCCTCCTCAGACTTTTATCTTCTTTCCCATTTCAAGTAACATTCCTTTTCAACATAAGTATCTTATTGTTTAGAGTACAGATAATGGGCCATAGGACTTCTGATGTAATTCTCTTGAGAAGTGTCTAGGGTGGTATGCGTCTCAAACAAGTGCTTCGACAAACCTCAGCATTTATATCTACTTCCTCTCAATCTACTTTTCAAGTGCTCAGGCTCATCTGCCTTAACAAGCAAAGCTCCAGTTTTTAATGTTTTCATAGTTGTTAAACATTTGTGCATGTGAATAGGAAAGCCCACATTTGCACATTAGTGATGGAGACTTGCAGAAGCAATGTCAGAGAAAGATTACCCCCTGGGCAACACATGACATGACCTGGTTGCCCAGAAAAAACACTTTCTGTAAGAACAGCAGGCTGCAAAGACAAAAATACAAGGCAGGCCAGGTTGCCTGGAGAGAATGTGATGGCGTGTAAACGTTAAGTGCCGCTGTGTAGCTGTCAAGTTGATGACAAAGCTGGTCTGGTTGATGAAATAATATTTAAGAAGGAAATGCAATGGGATTGCAATTGATTCATGTTCCCCTCCACATGTTCATCCCACCCCACTTTCATCTGCACATTTGCTTTGAGGAGATGGAATCAAGGCACATTTGAGAATTGCTGCTGAAGTGTGGAGACAACTGTGCTTGAGGCATAGCTTCGTTTTCATCTACGTGCCTGAGATGAAGAATGCAAACTCCCACGTGTCATCATAAACCCACAGGTAAAAAGATCCAAGAGGCACTTTCCTGCCCCGACAGGGCTGAATATCTCATCTTCTGGCAGCTTGTAGGACAGACTGAAGGTCAGCTACCTAGTTTTTGACAGGACAGCTAGAAGGTATCTGGATTTGAGGAAATCTCAAATTGTGCTACTATAGCTGCAGCCACATCTGCTACAGAGAAAACTGCATGAACTACAGACAGAGAAGAAAAGACAAATGCCTAATTGTAGTAATGACCTTTCTGTGGGCAACCAAGTTTTAAACAACTCCTGGGCTGACACTTTCAGAGAGCACCGTGATACTTAGGACCCATTCCTGTGCAGGTATTCAGACACAAAGCTAACAGACACAATCACCTTTCTGTGGAAATCATTGACAGAATTCCCCTCAGCTTTCAGAGTTCAGATGGGGCTATGAGTCCTTTGTGAAGGTACTGGTTATACAGACACTTAAAACTAGAATTCAAGGAAAGATACTTCATCTGAATTTCTTTCTTTCCCTCTTCCCAGCACAGTTGCTGGGAGGTCAGGCTGAGTGTACTGATTGATACTGTATGCCTAACCTGGTCATTCAGGACAGCAAATATCCACTTCACAAGGTAAAATAAGTCCATTTCTGACAGAGAAACCTGAAAGAGTAGCTAATTATGGACAAGGCTTAAAATGGTACTTGTGGTTCCACTGCAGGGGCATAAAACTATCATTTTTGTCTCTAAAGAGAGGTCCTTTGAGTTAAGCATAATAATGCTTGGACATTTCTGGCATGTCAGAACATTTAGTTCCTGCAATAAAAAGTCTTTCATTAATCCACACAATACCTTTGGATGAGAAGCTGCTTGTAAGCAGATAAGATGGGATCTGGGCATATCTGCCCCCTGATGCTGTAACCCTCCTTTGCATTTTCAAAATGTAGATGCCAGGAACAAAACGAGAGATGTATTCCAAAGAAATACAGAAGGACAGTGGAGATACTGCAGCACATGCAAACCATGGCAAACATACATCAAATGTGGAAAAGGAGACGTGAGCTTCAGGTGGGCAGAAAAACTGTGTGGTGAGAGGCACACAACAAAGAGAGGCCAGGGCTGCCACCACACTGAGTTCCCACAAGTTACACAGTATTTTGTGGGGCTGGATTGTGCAGCAAACCAAAATGCTACTCAAAACATCCCTTAGGACTAGAGCATGTGCACTAAGGAACTGCTTTCCATCTCTTTAATTGGCTGTAGACAGCATGCTCTGAGGAAAAGAACCTTTTCCTCAAAGCTTTGTTGCTCAGAGTGTGATGGAGGTATTAATTTCCACAGCTGAAGAACAGCCTCTTTTAACTCAGACAGAGGATGTGACCTTTTAGCTGATCTTTTAATGTCTGATGCAAGCTGATGTTTTTTCAGAAACTTAATTTTGTGGTAAAAGAACAAAGAGTTGTGCAGAAAGATTATGAGAGAAAAGGAGGATGCTAAGTCACCAGGTGTTTACCATGCCTTAAAACCTATAATGTTTTCTTAAGGCTTCAAAATAAAAATACAGAAGTAAGAGAAAGCAGAGAAGCTTTCAGGCTACCCTCTTCCCTGGAAGGATGCCTGGTATCAATTGTGATCAGTGTGATGGTCACTTGGCCAAGTCATGGGCCACCCCCACCCGTTGCCTCCAGCTTTCCAGATGTTTCCCATTGTCTAAGCCATAGAAACCACCTGGAAAAAGAGGCACAGATCCGACCCAGTGACCACACACCATGTCCCTAGACACACCTCCTGCACCTGGAGCCAGTAGCAAAGTGCTGGCAACCGGAGTGCTTTTAGCTAAAAAAAGGCAGCTAATGGCTCCAATTTCAATTCAGAGATTGCGGTCAGAAATCAAACAGTAAAAGAGCTCCACTGAATCAGTGCTAGTAGCAAGAGGTAAAATACCAGCAAAAAGGGGCAAAACGCGCAGAGGTGCATGCTCACGCACACAGGAGTACCATTAGCTTGTGTTGTGCTGATCCAATTTTCACTTCATTTCTCCTCCTTTTTGGCCCCTGATATCTTTCAAAAGCTTACACTGTATGCAATAAAGGACAATTCACCATACCTCAGGGCTCCAAGCCGACGAGCTGTCAGTGGCATCATTTAATTCAAATCCCTGGTTGGTAAATGTTGTCTCCATTTCCAAATGTCCTTCTGTGGCTTGTTGGCTGACACCATCAGCAATGCCAGCCTCCATCCTAGGCCCTTTATGCTGCCCAGCACCCCTACTCTCAGCTGTTGTTCTTGAATCAACAGATCCACGGTCATCTTCACGACAGGATAGGTTGTCTTGGTAACTCAGTTGGCTTAGTCCATCCAGATCTAATAATGTTCAGTAAAAAAAAATAATTTCAGAAGTATTAGAATAAATTCCTCCCCCTCTATCTCCCAAAATGTGCCTCTCTCTCCTTTCTTTTACCCCCTCCCCCCCCATTTCCATTGTATGCAAGAGATAATTTCTGTTTCTGAGTACTGCAGCACTGAACTTACAAAATAACAAATCCTGTATAAATCAGCATCTGATGGAGTGGACACAGCTGTTTCTCACCCCATCCTGAACTGAGAAACCGATTGCCTTTACTTGAAGTTAACCATCAAATCCAGTTATCAGTGGAGTGTTTGGGATATTCAAGTGCCTTGGGGCTTCTCTGCAGCCTCAGAGCAATCACTTTCATGAAAACACAGCTCGGACAAATTACAGAAAAGCACGGTATAGGCCTGATGAACAGCTACCAGCAATTTCCCTCTGTGCAGGAGGAAAAGGAGGAGAAAAGGACAGAAGTTAGCATTGCCCTTAAGGGCATGATGTCGGTGAGGAAAGGAGTTTCATGGAGGCAACAAGAATGCCTCTATGACCCTATCACCCATTTCTGTGAGCCTGGGTGTGCATGATCAGGCTCACATGACAGCTATGAATCTCCAAATCCCATGCTTGGGATACCTTGTCCCAAGGGCAACTGAAGGGAGATGTGTTCTCCAGTTTCCTGTCTGCTTTTACTAGTTTAAATTCATCTGATCCTACACACTCACTTCATGGGATAAAGTAAGGTTCATTAAGGAGAATAAAATAATCTTCTGTGATTCACACCACAGATTCCTTCTCTGCACCACTGAAGTCTGTTTTGCACACAGGGCACTTTTCTCTACTTGAAGGCATCAGTAAGAGCTCTCTGGGTGGAGTGATACAGATAATTATATGTGCAGGGATACAGATAATAATATCGTGATTTGGCCTTGAGTGTGTTCTGTAAGCACTTTCAGAAGGAAAACAGGGACCTTCCTCCTCCTAATGCATTTGATGCCAGGCCTTGCTTTAGCAACACAAAGAACTAGATTTAGCCTCCATTTCTTTCAAATAAGTGAGGAGCAGATACAGTGAAAGAAAACAAGTTGTGCTTCCAGACAGCCATCAACAATAGTGAAAACAGAATGACTTCCTTTGCAAACACAGCTATTTGGAGTTGAGGTTTCAAAGAATGGTTGAGGTTGGAAGAGATCTCTGGAGGTCATCTTGTCCACCTCCCTGACTAAACAAGACCACCTGCTTGTTTGTTCTCAGATCTGCAGATTTTTTCCCTTAAGAAGGCTATTACTGTAGAACAATTCTTTTTTTTTCATTTTTTTCCTCAAATTTGGTCTCCAAATTTTTTCTGTATTTAATAGAAAATGATTTCTTTGCTTTGGTTTAGATGAATTAGTGTTTTCACTCCCGACCTGTTACATAAGACAAGGAACCTGATGACAACTGACACAGAGAAGAAGGCTGAGGTAGCCAGCAACTTTTTTGCCTCAGTTTTCACTGGCAAATGAGGGTTCCACATCTCTCGAGACCCTGAATCTCAAGGCAGAGACTGGAGGAATGTTGTAGAACAATAACAGGTTTGAGACCTTCTGAGGGACCTGAAGATACATAGATCCATGAGACCTGATGAGATGTATCCCAGGGTCCTGAGGGAACAGGCTGATGGAATTGCTAAGCTACTCGCCATCATACTTGAAAAGTCATGGCAGTCCAGATGAAGCCCTCAGTGACTGGAAAAATGGGAACTTCACACCCATTCTTTAAAGGTTAAAAAAAGACCATAGGAACTACCCATCAGTCAGCCTCACCTCTATGCCCAGTAAGATCAGGAAACAGATCTTTCTGGAAGATATGCCAAGGCATATGGACTGCAGGAAGGTAATTAGACACAGTCAATACAGCTTCACAAAGGGCAAGCTTTGCCTGACCAATCTAGTTACCACCTACAATGGAGTGACTGCATTGCTAGAAGAGCAACAGATGTCATCTAACTTGATTTCTCTAAGGCCTATAACATGGCCTCACACAACATCCTTGTCTCTAAACTAGAGAGATGGATTTGATGGACAGACTGTCTGATTGATAATGAGTTGGCTGCAAGATCTCATACAAAAAGTTGCAGTCAGTAGCTCAATCTCCAAATAGAGATCAGGAACATACCATGGTTTCCCTCATGGGTCCATATCAGGACCTCTTCAATATCTTTATTAATGACATTGGCTGTGGGATCAATCACAACCTTAACAAGATGACATCAAGCTGCATGGTGTAGCTGATACATCTGAGGGAAGAAATGCCACCCAGAGTGACTTAGCCCTGAGAAGTGGGCCAATATGAACCTCATGAAGTTCAACAAGGCCAAGAACAAGGTCTTGCACCTGGGTCAGGGAAATCTCCAGTATCAATGCAGGCTGGGGGATGAAAGGAGTAGCCCTGCTGAGAAAGACTTGGGGGGTACTGGTGGACAAAAATTTGGACATGAGCCTTCAATGAGCACTTGTAGCCAAGAAAGCCAGCTGCATCCTGGGCTGCGTCAAAAGCAGTGAGCAGTGTAGCTAGCAAGTCAGGGGAGGTGATTTTGCGCCTCTACTCTGCTGAGATTCCACATGGAATACTGTGTTCAGTTCTGGAGTCCTCAGCAAAGGAAAGACATGGACCTGTTAGACCAGGTCCAAAGGAGAGTCATGAAAATAGTCAGCGGGCTGGAAGATCTTTTCCATGAAGAAAGGCTGAAATAGTTGGGGTTGTTCAGCCTGAGGAATAGAAGGTGTTGGGAAGCCCTTATTGTCCTTAGGGGGACAGAATTTTTAACAGGGCCTGTAGTGATAGAACAAGAGGCAATGGTTTTAAATTAAAACAAGGGAGATTCGGAGCAGATATAAGGAAGAAAATCTTTACTATGAGGTGGTGAGGCACTGGAACAGGTTTCCCATAGAAGTTGTGGGTGCCCCTTCACTGAAAGTCAGGTTGGATGGGTCTTTGAGTAACCTGATGGCAGGAGGAGTTGAACTAGACAAAGATCCCTTCCAACCCTAGCTATACTATGATTCTCTACATAGCCTTCCGTCTGAAAAAACACAAACCTTTCTGAGCAGAAGTTCAATGTTTGGCTTTAACAAGTTTCTGATTCATACCTGATCAATAAAATAAACAAACAAACAAATAAAGGAATCCAACAAGGGAGATGGGGATTATACCCAGGAAACATTTACTGGAGATGTGCACAAGTCCTTGCCCTTCTCCAGGGGGCTCTTTCAATCTAACAGTTCAGGGATTAGGAGAATAACTTCTTCCCCTTTCTTCAAGTATGAATAATCTCACACTTTCCCTCCCAGTAAAATAGGCACTTCAACAGAGCAGTTTGAGAGCACCTCACAGCTTTGTAATTATGGTCCTCTTCTGAGATGTGGGAGATGTCTTTCAGGAGAAAAGAGGGATCCAAATCCAGATCTCTCAAATTCCAAGTGAGTGCTCTTCTCACTCCCTTCTGAAATGTAAAACCTACCTCTTCTCCTCCTCAGCCACCTATCTGGCAGACATAATCCTGAAACCTCTTTGTGTTGCCTCTGTTCTGAGATGAAACTCTTGAGTGAGGGCAGAAAGTAATTTGATTTTTTGCCATTACTCCCATTCTTCTTTACAAAGTCAGAAAACAGGAAGAAATGAACATAACAACATGAGTATGAAATAAAATAACAGAAATTCCACAAATTTACTGAGACTGAGTGGGTACTGGCGCTCCTTAAGGCATTTAATTAGCAAGCCAGTGTCTAATACACATTTTAAACAGTGGGTCATCCATCAAAGCACACAGCACACAGCAGGCTTTCAGAATAAAATGCTACTGTAGTAAGAAATTATCCTCACACAATTGTCTTGTGGTTTTGACTCCTGCTGGGATAATATCTAGATCAATAATAGAGGAATTTTCAAAATCCACACTAAAGCCATAAAAGGCTATTCATAACAGGAGAACTCCTGAAATATATTAATAGAACAAGTCATCTTCCTGAGACAAACTGCACAAAATGCAAAGCAAATGTAGTATTCAGAGAAAGGAAGGGGAAAGGTGATTCACCAAAACCATTCAGTGAAACAGTCTGACTTTTTTCCTTTAAATTTAAAGTAGTTTGGTAAAAGATAATCACTTATAAACACCAGTAGTAGAGGATCATTTCAGGCAATAGCCCAAACTAGAACAGCTACACGTCTCCAATTACATCCGTTCTAACACTACGTTCACCAAAAAAAAAAGGGTGAAAACAGAAGTTCTTCATGCAAGGAAAAGGTCAGAGCAGTAAAATGCCTGTAATTTACCTGAGAGATCTTTAAGGAAGAAAATGTCAACTGTCTTATGAATACCTGACATGAATAAGCACACATTAGGGATATCCATTGAGATGGCATTATCTAACTATCTGAACTTTAATGAGCCAAAAGTCCCTGCAAAGCAGTAATAGCCAACTCTAAAATTAAAGGCAGCTAGTTCTGTACACTGAGAGAGTAGGATTAATTTTTTTCCAGTCTTTCCCCCAAACTTTCTCTGTTGTCTCACACATGTTCACAAGCCAAGAAAGGGGCAAGGGGAATACTGGGAAACAGAAATCACCAATAAATCAGGGAAATCTGTATTCAAGGTTGGAGAATTGGCTAGGAACAAATCTGTGACTTCTGTTGGATGAAAGGATAAACATCATCTACAAATAGGACTATAACAAGTACTGGGCTATGGATACATCCTTCCAAAGGTACAGGGAGAGGCAGCACATCACACAATGAAAACGAGTCTGGAAAATACCATGAAGCACTCCCTCACATTGGCAGGTAAATGCCTGGTTAACCTACAATACCTTTCATCTTTTTCAATGATATACAATCTCACTCTTCCATAAAGCACTACATTGTAGCAAAGAAATGTCCAGCACAGCCTCATTACTTCCTAAAGCACGGTGCCCAAGTTCAAAGATGGACCCTAGTAGATTATGCAGAATTAACACCACATAGTTCATTGACTAGCAAAGAAACATTGAGATGAAGAGTTTCCTGTGCTGGCCAAGGTGATGTTTGCTATACTTTTATAAGAAAAAGCATGACTTTTTGTTGTGATTTTCCAAAATGAAATAATTTGATACATTCTTCTAGACATAATCACATGCTGAAAGCTAGGAACCTGTTTAAATATAGTCCAGAAGAATAAAAAGGATTTCATTACGGATCTAGGTACTTCTGGACTTGAAAATGTCCTAGCTACTAGCAGTGATTTTCAAACTCCCCTTCCTGAAAGACAGTAACAGCAGCAGAGATACAAGTTAGTGAGACTCCATACAGCAGTAATCCTCTTGCCCGGCTCTTGCTACAGCTCAAGTTCCAAATCACTCTGCAGTGCCACAGCACCATGTCCTCCCTTGCACTGAACAAACCAGATGCAGGGAGATTGAGCACTGTTCCTGCCCTTGGTTATTTTGAGATTAGCCATCAGAAACTGCTGAAAAACTTCCCAGAAGAGCCTCATGGGAACAGAATCATTATCTAATTACAATAAATCTAAACAAAAAAGGCTGGTAAATTTTTAGGGTTAAAGAGAAAAGGGATCTTAAATTTCAAGTGACATTATGCAATCAGGCCAAGATTGTTTAATTTACCACATGCTGGGTAATAGCCTGAGAAGACTCCGTGTTTCCAGAACTAAAATAGGCTCTTTATTAACAGAGTGATTTGTGGAGAGGCTGTGGGCAAAGCTGGCATCCATGCCATTCAGCTCCCCAGAGCACCCTTCAAACACTTCTTTCCTGCAGTGTGCACTCCTCTTCCCAATCGCTATTCAGGTTACTATAAAGATTTTTAACAGGTGAAAAGTTAAAGCTAAATGAATCCAAAGTGTAGACTGCCACATTTATAAGAGAAACACAGGGTCAAGGAAGATCTCATGTAAGAACATGACGGGAGAAGACTTTGCCGTATGTCAAGGCTGAGTGGGAGAGCAGCTCTTCAGGGCCCTTTGAGATGCTCATCTTCACTGAATGATTAAGTTTGTTGCAGATTTCTGTTTCCGTAAGAAAAGAAAACTACCAGCTATGAGTATAAGTTCTGTTACAAGAGAACATAAGGAGGAGAAAATTCTCAGTATGAGTCTAAAGAAAGTCTGAAAGTGCCATGATTCCACTTTGGACTCAGCACTTTCAAAAGGTCCTTCATCCCTTGCACCCAGAAAGGTTCACAAGATCTGTTCAGCTGAAACAGTGTCTGACACAGCCTCGTGCCACAGGGATGGCTTTACACCCACAAAACTTTCTGTGTTCTGTGATCACGGCACCAGCTAGGGGCCAGAATGGACACTTACACATGCAGAGTTCTCAGAGCAGCAACTGGGGGGGGGGGGGGGAAGAGGGTAACAGGGTGTGGGATTATCCAGGATTTACCTCAACCACTCTTTTTTTTTTTTTTTCCTCATATAAATCTCTCATATTGGTAGCTGTGGGTGTGTGCAGTTTGCACTGTACATCCAATAACAGCCACACTACATGCCTCAGAACCCTCTCTGGGTTTGAAGAGATCTGACATACTCAAGCATAGATTCCATTCATTTTTTCCTAATGAAGGGTCTAATCTTGAGTTTTGCGAGGAATGAGGCAAAGAGCCTAATGTCTTCGTGAAAGGAGGCTTCAGCTCAGGTTTCAACTAGTTTCTGAATGGCTATTTAAACAATATTAGTATTACCTCTGCACCATGTCATGCCAGAAGAAGAGTTCAGTGGAAATCCATATCTTGACACGATCGCTCCAATGAGAGGGTACACTAAAACCAAGCAATAGTATTTCAAAACTTAAACAATCTATGGAACTAAAAGCAAAGGGCACTTTCACAGCTCTTCCCTCTAATGAACTTCTTCAGATTTTAGAATACATTCAGGCCAATCTTCTAAGTAGCTACATTTTAAAATGCATTTCATCTGTTTGTACAAGAGAGTCATTACATTAGTCCATAGAAGATCATAAAAGTCTTCCTTTCTGTGCCATAAATTTTTAGTTTGTGTCATTGCCTGACATTTGGCGTATGCGCTGGCAAACGACGCAGCATAATTCATTCACTGTTCACCTTGTGTTGGCAAAGCTGTTACAAAAGGAGACATTCAGCTTCTGCTAAAAGGCTTGCTAAAGGAATGACTGAAGTGGCACGGATCAAAGATAATTAGAGTGAAGTCCTGCAGGCTTTATTCTGGCAAAACTGGCAATAAAATCCCTGTGGATTAGGAGCCAAAATTCAAAAGCCATATGCAGTTAATGGAAAGACCTTCATGGATTTCAGCAGGGCTTGGATCCAGACTCTTCCCTCTACATATTTTAGAAATGAGATGCAGTTAACCAAGAAGGAAATTGAGTTTAGTAAGACAGAAAGCAAGATTCAGGGTTTGTCCTCCACAAAAAGAGAACCTCTCCATGTTGAAACTACAGATCTTAGACTCCAACTTCTTTAATCTCATTTCATGCAAACAATATCTTCGCATTTAGAAGCTTCTGTGCTGTACTCCTCATGGCTAGAGAAAAAATGGCTGAATTTTGGTCTGCACTCCACACCTGCTGATGTCGCTTTTTCAGATATTTCTGATCAAAAACTTTGTGAACATGACACTGAATCTCAAACTGCTTAATCCCCTCAAGATTGCTGTCCGACGATGCTGTCTGTTCTTTATCTTCCTTTTAACTGTTTACTGGAGAAAAACACAAATTGAGCTTTAGACAGTCTGCTGCCCTTGGCCAAGAAGCCAGATGACATGGCACACTTCTAGCTCTCAGGTGGACCTTCTGGGGATAAAAAGGGAACCTAGGTTTTAGGGAGGACTGGGGAATGAACTTGAGAATTGCCTGCTTCTTCAAACCTCTGGAGAGCTGGTATCATATTTTGTATCAGCAACAGTTACATGCTGTTAGACCTTGTCCAACTCTGCATGCTACCTTACTTATTGGGGGAAAAATGCAAAAAACAGGAAAAAAAATTAACAGAATAGAACACAAGTCAGACACAAAGGGAACCACTTGTAAAATCATTAGCATGTGCAAAGACAAAGTAGTAAGCAAAAGACGTGCAAACGTTTTCACGCTTCCATTCTCTGCAACTCTGTTATGGTGGAGAGGGAACTTCTTTTGTGCAGAAAAAGCATCTCAGATGTAACTTGCTCTGGGTATTTATGTCTTGAAGACATAAATACGTCACGTGGCTCACAGGCACTTCTGACTCCATCTGCTAGCAGCAGAGGAACTTGGGAGACCAATGTAAATTGTAACCTTTAAAAGTGAAGATACGCATTTGAGCACATCCCATTGAGTGCCCTTCCCCTCCTGCTACCTACACGTGCTTGGACTACGAGATGACTGCACCCTCAATTAGAGCCTGAGTATCTGCCAGATGAGGAAAGGAGGGTTCAATACATACTATATATACTTGGCCTTGCTTTGTCAGGATGAAAATGCAGAGGCATTCTGCTGATCTCTCTGCCATTGGCATCAAGGAAGCAGAACAGAAGGACATTTAGGCTCGACATGCACAGGGAAGGGAGTGGTGTGGACGACAGGCAGTTAGTTTGCATGTTTGTGTACACGGGTGTGAACAAGCCAGCTGCCAAGTGTGGTTGGTCCACTGCTTGCTTTGAGCATGAAGTATATGATACAGTTGCCAAGAATCACTTTGATAATCACCATGACAAACTCAAGCAGCTGAACAAACGAGCACTGCAGACAAATGGGTCAAGAGGAGCTTTCTCAGTGACACAGCCTGGTTTGGGAGGGAAAGTAACTTCTTCTACCTGGATCCTGCTTTTACACACTGTGTTAGGTCTATTAATAACATGCAGTATAAACTTAATGGCAACCACTGTCACTGCTTCATGAATTTATCTGGTGTTGCATGGAAGACAGCACTAAGCTCCTTGAACAGAGAGAACAGAGCAAGGAAGCTGACAGTACTGTAGCAAACTGCTCCCACCAGTAGCCCAGAGGAAGCTGGCTTCTTCCGTGCCACCATGCTGGCAGATTTGACCCTTTGCTCTGATTTGCCGCAGTTTGACAATAAGCCTGCTGTTCCTTCTAGAAAATTGCTCTCAATTGGAGGAAAAAGCTAAGTGCTCCTATACTGATAAAAATGAAGAAGTGTTTAGTTTGTAAATGGTCAGTGACCAGCTATCATAAAAATTGATTATTTTTATGTAAGCTGTTAAAAATAAGTTTCTTTGGATTTTTTTAAACCAAAAAGTATTTCAAGTTGCAACAACCCAATGGCCTCAACATGCTACGAGGTATTCAAATAATTGAAACACATACATAAACCCAAACATTCCTTTTCAGCCTACTGTACTGTTAATTCACCACTCGCAGCTCATGCAGTCTCTACAAAACTAATTTAAATGCTGCTAAGTTCTATTTATGTGTGCACATTTTGGGGCACTCAAGATAAAAATTAAAAGTCCACCTTTCACTCTAACAGCTTGCCAAAGATCCTCAGCAAAATATCATCTCTAGTGACTAAACCACATCTTTCACTATTTTCTAAAACAGCTGTAACATTGAAATCTTGAGTTTGTGGCCACAGGGCTGTATACTGCAATAAACCTACATTAACATCACGTGCAATTCTTGTTATTCAAGAAATTTCACAAAGGCCACGTGAATGCAGCACTCGTGGACCTCCCCATTAAAGGCACTCCTGGGGTGATCCGCATGCAGCTCCCTACAAAACAGAGCAGAGCCTTTTCTGTAAGATAGAGGGGGAAGGGTAAAGGGATGGAGGAGAGGAGTTCAGCCTTCTTTGATGCATTACTGGCCACTTGACTTTCACTTCAATTCTACCAGTCCGTAAAGTGTGACTGCATTACTTGTGATGAGGCTGGATGCTACTCTTTACCAGCATTTGGTAGCATACAGGCTAATTAAACAGTGACACTGGGGAAGCTGTAGCAAACGCTTCATACGTCTGCTGCTGAATCTCTGCCTAAGCAGCAGACTGCTCCGTGTCAGCTTAATATCTCTGTGTTAATAAAACTAACTTTACCCATAGGAGAGGAAAATGTTCACCATTCAAACATACAAGTGTCCTGATTAGGAAAGGACAAGGGGGAACATTTTCTGTATCGCCATGGAAACTTAAATAAAGGACCCATAATTACTATCTCAATTCTGGAAGGATAATGAATACATCTTGAGATCCGCAGATGTTGCGTACCATGTACATATTTCTAGCATCTTCAACTCAATTACTTCTATACAGCATCTGCTTTACAAATCAACCTCCCACCACTCATAAGGAGGCTGCTGGGAATTTTTTGGGGTTGTTTTTGGGGTTTTTTGGTCCCAAGGAGACAGTGCAAGAGGAAAGAGGGTGACCTCTTTTTCTGACAAGATATTTCAAACTACCACAATGTAGTCAAGAAATTTCAAACACCCAATCACTTACAAAGTTAGCTTATGGGCATCTAAATACACTAAGCTAAAATGCATGGAGTAAATAATTCAAGAATTCTCTGTAGCATTACCAAGTTTAAAGAATAACTTACTTGCTCAAAGCTTACCCAAGAAAAGAAACACAAAAAACCCCAAAACAAAACAAAAACCCCAACCAACAAAAAAACCCCAACCACAAATAAAATAAGATAGTGTAGGTGTAAAATATAGACGTACAGCATGCATCCTGTCTGCCTGCTTGGAAGTAGAAAAACATATAACAGTCATTTTGGCTGAACAATGAAGTTTGCAAATGCCAAATTTCTGCTTTCCTACACATTTAACACTGCCTTTTTGTGTCTACTTTCTTCTTAGATTTTGATTCTGCTTTACAGAAGTCAGCAGTTTCAATGGGAGCATCACCAAACCCTGAAGGAAGTAGAAGTGCCATACAAAAGAAATGTATTTGATCATATAACCAAAGACAAGTACCAGTACATCCATGCATAATGCATACACTCAGAGGATCCCAGGAGTGTTCTGTGCCGTGTTCTTTGCTGTTATAGAAACAGCCACATAGGCCCGGCCTTAAAATTTTCATGATCAGGACGACACAGAGAAGCAGCAATCAGCAACAGCTCCTAATCCAGCAAAGCACAGATCTGCACACAAAAAGAAAAGGGCTTTTCTCTCAGAAAAATTGAAAGGTTTGACAGAAACAAAGGGTTTGTTGAAGTTTCACAGAAGAAAGGAGGAACATTTTGCAAACATACAGCAACACATGTGGAGTTGCTACTACCAATTCCTGCGTCACTACAGCTCTGATCTGCATGCACTCTCTTCAGTCAGGAGCTGCCTTCTCACTCCTGCTGTTAACCATTTGAACTGAGAGTTCAAACAGAAGTACAAAATAACACAACTACCCGATTTATGGGCTTGACTAAGGAAGAGAGCACCCCATAGCTTCATTTGTGCTCAGAGCTATTTGGAGATACAATCTGATCACCAAAAAGCCTTCTTTTTAAAAAACAAACAAAATCTAACCCATCCCCCTCGACCTTAAATGTGTTTAAAAGTGTTGTCAAATGCACTGTGAAACAGTAAACCTGTGCTTCTACACATGCCATTATGGACAAAAAGACTGCGGACAGTGACCATGCACCATTGACTAACAGCAACTAACTGTTCAGCTGGGCTTTCTCCTTGCACCCAGACATATGTGGTTTAGTCCCTTTCTGGAATTATTTGATGCCCAATGTCAAAGGTAAGGCCCACCACTCTTTTCTGAGTGTCCAGAGACAGTGTCTTACTTATGTAACAGGTCCATCTCTACCTTTCCATCTGTCTTCAGCCCATGATCAAACCAACTGGGAAGTTCTCAGAGGCAAACACATTTGGGTGTCTGTGTGCAGTGTAGGTTAGAGAGAATCACAACTCGGCAGCTTTCATACCAGAGGACATTTCTAACAAAACAAAACAAAACAAGCCACACAGTAATCAGAAATAAGACATTATTTGGCTCTGACCATCAAGCAGCTCTATAGCCAAGCAATACAGCAGTCAGAGCAATAAACTCTAATTTTCCATACTGCTGTGCAAAGAAATAGAGAACTGCCTACAGAAAACAGCATGAAAATCAACTTTTTTCCTACTATTGCTTTTGTCCTACTATCAAATTTGGATTTTAAAAATAGGAACATGGGATGCAGCTTCCAACTAACTCTCATTTTGCTGCCTAAGGTTCTTCCATAGCTAAAGGAAATGGCTGCCAAGAAGCAGAAGCACAATCTTCCCTGACTTCCTCAATCACCTACTTTACATTTTACATGTGGAGTAAACATGAGTGAGGCTTCTTTTGTGCTACTAGGTCTTATTAGCACAGGTCTAGGATCTGTGTAGAAGTGGTAGAGAAAAAAGAGATGACACACTGTAGGAGACACTGCTAAGCCCAGAAAACCCCTGGTGGGGATGCAGTTACAGTCATGAGTCAGCTCACCTGCCTTTGCCAGCCCAGGTTAGGTTGTTTGAAGCAAACATCCAGCTGCAGAAGCAAAGCACCTCCTGTTTGCAGATATTGTATCTACACTGGGGACATTGCATGGCACAGGTATAGCACTGTATGATGTGAGATGTGGGACTGTAAATGCTCATGGACTCAGAAACTAAACAAGCTGCTAGATCCCAATGGCCAATGAGTTAGAAAACACTGTTCCTTCCTCCCAACAAAACAGCTTTCACTTTATAAGCATTACTTTTATGATGGTTTTCCTAGTAGGTTCCATACCACAGTGGGCTGAATTCCTCCAGGTTCCACATCAATCGCCTCATCTTCCTTGCTTGGCTCAGACAGATGCCACTTCTAAACACAAGGGAGGCACTTTGTAAACTCTCTCCACCACGCTGAAGGGAGTTTCTCTGAACTACTACTAGCTTCTTCCAGGAAGTGGGCTAGAACCCAGAAGAAATCAAACTGGCCAAGGAATGCTCATGGAACCTGGGACGCTGACTCTTGCTCCTCATTAAAGTGGTTTCACTACATCAGGCTTGCAACCTTCGAGGCCCAGCATACGCACACTGATTACACACCATTCATAGCACCCCAGCTGTAAACATTAGCTTCACACCCACAAGTCTTTGTCTGCTGATTAATGGGGTGGAAATCAACTCCCTCACAAAGATATTTGTTTGGGGTTGCTACCGATAACAACTGCATTGCAACAAGGCAGATATTTATTTTCCCACTGATTTTTCTAATTGAAACTTTCTGTTTGCTACCACAGGGTTGATTCACCACAGCCCTCCTTAAACGCTGCTGCAACACTACCGTTTCCATGGCACTCCTGGGAAAATCAGACTTCAGCAGCAGCAGTGGGTGAGGATGTGGTGCAACAAGACTCACACACATTCAGGACCAAAGCTGTCAGCCAAAAGCAATAATCATCTTCTCCTTCCCTTCCCCTCTTCCACTCATTTCAGCTTTATCAAGCATGTAGCCTACTTACCTGGTTCAAAAGTAATAGGGAAGGGGCTGATGACTCTCAGCTGGAGCAATGATCTGCTTGGGTTCACCACACAATAGCATGCTCGTGGAGCCAGATATGGAAAGTAGCACAACTGTGGGGCTGGGGAAGGACAACATACCTAAGCTACAGTTTGACAAAAACTGCAATGTCAAGCCAAAAGGGTTTATAGATACATTATTTATGGCAATAAGTCTAGCCCTCAAAACTGACCCTGCAACAGAGAGCTTCAGCAAACCTCAGAGCTCTCATTATTTCATAGAAGTGTAAAACCATAGAACTGTTGAGGCCGCAAAAGACCTCTGAGATCACCAAGTGCAACTGCTCACCTGGAGCTTGCAATCCCACTACTACTCCTGAATCTAAAGGCAGGACTTTTTCTCCAGCACCACCACCCATAGTACTTGCTGGAAAAACCTCCCACACAGATTATGCTGTTATGTATCAACTGTATATGCTTGACTCTCTGAGAAATGTCTCCAAGCACCCCGCATGCACAGGCAAGTGGGCACACTCATGCCCAGTGCAATGAGTCTTTCCAGGAAAATTTCATCTTGTGTCAATACTGAGATCTCTAGGCAGGGAAGCACCCATATGAATGTTGGGGAACTTTTAGGTTGGGTGATGAATCCATGAGAACATCACCTATTTTCATGGTCATTAGAAGGGATTTTATACAGATTTTGCTATGGACAGATCTAAGATTCAACCAAAGTCATTCATTTTGGTCTGCAAACAGATACTGATGAAGCCTCCCTAACTCAGTTTGAGGAAACTGCAAGAGAATCACATTAACGGTATCTGCAGAGATAAAGCCCAACCACACTTCCCTTATTACCTGGAAGACCCACACAGCCCAGTTATGCCATTCACTACCTGTAACTGCACATTTTTCCTCTATGACTGCACTTTCCTCTTTTCTTTCATAGCAGCCTTTCTCTTTGGTTATTAAAACTGTTTCAGGAGTCTATGAGGCTACTTAAAATGATAGCTGTTGCCAACGGGTCATTAAAACAGCTAAAAATTATCTGGATATAATGAAATCATATGCACACCCCTGTCTGGCAAGAGCTGAGAACCAATAGCAGGTCACCTTTTGGCAGAGTGATCTCATCTCATCTAAGCTTACAATAGTGGCCTTTGGCTGTTAAGCAACATAAAGAGAATAGGAGGAATCAGAGATGTATTGCCCATGCTTCCAAAAGTCCTAATGGTGTCACCCTCCTGCCTGTCATTGGGGTTTATGTAAGTATCCTTCTACTGGGCTAGCAAGCAACTGAAAACAAAACAAAACAAACCCAACCCCCAAACCACAAATCCAACAAACCAACCCCAAACAAAAAACCACCAACAGAAAACCCAAGCAATAAACCTCAAAGAGCCAAACAATGACAACAAAAAATTACGGCAAAACCACAACCAAAGAGCCAAAAGACCAAAAGTACCACTGTTTGTATCAGCACACAGAAATACTATGTTCCAGCTCTGCACAGAATGCTGCTAGTATGCCTGCACGTAACCTCCACCACAACGCAATGAGATCATTCACACCTGCCTTGCCTGTTGTAGGAGATGGAAGGTGAGGAGGCAGAGTTTCTAGGAGAGAGGCAGCACTTCCCAGATGCTGCCAAGATGCTGTTTATTGGTAAATGAAGCCTCTCGAGTCCTAAACAACCTTCCCAGAGGAAGATAGAGTCACAACTGCCATATGGGGAGTGGGAAGAGGATGCCACTTAGCAAAAGTGGATCAGAAAATACATGCATGCACACGCTCACACACACAATTTGTTCTGTAACTGCACTGAATGGCAAAATCCTCCTCTCAAATACATTCTTCTCCACACAGCTTATGCAACCTTCTATATGGCAAGAGCATATGACTAGTACTCCTGAACAGAGTATGGTTCCCTGTGCCCCATAGGGAGCTAGGCACAAGGAAGTTCTTCTCACCAGGCAAGGAACTTGGTGAAAACTCAGACCACTGATCCACACTGGACTTACAAAGATACTGTATCTAAAATCACCAAATGATGAACAGCAATGTTGGTAGGCCTCAGACAGAGCACACAGCAGCAGCACCTTTGAAAACCTGTGCTTTGAACCACTCTCTGGTGTTATTCCTGCAGCTGCAAAGCTGATACACCTGCATCCATTCTCCTCTCAGGACTATTGCATACTCTCATCACCACTTACTTCTGGCATCATGGATGAAGACCCATTATCATTTTGAAGCTTTGAAAAGACTGAACTGCGAAGGAGAGCTTTAAGTATAAAAAGGAACACGGTACTACCTTCTCAAGGACAAAAGTCTGTACACAAACACTGGGTGGCTCTGAATTTCCCAAAGAGAACACATTCAATGCAAACTCATATCTGTACTTCATTTCAGAAAGCTGTGGACTTGCACTGTGTTGTTTCACGACCAAATGGATACCCCTAGTCACATTAGTGCTTTCTCCCACTCAAGTAGCCAGGAGTATTTTCTGTGAAGTGTTTTCACTTTTGCCTTTCCTTCACTTAGTCCTAGTGTTGCTATTGATCCAGTGTAGCCTCTTTAAATGTCCTGCTTTGAGTACAGGCACTGATTTTTATCGTGATATATTCTGGCTAGAGTATTGGCTGGCTCTGTAGGTGAGAAAATTCATAAACACCCAGGATTCTCACATGGAAACTGGCCATCTATCTATTTTAGTCTCAGGTTCAAGCAGAAGTTATTTTTCACACAAGCAGCATCTTTTTGCCATGGATATATTTTGCTATATGGGTTTATAGGATCTTATGAAAACTCATTCCTTGCCTAGGAATTCCTGGCTGTATGAAGGGTCATTTACTGAGGTCAGGAGTGCTCATATGCAGCAGAAAAAATAATTTCCTCTACTACAGCAATTACTGGCAAAAACCAATGACCCCTGCTAAGCTGGAGTCCAAGGAAAGTAAATGCAATAGGTATTTCTGGTTTTAAAATCTCCCAGAGCCTCAGTTGCACGCCTCCCCTTACGCATGTGTTGAGGACTACTCTCTAGCCATCTAGACAAGATTCCTATTAGGATATCAAACTTTCTAGCGTTCCAAGGTCAACACTTACATTCGTGCAGCAGAAATGCAATCGTCAAACAGCATTGATGGAAAAAGAAAAAAGAAATAAAAAATAAACCTCCAAAGACTTGCAGTTTAAATGTAGCACCCACCTGTACGGTGTGCTGCTACTAGGAAGGGTGTCAGAAAGCTCAGGAGACCCTTCCCTCATGGAACTGGCTGTGCACAACCAGTTCAGCTGTGATTCAGAAGACTCAGCTGTGCTGGTGTGTCTGTCCCCATGCCTTTTCAGAGCAGCATCTGCTGAAACTGCTTAGTAGTTACTTGGACTTTTTGTTTGCGAAGGACGTGGGGCCCGAGGAAGAAGCAGGCTAAAGTCTTTGCATTCACTGAACAACTATTGCTACTCTTCACCTGTTTCAATGTTACTTCCCCTCCCCCCACAGATTCATACTGGGAAGCTGAGGAACTGGCCAGCTCTATCCCTCTTCGTGCAGTGCACTACTTTTAGTAGTAGCTCATTGCTCCACTGCTTTTTTTTTTTCCCAGTTAAGCCAAATGTGCAATGATGCATTTGGCAGCCACATTCTCGCCAGCCACCCCCAGTCAGCTGAGCAGCAGTATCTTAGCTGCAGAGGGGGGATGTAAACGCTGCTCTCCCCATTCTGTAATGGTAGACAGTTTCCCTGTCAGAAACACTGAGGTTAGACAATGAAGGAGGGTCTCAAGGAAGCTGCAAAAGAAAGTTCATCTGCATTTTCAAATTTTACACCTACATGATGTACAAATGGTGGCAGGGATCTGCATGCACGGGAGGGTCAGTCTTGAATCATTAGCCTCTTCAAGCAATCATCTGGCATTGCAGTAGTTCCTGCTGAACTACCTCCTCATTTTTAATCCATGGACCAAAAGCATCCAAAGTGAAAAAACTTTCCCCTGCATTTGTTTGAAACCCTGGCAAGTTAACAGCATTATTCAAGAAAAGACCAGGACTCAGTAGCAGCCAAACCTGCGCCCTGCTGATTAACATGCCTCACAGTATCTAACAGATGTTTGACTTAAGAACCCAAGAATTTCATTGCTCAAACACTTTATTAGATCCCTAAGCCTAAAAATTGTTTTCAGTAATGAGTGGGATGCTTTAGGGCCTCAGAAAAGCTACACTGGGAGGTAGGAAACATTTCCTAGGAGGCAAAAATATGATCAAAACCATATTGATAAAAAGGAGAAGGGGTAATTTTTAACTGGATTTTATTTTCATTTTTGTTTCATGTCAGAGACATGCTCTATGTTTAAGAGAGGGCAAAACTATTGGATTTTCTTTTGCATCTTTTTTTTTTTTTTTTAAGCAAAACAATTCTCATCTGGGATTGGCTTCTCCCACCCCCACAAACCAAACCAAACAAACTACAATATTGGAATGACTTTGTAACGGGTTTCTGTGGCTCTTTAATCACCAGTGGCTGCTAAAGGAAGCATATCTATTTTCTCTGTTACATTACTATTGGTAACCAGGTCTTCAGAAAAATGCCCAGAAATATTTCCATGGCAACAAAAAGCATTCAGCATTGCTGCTGTTTTGTGCCAATTTAGCTTTAAAATATTCTATTGTGGAGAGAAATATGGTAGATTAAGTGAAATAAAGTCAAGATGCAATGTTCTCAAAAGAACACAAGGATAAACAGGAAACATGTATTTTGCAGAAACAGGGAAAAAAGCCAAATGGAAGGAAAAATGTCCAAAGCTAATATTGATGCTACTGAATGTCAGCAAGTCCATATGTTCACTTACATTGTGACTTAGGGTTAGGTACAAAGCTAACAGAAATAAAGATACCTCAAATATCTTCTCTTGATCATTTTAATCCATGACTGAGATTTTAAGTTGCCAGGTTATTACAAGCTCTCTGCATGTCTAGGTTACCATCAGAAAAGTTCATACTCTTGGTGTCAGAGGATGAATCTAAAGGCAAAAGAGGAAATAAAGAGTTGAAAAATGAAATAGAAAGAGCATGTGTGTGTTTTACACACACATGCGGAGGGTCACTTAGAAGAACAAAATGAGTTCTTCCACATCAAAAATCTTGGAAGACATTTTCAAATCACTGTTCAGCAATTTCTCTCCTATTGTACAACTTAGATAGCTTGTGGAGGAGGGGGAAGGCATCAGCTCCCAGCCCTCTAATTCCCAAACAGCCAATTTTCATGACTATAAAGTCTTGAAGCCTTTGGATGGTCCTGGCCATTTGTACAGTGTGTTGCAGATACAAAAAGTTTTAAAAAAGACTATTTGAGAGCATTAGGAGTAATGTTCCCTCTGGGGTATAAAGCTTTGTATGGAAGTAGAGAACTCTAGGCAGCAGCAATGTAGGTGCTGGGGAGCTCCATAAGGCCAGCCTCTCAGTCCAAAGTAACTCCAACAGCTTATTGAGAAGGAAAACCAAATAAATACTAAGAGTCCAACAGCTACTTGATCAGTACTTGCTTTCAACTGGGAGAGAGGTTCAGACTGGCCCTCTCCTTTAGCTGCAGTGATGGGTTTTACTCTGGCATCTGTCACTTTATGTCTCTCAGCAGGAACATTCATCTGGTCCACAACACATCCTAAGGACCTTTTCTCAGATGTCCCTGCAGACAAGACTACAGGTGAGAAACTGCTCTGAGAGTGACAGCAGCCCATTCCTGGCCCTAGTTTCCCTCAGAGCTCACCACTGTTTTTCCCATCCACTGTGAGCAACAGGAGAAAGATCTGGAGGCCACCATTAGAATAATATGTTCAGCACACGGCTGCTCCCCAACCTGCTCTGAGGGGTTCCAACACTTTCCATGAATCACTGACAGTCCTTCTTGGGGATACAGGCTCTGCAGCAGACAAGGCTGTGCCCTGGATAGGGCAGGAGGATCTATGTCCAGGAGGATCTATGGCTCCAGCACTCCCTGGAAGGACACTATATGCCCTGCTCCATGGCATCTGTGCATACGCTGGTCACAAAGTCTAAGCACACCCAGTAAATCCAGCCCTGCAGCTTTGACATGGTGCTTATGAACAAACCCTCTGTGCGCAATACCACATAGGCAATATAGAAGGGTGCTAGATGGTGGAGGATCTGTACCGGTTAGACGTTGTGCTCCAAGAGATACAGCTCTGCGGTGGTTAACCTGAGAACTGGCAATCACTCATTTGGAGAACGAAACAAGCAGTCCTAGTTTGCAAGATGGAAAGGCTAGACCAAAAGCTCTTTAATTATTTACTTCCTGGCCATAACAGTGTGAGGAATAGTAATAAAGAAAAGAGCTAATTTTAACATTCATTAAAGAGCACCATCAAGGTTTATACCCCCTCAGTCTGATATTTCTATTAAATATGAAAACAAACAGGCTGATCTTCTGCAGTCTGCTCAGAAAAGGCTAAATATGTAAGACTTCCCTAGAAGCCAAGAGTGATGCAAAGCTCTTGGTCATTATAAACCAGTCCTATTCAAGAGTATCTATTGCCTGCTTCAAAAAAAAGGTATTTTGAAATTTGAAACCAAATTCTGAAGACTCTCAATGAGTTTCAAGTTCTTCATCAGTTCCACACTGTAGACCTACTCCCCCCTCACCTATCCTCCCTTCTCCCCCTTCCTAGGATGTTCATAAAGAGCAGCAAGGATGTTGTCAGCAGGACTGCAGCTTTCCTGCATGTGGTCAGGACATACACCTCCATGAATGACCTAGGTCACTTCCAACCACATTCACAGTGAGTACAAGTCACATGGCTGAAATTCAGTCCTGAACACAATCCCCTGAAAAGCTGTTAATGTCACTTAATGATCAGAAGTCATAGTTAGGCCTATTTAAAACTGAAAATATCTCCTTCTCATAATCTCCTGCCTGCTGTCCTCTTCAGTCTTATTTGAAAAGCCTGTGGGGGCGGTGGGAGGGGAGGAAAGCGATTTGGGAGCCTTTCATCCATAAAATCATGAGATATGGCTGGCTTTTTAGTATAGCATTTCACAGCACATGGCACAGTAACATCTTGAGATTCCTGGCACAAAGAAACAAGGTTTGAGATTATATATATCTTTAATAGCAATGACGCAAAGGCAGATGGTTCTCAAAGCAAAGGCTTGAGGCTAAACACTCCCTTTGAAGGGTCCTGCTACCAGAAACAAAATGGGGGGCAGCAAAAACTCCTTGCTACAGCAACGGGGCCCAATTACCTTCTAATATAAAGCATTTCACCCTAGAGATTTTCACTTAGTTCAATGAGATTAGTCTCGCAAATGAGAACAGAATTGGAAACAGAAGAGGTAAGGTTTGACTTTTGTTTGGGATTTGGTGAGTTTCATTTTCACTGTGGGGAAAAAAGGACAACACATAACATAATGAGCAGATCAGCTACCAAATCAACATCAGAAAAAAAGAGGTCTGCATATACACTATATAGTGTCAGGGTGCATGCTAGCTGCTTACCTGTAAAACTTGCCTTGCCATTATTACTTTTTAAGGAGCCACGCAAACTGAGGTGGAGCTTGTGACCTCCCATCATCTTAGAGGGCTCACCTTCTTCCTCAGCAATGGGAGGAAGTTGGTCAAGTGGCTGGAGATCTTCATTCATCCAGTAGGACCCATCAGCTGTCAAAGACCTGGGGCTTTCAACATGCTGGTCTGGTAACCTGTTGGTATTTTTAAGCCTTTTTTGCCTCTGCAGACCTACGTCAGAGCCATGAAGGAGGTCTTCTGAAGCAAGATTAGGACCCTCAATGTGACTGCTAGGACATAAATATTCCGCATCCCAGAGGTCCAGGTGTTGTTCATCATCTGATTCCACAGAATAATCCTCATAAATTCCTCCATTATTCTCCAAGTCCTGGTTCCTTTCCTCTTCTGATTTACGACCCACTCCACTCAAATTCAGCAGTGAAGCAGATATGGAGTCTCCTGCTTGTTGGATAGCTTCGTATATTTGAGACATCCAAGAAGACAGTGGCTGAAGGAAATTCTGAGCAGCCTCAGAAGCCATGTTTAACACTATGCCAGTATCTGGGGATCAGTTGCTCAGCTTTGCCAGCATGTCACTTACAATTCAGGGAGCTACAGAATAAGCACCATAAGAGAGTACTGTAAATTGCTTGTTCATCAACACCTGTTGATACACTATCTACATAAGATGTCTAGAACTGAGAGGAGAAATGGAAAAAGCACTTCCACCCATTGAGATTATCACTAGAAACCCAGAAATGGTGGGCAAATTACACATATTCCTGTGGAGATCTGAAAAGCTTCAATTCATATAACCTCATATAAAAATCAAAGTACAGAACATAGGAACAGAAGTACCTTTCCTGAAGCGCACACCTTCTGGTTACCGCTGTCAACAGACCTGGTGAAAAAAAAAAAAAAGTACAAAACAACTTAGAATCAGAAATCTCAAACAATCTCCTGGCCTTGACTTCTACCACAGGCTTAGTGTTGCCATGTCTGGATGGGAAAATTGAAGGATGAAGAATATGGGGAGAATTACATTTTGATTGAAGTGTCAGGCCTCAAGCATGCAGAATCTGCTCATGGCGGACAGCTAACTCAAATACCTTGCTCCAGAAAGGCTCTGAAGAAGCACTCTGCCCACAGAGTAACAAGAACCTAAAGGTGTTTTACCCTTCACAGAAATGGAAAGAAAATCACCACAGGAGGTGGAATACTGTAAGCATGAAGTTAGTGGGGAAAGCAGCAAGTTAACTAAAGGACTGGTGTCATGTTGATATGTTTTCTCAAAACTCATTTAAACACTAATTAAAACAACAACTGGTAGAAAGTTAAGGAACCCATTTGCCTGATACACATCTTCCCACATCATCACAAGACAGATATACTTTTAGGAACTCTGAAAAAAGAAGAAACCTACAGACAGGATGATGGGCTTAGAAAGAAAAAAATAAGTAGGTGCACATTTTAGGCTGAATAACAACTAAAAAGAAGCAAAAAACCTTCAAAATTTAATACCAGTTTCTTGCTGAATTTAGAGGTCAAGGAGAAATCAAACTATAAAAGGATAAGCAAGTATAAGCATCAAGAAAATAAGCTCAGCAGCTCTGTGTGTTACTTTGTGAAATGATCTCCAGAGAAATGTAAAGGGAATGGCAGCATTCTGGATTTTTAAATGAAGCATGGCCTAAGGAGATCCCACCTTGCTTGGTGAGCGGCATTTTCAGATGAGATCAGTGACTTAAGAAGTTTTACCTTTTGAAATAACTGTCCAGTGATGTCTTATGCTGCAGACACTTCCAACAAGTTTATTATCAGCTTCAGTATGTAATAGGATTACAGTCCTAACAAGGGCAGGAAATGAATGTAGGTTACTAAAACCATTTTAAAAGCTGGTGGCTGTTACAAACTCTCTGGGCTCGGGGCACACACTGTTCCAGTATCCGCTTGTCAATTGCTGGCCTCTGGCTCAGCTGCCAAGACCCAGGAAACACTCCCTGCCACACATTAAATCTTTGGCAAAGAACAGACAATGTCATGGCAGTAACCTACCAAGTGACCTGTGCCCTTTACTGACTCTCCACTTCCCAACCCTGCCCTTGGTAATTCTCCATGCTTCATGCAGCTTAATTTTACACAGATCTGAAGTGATTATAAACTTCAAGCAACATATTTTCATCATAGTGCAGATTTACTACTGGTATGTCACAGCACTGATGAAGTCACTGGGAGGAGATGGTACTTGTCTTCCTGCCATGGAAGGAGAGGAATTTGAGTGGGCAAGTACTGGTCAATGGGTACATTCTTAGCTTGTCATTTATTTACAGGCAATTTTAACCTGTCATTTACAGGCAACAGCAAATGAATCTCTGATTTCTGATGAAACCAGAACTTCATAATGCTCTGTCTCAGCAGCAAGATACTTGACAGCAGCAGCCCTTGGAGGGATGCAGGCACCCAGGAGTGACAGCTCCTGGATATGCAGATAAAACACATGGGTGCTGAAATTAGGTGTCAATCCATTCTAAAAATCAACGTAACATAGGCTTGTGATATTTACATCAGGAATAATTATCTCCTCTTGTTATCAGACATTAGCAATAACTTCCAACTGCTCCAACAGAGCCATCCAACTTCTCCCAGAAGCTGTGGCTGATGGCTCCACAGCTCAGGCAAACACCACAGTCTTGCACAAGAGAATCCAAATTAAGGAGGTTGATATAACACCCACAAAGATGGAGGTTTTCAAGATGAGATTTTACTTCAGTCAGAATTAAAGCTTTCACATACCAAGTGGTTGCTTTAACCATCTCACTCTAAGTAGACTGGCATATACAGACATCCATGATTTTACCCAGGGTCTGGAAGTTTGTCTGGATTAAAGCACAAGTACAAATTCACAGATTGCATTGGGTTGGAAGGGATCCTCCAACACCCCCTGCAGTGACCAGTGATACCTCCCACTAGATCACTCTGCCCAGGGCCACATCAAGTCTGATATTTAATATATCCACATCTCTGGGCATCCTGTTCCAGTATTTTACCACTCTCATTGTAAAGAACTTCCTCCTTATGTCCAACCTAAATCTATCCTGCTCCAGTTTAAAACTATTGCCCATTGTCCTATCACTACAAGCCCTTCTAAACAGTCCCCTGCCCCACCCTTCTTGGAGGTCCCCATCAGATACTGAAACATAGTTACAAGGTCACCCCTGAGCCTTCTCTTCTCCAGGTTGATCAGCCCTAATTCTTTCAGCCTGTCTTTGTAGGAGAGGTGCTCCAGTCCTCCACAAACCTAACAAATGGTTTGATTTCAGTTATAGACAACAGATAGACGCTGAAGTATATTTCACCCACTTTGCTCAAACTCCTACAACACACCAGTAGAACTCGCGATCCAGTGCCTGCATAATGCCTACAGGCAAGAGCAATGCCATTTCCAGGGTGCCTGACTCCACTTAGCCTTTGCTTGGCTTCTCCTCCCATCCTTTCTCTCTTACTGAAGACTCCACAGTCAGTGATATGCTGAACAACTGGAGTTGAACTGAAATATAAATTGCTTATTTTTGGTCTTGCAGCAGATGGATAAAATGTGTAACAAGCTGCAGACAAGTTTAGGCAGGCAGCATTTTTTACAAACTCAACAGAGGACCAAAGGGGGTTGAGCTCTGTTATAAGCTTGCTGTTTCTCAGGCGCTCTCTTCCTTAATTAGTGAGCCCTGCTCTAACGGGCTGTTTATGATGTATCTCACAACACAGCCTTTTCAGCATCACAGATTTTCACTTCTGAATGCTCTAACAATTTTGACTTGCATTAGGAAAAAAAAAATAATAAAAGAAGTGAGAAGAGCATTTACAATGCGGGGGAAAGAAAAATCAATTGCTTTTTAAAAGCATCCATAAGAAAAAAAAAGGAAAAAGTAAAAAGAGCTTAGCAAATTCACTTCGAGTTCCATCTTCTAAAACTAACCACAAGAATTTTCACACCAAATCACCTACTTAACTTGAAGTTTGGTTGGTTGTTTTTTTTTTCCCCCTTCCTGAAAAATCAGACAGCTAAAAGCATCAATGTTAAGCCTCTCGCAAAAATTATCATAACCTTTACTCCAGTCTATATTCCCTTGTCTTGATAGGATCATTTTTCCTGAGTAGCATTCCCATTGAGAGGTGCAGTTACTGGAGAGTTAAGAAGTGACAACTATTAGCAGAATTTCAAACACTGCCACAATACAGGGGTTTGTAATATTAGCAAAGTGTCTTTCAGTCTTCTTGATATGCAGCCTCCTGAAAAATTGCCATCAGATGTGCATTTCTCACAATGATTTCCCTTACTCAAGCTGTTGTAGAGCATAGGCACAAAATTCCCTTTCTTCTGCCACTTCTTGTGCAGCCCTTGCAAAAGTTTTCTAGTGACCTCCCCCTTGTAGAGCACAAGTTGAAAACAGATGAGAAGACATCTTTGTCATAGAATCATAGAATCAGTCAGGGTTGGAAGGGACCACAAGGATCATCTAGTTCCAACCCCCCTGCCATGGGGGTCCCACCACCCCTTTAGAAAGATGTGCTTCTTTTATCAATGCCAGGAAAACTGTACCAAAAAAACCTTTTTAACAGTTTGGCCAAGTTGGTGAATCCATCTGTCCACAGCTGAAACTGACCACTGTGCTGGGTCAGCAGTTTAGATTGCCACACTACCTGTACCCAAGGGAATGACACCTGCCTTCCTCACTTCTCAGAAATTTCAATTAAGACATTGATAATGATTTACTTTTATTTCCTTATTTCATACAGGGAGCATCAGCCCATCATGACCACCTGGCATGCACAGACCATATTCATGGACAGGAGTTTTTTTTGTGAGGACACATAAGAAGAGCATTACAGGCCCACCATAAAGGCCTGCTCCAAGCATAGGAGGAAAGATCTAAAGCAAGGTGTAAATATAAGCTGATGCCCAGAACATCAAGGATCTGCACAAAAGGTAAGGCCATTTTGCTCTTCATAAAAAGGGGAATTAGGGAAGGCTTGGAGGGGTAAGATGATTTAATAACTCTTTTCAAGCTATAGAAAACTGTAATGAGCCTGATATTCCTTTTGGACTGGAGCCCAATTAGCACACACATAAAATAGCAGAGCGGAGATTAGAAATGTACTCCACTGAAGGCAGGCAGCAGCAGCACTGGGCCAAGAAATCCTCTACCCTAGTTCTGGGAACAATCTGGACTCTTCACTCCTCCTGTACCTGCCAGAATCATGTTTAGCAAAACCCTTTCATTCTCGTAGTGAAGGATAATCAATCACTGATATGATGAAACTGTGCTTCCAGTTAAAACTGTCACAGTGCCAAAAGCAGCCTGTCCTCCACTTGTTCAGTTGATTGGAGCCTCTTACAGAAGCATTATGAAGAAAGTTCACAGATGGTGCCCAAAGCTGACATTGACGGTGAGCAACACTGCTGACCAAATTTCCCTAAAGTAAGACAAAACTGAAATACAGAACATTTTGGTACCTTCTTGGCCTAAAAAGAGAAGACAGAGGCACTTTCCAAGTGATTATGTGCTCTGTAATAATAGTTTTCAGTTGATGATTCAGAAACACCAGGGCATTCAAGGAAGATCTAATGGCTTATGCCAATAAATTAACACACATCTCATTGGAAACATTGATGGCTGGCAGATCAACACAGCAATAAACCCACGGCAGCAAGCATTGGTCCTGCAAGCCTCAAAAGGGCGAAGCAAAAACAAAGAGGAGATCAGGCAGACAGCAATGCGCCCTGCTGCACAGGTTTAGCCTACGCAGAGGAAGCCTGCAGAATTATTTGTCACTCCTAAATCAGCTCATGTCTTTGCAAGCAGCTCGTTACTAGTGAAGCTGTGCCAAATTAGTTGTAGGAACTGATACCCAAATGACGGAAGTGGTTTTGATCAGGATATTTAGCCCCATGGTGTCTTCTCTTTTCATCCTGTCCCTTTGTTATATACTCTCCTTTTGCCAAAAATAATGGCAACAATAAATGATCCCCATGGTTTCAGTGGGATAGGGAGAAGAGGAAAGGCATAGAAGAAAAAAAAAAAAAAGAATTATGCAAATGTGACATTAATCATTCAAAACTGTGGAGTCTTTCTCAAAAACCCCAGGTTTCTCTACCATATAGAGTACACACTGATATTCAAGTGAAAAAGAAATGCTCCTGGAAAGAACAGCATCTAAATGTTATGCTCAGAAGCTCCACCAGCAAATGGGCTGAAGAGCTAATGGTAATTTCCTATCCTGATCACTTCACCCCATTATTTTGGCTTAGATTACGAAACACTCTGAGCTCAGAACTGTGTTTATTTCCTGTAAGTCAAGTGCCCTCACAAAAAGGGAATCTGTGACTGCACAGATACTATTGCCACCAAAACTGTTAACAGAGAACTTGAGGGACTTTTCAGGAGGGATGAAATGGAAACACCTTCCTTGACAATAAGATTTGGCCTGGATATGCTGGGGGGAAGGATTATGCCTTGGCACTCATGTTACATCCAGAGTCACTCCACTGAAGCCAGTGAGATCCTCCAAATTAAATTAATGTCCTTTGCATTTAAAGAGCCACTTGTCCCCATAGGCACAAAACACTAACAGTTCTGTGCCAAGTGGTAGCACAAAAAAGCAAGAATGAATAACTTTCTATTTCTCAAACTAAGGGTTACAACAATGGCACAAAGAAAGTCACAAATCATAGGCATAGTAGAAAAGTGGTGTTAGTAGTGTCAACTGTGCTTTTTCATGGTAAAGGAGTGAGAAACATTTGTAATTACTGGATTAGCAGAATAAAAGAAGAAACCTGCAGTCAGAAATTACAGCACATTCTGTAATCGGGCTGCTGTGTCAGTTTGTATGAAGACAGAGGAGCCAGAAGAAAATCACAAGTTCAAAAGGCTAGAGAAACACCAATTTACACCACCACCACTCCAACCCACCCACCTGCACTGTCAAGCTGTTGCACAGAGCGGACCCAAGAGACCAAGTCACCACCCTGCCTGCACTCACACTACCCAGACTGCAGAACTGAACAAGCCAAGGTCAATCAGAGAAATTACTTGTATAGAAATTAGCAGTGGGAGAGTACCTCTAGCTGTTTAACACAATGCAGATATTTTAGAAACACTTTGAGGAGTCAACCAATTACTCTTAATCCCTCTTCACCACCACCTCCCCCCTCAACCCACCCCTCACTCCATCACTACAGAGCTCATAGAAAGCACTCTGTGTGAACCACCACTGAGCAGTGCAAACAGTGTTGTTTGGGAACCACAGCTCTGAGAGGCAAATGCAGTGGATTGTCCTTTCCTGGTTATCCATCTTTGTGTGCACACGTGGCTGTGTCCATAGCTTTCATCTCCTTTCACTTTTGCTTAGTTAACCACCAGCCCAGTCAGACATGCTGGGAAAAACAGACCTAGTTCCAAAAAGAACTCAGAGCCACAGATCTGAGAAGGCAGTTGCCTCTACCAACTTAGTCACAGCTCCCTCAACTATTCTTATGCTTCATTTAATTCAACCTCATTACAAACCAAGCTCTCTAGTGTCTAGGGCAGGCATCAGTAGCAACAGTCATACTGTTCCACAGTATATTAGAGGTTGGAAGGGACCTCAAGACATACCCCCATGCCCAGCCACATTTCCTGTGAGCCTTTACAGAAGCAATTAAGAAAAAAGCCATTTAGAAATGTAACTTCATTTGGGTGCTGATAAACCTCCCTTTCAAGAGCTCCTCTCCCTCCTTCCGCTGGCTGGCCAAGGAACCTAACGCTGGGGCTCAGCTCCCTACCTCAACATCACCTGAATAACCCTGGTCTCATTTTCAACCTGCACCTTGCTGAGGACAACAGAGCTACTGGGTACTCAGCATCAGGGTTACAAAGACCAACCACAACTGCATTTCTTTAGAGAAGGTTGTTCCTGGGCTTCCCACAACTTACCATCCTGTAGGAGGAAGCCAGCCTAATGTGCACTCCAGACCGGTATGGTCACGCTCACTCATATTACTTGTTTCTAAACATGAAGCTCAGCCTCTGCTAGCATCTGACAGTCCCACACACTGCACATGATGAGTCCCCAGGGCCAGCTGGGCCCAGGACTGCCCTGACAAAGCAAGGTCAACTTCCAAGCAGCACTGCTAACACTCCTGCCTTTGTTGAGTGTTACAGGTGTTGATGCTTTCCTTAATGCCTCAGCTGCAGGAGATGAGTGGTTTATGTAAGAACTGCGTCTCAGTTTATTTAAGTGTGCTGCTAGCCCCAGAGGCTAAAGCAGTGGCAGGGCAGAACAGCTTGAAAATATGAACTGAACGGGCTTTTGAGGCTGAGAAGACAGAAGGGAAACATGGGGGAAAATGTTTCTTCAAACTTCACAGTGTTTAAGTTGACTTCACATATCAGGAATACATCCTTTACATCATGACAAGTGTTCAAGACAAGACACAACTGGAACATTTTTGAAGAAAGCACTGTCAGGAAACTACAGTTTCTTTCTTGGTTTCAGGTTACATCATTGTAAAAAGATTACAGTATAGAACAAAAAGGTCCCTTTTCCTTTTTGAGTCACAGAACTGAAGCACACCATTAGACATAGCTCTTTACACAAGTGTTTGCCCAGCACTGTCACATTTCTGTGAAGCACATTTCACCCCTGAACTTTTGAAGCTCAGGGCTCAGCAGCACTATAAACTCCATACATAAGAGCATCATCATCATCATGCCTTAGTCCTGAAATTCACAGAACAGGAAGGGACACCAAACAATCACAGCATCAAAAGGTCCCACATGACACAGCACTTTCATCTGCCAAGTCCTCCTTCCTTGCACAGGAGATGCTCCAAGGGGAAATTTCACCAACAGACACACTCCTCCGACACCTGAAATATAATCAGTGCTGTGAGGAGCCACTCCAGCTGCCTCCATTAAGACCAAAGGGGTGGTGTTTAATTTTCCTTTTGCTAAAGAAATCTGCACACAACTTACATTTCTCTACATTGCTTCAGTCAGCTCAGGACTGCTTCATGCCAGCTCTGCACATGATTAGCCAAATAATCTTGATACACAAGAAGCTAACTCTGTGCTACCCTCCTATTGGTTACACCTTTACCAGCTTCTCTGCCAACCTTTGCAGACCTGCTCTGAATTCTCCTTTGTAGTGCCAAGTCCATCCTAAACTCAAGCTGACTATGTTCAGGTGAGCTCCAGCCCCCACAGTGAATGGACTCCTCCAGCTGAGTGAGAGGAACCAGGGCAGCACATCAAGAGATGGATTCATGACTAAAGTCAATGAGGCAGTCAAGAACAGGATCCACAAAAGCCTCTAGTATCAAAAACATTGTCCATTATGCCCCACTAATTAAGAGCTTTTGTCCTCAAGCCTCCTGAAAAGTTTTCAATTGATTCTTTATTGTCACAAAGATTTCTTATCTGATTCCTTTCATAAGGACATAAACTGTGCAATTAAATTTAAATTAGGAACAAACCAGCTAGATCCATTCTAGAGCCATGACAATGGAAATGCCTATTTCATTCTGTCAATTGCCTCATCCTGAGGTCAGGCTTTACACAGAAAAGCAAAACAACAACAAAGACTTTGACACTTCATGATACATTTTCAGAATGTCAGCCTGCGCACTTGCAAAGTGCAAAGCAGAAAGATTTGCTTATGTTCCTATACCAACTCTCTTTTTATTGGTAGATAACTCAAAACTCAACTAGATCCAAGGACAAGAGAAACATCTCATGTACTGAGCACAAACACATCTTTGTTTACAGCCTTCAGTTACCTATGCTGTTGCAAATTGGTTTGTATCCTATTGCAGATGTTACAGTTACGCCAGAGGGATCAAAATGCCTTCTCTCCTATTTAGGCAGTTATAAAGCTGATAGCCATAACAGACAGGTATGTTCTAACCACTCTAAGTTAAGATGTGGAGAAGCAAAAAGATTTCCCATTTTAAGAGCTTAGAACTGGTAGAAGAATCATTAGTGGGTTACATATTAAAGAACAGCAGGGCATTTAGAATCAGAATGTCCTTGTACAAGACAGCCCATCAGAAGCTGAGAAGATGAAAAGTGAATGCTAACCAAGTTACACATTACAAACACTCCCATCCTGCTCCTTTCTATCCAGCAAAGTCAGGTTCTGAATTTGAAACAAACTTTTGCTCATCAATATTCCTCTTGGGAGAGCTTCCTCACCAGGCAACTGCCATGCTAGAGACAGCCCTTCCTGGCTTCCCAGCCCACGCTCAGACCTCATATGACATGCCACATGACATGCTATGTTAGCCCAGGGTTTAATCTACTCTCTCTTGCTGCTGTCCTTTAAAAGTATTAGCATTTCATACACACATATTCAATCTGTCCTTGCCTGTTCATTGGACTCAACATCAGGGAGTGGGGGACATGATCATATCTCAATGTGACTGTTCTCTGGTTTTACTGAGGTAACAGGGTTGTGCCAGCTCTCCTTGGACTTTTGGAAGAGACCTGATGTAATGTTCTCATATTCATGGTCCAGAAGGGAAATGCTGTTGTGCTGTGTGCAAGCCCATGAATTTCCAAGCTGCTAAAGGTTTCTTTAAAGTAATTCTGACAGTGATAGGGAAGACATACTACATGGCAAACATGACCACACCTGGTGAGTTGAAGGTGGAACATGGAAGACACCTTCAGAGTGTCCTTTTTCATCTCTCTTACTATTGGGATAAATGTAGGTTGTGCTCAGCAAGTAGATACTTTGTTAGTTCAGGAAGCAATAATTGTACAAACAAGAATCATGAAGCAGTCACCACATGGTTTAACGTGGGGAGCCAGGCTGACATTTCCTGACATGCAGGTGCTTCTGTTCTCTTGTGAGTGTGCACCTCATATGGTGTCATGTAGCGTGGGGAGAAGAGAAAGAATTAAAAAATAAATCTAGGCACTGCTTGCTGAGAGAAAATACTGACTTTCTCTGTCATAAGACCAAGGCATGACCTTTGTAGACAGCAATTTGTATGGGAGAGGGGATAAATTAAAAGGGTGGAGGAACCTTTAAAAGTCTGTATGGGCAGCTTTACTTATTTAGCCTTTTAGAGAGGATTGCAGTTGATAGATTTGGCACTGCGATGATGCATGGTTATCTTCTTTCCTTGTCTCAAAATACTGCATTAGTGATACCATGGCAACAAAGAAGTTGTCTTTAAGGAAAAAGATGGGGGGAGGGGAGGGGGAGAAGGTGTGATTTCAGCATTCAAGAAAGGTGACAGACTGACAGCCCCAGCCTTCTCTATCTACCAGTAAGGCAGTGGTGGTGTCAGCTGTGACAAAACGTATCCGATATGAACTCTGTGTGGTACTATGACTGTAAACAAGCCTGGGACATGATCAATGACAAATCTACTACAGCATGAGCACGCTGAGAATCTTCTGAGAAAAATGTGCTCTTGTTGGACAATTAAGCTCTGTTTAAATTATAACCTTTTCTAAAAAATAAATGGTCGTGAATACACTTTCCTAGACTCAAGTTGCATCCTTATTCAGGATGGGATTTGCCTCTGAGCAGAGCAGGGATGGTGAGAGAAACCAGCTGTCACTTACACTGTGGTAGGTTTTCTGGAGGTCAGTTAAAGGTCATATGGAAGAGGCAATCTCAAGTCTCTATAGTGCTTGACATATCTGAGTACAGGTCTCATCCCTAACGTGAGAGCCCTAAGCAGCAGGAGATTGGCTTTTAAGGCGTAGTTTCTTTCTCTCATTTGATCCAATTCAGATTGTATAGATAGTCATCACCACTGCCTTTTTCTTGCTTTTCTACATCTTAGGTGAAAGCCTTGACCACCAAGTTAGTTCCCTCATTGCTTTGTATGATGGCTGCTTTGACAATGGAAAATAGTTCCAGCGTGCAAACCTGAGAATTTGAGCACTGCTTGGAGATTAGTGTGAATGTTGAGACAGAGAAGAAATTACTCCAGTGCAAGGGTTTCTCTTAGACTGTGGACCAAGAAAGCAATTTTCTGCCTGGTTCTACTTTTTCTTCACTGGTCTGGAGGAGGATTGAGACAAACAGTTGTGAAGGGTGTTGTTTTCTCTTAATTTAAGCTGCTATCCTAAATCTGAGAGCAGTCCTGGCAGGGACCAGCACTGGTACAGGAGGACACCAAGGCCTGGATGTGTAACATGATGTAAGTTTCTTGTGCTGTCCCTGTTTAACCACTTCAGCCCTGACATGGAGGGGACCAGTTTCAGTTTGTGAATGGCAGTTCATGTGCTGTCCTGCTCAAATTCTCAGTGTCCCTGTTAATAATACCCTAGTGAATTGGAGCCTTTTCTAAGATTATTACTACAACCAAATCACCCTTTGGAGGTGTTGGTTGTTACTTGAGCCACCTCTGTGAGTGTGAATGCTCCCATTAGGACACGTTTCTCTTCCCTCATTTCATCCATATCTGTGGTGTGTGTGTTTACAGATGGAGAAACAAGGTGAAAGCCAGGACTCTTCTGGATGCAGAACACCAGATATAATTTTTTGCAAACACCATGTACTTGCTGCTCACTTGAACAAGTGCTTCACAGGCATTTGAAATGCATCCAGTAAAACTAATACTTCATCTTTTCTAATTGGCAAGTGCCAATGAAGGTGAGCAGCTTGAAAAGATCAGATCTACCTGAGGTGGCTCTAGAGCTGGCCCTAAAGCTGGCCCTAAAATGGGCAGCACAGTGAGCCAAGATCAGCCTAAAGGGCACCTGGGATATGATACTGGGAAAAGAAAAATGTGAGTTTAAGGGAGTTTAAGGGAGAATTTATCTCAGGTGAGTGCTCTTGCTTAATTCCACTGTCTCCTTGTCCCTCACTGTGACTTTCCTTGAACTCAGCATTACCCAAAGGTATCAGGCACCTCTACTGGATTGCATCCCTAAGAAGAATTAGGCTTTAAGGGAAGAATTCCAGTGGTTTTCAGGTGATCTGAGGTAACTGAGAAGATGCCTGGAGGTCCATGACTGTTGTGATGGAGTCATCTCTAGGAAGCTGCTATAGATGTTCTATTTGGGATCCTCAGCCTCGGAGTGATATGGGAGATATTTCCAGACACTGAAGTGCTTGTGTAGATGGACTTTTCTTGATTGTTTTTTGGGGGTCTAACTTCCACCATTATAGATTCTGTCTGTGCCAGGGTTCTCACTGTGTGGAGCCATATAAAGCTGCTGTGGTGATAAACAAATTAAAACCTGCAAGGTGTTTGAGTACTATGGTTAGGTGGATTGTGGAAGAAAGGGGGTGAAGATGCTGTACTGTCTCTGAGACCTTTGAAATTGCATTCCTATGCCACACCATAAGGGCAGCTTAAATCTTTAAAGCTGACCTGCAAATACAGCAGCATTAGCTACGAGTGGACTCATTCTTCCATGCTTTGGTCAGTCAAATTTTGCAGTCAAAGTTAATGGAAGTATTGTCAGTTCAAAAATACCTTTCAGTCCTTCATGCTCCTTATATAAAAGGACTGGAGAACTTCCTCGTTTTTGCTGTCTGTTAATCAAGCACATAAAAATAAAGTGTGTGAAACTGAGCCTCGATGCAGGGCAAGTCCTCCTGCCTTGGGTGGGAATTTCACCCTTCTGCTTCGGTGCTGAATGTGGTCTCATTTAGTTTCTGATAATGTATTTGTGGATCACCTTGAGGAGAAGAGGAGGAGTTATACAACTGTTCCCTCACAGTGCTGTTAAGAAGGGTCGGGCTTTGTCTCCTTTGAAAGAGATATCAGGAGAGAACTGCAATCCTGTGAAAACACACATTTATTTCTGAAGTGTTTGTGTATTGTGTGTGTGTGGTGCACACGAATAGAATTGCCACCTGTCCGAGGCTGATAACGATGATCGGGGAGCAGTGGTCGTGTGCTCCTTATTCTAGCAGTTTGCTGTGTGAAGAATCGGTGCCTACGGCTTCCCTTGGTCTGAATTTATGAAACATTGCACGCAATGAGTTGCTTTGCCCTTTGTGCCACTTTCTGAGTGTGCATGGATATGGATTCATTAGAGGTTTTCCTATAATAGAAGCAGTGTTAGTGGTGGCTCATGAAAACTTTTACCTTTTTGTCCTGGTTTTGCTGGGACAAAATCCCAGGCCAGCTGTGGGCTGCAGTCCATTATCAGTTCAGAGCCAGCCAAGGCAGCTGACCTGAGTTGGCTACAGGTGTACCCCAGACCATAAATGTCACACTCATTTTAAAGGAAGGGGCTTGCTGAAGAGAGGCAGCCTTCTTGTTTGAGACTTCCTGCTTGGACACCTGACCCTGCTTTCTTCTTCCTTCTGCTCCCAAGGACTCCTTCCCTATTTATTATGATTTCTGTACCTTTGCTGGGCTGCGTATAAGTTTATATACATTATATTTGCATTGTTATCAGCTTTGCTGCTGCATTAAATACGTTTTCTTCTCAATCCATGGATTTTCTCTCCCTGTCTTGATCCTCCTCCTGTGCTGGGCAGGGGTCACTGGGTAGCAGACCAATGGCTAAAATTTAGCCCCAGCTAGAGGCCAAACATAGACACTTTTTTCTGTCTCGCTCTCTCAGAAAGGTCCCTTTAGTTATCTTATTCCTTTGCAAATTGACAAATGGCACTATTTTCCTTTATAATCTTGCCCTCATCTTGCCAGTGGAAGAGTGACAGGATTTTCATACCCACATGCTTTGGGCACTGTGTACTAGAGGAAGTGGTTGAGAAACCTACTTGCTCTTTCCCTTGCACCCAGCAGGGAACTGTCCTTACACTAGGACTGCTGTCATCATTTCACCCCACTTAACTTTCCTTCTATGGCTGCTGAGCCTTGCTAATCACAAGGTTTGTTACAGAGGGACTCCTGTGCTTGGCTGTGCTGTGACACTGCCTATAGGGATGAGGATATGGAGGTATGCAAGTAGGTGGAAACTTTCTAATACATCATAATAGTAATAATAGTAGTAATAATGTGCACTTCTACTGCCTTGCAGCTTTCGCTAGAACTTCTGCCCACGCATCAGCCTACTTGGTTCACAATGCAGTGTGCATGCTAGACAATTAGTGGTTGATAATGAAAAATGTCATGGGAAGCAGCAGGAAAATCATAGCTTACGCCAGATATATAATGAAATGTAATTAGCACAGACAGTAAAACAGACAATTTATGGGGTTTTTCGTAATTAAAAAGTACCGGTAAACATTCCTTTTGCAGGAAGCTTGGTATCAAATGGAATTAAAGAGACGTTGTCTGGAAGAGGATTTTATGCAAAACTTAACCCTTGCAAAGCCGAATGGATTAAGGTTTTGCTAATGGTGGACTCTCTGAATCAATCTATTGTGGCACTTCCTGCATTTGTTCTCCTGGTCCTCCTCTGTCTGGAGGGGCCAAGTCTGTGTCCAGGATTGCTATGGAACCTGTTACAAGCAAAATACCCTGACAGATTTCATGCCTGTTAACAGTGTGGCAAATACTCCCCTCCTGCTCTTCCAGACAGACTCTCCTCTGAAGTCATCCTGTAGTGTGGAGGTAGCTTTGAAGGACAGGTCAGAGTAGGAACATTGCAATATCTTGTGCTCCCTGAGTCCTCTGTCACATGTCTTGTATTGAACTCTCTTCCATCTCTGATTGCCTCTTTCCAAGCATGGGGCCCTTCATGCTGCACCTCTTTTGTTCTTAAGAAGTGTACACAAAGGAAGGTGTGCAGTTTCGTGTCACTCAACATGCCAGCAGTGCAAAGAGCATTTCTTGGCTCGCTCTCTTACCTGGGGCAACAGAATGTGTGGACTCACTGTGGCATCACACAAAAGCATCTGTGGCATTAATTTCTTAGCTTAAAATCAGACACATGAGTGGGAGAGAGTTGTGAATTAATGGACTCTTTATGTCTCAAAGGTGTAGCAGCCAGCTCCTTTCCTGGACTTGGGTGCCCAAGGTTTGAACCACCAGCTGCATGCCTTACTAAGTCTCCAGTATCTGAAGGGGGCCTACAGGAAGGCTGGGGAGGGACTTCTCAGGATATCAGGTAGTGATAGGACTAGGGGGAACAGAATGAAGCTTGAAATAGGGAGATTCAGGCTGGATGTGAGGAAGAGGTTCTTCACCATGAGAGTGGTGAAGCCATGGAATGGGTTATCCAGGGAGGTGGTTGAGGCCCCCTCCCTGGAGGTGTTTAAGACCAGGCTGGACGAGGCTCTGGCCAGCGTGATCTAGTGTAGGGTGTCCCTGCCCATGGCAGGGGGGCTGGAACTAGATGATCCTTGTGGTCCCTTCCAACCCTGACTGATTCTATGATTCTCCTTTTCATGCCCTCAGGGACAGTTTGCCATCTACTGCTGTAGGGCTGGACTCCACTTATGTGAGAAATTGACACACTCCAGCAATTACATAATACAAGTCATGTGCATTTCTCCTTCTCTTTCCCTTCAACACCCTCCCAGACCCAGACATCTCACTACAAGCCAGAACAGAATGCTGCTCTAGATCAGTTTTACATAGTCTTAGCCTGCAGTTTCAAGTTTGCAGAGAAAGCACTTCAGCTGAAGACTGCAAGCTGCACCACGTGGAGAGACAATCGCACAGGGCTACAAACTTCCAGCTGAAGCCAGGTGCACAGACAGAAATATTTGTGCTCTCCAAACCTCTGCCTCTGTGGGAACACAGTTGTTAGAATTAAGCTTCGAAAGTTTCCTCCTAGAAACTGCTGCTGGACATTTTGTGAACTCTGACAGGAGGCGTCTTTTATGTCTCTTCTTCAAGGAGTAGAAGAAGCCTGAAGGGCTGTCGTGAGTCCTATGCCACTACAATACTATGTTCTTCTTCCTCTGTAGGTGGACTAGGAGACAAGAAGAAGTGCACAATAATGCTGCTGTACCAGTCTGAGATCCCTTAAGCCAAGTGAAGAGCAGCTGGAAATTAGTCTCCAAACAGTCCCCATCCAAACAGATGGGCAGAGTCCAATGGCATGAGATTTAACACATCCAAGTGCCGGGTTCTGCACATTGGCCACAACAACCCCAGGCAGCGCTACAGGCTGGGGTCAGAGTGGCTGGAGAGCGGCCAGGCTGAGAGGGACCTGGGGGTGCTGGTTGATGGGAAGCTGAACATGAGCCAGCAGTGTGCCCAGGCAGCCAAGAGGGCCAACCGCATCCTGGCCTGCATTAGGAAGAGTATGGCCAGCAGGAGCAGGGAGGTCATTGTGCCCCTGTACTCTGCTTTGGTTAGGCCGCACCTTGAGTACTGTGTCCAGTTCTGGGCCCCTCAGTTTAAGAAGGACATTGAGACACTTGAACGTGTCCAGAGAAGGGCAACAAGGCTGGTGAGAGGCTTTGAGCACAAGCCCTATGAGGAGAGGCTGAGGGAGCTGGGGCTGTTTAGCCTGGAGAAGAGGAGGCTCAGGGGCGACCTCATTGCTCTCTACAACTACCTGAAGGGTGGTTGTAGCCAGGAAGGGGTTGGCCTCTTCTCCCTAGCAACCAGCACCAGAACAAGGGGACACAGTCTCAAGCTGCACCAGGGGAAGTTTAGGCTCGAGGTGAGGAGAAAGTTCTTCACCGAGAGAGTGATTCGTCATTGGAATGGGCTGCCCGGGGAGGTGGTTGAGTCTCCGTCCCTGGAGGCGTTCAGGAGGGGACTGGATGTGGCACTTGGTGCCATGGTCTGGTTGTGAGGTTGTGGTTACAGGTTGGACTCGATGATCTTCAAGGTCTCTTCCAACCTTGGTAATTCTATTCTATTCTATTCTATTCTATTCTATTCTATTCTATTCTATTCTATTCTATTCTATTCTATTCTATTCTATTCTATTCTTTCAAAATGCCTTCTCCAGTCAAGATTCTACTTTTTCCTCTGGGGTTTTGCAAGTTACCATGCAAGTCTGTTGGAGAAAGGGTCACTTTGAGGATTTCTGCAGCTGGGGTTCATGCAGTGTATCAGAGCACATGTTGGACAAGTTGTGTTTAAAAATATTGTTCTCTTGCTTGTGCCCTGTCCAAGATGGGGTATCTTGGTATCTCTTTAAGCTGAGATTTTTATCAAAGAGCTTAATAAATAGTAACAGCAGCACCCTGCTGCACCTTTGCAATGAAACCACTTACACAGAACCTTCATGACTGTCAGATTGCTACATTCCTGCTTCAACTACAGACATGCATGCATGAGAGCTTGTGCACACACAGGCCCGCACACATACCCCTATATGCTGAGATGTGATGAACTCGTGTCTTGTTATATATCAAGTAGAGCATAATCCTTCTTCCTGCTTATGCTAAGCTCAAGAAAAGAAGTGATGGGATCCAGCCAGGCTATCATATATATTCTGAGGTTATGACTACTTTGATTTATACTTGGCTCCTGCAACCACTTAATGGTGACTTCAGCAGCTGAAAATAGCCAGAGTAGATGTATCACTTGGCCACCTTCATATCCTTAGCCTGGCTCCCTGGTTTGAGCTGTGAAGGGAAGATATGAATAGTATGTGTCTGCCAAATTACCCAGAGAAGCTGTGGCACCAAATTTCAGGGCTGGCAAGGAGACCCACTGTCTTCATGGACCCTCCTTAGCGCTGGTATGGCACAAGGGAGACACAGAAAATAGTTTACAGAGAAGTAAATTGCGCCCATGCATAAGAGAGCAATGAAAGCATAGACTTATTCTTGTTGCCACTTCAGCTGCTGTAATTCAGTGCATATTTCTCTTTGTTCCTTGGGTGGGAGCGAGGAAGGTTAGAGTCACTTCCAAAGTTTGTGTAACCCATATTCCTCTGTGTTCAGTCTCAAACACTCATCTGTTTTCCATGTGGGCTGCTGCTATGCCTTGGTGATTTTATTTCTTTTTTTCCAACTGAGGCAGGTGGGCTTATATTCATTTTGTTGTGTTTTGGGTTTTTTGTTAATTCCCTGGACTCCAGTCCTACTGCATACTATCAAGGCTGTAACTGGAGACAGTGTAGCTCTTCTAGCCCAAGTCTTTTGCTGAGTCAAGTCTTGTAAACTCTCACTATGATGTTTGACAGGCAGGGCTGGCTCTGTTTACATCCTTTCCTCCCCCTCATCTCATCTGTGAGCCGCAGCTTTGCGACCACAGGCGACCCTGGTGTGCCACTGATGCTGCTGATGTTTCGGTTTTTGACTTGAAAGAATGAACTTCACCTTGTGCTGGTGAAGTAAGTACCAGAATAACAAGCCCTTTTTTTTTTTTTTTTTTTTTTACATTTACTTCTTAAATGTTTTTGAAGATGGCATTTAGCTGTTTTTGACACGTGTGCCCTTGCCCTCCACGTTGGATGATGTATGCAGTGTTTGTCCCTTGTTTTGGCATTTTGATATGTGTGAGAGAGGTGAAATAGCTTTAAAAGCTTTTTTGCTGGCGCCTGCAGTTTGTTTCAGACCCAATAGTACAGGCAGAATGTGATAAATTGAAATAAGACTGTTTCTCCACAGCTCAGTGCAATGATTTCAGTGCTGTTTCTTCTAGAGGGGAGGATGGGGAAGCTGAGCCAGATACTGGCGTGGTTAAGTAACACCTTTCACTGGACAGTTTTTCCCACTTGTGCTGATGTTTCCTTTCTGACTTCCTCTTCCTAGTTACTCTTGAGGCCATTGGCTCTTTGTCTCAGTTGGAGTCTTCACTATCCCCCCTGAAGTTGACAAGAAGTTCTGCTTTGAAAAGAAAGGTGGGCTCGCATGCTCAGAACAGCAAGGGTCAAGAAAATATTACAAAGAGAAGTCCAGAGTTCATGAAGGCCATGTTAAGTATCACAGTATTAAACTGCTTTTGTGTAGAATCTTCTTGAGGCTTTCCTTGATGGGAGGATGGAGATAAACCCATTTGCCGTGTCTTGGGGTGTGTGGAAAGCAGCAGGGGTTTGGACATGCTATCATAACCTCCAAAACATGATTTAATGGCTACGTGGTTGCTACCATATTCCTGTTATCTTTTGTTGTCTGAAGTAATCCCTTGAAAAACAGGGGGCAACACTGGGAAAAAAGCACACTCCTCACTCTGTTGTGGGAGTGTTTTGCTAATCCAGATAATTGCAAAATATGGGCAATTCTGAGTAGCAATGCTACCTGTCAGTTCATGAAGGATATGCCTGTCCTGGTGTTCATATAGTGGTTATTACATCCTCTTTCATGTGTTTGCTCTTGACTGGAAATATTATGTCTTGGGTAAACCCTTGAGTGCTGGAGTCAAAATAACTGTTTTTACTCTGTTACAAAAATAACATTCTAATATTTCTCAGCCATCAAAAAAATTCCATCCATTCTGGTAACGGTGCTGAGAATTTGGCAATTTCATCATAGAGTTGTTTGTAACTTTGCATGTCATAAGAGTATAACCACTGAAATAATCAGCCAAGAAGAGGCCTCAGAAGCCACCCAATTATAAGTTCTGCTTCTCAGTGGTTCAGCCTTAAAACTAATTGTAGAAGGGCACAGTCACAAAGTGCAGAGCTCCTGAGGTTTTTTCTCTTGTACATTTTGCCTCATACACTGAGTGCAGCATAGCTGTTGCAAAGGGCATGATCTAACCATACCTTAAGAATCCAGGATTTAGGGACAGTCAAAGGCTGGGATGCCACGTGTGATAGGAAGACAATGAGACTGCTTCTTGCTAAATGCATTTACTGAGCCAGGTACAGGCACCAAAAATTTAGAAGTACAAGTGGCATTTGAATTGATTCCTACTCATGCCTTTCTCCAGTGAAGGTCCTAACTTTAATGTTTTCAAATGAAGAATATATATTAAAAAAACAACAAAACAAAACAATAAATTTCCTTCATTGGTATGAAGTCTTTCTTCCCTTCTCTTTGCCTTCCATCAAGTGGTGTAAAGAAGTGGCTTTTATTTTGGTTTTTAAGATGACACATCTCCCAGGAGTGTGTGGGTGTTGACATTCTATGGAGCTGTCACAGGCTATCATGTAAACATGCATTTGCAAGGCTTTTTAAAATGTGAATTATTAACAAACAGACTGGCTTACTTTTTTGTATGTGTGTGTTTTGTTCCTTCCAAATTTTGAAGGACCAAAAATTGCTTCCCAACTGACAAACTCGATGGCAATTTTCATTTCAGACTAAACCTTATGTGTCTGAGTAATAAACTTTGAAAACATGGGTTTATAATGGCAACACTAATTCAACTTTAACTACAGCTGTGCCGTACAAGCAAAATACCACACACGTTAATGAGGTGCTAAATCTGATACGGCAGAGGAATGTGTTGTAATCATTAATTACAATGGAAGCTTGAAGTTGGAGCCTGCTTTTCCTGTTCAAACAAAATCAGCTTGGAGAGTTGGAGCTAAGAGCTTTTTAAAAATATCTCCTCTATATTTAGTTTAAACTTCACCAGAACGTTTTGATATTTGTAAGGCCAATACACAGTGGTGACTTAATGAGCTTCCATCTCCCAACTTGTACAAAAAGGAGGAATAACGTAATGGCATGAGAACTTATATAAGCTGAATTTATCAAGGTTTCTGCAACAGAGGGAATGGAGAGCAACAAGTGAAGCAGTGACAGAAAGTCACACTGGAAAGATCGCTGGTATGGGTCAATAATTTAGCTGTGAGCACAAAGCCTTCTACCAAACAAAACCAAGTATTTTACATTTGGGAGAGAAAGGAAAAACTAGAAGTGAGAGAAGAAAGGAGGATCTCAGATGCTGCTTCTCTCTTATTTGGGGGGATAACAAAGAATAAGTTGTCTCCACTCAAAACTGAAGTGCTCTCACCTCTCCAAAAACAAGTCTAACTGGGATCTTTATGCTCTCAAGTACCTATTTTTCTCATCCACAAAACCTTGTTCTTAGTTCCACTGATCTGACCCAAGGCAGAATGACTCACAATACCAAAAGGCTGGACAGCATTTTTTTTTTTCCCTCCAAAGACCTAAATAAACCCTACTCCATCAATTGACCAAGGACGATACTGCAGTAAACCTCTCGCTGAAGGCTGTGCGTTGCCTAGGCAACCTGTCTGATCTCCATTGCTCCAGGGACTGGAAATGTGCTGCCAACAGGAGATTTCAACTAATCAAACCAAATCTCTTAATCCTTAGATGATTTCCCATCTGCAGAGAGAAGGCCATGTGCCTACACAAAGCAGGGCACCCTGTGAACACACCCCTGGCTCCTCCTCAACCCATCATTTATTGGCTCCTTGTAGGCCACAGTTATCTTCTGACAGCTACAGAAAGTAGTGAGGGACAGCAGGAGGCCGCTGGGTGCTTGCTGTCTTCATGGCAGCTTCATACTTGCACTCAGCACATGCCTAGCGGGCTGCAGAGAGAGCAGGCAGTGAGGAGGCTGGCTGCCAACTGAGGGCTGCCTGCAGGCAGCAGGACCTTCATAGAATTTATGCCTCTACCCCTGACCTTTGAAAAAAAATTATATTTTTTTCCCAATATTGGTAACATACATTCCCTGCAGGCCTGGTGCTACATGTTTTGAGCCTTCTCAGGCCACACTCTCTGTCTTCCAGGTCCCATTAAACACAAGTAGCAGGAGTGGCCAACTGCTGACCAAAAAGAGAAAGGGGACAGTTCTGTATCTCTTGACCTTCCTAGACTGGGGACTGCTGTCAAACTGCAGCATGTTCTATGCTGCAGTTATGAATGCCTTATTCTAAAACGTCTAATTGCTAGTGCTAAAAAGGCAGCTTTGGTGGCTAAATTTGCCTTGAAAGCACAACCACTATCTGATTTTTTTTATTATTCTTAAAACAGAGACAAGACCAACCTTTCTACAGCTCCACTAAAGGTTTCTGCCCCCTGCATTTAAGCCCAGCCACAAATACAGATGACGTCTGGCATTTAGTACAACCAAGGGACCACAAGAAGAGGCACAAACAGATGAATTTTCTACACTCACATTGCTGCTAAAGCAAGAAATTCTGTTTGGTGGTGATGAGATTCATGTCCATGAAATCACCAATTACCATCTAACAACCCTCAGCACTTTATCACCTAAGATCACCTGACTATGACCTTTCCAGGCAACTGCCAAAGTGAATCAGAGAATCTGAACAACAGACTCAACCATGGCACTTTGACACTCCTCGACCTCCTGGGTCATTCTCTACTGCATCTCAGAGGACACTAACCCATCACCCTCTGAACCTATAAGCCACAGGCCCTACACTGAGTTTCATTCCACACATGTTGTTTGCTGCCAGATTAATTCACTGTATTGTCACAATTGGTGCAGGGTAGCCTTAGATGCTTTTTATCCTGGTATGAAGGACACCTGCACAGGAGATGCTGTCCCACCATGTGGCTCCCTGGGACCTGGGCTAGCTACCAAACCCAGGCTCCAGATCTTGAGGAACAAGATGAAGGAAATGTTGGTTTTTAAAAGTGGAAGGCTCATAAAGCAGGGTGTGGTTTCAAAGAAAGTGTATGTTGTGGAAGAGTTCTATGCCTCTGGTATTGACCAAGTGACCTACACCCTGGGAAAATATGTTCTAACAATAACAGAAGCCATTAAAACAAACGCTTGGGGAAAAAGGTGCCAGAGGTTATTAGAGTCAGATATTTAACAGAGTTGAGAGCTTTGCAAGTACTGCAACCTTCTACCATGTCAACATGAACATTTCTCTCTCCACATCAGCATAGCAAACCAGTTAACTGCATGGAGAAGGTCATCACTCTGCTAACCAAAGGCTCTGTGATAAGGGAGAAGCAATGAAATCCCAAAGGCATGAGAAAGAGGGAATCAGAGCTGGTTTCCATGACCAGGAAAACAGCTGGCTCCCTACACATGCTTTTCCAACCTTATTCTTTCCTATATCATGCCTTCTTTCTATTCCAAGCACTCCATGGCCTTGCTTAATCACAGTTCTGCAGACTACATCAAAGATGGACCCTGGGAGTTATGCCCAAAATATGTCTCTACAGGGCATGGAAAATCAAGCACATGGAAATCAAAAGCAGAGTTCTCACCAAGCTAATGGGGAGCAGGGATGATCTCAGAGAAAATAAATGTTGATGATGCAAGGCATCATCCATAATTCCTTTGAAAAAGCAATGTGCAGGGCAGGATCTTGGCTCCACAAAATCTGAGAGACAGCCCCCCCCCCGGATGAAAGCAACCACAATGCTGCCTCATTGGATTAATTTGCATTAATAAGTTTTAAAGCATCTGAGCAGAATTTCTTTCAAGCAAAAGCTGTGATGTCAGACCACTCTCAGGGATAAATGGAAAGCCACTTCAGAGTGTGAAGAGTGAGAAGGGGGGATGAAGACAGAGGTGATTATTTTAGCCAAAACAGATGCAAAGGAGAGAGGCTAACAGATTCCACATACATCAAGGGCTTCTGCAGTTCTGATGCTTTGGTCCAGCCCACATGAACAAACATCAACACATGCATTTGGCAAAACACGTGACATAGAGGACCACAAGACTAAAGTGCAACATGTTCCCTGGATGTTTTCAGGCATGAGCCAAGCTACAGAGTCTGTTTGCTACTCTATTTGGACCCCCTCCCGTTGTTTTCTCCTGCTGCCATCATGCTACATTCAGGTCCTTTTCTTAACCTACCTCACTCACAAACACCTGCAAGTATCCATGTCTTCCCCTTGCACAATGATCAGGTGTGCTTTCTGCTAAAGTGGAATACAAATACTCTGCACTTGTGTTACTCATTATGGATCTAGATTTATGATCTTACTACTGCTTTAGAGTAAAATCTGAAATGACAGCAGGAAACAGCACAGTGTCAAAACAGAGAACAGAAGAAAAGCCTAGCTGCTATTTCATTGCTTGCAATTTCCAAGACCTTTGTATTCCAAGAAAAGGCAAAGAAGGCAGCAAGTCTAAAGAAACAACTGTTTGCCACACTTGGATTTGCATTTCAAACTGCAATTGTCACCAAAGTAACAAACTAGGAAAGCTACTGATAGACTGAAAATGCTTCTTTTAACAAAATAACAGCGTTGATAAGCTTTCTCTCGTTAGCTGAAATGCTGGAATGCAGGAAGTGGGGAGAGGAGTTGGCAGACAGCCTCTGCATAGATAAGGAATAACAGGATTTTTCACTGATTTACTTTTATTAGTCTAGGGCAAGATGATCTTTTGTATAAGATAAAGGACATCTGGACAATATGTATGTTTTTGTTATTTTTAGATAGATAACCTTTGTATAGATAAGACTTAACACCTGGACTCTTTCTGTGAACTTTTTTGTATAAAAGTTTGCCCGAAACTCTCTGCAGACACACAGGTCTTTGGAAATGATTCTACCTGTGTCAGGCGCCTAAATAGAAGCATAATACAAGAAGCTTAATGAGTGTCTTGTGTCTTTCTCTAAGTCACTACATTCTTACCAAGAAACAGCCACAAACTGTTCAAAATGGGAGACTTACCTTAATGGAGCTCACATAAAGCAGTAAGACAAATCAAACCAGCAAAGGAATTTCACAAGAACACTTTTCTCACAAGTAACACATTTCAAAGCTTTCCTCCTGGGACAGGTCGCTAAATCCTCAGGATCTGCAGCGTTCACACAGCTGGGCAGAGCTGAATATAAGCATAGTCCTGAGTTTCAAAAGCAGGAGTGGTACTCTTTCCCCTGCATGTGCTTGTTGATTTAATGGCCCAAGGAAGAAGGAAGGCTGCTGGTTAGTAAACACGTGACAGCCACCAAAAGAATGCTAGCCAGAGAAATAAGAGATAAAGAAGCCGGCACCACTTCTGATGGGGTTTGTTTAAAATACACAGCCTCACCTGTAGTTTTCCTACTCCTCTCACCTTATGAGGGTTAAATCTTTCTTTTAACAACTACCTTGCTGACAAATTTGCCTAATAAAAATATGCCATTCATTTATCAAGAAACTGTATGTGATTTTTTTTTCCTCTCCTGTAGAGGTATAATTTATTAGCTTAAATTCACACTCTGGTCATAAATATTTTGGACCCACTTCAGAAATGTACCTTTTCCATCCTGGATTCCCACAGGCTTGCAGTGAAAAAGTAAAACAAACATCACAGCAGTCATTCATCTACAGCAAAGTGTTTCCTCCCCAGGGAGCAGCCTACCCTTTGTGCTGTCAGGCCTCAGCCACTCATTACTTCCCTGAACATCTTTGCCCACCCTCTGGCTGGGCCCTGCTCCAATGCTGTGGGTTCCCAGGCTGGAAGAGCAAAGCTGCACTAGCAGCTCTGTGCTTGCTGATGGGCTTTGCATAGACCATGCTAAAAAGTGTGCCTAGAGCAAAATGTGTAACCACAGCACTGATCCCAACATGTACCAGGTCACACACCTACCACACACCCACGAATAATTGGAGATTTCACCTCTGACACAAAGTCATATCTCACTGAGGGGGTGGGGAAGGAGAGGAGGGGGAAAACATTTATAAAATATAGAATGGACTTCAACTCCTGGGGTTTTTTTTGTTGGTTTGTTTTTTTTTTTATTTTAATGTACATTTAAGGAAGGTTCTGTGATACTTAATGTGAGCTCATGCTGCTCTGAATGTGAATTTTGGATGTAAATTTGATTCCTAGTAGAAAAAGGATTAGTTTTCTCCAGGATTCAGGGAAAACACACCTCTACTGTCTCTGCCTGTAAAAGGACTCTCTACAGTGAAACTGGAGCTCATCCCAGCAATTCATTAATGAGTACAAAATTGTGTTTTCAACTTACAGAATACCTGGTGCTCCCCAAAAACAGCACAGAAAGACTGTAGAGTAAAATCACACATCTGAACTCATCTACTCACAATGTTCAAAACATGAGAGAGTGAGGTAAAGTGGACAGAAAATGGGGAGAAGGAGGGGTTGAGTACGCTCATCAGGGGCTTTCAGACAGGACTGCTCACAACCAAAAGGGCCCTGGCAGATCCTTAAAGAGTAGTCCAAACTGGCATCTTCAGAATAAAAGCTACTCAAAAGGGAGGAAAAAGTCCTTACTGAGCAGATATCAATACCCTTGACTTCAGTGAGTCTTGCTGCATCAGACTCCTTATGGATTAGGCAAGTGAGAAGGGTGTCTGGTTCCCTGGGCTATGAGGTGGCTGCAGGCAGAAGATGCAGGATGGGCAGAGCTCTGGTTAAAGGCCACTGCTGGGATACATGCCTTTCAACAGGGCTCTTTCCCAGCTGAGTGCCTCTCCCTGTTTCTGTGATGCTAACACCGGGCATGGCTGAGTAATCATGCTGATAAGCCCTGTGAGGTCCCAGAGCAAAAGGTGATGGCTATGGCACTGTGCTAAAAATATACAAGGGTGCAGCAGAGCAACAAGGGAAACAAAGTGTAGTTACATCACACTAGTCGCTGAAGCAACTGATTAAGCAAGTTTCATCCATTGCCCAGGAGATTTGCCTCATCTCCCAGGCCAGTGGGAAATTTCCTCCCTCATTCAGAATTGAAAACAAATCCCTTAGAAGTCTGCTGAGATATGCTATGAGAAAGGATTCTGGGTTGTTCAGCACTATGATTGAAAATAAATGTCCAGGTAAGAGCTTCAGAAGGGAGGCAGCGAAATGAGCTGCCAAAGACAGAGGAAGGTCTCAGATTCAACACAGCTTACCCAGCACCAAAGAAAACCATCTTCCACCCATGCCACTGTCACTGAGTTAACATTACAACAGAGAAGTCACTTACTCCAAACTTCTTCCAGTGGATTATTCTACTATTCCCTTACTTTTGAACTCTTCCAATTGTAACTTTCACTGTTGCTCCTAACATCTTTTCTGTGTCAATATGATGTTCATTCACTTTTATTCAGTGTTTTCCAGCATTCATCAGCACTGTCACATTTATGAGAGTAAGTAACCAAGAAACCATTTACTTCTTCCACTCCTGACTCCCCCGCACTTTCCTTCCTCTCCCACATTAAGTTCTTACTCTAAAATTTACACTTAAATCCATAATTTATAAAGTTGCAATAGAAAAAGTAGTCCAGAAAGAATGCCACACTAATGATGGAAGAATAAACTCTTCTCCTTGTCAGCTCTATTGCCCTTTTTCTGTTGGTTGGTTGGGTTTTTTTTCTTTCCAGAACCACTATGCTAAAAGAGGTACAGCACAATTGACAGAAATTCAAAAACATTTTCACTTTTTATTGTTATTTGTCAACCACCAGCTAAAGCATAGAAATATTCCCTTTGTGTTCCACTAAACATCAAATCTGGACAATGTGTTTCACATAAACCATTATACCATTATCTTAAAGATCAAGCTTCTTTTCACCTGTGAGCCACTGCACGTCTGGTTCCCCCAGCAACACAATGTCCTTCTCTCTCAGCAGAGATCCCTTTCAGGTGTCCAGCACCAAACTGGTGCTTTGCCAGCCATGCTCTCCTTCAAAGCTCCACTGAAATCCCTTTGCCAAGGCATCTCAAAGAGCTCTGCATAAACTGATTACTAATCCTTCTTTTTCAAGGTGCACCAGTGAGAGGGTGTTTTGTCTGAGCTTTTCACTGATGCGAATTTGTCTTTTTAAAGCCATGCAAAGGCCTTGATGCCTTCACACCATCCCTGGAAGTGTTCAAAAGGGATTGGAGGATAGGATAGGATAGGATAGGATAGGATAGGATAGGATAGGATAGGATAGGATAGGATAGGAAAAGGGATTAGGATAGGATAGGATAGGATAGGATAGGATAGGATAGGATAGGATAGGATAGGATAGGATAGGATAGGATAGGATAGGATAGGATAGGATAGGATAGGATAGGATAGGATAGGATAGGATAGGATAGGATAGGATAGGATAGGATAGGATAATTAACCAGGTTGGAAAAGCCCTTCGAGATCAAGTCCAACCCATCACCCAACACCATCTAATCAACTAAACCATGGCATCAAGCATCTCATCCAGTCTCCTCTTAAGCACCTCCAGTGATGGTGACTCCACCACTTCCCTGGGCAGCCCATTCCAATGGCAAATCACTCTGTGAAGAACTTCTTCCTAACATCCAGCCTAAACCTCGCATGGCACAGCTTGAGACTGAAGCCATGGTTTAGTTAGTCATTAGATGTTGGGTGATAGGTTGGACTTAATGATCTCTGAGGTCTTTTCCAACCTTATTGATTCTAAATAAACCAAATTAAACAGACCAAATGCACAGCTTTGTCTGCCTAGAACCACACTAGAAAATTACATTAAATGAGATCATAAGCCATCACCAACAAGTAATACAGTTCACTTCACCTGTCATCCAAAATATCAACAAAATGCACGTGCCCACTAAGCCTGTGGTAGAGAAATATGACCTGGTTTGCCAAAGCAAGCAAAGAGAGAAACTGTCTCTTTAGATTGTTATGTCAGCAGTAATTTGATCAGTTTCCCTGTGGCTATTCCAGTATGTGCTGTTTGATGGGCAGGCTTGCCACACTTCACAGATGGGTTTTTGGATTCAATCCTGACTTCTATCCCAGTCTTGGACTCCAGGGCTCACTTATTCCAGTGAAAAAAATTCCCACTGATTTTAAGTATCTGAAGTAGATCTGAGCAATCCACTTCACAGAAATTTGCAGAAATTTCAGGGGAAACCCAGGTTCTCTGGTCTGGGTTGCAACTCACATTCCTTTCACTGTTACAGTGAAGGTGGGAGGAAGGAAAGTGGTGTAACACTCAGACTAGTGGGATGCCCAGCAAAAGCAAGCTGGCAGGCACATCAAACTCAGAAACACATCAAGCAGACAGTCCAACTAAAACTCCATAACAGATGGATTTCCAAAGTTTATGTACACAAAGCTGGTTCAAGTCCACTTAGAGGCTTGAAAATCAATGGCAAGGATTTTCTTTTTCTAACTAAAGGTAGGCAGGTTTGTTTAAAAAAGTAATACTCCAGCACTGAAAAAAAGAGTCTTGCCAGACATAAAACCAAAACTTACAACTGCAGGTAAGAAGAAGGGAGGCTGGAATTACCCATAAAACCCAGAAAGTTCTGATCAGAAATCAAGAAACAGATCAGTGTCCTTCACCGTGCAACTGAGTCCTCATGCTACTTTGGAAGCTACTAAATGGAGAGCATATGGGTTACACAAGACCAGCTTGCAAGCGAGAGTATGGAGAATAGCAGATCTAAATCTCAAAAAATGCAAGCAGAGAGCTGTAACAATAGTTTTGTCCAGGGAAGTAACCAAAACAAGAACACAAAGTCAGCATGCAGGCTAAAGCAATGGACAGATAAGACAGACCTGGAATACAGGCAGCAGCAACCACTCTACCATGAAAAGTAGTATAAGAGGCAGGGAGGGAAATATCCACACTAACAGCTAACCTGACAGAGATAAAGGAAACTGAACAAAGTACCTCAGGAAGAAAACGAAACACCAGCCCAAAGCATCACATGCACCAATTGAAAACACTGCCAAATAAGAGGAAGATGCCTCCAGAGAGACTTCAGATAATTCAAACACTTGGCACGTACAAACACAGCAACCTAGTCCCAGTGGCACTGATAAGCAGCAGTATCAGACTAAAGGAAAGAGACCAGCTGCTTGTGATACACAGTAAAACCATTTGGAGATGCATGAGCAAATACAGGTGGCCAATAAGAAGCCCAAAATACCAGGAATGTTATCAGAAACCTTCACAGTATGTGGCATGCACAAGCACTGTCATCTGTCCATGCTCAGTACACACGAATGACAGCCAGGGATCTGCCTGAAGTACACCACCAGAAGCAGGAGAAAGGAGGATGCTAGGGATGTGCTGCCAACCCAGTTCAGCTCCAGACATGCTTTGAAACAACAATTTGTTTGCATTCAGTTAGAAACGGGGAGGGGAATGACTACTTTAACAATGGATATCAAAACAATGGTCCTCAAAAACTTTCAGTAACTCTGAAGAGAACTCAAATGCCCATGCCCCAGAACATGCAGGGAATCCACATTTTCAACAGATTAACTATGCTTCCAGTGTCTGTGGAACTCTGCTTGAATGCAATACAGTTATCTGCCAGCAATGAAAAGAAAAAACATAGCTGAAAGCTATCCATGAGACTAACGGTGCAGGCAAAATGTAGAGTGGGGATTCAACATGGGTAAAACATGGTTTCAAGAATAGTCCAGCCTGGGATTTGACTGGAGGGCTTAAAAGAAAAAAAAAAAAAAAAAAAAAAAAAAAGGATTGTGCTTTTAGTGACAGCAGCATGCTTTAGGTCACAGAAGTGACCAAAAAAAAACTCCCAAAGTCATCAAGAAAAAGCAAGGCAAAGCAGGCAGCCTCTACAATACACAACATAGCAGGGATGAGTGAATCTGGGCTCCACTTGTCAATCAGTTGTGAAAAGCAATGGAAAACGTTAGAAGAGGATTTCCTGAGTTCAGGGTGATAAGGAGGTGAACCAGAAAAAAGTTGTGGTACTTTAAGAGACAGTGTCCACAACTGCCTGTGGCAATTTAGTTTAAGTAAGAGTATTATCACTGGTAAATCAGAAATGTGAACATTTGTTACCAGAAAGGGAACAGATGTGATTTTCCAGAGCATCACAGTAAAACTCAGCATTAACAACACAAAGAAAGTACAGTCTGCTTACTGTTTTGCTGCAGAAAAAATGAAGTCAGAAGGGGGTTCAGAAAACCACCTGGGAGCTCATACACAGGGCTGGCTGGAAAAAAAAAAAATTAAAAAAAATTAAATCACCTTCCTGGCACTCTGGCCAATGATGCCAGCAGGGGTTTGCTCCTTTGGGGATTACAGTATTACCAAGGTTGGAAGAGACCTCGAAGATCATCGAGTCCAACCTGTAACCACAAACCTCACGACTAGACCATGGCACCAAGTGCCACATCCAGTCCCCTCTTGAACGCCTCCAGGGATGGCGACTCAACCACCTCCCGGGCAGCCCATTCCAATGACGAATCACTCTCTCAGTGAAGAACTTTCTCCTCACCTCGAGCCTAAACTTCCCCTGGTGCAGCTTGAGACTGTGTCCCCTTGTTCTGGTGCTGGTTGCTAGGGAGAAGAGGCCAACCCCTTCCTGGCTACAACCACCTTTCAGGTAGTTGTAGAGAGCAATGAGGTTGCCCCTGAGCCTCCTCTTCTCCAGGCTAAACAGCCCCAGCTCCCTCAGCCTCTCCTCATAGGGCTTGTGCTCAAAGCCTCTCACCAGCCTTGTTGCCCTTCTCTGGACATGTTCAAGTGTCTCGGTGTCCTTCTTAAACTGAGGGGCCCAGAACTGGACACAGTACTCAAGGTGCAGCCTAACCAAAGCAGAGTACAGGGGCACAATGACCCCCCTGCTCCTGCTGGCCATACTATTCCTAATGCAGGCCAGGATGCGGTTGGCCCTCCTGGATAGTGCCACAGGCTCCAACTGAATCCTTTTGCTACCCTTTGCTTTAGTCCCGGCACAGACCATGCTCTAGCCTGGCTGTGCAGCAACACTGTTTGCACACATTTATTCTGCTTTGTTGAATTTTATCTTGTTTCACAGTGCATCATCAATTTAAAACTCCTCCTAGGTGGCAGTTAGCATTCCTGAGCGATTATTAACCACTGCAGCTTGGTAAATGAAAACCTTAGCTCAAAAGTCAAGTTTTAGGTGTCGGCAGTGTCAAGCATTAACTTTGGAAGTGATTTAGATGGCAATTAAGACCTCCGAATAAAGATACTTTTAAACCCTACAGAAAAGTCTAAATTCTATTGCTCAACCAGACATTTTTTTCAAGGTATTTCATTTCAGAGAGATGACAGATTTCAGCTAAGTTTTAATAGTACTACTCAATGTAATTAGTTAAAGTATCTACAGAACTTAGTTTTTAAATTCGCACCTCAGGTCACTGAGCAAAGTAACTTTTATTATATTTCAGAAGTTCTAATAATTAAAGTTTACACTAAATCCACACAATTCAATAGAATTAACAGACTATAAATCCCAGAGCATAAAACTTTGTGGAGGTAGCATGTAAGCTATTCACAGCCTTTCTGCAAGGTGCCAGCCATTGCTAGGGCTGATTAGTCAGTCTCTGATTAATTGCCTGCTGTGTAGAAGACAGGGTCAGTCTACTCAATTCAGCAAAGGTCTGGTGGAGATCAGAAATGTAAATCAAAACCTATAGGAAAGCTTCAGCCCAAGATGAGAATGTACACCAGCAGCCTTTCTTCCCTGTAAGGACACCTTTCCCTCAGGCAGCCTGCTCTCCAGCCACAGTTGTAAGAGCAGAAATGGGACACCCAATGTACTTTCTCCTGAGTAGCCTTCACATCTTCAAACAAATCCATTTCTAAGGACTTCTTAAGCCTGATATGATTTATTTTCTTCCAGGTACTTCACCAGCATTGCATTGAACCTAGGTAACTTTTGGCACCAAACACACGCTTCAGCAGAGATCTCTGCAGACCTACCATCCACTGCATGAAGCTCTATTTCTCCTGAAGTGGCTCCCTCTGATACCTCTCAGGCCTTGTGAGGCAAGGAACAAGAACTCCCTGCCCACCTCTTCTTTAGTACTCACATAAGTCTGTATTTCAAGAGTACCCAGCATGTATTCACTAAGGGAAAATCTTGCTTGACTAATCTGATAGAATAGAACAAACCACGTTGGAAAAGACCTTTGATATCATCGAGTTCAACCTAGCATCAGAGCTGACTGATAAGTGAATGCACTGTCCAGAGATACTTTATTGGGTTTTTTTCCTCCTTTCCTTCCTTATTTCTGAAAGGAAGCAGTGAGGGGAAGAAATGGTCTGTAAATGAGGCACAACAGCAGAGATTTATTGATGAGAGCAGACTCAAGGGGCCTCCAGGTAAAAACAGTGTAATTAGCATCATATCATCTGACTAAACAGCTCCTGCTCCATCACCACCATTTTTGCAGCCATCCCAGAGCCAGCAGCAAGACCCTCAACCAGCCAAGATACCACAGAGAGGAGCTCAGCCCCAGCCAACACCCATGGACGATATTGGAGTAGTCACCAATCCTGTCTCTAACAGCCGGGGGCCACCAGGCCCCCCGGCCTTTGTTGTCACCACCACCATCACCCAGTGTGCACCATGGGTACTCACCAGCGATGAGAGGAGGATCCCTCAGCCCAGATGGGCTCAGCTTGGGGCTTCTGCCTTTCCTGGAGAGGATTAAAAGGGGAGTGGGTGGGGAGGGCCAAGTGGCCACACCTGGGGTGGGAGGAGACTCCAACAGAGCCCAGGTGCTCTGGGATTTGAGGGGGAAAATGGGGCAGGTGAGGGACTTGAGGGTGTCAGGTAATGACAGGACTAGGGGGAATGGAAAAAAAAAATAGAAATGGGTAGATTCAGATTGATTGTTAGGAAGAGTGATTGGCCATTGGAATGTGCTGCCCAGGGAGGTGGTGGAGTCACTATCCCTGGAAGTGTTTAAAACAAGACTGGATGAGGCACTTGGTGCCATGGTTTAGTTAATTAGATGGTGTTGGGTGATAGGTTGGACTTGATGATCTCGAAGGTCTTTTCCAACCTGGTTAACTCTGTGATTCTGTGTGATTCTGTGATCATCCAATACTATCTAATCAACTAAACCATGGCACCAAGTGCCTCATCCATAGCTTTCTACAAAGGCACAACCAAATGGATAAAGTGAGAGCAGTGGTATCATCTATCTTGACTAAAGCAGGGCTTTTGATACTGTCTCCCATAACATCCTCATAGGTAAACTCAAGAAAAGTGGGTTAGATGGTTGGACCATGAGGTGGATTGGTACTTGGCTCAACAACAGAGTTCAGAGACTTGTGAGTCTCTGTGAGTCAGCAGTGCAGAGTCCAGTTGGAAGCCTGTGGCCAGCGGTGTTTCCCAGGGATCACTACTGGGTCCAATTTGGTTCAATGTCTTCATCAACAACCTGGATGAGGGGACTGAGTGTACTCTCAGCAGGTTTGCTGATGATACAGAACATGTGGGGGGAGGAGGGGGAGGATGCCAACATCATTAGGAAAACCATATCCAACAGGTCTAGGGAAGTTCTACGCCCTCTCTGCTCTGCCCTGATGAGACCACACCTGGAGTAATGTGTCCAGTTTTGTCTTCCCAATTCAAGAGAGACAAAGATCTACTGGAGAGAGTCCAGTGGAGAGCTACAAGGATGATTGCTGGACCTGAACATCTCTCCTGTGAGGAAGGATTGAGAGAACTGTGATTGTTTAGTCTTGAGAAGGCTGAGAGGAGATCATATTAATGTCTATAAATATCTGAGGGATGGGTGTCATGATGGAGCTGAAGGTCTCTTTTCAGTGGTGCCCAGTGATAGGACAAGGAACAATGGGTACAAACTAAAATACAGGAGGTTCCACCTTTAGCACAAGGAGACACTTCTTTATGGTAAGTATGAGAGAACACTGGAACAGACTGCCCAGAGAGGCTATTGAGTCTCCTATGAAGACTTTCAAAATCCATCTGGATGCACTCCTGTGCAGCCTGCCCTAAGTGATCCTGCTTTGGCAGGGGTGTTGAACTTCATCCTTTCAACCCCTAACATTCTATGATCTGTTTTATGTGTCTTTGTCATCAGCCACACACAGCTCTAGAAAAGTCCACATTGTTGACCTATATTCTGGGTTTACACCACAGTGTAATGTGTTTCCTACAATAAAGAGCAGCTTTCTTACAAGATCAGGCCATTCCCCATCTTCAGAGACAAAAGGCTCTGTGCCAAGGAGTGCAGAGACATGGGCTGCATCCAACACAGTCCCACCTCTCAACAGGCAAGCCCCATGCTGCTGCAGGAAAGGAGGAACTCACACAAGGGGGACACAGCAAGATAAGGCTCAAGAAAAGAAAAGCCCAGTGGGAAGCTGGAACTCCCCAAGTACAAGAAGCAGGAGAACATAAGAGCAAGCGAGGCCAGTGGGGAAGCAGCATGACATGTTAAAATAGCATGGTCTGAGATTAGTTTAAAACCAACCAAACTGTGACACTGTCCAGAGGGCTACAAGAGACTGCCTCTGTAGACAGAAAACAGGAATGATTTGAGACTACAGTTACCCCACACAGACTGGGAAACTGTCTTGACAGAGTGATGAAAACACTATATTTAGACTTTATAAATAACTAGTTAAAAAATCTGTAATAGAAAAGCAGCTAGTCCCTAGTGACACACGAGAACAGCTATTCTTCAACACCCCATAGAAGAAAAAAGCGCCCACAGAAATCTAAGCAAGAAGCTTGGATTTGAAAAAAGGAGAACTGCGTAAAATCAGTAAAAAGAAATAGCTGCAAAGATGGAAATACTTCCAGAAGACCATAGAGAGATACTATAGGAAAATATCAGGATGCTCATAGCAAGTCAAAATACTTCAAAAGGACACCCCCCCCAAAAAAAAATCAATTTGTTGCTCAGGTCTGAACTGCAGATTGAGGCAATTACTGGCAGTAGAGACAAAAAGGGGGAAAAGAATATCCTTCAGGATGTGAATATCATGCTCAGAGGAGGAAAAGAAAAAAAAAATAAAATTGTGAACTTCTGGCAAGTTAAATGCAAAATCATGGGAGGGCAGACCGAAAAAACAACTGCTGTAAGCAACTTCTTAACAGCAGCATAAAACTTAAATTACAGCTCTTTTTCAAGCGTTGTAGAAATAGGACACCTTCCTGAGAAATAGTGGGGTCCGAGCTGATGAAGGTGTACAAGGAACACTCATGACAACAGGCCAATAGTAGCAAACCCAAATTTTGCACCAGTGTTATTTGCAGTGAGGCTGGAGGACAAAATTCAGCTGTTTTCACTCAGAAAAGGGATCTCAGTGGCTGTCCAAAGAGTTCTTTGAAAATAGGTCAGTGTTAAGCAACAAGGTAAGCAAAGAAATACTTTGAAAACTAATAAATAAGACCACAAACCCAGTTTTGCCACTACAAATCCATTCTGTACTCCCTTTCTTCACTACAGTGCAGATGTCTTGAAAGGTTATAATAGAAGCATACTGAGACAAGCAGCTTGGACAATGAGGGGTCTGAGATAGCTTCTACTCAAGGAAAAAAACCTGACTTTTTCAGAGAAAGAGGCAATTATGGGATCAGGGTAGAGATGGAGGGGTAATAAAATGGTAAGTGGTATGGAGGTGGTGAATAAAGAATGAATTGTAATTACTCCTTTCTAGAAAATAACTACAGGGCCCACAACAGAGTAGGTATCAGGTACAAAACACAATGCTTCATAATAATAATGTTTAATGCAACACAAGCCTATGAAACTCAGTGCTGCAGGGGCTGGAAGTATAAATGGGTTCAAAAAGCAGACAGTTGGGTGGCTATCAAAAGCCACACTGAAATCTATAGGCTAAAAAACCCCAAACTGCTGACTGACGGAAGCTGGGAACACTTAGACAAAACTCTGTTTTTAAACAATCTCCTCAGGTGCTTACTACCAGCCAGCATCTGGGGTCTTTGCTTTGACACAGCACAACCTTTCCTCTGGCAGTGCACCACAGATTCCAGTGGTGGTGGTGGGGTTGTTGGTAGTTTGTTGGCTTGGTTTTTTTTTAACTTTTGAAATTAGTTTTTATATTTAAAAATAATATGAGTCCATAGGATTGCAAGCTGTTAACAAAACCCAAAAACTTAGCTGCTGTTTGTAGCTTTCACTCAGATGATCAAACACACAATGTGCTCTAGTAACTTTACCTTTCCTACAAACCTTTCTGATCATTTGCCTCAAGCTTGGGGCAAAAGAAGTGGTATTTGAAAGCTAGTTCACACTGCTAATCACCTGGCAACTCACAGCGTACCACTCCAGCCCAAGTGACACCAGTCAATACCAGTCCCTTGGTCCTGCAACTCAACCACACAAAAGTAACACAGATAATGCATAATCCCAGCTCTGCCCTAAACCCATGTGAGGCATTAATCTACAGTTGTATGTTTAGAAGGTTCATTTTACTAAGGCGCTCTCAATTCATGCCAAACAGTGCAGGGAAAGGTAATGAATCCTCACCCTGATCATGATCTCCTCCAGCCCGGGGTCTCTTCCATCACAAGGATAAACACTTAAAGCAGTAGTTCTCTTGGCCGGGTAAGGTCATCCCAGCAATAGAAGAGCAGCATCCTTCTTTCAGCCTCAGCCATGTGCACATAAACAGTGGGATACCCAAGGGACAGATAGTTTAAAGGATGAGCTTTGCTGCTTGCTGGACAAGTCTAGGAGCCAGTGCGCAAAGCACCATCCCAGCTCTGCACAAGTGGCTGTTACTTGCCTGATGGGTGAGGAAACCAGTGAAACCTTAGTCCATCTGAGGCAGAAACCAATCCAAGAATAACCATTACTTATGGGGAGAAGGCAGATCGAAAAACATCCAATTATTTTTGGAATGAAAAACACTCAACTTGGAGAGGAAGTCTTCACATCGGTCTAGATTACCTTGACCTTTCTGGCAGTTTTCACACAGCCAAGCAGGGGTAGAGAAAAAAAGGGGGGAAAAAAAGAGATGAGGAGGGGGAACAGATATACAGTAGAAAAGGAAAAAGCAATCAGAAATGTCCCCCCCACCCCCAACTGGGTGACAACAGTTCAGCTTCTACCTTTGAATTTCTCCCAGAAAAATGACAGTATCTTTTTATTTATCTTCTTATTTGATACTGCCAAGCTCAGCTGCCAGGAAATAAGTTTTGAATAAAAATGTGTTGACCAGCTTTGCCTGCAACACTCAATTAGCAGTGAAGGACAGAGCAGGAGCAGGGAGGGGGAAAGACAAGAGGCCAGCAGCTGGGCAGCAAAAAAAGCCAGAGAGGCAAGAGAGAAGCTGGCAGCACCCAGGCCACCAAGCACCTGACAAATCTGTGTTCAGGCAAACACATCCAGCCCCTTATCTCAAGCAAGATCCTTTGAAGGATGCCCTGTACCATCTTCTCCAGAGAATCCCATAAGGCTGCCTAGGTCACTCAGACACTGGCAACTCCCTGGGAAAGGTCTGCAGGGCCTCTCAGGTGCCTGGATCTATCAATAGGAATGGCTGGTGCTGAAAACAAATCAGAAGGCTCGTTAGGAGCCAGCCACCACAATGACAATCACCAAGATGCGTTAATATGACTCCAGCTATGCTTCATGCACTGTAATAACTACACAGATATAGCTGGTAGCCCAGGTTTCTTTCAGAGCTCAGATTCATGCTCTTCCCTTCTTTTCCTGTTCTCTGTTGCATGAATATAGCACATCTCTGGCATCTCTAACTTAATGCTCTGTTGGCTGGCTGACAGGTCTCAGAAAAGCATGTCTTTCCACTTTCAGTTCTGTTTAATCTTGTACAGAGAAGGTTTATTGCTTAAGTAACTGTTTCTACCCTTTCTTTTCTGCAGGAAAAAAGAAAAGAAGTTTGAAGAAAGAATGACAGCAATGTTTTAAGCTAAATGGGAGCAATTTTCATGCAAATCAGGTTTTTCAGGTGCCACAGAAGATGTGGGGGCCCTGCCAATCTGGAGGGAAGAAATAAAAAGAAGGGTGAATTTGACACAAACACTGTCAAGCGATAAACCCGCAACTTTTAGTTTCTTCCCTAAGGCAAATTGTCCTTGAGAAAGAATCTCTTCTGTACTACCTACATATTTATTTTCATCCTCATTGACACTACCATTGTAACACAAAGAGCCTGCTGCTTCTTTTATTTATACGCCTCCTCAAAGTCCCTTGCATGCAAGTCCTACAAATGTAGTCAATATGCGAGTAGGTGCAGCTGGATGTAAACCCAAGAGGGAAGCAGTTTCCTTACCAAACCCGATGAGAAAATGAGTTATACAATCAATAAAGTAGCACCAGTCTGTAGAGGAAGAGAGAATTATATTATGTACTAAAGAGCACCCAGACATTATCACCAATAAATCATGGTGCTATGGGAGTTAGCAGAGACACAACAGGGGTGCTAAAGCTACTGAGAACAGACGAGTCACATGGAAGGCAGCAGCCTGCCACCAGCACTTTAGCTCAACCAGTTCCTCTCAACAGTTAGCATTTTGTTACACATGGGGGAAAAAAAAAAAAAATTACGCTCCATAGCTGGTATTCCTTGTAGAGAGTAAGGTTATTTGCACCTCTCAGAAAAAGACTTTTCAGACAATGATTCCTGTAGGCATTCATGTTCTTCTGCCAGCACTGAAGTAGTATTTTTGGAAGCTGAATGCACAAAGCCCTGTGGCAGGGGATGCCACAGCACTCTATGTTTAGGACCACTGCACCACAGCACAAAACAGCAACGCAGCAATTCAAACCAGAGCCATGGTACTGCCATACACAGGCAGACAACACAAGAGCCTCAACATCAAGTTGACCAGTTATCCCATATACTTGAATGCAGAGAGAGTAACCCGAGCAAAACACTCTGCCTATGCCTTTCTGTGGATTCTGCAGAGCAAACTGCCCTAGCAGAAGACAGTCTCCAGCAAGAAGGTTCACAAACAAGTTAGAGCTGTCATTTGCTAGCACAAACACACCTGGTCCTGGCAAACCTGTACTGAACACAAGTTTTGCAACTGTTTTTCTGCCTTCTACTTCACCATTCCCGGTACACTAGTATAATTTACCACTACCGTTTGTCAAAAAGTGTAACACCCTTTCTAAAATAGAACAGGGCTGTATGACAGATCTACAACAGTGAAATGCATCAGAGCAATTAATGGTTCTGCTGTTTTTGTGGCTCTGATTGGAATTCTGATCCCAAGCGAAACGCCAGTTCGCAGTGACAAAACACAGCAGCTCTGCATACGGGCTCCATCTGCTGGCACATGGCTCTCCCGGCTCTGTCAGCGCATAGTAAATTGAAACAAAACCTACACAGCCATCAATTACATTTTTCTTCTTTCAGCCTATGAATTTCAATAAATACACCATCTGTTCATCTTCTGTGTGGGAGTTCAGTCATCTTCTTGGCAGCAATATTATTCTAGAGCAATTACCTGTGTCTTTATCACCTATCATTGTGCTTCATCATCTTTTCATCATGTGTAAAAACCAACCACTTTATTACTACAATTTCTGTAGGCAGCCTGGTCCTGTTAGTTACCATGGAGATGATCTGTCAAAAGTAGTCTACATTTAAAGAAGCAAAAGCTGAGAAAAGGAGGAGGAAAGAAACACAAAGAGCCTGAGATGAACTTGTTTCTCCAAGTCAGAGTTTAAACACAGAAGGCACATCTCAGGCAGCAACACTGAGATGCCACTAACAGCCTAGTTAGGAATCCATCAAGCTGCCAATACTGAGGATGAGTCAATGACTCACAAGCATTGCAATCCGCTCAGAGGTCAAAGACTCAGCTTTAATCCTTCAGCCGAGCCCCACGACCTGCTCTTACAAAGGGCAATTTTTTATTACTATAAATCAAAAAATAACTTAGGGGGAGGCAGGACAAGCTGTAATCAGGCAGCCACAGCAATCTTCCCTTCCCTGGCAGTCACTAGTGAAACAGTGAATGTTACATCAGCTGCACTGTAGTTTATACTCATTCCTTAAAAACTCTTTGAATTAGTCTCTCTTTTCCCCAGCTTCACTCTGTCTGTGCTCCACTTTCTCTCATGCCTTCCATAGAGTCTCTGCTCTATTGCTCCTTCCTTCATAAGCTGCACTCTGCTCTCCTCTTTCCATAAAAGATATACACACTTGTAGCTGTTCTACCTCTCTCTCCAAATTCCTATAGATTTCAAAAGCAGCTGTCAGTGCCAGCTATTTACAGATGCCTCACCCACCCACACAACCCCCTGCCTTCACTTCATGAAATCCTGTTTTCCTCTTCAAATTTTTTTCATCCCCTCCAGCCTTCCAGCTCCCATCCTTCCAAGCTGTAATTGCTCTCATGTTACTGCACGAAAAATATTAGCGGAGTACAAAGGACTTGCTGATGCTCTCTGTTTCTAGGATGCGTCATTAGCAGCCTTGAACTGAAACACGCTGGGCTGCAAACTGCTTTGGTTCAATTCATCCCTGTATCTCTGGAAGAAATAAGCAATCTCAGAGCTATCCAATTTGTTTAGTATCAAGCACACATGCACTGGGTTTTAATGATCTGGACTGTCTTTCTGAATTACAGGAGTACAAAAAATGACCACCCGTTCACTATGTTCACAGCTACCTTCCACAGTAGAACTACTCCAAGCTTGCAAATCATGAAAAGAGAACTAGTGAAGAAGAAAACATTTTCTACCAGTTCTCCGGGCTTAAAAGCACTTTAATTTCTGTCTGTCCACCTTGAGACACAACATACTCAATTTTCATTCAGTGCTAAGTGCCCACACTTCCCATGGGTTTCTGCCCGCAGAAAGCTTTCTATGTTAGGAGGCTGAGTCTAAAGAGCATCAAATTTAGGTACAGCAAATGAGACAGACGACTAGAAATCCGGGACTATGCAACAATCATGGTATTAAAAAAAGGCAATGTAGCAGAAATAGTGCTTGGGTTCAGTAGTGAAGAATTCCAGGGTTTAACTTCTGAAAGAAGAAGAAGGGAATATGAAATCAGAGGGAGAATTACAGTAAAACATTAAGCAGGAAAGAAGAGACAGTGATGGAAACTCAAAAATAAACCCCTTAAGGGTCTATCAGGAAAGCACGGCCATCAGAGCTCCAAGTAAAAATCTCATGGACAAAATGCAAAGTACCAAATCTGAAAAGAAAAACCCAAACAAATAAACAAACAAAAACTCCAGCATTTGCTGAGAAAATATGAGCTAAACAAGAAAACTGACTTTCCGGTCTACTCTGAAGGTTTATTGTGGAGCAAAAGTTCTTCCTGACTGTCCCCCTTAGCAGAAGTGCTATTGAAAAGAGACTGAAACCACAGATAGATCAGACATTGTGACAGCTTCAGTTGCTGAGGAAATGTCACCCACGCACCCTTCATTAAAGGTGTGGGCCCTGTGTTTCCTCTCTCTGTAGACACCTTTCACAGTCAGGTTGAGCTATCAGCTTCCATATGGTGCTTTATCTTCTACAAGACAGGCCCAGGGAGAGTCACATCACTACACTTCAGCATGGCTGGTTGCTGCACAGATTGGATGTAGATGGAAAAGTGCCCAGGCCAAAAAGTGCTTTCCAGCATCCTGGGTCAACTTGAGCTGCCACTTAGTAGGCATGATGCAGAAACTTCTGCTAACCTCATTTCCTCCAACCAAGCGTTCCAGACAGGCTTATTGGATGCTGACTCCCTGTGCAGGGTCTCTGTGCCCTTCCAAGGCAGATGCACTCAACCAGCAGCATCTGTGCTGCCTCTGCCCTTGGCAGTGCTGGCAAACAGCCGGGGCAGATGCTGGTTGTGCTGGCCACTGACAGGTCTGAAAGAAGATCCAGGAAAGCTGCCCTGACAGGCAATGTTGCCTGCCCTGCCTGCTGCTACTGGGGTTGCTTGAGCTGCTCTGCCTGAGGCAGCAGGACACCCCAACACATGCCACCACACACAGTCCACCACTAAGACGTGGGCAGCAAGGTCCTTGTCTGTCACTCCCATTCTCCCAAGCCCTCAGCAGCTTTGCAGAAATTACTACTTCTGCTTATTCTGTGGCTCGAACAGATGCTCCCAGTCACTGCTATGCACTTGCACAGCAATCTGCCCTCTTTAAGGCTCTTATAAGGGCATGCAGGGGAGGGAGAAAGGAAAGCACTGTGGGTCTTTTGGTTTGTCCCAGTCTGGCCACTCACAGCTTGCAAAAGACAGGAGTGTGCAGCATGCCAGGCAAGAGCAAAGTAGAGTGCAGGATAAAGAAAGATTTCTTTTTGTCTTTGGAGGAAATCAAATATGCCCAAACCAACTCAACACACAAAATGCAGCACTCCATAAAACAGCCAAAGCATCCATCAGAAATGGGCTTTCCAGTTCCCTTGCAGGGCAGAGAAGGGGAAACCAGTGTGTTTGCTCCCTTCTAGAGCATATTTCCCCCACTGGTACCCAGGAGCTCCTACAGCACAAGGGTCAGCAGGCCTGTACCTTCCCAGAGTAGCTCCCACAGCCAGGAACACTGCAGAGTCCACATCACTACTTCTGCTGAGGATCTAAGCCTGGGCAGTGGACAGAAAGTATCTGCAGCATCACACACAGCATCCCTAACAGTCAGCATGACCTTCCAGCTGTGTGCACAGCATCACCTTCCCAGGCTTGACCTGGCTTGTATGATCATTCCTTGGCATGATGATTAACATGTGGACTCAGCACAGATATTCATGAGTTCAGCTGGCATTTGGCAATCCAAGTGTAAAATAAGCAATGGCTAGACAGAGCAGGCTGGGATAACACATGGCATGCCAGATGCTCATCCAGCACAAGGTCACTACTGCTCGATTTCACTTCGCCAGCGGCAATCACAGTCAGACCACCTAAGCCGTGCCTTGAACTGTCTTAAATTTATTGCACTCAGTGATCCAGCGTAATTTTTCATCAAACCACAAGGTAGGGAGAGCAATGGGAGAGGTATGGGGAAAGGAACAGCAATAAAGAGGGAGAAAAACAGATTTATTCACTTGAAAGGCATTGTCAACTCTTTGTTCAGAGCTGCTTTTTGTGAAAGAACCAAATAGAAGGCAACCTTGCATCTTCCATGGTTTTGCAGGTATAAACAAGTAAACACAGCTTGTCTGTAGGAGTAATCCAGAAACCAGAGCTCCCATAGCAGTACAGGCAGCCCTCAGTGAGAAACAGGAAGCCAAAAAGCCAGGACCCCTTGCAGGCAAAGGGGAGGCAGCCTGCCTTCTCATGGACAGATTTGCTTCGTTTATCTGGAGTTCTGTGACAAATTAACCCAATTTTGATAAAATAGTAACTTCCGCCACATTAGCACTTTCAAGATGTCAGCTAAGCTGAGATATCACAGTTCAGGGTGCGATATGGAGTGCCCATATAGCATCTTCTGCCTGTGCCCAGAAGAGCTTTCAGGCACAGTGGGGAAAGGGTAAAACAGCCCACACACCAGCATTGGTGGCAGAGATGGAAACCAGGACTTAATACCCAAAATGCCAATCTGAAGGATGAGGTTAATGAAGAGGTATCACTAACACCTTTCACTCTTTCCTGTAAGCCCATAATACTTATATAGCCACACAGAGAGCAATCCACATTTCTGGGATCAAAGCAGTGTTAATTATTTCAGCTCACAGCATGTTTCTAGCCTCAGTTCAGCAGTAGCCTCGACTTGTTCCTTAAAAACTTCACAATAAATGTATTCCTGGCCTCACCCTAGGGCAGCAGTTTACTGGCAGTACTAGATGAAGTGTACAGTCAGCACCACCCACACCAGTCTGCCTGGCAGAGATGCTGGGCTGGACTGGATTCAAAGCCAGCTCACGGCTGGGGAGATGAGACACATATCATTAATTCTGACAACAGCTAGGTGGAAAAACAGGAGCTCCCTCAGAGTTTTTGGGAAAAAAGGTCAGAAGACCTCAGATCACATTCCCTGTTATTCTCGTGTCACATTGGGAAGGCACATGCATTTCCTATATTACAGATTTATGGGTTGTTACACAAGCTTTTTACAGCTCTTTCATTAAAGAGAAATTAAAGCAGGCAGCAAAGTCAAACTAGAGCTGTACAGAGGCAGAAAGTCCTGAGCAAACAGTTTTTACTGCCTCGTGCAGGTTTGAGGAAGACCGAAAGAGACACTAGATCTAGGTGACATTTTACCTTGTGTCTGCAGGTAGCCATATGTGATCACAGCGCACACTCTTGAAAATACACTGACAATTTCCTTCAGATGTTTTTCTGCCCTTGTTACTTACAGATGTTTCAAGAAGAGAGTAAACGTTTGTGCTGTCTTCTGCTATGATTGATGCCCAGTGCCAGCAGAGTACTTCATTGACGTCGTGTACCCTTCACGAAAATGCAAGCACACATTTGACTTTCAGCTACGCAGACCAGCAATCCCCTTACATACTTCATTACATAGCTCCCTGCAGCAGGCAAATTCGGGCTCCTTCATGCCTAAATTGCCAATTTTTCTTCTATTTTAAAGCCCAAACTCAAGCTCAGATTCTCAGACAAGGGGTTGCAAGTCCTGAGGAAGCTCAAAGCATTCATCCTCTCCAGGGAACAGCCCATCACACAAGTGGCTTCCAGCATTGAAAGGCAGTTAGGGTTGTCCTTATAAGTATAAAAATAGTGTATAAATACTTACAGCAAAAACTACTACAGTTGTGTCTCATTCATATAAGTGAGTTTGATTCCTCTGGGGCTAGAGAAAGGAAGGTAGAACTGAAAGGATTGCCAAAAATTCCCATATGAGCCCCAAGATGATCACAGTGAGGTGAGTTGGTCTCTTCTTCCTAGTAATAAGTGCTAGAACAAGAGTAAATAGTCTCAGGTTGCACCAGGGGAGGTTTAGGTAGGATATTAGAAGACAGGTCTTTGTCAAAAGGGTTCTCAAACACTGGAATAGTCCCTCCATGCAGGTGGTTGTATCCCCATCTCTGGAGGTGTTTAAAAAGTGCTGAGGGACACAGTTTAGCACCAGACTTGGCAGAGTTAGATAATTGTTGGACTCAGTGATCCTGAAGGTCTTTCACAACTGAAACAATGCTATGATTCTACTAGACCTGCAAAAAAGTGTGGGAAACTCTTGTGTAAAGTGAACGCAAGTCTTGGGGCACTACTGAGATTCAAATGCTTTTCTCAGCAAAAGCCTTCAGCTGCAGCAGTGGTCTAGCAAGGCACCCCTGGCCTGATATGGAACAATGTTTGTAAGATGCATCAAGAGACTGGCTTGTTCTCTGTCCATTTCATAAACAGCACTACCTTAGATGATGCAGCAGAGACTTCAGCTGGCTTCAAGCTAGGTTGCAAAAGTAGGGAGACAGTCTAGCCCTGGCACAGCTAATTCATCTTGTCAAAGATTAGTTTGCAGGACAGACACCAAAAAGCCTGTGAGCTTTTCTGGGATCTGGCCCTTTCACAGTATCACAGTATCACACAGTATCTTCAGCTATAAAGAGTCCCCTGCAAATACAGTGTGCACTTACAGACAAGAGAAACCAGCTGACACCTCTGGGCTGCACATTCTTGCCCCTCCACTGAGGTGAGATTTTACGTGAGGGCATCCCATAACGTTGGTGGCATCCCATAAGATTGGTTGCCTTTGTCTCTGGCACTACAGAGCTCATCCTCTTTTCTCAGTATTGCTGCATAATGCATCTAGTGTCTGGTAGTATGACAAGAGTGGGAGGAAAAAGATAATTTAGATTCCTGTTAAAAGATACGAAAAAGAAAGTTCAGGAAAAACATGATACATAGAGATATAAAGAAAGGGGGACCATTTAGGCTGAAAAGAGGAAAGGCAGAATAAAAACAACACTATAGATAGAAGGGAGGTGATCTGATCTCTGTACCCATTAGATACAATGCTTAAATTGCAGCAAGAAAACCTGTTGGGATTAAGTTAGACAAGGTTCATCTGGATGTAGGGTGAGAAAACAGACCTCTGGTCCTTTCCAACTTTGTTTTTTGTGATCATCTGTGCTCCTCAGCACTCATGGGTCAGACATTCTCATGCTGCTGAGTGTACAAAGACAGGCAAAACAGGATTTGATTCCTAGGGAGCTTGCTCACAAAATGACGTCTCTGTTTAGCCTCAGGTCCTAAACATCCAAACAAACAAAAAAGACTAAAATATAATCACAACTAAACAAAGGAGAGAGTAATTCTACAACAGATGAGTCAGTATTAAAATCCATTAGGCAGAGAAACACAGACTCTTAAATTTACTGCTCGTTTTCAGTCCCTGGGAAGAGTCTCTTCATTTCCTGTACCTCGTGAGTATTTACTATGTATCCTATGAGCTAAGTCTTCAGAGTTGTTTTAATGTCATGGTCTAAGCACTTCTGTATTGTAAATCATTGATTTTTATTTCTTTCTTCCAATCAATGCAAAGGTATTTATGCTGAACACATAAAAGCACTTGACACTATAGAAAAACCAATTACATCCTGCGAGACATTCGCTTTTGGTCACTGACATCACAGAACAATCCATTACACTTTGTATATGCCTGCCATTTACAGGAAAGCAGTGTGACCCTGCTGGCCTGGAGTTTGCACCTCTGCAACCTGGTGAAGCAATGTGTCGAGACCCTGCAGCAGAGATAGCCCAGTCTGGCTCAGAAGGTACCTGAACTGCAAATTGTGAAAGACGGGGAAAACCATGAAAGCAGAAGCAGCTCTCATATCAGACCCACTCCTGTGCTCCTACCAGACTTTATTTGCTGTCAGAGACAAGATGTTACCTAGACAGATCTTTCTTCTAACCACTGCAGTCAAGCTTCTCTCCACAGCCCCAAGGGTGGACTGCAAAACTTCATTATCTCACTGTGTTTGCCAGTGCTCCAAGGATGGGCCTTGCATCCACCGCCTGCCAGTGTGCCAGGCTGGTCCTTCTGTCTCTTCCCACTCTGACGGCTAGCAAAGACTATATATAAACTGCAGGGCTGACACACTAAGGCACCTGCAAACTCCTGTTAAAATAATCCTCTAGAGCACACCATGATCCCTTTGTGCTTGGCCTCTCTAGTTTCCTTGTCCTGAATGATGCTGCATCCTTGCTGGATGCAACTTGAATGCTGGGTGCAAAAATACAGGGCACATTTGGACAGCTCCCTCACTCCATGCAACTGACAAGTTCACAGGATGAGCCAGGAACCAGCTCTTTTAACTTGGCAAATTTGCAACAGACCTGTCAAGTCTCTGAGTGGTTTATGTTCCTGACACCCACCAGTTCCGTCTTGCACTTTCTTCTTCTAGCAGCAGCAATTCACACCTTCCTAGCAAGGCGCGGATGAGTCTGTGCTCCCTGGAAAGAACCCACCATCAAAGGACCTCCCAGGAGATGCAGTCTCCACAGCATCAGCATCACACTCTGTCTCTCTCCTATATCACCACCTTAGCAGTGAAAAGAAGGTTTCCCGCCATGCTATGACTGATATACGGATGTGTCCCACCATCACACATCTTGATGCTTACCTCATATATTAGAGAGGAGAGTGTTTCACTCAGCACTAAATCAGGCAGCAGTTTTTGAGGAACAAGTATGTTGAACAAGACCCCACAGGAGGCTGCTGTACTTTCACTAGCACTGCTGTCAGAGAATCAGCAAGGTTGGAAAAGACCTTAGAGATCATCAAGTCCAACCTATCACCCAACACCTCATGACTAACTAAACCATGGCACTAAGTGCCTCATTCAATCCTTTTTTGAACACCTCCAGGGATGGTGACTCCACTACCTCCCTGGGCAGCACATTCCAATGGCAAATAAAATCATTCTGTGAAGAACTTTCTCCTCACCTCAAGAATAAACCTCCCCTGGCGCAGTTTAAGAGTGTGTCCTCTTGTTCTGTTGCTGGTTGCCTGAGAGAAGGGACCAACCCCCACCTGGCTACAACCTCCTTTCAGGTAGTTGTAGATAGCAATTAGGTCTCCCCTGAGACTCCTATTCTCCAAGCTAAACAACCCCAGCTCCCTCAGCCTCTCCTCATAGGGCTTGTGCTTAAGACCTCTCACCAGCCTTGTTGCCCTTCTCTGGACATGTTAAGTGGCTCAATATCCTTCTTAAATTGAGGGTCCCAGAACTGGACACAGGACTCAAGGTGTGGGCTAACCAGTGCAGTGTACAGGGGCAGAATGACTTCCCTGATCCTGCTGGCCACACTATTCCTGATGCAGGCCAGGATGCCATTGGCCTTCTTGGCCAACTGGGCACACTGCTGGCTCATATTGAGCTGGCTGTCAACCAGTACCCCCAGGTCCCTTTCTGCTTGGCTGCTCTCCAGCCACTCTGACCCCAGCCTGTAGCTCTGCATGGGGTTGTTGTGGCCAAAGTGCAGCACCTGGCACTTAGACTTGTTGAATGCCATCATGTTGGACTCAGCCCATCTGTCCAGCCGATCAAGGTCCCTCTGAAGAGCCCTTCTATGCTCTAGCAGATCAACACCTGCTCCCAACTTGGTGTCATCTGCAAACTTACTAATGGTGGACTCAATCCCCTCATCTAGATCATCAATAAAGATAGAATAGAATAGAATAGAATAGAATAGAATAGAATAGGAATAGGAATAGGAATAGGAATAGGAATAGGAATAGGAATAGGAATAGGAATAGGAATAGGAATAGGAATAGGAATAGGATAAACCAGGTTGGAAGAGATCTTCAAGACCATCGTGTCCAAGCTATCATCCAACACCACCTAATCAACTAAACCATGCAACCAAGCACCCTATCAAGTCTCCTCCTGAACGCCTCCAGTGACAGCGACTCCACCACCTCCACAGGCAGCCCATTCCAATGGCCAGTCACTCTCTCTGTGTAAAACTTCCTCCTAACCTCCAGCCTAAACCTCCCCTGGTGCAGCCTGAGACTGTGTCCTCTTGTTCTGGTGCTGGCTGCCTGGGAGAAGAGACCAATATCCGCCTGTCTACAACCTCCCTTCAGGTAGTTGTAGAGAGCAATAAGGTCACCCCTCAGTCTCCTCCTCTCCAGGCTAAGCAATCCCAGTTCCCTCAGTCTCTCCTCATAGGGCTTGTGTTCCAAGCCCCTCTCCAACCTTGTTGCCCTTCTCTGGACAAGCTCCATCAAGTCAACATCCTTCCTAAACTGAGGGGCCCAGAACTGGACACAGTACTCAAGGTGTGGCCTAACCAGTGCAGAGTACAGGGGCAGAATGACCTCCCTGCTCCTGCTGGCCACACTGTTCCTGATGCAGGCCAGGATGCCATTGACCCTCCTGGCTGCCTGGGCACACTGCAGGTTCATGTTCAGTCTACCATCAACCAGCACCCCCAAGTCCCTCTCTGCCTGGCTGCTCTCAGCCTGTAGCACTGCATGGGGTTGCTGTGGCCAATGTGCAGAACCCAGCAGTTGGATGTGACAAATCTCATGCCGTTGGATTCTGCCCATCTGTCCAGCCTGTCGAGGTCCCTCTGCAAAGCCTCTCTACCCTCCAGCAGATCAACTCCTGCCCCCAGCTTGGTGTCATCCACAAATTTACTGATGATGGACTCAATGCCCTCATCCAGATCATCAATAAAGATGTTGAAGAGCATGGGACCCAGCACTGATCCTTGGGGCACAGCACTAGTGACAGGCCGCCAGCTGGCTGTGGCACCATTCACCACCACTCTCTGGGCTCGACCCTCCAGCCAGTTCCTAACCCATCGCAGTGTGCTCCTGTCCAAGCCATGGGCTGACAGCTTGGCCAGGAGTTTGCTGTGGGGGACAAATATTGAACAGTATGGGGCCCAACACTGATCCCTGGGGAACACCACTAGTGACTGGCTGCCAGCTGGATGTGGCACCATTCACCACCACTCTCTGGGCTCAGCCCTCCAGCCAGTTCCTAACCCAACACAGTGTGATCCTGTCCAAGCCACAGGCTGACAGCTTGGCCAGGAGTTTTCTGGGGAGGATGGTGTCAAAGGCCTTGCTGAAGTCCAGGTAGACCACATCCACAGCCTTCGCCACATCCACCAGGTGGTCACCTGATCATAGAAGGAGATCAGGTTGGTGAGGCAGGACCTGCCCTTCCTAAATCCATGCTGGCTGGGCCTGATCCCTTGGCTGTCCTGCAGGTGTGCAGTGATTGCCCCCAAGATGATGTGCTCCATAATCTTTCCTGGCACTGAGGTCAGGCTGACAGGCCTGTAGTTTCCAGGTTCCTCTATCTGGCCCTTCTTGTGGATGGGCATCACACTGGCCAGCTTCCAGTCATCTGGGACCTCTCCAGTGAGTCAGGACTGGTGGTAAATGATGGAGAGTGGCTTGGCCAGCTCATCTGCCAGCTCTGTCAGCACCCTAGGATGGATCCCATCTGGTCCCATGGGCTTGCGAGTATCCAAGTGGCTCAGCAAGTCCCTGACTACCTCCTCATGGATTTCAAGGGATTATACTGCTCCCTGACCCCACCTACTAGTTCAGGAAGCCAGTTATCCTGAAGTCCTCCTGCCTTACTGTTGAAAATGGAGGAAAAGAAGGTATTTAGTACCTCAGCCTTTTCCTCATCTTTAGTTACAATGTTCCCCTCCAGGTCAAATAAAGAATGGAGGTTCTTCTTGTCCAACTAACTAACTGTCAACTAAGTCTTTCTATTTCCAGTGAAGTCAGAGAGCTGTGGTAGTCACATTAGATTCAGCCTGTAAGCCATGAACACACCTTTAATGAAAGTATATAAAGAGAGACTATTAAGCAACCAATAGTCATCGTTCTCTCTGCTGTTTGCAAGAGTGAGAATTACATAAGTAGTGATACCAGCAGAAGCTTGAGGGCCCAGAGTCATCAGGCTTAATTCTCTAAGATACTGACTGGCCCAGAGGAGCAAGGCAGAAGTCTCTCTGATTAGTAGAACAATTAACTTTTTTTATGTCCAGTAGATATAAGTACCAGGTGCTGCATGGGAAATTTATTCATTCATAGCCAAACTGCTCATCCTGGATCTATTTTAAGACTTTGAACTTTTCCCTAGAGGGAGTTGGAGTTTTTAGCTCTTGTCAAAACAAGCAGCACTCAGCCAGGCTCACTGCAGATCTCCTCCATTAACAGGAGAATAAATCACTCTGGAGGAAAAGAACTACAAGAAGCCCCACCATGTTTAAAAACTGACAACACTTTGACTCTCAAATCTTAGGATAAAAAGGGTAGAAGCAGAAACAGAGAAGAAGCTTCTTACATTGACAGAGTCATGCTGTTCTGGTTTCAGTTGGAAGAGTTAATTTTCCTCCTAGGAGCTGGTACTGAGGTTTGGATTTAGTATGAGAATAATGTGGATAGCACACTGATGGTTTTTGTTAAGCAGTGTTTACATTAAGTCAATGATTTTTCAGCTTTTTGGCAAGAAGGCTGGAGGGGCACAGTTGGGAGAGGACACGCAGAGGACAGCTGACCCAAGCTGGCCAAAGGAATATTCCATGCCATAGGACATCATGTCTGGTATATAAACTGGGGGTAGATGGCTGGGAGCTGCTACTCAGGAACTGACTGGGTACAGTAAGCAACTGAATTTTGCATCAATTGTTCTGTATATTCTAAATCCTTTATTATCATGAGCCTCATTATTATAAGTATTATTATTTTCTTCCTCTAGTGTCCTATTAAACAGTCATTATCTCAGCCCACAAGTTTTACTTTGTTGGCTTTCTTTCCAATTTTCTCCCTCACCGCTGGAGGATCTGGAGTGAGCAATCAGCTGTGTAGTACTTAGTTGCCAGATGGGGTTAAACTATGACAAGTGCCACAAAATAAATGCTAAAGACAAGAACTTGCAGCATATCAGTTCAATGGCACTAAGCCCTTTGGCTATCTCTCTTTTTAAAAAGTCAAAGCAGTCTTAAATAACAACCATGTGAAATTAAGCTGATTTCATACTCTTCAATCTAAATCAAGACAGCACACATGGCTCAGTTTCAAACCACAGAGAAAATAACCTTCATTCAGAAGACTGTGTAGACAAGCACTTGGCATCATCTTGTTAATCCCTTTTATAGTAGTCACACCTTAGTTAATTAAAAACGCATAGGGAAATTAATTGTTACAAGTATAAGTTTAGAGTAATCTCTAGGTAATACCTATGCAATATCTATCAGGCAGTAGTCAAGCAGATTTAGTCTCTTCCCAGTAGGTGTACTACTTGACAGTGCTACATTTCGGTGTCTGAAAACAAGGGTGGTCCAACAGGCCACCAGTAAGTAGCTTCCAAAGACTGGATATAGGGTGGCTAGGTGTTGTGGTAACAAGAGAACTAAGACATGGCAGAAGAGTGGCACTTATAGTTCTCATACCTTTTCTTTGAAGGCAGAATTAAAGAAAGTAATTATAGCAGATAGAAGAGAGAGAAAAACCCACTAATTTTTCTTTAATTATTGTTCTGGAAGTAGGTATAAGCAATTTTCCTTCACTCACATTAAAATGAAAGCTTGTTGCATCTCACTTTTCAGCACAGCCATGAAAGTCCTGACTGTTACCCACAGCTCTCCTTTTCCTATCATCATCTCTAATTTGCACTGATGAACAAGGTGCACTCTGCTTAGAAACCAAACAAATATATATTTTAAAAATACCAGATCACAGTATCACAGTATTACCAAGGTTGGAAGAGACCTTGAAGATCATTGAGTCCAACCTGTAACGCCAAACCTCACGACTAGTCCATGGCACCAAGTGCCACATCCAGTCCCCTCCTGAACGCCTCCAGGGACGGCGACTCAACCACCTCCCCGGGCAGCCCATTCCAATGACAAATCACTCTCTCGGTGAAGAACTTTCTCCTCACCTTGAGCCTAAACTTCCCCTGTTGCAGCTTGAGACTGATGGGGATGTGTTCTACACAATTTCTATAACATATATAAGGTAGTGTCTGTATTTCACATTACATTATTGGAAGAAAGAGTCCCTAAACAGAAACAATGTAAGGCAAAGGAGAGGCAGTTATTTCAATGCCGAGTCCATACACAGATTTTTGCATGCACCTAGAGCAACTATTTGGGATAATCTTCTCCTTCCTGCTGGGAAAAGCCCTCAATTTTAATTTGGAAGAAGCATTGCTACTGTGAAAGTTAATAGAAATCTATCACTCGCTGACGTACAGAGTGATGGTGGTAACACAATCCTTACTGTTGGATTTCAGCACTGACTCCTCAGTGCCCATCACTGAGGGTACTGCACACAGCCCCGGTAACAGCAGCTGCATGAGCAGCCTGCAGGCACTGCCCATGCCTGCAATGCAAGGCAGTCTGTGGCACCTCTGGAAGGACAGTAAAGACAAAGCAACCACCCTTGCTGCTGGCTATGAAACAGAGCTGTTCAGAGCTGTCAGGAAGGAGGGTCACATAAGCCAAGCACAGCCTCCAAAGCATCCTTTAAACTAGGTGTGTGCACATGTGCACACACATGTCTGCATGTGAACTTTTCCAGAAAGAAGTGGAGGCATCTGAGTGTGATTCTCCAATTTAACTCATAGGAAGCAAGTGCTCAGATTTTGACAGGCTCTGCAGGTCTTGTGTACCACAAGATCTGAATTTTTGGTTCATTTTGCAGAGACACATAAAGTCACAGGCTGGAGATGAGAACTCTCTCATAAAGCAAAAATCCATGCTAAACACCCATTAAACATAGCAAGCAGCAGACAAACAGTTTATTGAGCAGCAAGGAGCTACCAACTCTTTCTGACAGCATAATAAGCCTCTAGGTTGTGGCTCAAACTCCTTAAGAGCAGCTTGATATATGGAATCAACACCCTGTCAGTCTGAGTGCAGCCTTGTAATATTATCTGCAGACATGTGTGTATGGCACATCCAAGCTCCAACCAAAAATTCATTTGAAACCTTCCAGCACAGGGAAGTTTTGCTTCAAGCTGCGCTCTGCTGACACAATGATTTATTGATTTATCTTTGTACAAGGAAAACAGAGAGCACGCCCAGTCAGAGGATGTGTTACGTTATGAAATTGTCCTGGAGGACAACATGAAATCAAATAGCTCTTTGTCGAACTCTGCTAGACGCACAGGAAGGATTAGGTGTTTTGTTTGTTTCCTTAAATCATACACAAATATCCTATAAGATTTCAAGAGATTAAAACCTTTTCAACACGAGTACAGCCAGGGTAACGCTCCAAGTTCTCCTAAAAAGAAAGGCAAGACTTCCTGACATGGAAATTTCCATTAATCAAAGCTTTCTGGGAAATAAAAACAGCAACAAATTTTACTTAATACTATATTATTCTCAAGTATTTTAAGCAATCACCCTGCAGAGCCAAGACTGCTATGAAAAAGCCTGCAGGTGCCCCAATCGCAGGGATGCTGCACTGCCCTCTAGAGTCCTTGTCACTTTTTCATTCCAGCATCTAGACACAGATTCTGATAAAACCAGCCCTATAGACCAGAGAGGGGAGTGCAGTCTACCAGATACAAACCACGAACAATAATTAAGAGGTCAGATCTCAGACTCTACAAGTTGCTCCCAGTGCTATTCTGGAAAATATCTCCCTCTTTCCCTCATATTTATATTTAGAAATCCAGATCTATAACATAAGGCTTTGCATTTTTTGAAGGATTTTCAAATCAGTATCTCTATATCCTACATAAATAAAGATGCTACCAAAGGTAAAACCAGGGTTTTTTTCTTACTTGCTCCTTTCCCAAAAGTCATAACTATTCTGGTAACTCAGATCACAGGTCAAAGAATCTACCTGAGACAGAAAATTGCTGCACTCAGACCCAGAGTGTGAAACTCTGTGAAGTGCTACAGAAAGATGGATATCACTCCTGTGAGTGCTTTGTTTTGATTCTAGATTCGTGCCAGTTCCTTTCTCTCAAATTTATAATGGAAGGCACCCCATTACAACTCAGTACTATACGTACACGTCTATCCGCATGCTGCTAACCACCATCCAGTTTTCCCATTCATGAGCTGGCAAGGAGAGGACAAAGCACACCTTAGTCCTAACATATCTAAACTACACCAAGTACCTTCCACTGATATTGCATTGCCGTTGTAGCAAGAGCTGGTCAAGATACATTTTGTCTTTCTGCACTCGGATTGGTAGAGCCTCTTGCTTTGTCCTTACCAGTTATGCACCCGAGCAGCCTAAGGACTGTCCCAACAGGTAACATCTGCCTTTCTGTTTTGAAATACATTCTTCATACTTGGACGGTGCTCAAAGGCCATAGCTGATTTAAGGATTCCCCGACAAGCTTCTAGCGAGAGATGTCTTACACCCTAAAAACTGCTTTGAGACTAAAGGAGGAACAAAAAGAGGACGAAGTCAGGACAGAATCCATTTTGTTTGATTTGTCACTATCCACATCGAATTGCACAAGCACTGTAGGAGATGATTCATTTTCAATGTGTAATACGTATGTGCCTGAGGGCACACACACACCAAGTATCCTTGAAAGAACAGAGGCTGAGCCAGCCTCCTGCTGCCCATTTTCAGTTGACCTGCTGACCTTATCAGCATCACAGCAGTTATAGTGAGTTCAGATCTGGAAAACAAGGTCTCAGCCTCATAAACCAGCTTGTGGAAAAGGAGGAGGAGTACAGAGCTCTGGGGGAATTAAAAAAAAAAAAAACAACAAAAAAACCCCAAACAAGCCCCACAAAAATCCCCATATTGCTCAGCTTCTAAAGATGCTGCAAAATACAAAACCAGGACTGTCAGGACCACTCTCCAAGAGCCTGAAGTTTATATTAAGTCTTATGGAGCCATGGGAAATGAAGCATTTCTACAAGATGGTCCTGAACTCTGCCCAGCCCAACTGCTGGATGGCAGTGGGAACAACAAGGACAGCATTTGTGCATGCCATTTCTAGGCACAGAGGATAAGGGCACAGAACACAGCTCTTAGAGTTTATCTGGCCACATGCCAGCATCTGGAAGAGCACTGAGCTCTCCAAGAGATATTAATTTCAGGATATGTTTTATAGACCATGGTGGTGTCAGGCTGATGAACTTGATGAACTTAAGAGGTCTTCTCCAGCCAAAACAATTCTATGACTCTATGATCCCTCAGTCTCCAGCCAGAATCATAAAAGAGTCAAGAGATTCAAATTTTAGGGTTGTTCCCTGAAATTTGCCAGTTTTCCCAAACTCCACATTATTTCTGGTGTATCCTGTCCCATGAGACTTGAGCTTGCATGGAAATTACAGCACACAAAACCCACTCCATGGCCTAATTAAAGCACCTTGCATGACAACTGGGGCTGCCCAGGGGATCTTCTTCAGAAAATATGACTCCTCTGCTACAGGACACACTATCCCGGATATCATAGAGACAACCTTAAAGTCTCAGTGAATTCTGCTCCATCCTGTGACACAGAGGCTTCCCAAACTTTACAACTTACTGTCCATTTTATCCTGCTCCAGGCTAGGTCCCCATGATTGCCTTCAGCTGTCTCTTGGTTTGGGTTTAAACTTGGCTTGTCCTTCTGAAGTTGTTTGAGGTTTGGGTTGTTGTTGTGGGTTTGGTTTTTTTTTTTCTTATAAAAGCATCTATTTCCCCAATTAATTCAGTAGCATCCCTTCAATGCTTTGTTGTTCTTTATGCAAGGTTTTTGAGAACTACTGAGCAAACTATAAACACTGAAATACTGTTATCTCCATCCAAGACAAAGTTGGAAATATTCTGAGCTGGCCAAATCTATATCACATTGAATCACACTCAATTAACCTAATCAAGCATTTCTCTAATGAAAACATACATTTCTGGGCTGGCAGTTTCTGACTCAACCACAATTCATTCAATGCTAAGGAAAAAGTCATTAGGAAAACCATCTGTTCTCTTTAAATAAGAAGCTAATTTTGCCTCATGATGAGTCCAAGCAATTATAAAACATGTGGAGTGGATTTCTAAAAGAAGAATAAAAAGAGAGGGCAAGACAGCTGCTACCTTCTGGTTAGCACAGTACAAAAATGTTGCTAGCCATGTGCAGTTCAGGCCTTATACTCCTGACCTTGCTATGCATCATGTAACGTATTGTCATCCCATTAGCTGAGGCTACACAGTACATGCTACAGGGAGGCACAGGGGATAGAGTACAAAGAGTGAGATGTAGTCAATGAATATTTACATATTAGAATGAAACACCACCACAATCCCAAATTTAAAGTTCTCAGAAGAGTTGATTCTCAAAGGAATCAGTGATAGTGTCCCACACAATTGCTATTTGTAGGTACCAAATTTAAAACTGCAGTCCTCAAAATCATTAGTCAGATGACACCTAATCCTAGGGGATCTGACATTTTCTGCATTAAAATTCCCCAAGCACCCACCTGCTCAGAGAAACCATGACAGCATTAACCAAACCAGCAGAACTCTCTCATACCTAATCCTTCCCATAACACAGAAACTTCTGCCTACGTTTCCTGATGAGCTCATCTGCTACCGAAGACATTAGGCACTGTATAAAATCAAGTGGGCAGCACATTCCCTCCAGCAGCTGTGCAGCTATGGCTATAAAACAGGATAGCCCTTAGTGGAAGTCTGCATTTGCCTGAAATAATTTGAAGCCCAGCATCCACTCTGTCCTAGCCTGTGGAGTCCTGGAGCACACTAACTTCCAGTACACCCTGCTGAAGCCACTCCATTTTGAACACTTAATGGATAAAAAGGAAACACCAAAGAAGTGCTACTCCATTGTGCATTAATGAGTCACTCAACACATGGCAGTCCTGACTTCTTGCTTATAGAATAGAATAAATAGAATTAGCCAGGTTGAAAAAGACCTTTGAGATCATCAAGTCCAACCTATCATCCAACACTATCTAATCAACTAAACCATGGCACCAAGCATCCCAGCCAGTCTCTGCCTAAACACCTCCAGTGATGGTGACTCCACCACCTCCCTGGGCAGCCCATCCCAATGGCCAATCACTGTTTCTATGAAGAATTTCTTCCTAACATCCAGCCTAAACCTTCCCTGACACAGCTTGAGACTGTGTCCTCTAAATGCTCCAGTGGCTGCTGATGCTAATAATTGAGAACAAGGGCTGTTCAGGCCATTCTCTCATGGCTGAGAATGGCTGTGCAGGAGCCTGAAGGCTCCTCTTTCCAGTCTCAGAAAGGGGCACATCTCTACACTATGCTGCTCCATATTTCACATCGACTTAAAACAATTAACACTCAAGCCACTGGCTGTAGGGTTTTCCACAGAAACACCTGGCTGATCACTGGATCTCTGTGACTATTCTGTTTATGGTCTGACAAGAGCTCATCATAGATCAAGATGCAGTGTCTAGGAAGGAAACAGTCCTGCAGTCTCTCTAACACATGATGCATTGCTCCTGGTGAGGAGTAGAGGACGAGAATCTGATAGTCATACATCTTTTGATACGGCTTAAGACTGACTATGATTCGTGTACTGGTTTCAACAATGGACTCTCACAAATGCTGCTCAGTAACTTCTGGCAGACAAGGGCTGCTGAGCAACACCATATGAGCAAGCGTTCTTTCCAAAGGGACAGTTCTGCGTGACTCTCCTCCCCATGATCTCCAGACAAAATAAAATACAGACCAAAACAGCAGCAGAATCTCTGACAGCATTGCTCTGCCAGGCAGGAGACCGGAACTGAATGGGAAAATGCAAGAAGGCAATGAGGAAACAAATGGGAAAGAAGAATAGCTCTGAACACCTGCCCTTGTGCTTTTGGCAGGGTAAATACATGACTACATCTCTTGCAAAGTTCTTGCTGAGAAATCACCAAACCCAAATGTGCTCACAAGAATCACTCCTTGCCCTCCATCCCAAGACTGCCTATTGGGAAACTTTTATCCTATTCCTTTTCCCCTAAAAGTGGAACATGTAACTCTGTTGCCAGAGCTATCAGATTTAAGTTTTTGATGTTATTCTTAATTCTGTGACACTTGGAATCAGGTAATCACAAAAGAGATTCATAGAATTATAGGATGGTTTGGGTCAGAAAGGACCTCCAAAGGTCACCCTAAATCTACTCTTCTCTCATTTAAAACCTTGTCCTGTTACTGCAGGCCTTTGTAAAAAGTCCCTCTCCAGTCTTCTTGTAGGTCCCCTTCGGGTACCGGAGGGCCACTATTAGGTCTCCCTGGAGTCTTCTTTTATCCAGGCTGAACAACCCCAGCTCCCTCAGCCTGTCCTCATAGGAGGAATGTTCCAGCCCCTTGATCATTTTTTGTGGCCCTCCTCTGGATCTGCTCCATCAGCTCCATGTCCTTCTTTTGTTGAAGGTGCCAGAGCTAGACTCAGTACTCCAGGTCAGGTCTTACCAAAGCAGAATAAAGTTGCAGCATGATAATTCAGACACACCTAAACCAATTTTCATAGTGGCAGGAAACAGTACATTCCTGCCTCCTCTGCCCCTCCTGACCTTAGAAGCACACAGTATGGCTTGCCCCAGTGATAAAGAAGAAATGCGTCAGCAGCACCAAAACCAGACATGCTGAGTTTTGGTGGTAGGACAAGGGGAAATGGTTTCAAGTTAGAGCAGGGTAGATTTAGATTAGGCATTAGGAAGAATTTCTTCACCATGAGGGTGGTGAGGCACTGTAACAGGTTGCCCAGAGAAGTTGTGGACACCTCATCTCTGGAAGTGTTTAAGACCAGACTGGATGAAGCTTTGAGCAGCCTAGTCTAGTGGGAGGTCCCCCTCCCCATGGCAGGAGGATTGGAACTATATGAACTTTAAGATCCCTTCCAACTCAAGCCATTCTATGATTCTATGAATTGTATTAGCATAGACAGTATAGCCATCAGTTTGAAGACTCTTTCAGAGTAGGACTTTCCATTTGTCTTTACTAAATGATGACTCTGGAAATTTTGGAGCATTTTGTCATTTTGGTCTAACCAGATTATGTGACCAGCCATAAGGTTCCTAGGTAAACAAGAAAGTGCAAGGTTGTCAGTATTTAGGCTAAAATAGGAGAATCATCAGATACGGCCAGTCAGGACTCTGTAGCCAAGTAGTGGCATCACTACATTTTTCTCACCCATGACGTGTCCCTTTACTATGACAGGTGCACATCATATGGTTCTCAATTGCATGAAAAAAGGAGCATGTGGCTCTTGGAAGCAGGCAGGTTGACCACCCTTGATACACAGCATCACGCAGAGCATAGACAGAAAAACCTGTCAGAACTCTTGTCACGGACTGTCTTAAAAAACACAGCAGAACTTCCCAAAACAAATTACAGCAATAGGAATATAACTTAATTTGTTTGTGGGTTGTTTTCTGGCTGCAGCATCAGGAAATGCACTCTGCTTCCGCTGAAAAGCCTGTGAAACACTATATACAACCCTAAAATATCCAAGTTGATGGGGAAAACACTAATTAATTTTCTGCTGAAATGCAAGTTACAAATAAAGTAATTCAACCTGCAGAACAAAAGCCAAAGCACTGCTGCGAAAAGCTGTGAGCATCTCATCTATTACAGCTTCAGGAAAACCTTAACAAAAATTTACATTGAAGTACAGCACCAGAACTGCCTGGACTCATTTCTCAGCAGGGCTCCTAGCACAGCTCTATCACCCACATGAAGATAGATGAATCTAATTGCAGAGCCAAAAGTACAGAACTTCTAAAGGATAAAGTTCTTGCAACTGGAAAACAAAATAACTTGTAACTATACCCATACTTCACGGAGCATGCACTGTTCTTTAAAGGAGACTTCAAATGCAATTATCACAACTTCAGCGACTAAAATCTCAGCTTTCATCAAACAACAATAGGCATTTTACCTAAACGTGTGGATCCTGAAGTAAACGATGAGGTGAGAATCCCAGCTGCTCTAGTAAATAACTTTCTATTCCTCATGACAATGAAAAAAATGCCTTCTTTCCTTTCATCTGCTCCTCTGGAAAGAAACTCAGAGGGTTTTGCGTGCTGCAAAATAAGAAAGAAAGAGGACAAAACCCTCCCACACATTAAACATTTTGTGAGTGATTTTTTTCTGGTGATTGCATTGTTCTTCAGGGTTGACTCAAACTTTTAAAAGCACAAAGCACAACCATAGCACACTATGCAAAACAGCCTTCAAACAGCAAAGCTTCTTAAGTATTTTCATTAGAAGTTATTGATAGAAAATATTGGTTCCAACGAGTCACTAGGGAAAAAAAAAAAAAAAAAGAGAGATAAGAAATACCCATTCTGGAAAGGACAGCATTTCATCCCCCTCTGCCATTATCTAATAAAAAGTTTTAAGCTCAATTTTTTCCAGTACAAAAGAGTACCAAAAAAAAAAAAAAGGGCAAAATCAGCCACATAGGAAAACCACTACCTCTTCTCAGAAATTCACTGGAAACTCCTGAGTTGTAGATACTCTAACCCAGAGTTTTGATACATACCAAATATATTCTGACTAATGCTTGTCATAGAAAACCAAGTCTGCTTCAGACAGAAGTCTTACAGTAACATCTGCAAAAAATGGCTTGAGCAGCGGCTTTGCTTCTGTGTGGGTATTTCTGAGATTTCTTGGGATGTTTTGTGTTGTCAGGGAATCCCATTCCACAGTTTTAAGGCTTGCACTGTCTTTGGGGATGGAAAAATCTCATGACTGCAAGTCCTCTGAAATAATTATCAGAAATTGGGCCAAGGGAATTTTTTCATTCAGTCACTGCAACTTAAATATTAAATACTTGGCTTGGAGATGCATGTGAATATATACACAGAATCACAAAATGGTAGGGGTTGGAAGGGACCTCTGGAAATCATCTAGTCAAACCCCTCCACCAGAGCACATTCACCTAGAGCAGGTTGCATAGGACAGCATCCCGATGGGCTTTGAATGACTCCAGAAACACAGACTTCACCACCTCTCTGGACAGTCTGTTCCAGTGCCCCTCCACCACCAACATAAAGAAGTTTCTCCTCATGTTTAGATGGAACTTCCCACATACAAATTTGTGCCCATAACCTCTTGTCCTGTCATTGAGCACCACTGAAAAAACAGACTGGTCCCTTCCTCCTGACACCTATCCTTTAAGTATTGACAAGCACTGATGAGATCCCTCCTCAGTTTTCTCTTCTCTGCCCCAAGTCCCTCAACCTTTCTTGCTAAGACAGATATTCTGGTCTCCTAATCATCTTTGCTGTACCCTCTCAAGCAGTTCCCTTTCATTCTCGAACCAGGGAGCCCAGAACTGGACACAGTACTCCAGATGAGGCCTTAGCAGAACAGGGTGAAGGGGTAGGAGAACCTTCCTCAATCTGCTTGCTACACTTTTCTTGATGCAGGAGACCATTTGCCTTCTTGACCACAAGGGCATAGTGCTGACCACCAGGAATTCCAGGTCTTTTTCAACAGAGCTGCTTTCTAGCAGGTCAGCCTCCAATTTATACTGACACATGGAGTTATTCCTCCCTAGGTGCAGTACCCTGCACTTGTGGTAAGGTAATGAAAAAGGCAGCTTTCACCAAGAAACATCATACAGTTTGTTCCAAACCAGAAATCAGGGCTATGTTAACAAAAAGAAGCCATCCAGCTCGTCCATGCACACATGCAATGCAGCTGTGACCCCACAAGCAGAGGAAGGAGTGAGTGTCATTTTGTGTTTGTATATGGTGAATGGGCTCTGTAACACCTGTCCAATACCATTTCCTTGGCCAACATTGCCCACATCCTCCTCAACCTATCAGTTGCTTCTAATGCAATCACACACTGTGCTCTTGAAATCATATCCTCTCTTGGCTTATGCAACCTCCCTTCCACAACTTCAGCTTTTCCTTTGCATGATTTTCCCAGGTTGAGGGAGGTTCTCCTCCCCCTCTACTCTGCCCTGGTGAGACCTCATCTGAGTACTGCATTCAGTTTTGGGCTCCCCAGTTTAAGAGGGACAGGGATCTGATGGAGAGGGTCCTGCAGAGGGCAACAAGGATAATTAAGGGACTGGAGCATGTGCCTTATGAGGAGAGGCTGAGGGACCTGGAGCTCTTAGTGTGGAAAAGAGAGGACTTAGAGGGGACTTAATTAATGTTTATAAATATCTGAAGGCTGTGTCAGGAGGGAGGGGACAAGCTCTACAGTCCTTCTCTACAGTGTCCCTACCTCCCTGAGCTTCCCAAGACACATCCCAGGACATCTATTATTTTATTTTTCCCCCCCCTCCCTTCCATCTTACTTCCAGTTTCAGCCTCTATTATTTCTTCATGACCCACAGCTCTGCCTGTACTCCAGGCTTATCTTTCCATCTACACTAGGTCTTGGCAAGCCTTTTCACTGTTCTTGCTGTACATCTTGTGAATCAGATGAAACTTCAGCATAGCTCCTAATTTTGTTTGGCCTCAAATCAGAACATCTTATCTCAAAACTTGCTCTGGGCTTTCACACAGAGGAAGCACCACAGTTTTTCTACAATGTCTGAAAGCTATGCACCTTGCAACCTACCCATACTCTTTCAACTCTTCTCAAGGCTTCACAAATGGCATCTTGCTTCCCTCATACCACCAAGAAGACTGCCACAAAGATCAATTATCATTGCTTTAACCAAGCCCTGCAGCTGGTCATACTGCTGATAGATAACATTGTTCTGGACAATTTTAACTGATTGTTTAGTCACTCACATAAACCCAGTTCATCTTGTATATGAAATAGAAGATATACAAGCAGCCCATTCTGGATAGCACAGCTAAGTATCTGTGGCTGATTAAAACCTGTCTAACTGGATTTGTTTACAGGCATTGTAATAGGTTGAGTACATACACATCAGATAAATGTTGATAATTGTATTCTCCCCTGATTGGGAATTCATCTCCCAAAACTACATGAATAACATGTAGTGTAAAGTTTGAGTGCCTAAGTAGCAACTGACCTCACCAGCATGTGGAGTTAAGGTTTTTCCAGCCCCAAGACAGATCAGACTCAAGCCCTTGATGAATAATTGATCAAGCTTCCTCAGCACACAATCAGAGCAATCAGCAATAGATCATACAAACGGAAAGTGAACATAAGGTCTCTTCAATGACTACTTAACCCCATCCACCCACCACGATGTCAACCTGTCTAAGGCACATAAGAGGCTGCTTTTCAAAATAAAGCTGCTTGATATTTTTAGATAGCTTCCCCTGATAATTATGACTACTCCTGTTTACATAAGAGTTGTCTCTGCAGCTGAACAGCACCAGGGAAGGACCTAGCCAGGCCAGATGGTACACATTTGCTTCTCGCTGCACAGGAACCAAAACAACGCTTCAAGAAAGCAGCACACAATAAACATTACAGACTACTGCAGATGTGTTCCTCAGGAAGTACTGGCATCATTAGTTTGAGCAAAGGCAAGCCACAGTGCTTAATTTTACAAATCCTGACACGCCTCACAGAGCTCTCACTGCCGCAGTGCTTCCAGCACCAGCCCCAGCACATCCACAGACACCACTATACTCACAAGACATCCTCCTTAATTGCCTGTCTGCGCTGCTTGAGGCCCATTTCACCATGACCTAAGCATAATAAATCAGTGCAACGGCCATTATCAGCAAGACTCCGCAGACAGGTTTGATTTAAGATATCCTACATGCTCAAGAAGGTTTGGTTTTGTACCTCACTTGCGCCTTCAAATCCCTAAAAACATTTTCAGAAAGCCTGGCTCTAGGGTCCACAAGCCCAGAAGCCTTTTAGCTTTTACTTTGTCAAAGAAAAAAGCTGCCTATGTCTCTGCAACTGTTTCCTAGCCCTTCAGCTGAAGCACTCCCTCTCCTCTCATCCCAGGCACACGAAGTTGCTTGACTCTGCAAAAAAAATACTGTCCAAAGCAAACTCCCCTCAGAGGCAGTTATCCCTGGAGAATAATCCCAACTTGATTTAAAGCAGACAGGAAACAGATTTAAAATGTTCTCCAATTTTATTTTGCAAGCTGTTTTGAAGCCTGACTATGTCTTTGAATGTTTTCTCCTGGGGACAGGTGCATAAGCACAGACACAAGCTCTTGACAAAATTAACTGGTTTGCTTCTTTAGAAAAGAGCAGGGAATTGCAACCAATATTTTCCATAAAGCAGACATTTTTCAAATTTCCTTTCAATACAGCCAGATGTGATGCAGGTCGATTATTAGCAAGAATTTAAGCAAGGCAATGTCAAAACAAAACAGGAGAGGTAGCAAACAGAGAATAATAACTAATAATAATAATAATAATAATAATAATATCTAACAGCTCTGACAATTTTCCAGTAGCAGTTTTTTCATATGCACCAGCAAGCCATACTCAGAAAAGCCTTCCATGCTGCCATGCAATTTTACAGTCAGACATCATGCACACAGGTGCAGGAGGTAGTTTACTGTGGCAACTGGCTCACAAGGGCAGCCAAGTCTTGGCCTGAGGTGAGAGATCCCAAGTACCACAGCATATTGCCAGAACAACACCTCCAGGTTCTTTCCTCCCTGAGCTACTCAAGACCACATGTTACAGGAGTAAGAGCTCACTCTGCTATGATGCCCTGAGAAAACACAGTACTAAGAGATCATCCTTGCCACAAAATAGTCTTTTATCTGCATCTGATGGACACTGAGCTGTAATAGCTACACATCTTCCCAGACTGGCACATCAGGCATGCCAGCTCCTAACACCACCACATTTGCATGCCATGCAGGAAGACATGGGAAGCTATTGAACAACTAGCAAACAAGCTAATTTGTTTCCTTAAAGAAGTGTTTACCAGTTTTGCCTGTATTATTAACACAGATCTTAGGAGCCCAGAGAACAAGAGTGTCAGCCCCTAGATCACTATAACAGGCCTGCATCTCCTTCCTAGCATTTTCTTCGAGAGGAGTAATTCCCACAGGATTCAGTTACTGCTTCTGGGATCTTATTTCTAATCTATTACAGTCTGGATCGATGGGCCAAGGTCAATTGTATGAGGTTTAACACAGTCAGATGCCTGCCTGTAGGTCACTTGGGTCACAAAAACCCCATGCAACGCTGCAGGCTTGGGACAAAGGGAAAAGCTGACCAGCAACCAGCAGTGTTGGTTGGTAGTCATCCCAACACAAGCCAGCAGTGTGCCCAGATGGCCTAGAAGGCCAACAGCATCCTAGCCTGGTCAGGAATAGTGTGGACAGAAGGAGTATGGAAGTGATTGTGCCCCTGTACTCAGCACTGGGGAGGCTGCATCTCAAATACAGTGCTCAGTTTTGGGCCCCTCACTACAAGGACATTGAGTTTCTGGAGCATGCCCAGACAAAGGCAACAAAGCTGGCAAAGGGCCTAGAGAACAAGTCTTATCTGAAGTGGCTAAAGGAACTGGGAATTTTTAGTCTGGTGAAGAGGATGCTGAGGGGAGATCTCATTATTCTCTACAGCTACCTGAAAGGAAGTTGTAGTGAGGTGGGGTCTCATCTCCCTAGTAGTAGGTGACAGAATGAGGGAAAATGGCCTGAAATTTTGCCAGGGGAGGTTTAGATTGGATATTAGGAAAAAAATCTGTACTGAAAGAGTAGTCAGGCATTAGAATAGATTACCCAGGGAGGTGGTGGAGTCACCATCCCTGGAGGTGTTCAAGAAACATGTAGACATGGCACTTCAGGACGTGGTTTAATGACTAGGTGGTCTTAGGTTGACAGTTGGACTCAATGATCTCAAAGGTCTTTTCCAACCAAAACAATTCTGTGATTCTATGATCACATTATGCCACATTACATCACTATGATACCCATGTACATGAAGTAATACAAATACAAAGGTACAGATTGTTTAATTAAGAGTTTGTTTGAATGACCAACAGACCTTTAGCAGAGCAAAGCTGCCTTTAGGTGCAATACAGCCAGCACACTTTATCCACACAATGAACGTGGTTGCTGATGTGAAATGTAGGTGAGCCCCGATGCCACATACCAGTGGTAGAGAACTTGGGCACTCCCAGAACACTTCTGTTTTTAATACACATCCTAAGGAAAAACAAAACCCAGATACAATGGCATGATCTTTCTTGTAATGAGGGGCCCTACACAGAAAACAATAGTCGAAGTATGACTTCACCAGTGCTGAGTCCAGAGGGACAATTTGCTTCTATACTCCTGCTGGCCACGCTATTGCTGAAATGGGCCAGGATGCTACTGGCTTTCTTGGCCACCTGGGCACACTGCTGGCTCATGTTCATAGACTTGTGTGTGTCTTAGTGTAGCCTGCCACTAACCATAACCCCTTGGATTATGGAAGTTTCATTCTGCTCCCTACTTCTCAGATCAGAGGGCTGGATATCTGGAGAATAAATGTCTTGCTGTTAAAAACTAAGGCAAAGAAGGAATTAACTACCTCAGCCATTTCCTCATCCTTGGTCACTATGTCTACCCTCACATCCCATAGAAGATGGAGAGTCTCTTGGCCCTCCTTTTGTTAATGTATTTATAGAAACATTCCTTCTTGCCTTCTCTGGCAGTAGCTAGATTAAGATCTAGTTGGGCTTTGGTCCTAATTTTCTCTGTGCATAAACTCACAACACTCTTGTAGTCCTCCTGAGTTGCCTGCCCTTTCTTCCAAAGGTTCAAGCCAAAGCTCTCTATTCAGGCAGGCTGGTCTTCTTCATCTCTATCTCATCTTTCAGCACATGCAGATGGCCTACTCCTGTGTCTTTAATACCTCTGCTGTATGCAAATGATCCACAGTTCTTTTCAGCACTTACATGAACTGTGTCCCAGCTGTACTCATTTCAAAGTGGCTTAAAGCCAAAGTTACTGAAGACCAAAGTTTCCTCACTTTTGATCCTTCATCCAGCAGGAGCAATGAATTATTTATCAATAAAAAATCAGAGCTGACTGCTGTAACATGTATCTCTGATCGAGTTGTCACCACCACCACTATCAACCTCCTGGCAGCTCAGAATTACAAAGGAAGAGAGACTCTCTGGCTATTAATCCTTTCTCTGAAGACCAGCTCTGATACAAGGACAGAATTTGACACTACCTAAGCTATCAGAATGCCCCCTCTCCTCCCAAAACTCCCCAGTTCTTCCAATGGTGCTGCTGCTCTATGCAAGTACAGGTAAGGTTGGCATCTGCTAAGGTGTCTGCTGGATATAAAGATAAACAGAACAATACAGATTCACACACCTCAGTAAAAATCATAGTTTCTATCTGAAGGGAATTTAATACAAGTACATCAAGTCCAAGTAATGACAGCTTATTCATGTTAATATTAGGGTTTCCTCTGGTCTTTTTACTTCAACTTACTACTTCTCAATCAGAACATGTAGTAGTTTTCAAACAGACAAGGAAATTACTGTTAGATCTGCTTATCAAGATTAGATATTGCAAACCACCAGATAATTTAATGAACACAAGCACACAGGGGGCCTTGAAGGCAGGACACCCCAGAGCATGATATCTCAGCTCTACAAGCCAGATAACTAAGGACAACTAAGGCAGGAAAAAGGACAATTGGCAGATCTGGACTAACACACAAAACACCAGACCAGACATGATGCAATGGCACTGAATCAAGTCAGATGAGTTTAGAAGGGTTTATTAGCTTTACTCTCACTGTGGCAGCAGTGAGAGGTGGTGGCAGCCTCACAGGATAGCAACACGTGTAAGGAAGCACAAGGAACACCAACCAATAAAGCACAAGTATTTCCAACTTTCCAAGGCAAAATTCAGCTGAAAGGACAAATTGGAAATGACAATCCACACCAAAGCTGCAGCAGCTAACTCTAAGATGATGCTCTGGCATTCTTAGTGCCCAGGTCTGATCTCAGACCTGCAACCCACAAAATGAAGTATCACTAAGAGCTCTTCTCACCCCTGCTACAATCCCAGGCTAGGATAACCTCTCCATACAGCTGATCCAAGTTCCCTGTACACGCAAAACTGACAGTGTTGGGATGGTAGGAGCTCAGCTGTCTCCCACTAGTTGCCCACCAACTACCTCAGCCCATAACCTGAATCTACTACCGGAAGAAGAGGTACATTAAATTATACCTGTTGTATGTATTTGGAGGAGACAGAGTTTTTCTTGTTCAAGGAACAAAGCAATAACTCTGCTGACATTTGGGTATGAAGGACATCTAATTGATTAAATATTGTATCCATTTCATATTTATGTGGCAAGAACAGAGCCAACCCCCAATACCCCAAGACTTGATGGGGTGCTTGGTGCCATGATCTAGTTGTTTGGGTGGGTTGGATTGGTTGATGGGTTGGACGCGATGATCTTGAAGGTCTCTTCCAACCTGGTTTATTGTATTGTATTGTATTATCTTTGTATTTTATAGCATGTTATAAATTAATAAACTAACGATAACTCAATTATATACTGAGCACAGTCAGTGCCTTGGATCTCTCATTTGAGTATCTAACTGATAAAAGGACAGACTTTGCTAAGTAGAAATATTTTATTACTCTGAACAAATCAGGCCAGTTTGTAGTTGTCCTAAGGCCACCCTGAAGCACTGAATGACACCACATCAGATCAGCCTGGGCATTGCCTTCGATGACCCTTCCTTAGGTACACAACATCAAAAGAAAACAGGAACAGTAAAGACAAATGTAAATCAGCAAACGACAAAAGGAAGAGTGACATTAGAATCCTCGTTAAGCCCAGTCTTTTTGAAAAGCTCAATTCCAGGATTTTGTTCCTGAGAACTTATAAACTGGTACGTGCCATCCTGACATCTCTTAAAAGCTCACACGATCACTTTCATACAAATCTTTTTCTTCTGGGAAAAGACGAAGCAAAGTCAACCTATCAATCTTTAGTAAGTGTTGATGTTTCTGCAGTAAATCAGGAGGAGCCTGTCAGGGCTGTGGCTAAGAGTCGCGACTCAGGTTTTAACTTGCTTATGCTGTCATCCAAAATACTAAGGGAAATACCTGCCCTTCAAAGAGCAGCACCACTACTACGACCAAGACATAAGCCAGGGTGGTACACATCATCGGGCAATCAATCAAGTATGAAAGGCAGTCAATCCTAAAATCATTTGTGTTAACAGCATGGCCAGAAATCCCAACAACTCGCATTTTCTCAGACATTGCTAAGTCTTCAACAACTACAAGAACATTTGTGCTTCATTGGTATCGGAAAAAAAACCCAGGCTTTCCTATTCCTTGATTCCCCCTAGAATTCATGTCTGTGTGGACCCACAGACACACAGGTCGGCATGCGTGTGCCTATCTTCTCCCGTGTGGAGGGCAGAAGCAACACACACCGGCACCACCAGCTGCAGCACCACCCCTGTGCGACCCCACAGGCAGGGAAAGGGTGCACTGCAGCAAGGCCTCCCTGCAGAGGAAAGACCCCACACACATCTTCGCATCCCACCTAGCCGGGCCCCGCCGTGGAAGGGCCCCGCCGGCGCCAGGTGCAGAGCCGCCGGAGCGGGTCTCAGGTCCACCCCACCGTGCCCGTCCCTCGCAGATCGCGCTCCGCGCCTCGTTCCCTGCAAATCCACTCAGCGGAGGGAAAGTCCCTCGCCCTGCCAGCTCACCAGGGAAGGGCGCGGCCGGTGGCAGGTGCCTGAGCCCCCTCCCCAGTGAGTCCGCCCCCGCCCCGGGAGCCGCCCGCACTCACCCTCCGTCGCCATGGCCGCGGCAGCGGCCCGGTCTCCCGTGCTCGCTGCCCGATAGCGGCATCGAAGCCCGCTGCGCGGGGATGCGAAAAGGCTGCCTGGGCCGCCGCCACCAGCGCGGAGCGGGTGCGGTGACCCGCACGGCGCCTCCCCGCCGGGAAGCCGGGAGCGGCGGACGCGGGTCCCCCGGGGCTGTGGGAAGGAGCAGTGCTGCCTTCTCCCCGCGGCGGTGCCGCCCCTGAGGCAGCACTGGGAGCAGGGAGCTCTTCTCCGGGCGGACTGGGCACGGGGACTGAGGCTGTGGGTCGGGCAGGAGGAAAGCGTGAGAGACTACAGCTGCATGGCCCCGTGGCCCAGGTGCATCGGCAGGGCTTGTGCACAGCACAGGTGGGACTCAAATCTCATTGAAAAATCCCTCTTAGGAGGGTAAGCAGCTCTACCCCATCCGTCAAAATTTTGTTTCATCTCCTCATGAGTCCTTAGGTCTCCCTTGACCTGCTGTTAGCACAGGTATAGTATAGCCAACTTCCCCCTCCTCCCCCCTAGGTAGACTTTATCAACACACACCCTGTGTCAAAAACTAATGTGGAGACACAGCAAGTTGCACTGTGCCCATCTCTGAGATATGTGTTACCATGCTTTTCATCACACATACAGAACCCTATTCTGACAAAACAAGTTACTCCTTGTCTCTGATGACAGCTGACGGCTGGTCCCTTATGCCCATCTGTTTTTTCCATATCCAGGTTAACATTTCTTTGACTAAAGAGGAAACAGTTTGGTATCTGTTACAGAAAGCTCAAGCTGTTGCAACATAATTTTGCTTTGTATGTTTCTATTGTAGCAAAACTATAGTGTGGTATACCGAAGACAGGTCCAAGCCCTGAACCGCTAGGAGCGAGACAAGGTTTTAGCACATTTCTCAACCCGTTGTAGCTCACAAAATTCTTACAGTCCCCCTTTCCAAGTGCTGGGTTGCAGACAGAGAAGGGAAGCATTCCCTTACCAGGCTTAATTTGATTGGAAGACAAGGATGAAAATGAGGGTAAGGAAGATCGATGTAGTACCCTTTGTAAAATCTGAATGGGAAACTCAAGGGAAATGAAGCACTCCGGAAAACAAAGGATAGAGTGCGTGTCATTTGAAGAACTCACTGTGCATGTGTGATGCAAAAACTTGTAACTCTCTGCCTAGGGTCCATACAGACTAGAATAATCTTCAAGGTTTCCTCTGTCCCACTTCCTGTCTCCTACTGTGAAAGTTATTCTGATGTTTGATGTAAGGCCAAACTGTTAACTGGAAAATCCATGCTGCTGCAAATTGTACGGCACTGCCTCAGCAAACACGGAGAACAATTCATCACCATCTGCATATACATATATTACAACAAACCCTTGATTTTCCAGAGGAAACTCTCCTGGAGCCTGTTTTCTTTCCCTTTTAAAAAGGATTAATTACTCTAGAAGTGAGGTCTTCTTCCTCCACAGACTGTATACAACACAGATCACCACTGCCACCTACACCATTTGAAACTGTTCACATCACCCCCTATTGTTGATCCACCTTTGTGTTGAGGGCTTCAAAAACATCCAGACTAAGAGCTGCTTGCAGGAACATTCCCAAGCTGGTATTCTTAATCTTTCCTTCAAAATACAGTCTTTGGCACCTACTTTTACTTGATTAGACCTTGTTGATTTCTCCCATTGTAAGAATAAAAATAGTATTGGATAAAATCTTCCACTTAAACACTTTCTCAATTGCTTTCACCTATAAATAAGTTTATCCTGTTTTTTGTCTCCTACATTGTACCTGTAAACATTGCACAGCACTAGCTCAAACTTCCCCTTTGAGAATCCTTTAGCTTTGACAAAGAAATGGTAGGAACTACTGTATGAATGCAGTTGTTCAGTCAGTTGTATCCACATTACAGCAATTTCAGCCAAACCATATTCCTCTAATGTATTTACAAAAAACTGTAACATCCAGAAACATGTCACATTACCTCACTCCTGTCCATCAAGTCAGCTGGAAGTCAGACCAGGGTTACAGAGATGAAGTTTCCTTGCAGCCTTTAACTACTGGCTTAGCTGAGGCTACAACCAGGAGAGAAGTTACAGGTGTCCTGGTTTGGGTTAGAACAGAACTAATTCTGTTTAGTGATTTTACTTTTCACCTCAGTCTAAGAGACAGCACTTTCTGAAGTTAACATGTTTTCACAGACAGTGTCTGCTTCTAGTAGTGGTAATGCTCAATGTTTCTAGCTAGTAGCAAGGACTGATGTGCAGACCAAGGTCACTGCTAAGTCTTGTGTATAACACTGGGGATGCATTAAGTAAAAGACCACATGTGCAGGGAGAAGTGGACAGGACAAGTGACCCTAAACTGACCAACAAGGCATTCTATTCCTTACACGTCATTTTTTGTATAAAGCTAGAGGATCACAAGGGTAAAGCTTTCTTCTTCAACAGCCAGTGTTTGAGAAGGACTCTCTTATTCTGCCTTTGACCCTAGTCCATGTGTTTTTGAATTCAGTTCCAGAATCCAGTTCTTGTTTGCCACTAAGTCCTGTCTGCGACTTCCCAAGCCTGCCCACAGCATCACAATGGCCTATTGTCACGAGGAGGGCTGGCTATATTGGCTTTTTATCTATTTGTATACATTTTATTATTTCATTTAAAGCTGTTTCAGTTTTATTTTTCAAACCATTAAGTCCCTCTCCCTTATTTCCTTTCTCTTCCCCTTTGGAAAGGGAGAGGAGTTAATAGAGACCATCTGTCATCAATTTAGTGGCCAGCCCAGCCCTGACCCTTGACAACTAGGTAACAATGTTCTTGGAAGTCTGAATTTACTGTTGCTGGCAGGGGCAGGAAAGTAGGTTGGTTGGTTGGTTTGTTTTGGGGTTTTTTGTGTTTCTTTAATGACAGTTGCTTGCTTCAATGGAGTATTTTAGGAAGTCCCTCTCGTGTTTTTAAAAGCCTGTAATTGGCTGCAGCAAGGGATTCTTAATTTTTTAAAAACAATTACACTGGCATTCTGAAACTTTGCTTACAGCTGCCTCTAAATTCTCAGGACTACTGTTTTGAAGTAAAACTGATGAGTATATGCAGTGGTAATAAGTCTATCCTCAAGTATAACTTGCATTTCACATCTACATGGTTTTATAAAAACAAGGAACACTTGCTTTCATAATTACAGTATTTAAAATAACTGCCAGTTGAATGCACCCATCTTCATGTCTAGTGAAGCCTTTCCATGCCTCCAGTGGTGATTGGTAATCATTTTCAGAAGTGGGTGCAGGGCAGACTCATGTCACTGAGTAGCAACAATTCTGAAAATTTTTTGCATTCAGCACTTGGGATGGTTCAAAGATACAAGGCAGGCAAACAAGATTATCACATTATGCAAAATTGACACTGCGGGAAACAGTATTAAACATATCCCTTGAATATGTTAAACTCATGCTATACGTATGGAATAATAATTTAGCTGACAATAGCCTCTGGAGAAAATTAAAAAGAACTTTCTGTAGCTATGTGCAATCTTCAGCTTTCTTGAGAAAGACACCTGCAAGCAGGAGTGAAACAGGAAAAAGGAGGTCACTTTCAAGTTTCTCTTCAAGGGAAGAACCAATACTATGTGGCTGGAAGATCTAGAAAGACCTCAATACCTAGAAATAGCAGACAGGGATTGGTGGTTTAAAGCTCATTGTTAAGCAACTTCCTAAGTGAAGAAATCCATAACAAATGATGCAGTTGAAGCTGTACTCCCAGTATCTGCTAGGAAAAATTCTCCCTCTTCACCTCTTCCTTAGGCATCCAGGGATTTCCCAAGAGGAGATTCAAGTACTCCACTGCACCTCATCTCCAAATTGGTGGTCCCCTATTGCACCTTACTGATAACCCTCCCATGCAATGAGATACCCAAAGTAGTAACTGACTTTTTCAAGACTGACAAAGGTGGCATTACCAACAGGATCCTAACTGCATTAAGGTGAAAAAAAATATTGACCAAAGAAGTCCAATTAAGTTTTCCTTTATGTCTCTTGTATCTGCTCACCAAAAATGAAGACCAGACATCCAGAGAGGCAGAACAAGTATGTGCTGGCAAGGCAAAAGCACCATCATGATTCTCAGAAAGCTCAAAACTAAACTGTTGAAATTATACCTCCAAAACCTTTGTTACTACAGATGAGTCTTCTAACAAACCACATCCAAGGCATGTTCTACCCACAAACTAAGCCAAACAACTTTAGGATCGAAAACACAGGGGAAGAGTGAAGGAATGCCAGGAAAGAGGTAGAAAGTAAGAGCATGTATGATAAATTTCACTGTATTATTTCTACTACAGGGATTTTTTTTTTCCCCCTGTACAGAAGCACTCTTTTTCTGTAACAATCGGATATGGACTAATAAGGACTTTTGTATTAGGCTGTAAAGATTTTCATTATTTGACTGAATAGTCAACTGTTCAGTTTATTGCACAGCAAATTTCCTGGCTTCTTTCCCCATTAACAAGGTTGAGTGCATCACTGATGTTTGATTATTAGGTTTTCCAGTGTTTAACCCATTTGTCATTAGGGTTCATTCCCCCTTACCAACCACTACAGTTAATCCAGGTCCCTTCTATAGCCAATTCATTTGTATTTCCACTCAATATCTTTTTCCTCTAGGAGAAACCACTTCAAGTCCTTTAGCTTACAAGAGTCATACTACCAAACCTCTTAGTAATCTGGTCAGTTTAGGTCACTCTTATATTAAAAAATCTTTCAAATTTCTATTTTATATTTCTTATTGTCAGAGAGGACAGTTCAGTTCCTTTGGTCTTTATAGTGTGGCTATGATGAGCTGGAGAAATACCAAGGTGAGTAATTACCCACACTCTTGAATAGTTGTGGTCAGATGGGCTTATTTGAGGCTACAGCCTTTCAGGGCCGAATGACCCAAATTCTAGTGCTTGTTATTGTTTACAGAAATACTCCAGCTTGACATTCTCAGCCTGTTAGCTTCTGCAGTACTGTTGCCTTGCAATCACTTCCCCATCCTGTACCTGTTTCTCAGTACTGAGTTTCATGAGTATTTCTACAACCTCTTCTTCCACTCCTCTCCAATTTATAAAGACCATTTTGAATTCTTGTCCTGCCCTTGCACAGCTAAGGATCACCTGCAAAATTAATAAACTTTACATGTCTGTCTTTGAATAAACAGATATTCTAGATCTTCTGAAAACAGAGTACAAGAAAAGGTTTATCACCAAGTTAATTTCCCATACCTGTGAGATGAAACCACAATAAATATTGCTTAAGTTATACACTATACAATGGAGAAAGTAAACTGAAAAATAATTTATTATACTGACTTTTAACAGTCAATAACCTTAATTTTATGTTCAGAGATAAAAGATTACAAACATATCTCAAACAGACAAGTATTTTGTATGTGTTCTTTTAACAGTCTCAGTTAATACCATTATTGCAGACCAACACAAGTTCCAAGTGGTAACTCACATTGTACAAGCAATACAAGAAGGAGCCATCTTCTCTTCCCACCTCAAACAGGGTACAAAAACTCGTCTCCCACAAGACGCATCCACCAGGTGAATATAGGCACCAGGTGCTGTACCGAGACAACTAAGGTATTGCCACCAGTACTCCAGCAGCACCTGTAATTCTGGTCCCAGAGACTTCTTGTTGCATACTCAAAGCATTTTGTATTACCTCTGACATTTTTATTTTCCCATTGAAATGAACATTAATGCTTCTCAGACTGGATCATCTAACATCTTCTTTTCCTCTTGGGGACAGACACTTCTGAAAGGAAATAAAGAGAATTTTGTGTCAAGCTTTTCAATATATCTTCCCTCACAGAACTGGTTAAAGCAGAATTAATTCTGCCCAGCAAAGAAGTAAATTAGATGAGGTCTTGAGACCCCCTCTCATACCCTCTCCCCATGGTTTTAAATTTGAAAAAATCTTTCTAGAATTCTACAGCACACTATTTGTTCAAAACATCAATTAAAATTCCATTGATGAAGAAAACACTGGTCTTCATGAACTTGTGAATTCCACAAGTCAAATACAAAATCCAGCACAAAGTACCTAAGAGATTGCTTATGGATATTTTTAATACTTCAGAATTCACTGGCAAATTCTGAGAAATGGAGAATGTTCTTGATTTAAAAATAAACTTTTTCCCCATAATAACTTGAAGGAAAAGTAAGCTAAGTGCCTTGAATCTGACCCTTTAAAATTGAATGAATTCACATTCTCTACAACTAAGGTGATCATCAAAGGATGTAGTCTCACTGCAAATACAAGCATGCTACCTCACTGCAAATATATTTTAATAGTTATGCTCCCTTGTATGAAATATCCTTCCATTACATACAATTTTGGAGAGTAAATTGACTCCAAAAGATATAATCCTCGCACTCATATTTGTCATTAAAGCTTTCCAGAAGTTGTATTTAACCCTTTTCTCCCCCTTAAACAACCTAATTAAATCCTACTCTTTCAAGTTAAGAACCAGTACCTCTAGTCTATCAAGTCTGCCTTATGCTACACAAGACCCAACAGTCTCAGCATAGACGGTCAGTGGAAATCACACCTTTGGCTGGCCAGCTGCTCTCCCAGAAGTACTATCCATGTTTGAGACATGGCAACAAAACAGTACCCTGGGCTCTTCCTGCAGCACAACAGAATAAGGTACCTCAAGATAAAAAGGATGCTTTTTATTTTTTTTTGTACAGTGTGTGTTCCATGATGCTCATGCTCTCCTCAAGCAATACTGAGAGCAGACCCTGCAGCTTCTGAGCTGTGGAGCAACTCAGGATCCTCTAACATCTCTATTTGTACTACATACACCTGATGTTTCTGCAGAGCAGCTCCACCACCAGCTTTAAGAAACCTTACAATAGATTCCAAATAAAAATTACATTTCCAGTAATATAAGTGACAGCAAAGTCGCTTCCTCTGCTGCTGCAGTACCCAGAATCCTACCCCAACTGTTAGAGAACTTCTAATACTGCAGAGGACACTCTGACTGCACATCTGCACTGGAACTCAATCTCTGAAGCCTGCGCAGCTGAAACTAAGGCTTGAAGGCACCAAAGGCTATTCTGACCTCAAGTGTAGGTTATGTTAAGGTCCCAGAGCTAAAGAACAGCTATCTTGTCTGCATGGGAGAATGAACCCCCAGAAAAAAACCTCAACAAATCACTTTTCCCTACACTCTTAACTCTTCAAGTAAGATTTGTATTATAGAAGTCTCCCTTTAACTGAAGCAATTTTAACTCTGAACACGCTATAATGAAATCTGTGTAGAAAAATATGACTCAGGGGATTTTGCAGCAAAATCTCAAATCACAGCTTCAATTTTCATGCAGTAATCTAGCTTTTTCAAGGCAGCAACACAGGGTCCAAAATATCAACTTTAGTTTCAGAAAACTGCAGCACAGTAGAGAGCTATTAAAGAGTAGATCATCAGTTCACTGGAATTTCAGTCACTATACCTTCTTCATCTGAGTTTTCCTCTGTGATCACAGGCATTCCAATATGATGAGTAACAGCTTCCTTTGCCATTTGCAGTTCACCTGCTGATAGGGTTTCAGAAAAAAGTCACTTTTAAAAATTATTTTTATTGCTTCTGTATTTCAGGTCCAGCAGTTTAGGCTGTTTACTTGCTGCTTTCTTGACTTTCTAAAGGGTGTAGAGAAACACCGACCACTCACAGTACTTTCATATGGCTCACTTAAACTTTCAGTAACACTACAGGTTTAAAGCATATTAATCACCAACTCAGTCCAGAGATGCTCTTATTCTCTATTCTTTTATTCAGAAATGTCCCTATTCCTCTTAAACATTCCATCTGCTGTTTTAAAGTGAAGCAAAGCTAACATTGCCTAATGCTCACCTCTGAAGACAGATGAATTTTCTCAGTAACTTTTTTCTAGCAGAAGCTAAGCAAGTCAGAAAGTAAAGACTTTAGAACTTCAAAATGAAATTCATTCGAAATTATTTTGCTGTTCAATCTCCTTTAAACTTTAGTAAATAATGAATACATGGGGAAAAAATAGTCACAGCAACTATCAATTTAGATGCTGAATACCAGAAAGATGATTTCCTTAAGAAAATTAATTTTCCATGTTTTCAGAAATAGAAGAAAAAGAGATCTAAAGAAAGTCTTGGAAAACAATGAGAAGATGCATAAGCAGGGATGTGCAAATACCAAGAAAGTAAAAGTGCACCAATTTGGATTACATAAAAGCTACAACAGTAAAATAACTAAATAAATCAATGGTAAGTTCAGGTATGCCAAAGATAATCAATACCAGATAGGACCTCTCCAACAGAAACCTGAAATAGTTGATTTCCTCCTCCTTCCTCACCTTCTCTTTTCATCTAAAAAGGTAACCTCACACCAGGTCTTATCTCACATTGAAATGAGTCTGTCCTCAAGTTACAAGGCTTGATCTTTTTCAGAATATATTAACATGAATATTGACACCATACAAGAAGAATCTGTATAAATGGCTAATCCTCTAGAGTTGTTGGTCTCAGCATCATACCCTCAACAGATTTCACAAATAAATGAAATACCTTTGATCTCCAAAGAATCTCTTCTCCTTGCTGGCTGTGGTCTTCTGTTCCTTCTACTTTTGTTTGGAGATTTCCCATAATTCGATCCTGATTCACAGGATTCCAATTTTACTTGACGGTGTCTTCTGGATTTAGAAGCCTAGAACCCAAACATACATACAAATGAGACAAAAAAAGCTAAACTTCTACAGATAAAGATTCATGAATGTCACCCTGTACTTTACAAGTGAGCAAGGACCAAAGCATTAACTTTCATGTCCGGGTGGAAAAGAGATGGATGGGGAGGGAGGATTCCCCCTAGTAACTACTCGTCAGTTTTAACTGTACAATGTGCCTTTCTGTGATTCAGTGGGAATATCACTTAACATTCTGGTAACGAAACACTCATTTATTTCAAAACCGTTCTGTTTGTATCAACCTACACCACACTGTGCACCACTGTGTGCAAGAGAAAAGAACACTTCTGTAAACTGCTGCACAGTAAAATCTCCTTACTATCATACTTTGCTTAAGTGCCTAGAAAACATTATCACTGCATGTTCACAAGTCATGACTGTTGTACACTCCAGAGCTCTGTTTCATTTAATAATGCATTTTTCAATACAAGATTTTAATAAACAAGTTGCAATGCTTCTCATAGACGTGCTATAAAAACACTTCAAAATTAGCAGTTTCTGAAGGAATGTTTCCAAGAACTTACAACTGCAATTAAACCCCCCCAAGTTCAATTTTCTCAAGCATCTCCAGAGATTCCAATATCTCAGTTTCAAGGAATTTCAACAATTAATCTCACAAGTATTTTTGTTCCAGCTATTTAAAATTCCACCTACTTAAACAGAGCACAGACATTAAAAAGTATCTTGTAAATTAAGATCCCCCAGGCACAGACCATACCTGCACTGTTTCCATAAATCTAACAAAAATAGTAAGAGCTTTGGGTTTCCCTAATTTGTTAGAAATACTGGAACATTTAAAGGTTGAATTACAAAGTGCAATTTTAACTCATTCCTTTCTGACCCAGTATTTACATTAAACTGATTCTTAAACTGTTCTGTAAAAATAAATACATCTCTATCATCAAATTTTACACCTACCTCAACAACTGCAGAGTAAGACTTGTATTTGATTCTAGCCAATGCATTTGCTCTTTCAGAGCCCTGCGGAAACAAGAGATCAGTCAGAGAAAGCTTTTTCATATTCGACTTCATGCTCTATTATATTTCGGTATTGAAATGAAGCATCTCATCAGGCCATCACTTGAACAGTATCTCACTACAGCTATAAATCTATAATTAGTTCTTTATAATTAGAATGCTGCTGAACTGTTACTTTCTTTAAAGTTCAAATTTCATCAAAAAGGCAGAGCACCATTTTGGTTGCCTTCACTGTGATAAAGCCCAGAAGAAGATAAATCAAATCCGGAACTTCATATTCTAATCAAAATCAAAGCTGGAATGAGCAGGTTAAGTACAACATGAGACAATTTTGCAGCTGAAAAAGCCCAGAAGGAACCATAAAGGAGTTTAGCCAAAGTACAGCTCCTTTCCCTCCTTACATGAAAGGGAGCTTTTACTAGAAGCACCTAAATGCTACCACAGCACCGAATGCTCTCAGCTTAACAGAAAATAATGCAATTTAAAAACCACAAGAAAAACCATCTAGCCCCACTAGTCTTGAACGAACTTTGATACTATCAAGCCTTGACATACATTTCTTAGCCTGTAATCTGAAGTCAAAAAAAGATTTGGCCTGTGCAATATAGCAAACTACTTAATTTCTCTTACCTCTGATTCTACCAAAGTTTCTTCTTCCTTTTTGTTTGGTGTTTCACCAATTTCTTTAGTATTTAGGAATAATTTCTGGGGGAGAGGAAGAATTGTTTGTCATATACGAGACAGTTAAAACCCAAAAGTGTGAAGAACAAAACAAGTATTTATACACATGCTGATTTTCTTCATCCATCTTACCATATGGCCTTTCCTTGATTCAAGAGTAAGTGTTACAGAGGCATTTCATATGGTCATTCTAATACTGCCTATAAGTCACATCTTCCAGGGCTTACTTCTCAGAGTTCATTTATGTTATCATAGAGGCGCTTCCACATAAAGGTCCATGTCCTTCCCCCATACACCATAGCTCTGACAAGGGTTTTACTCATTCAGTGACTACTCAGTGACTTCAGTGTTAGAGTTCCTACTGCTGAAGTCTGAGATTTACAAAGTACATTCAGAGGTAATTACATTAAGACAGTTATTGCATGTTCACACAACCTGTTAAATTGCCCACAGTGGTTGATACTACCTACCATTCTGTTCTGCTGCCATTCCTGATGTTCCAATGTTATGTCTTTAAGATTAACCACAAATTCATCTTTTATCAGGCTCAGTGCCTTGTCTGGTTGGGATTTGTCAGCTGAAATTACACACTTCATTTTCTGATAGTGGTCATGAATATTCATTAGTTCCTAAAAGAAAAAAAAAAAAAAAGATATACCTTTTTCAGAATAAAAAAAAAATCCAGCAGCAAAGCAGTACTAGTCCTCAATGAACAAACTCGGGGTTATACAAACCATTCCAAGGAGACCAGGAGCGTTAGAAATAGATTCTGTTTACATGAGCTCAGTTTCAGGGAGCGTAGCAATACTGCTACCTAGTACTGTCCCATCAGTCCCCCACAAAGGCAAAAGAAGTGAATCTTGCATTAAACTAAGAAGGAAGTCTCAAGTGATACCCAGGATCAGCATTCAGAAGTCTCATTCTGATACAGTGGTTTGTTTTTCATCTCTTCAGAGAAAGCATTTAACTTCTTGCTTCTGAAGGAAGCAGGTGTTCTCACCATACCATTGCACAGATCACCAGATTTTGTGCTATAGTCAACCTTACTGATACCTGCTAGCAGCAACTGGGAAAACCCCTAAACAAAGATCTGTTACAGAGTCATAATAAGCAATACAAGAACCTATGAGCATGTAGCAATAGGATGAGATGCAATGGTTTTAAACTACAGGAGGGTAGATTTAGGTTGGACATTAGGAAGAAGCTCTCTACAATGAAGACAGCAACTGGAGCTAGTTAAAGATGTCCCTGCTCACTGCAGGGGCCTGGACAAGATGACCTTTGAGGGTCTCTTCCAACCTGATGCATTCTATACCCAGGTTGCACAACCTCATTTTTCAATAAAACGTATTATATATTAAACAAAACCAAGTTTCAAAATGAGAAATAAAAGTTAGAAATAAAGAAATTCATATTACCATGAGTATCAAGCCTCCAGCTGCAACCTGCAGACATATCAAAATAAACATGCCTCCCTTCACCCACCATTTTCTACTTTTTTCGAGCCTATGTGACAATTCCGCTTTTACATCTTATTGAAGGGAAACCACAAAACATTAAGGCATATTTCAGTATTTAAAAAGAGAGGCCATAATTCTTCCAAAATAAATGCCACGTTTCCCAGTGTTCAGTAAAATTGGTGGCACAGAGGATTACCTTAGTGCATTCCATAAGAAGATTTACCATGGACAAGACTGCTAAATCAGACAGGTTGCAGCTCTTGGACAACAGAAGAAGAAAAACTAAAGAAAACCCCAGTGATTAATCTGCAGCTTAAAAATTATGATACCTCCAATACATCATTGGTGATGAGGCTGTTCACTCTGTTACTTGGGTCCTTAAATTCTTCTTTAAATTCCTTTTCCTGAATTTTCTTCTTAGTTCGGTAGTTCAGCTAAAGCAAGAGACAATGTTTTGTAACCTAAAAGCAAACTCAAGATGGCACCTTCCCCTTGAAAATTCTTACTGCATACCTAAACAACAAGAAATGCTGAAAACTCACAATGATAAACCCATCTCATAAGAAACAGCATACAACTTGACTGTCAAGGGCTCAAAAACTATCCCCCAGTCAAGAATTTATTCAGCATCCAGACTCAAGAGTTTGACATTTCTAAAAATTTTAAGACATCTCAAACCTAATAAGAACATTAGATACTGAGAATATTTTCAGATGAGAAGCATGCTACATGCAAACATCCTCCAAGCTATACATTACATATGTAACTACAAAAAGCATTTCAACACACCCTCAAAGCTGAACTAAGTACGTGAGTGCTGCTGAACTGTCAGTCACATTTTACTAAACATGACAAGCCACTAATATGGTAACTCACCAGCTTTGGCATTGCTGTGAAATGGAATGCTCTGGCAAGTCGCAGCGTCCTAAAGATGTACACTGCGTCATAATGCTGGGAGTCTATCAGATCTTGTTGAAATCTCTGGATTTCAGGCCAATCCTTGAGTGCAATTCTGATCTGCAACAAGCCAGCTGCATATTGTCATATTTGCATATTTCAACACAGAAAAATTAATTCAGCTGAATATTGTGATCATGCTATATGACATGCTGTACTTGGATATTGAGGGTGTAACATGCCACCTGATCAGAAAACTACAGAAAGGATCCTACTAAAACATTTGTTACTGCTGTCAACATTTTATGCAGATAAGATTATACTGCTGTGTTAAATATTCTCACTGCAGTTGCTTTTTTTGACAGTGACATGGAACACAAGCCTTCTGACTTTTAAAAACTTAACTCTTCACATTATGAGATGCTTGAAAAAACACAGACTCAGAAGACTCACTCATTTAGATAAGGAAATAATACTCGTACCACAATGTGCTGTCAGTGAAATGCTCATAGAAGTCTCTCTATCTTCTTGCTTTCCTTTTTCTCCCACGTCCTCTGCTCACTTCATTTTCTCTCTACCCTTCTCAAAGTCACATTGGACAGGACTCAGAGCAAGCTCATCTAGTTAAAGATGTTCCTGCTCACTGTATGGGGTTGGACTGTATGACCACTAAAGACTCTATACTTAAATTGCCTTATTTGACAATCCCTGAAGTTTCTAACAATTGCTATATAGCAGTGATTGTCAAATTCCCTAAATCAATCTCCATTAAAGATACTGACTTTGAAGGTAAGATATGAGAAAGTTCTTCACTGAGAGTGTCATTCGCCATTGGAATGGGCTGCCCAGGGAGGTGGTGGAGTCACCGTCTCTCAAGGCGTTCAAGAGGGGATTGGACGTGGCACTTGGTGCCATGGTTTAGTCATGAACTCTGTGGTGACAGGTTTGACTTGATGATCTTTGAGGTCTCTTCCAACCTTCGTGATTCTGTGTGAGATGGAACAGCATCATTGTAGGATACTTGAATTTCGGTCTTTTATTTGGAAGAATTTGGACTCAAATTGTGCAAAATAGAGTAATACCATATATCTTACATCTGGTACATCCTGATAATAAAACCTCAAAAAACATTACCTTTTGCTTGGGCTGGCAAAGCTGTGTATTGTAGAGTCCATATAAAAGGTACAGAGCACCAACTCTAATCTGGAAAGCATATGGGGGCAAGAAGTACTGCTGTGCCAGTTCCAAAGTCTTCTTTGTGAGCTTATTCCTCTCCAAAGCTCTTATTCTACCACTACAGGAAACAGAAATGAAGCATGTTAAAACAAGAAACTACAGAAGTGCTGGTTTCAGAAAATCTGTAATGCAGAGACAAATTTTAGGTATTTTAAAACATATAACTGTAAGGCTCAAGTTCTAGGAAGTCTTCAAAGACAGCCAGACATTAAGCTCTCACACAACAGTGCATGTAATTACCTCTACTAAATTAGATGTAAGGTAAACAAATAAATACCCTACAATCATAGTTTTAATCTCATCTCATGAGCATTGCATCAAAGTTGCTGAAGCATCACTGGTCAAATCACATGCTAAGGTGCAAAACACACTGAACTAGTTTTCAGTGTTACACAGGGACCGATGCTTCACTGCCAGCTACCTGCACACCAGCCAGGCAAACCCTTCCCAAAAGCTACGCCTGAAGAGAAAGAGGGCTCACAACAACCCCTTAAAGGTCCTCCGCACTACCAAGGCAGTACCACTAGCAACGGAGAGCTGTGGGCGTTGGAAGGAGGAAGACGGGGGCTCCCCGAGACAAGGGCACACTCAAAGGGGCGCCAAAGGGCGGCCGGACCCGCTGCCTCCCGAGCTGGTGCCCCTGAGGGCGGCTCGCAGCGAACAGGCCGCTGAGAAGGCGGCCCAACCCCGCCGGCGGCTGGCCCGGCCGGAGCGCCTGACTCACTAGAAGATGGTGTGGAAGCGGCGCTCCCGCCACAGCTCGGCGAAGCGCTCGAAACGGACGGTGTCGGCCTCCTGGAAGGCGCCAAGCAGCTCCTCACAATCCTCTTGCAACCCCGGGACCGAGCTCATCCTGCTACGACTCTACACTATACGCAGACTCCCTCACAAAATCCGCGAGGCGTCTGCGCACCCTCCCCGCGCATGCGCTGGCCGTTGCCGGGAGGTGCCGCTGGGGCTCCGCCGGGAGAGAGCGGGGTTGTCTTGACCTCGCAGGCAGGGATGGGGGTCGTTACTCGTCGTGGCAGGGGGGGTCCTGTTGGTGACCGGAGATCATTCTGTCGGCTCCGGGGGCCGTTGCTCCCCACCTCCCATTCCCCCCGCCGTGCAGGACGAGTCTGATCCGCAGGCACAGAGCCCCGTCGGCCAGCGCGCCCCTTAGCCAGCCCCGCAGTGGGGCACTCGGGGAGCAGCCCGTTGCAGGGGTAGAGGGATTTAGGGTGGGAAGGAGCGGCCGGGGAGTTCGGCCAAGCAGCCGCCGTGCCATAACCCTACGGAGCCTGGAAAAGCCGGTGGAGCTTCGGCGTTCCCCGTTCCTGTCCCCGCAGAAGCCCCCAGGAGACCCGGGAACGGCGGGGTCTTCTGAGGGAAAGGGAGCTCGGGAGCGCCGCGCTGCGCCCGCGCTTCGCAGCCGTGCAGACGTGACGCGCCGCCACGCTCCCGGACAGACGTGCCCCGCGAAGGGCTTCTGCCGGCGTCGTCGCGCTGGCACCCCGCCGCCGAGGGTCGGCTGGCGGTTGCCCCTCACCCAGAGCAGGGCCGGCGAAAAGGGCTTGGCGGTTGAGGGAAACCCTGTTTCCGCCTGAGCGAGCGCGGCGTGCAGGGGATCAGCCGGCGGCCGCCCCTTTGAGCTCAGGGGCAGCGTGCCGTCCGCTACCCACATGCACGGACACACGTAGGCGGCCCGGGAGAAGCCAGCCGGGCGGGGAGGGGTCCGCGGCTGCCGAGCCGCACGTAGAAGGTGGGTGGGCGCGGCCTCGCCAGCGGCGGGGAACCGGGTGGCGGGCGCTCAACTGCCCTGTGTACGTCGGGGCGAGCAGCTGCCGAGGCGGCGAGGGGAGAGAAGCGCTGGCGCCGGACAGCCCCGTACCCCGAGTGAGTACGGACCTGCGGCACCGGGGGAGGCGGGCGAACAGCAAGCACCGGCTCGGAACTGCAGTAATGTGGTTTTTGGGGGTGGTCAGGTTTAGCGCTGTCCTGCACCGGGAAGCCCTGTAGCCTTCTGGCAGCTCCCTGGGGAGTTTAGGGAACGGGGTTCTGGTTTCAGGGCTGTTGCCTCAGGAATTGTCTCTGCTGCCAAGGCTTGGCCGGGGCCGGGCTGCGGGCAGCCTGCGGTGTTGTGGGAACGGGGCTCGTCAGCAGCAGCAGCACCTGCGCTGGAGACCGGGACCCCAGGCGCCTGAAAGCTTCTGCATCCCTAGGGGTAGAGGGGTTGGGAACTCGGCTTGTGTGAGGTCGCCCCTGCGCTGAGGAAACCTTAATGGATGGAAAACTGCGCGTAGGAAAAGTAGGGAATAAGCATGGCATAGTGCGTTGCATACTGCCTTAGGGACATTTAAACCTGCAGGTGTTCCGCACTGTGACCAGGTTAACAGTTCACGTTTCGAATTCTCAGATGATCAGGCACTGAGAAATGAATTTTTAAATATGCTGGCTGTGGTACCGTGATGTTCTCCAATTCACCATTACCATCAACTGATTGATCCAAAGGTCGCTCCTTAAAGCTAAGCGCTTCAAACTGTCAGCGCCTACAATGACAGCAGCTTCCATAGCGCTTCAGGCACAAAAGCATCTTTCCACGTTTCCCCAAATGTGGCTGGAATCTAACCTCTAGCAGCCTTTTTTGATGAGTCGGAAAAGGGTGGCCAACAGCAGCTGTTGTCTTTAAGCAACACTGATTGTCACCGTCATTTGATTGTAGGAGCAGAATTATTTACCAGGGCTGTTAGATACGAACTAGACAAGTATTGGCAGCTGCAGGGGGACAGCTGCACCTGCTGGCATTTGGATTGGCTTTTTTTCCGCCCGCCCCGAAAATACCTTTTTATCTATCATTTGGATTAATCTTTAAAGACATCGGGCAGTGACCCCATTCATGCACTATATGACCCTGGCTTCAACAGATTGTACTGATTTTGAAATAGAATGCCAACGCTGTTGGGAAAACAGTTATAGTGTACTCCTCCCCACAACAGACTGGAGGACTCAAAGCACAAGAACGTTAATAATTGGCACATGATGAAGCAAGTTCATCATTACTTACATGTCAAACCCTACTTAGTTACAGAAGTTATCCCTTAGTTTAAAAGGAGCAGAGGATCTTGGCTCTGGAGTGATGCCAAATTTGTAAAGCTTGAGTGTTTTCTGATTTTTGTGGTTTAAGGGTGCAGTGATTTCTGTGCTTTTTCAGAGATGGTATTTCAAGAAATGTTAGGTGGAAATATATATTTCCCCCCCCCCCACAAGGCAAATGGGGATGCATGTGTAACAAAATGCAAGATGTGAGAATGAGGCTGTTGTGCCCACATGTCAACATGTACTAGTTCTTGCCTTATAACAAGTTTAGGTATAGAGTGAAAATGCAGAGAAAGACTTAAAAAAAAACCCCAAACCAAAACAAAAACCCAAAAAAAAAACCCAAAAAACCCCCAACCACCACCCAAACATACAGGATCTCTGAGGAATTCCCCTTCTGTAATTTTATTTTTTAATAAACTGCCTTCCAAACTAAAAAGTTACAAATGAAAATTGAAACAACAGATGATGTAAAGAAGAGCATGCTGGTTACTGTATTGTCTTTGTAACTCCAAAACAATAGGGAGTCCTCTTTACCCTTTTAATTCCTAGTTGTAGCTTTAAATGCCATTCAACCTGCATGGATATAAGTAACAGGGTGTTTTCTTCTTGCACGTCATGAGATAACTCTCTTTCTAAAGGCATTTAAAAGCATGCATTTTCAAACTGAACACATGAAAATCAACCATGTTTTCATGGATTTTCATGAAAATAAATAACGGCTCTTTTATTAAGTAGCATACTCAAAGTCCTGTATGTACAAACCCTCTGGGAGTGCCAAATAACTAGATCATACTCTACGGTGACAGCTCTCACACATGCCTTCTGCTTTCAGACATTCCAACCACAATAAAACATCACAAAAGATTTTTAATCTGTGCAAGAGGAAGCAGTGTTGATTTAACAGGACAGAAAGAGTTGCGAGTTCAAGTTATTTGCGTGTAATGAGAGCATCTGAAATCACCTGGAGACCTCACAGGATTGAAATGAGTTTTTGTTACTAAGGGCGTTCTTGATGAGATTAAGAGGTTTCATAAACATCCTCTGCTCCTCTGTCTCCCTCTCTGTTGCTTTCTTTGTTTAGCTTCCCATCAGAAAACCTGCAGCATCCCTCACATCTGAGTTGTTAAATGTATGCTTAACCTCTTTCATACATGTGTGTAGTTTACTTGATAGAGGGGGGTTAACCATTGTGTTTCAGGCCAGCAGGACACAGCTGCTAGGGCAAGACAATTTATAAAGGTTTTTGCAAAATAGAGCACTTGTATGTCTAGTGTCAAAGTTTGCAGGGGTAGGTAAGTCAGACCTCAAATACAAAAGGAGTTTCAGTTACGGTGCACAGTGGTTTAGTTCACCTCAGAAAGTGGTTTTGCCATTTGTCATTTCTGTATTTTAGAGCAGAGAGAACGGATGAACAGAAAGATCACAGATGTCACAAATTAGAAACAAACCCTCTCTTTTATTGAATTTTGTACTGTTACACAATCAAAAAGAAATACAGTCACAAATATGTCAAAATGTTTCAAGAGAAATATCAATTGCAATACATTGTACTTGGTTCCAAAAAGAATTCCATTAAAATATACCACTTCTTCATGAGAGAATACTGCTATTATTCACAAAATCTACCATACTGTATACAGCCAGTAGCAAACTCTAACTTTTTGGTAACTTGGCAAGCCTTGCTCAAGGTAAACAGGGAAGCAGAAGGAAAATGACAAGTCATTTCTAGCATTTGGATCAGAAATCACAGCTCTCCAGGATGGAGCTTTCCAGGGAGTCTAGGGCATAATTGCTAATAGTATTTTGAAGGGAAGCTGGTTACCCAACTCACCAATTCCTATGAAAGTGGTCTTCCTACAAAGTACTTCTGACCTGTGAAATGTTGATGCTGGACAATTACAGTTTGAGTAACATGCCTAAGTGCAGTGATATTTGAGTGAGATACGTGTTCTGTTCTGCAGCAGCTAATCAACAGGGACAGGAACAGATGGTTAACCTCAGGCACATCCAACCTAGTTGACAGTGGTCAGGGACTCATGTCTCCCAGCTTCCATACATAGTTCAAAGGAAATGGTTCATTCAGCAGTCAAACAGGGGGAAACCTTGCCAACAGATAGTGGTGGGACAGCTCATATTCCTGCCTTCAGCTACCATTGTTCAGCTCTTTCATTAAACATCTTTTTAAATAATGAACAATTTACTGTTAAATGTGCAGCTCAATCTGTAATCAGCAGGATTTTCTGATCCTACAGTTATTTCATGGAAACAGTTGATTAATCCAAAACAAGCTTTTTAGTCTTCAAGTTGTTATGTGTGAAGTTTAAATTCTTCTCTCTGACCTTACTCTCCCACTTCTTTAATTCAGTAATCACTCGGGGAGGGCTTCATGTGTGTGTACACGGACACACAGGAAAGGGAACTTAATAGTGAATTGTTTCAGTTTCACCCCAAGGTTTTCAAAGGTCAACACAGTCTAAGCCTATTTCAGTACATGGGAGGAAGGTATGTTAGAAAGGTGTACTTTGGACTCTGGGCTACCTTAATTTACTCAGTGTATTACACCTGAGATCAAGTTCCTGGACAGCAGATGGAAGTGAGTTCCTGGAAGCTACAGCTGTAGTTAGCTATGACTACTTACAGGGACCTGCTGGAGAGAATCCAACGGAGAGCCACAGGGACAATTAGGGGACTTCAGCACCTCCCCTGTGAAGAGAGACTGAGAGACCTGGGGCTGTTTAGTCTTGGAAAAAACCGAGAGGGGATCTCTTCAATGTGTATAAATAGCTGAAGGATGGGTGTCAAGTGGAGGGGTGCAATCTCTTTTCAGTAGTATGCAATAGTAAGACAAGAAATGGGTTCAAGCTTGAACATATAAGATTTCACCTCAACATAAGGAGAAACTTCTTTACAGTGAGGGTGATGGAGCACTGGAACAGGCTGTCTAGAGAGGTTGTGGAGTCTCCTCTGGACACATTCGAAACCCATCTGGATGCATTCCTGTGCAGAATACCCTTAGCCGTCCTGGTTTGGCAGGGGGTTGGACCCAATCATCTCTGGAGGTCCCTTCCAACCTCTAATATACTGAGATACTTTCAGATAAAGGAATGAATGATGTCATAAACACTGATTTAAAGATTCCTTTGCTTTTTACCAAAACCATCACTGCTGTTGATAAAAACACCTATTAGAATCCATGTGTTAAAGCAGTACTTTATGAATTAAATGAAATTTATTATTGTGACCATAGCTATGAAGGCATGGTTTGACTTCTGCTGTGGTCAAGATAACCTGCTATAAGCTAACTTTGTTACTCTCCTCAGCTTATTTCCACATCATCAAGCATGTTTTGTATGCATAAGGAAACACAGGAGTTTTTTTCCTTTACTACTGGTGAAGCACAAATGGTCTAATGCAGCACCTTAATGGGTTTAAGCTAACAGATCAGCTACTTTTTTAAAGAAAAAAAGAATATTCTTCAAAATTACTAAGACCTTTAGAAAATAATGTAGTCTAGAAGCTCGTCTGCAAAATAGGTTTAGAATCAGACTGGGTGTTCTTAGAGGGGGGAAAAAACCGAAATCAAAAATCCAGCGTAACACCACAACCAAAACACGTGCACAGCTGACCAAAGAGCAGTAGCTGAGTTATATACTTCTGGACTTTGCCAGCTCCCACTTGCATTTAGCAGAGCTCTCACAAGGCCACACAATCTGTTCCTTTTCCATGCATTCTTAAGCATCCCTTGGAGGTTTGCAGGGTTTGTCGGTGGTTTTGGTTTTGTTGTTTGGGGTTTTTTTACCCTAAACAAATACAGTTACTGCAGTTCATTCCATTAACTGCTTAAGTCACTTTTGCCAGGACAGAAAAAAATTCTATACCTTGTTGTAACATAAAATAAAATGTGAGAGTTGGGAAGATTTAGATGAAATGACTCACTTAAAAATGACAGCTCCTGTCATTAAGATCAGAGATGACTCCAGCAAGCTCATAACCTTATGTGACCTGCATGACTTATGTCTTCCTCCTCTTTTTACCACGGTTTTCTCAATGAAAATTTACATTCCTCTTAAAGTACACTGACAAGGACCTGAGAGGTCCAAACAGGTCAGAGTCCTCCTAAATAAGGTCTAGATTAGCAGGTATGAAGTTTTTCTTGGGAGATGAAAAAGGATAACCCACTAGGCGAGCTCAGAGCTTGCCGAGGCAGAAAGAAAAAGCAAAACCTACTTGTACCTTTCACAGGGTCAGCAAAGCTCTCCTCACTGTTTCACAGAATCATGTCAATCCATGCAGGGCTAAACCTAAGGGATGGCCCCAACAGTCTATGCTTTACTTATGCCTTTATCAACCTTATTATTAAACCTTCTAACTGCTGAGAGAGGTGCCCTGAAAAGAATGCAACCCAAGAGACCTCACACAGGAGGTAAGCAGTAGCTCTGCCAGAGAACTCGATTAGCTTTGTACACTTAAAAAACACTGCATTGAAATCTTTAGTATTTAGTAGCAGGTGTATGTAGTAAAAATGAAGCTTAGGGTCTAGCAAGCCTGTCCACTTTCTCTTCTTTGTGCAACATCTACTCCAACTTTAAGTATGTAACCATCTTCTGCTACCAGTGCCCTATTTTTTTTTTTTTTTTTAAATCAGTAGTTAGTAGACTCCATTTCATTTGATACAGTGCTTGTTTCAGTGAATTCAGTAACAGCAATTCTAGAAAACAGGTTAAGATTATACTGATTACAAAATACCAAAAAACCCAGTGAAACCAATTCTTGTGACAGTCCACGTTTGATTTCTTATGCTGAATTGTAAGAATGATTTGGGCTGGAAAAGACCTGTAAGATTATGAAGTCCAACCACTGACCTACCACTACCAACTCTGCTGCTAAAACATGCCACTCAGCACCACATCTACACAACTTTTGATACCTCTAGGGATGATTTAACCACCCACCCTGGACAGCCTGTTCCAGTGCCTGACAACCATTTTAATGAAGAAATTTTTCCTAATGTCCGAATTGAGATCATCTTTTAAAGTATTTCAAAGTATGCGCAAAACACCTTGGCCATATTTACACATTACAGGGTTCTATCGGTCAGATCATATTTTAGGACAGCAAAATGAGAAAAGTCAAAGCCACTGGGTCAACAGCACAAGAATGTAGAACCGAGTTTTATCATCAAGTACCAGCTCAATTTTTTAATTGTGCAGCTTTGTGATAAAAATCCATCTTTAATTGATCACTCCTATGAATTTACTTTCTCCTGCTTTCCAGTGTTACCTTGATAAAGCTTCCAGAGATAAGCCTTTAAGCTGTTCCTAGGAAGAATCCTTCCACTCTGATGTGACATAAACATGCCATCTCCTCACTTGCAAGTTTGCTAACTGGTGTGAGAACAGATTTAACAGTTTAACATCTTTGGCGAGCGGTAGTACAACACTGTTGAGGAGACTTCAGTACTGGATAGGCTCAAATAAGTAATGCGGAGATGTTACAATCAAAGGAAGGAAGCAGTGATGCCCAATCAACTCTACATTAAAAAGGGAACACGGATGAACAATAACCACTAACAAAAATATAAATTATCTCATTTCTCTCAGATAACACACTCCCCAAGGGGGCCTGGTCCACATATAGTTTATTGATGTAAGAAAACAATACAGTTAGTGTTAGATCCAACCACAAAAGAGCAAAAGAATGAGTGGATGAAGGTTTTGTACAGTACATATAGGAAAATAAGATGTTTGTGACAACTATATATTTCTAAATAAAAAGGTTTCTAAATATATTCAAGTTATTGAAATCTACATGAAAACATATGGATGTTAATAGCAACAAGGTGCATAAAACCAAAACATCAAAATATTGAGCAACTCAATGATGTACTAGATAAAACTTTGCTCACAATGCAAGATGTTTTACGGTCTGCTTGAAATATCACCTATACCACACAGGGTAAGCTGAACATTTAGATTTAAGTTCATACACAATATTAGCATTAACTTCAACAACTACAGGCAGGGAATTTTCTTTTTAAGCTGGCAAAGTGACTACTTTAAGAACATCAAACTCTCTCTAAATTGAGAACGTATCCAAATAAAATGCTGCTAGCCCTTTCCAGATAAAGTCTTTCCTTTGACTACCCACACGCATTTAAGTCAAAAGCATGAGACAGCATTTAAGAACAATTTACATTACAATGTGATTAAAATAATGACATAATCCAGGTTTAAACATGATTTCATAGGCAAACAAAAGAAGATTCTTCTTAAAAACTAGTTTTTATAAATGCAGGATATATTGCATGAGGAACTGCTGGTATTTTTATTTTTTTTTAAGAAAATATATTGTGCGATTGTGGCTACAATGCACTGCTGCAAAGCATTGTTGTTTCTTATAAAAACTATTAAAATAAAAAACTTACTTGAACATAAAGAGAGCACAAGTCTTCCAACGACCTATGAAAAGCAGGATGGAAGTGTTCCCAGTTTCACCTGTGTTGACATTTTACTAATGACAAGTTTTGGTGACCAACTCCCCAGCCAAAAAAAATAAATACTATTTTATTTATTTTACTTTTTTTTTTTTTTTTTAAATCAGGTGCATATTTCAAAGCTGCTATTGCAAGTGTGTTTTAAATGTAATGGACTTAAAAGTGTATGTACCAAAGAATTATAAAAATGCACTACAGTTTGAGTTATTGTTACATAAAGAACATATTAAAAAGACTGTCAAAATAAGTAGAAAGGGGATCAAAACTGAACTAACTGAATTAGTGCAGTACTGTAGCCAGGCTTCTAAAATCAGATATAGAAAATATAAATAGACTGCTTTAGGTGATGATTCACCAGTGTCCAAAAAAGGAACAAGTATTGTGAAAACTCAGTTAACTTGATCCAGAGCTCTGAGCAGTTCTTCACCCTGTAGCAGGTTTCTGTTGCCTTGTATGGGAGCGTTTACTTCGCAATCGTAACTCGTGAGCTGGGGTAGTCCACTTTCATCCATCGACTGCCCTAGAAGTTTACTTGCTATGTCTAAAAGGAGGGAGGGGAAGGAGAAAAAGTGCACTTTATTCACCACAATCAACCTTACCTCCTTTAGGAGATTTTGGAGGAAACTGTCAATGTGGTTTTGTTATTCAGTTCTTTCACACAGTCCCTCTCCACCCACCTCTAGCTATTAAAAGAAGTCACTAACCAGTTGATAGTAGAATGATTGTCTTTTGCTCCACTCCACTATGACCATTTGTTTTGCATCCCTTTACACGTTTCCAAGTAAGTGTTGCATTTCCTCCACGATCACCTGTCTGCTGGAATAAAGACCCCTAAGAAAGACATAAAATATACATTATTTAATAAGACGGTTTCTTTCTGGCTCTCTGTGTCCCTCTTTTAAACTAACTTCTTGTCGCTAATTACTAGTGTAGGCATCGTTACATTCAGAACTTGGGGGCAAACATATTTCCAAGTGTACTGGCCTTAAAAATTATTGAAAAGGAAACCAAACAGATTTCAAGACCTTACTTCCCTTACAGAAAACAATCACTAAATCCCGGTTATCATCAGTTACCATTCTCATGATTAGCATGTACCTGTACACATACACACCCACTTAATTACCACTGCTCTTATGTGAGTAAGCATCAGGTTTTCATTGAAGTCTCTAATGGTATTCTGAACTGGAATTAATAGTAAAGACAGGAGATTTAGGAATCTTGAAAGGTCAATTCTATCTAAATTCAAGATGTAAATTCTGCTTGCTCTCCAGTTATTGCCACCAAGCTATCTGACACATGTCTTGTAGGGAATGTAGTCCTGAACCATTCTCTTGCAGATACAGCTCCTTAGCATATTGTTTTGACAGCAGTATAGAAGACACAGAGATTAGAAAGCTTTTAAAGGCTCCACATAATTAGGATAAGTAGAAAGAAGCTGCCACTGAAATAGATGGTATGGCAGGAAAAACCCCACCATCTTAGTATCAAGGCTGCTAGCAAAAGTAGTTCAACCTGCAAGGTTTTGTCATGTTAGTAGTACTGAGTGCTGCAGTAAGAGGGAAAGATATTTCAGAATGCTGTTGTCATCCTGAACATTTTAAAAACATACATTTTCAGGTTATAAAATACATGCAAGTCAAAAGGGCAGTTGTATAATAGGACAACTCAAACTTAGAAGCTGCATTTCATAGTAAGCCCAGTCACCTGCATTGTTGCTGGTTTGTATTTTTCACTGTGAATGCAGTACAGCCCTTTGTATTAAGAAAGATAACAGCTCCTGTCTTTTTCAGTGTAATGATTTGGATCAATTTCATAATCTTAGTATAACACATGTTGCCTTTCTCCAATTCTTCTGTTTTCTAGAAAATGGAAGTAGTATTTTAGTCTTCACTTATTTCCACTCTTTGCAAAACAAGTCCCGCTTCATACAGCTAAGAAGTTGAGGCACATTTTTGCACAATCCCAGAATACTACGTTTTATAAGACTGGGTTTAACATCATTTTTCTTTTGTGCATACTCAGGGCCTAAGTTCATACTCTCAGAAATCCACTGTGGAGAAAGAAGCCAAACAACAAAAGTATTTGCTTGAAATAATGTCAGTAAGACATGGAAAATTCAGCTTCTGACTGTGCAGAAACCATCAGAATGTTTGAAATACTTTTGTCAGGAACAGCAAAAATCAAAAAGGTTTGGCAAAGGATAACATTTGAGCCTGTAGGTATGAAAAAGATACTAGGCATAGAAGCCTGAACACCATTCAGCAATTAATACAGAACTACTTGTGTTCAGTGCATCTAATGACATCCCATGCTATTTAGAATGTTTTATCAGCAGCATTATCTGACAGCTGCATCACCATCACATGATAAAAAGATAGTAAAATTCCTTGCAGAGCTGTGAATTCTTGCAGGGCTACTGGAAGTCACAGAACATCATGCATGAAAGTGCAAAACGTTTAGCAAATGAAAACAGTGGCATAAGTATGATTATTTTAAATGAAGTGTGTTTGCCTTGTAGAAAATAAAAAAAGGACATATAAAACTTTTCCAGCTCTTCTAGAGGACAGCAACATTAAACACAGTGATTTGTCTCATGCCCAAAACATAACACTAACACAGGAATAATTCATAGTTCAGAAGGAAAATATGCAAGACATGATGGATGACTACACCTAGGAGACAGACCACTACAGAAACAAAGAGTCTCAAAGACTACATTGCAATAGAGGAGCTAGGAATTAACCAGAAAGAACTTAAGAGAAGAGGGAATTCACAGTGAAGGCAAGAAGAGTAATGGTGAAGCTCAGGATTTTGAAATACTAAGAACTGATAGTAAGAGAAACATTTGGAGACAAAATACCCTTGCAGAAAGTAACAAGCTGGACAGCCTCAGTTAAATGACTGAACTTAAAAACTCTTTTTAACATCTAGGACAGATGTTGATGCGCTACTCATGATCACACACACTAATACTAGAGAGTGTGCTCAGAATTAAAGTGGTAGGAATATACATTTGCTAGGTTACATGAATTCTATTCCTTTATGGTTCAGATGGTCTTATCTGATCAAATAAAGGAATTTCAGACTTGAGGAAGCATAAAAAGAAGCATAAAACCACTATATCCAGTACTGACAAATACAAAAATTGAATTTAAATTCAAAAGTAAAATGAAAATTGCAATTACAAATTGTAATGTCTTACATTTATGTATATTCTACTGAAGAACACATGTTCACAAAAGTGTATCTTCTACCTAAACAAGAAGCGTGCTTGGGTATAGAGAGCACTTTTGAAAGAGCTAACAGTGAAGGAGAACCAAAATTGGAGTATCTGCATGTATGTGGGAATTTCATTGTTGAATAATTATCTCTAATCCCAAGATTCCACTGTATACAAACAGCTAAACTCCGGAGTCTGCACTGATGCCTCATTTCAGAAATTGCAAGGTTAAAAGTGAATATTTTAAAACGTTAAAACAAAACTCACAATTCCAACTGCCTGAAAAAGTGAACCATCATGTTCCATTTTTCGTTTTCTCTGAGCATTATGCAAAGCTAGCATCTTTGGATTTAGTTCTTCATCCATTGCAGTAGATCTAAGGAAAATTGATTCAGGCTGTTAAGATGTTTCTACTATGCTCAAGCCACTCTTCTTTTGTGGATACTTATACACAATATCACAGAACTGAAATTATGAGCTATATTACTTTTCTTTCGTAATTGATTCATTTCAACAATTGTTGTCAACAAATATAGCACATGTTAGCTTTTAATATCTTGCTGTGAAGCTTAGAATGAGTTACAACAATTTTTGCAGAAAAAAAAAGAAAAAGCCTAACGGTTCAGCAATTCACTTTCAACAGGAAGGAGGAAGCGAAGGGTGAGGAAAATATTCTGAATATTTCTATGTAGAGATAAATCTTCTATGTATCAAAAGGCTGATGTCTGACTTTGTGGAGCTTTCTGTCGTAAGTATTTACTACATATGCCACAGTCCATCATTACAAATTAGGGCTAATTTCAAAAGCAATAAACAGAGTCTGTAGTTGCCTCTTACCTCATAACTACATAAGCAAGAAAAGCCCCAGAAATACTGTGGAGGTGTAATGACTTGTAAACTGCCTACTGTATTCTTTTGGAAAGGCTTCATGTCAGATACAAGAGTAGAACCAAATTTATGGACAGATTGCATACAGTAACTGTCTATTACCCAAGATGTTTATGTAACAGCTACTGTGAAATTAACTTTATAGAAGCTGACTGTAAAAACAAAACATGAAAAAACACCCATCTTATTTGAAATGTCCAAATTTAAATGTAGCCATTTTTAATCTGAAGTAGAACGCTGAAGACAACATGGGCAGTACTTAGGTGTATTGTATCTAGTTCTTGAACAGATACTAGGGCTTAAGCTACACTTTTGAAATACCTTTTATTCAGAGTGACTGTTAGCAAACTGGGTGCTCCTGGACAAGATTTTTCTGTCTGATCCAATACTCCTTTTGCTGCTCTGACTGGAGATGCAGTTCGACTCCTGTTCCCACTGTAAGGTGATGCTGGGGCACTACTTGTTTCATTGACTACGCGGACAGGAGATGAAGGAACAATTAGCGTCTTCACATCCTCCACTTGTTCTGTGGCTGGCTTTATTTCATCAGCAGTACTTGATGGTGTCTGAGTCTGCTGAAATATGGTAATGGTGGTTGCACTCTGGGAGCTGGAAGAACTGCTTTCCAGTGGAGAGAGTTGATCAAAGGATCGCAACTGGAAGTCATCATCCATTGGGATGTAAGGAGCCAACATCTCCAAATCTAAATCAGTTTCCTAGAAAAGAGGTGAAAGTGGTAAATAGGTAAGAACATCTAAGCTACAACATCATGGTTTCATTGAGGCTCTTCCTTTTATCAATCCCTACAGATTTTTTTTTGCTATTTATTTTAATAAAAATAGTACATAGAAGAGGAAGGAGCTTGCTGAAGGCATTAAGAGAGAGAAGCACACTGAGAATAAATATTAAGATGACAGAATTAATTTAGCACACATTACCTGAGTAGAAAATGGATTTTTTGCTTCTGTATCTATTGCAAATAATTTCTCCACTAATTCCAGTTTGAATTCATTAGCCATATCATTATCCACATCAAAGCAGTAGTCATTGGGACTACTGGGCTGTGAAAACATCAAATGCAGTTTTAAGTTTCTGTCATTACATCATTCTGCATTGTGTCTACAGATTCTCTGAAAAATGTCCTATGTAAAAGCTAATTCCAAGCTACAGTTGCACAAAATTGAAATGGGAAAGGAAAACACATTTGTCAGTACACATTCCTATCTACCCCACTGGGGAAGCACCCAATTAGTTGGACCTCTACAGTGATTTATGTCAACTAATTTTCTGTTTAGAAGTTGTCTCTGAACCATTTTTAATACAAAGACCAATCCCAAGCTCTTCTCATTTCTCTCAAGTGACATTGCATGCATTTACAAGACTCTGGTGAAAAGAAAATACTCAGTATGAACATCTGTCTGTCTCCTCAGATCACGACCTGCGCTTAAGTCACAACATGGAAAATTTTCATTCCCTCTGTCAGCTGTATCCTTAACCAGATTCGCTCCACAAGCTCCAACAGCAGCACATATATTTTAATGACAGCATATCCAAATTACGTAACTAACCTCAGGTGAACTTTGGCTGGTGCTTGCATCAGAAGGGCTGGTTGGTTGCTCTTGCACCTGAGGCATGGTAAAAGAAAGTTCGAGTGGCTCTGTGTTTGGCTCCAGCTTTGATACAACTTCTCTATTGAGTGCAGGATCAGCATTGCTACGAAGTGGCTTTGTAGTTTCAGAGGCAGGTAGTGGGGACATTGCCATATTTATATTCTGCAATTTCTCACTGGATGAGGGGAGCATTACATCGTTATACAAAGGAACTTCATCACATTGTTGTTCATCAGACTCTATAAAAATTAAAAGAAATCATCAACCTAAGTAACAATACTCTGCATGTCTATGGACCTCATTAAATTTAAACAGCACAGTTCACTGTTACAGTGGGCAAGTCACACTGGGAGGTTATTTTTCAAAACGTACTGCAAAATACTAACTACCAATTATCAGGCTTTCTAATTCAAATGCTCACCCACCATTACTGCTGAAATCTAGAGAGATAATTGTGTCTCCTGCAGCTGGGGCCAGCACAGTTAAAGCATCTGGTTCCTGTTTAAGTTTTTCAAATAGGTTGTTGCTATCATCCAGGTCATCTTTGCTGAATATTTTGGTCATTTTCATATCAGGAGACTCCACTGGTTTCAGCATACACTCAGTTTGTCCAAGGGAAAAAATTAAGTCCTTCTGAACAATCCCACTGTCAGACAGAGAGGAAGATGACTTAAATACAGCTAGAAGGAGTAAACTCAGGCTTAAGTTTTCTAAGTTGGAAAAGGAAGAAGAAAAAAAAAAAAGCAAAACAAACACAACACCACCCAGAACTACCACACACCCCCCACAATATTATTAAGATAGGAACTTAATATTTTTCCCCCCTTACTCATTCTTCCTCAAATTTAAGAGGCAATGCACCACCAAATTGTGGTGCCATTGAAAAAAAAAAAAAAAAAAAAAAAAAAAAAAAAAAAAGAAACCCAAAACAGAACACCACAAAACCCAAACAGAGCAAAAAACAAAACCACACCAAAAAACCCAAATCAAAACCACAAACCAAACAAAAACAAAATACCAACAGCAAAACACCCAAACCCATGCTTTTCTGAAAGTATTGAGAAAGTAATTAAAAAAAATAATTAAGAAGTTCAGTTATTTCCTAGAACACTTTTTTCTAAATGAATGAGCAATATGTTGGTAGGTAGGTGCTGGTTCATTCACTGGAGTTTTTCAAAATTAACTGAGGGCTATTGTACAACTGCAGCAAAACCAGTCAACAGTCTGCCTTCAGCTGAAGCTTTCAATTAAAAGAAGGGTTCTAAAGAAGAAAAAAAAATAATAAATGGGATTAAGAAAGACACCATTACTGCTGCTCTGGCTCCATGACTATAGGTTATTAGTGACATTAACTGCTCCAGATTAGTAAATGCAAAGATTAGTAAGCTGTCTGGAGCGCGCACTTTGCCAAATGCTTCCATCGTGGGAGGTACTGAAGAGGCTGGCCCTATGCTCATTTGCCTGCAGAGTTCTTCACTAGATCAAAAAAAGTTGGTTTTAAATACAATTCCTAATTCTAACACTCATACTATTCTAACCAAAATGTAACAAGTAGTAACATCATCATATATTCAACAGAGGATCAAGCTCTCAAACTTGAACAAAAGCTGCAATGCCATTAGAAACTGACTTTGTCTTCAATAAAAATGATGTCAAATAACAGCAACGTCCACACAACTTACCTCAACACGTAGTTTACACATACAATGCACTGTGGCTGAGAATTCTTAGTGTTGTATATAACAGTTGCTTGAGTTTCAACCCAGACATAGCCACCTTGTTTAGCGAGCATTCTGTACTGTCCTGTTGTCACCTGCCCTTTCGTGAACACTAGAAGCAGAAAGGACACCAGTTTTAACTACAGGCAGAAAAAAATGAAACTATTTCAGACAAGTATTTACTGCAGATTCATATCTGCAACTGGAAATTCTGCTGCTGCTTTCCCTCAGTGTTCTATCTCATCTATTGCAGTTGGAGGGCTTTAAATACATTTTTTCAACTTACTGTCATGGTGTGTTTTGGTCAGATGATCAGAATCCAGTGCATGATAGTACTCATAAATAGAGCGACCCAGGAGCTCCTCTGGCTCATACCCCATCAACTCTGTAATTCTTAAAAACAAGGGGAAAAACTGCTGAGTAAATGCAGACATGGACTAGCACAAATACCAGAGTATTTGGATGCTTGCACATCTAGAAAAATCTTGAGTCACTTCCATACACATTTACAGCAATCCTGGTTTACTGGGATTTTTCATTTTGGAAATAAATTGCTATTTTTACGCTTCTTTAAAAGAAGCATTTCAGCAGATACAAATATTCAATGAGAAGTAAAATCTTATAAATCATGGTAGGTAGACAGGATTAAGCAAATTCCTGCAACGAAAAGAAATAAGGAATGATTTATTCCTCCCCCGGAAGCCCTCTCAGCTTTTACAGAAAACAGTATTTTCTTTCAGCCCTTAGAGGGCAGTGCTAACCCGGGGAACACATTTATTTTGGCCTACTCTGCATGCAGAATGTGACCAAATAAGTACTGTTTATGAGACACCAGACTAGAAAGGTAGTTAGTGCAGAGGACAGAAAATAACCTATACTAAAATCAATTTGTACTTAACTGCAGTATCTAATTAGAAGTTTAGTTTTGTTATAAAGAAAAGGAAACAGGTAGCAACAAAGCAAAAAAACCACCCAAACAAAAACACCCAGCAAACAAACAACAACAACAAAAAAAAACTCCAAACAAAACCAGAAACACCAAACCCACAACCAAAAAACAAACAATCCAAGCAACAACAAAACCCTAAACAGCTCAGGCCAATGATTTCCTTCACTTCTGTTTTTTAACTTTGGAAAGCTGTGTTTCCAGAGGGTAGAAAGAGCCATGTTACATATTTGAGTACTTCATCAATTTGTACCCGAACACAAACTCTGATTATCAATATCAGATATACTGCATTAAAAGTATAGCTGAACTATTTATTTCAGGCTGGACAGATGGGCAGAATCCAACGGCATGAGATTTGACACATCCAAGTGCCGGGTTCTGCACATTGGCCACAACAACCCCATGCGGTGCTACAGGCTGGGGTCAGAGTGGCTGGAGAGCGGCCAGGCAGAAAGGGACCTGGGGGTACTGGTTGATGGTAGGCTGAACATGAGCCTGCAGTGTGCCCAGGCAGCCAAGAAGGCCAATGGCATCCTGGCCTGCATCAGGAACAGTGTGGCCAGCAGGAGCAGGGAGGTCATTCTGCCCCTGTACACTGCACTGGTTAGGCCGCACCTCGAGTCCTGTGTCCAGTTCTGGGCCCCTCAGCTTAGGAAGGATGTTGACTTGCTGGAGCGTGTCCAGAGAAGGGCAACAAAGTTGGTGAGGGGTTTGGAACACAAGCCCTACGAGGAAGGCTGAGGGAGCTGAGGTTGCTTAGCCTGGAGAAGAGGAGACTGAGGGGTGACCTTATTGCTCTCTACAACTACCTGAAGGAGGTTGTAGCCAGGCAGAGGTTGGTCTCTTCTCCCAGGCAGCCAGTACCAGAACAGGAGGACACAGTCTCAGGCTGCACCAGGAGAGGTTTAGGCTGGATGTTAGGAAGAAGTTCTATACAGAGAGAGTGATTGGCCATTGGAATGGGCTGCCTGTGGAGGTGGTGGAGTCACCTTCATTGGAGGTGTTCAGGAAGAGGCTTGATGGGGCGCTTGATTGCATGGTTTAGTTTTTTAGGTGGGTTGGATTTGTTGATGGGCTGGACACGATGATCTTGAGGGTCTCTTTCAACCTGGTGTATTGTATTATTGTATTGTATTTGGTGGGGTTTTTAGGACTGGAGAAAGCAGACACTGAGGAAAGGCCAGGGGAAATGGCTGCAACAAAATACTTCTGACAAGTATTACACACTTTCTCTACAGTCACTAGAAGGCACCACCATCTTTGACAAATCTGAACTCCTTCCTATTTTTTCAGTAACTGGTAGAATCTTCCATTTCAATATAACTGCTGCCACTAAAGACCAGTCTGAACAGGCAGTTAACTGCAGGCTAAGGATTTATTCCACAGTAATAACCCTGCATCCTCCTTAGATTTAAAAATTTGGCTTTTAAATAAGGCATCGTGATCTGTTATTAAGAGGCAAAGTATCCCACTGATCCATTGTGCAGATGAATCAGGTTAATGAGTTAAGAATACGTAAGTGTATAAGGTCAACATTAGCCAACATGTTCCAACCCTGCAAATCCTTCATGCAGGCTCTTTTTTGAAGTACAAAATATATATTACCTTTAAAGTACAAAATATGTATTACCTTTCATCACAATAGGAAAATTTCATGTCAAGACTGTGACGACTGAGGAATGTTTTACTGTCCAAAGGGACCTCAATGTTTGATGGATGAGGAATAGGTTCACAGATCAACACCAGACATGTCATGGGGGGCTTTTTGTAGCCACAGTGAGTTTGATTACCGCAAGTGTCATACACACGAATGTGTCCAGTGCAGTGGAGTACCTACAGGAAAGTTGTATTGTAAACAAAGGCTGGGTTCTTGTCTGTCAGACAGCACAACAACATTTTCATTGGCACACCCAGAGCAAAGTTCTCCCCCTCCCCACTCCTTGATGTGACAGTAACAGGAAGGCGGCGCTGCTTTCAGATAGATGGCTAAAGGTGAGCAGCAGTTCTCCTCATGCCACATAGACTGCAATGAGTACATAGACTGCCAACTCTTTCCTTTTGGGCACTGGCTGAAGCAGCACCAGACATTACTATGTCTCTGTGAACTTCCTCCTAAGTCACATGAGTGCTGACACTGATAAGCAACTGCCTCAGCAAAAGGTATCTTACTATTTAAATTTGAAAGTTATGGTAATAGTAGCAACCTCCATTTTAGGTTTTCTGATCTCTAACATCACTGCTGCAAACACATTCCTCAAGAGACAAGAAGTTTTGCATTTTTCATTGTTACTTTTGTTTGCTTTAACCATTCTGAAGTAGGAATTGTTCACTGCAGTAAAGAAAGATGTTTGATCCAGAATAAGTTATAAAAGAGAATTGTGAGCCATAATACTACTCAATACAGCAAAAGGTTGCTTTTTGTCCAGAGGAGAAAATGCATTCACTGCAGAAAGTTATCAGGCTGCGCTTTTTGTTCCAACTGTTACAAAAGGGATAGCCAGCTGCATCAGAATGAATGGTATTCAAGTCCTTCAGAGAAACCTCAACTGTCACATTTACAGTGTTAAATCAAAAGAAATCAGGTATCAGCACAAGTAGTGTCAAGAACTTTTTCTGAGAGGTGGCTGTATGCAAACAGATCTAGTAATTAAAATTTCTAGCAAGTAACTGACCTCTAAGTGTTTTGAGAAACTATTTTCAGTTAATGAATTCTCTAATTTTAAAACATTGTTTCAGTAACCTCTGTTATTTACTCAGCATTAAAATTCAGCATGTTGAAGCATAATCAGTTAAGTACTTAGTGTAACTCAAGCTTGTTACATTAAGTAAAAATGTTGAAATACACTGTTATGACATTTGAAGAGGAGGCTGTCAAACTATACAAAATATCCCTTTGTGTTAGTTACCTTCCATGTAGCAGACTTTATGTTCACTGTTCTCCCCCTGCTAGTCAGCGTGCACTTCATTCTGAGAAAAAAGCTGCGCTCTGTGTTCTGCTCTTTGCCCTTTTTCACAGGACCTAGTAAAGGCAAACAGTAAAGCAAGTCTTCAGCTCTCGGATCATTTTCCAAAGGCACAAAAAAAGTTGGAGAACTCCAAGATGAGGGGAAGACCCAAAAATTAAAGAGATAAACCTGACAGCACCTTAGGATAACCACTTCTCAGAATGAATTCTACCATGAGGCAGGCAGAAACCTGAAGTTTTTATGTTTTAAGATTGGTATATTTGCAGCAAAATTCACTCCCCTAGATTTCAGGGGAAAAGGAGCAGGGAGAAAGAAAGGCTGATTGACTATTTAATGGATTTTGAAAATTTTGAGAGAAGACAAGAAAAGCAAGGGCAGAATGAGAAGCTGTTGAGTTGGTTTCCACTGAAATGCACCAATAACTCACTGGGTAAGAGGCCTGCAGCTCTTCAGGACTGCAGTGATTTTAGATTTTCAATTCAGAATTAACAATTCAGCTGTCAATATTCATCCAAATATTTCCATAGTGATTTACACTCTTAAACAGGGACTGAGTTTTTAAACACATTATTAGCATTCTTGGGAGGGAGGGGGAAGTAAAGACATTCTAATATGAATCTTAGAGGCACTGATTTTTTATCTTTACTTGCTAACAGCAGGCTTTAAGTTGAGAGTTTTGCCTTCACAGGGGAGACCCTTTCAGAGTTGATTACTAGCTCAGCTGTTCTGGGCAAAGAAATTGCAAACTGATCCTATCAGGAGAGCTGCAAGCAGCTCACTGTGTGCGGAAGGAGGAAATGAAGCACCTAGGATAAGGAGCAGTGGAAGAACAAGTTTGCCAAAGTGTGCTAAGGAGTGAGGACCAAAAAATGGCAGAGAGTGGAACTTTAGATCACATGAGCTTACTTCTGATACATGTTTATACAATAATTTGTTCTCAACCTCCACAGAAAATAGTAGCTATGAAATTTTTCGTGGTGGCTTGCACTGCAGCTACTAGTTTGACAAAGTTCGTTAGAAATACATGAAAGCCCCTGTGCTCTAGTGCCTGTTGCTTCTAGCACAGGAAAACACTAATGGGGACAAGCCTACTTTATGTCACATCAAAATATCCTTGATAAAGGAAGGGGTGGGGGAGGGGAAGAAGATAAAACAAAGTTCAGAGAAGCACCCAAAACGTATCTAATTCAGTACATTTTGGAAAGAGTTAAAGCAATCTAGAAATTAATATTTGAAGAGTACACAATATTTGTGTTACCAAATCCTGATGCTTAAGATTCTGCTTTAAAAAGCAACTATAAGAGATGGAGCAACTTTCTCAAGTCTGGTTCAGCACAGGACATTAGTTTTACAATCACCAGCCTTGAAAAATTAAAAAGCAACTTCTTAAAATCAGAACGCACTTCAGTTCCTGCCAGTCACAATTATATTCATTGGCACCTGTACAGTCCCAAAGGGGAGTATTTAATAGTCAATTCAGTAATTCCACTGATGCAAGAGCTGCAGTAGAATGTAACCTGGGAATGCTAATAAATATAAAAAAAAGTACTATTATTACTGTAATTTAGGCACTTGTCTTCCAACTTCATTTGAAAACCCGATTTTGTAATAATACTTTTCAGACATCTTATTCCAGTCAGGTCAATTTAGACACCCTGGAGCTGGTTTCCATGAAACTCAGTAACACGACATTCTCAAGAATAAGCTTTTGCACAAGACCAGCTTTTTGATGCTGCTGTAGTGAAGCTCTTGCCTCACCCCAAAAGCATTGCTGTATTCCAGAACGGGGCAGGGGAAAGTCTAGCCTAGCCTAGCCTAAGGCGCAAACCTCAATACTGACAGCCGACAGCTTTAGAAAATGCTTACAAAATCAAAATTGGGGCACTTAATGCTGTGGTATCTTATCATGTCCCTTCCACTGAATTAAACAGAATGACAATGTAGAACACTTCTGATTTATAGTACTACATGAAAGCAGAGGTCAGGTTTGGTCATTTACCCTTATCTAGATTCAGATATAACTCTTTTTTGATCAAGTAGAAATTAGAGAGGTTGGATTTTAGACTTCTAACAGCTGTGTAAAGCAGATTTGTTTGGAGGCATGCAGGCTGCCAAGTCTTCATAGTCATTAACAAATCTTTAGAAGACATACAAGCAGAAGTCCAAGGGCATTTGTTAAATTCAAAAGCATACAGAACATGTGAACACCATGTTCTGCTCCCTTGGATGGAGAAGAGTTAGAAATCTGTGAAATGATACCAATTTCATGAAGCAATTAAAAAGGTACAGAGAAGCAATCAATCAATCCCAAAGTCCTTTTAGGGGCTGTCCAAGTATTCTCCGATTAGTTTTTCTGTGTCCTAAATATAGCATCTTTTTTGTGTCTTAAGTAAATGACAACAGATTTATGGAAGAAAGCATTTGCTTTTAAGTTGCCCTGTAAAGACAAACCCAGACCAAAACAAATGCACCAGTTTTATTCCATATGCTTTCACAGCAATTGCTTAAGATCATTCTCATTCAACCTACCTCTAATTTTATTCTAGTAAGCACACCAATTCTTTCATCCCTCAGTAACTCCTTTCTATTAATTGATTTTGTTTTAGGTTAAAGAGTACTAACAAAGTCTTATCTCTCCTACAATCACAGTATTGACAAAACTTGCTGGTTATTTCTGTTGTTAGTATCTCTGAACAAGATTTATTTTGAGATTTAAGCAGCAGAACATAGTAGTTTGTTCTCTCAACACCTTTTTCTGGCAGATACCCAACTGTACTAATGCCAACAAGAACTATCCATAAGTAAGTTAAACCCATTTTTTTCTTCTCACCATTTCTGTGTGTAAGCATTTCTCTCAGCTCTTCATGGTCGCATGGATGAGTGAAATCAAACACACTGTGCCCCGTCAACTCAAACTGTGGAAAATAAGAGGTACAGGGGTGTCTAACTTAATATTTAAAAATGTAACAACTTTTACAGATCTGAAAGAGGCTTAGGAAATATCAGTGTTTCACCTGAGTGAGTCCCATACACTTGTTCACGTTTTCAGACATGTAAATCATGTCCCCATCTTCAGACAGAACCATAACAAATCCATCCAGAGCTTTCAAGTAGAAACAGTTCAGTTCCTTCTCCATTTTGGCTTCTGTCTCCAGCTCACCTAAAAGCAGTCACACATTTTCATTTCAGTAAACATCAGCCATTCTTCGCTTACCATCAGGAACAACTTCTGGTACCAATCTGCAAGGAGTCAGTCTTGCAGGACTGTTCAAAGCCAGTATAACTCACTTAGATAAGTAAGCAATTGCATTCTTCAAGCTCTTAGAAATGGTATCACAAATTTAAAAAAAAATAAAAATCAGTAAGGTTAACACTCTCTGCTTTAATGCACAAACCATCCACCTCCAGGGAAAGTCTACATGGCAAAAATACGACCATTTATCTCAAAAAGGCATAACAAACTTTTCTTAGGGGATTCCTAGGAAACATTTTGGTACAGCTACCAAAGTTACTTCTCTGTATGGTGTAAGTAAGCATGCACGAGTACAAACCAGTACAGCATCCGTGGCATGTGATGCAGATATAGGTTCATCAGCTAACTGAGATACTCCTGTAATTGCATGGGTAGACATGACTGCAGAGTTAACTTGATCTCCAGCAGAGGATAAATGACCAAAAAAAAAAAAAAAAAAAAAGAAAACCCAAACAAAAATACCTCCTTGCAGTTTCCATTAAGTAGAAATACCTACAGTTAGCTAAGTCAGCCCTGCACCTACAGCTTAGTAAAGCACAGTTTCAACCACCAGCTCCAAACGAAAGAAATTAACTTTGGGAGAAGGGTCAAATAGCTGAGACTGAAAATGGCACTACAGCTGTGATGGGCCATCTAGGATCACCAGAAGAGAAAGGGAAAAACAAAGTTCATTGAACAGTGGCCATATTTTTCCTGTGCCATCACCAATTGCCTATTTCTATTGCAAGGTCTTCCACCTTGACGTAGAAAGGATGCAGCTATTAATGTATTAAACTACTGACAGGTTTGAGAAATAGCTTCCTCCTCAACATACCGTCAGCCCCTTCTCCAGATTCTGCTCTGTTATTCACTTACCAGCATCTAGCAGCTTTCTCATGCGCAAGTAGCTGATGGTCAGCCTCATAATGGATGCCTTGTCCAGGTGCGCGCTGACGGTGTGGGGCAGCGGCAGCTGATGAGCCAGCTCATAGAACACTTCTGATTCCTTGCTCCTTCGGCACCGTGCTGCATCTCTTGACTTCTCTTTTCTGCGTTCTGAGCTAATCCTATATAAACAAAGTTTGGGGTTAATAGAGGAAGCAGAGTTGTCTGTGCAAGTTTATTTTGAAACCAAGCTACCCAGCAGCTAATTAACCAGTTATCAAAGTTGAATAATTTTAAACCTCAGTTTAAAAGTGTAAATGTAATTCTGTGTACAGAGTTCTGCTGTGGTTGGGCTCTGCCAGAACTTGATTCAAACCCATGGAGTTTTTCAACAAGATTAGTTCTTCCGAGTAGGTAGATACTTGGAACTGTTGCCTTGACTGCTGCCTGTCTAGCCTCCAAATACTGTTTCCTCCCTCTTTCCTAACTCCTTAAAGCCAGTCAAAATGCTACAACGTAAGTTACCCCCAGCTTGATGCTCCATTTAGTATTATGTACACTCTCCAAGTTCTTCCCTTCTTACCATCCTTATAAAGCTCACCTAATGGGTCAGATAAGCAAGGGTATCAATTTAGCATGAGATGTTCTGCTTATCAAGCGATTCAGAAAGTCTCTCTCCTATCTCACTTTTTCTAGTATAGCCCTTTCCACAGTCTCCCCTACGCTGGAAAACTACAGCTGTTAAGTTGCCGTGTTCTCCTTCTACTGCCTCGGATAGACTCATCTTCCTGAGACACATGAAATAAAGAGTAGCTCACTAAGAGCAAGCACCAAAACACTTCATCAGCCAGTAACATGGATTCCTTGGACTCCCTTTTCCCAGTACCCAGCCAAATTCATGTTTGTTTCATGATCTGCCATGTGAGGCTTGGACTAAGCATTTTGAGATGGGAGCTCCAAATTTTTCTTACATTTGAACAAAAGCTCCATGCTGCTGTGATCCCCATGGAAATTATGCCACTGCAGTTAAATATGCTTTTATTTCTATATGGACAATATAGAAGGATATGGCATTATTGTCCATTTTCCTCTTTATAGAATTTGTCCTCTGAAGGCACCCTATCTTCATTTGCACACCCCCAAGATACGAAATGAAGTTCCACTGATTTGTAGGATCCTCTTTTTGCCATTGACTTCCATGAAAGCTGTAAGATAAACATATGCCTAGAAACACCGCTTTTATAATTCAAAGCTGCATGCCTTTTAGTGTTATCATAAAGAGAGTAAGTGTCACTCGTTGGAAAACACAGAAAATAAACCACTGCACTATTTACTGCCAACGGTTTAGGAATTATTTGTTTCAAATTTCACTAGACTTTAAAGTCACATACTACCACTACCAAATCCACATTACTAAGTCTGCCCATCTATGCAAAGGCTTTCTTAAATTAGCACTCATCTTGTGAGAGGTGCCACAAATGACAGAGGCAAGTGATTTGTGAGCTGATATTGCCCAGGAAATAATGAACCAAATTCAATGTAAGCAGTCAGATGCATACCCAAAAGAAACGTTTTCAGTCCTTGCCCTGATGTGCCACCCACAACAATGAAAAAAACCTGCTTAGTTTGTGCAGAAACACACAAGAGACAATACTATTAACTCTGACACTGGAAGCATGAATGCCTTGAAACACAAAAGTTTGACCAGCTGGTTTGTAAGCCATCAGAATCTCTTCTAAAGTTACTTTTTTCCAGCTTCATAAAAGCATATGGCATTCTCATCCATCCCCAACCACATCATCCTCTCCTCCTATTCCCTGCCACTACCAGGAGAAAGAAGCACTACAAACTTGATTTTCATAATCATAAGTTTTTTGTAAGAGATAAGAACAGGATTATGTTTTCTCCTGTGATGGCAAAATCAGGCTATTAGATCACAAATACTATTCCTATGTAATGAGAAACATTAATAAATAAAAATATAATGGAGATCTTCGGAAAACTAACTTATGGGCATGACTCCACACATACAACAGTTCTATTGGTTTCTGTGAATATAAGTTCATGTTCCTCAGAACAGTAGCCTAAAATATCTGATACTTCCAATCTTGCAGATTTCTTCACATTCAATTTCCTCATGACAAGAGATGTTCCTGCTCTAGTATTGGATACCTTGGTCTGAGAAGCTTGAGGATCCTGACATACAGGTGTATCTGTAAACAGCCATTTCAAGAAATCTGACCTTTAACAATACCAACAAAAAAAATTTTTGCTACATAACATGATTTACTTTTTTTTTACTGAAGACAGGCCTAAAGTAGCTGTTCTCTTGGTGGAAAACTAAGGGTGGAAGTGACAAAAACCATCTGCATTCTCTTTTTCCTCTTTCTTGGACCTCACATTTCACTGACAAAAGGTAACACTAGTAATTATGCTGCCTTAGACTCACCTTTGTAGCTCTGTTTTTTCTTTGTTATCTATTCATTCAAGACCCCTTCAGCTGCAGAAAGTTCATCCTACAGAGAAACTCAAGGGACAATTACTGGAAGTAATTGGCTTCCATCTGCCCAGATACCTGCAGTTTTGCCACAGCTTCCTTTTCAACCACAGACACTTTAAAGTTAAACTCCCCATGCTTTGGAAATAATGCTGTGCACTTGAAGCCTACAAGTTTGTCAGGCTTGTATGAATCACAAAGGGCATGTAGAGAAGGACAAAGCAAGAGATGAAAATAGTTGCCAACCTCACAAGTTGTCATTTTAGCCCTTTCCCTTCCACTTTCTTTTTGAAAGCATAATGTTCTTGAAAAATATTTCAGCCAGTTTTTAGGTTTTCACTTAGCAGCAAACTTCAACATGAACAGTCAACACTTCTCACAATCATTGAATTATTAATTACCAACTGAAACACTGCTCAAATCGACCTCATAGTGCTTCTGTTAAAAATTAATCCCAGAGTATGGGAATCAAGTGCTGCCTGCTGGAGTGGTGCCTGTGATGGGCAAAGCTCAATGAAAAGTGCAATGCTGGTACCAACTGGTGCTGTCCAAGCAGCAGTCTCCTCTCCCTCTTACTAGGTATTTCCTTTCTAGAAAGGCTACTGCTATTGATAGGTATTTAACCTATACAGCACAACCACTTGCTATTTTTAGCTGCTGTTTAAAACTAAGCTGTAACCCATCTGAGTAAAACCCAGCAATTTAAATAGGAAGATTAACTACCAGCTTCAAAGAGCATTTCTTTAATGGATCAAATTAATAGGGAAAAGGTCTTTCACAAATGAGGTTTAATTACCAAGTGAAGTCAGAGTTGCTTCAACATTGGATGCCATCAGATTAAAAAAAGGCCAAAAAAACCCTTTACTGTTGCAACTACTCTAAGCTTTGTGACTTACAGTTGCATAAAGTAAATGAAAAAACACACAATCAGCATGTGTAGCTGCCCACAAATTTCTTTGTAGTGAATTGAAGGATGTTAAGATTCCTCTAAAGTGAGCTCTCTCAACTAGGGAGGACAAAAAAAAAAAAAAAAAAAAGGAAACTCAAGGAATATGACTTTAAACAGCAAGATGTGAACTGCCACAAACATCTGCTTAAATAAATTGTGTCATTTAAGAGAGATTTTTCAGAACTGCCCCTGTGCAAAAGCCATGGTCTTCACAACAGAAATACCATTCTGTAGGGATACCGGGAACCTAAGCTTCATGTAAAAAAAACAACAAAACCCAAACTTAAGTAAAGCTGTATTGCAATATCCTGCTATCAGTCTTGCACAAACGAAAGCCACCTAAAGCTCAAGAAGAAATTCTCAGCTGAAGAGTGGATTATACATGCAATGCAAGTATCAGAAATGCCAATGTAAGACAGGAAATTAGATGCATTTTTAGGTATGATGATTCCCTTCAAAATTTCAGTGCCAGACATTCATTTCCATTTTGTGTTTCCACCACTGGAATACAGAAGAACAGAGCAATCCAAAGCAGGTTATGCATCACAGCTCACAGAAAGCAGTGTTGTGCTGACAGTTTTAAACCCAATACTAGACACTTTTTATATGCAAAAGATGTTTACAAGCAATAGCTGAATAAATATCTGAGTTCCATAAGACACTCATGTAGAGACTCCAAACAAAAATGTATTTCACCATGAGTATTCACTGCAGCTGAAATAAGAACTTTGCTGAAGGATACTACCCAGGATCACACTCACTGCTCCAAATAAAAAAGGCTTTAAAGTACAGCAAGGTGAATACAAACGAAGTTCTACAGCAAACAACGATGCGCACAACAGCCTTCAGAACAAAGCACGCCACCAGCAATCCAATCCCACGCACACCAGTTGCAGATGTTAACATGGCCTCTCATTGAGATGCACAACTACTGTCATTATGGTCAGAGCTTTCTCAAAACATCTGTTCTTCCCCCTATCATCCTAAAGTCCCCTTCACCCCCACTGCATATTCTACAAATGATTCCCCCAGTTGTATAAGTAGAGCCCACAGCTATCATCTCATTAAGCATAAAACTGATCAATGGCCACATTTAAAGCTGACTTTTTCCTGCTTATTCACCATTGGGAGGTGGGGGGGGAGGGGAAGAGGAAAAAAAAAAAAGATCCCTGGATTAACAACATCAGTAAGTGACTAATTTCAATTAACAATTACTAGATTATAAATGGTCAATGGACGTGCCATGACAACTCTGTCTACTTCAAGCCTTTTTAATCACCACTCTTAAAATTTCATACTCTGTACACAATATTAAATACAAGAAATCAGGGGCTTTCCTGTATATTGTTTAACTGCTGTTACCTATTTTCTAGCATTTGTCCCATTCTAATTTAATGTTTCTTTAATCAGGTAGATTTTGGCCTATAGGCATTTTCAAATCCCACATAAAATAGCTGTTATGCATCTGCTAATGCAGGCTCATCTTTGATCCAGGTTTTGAGAATATTCTACAAATACTGTGTGCATCTTCTGAGAGCAATTCACTGTTTTCTCCTTGGAATTGTACTCTACAGTCACGTGAGTTTATATGTCATGGTATCTGTTCTTAAACAGTTTCATAGAAGGATACCATGTGGAAACAATATAATCCAAATGAATAATGTGCCTAAAATCTGTTAAAACCTCATTATTTGACTTTAACTAGTTTGCACTTCTGCCATTAATTCCCATCATTTGCCCATACAAGACTCTCACCAAATACTTCAACACTAGATAGAATCTCCCCTCAGACTGAGAAATTACTATGGCAAATACCTGGCTTGGAAATGGAGTCACAAAGACCACACTTGCTACAACACAGCTTCAATTTTCCCACATTAAGCTAAAAGGATGTAGCTGTTACAATACAGTAATACATCAACAGTATATACCATAATTATGATACTGGAACTTAGCAGACCTGTAAGTGGCCTCATATTTAACTTTTCCAGTTGAACTCATTCCTGTTTGGTAAAAAACTTGATTGTCTTCACATCTAGCCTAAACCAGATATATCTGCCAGGACAGCTTTATGGGACCAAGGTGCAACTCCCAATCTGCAGCCATACTCCATCAGAACACCCCAGTCTCATTACACCAGTGTAACTTGCTATATTCAGTGGGACCATCTAAAGAGCTCAACCCAAAGCACACCCATGCTACCTGCTGTTCCACCCACCGAACAGCACACCAAGAAAATATCAGCCAGATACAAGCTCACTTAAAAGGCACAGGCTGTGCAGGAGTATGTTATAACAGAGCTTCACACTTTCGGTAGTGCTGGATATGCAGCCATTAGTTTTCCTTTACTGTTAGATCTTTATTTTGTCCAAGGCTGCTAGCAATGACACTTGGTGATTATTCTTCCACAGAAAGAAGTCGCAGACAAGCCCAGTGCCTAGCATGAAGAAACTACAACAGTCTAAATCAACTTCCCTAAGGACAACTTTATATGAAAAATGGGCTTATAATGTTAAGAGAATATTGTTAAAATTGCTATTTAAATATATGGTGAACTAATGATGCAAGTATTCTCAAAAAACAACCCCAACAACCAACCAACCACACAAAAAACCCCAGCAAACAAAACGAACACCACAACCCACTCAAAACCCCCTAAAAAACCCCACCCAAAAGTCTCCTCTCATCTTCTACCTAGCATAAATGGAGAACCTGTCAGTTAGCCCCCTTATCCTCTTAAAATACTTATTAATTGATGTTGATCAACTAGCAGCAAGCAAGCTGTAGTGGTAACACCATCACATCCTCAGATGGTCCTGCACAAACACTGCCCCAGAGTTGCCAGCTGCCCCAAAAGCCCTATTCCCTCTCACTTCCCAGCCCAGTAGCAACACACTTGTCTGGCCTGACCTGCAGCCTCGAGTGTTCATTGCTTAAGCAGGCAAACCACAGAACAGGTTACAAGTAAGGGCAACTGGGTCCACCACAGTCAGTCCTGTGAGATAACTCCAATCTTTAAAGTACAAAGAGGAGAAAACCCAGGCAATGGGGTGGGCTGGAAAGGGGCCAGGGGACCAGCTTCAGCTCATGTGCAAGTTTGAGGCTACTCATTTTAGGTACCTGAACACTCCTCCCAGTGGTGGGGGAAAAGACATTTCAAGCTTGCATTCTCAATTATTGCAGAGTCTGAATTTTCAGGTGAATAGGCAGGCTTCCCAGGAATTGTAATGTACTTGCAAATTCTCCACAAATTTTACCTTTTCCAAACTGGTCAGGAGGGGTGCTTCTTCCTTCTACAGCTGCATTACAGAATTAGTGCGATCTCTCAGCTACCAGTTCACAATGAACTCAGTGTTACGGCTTTGCCTCTTCTTGTTTTCACATGATTTTAAACATTATTGGTTTTTGTCATTGTGGCAAATTCTGTTCACCAATTCTCCTTATTTTATAGTCTGTGAGGAAAATGCCAACGAAACAAAACAAAAAAAAAAACCAACACACCACCTCCCACACAAATCTCATGTGCAATCACAAGCATGTGATTTTCTAGAAGAAAGTCTTGCTCATTATGAATTAATGAACATCACAGCCCAGTAACCCAACTCAGGAAAAGAAGTCAGAAATTCCTTACAATACAAAAGATTTCAAAGAGATTTAACTACAGAAACAAGCCTAATATCCAAGCAGAGACAACGCCTCTCTAAACTATTAAAATTTATTCCTTTGTCCATTGTCTTCTAACATAGCAATTTAAATCATTTTCTTTACATAAGGGTAGTTAATTTGACTACCACTAAAAAAAACCAAAACACACACACCAAAAAACCTAACAAACTGACAGCAAGCAGGGGGTTCAGACTGAACTAGCTGCAGCAGCACAAACATTGAGCGAACACTGGAACCCACTGCCATTTGCAAAACCATAGTGGGAAGAGCCAGCAAGAGAGCCCACTGAGCTAAGCATTAACTTACGAAGTCAAATCTTACTATCAAGACCACAAAGTCCATACAAACAGGCATTTTACAGCCAGGTAAAGTAAGAGCCATCAGCAAAGCCTGAAACTCCTGAAACCGTTACAGGACCACACTAGCAGGACTGTCACTTGGACATAGCCTTGGACTGACCTGAAACCCTAACTACCTCCCCATTTAGAAAGCATGACTAAGAAAGTAAAATCTTCCAAAATTGGTATTTCTAATTCAAAACATGGTGAAGTGTTTCTGCTGCATCTTGTTACACAATGGAACCCACTGATATTTTACCTTTCCATAGTAATTTACTGTTTTAAAATAACCACATGCATACAGTAGCTGTTTGTATGAAAATTCTACCTTCCCACCCCCCAACCATGTCATTTGGCTTTTCCCTAGAATACAGGGGTTTTTTTTGTTTGTTTGGTTTGGGGGTTCTTTTGTCTGTTTGTTTTGTTGCAGTTGTTTTGTTTTATTAACTGTGTTCTGTCCTTAAGGATGAAAGATACACGGTAGTTAAATTGGGTTTATCATTACAGAAAACCCAGTTATTCAACAGAGAGAGGTGGGCATGAGCTTGACAGAACTAGCCACTAAGAGCTCTCTTCCTTTCAGCCCGCCTGCTTTTGCTTCTATCAAACTCAGAAAAAAAGACACAAAATATATGCCCAAGATAGCTGTCAGGCTCTCAGTTAACAATGTTTTACCTAGGACCTGGTCTATCTTCAAACAAATGCAGACAGACTCTTGAGAAAGTTAATAATTTCAGTCTAAATCGTGGCTTAAAAATATATAATTTATGTCATTGTATTCAGGTTTTCCAGAGTGGAAGCTGGACGTTTTCCCTCACTGTTCCCATCTAAGTCATCCCTTCACTCAACAAGGCCTTGGGCAGTCTGCTCTAGTTGAATATGTCCCTGCTGACCGTGGGGAGGTTGGACTGGATGACCTTCGGAGGTCCCTTCCGGCCCAGACTATTCTGCGATCCAAGTTCCTCAACTGCTTTTAGTTAACATGATATTTTGTGATCAACGGTTTTAAGGACTAAAGAAATCTGGAACAGCAGCAAGAGATCAAATTTTATTTTTCCTCATCAATAAAGAACATAGATCCATTAAGCAGACAAAAAAAAAAAATAAAAAATAAAAATGCTTAGAACAATAGCCAGGACAAAAAGCCTCCAGCAACACCAGCGCAACATTCAGTAGATTAAGGATGCGCAAAGAAAAAGTCCTCGATGAAGGACTGAGCATCAAATACTCCTGTCCCTAGCTAAACCATGTAGAGCTTCCCATTTCTTTAGCTTAGTCAGTAGAGGCTGCAGTCTCTATATTCTATGTGGATTACTTAGTTGGAGCATAGTCCCATCTTTCTCAATGGATGTGAACAAGCGTAAGGAAGTAAGCCTCCAGTAACACCCTTTCTAGGGTAACAGTCTATTTACCATTCTCACTTGGAACAGCATGAAGTTTAACACAAAAAAACCCAGGAACCTTGGCCTTGAATTCTTTTGCTTCTTGAAATGCAAGGATTTTCATAAAGTATCATCAGTCTGGTTTGTGCTTAAGGTTGCCAGTGAAATGACTTATTCTGGTAAGCAATATGAGTCATCTTTTTCTGGTAATACTTCCACGATTACTACAAACTGAATTGAAAAGGTTAAGTAAGTTACTTGGGAAAACCTTCCACTGCTGTAAATATAATACAACAGCTAAATGCTGGTTCATTTTCCTCAATGCTTCACTTGAATGTCAGTGTCTATTTTAATGTAGTGAGTTACAAGGTCTGTTGTAACATTTTTTTCCTCAAAATGAACACCACACCAAATTAAACAAAAGCTGCACAGTGTCCCTCCTAACAAACACAAAATTTATTATGTACTGGATTATCTTTCAGGAACAACCAATGAGTCACCTTGAGGCACCAGTTCTTCAGGGCCATGAGAGCCATTTCAAATGTCTTGGTACTAAAATATCTCAGCATTTTAAAAGGCTATAGTTGTACAAGGCCCAATACTATCAGGGTTCAATGGAAAGAAATGACCGATTATGTGTAGGATGAAGCTCTTCTTTATCAACACACTTACACTGAGATCTTGGACCAAACCCCCAGGCTGGTATGAACAGGCGTAGCTTCAGCTGAGGGTATGGCTCCACATCAAAGAACTCTGAAGTGTTTGTCACCTACATAAACTGTGTTTAAAATAATATATATGCAGGCATCTGTTCACTTGATTTCATGTTTCTAGTTATTTCAGAACCTAATTTTCCTAGAGAGTTTTATTCTAAGCTAAATAACAGATGTCAATAGAGGAAAAGCTTCTTATTCAATAGCAATTTGGAAACCTGTATCTTTCTTGATTTTTCAGTTATTACTTAAAGGTAAAAAGGCTCACATTCTCTTCTGGGCCATTTTTGTGGGTCCCAATGTCATATCCCACTCCCCCCCCCCCCCAAGTATCTCCCATTTTGGAGAAGTACTCAGTGGAAAACTCATATTGCTACATGCTCTTCTGCCTACTCTAACACAAAGGAGGTTTCTCAAAGAGGCTCAAGATGCTCAAATTTTCTTGAATTCAAAAGAGAAAGGGCTGTTATAACATGAAAAGATGATTAAGGTCCAAGTTCTTTCCATACATTGCCTAGGTGGTTTTTTTGAGGCATGTAAACACCTGCCTATGTAACTTTATGTGTGAAGATAAAAGCAGCATTTCAGATGATGACTTGTGATGTGGAACATTCCTTCCTTTTGGACATCAGTTTGCAACAAACGGGTTACTGCACCTTCTTGCTAATGTTCTTCTAAGCTTTGTTTTTGTTTTGAAGCTGTTAGGTTGTTTTAAAGACCGCATCTTGTAAGAAGATTGGTATTTGCATCTCCTTGAAAGAGCAGTATCATCAAGAAAATCTAGATGCTCTTGTACACCACCACTGAACCATGCCGTACTTCCCTCCTGGGTTTATTTAACAATGCACGCTCTACAATCACAGAAGAATTATTTCGTTGGCAATATCATAGCACTACGCTCTTCAAGAATAAATTGAGGTAACACTGCCAAATTCCCTCCTGCAGTACAAAAAAAAAAAAAAAGAAACTAAGAAAAAAACCCCAGCAACTTAGAAATTAGCAGTTTCTATGATTCAATGCCCCCTTTAACACCAAAAATCTCATGCTAGCCTACTTTAGATCCAGCCTTCTAACATAAATTGTTGCTATATTACTACTGAATGAGATGAACATTCAAGAATTCAATCCACTGCGCTCCCATGCTCAGCAAGTCTTTAAGGTTTTCAGGTCAGAAGCACACCAAAAAGTCAACACACACACAAACTTCAGAAGGGTTTGGGCTTACCCTGCAGCACTGCTGACATTCACTTGTGTTATGAATATTTTAACACCCACACCCCCCCCCCCCCTTCACTCATCAGCAATGCCCTGGAAACAGCCTTAGAGTTCAAGGACAGGAAGGAAGAAAAGTCTATGGCTGCTTTCATAAGGTGCAGTGAAGGAAGCAAGCACCCAAAAGTAACTGCATGCTGCCTGAATTCTTACACATAATGGCAGGATAGTCTTCTCTGGCCTCTGTTCCAGAGGCAGTAAAACACAGCAAGCATTTATGTTTGGCAGCTTCTCCAGGCTTACAAAAAACATACTTTACCATGATCTTCACCTAACCTAAATAAGCTCGATGGACATTTCTGAGAAGAGAGAAACAAAACAGAAAATGGGAATGCCAATTAAACAAGTAAATAAAATGGATTATCCACTTCACACCTCCACCTTTAAACCAATAGTTTACTTAATCACCAGACTTAAGTTGCTGATAACAGTATGCAGACACATTTGTTACTCACCTCCCCAAAATGGTCCAGGATGCACTTCCAGAGATACCAGAAAGGATGAGCATTTCTACAGAATGCAGATTTGTTGAAATTGAAAGTGCTTGAAATGAAAGCCTCTTACCATCCCACCACCCTGTTACAGACCACCTGACAACCTGAACCATCTATCATATCTACACTAAACCTCTCTAAGCATAGGCAGTTGCTGATATTTTAGGCATGCCTTCCAAGAGACTCAGACTGGAGACACCCTTTTAAAAGGGCAAAGCAAGCATGACCGTAAACAAAACCAGAAATCCCTCCCGCTGCTTCCATCAATATACTGCAAATGCTCAGATTAAAGGAAACGAAACAGAGCAAAATTACAGAGAATACCTGCAGTAGGCAAATCCTCCACAGCTATTCTCTGATTTTCAGTGTCTTGATAACAAGGAGGAAGGGCAGTATCACTATGCTCTTGCCTTCATCTGTAGCAAGCACTGGAAAGTAATTTCTGATCACTTCTGCTGAAGGAATTCGAAACTCTTTCATGTTTGAGGAAATGGCAAGGAACAGACAATACAGGGACTACCACCAGGTAAGCCCTATGGCAAGGCAAACAATCCAGAAAGATCCAGAAAGCAGAAAACCCACTATTCTGTAAGACAGACACCACTTAGCCCTACCCATACCTGTGGGGAGACTTTACAGGAGATTTACTGAAAGATTTCTCCTCTTCTTACAAAAGGTAGAGCAGTACAGTTAGAGTACATACAAAAGGTTTTTGTATTCACTTTCTGACTCTGGTAATGGTGGCTCAATTCCACCGGTACTGAAAGAAATTTACAGACAAAGAGCAATGGCATGTACAACCCTAAAGACCTCACACAAGATTACAAAAAGCCAGCAGTCACCCCTGCCCTTCAGAGCCAGCAGCACAGGACCCAGGCTTCTCAGATTTTTGAGCTGGATCAGAGTGGCAAAGATCCAGCTGCAAAACACTGGTCTTTCAAATCATCCCCTAAGACACTAGTTTCAACTCTGAGAAACTAAAAAGCCAAAGTTTTTCTGCAAGGCACTCAAGCTATATGTAAGACCAAGAATAAGCACTCAAGAAATCATCTTAAATCCTTGCACTTCTCATTTTCATTTATCACCCATCCACTAAAATAGGTATTTTACACTACAAGTAATCCAAGACTCTTTTTTTTTAATAGTGTATCTACCAGCCACTACCAATGTAACTAGCCTAAATGGCTCATTTACTTGTAATAGTGCAAGCATCACAGCACAGACCTGGGGAAAAACTTTTCATGGCGTCAACCATCCACACACCAGAGTTTAAAATAAATATTGAGAAAAACCATCATACTTCTCAACAAAAGCCCTAACTTTGAATCAAGGCAAACAAAGCTCTCAACAACGAGGTTTTACCCTCTCCATGAACTAAGATAAACTCACTCCTTGTAGCAAGGAAAACCCAGGAGCACATGAAAGTGATACAAATACTCAACAATAGCTAAACCCAAGATAACTCAATACCTAATCATGTTGTTGATGCTTGGTTTCACCCCTGTATTTATATGAGAAGCTTGGGAGTACATCAAAAATGGATTTAACAAACCAGTAAATGAATCCACACATCCAGTTACTATTATGACTAAATTTCCCTTATGTAAGACTGGAACACATACATTGTCAAATTCTGTAATTTCTGCATCTCACAGCACGTAATTTAGCAAAAAATAAGCTTCATTTTAACAATCAAGAGGCAAATACAAGCACAGGGAGAGTCAAGGAATAAAAAGATCTCAATATGTGCCAAACTGAGGTGTACTCTATAATCAGCTTCACCATTGAAGAACAAGACTGGAAGGTCTTCTCCCTGAAAGGTATTCAAAACATGGATACTGTCAAACCTAAACCCTTCTAAAATAACCTATATTCTTGAGAAATGCTCAAGATTTTCACTAAGTTATCTGGCTAGCTCACATCCTTCCTTTTTTGCTTAGCCATCTTTGCTCAACTGCACATTCATAGCCCCCAGGACGAGTGTACCAGAGACAGTTTTATGGTTTTGATTAAAATCCTACAAGAGAAGTAATCTGAATATTCCTCACTGTTTTATAAGAAATATTCCGAACTTTGAACTCAGTCTACAGGAAACAGAGAACAACGAATTCTCTTTCTTAAGCCCTGCCTTTAGGAAGGAAGGATAAGCTTTGCATACTGATTCTTACATTCTGAAGAAAGCAGATTACATCCAGGATAAGGAAATTGCAAAAAAAGTACCCAAGTGGGTCAGAATGGTAAGTAAAAAAATAACAAATGTTCAAGGGCAAATAAAAAGATCAAACCAAACCAAAAACCAGCAAGAGGGAAGAACTTAAGTCTCAAACCTCCTTTACAGATGTGCCACTAAATTAGGGCAGTAAAGCACAGAATATTAATTTCTGTTGCAGCACTTTCTCCCAGGCTTCTCAATAGCCATTAGGCTTTGAATATAAAACCCCCAAAGGTTACAGAATCAGTGCCACCCCCAGGTGTCCCACTATAGGGGTTTCATTACACTAAAAGCTGCTTCTCCCCGACTCTACATACCCCACCCCCGCACTGCCGGAACAACTCCAAATAACCACCGAGAAGATACTGTCCTGGAGGTGCAGCACTGCCTGCCCACAAGCCAGCACTCTTGTGCTCCCAGCTCAGCACAATGCTCACCATCCATTTTAAAAGCCAGCTCGCCTCCTTTCCAACACAACTTACACGCTTTCACATTTACTGCTTTTAACCTACTCAGATGACCCTTTGATACAAGAACAGAGAAGACCCAGTGAAGGGAAAAAAAAAAAAGGCAGCCAAAACCACTAAAAAAGATACTGACTATAAACAAGCGGCGTCTTCTGCAGATGGCGATCACGAGAATTAATCCGTCCACAAAGCACGCCGGCGAAGCACCAGCGCAGAAATCTGGTCACCCGAATACTCCAACTCCCTAACTTCACCGTCTAACAAAGGCTTTTAAGGCTTTTATTTCCCCCTCCTAATTTGAGCTAACAATCCTTGGTGAATTATTCATACTCAACTCACATTGTCCTGCCGCCATCCTTCCCTCCGGCCCTCCCCTCGGCTCCGTGGGCTTTGGGTCTTTTATAAGCTTAGTATTTCCCAGTTTCAAAACGGCCCTTTCCTGGGCAAAGCCCGACCATCACAGCTTTGGTGACTGTCAACAATAAAGCACAGCCAAATCCCACCCGCTCATTTTCAGAAGCAAAGGGAGCCCTCAGGTAGCTCTCCGCACTCCGGCACCCCCTGCAGCTCGGCCGAGGCCAGGCGCTTCCCCCATCCCCCCAATCTCCCCGTCCCCTCACGACTTCCGCGGACACCACTGGACCGGGCCACCAGCCCCTCGCCCAGCCCGGTTGTCTCGCCCCCGGCGCGCAGGCCGCCCGGGCGCCGGCTGAGACAGCGGGGAGCGCAGCGGAGCCCACGCAAGCCCCACGGCCGCGTTCTCCCACCCGCGGACCTGAGCTCCACGCCAGGCCGGAGCGATAGGACACCTCCCGCCATGGGAAAGGTGAAGCACCACACCACAGGCACCCGTCCGGCAGCCACGGAGCCCCGGCCCGCTCCCCCGCCGACAAAATGGCGACGTGGACGGCGGGGAAAGAGAAGGCGGAATGAAAGAGCGAAGCGTTCCGCGGGCTAAGGGAACGAAAGGAGAAAAGAGGGGAGACAGAGAACGGGGAGGGGGCAGCAGTTAACAAAGCGGGGGGCGACGGGGTGCCCGAGGGACGGCGCCAGCATCACCGGGGCTATGGGGGGGGGGGGGGGGGGGGGGCTTGGTGGGAGGGAGGCGGCCCCGGGCCGGGCGGCGAACGGGGGGGCGGGCAGCGCACTACCGGCGCCGGCCGAGCACCCAACACCGCGGACGGACGGCGTCGGTTGGCAGTACCTCTTCTTGTCGGTGACGCCGCCGGGGCTCTCCATGGCGGCGGGATGGCTTCTCCTCTTCCCGCCGGCTCCCTGAATGCGAGACAGGCAGATCCAATGGCCGCCGCTGGGCGCGGGGAGGTGGTGGCGCGGCCGGGAAGGGGCAGGGTCTGGGGCCGCGCGGGCTCACAGCATCGGTGCAAGCTGCGGGGAGGTGCGGGCGGCGAAGGGCGCAGCAACGGTGGGCGGCGCGGGGCTGGGGCGCGGAGGAGGAGAAGGCGGTGGCAAGGGCGGGTGCGGCCGGCCCGGGCCCTGCGCTGCGCCAGTGAGGAGCGGCGGCGCGGCCCGGCCCCTCGGCCGTCGGGGTCAGCTGAGCGCTCAGCTGGGAGGGAGGCGTCCGGCGCCTCACGTGTGTCGCTGTGTGCGGGGCGGGACCGCCGACGGCACCGGCAGCGGGCCTGGGCCAAGCACCCCCAGAGTGCCAGTGAGCGGTCGGCAGCGGTAGATTCTGCTAAGCCAGAGCCTTCTGGGTTCATGGCAAGCATCGCCAGTGCGGGTCGTTAAAGGTTTTGTAGTCTTAAAACCAGAACATTTCTATTTTAAAGAGTTTAAATTCTCATATTAATTAAAAGGCGCAGACGACCGCATCGCCGGGCGGGCCAGAGGGATAATGCACGGGTAATTAAGCACATCTCCAGCAAGTTCTACAACTTCGAACACCCCAACACCCAAGGTAGAGCCGAGGGGCTGGATGGGGGCTGTACGGGAACACAACAACCCCCGCAGCCTTCCCTGGCAGGTCTGAACCCCGCCGGCTAAGCGCCGGTTCAGGTTCTCTGCCTTCAGCATAGTCGCCTCCGCCGGAACGGGGAGTCTCGGTCCCTTGCCATGACCCAGGGAGCGGCGGGTGGCGCTAGGACCTGCGCGTCTCTGCGGCGGCGTTGCCCCAGGCTGTCCCTGATCCGCCCACGGCCGCCGGGAGGCGCCAGAGCAGCCGCGCGGCGGGGCCGGTCTCTTCAGGCTGCGACTGCTGACGGTGGGGCCGGGCTAGGGTCTCTGGCACCTCCCGAGACCCCAGTGCTCACCTGCGGGGTCCGGGAGACTGGTGGGTGAAAAGCTGGCTGTGAGCCAGAGGGCCAGCTGTATCAAAGGCTGCATCCAAAGCTGCGTGGCCAGCAGGTCGAGGGAGGGGATTCTGCCCCTTAACTCTGCTTTGGTGAGACCCCTACCTGCAGCGCTGGGTCCAGCTCTGGGCGGATTGTGGAAGAACTCCACCGAGCTCAGAGGTTCCTTTACATCTTGTAAACTTCCTCGGGCAAGGACTTTAAGTGATCATATAAAGCTGAACCATACAAGACTCTTTTTCAGTTTGCAGCTCAGAGCTAATGATACTTTTTTCAAAACCAGCTTTGACAGGCATAAGTGACATCCTTGTGTGCACATGATGTAAGAAACACCTGCAGGGCAAAGTGATTTTTGTACTGCACCTTGCTAACCCTTCTGTGGTGGGTTCCCCACCTCCAAGTAATGAGCAGACATTTTTGCATACAACCATGAATATTTTGTTGTGGGGTGGTTTTTACCTCTTTTGAAGAAAAAGTGACTGTGACATATAATAGAAATCCGAAGGAGTAAGGAGTAAGTTAATTGCTTCTGCCCATAGCAGATATGCAGAAGAGGCACAGGTGCTGCATTCTCCTCTTATTCCTTTAAGGTTTCTCATCCAAATACTGACAAAGCCCAGCTTTATTTAGCTTATGAGATGTGACAACATGATAGCCCACAGCAATGTGGCTGTACACTACTGATATTTCTGTTGTTCTGGGCTCACTTGAGCCTCGAGAACATAAAAAATCAAAGCAAAACTCAAACGAGTGTCCTGCATAAGTACCAAGAAGCCTCATATAAGAGGTCATGGACAACTTTCTCTTTCAAACTAAGGGATGGGCAGTTCAAACACAGGAGGAAATTCACTCATGCACGGCAGCCATGCACTCTTAGTATAATCACAGAATCACTGTAACAGCCTCTAAGGAATTTCTGTGGTGAAATGGAGGGATCTCCTGGCAGATGCTGAAATGACATACCCAGCTCAGTGCCACTTTCTGCATCAGAACACCCACCGTGAGGAGCGCATCAGAAGAGTCTGAGTAGAGAAGTGGTGCTGCCAATATTGCTTCCTGTGCCTTAGAGGAGGCTTGTACAACTCAGAGCAGTTTCTCCAGTCTGAGTGCAAGGATGAAGTGGTTCCCGGTGAGCCCTCCACAGTCAGAAGTGAAGCCTCTCTTGCACTTCCAACTGCAATTTCAATGCTCACACTCCCTTCAAAAACAAGTAGCACCCATGCAGGAACTGCCTAGCTGTAATGCTACAGAGCCCAGTTTATTCTACCCAGTAAGCTCTTGCTTTCAGACCTACAGCTATCATTCATTTGAATGACAATTCTGGTGCCCATAAGCATGGATGTTTTAGGATTCACTTATGCACCTTTATTACTGTTATCTAAATTTGCATACTGGGCAAAATATTGAGAGGGCTCCTCATTGAGAATTCTTATACTAGGTTCTGATAATTTAAAATCATTCAGGCACAAAAGCTTGAGATGCATTACCAATCCCTGAGTAGAAGACATTGCTGAAAAATTTCAGTCTACAGATTACTACAGCTGATTGATCAAAATGTCAAGACTTCCCAGCATGAACTGTCTGAGGAGGTGTGAGTAAGTGTTGTGGTCTCCTTACTAGACACATTTCTTTCATGCCAGACATGCTTGCCCCAAGCTCATAATAAAAAATACTGCTTCAAAACCCATCTGTGTTTCAGGAGCATGTTAGTGGAAACTTGTTCTGCGATTAAGCATTTCATACCATGGCAGCTCTAGAGAGATTGTTAAGCAAACGCTCTCCCACACACATCCTCCCCCTTACTAAACTTCTACATCACTCCACTAAAATTCCGCAGATACATTTTCTTTCCTGCTTTGCTGGTAGCTGATAACAGAAACTTACTACAGTATATAGTGCTGTAGTCACTTTTCTTGACCTGTACTAAGTTCATACTCCAACTTACGAGAACCTCTGAAGAAAATAATGTTTGCATATGACTAATAAGGGTAAAAGCACAAGCTGATGAGTCAGCAAATAGCTTGGTGAGGACAGTGGCAGGGATTCAACAGCAGAACAAATCGACATGAAGAGGTGAGATATGTGCCTGCCCGTGGCTTCAGATCTGTCTGCTGATGGGTCTGTGCAGTGACGGACTCTGTACAACTTAGCTTTTAAGACCCAGATGCATCCCCATCATTAACAACTGGTAAAACTTCTGCTGTCTTCAGCAGGAGGAAGATCAGGGGCTTAACTGTCTCAGACATCTCCTTTCAAAGAACACTTGCCATTTCTGAGCATGGATTTACCAGATGAAGAGTGCTAAAGAGACGTAAGGACTCCTTCCAGTTATCTTGCTTGAGATGGCAGCTCACATCACATGGGATGCCATAGTAACAACCCACCCACAGCACTAGCTTTCCTAGGCTTTTACTTCATATGCCTCTTACATTTAGGGACTTAATATTCAATGATCCAATAAATAGGCATGGTGCTGTAATGGAGGGTACTTACTAGTCTATCAGTATTTGACTACAAAACTTGCCTTGCCCACAGCACCCCTGTGGGAGCATTTACTTGAAGGAGACATGCCACAAGGTCACTAACGCTGTGCAGACCTATGGGTCTGCCACACAGGCTGCCAATGATCTAATGCTTATTACTGCAACTTACTATGCTTAATAATGCAAGAACTCGAGATGTCTGGTAGTCAACTTGTTTCACAACAGAAAGGCAAAATGGCATTTTAATTGAATTGAAACTGAAGCATTGATAGTGAATAGCTAGTGCAGCTAGTTCTCAAATATGAAATGTCTGAAACAGAGTATGTGATGGGAGACAAAATGGCTCTTTGGCAGCTGTTCTTGCCTCTGGTCTTTTCTATCCCTAGCACTTCTCTCTTGTGCCGTGATCTTATTTATTTTTCTTTTTTTCAGATTTGCACAATACACATTTCTTTAAGTATGACCATCTCTTAAAGCCGGCTTGACTCAGTGCACATTTAGACATTTGGAAATACTCTCTTGACTGTGATTTCTGCACTGAGTGTTAACAAATTCTAGAGTATAATAAATGTGCTCTGTCCTGTTCAGTGCAGTTAGATTTGGGGAAAAGATTCTCTACCCGTGAAAGGAATTTACCAAATAAAAGCATAAGGCAGGCAGGCTACACCATACAGTTTCACCAGTCAGCTGCATCCTGCCAAACACAGGCCACTCCTGAGCAGATATTCCAAATCCTGTGGTGGTTTTCCTGATGCGGACAAAAAAGCAGGATGGAATTTTCAAATTGTCTTTATGGAAAAGATGGGCTTGTGGTTGAAGCCCACGAAGACTCAGAGAGCTGAGGTTTGGTTCCAGACTTCCTGTGGGACATTACACAGATCCCTTAGAGAAAGGCCTTTGGATTTCAGTTCCACAATCCTATGCTACAACGTCGAGCAGAGGAGTTCACTGTGTTCCAGGCGTGAAGCCCAGCTTCCAGTGCGGTGCTCCAGGGGATCTGGGGACCTAAGCAGGAGCCTCAGAAACCAGCTGAAGAGGCAGTAACTGAGACAATCACAATGGAAACACTGAAAAAAGGAGTGCTGTTTGGACTTTGCCAGAGCCAGGCAAGATATTTCTCTCTGTTCAGAATGCTCAGCTGGTGACTGCCCTGCAGCTAGGCACAGCAATGGAACTCAGAAAGAGTAGCCAAAGTCTCTCTTGGAGGTAGAGATGCTTGTTTAACCTCTGACCAGGGTTTGGCACCCACTTTGGCAAAGCTTCATTTCTTCTCTCCTCTAGGAGTTGTTTCATTTTAGCCTCTTAACTGCTGTTTACAGAGAGATAGTTTGAGACATGAGAGAGCTAGGTTTAAATCCTCTCTCCAAACAAGGCAAAGGAGAGATCTGGGCACAGATTGCCCTGCTTGGCATTTGGAAGGTGCAGACATGCCTGAACAGTGGATTTGGTTCTCCTTGGCTCAGTCCTGAGTACTCCTGAGCATATCAAGCACTGTTTTCGTGGCCATCAATCTTGCTGTGTGAGATGGAGACAAGTATTTCCTTTTCCTCCCCCTTGGCCCTGCTTACACACTCCAAGCACAACTTTCTCATGAGGCTGTGATGACCAACACAGCACGGTCAGTTGTCACACTGGTGAGCAGGCCAATGGCTGGGTTTGTGTCTGACCAACAAAGTCTTTTAACCTACATCTCTGGAGCCAGAAAGACACTCCCAATATGCCAATCAGTTTGTAACACCTCATACCTACCAGGCTAGTTTTACTTTCTTCTTTGCCCAGCTCCCCTTTTGAAGGTACTATAAACACAAGTGAAATGCTTTGAGGACGTGTAAGGGAAACCAGACGAGCCATCAGCAGATGCGGCAGGAACTGTGCAACAGTCTTTACTTAAGTTATAACCTACAGCAGTGGGAAAATGCGTTTCTCAGAAGGAGAAATGGTTTCAGCTTCATGCAGATTTCTGACTCCTACAGCTAGTTAGGATCCACAGGAATGTTCTGAACAAGGTTTATTTTTTTCTTTTCTGATTCTTTTCATCCCTCCTACCAAGTCCTTTGTTACTTTACAGCCTGGACCATCAGTTTCTTACACAGAGCAAGAAGGAGTTCAAAATATATTGAAAGATTAAATTAAATTGGCTTCACTTGTAATTAAAATATAAAGGAGACCAAACTATTTTACCTGATCCAAAACTGCGAACTGGTTCAAATTCTGGGCTTTTTTGGGTTGTTTTTTTTGGGTTGTTTTTTTTTTTTTGTCCGTCCCCCCCCATTTTCACACTAAAGCATGCATTCTTTCCAATGATACAGCTTCTTAAGTGTTTCTACTTAACATTTCCCCAACTTGGATCTAGCTAAAACACAAAGGGCTTGAGGTTTTATTTGTTTGTTTGTTTGTTTTCTCACAACACATTAGAGAATGCAGTGCAAGCTTTAATGACTAAGTCTGTTTTAACATGCCTTTTGGAGGACTGTAGGCATTTGTGGGGGAAGGAGGTAATTAATATATTAGTTAGGCATGCGAAGACAAGTTGGAAGCAGCTGTCTTTCTTTTCTTGATATGGCAACACAATCATTAAAATAATGGCTTCTTACATCTCCTTTTTTTTTTTTTCTTCCTTTTTTTTTTTTTTTTTCTTTCTGTGTTCACAGAACACTCAAATTGCTTGTTTACGTCAAAGCCTTAAGAGCTCACCATATTTTTCAGGACCAGTAATTTCTCTCTCAAACACATTGTTGTCTCCTCCTTATTTGAAGTAACAAAATGAAAGTCAATAACACAATCCCATAAGGAAATATTGGTATCCAAGTAAACTCAAGAGCTCACCTGTTGTTACTTCAGCCTCTAAAAAAAATTACTTCTATAGTGGATGTACTTCTCTTCCAGACTCAGTTTTTCCACCTGTTAAGTTAGAACCACAGCCTTTATAGAGGAGATAGAAAGATGTGATTTTTAGCTGATCCAACCAGCTGTGAGAGGTGTCAGGTACCCCAGGGACTGAGATCTGCAAGCAGATGAAGGAAGGATCGGGTTGTGTTGCTTCCTGCCTTGCAGAAAGCCAGGTGGGTAGGTGAGGGGGGATGCTTAAACCAGTGTTTCTAAATTCCAAGGTCAAGGAACCAATCATTGCTGTAGGCAGAAATAAGTACTTTGCCAGCTTGATAACTACAGAGCTGAGACACAGATTGCAGTTCCTTTAATTTTCTTCCAGTTAATTAAATGATCAATTGCAGTATTGGCTTCCAGCCATAGTAATGCCAGCTGAAGTGAGCTCTCTAGTTTATGAGAGGCTAATCAATAGGCATCATTTGCAGCAGTGACACAGGGTTTAATTTTAAAGCCAAATACCAGAATACAGAAGCAAAATACTGCTTGGTAATCACAGCAAATTAAATCTCCTACTTCCTTCCCCCCCCTCCAATGAAGGGAAGAATAGCACAAGTAGTTACAGCTCTAGCTTGGGTTGTGTTTTTGTTTCTCTGTTTATCATAGCTTCCTGAGTGACCACAGTGAAAACACGTAGGTCCAGATATACAAAGGCATTCATGCAACTGAGATAAAAATCAGTTGGACTTAAGTACATAAATAGTTTGTGGATCAGGTTCCTTGGAAGGGAGACTGAGTTGTCCACTTACGAATGAGATAATAGGTACTTTGCAGCAGAACTGCAGCAACTCCTGTCACAAAAACAAAGGCCAAGTAAGATCTAAGGAAAGTCAGTGACTGAACAGCTCTAGGGTATTTTGTCCACATGGCAGCATCTGAGCACTCTGTCTGGTGTCTTCTTAGTTCTACCCACCTTGGCCAGCAGTAATAGAGACCATCATCCCATTTGGTCTCTTTCTGGCTGTTTCTTGGTTCAAACTCTTGAGTTCCAAGGACTCTAACTGGAAACATTGCGGAGTGCAGGACAGATGAAGTGCAGGGCAAAGAAACAAGGACCACCAGTGCTGGGTTGTGAGGGTGCTCTGGCAGGTGGGAAAATAAACAAAAAAGATAAATAGCTGAGGTCTAGAATGGGCAAGGGGCATTCCGATATAGTTACTGAAGAATTTGGCAGTCCTGGCAGGAACACGGCATTTCAGAGACCAGGAAAACCATGGGTTTGTACGTCAAAGATGTCAACGCAGGATGGAAGGAGTTTTCCAAGGAACTGAGTAAGCAAAATTCAGAACCATAATGACAAAGTTGGTGCATCAAACCTCTCTTTGCTATCTGAGATCACATGTTAAATAATTAAACTGTTTATCAATAAGAGGCAACTCATGAGCGTGGGAAACAAAGATCTCATAGGAGCTGGATCTAGATAAAAATGACCACAGACCTCACCATTTTCAGAAGCAAATGAATATTTGTTTATGCTGCCAGCCTTTGCTCAGTACAAATCTTTAGTACATAGAGGTATTGATGTACCCAGCCCAGAGAGATGCACACAAGCTAATCAAGGTTTTTTTATATTGTCTTGGAAAGGAGAACAACATTTAGTTCATGAACATAATTTTCATTTCTATAGAGCTGAAAAGCCCTCAGTTCATCATCAACAAAATACTTCATCCAAAAAAAAAAAAAAAAAAAAAAGGCATCAAGGTCAGAAACCAGTTACATTTAATCACTATTGTCATGGCTGCTGCCTTTATTTCAAAAAAGAGTAATGCAAGAGAACTACAGCAATAGCATTGCTACTGCTTGGTTGCATTACCAGAACTGTTACGCAAAACTGAGAGAACACAGCGCTGCTCACAATCTCCCCAGGTAAAAGCAAGCATAGGCCTGAGTATAGAAGCTTGTGGATTATTGATAGGACTAGCAGCTGAACTCAAAACCATCTTTTCCCAAAGCAGCAGCAAAAGAAATCTAATTAGTGGAGTAGTGCATGGTTTGTGGAAAAGGAAGAATCCGTTCTGGTGTAACAGGAATACTTTTGCAGGGGTTTAAATTGATTTAAGCTTAGAAAGGAACAAGCAAAAATTAACCCCTTAGGCACCAAGATCCATAGGAAACCTCACAGAGGTGAACTAAGCCAGGAAAAGAGTCTCAGTAGCTGTTAGAGGTGTATGTATCACTGTAACTGATTTATTGGTCAGGAACGCACGCCTGGCTCACCTGGTACTCTCAGTCTGACATATCCAGAGCACCACACCCCCACCCAGCTGCCAAGCATCCCTAAGGCTCAGGCAGACAGAGAGAAAGCCCACAACTGGTAGAGTGTAGGGGGAAAGAAACACCACAGTGACATCTCAGGCGCCTCTGTTGCCAGCCATCCTGACCATGCAATGCCTCTTAATGTGATCCTCCTTCCCTGCATGTACACATAGAGGAGGGGACAGGGGAGAAACCATATGAGGGGCACCAGGAAAGGCAGGGACAGGCAGGGCGCTCTGACTGTATGCGTTCTCAGTGGAAAATTGGAAACAAAGAAACATAGAACCATAGCCACAGTAATAAAATCCAAGAGAAAACATCTCCTCCTCCCTCAAAATACAGACACACAGGCTTGGCTCAACTCAAAGGTCAGCTCATTACCAGTTCATTGACTTCTTCAAAATCAGCTTCTCAGGGATACATCCCAAGTTTCCAAATTCACAGATCTGTGTGGGAACAAGCAATCTTCCTGGCAGGGATTTTTTACAGACAAAAAGTTCCTCACATGTTTTCACCCCACCAAGAAAAGACCAAGTAGCTTGCATCATGCAACTTTTATTATTTTGCCCTGCAAAGCAAACTTGTCTCTAAAAAACAGGCTGAAAAAATACTTCTATGAGCTGAAAACTACCTAGGAGCAATGTTTGTTTTGCAAAACATAGGTATCTTGTGTCCAGGAGCCCTCATTAATTTGAAAACTCTCTGCATGACCTCAGAGTTTCTGTGGCATATGTGAGCATCCTGCAGCCTCTGCTACATATGTTGGTAAAGACATTCCTGCTGCAGCCCTGTGGAAAGAATAATAAAGTTCTATCTATCCTGTCTGAGACAGCACAAACCACTTGATTTTCTCAAATACATTATAAAAATGCACATCTCAGTGTAAGGACTCAGTGGGTGCATATATGTGCTCACTGACGATGTGCTGCTAAGCAGAGGTAGCTGATAGTGGCAGAGTGCCAGACAGGTATGCCTCGTGCGATTTGATGTGGCCAGCTTTGAAGTGCTGGACGCCACTGAAATCAGGCCAGGCTCTTGCAGGCATTGAGGAGGTGTATGAGGAAAATATAATTTCCTGGAATTAGCTAAGACATCTGACCAGAGAAAGTTCATCATTGCACTGATTAGTATCTCTTCTTCTGTTGGTCTTCTCTAATCTCTCCTACCTGGGCAGCTCCTCCCAAACACCTCACTGCTAAACAGCAATTAAAGCACAAATGCATTAGCAGCTTTGTATTACGAACTCGCTCAGTGCTGCCAGGCCTGGCTGTGACAGGGGGACTCTGCCTCATCGCTGGCTGCTTTCCCATGCCAGCAATATTGATCAGTCACTGCGAAACCACGTCAGAGTTCAAGTCCCGTTATAACACAGTTTTGACCTTTACAAAGTGACTGCAGCCTCTGCAGGCCACATGATGTTAAATGGGGCCAAGTTCAGGTGATCATCTCTGTTCCCTGGTCCCAGCTATCTCCCAGGCCAGCAATCACTTTCTTCTCTGCTGGATCGGGCCAGAAGTTGTAATTCTTCTTTCAGGTGTTGGGAAACATTCATAGTCTATCGCACGTGCAACGGAATATTGCAACTCCTGATTAGCCCTCACTGCAGTGCCCATGCAGGCAGTCCATATGCTGCCCACAGAGCCTGACAGGGCAGGGAAACTCAGGGCTTTCTCCTTCAATATTCAGCTTATCTCCAGGTATATAGGGACCAGCTGTGGAAACCTGTGTCTCCATTTACCTGGCTGGTGTGCAGCCGTTTGGAGAGAGGATTTTGTGATGTTGAGGCAGGAGGATTTTGATGGGAAACCGTAGTCTCTGGTGCCTGGGGAGGGAGCTAGGTGTGATAATCCCTGCAGAGTGAGGACTCTATTGCTGCCAAGTAGAGGGGATGGGCAGGGAGAAGGTGCTAACTGTAATGTCTTGCACACAAATAATATCTGCTCTCAAGTCAACTCTGTGACATTTCGCTGTGGCAGGTTGTAAGAGGCAGTTAGCCAGGTATGAAGCAGGACGCTTCTCAAAAGCATGTTGAGTTAGTCCCAGTTCACCAATGCTGCTGAGTGCGCAAGCTTCCAGGCAAGTTGTTCCCCCTCTACTGCTTCATTTCCTCTGCATATCAGCATGGCCAGATTAATTTCCCCTGTGGTGAAACAAGAAGATAAAGAGTTATTTTAAAATCCTGGAGACTTGTGCAAGAGCACAGTGAGGGCTTCCTTGCTTCTTTATGCATTGTTTTGGTGCAAAAGAGGCAAGCCTGGGGAGAAGGAATATTTCCAAGGGCATCCTGATGAGCTGTCCTCAGAGGTCCCTGAGCCCCTAAACCACACAAGGGGCAAGCAAAAGGATGAAGGTGGCCAGAGAGTGCAGGGATAGTAAAGACATGACTCAGGCATGAAGTGGTTTCAGCAGAAAGATGGTAATGCAGAGGCAATAAAATGGTAGCTACCCTCAAAACATTTCCTGTTAACCACGTACCAGACTTATTTAGCTTTCCAAGGAGAAGACATCAAGGAGAGGAAGGAGAGATCTACTGAGGAGCCATGGCTTGGTCTGTGACAAAATGTTACCCTAGATGTAAAACTCCCATCACAGCGCAGAAGGGTCTGGGTACACATAAGAGCTGCAGCAGGCAATCAAAAATAAAACAGGCAGAAATGAGGGCAGCGCTGGAGAGAGCCAGGTGAAAGCCCACAGCCTGGCAGAGGTCTGGGCAGCATCAGTCCTGTGCAGAGCTTGAGTATGACCTGGGGCTTTCCCAGGTGGGCTCCACTTGTTTTTCCTCTCTAGAAAGGAGAATTCGTGTGGGGCAGGTATCTGGAGCTGCTTGCTGCACACTGCTGGCTTTGGAGCAGCACTGCAACCGGGAAAGCTGGCGTTGTCGTTTGCCTTAATAAATGCTTTCTGCAAGCAGACTTTTAATGGGATCTTTTGCCTCTGGAGGATGTGACGTGTGGTAACAGTCTGTCTGCAGAAACACTTGCCCATCTGTCTGCAGAAATAGGCCAAGCAAGGAGTTTTCATTCACACTAGGAAAAAAAAAAAAAGAGGTTGTTGTTTTTTTTTTTAACTGTAAGAACTTAGGTGATTTTGCAGAGCATGGAACAGCCCTGTCAGCTGCCAGGGGAGAGGGTTTCTCTCCATCACACACAGCTGGACCCACTGCCAGGCTGCTCTCTGCATAGTAGCTGCTCTCAGCGCATCTGTTTATACCTGTGGAATATATTTTATGCTTCCCAATGCTTGGATTTACTGGTCTGGCACTTATGGAAAGCCACTGGATATTATTAAAAAAAAAAAAAAAAAAAAAAAAAAAAAAAAGAAAGAAAAAAAGGCACTAGGATTAAAACCATAAACACACACAGTATTAATAGCAGCACTGGGTTTTAGATGAGTTAAACGTACACAGAAAATATGGCAGAAGGCATTTCATATCTGTTTAAAAGATGAATGGTATTTTGTGGCAAAACATGCTCTGTGACAGGTGGGGAGGGAGGATCTGGGGCAGAGGGACTCAATGACATAAATTTGTCTTCCTGTGTATTTTGGAAGATGACTTATTTGTGTTCATTGAAATGACAGCTTTTCTGGTCATTTCTTCCTTTCCCAGCAAAGAAGCCTTAATCTCCTTACTGGAAATTGTACTATTTATGCAGAAAATCCTGCCTCTCTGATTGCTTGAGATCATGAGTTATGTAACCTAAACAGATGGAGCTGGAACTTTTTTTTTATAATGTCAATTCATATTATAATCCCAACAGGCTGCAATCATTTATCAGCTCATTTGTAGCATAGAAAAAATAGTCTGAGAGTTTTAAAGATGCACTTAATATACATTTCCATAGGCACACTTAATGCCAGTAACCAGACTGTCACTAAATACCAATAACAGTAATAACACTTATTAAAGACTCACTTCATTCTTATGAACAGAAGAACTCCGTGTGATACACATAATAATATGTACATGATATTATGACCATCACCTGCAAAGACATGTATATGGTTGTATTTATACTTGGATAGATGTGGTTATGTGCGGCAGTAGTATGAAGTTAAACCTGAGAGGACTTGGGAGATCAAATCAGTGAATAAATGGGAAGGAGGAGCTAGACCAGAGCTAGAAAGAAGCAGGCCAGGGCAGGAATCAGTGTGAAGAACCTGATTAACACTGCCCTGTTCAACTCTTGAGCAATATGAAGTCTTACAATGCTGAATCATCCATACAGCTCCCAGCCGATCACATGCACACACTGTAGGAGCCAAAATACAACATACAATAACTACTTTAAAAATTCACAGTAGTTTAATAGTCCTTCTGCTAAGACAATTAGGCAGATAACATCCTAAAAGGCTCAATTACACTTGCAGAGATTTTATCTGCTTTTTGTTATTAATGTGGTTGTTCTTATTTAATATGAGCTTAGGCTAAAGTGAATCAAGATCATAGCAAAAAAGAGGATGAAAAGGGATGGGGGGAAAAGGTGGCAAGCAAAGGTTATTCCAAAATAAAATGCCTATAAATGGAATATCTAGGTGCTCTTAAAACCAAAGAGGAATTGATCAGATTAATTTGGGAAGAAGAAAAATAATGAAGAATTTGAATCCAAATCTAGTTTTCTATTAAGCTGAAGTTCAACTAGGGCTAAATTAAAAACCCCAACAAACCCAACAAGTTTAAATATAGCCCTAGTCCAACCACAGTACATAGTTTTGTTCCATCCTGTGGGAATTTCCCACGTGACATGCTTGCATATTTGGACCCAAACTGCAATCTAAGGCTCAAACCACTGCAAGGAGCTTTGCTAGAGGAGAGCTTTCAAGAAAACCCCAGGAAGCCAGAGCAGAGTTCCTGGTATGACACAATACTTTCTGCAAAAGCAAAACCAAAACAGAGGCATCATGCGGCTGCCAAGCCCAGGTTCAGGGGTCTGTACATGGAGCTTGACCCCTGTGGACCTGGCTGTGTGCTGTCTTTAGCTGTTATGACACAACCACCCCTTTATTCCAGCATGCTGCCTTAATATCCTGGGGTTTACCAGCACAGGGTGTAAGATGGCTGGAACGGGTTCTATATCCGGGGAACATCACAGAGACCCCAAGATCTGGTCTGCCTTCAGCACTCTCTGCTACCCTTAGACACATTCATGGTGGCAGATTTTTCCTTGAGGACGCTGTGGTGCTTACCTGCTGGGTTGTCATTCCCAAGGGCACACTTGAGTGGGATGGTGTGAGTGAGAGCTCACCTCTGTGTTGCAACTAGGTATAACAGCAGCAGTTCAGACCCCTTTGCAAGAGAAAACATTCCATTTTGATCCCATCTTTCATTTTGTTAGGACCTGAACCCCTCTGGTGAATGCTTTCAGAGGACCAACTGAGATGATTGAATCTGAGTGCTGCTCACAGTCAAGTGTTGAACCATCATCTGTTTTCAGGTCTAACCACCACCAACAGATCTTCCATTAAGAATATTTATAAGCAGGACAATGAAAAACAAACCAACAGGAGTTAAGTATTTTAATCCAGACATGGTTATGACCTCTGAATGCTCTTGTCCCCTCAAAGTTCATTTTTTTTCCTCTCATATTTAAGACTACCAAGGAAACAAGAGATTTTACTGAAGTTGTTACAAAAATGGGCTGACAGGAGAAGCAGTACAACAGCTCAGAGACAGCCTAAATTACAGCCAGGGAGTTGCCATATCTTATACATGATGCTATGCAACACCTTGAGCTCCTTTCTTCTGCACTGGAGGCTTTACCTACTTGGTACTACTAATGTGAGGAAAAAAAATATAATGTATTTTTAATTCATTCTCAAATCTTGGCCAGTGATTAATTTAGTCAGAAGCTTTTCCATTAGCCAAAACTTCAAAGATCCTTTTATTTCTACTTTTCACAAGGAAAAAAATGAGCTTCTGCTCTTGCTTGTAAATATATGTAAATGTTGAACTGAGGAGGGTTTTGCTCGGGCTTATGAAGTGTGCTTTCTTTAGAATAGCTTTTCCCTGGATGATGTAATTTACTTGACTGGGTATTTTCTACTCTTGCACAACTGTGTTAGTCGATCTAAGCAGATTAATCTAAGCACCAACCTGGCACTCGCTTTGCTGAACAGTTATTCAGTGCCCTACAGAAAAGGATTGTTACTTTAGGGAGGCAAAAGGATCACTTCTTTGTGCCCAAGATGACTTTTAGATGGATGTTAGTCTGTTTGTGTGTAAATAGGTCTGAAGACCCAAGGACCGATGGGTTCAATGAGCCAGATACTGCATTAGCAGTTATGTAACAGAAGCAGCACTAACAGGAGACAAAAATGCTCGTTTCCTCCCATTGTTGCAACGACAGTCCAGAGTCAGATGATTTAAAGGGCATAGAGATGATTTTAAAGGGAGCATCCACAGTGCTGGCTACACTTTCTAAATCTTCAGCCTGACAGAGCTCTTGATATGACAGCCTGGGGTTACAGGGGTTGGGGGGGAAATAGGGAGAGGAAAAATCAGGTCTATTTTTAGTAGAAACGGTTCTCAGAGAGGGGAAAGGCAATGGACTGATAGCTTTCAGGAAACATTTTGTTTAAACCTAAAGCGCAGACTGCAGGAAGCATCTCCCTAACATGCTCCCAAAATACTTCAATATCACCCGGTCATTCTGCCCTTAAGGGTGAGATAATTACAGTTGTGCTGTCTGAATGGGGGATTTTTCAGTTCACTGGTCAAAAACTTATTTCAAATCAACTTGAAAATGAAAATTTGACTCCTTGTATTGTTAGGGTTTTGGGGAAGTCAGTATTCTCCCCCTTTTCATTCAAAATTGTTGATTTAATTCAGCAAATACTCTGGAAAACACAATTTTTCATTATGACTACAGACATTTAGGGAAAAGCTCATTATGAAGAACTTTACTGTTGTAAAAATACTTACTAAATTCAGCTCGGGTATTTGGTTGCCCAACAACTGTGAGCTCCTGTGGTGATATTGCTCCTTGAACCTCTAGTGATCTCTGAATTAATATTCAATTCCTCGATTTTTCTGCCTATTAAAGACATAGATTTGGTACATCCAATCATGTCTCCCTCTTGTGGCTACTTCCCAGGACTAAAGCAACCTGCTGTTTACTTGGCATTATACCGGATTATATAGGTTGCTTCTTTTGCTAGTACTTTGCTGTCTGGCCTGAAGCCTTGCTGATGACAGTATGTGGTTGCTTGAGAGGCTACACCACCATTTTTTGCCTGGCACATCCCAAGAAGGTGCTGCCAACCATACCTCTGGGCTTGGGAACCCTGAACTGGAGAGCCCTACCAGCCCCATGCCAACCAGTTCTTCCTTTAGACAAGCCAAAAGAGACATTAGCAAAGAAAATACTTCTGTACCTGCAGGATAGGCAGATGAACAAACCCAATAATTAGACAGTCCTGATGAAATGTGGCTTTATAAGACATTTTGCCCTCCAGAGCTTTTGCACAGATTTGCCCCCAAATTACAACATTTTGCTGTTCCCCACTTGGATTTTACAAATAGCTGCTTTTATAATTACATTTATCCTCCTGCTAACGGTTTCACAGCAAATGATATTTCATTTTGATGAGAAAGCTTTTGAACAGAAGCCAAATTGCTCCTGGCAAAGCAGATTTTGTTTTCCTACAGTTTAATCAGTAGAAAATTAAGAGGCCAATATTGTGCTGCCACAGACATGGAGCCGAGCAGCTGCCTTTGCCGGAGTGAGTTTTTCCTCTCCCTTGCTCCCTGGGACATAACCATGAGTCAAAAGTCACTGTGTCTAACACAAATCTGATGGTCCCAAGCCTCAAGCCATGTAAATCAGCGTCATTCTGAAGCAGACTTACAGCCTTAATCAGTCATCAGGTATCCAACATCCATCACAGACTAGTTCCTGATCAGCCAATCTCTCTAATTTGTTAAAAAGCCAATTTTACCTTTTGAGAGAAAATTGAGGGCATAATACGAATTCCTGTTTGTGTCCTTGCCTCAAGAGGAAAACAGGTCCTAAGCAACTTTTGGCAGCTGGTCAAACAGTATGAACACCTACTAAAATTGTATATGCTTACATATTTTTTCATGCTGTCTGAAGGGGTCAAGGCTGACTGCTCTGAAGGAAGGTGTTTCTAGGCAAACATTAATGTGACACTCTTTTTGCTAGGGTGACTCAGCCACAGAAATATGTGCCTTTTATCACACTTTTCAAACTCTGGAAAAAAAAATAAGTAAAAAAAATTGGTAGTTTAGGGCCCTTCAGTCTGCTTATTCCACAGTGGAATTCAACTCAAATTCTCCATCCAAAGGATGTTTGTCTTACAAGTTTTAGCTAATGTCCAACTGTGTAGACTAATTGCTTTCTGAGATACGTATACTTTATGCAGGAAATACAATACCTCTGTTGCTTAAAAAAGAGCCCAGCATCATTGTCTAGCTGATGGTTTTCCAGCACATGCCTGAAAGATGATGAGGGACCTGCAAATCCTGCAAAAATCTGTTCCTATAAAGTCTCAGACTACGGTAAATAATTCATTATATATCCAGTGCCCCATCCTTGGGAGTGAAAACTTCTCTCTGGGGACCCCAGACTCTTTCCAGAGTTTTATGTGGTTGATGCACAGGAGCACTGCCAGCAATTGCTGGTCTCTGCAGCCACAGGGCTTTAGTACTTGGAATTTTACAGGGGGTCATCTGAGGTTAAGATCAAAAGGGGGCTCATTGGCTCAGGCTCCTCCTGCCCTCTTCTAATCAGGATGAAACTGAAACTCCTTTCAGTACTGGACCTGGCTTCCCTACTTCAGCCCGAGGTGGGGGCAGCCAGGAGGGAGGAGAGCATACTGACCAGGTACAGGGCAGATGCAAATAAACCCTGTTGCTCTAAGTGGCTCTAAGTAAATCCAGCCGAGCTGCCTCTGACCCCTGCAGGTCAGCTCTGTGGTCCCCCCTGCAGTGTCCAGAGCCCGTGGCATGGATGATCATTGCAGTAGGTAGGGAAGGAGCATCTCCAAGCACTTCCTTGGCATTAGACAGCTTTGCTGGGAAGGCAGCCACCAGAAACTGATCATAGAAGAGGAAATGGGAAGGTGGCAGCATGGAAAACCCCGTCCCCTTTCTCCAGGTTTCCTTATCTCAAGAGTCAACACTTTATCATATCACTGCCGGAAACTACTTAAAGGCTCTTTAATTAGCCATGGTCTCAGGTGGTTCCTGTGCTGGCTGCTAGATGGGTCTGGCAGATACCACAGGCTTCCTTTAGTCAGATGGAAAAAGTTCTCGTGTAAACCACAGCAAACCCATGTGTTTACCTGATTGCCAGGCAGGCTCTGGGGAGGCAAGTGGAGGTGAGAGGGGGCAGTCGTGTCAGGTAGGATTTGCTTGTGCCATACCTTGTGACAGGAAGAGACAGGTTCTAGACAAGCTGAATTTCAGCAGGTCTCACTTCTGAAGTGCTCCTCTGCTCCTGACTCCTTGTGCCTTGTGCCATGGCTAGTGGGAGGAGGATGGAAATTTCACCTTGAAGGAAAGTCAGAAATGTATCTGAAGTAACCATGTTTTGCCCACAACACCCTGGCACATAGCTCACAGCCAGCATAGCTGGGGCTTTCTCTTTTTTCTCAACCTGAAGTTTCACAAAAGCCTTTTACTTTGTTTTAGTTTGTTTAGGGTTTTTTTTACCAACCCTCCCTACCATAAGCTGTGCCTTGGGTACCACCACCATGGAAGCTCTGCCTCACCCTCCTGCCTGCACTGGGCCTCCCAGTCACAGCTATGGAGGACCAAGGGTTGGGAAAGAACCTTTCATCCATTCCTTGCCAATGGTAAAGACTAAGTTAAAGCTTTTAATCACTTGCTAAAATCATTGCTAGATTAGATAGTCAACTCAGCTGAGAAACCTACTCTTCCGCTGGGGCACGGAACTGCTTGCTCCTATGCTTGGGCCAAACCCCAAGCAAATCCAACTTACAGTTCCAGACTTAGAAGGGGATCCAAAACCAGAGACTTGGGGACTTTTTTTCTCGTTACTCCCCTCCTTAGGGGTGTGCCCTCCATTCCTTATTCATCTCCCTGATCTGTTGTTCACACATCTGTGGGGATGACTCCCAGAGCTGGCTGATCCTGCCTGTAGCAGGGCTCCCACCTTTTACTTTTAGTCCCCAGCACCTCTCTCTCCCATCCTGCCAGAATCCTTCTGCTGGCATGAATATCTATCACACAGCTTGAGGCTTTTCCTTAAGCACAAGGGTGCCCCTGGATATCCATCTATGTCTGCTGTCATGCACAAAAAAAGCAGCTGTATAGAAGTGTGTGCACACTTGTGAGCATGGACATATATTACAGGGAAATGTTTCTCCCACCAGTGTGAGACCGGCTGGTTGCTGACTTTTCTCATTTTTACTCCCACACATGCAGGGGAGGATTTCACAGGTAGTAACAACTGGAAATAGATTTCTGAAGAAGTTTAAATGCAGAATATTTTCCTTCTCTTAGGCAGGCATTTGATAGTATAATTCTAAAATATACTTTATCGCTATTAAATGTAATACCCGTGAAGGATTACATATCTGCTTCATTGCAAGTCTGGCAGGATTAGGAGAGTAGTGTCTGCTTAGTGCTTTTAAAACATCAAACACTAACAAAGCCCTAAGCAAGAAACCTTTTCTAATGGCTGCAAAATGCCAAGGGTCTGGGGAATTGCACCACACCAGGAAACCTGATGGGGTGGCCTTTGAGGAGCTCTGAGTTTCAGCTCTCAAAGCACATGGTGACAGAGACAAAACACGGCAGAATTCCTCTCTGCTCCCAATTACTCCTAAATCTGCTCCCTGACAGAATAAAATCCATGGCTTCAACCCAGGCAGCTGGCTCAGGAAGCAGGAGCTCACACCCTTCTCCACAAGGAGAATTCAAGAATTTGAGATTTAAACAGTATTTGCAATATTCACATTGCAAATAATCGTGATGATGTATCTCCCTCTTTCTCAGATACACACATGGAATGAAATCCAGTTCTATAGTACAGAAACTACAGATTTGTATTGCAGATGTTAAATCCTCCTTAGAGCATGGGGTGCAGCCTAGGATGGGATGAGCCACGCTGGCTCAGACCCTTCTGTCATGGCAAAGGGATTGGCACAAGGCCCTTTGAGGGATCTGTATCTTTAACATAATCCTTGGTTTCTTAAAAGAGCCTGTAAGTGAATATTGTTTGCTCTAATTAATGGTCTCTCCAGCTCAGGCACCAGCCTTAGGCAAATCCACCCCAAAAATCCCCTGGAATAAACACCACCACTTTGATGATAGTATATGAGGTGACTTGCCTTGTGTTACAGTAAATTGGCATGTGGGAAAAGCAAACCAGCCTTCATGCTTCCCTGCCCCCTCCAGCAAGCTCCTGGAAATCTCCTTCACAGGCATGGGATCCTCCACCCTCCATACCCCCCGTGCCCTGTCATTGCCAGGCTCTGTAGTGTCAGTGAGCACCATGCACAGGTATGACACAGGGGCAGGGAAGTGTATTTTTGTTTCAGCTGCTATTAGGGTGACTCTGGCATCTACAAAGATTAATTAGTTCAGGCTGTTTCCATGCATAAGGGTTTGGTACTGGAATCAAAAGGGGGAAAAAAACCAAACCCAAACATTTTAGCTGCAGGAATGGGGTGGGTTTTTTTGTAGTATGGATATTATCATTGTGTTTTTCTTTTTGCAGCTAATGAGTATTTGCCCCTGGGGAAGGGAGCATGCATGGTAGGAAGGCTGTGGGTGCTAGAGGCACCTTTGCAGGCAGACCTGATCTGCAGAAGGTGAATGACAGTGAAGCAGCACCTCCTTATAGGTACCAGATAGGACACAAAGAAGATTTGCCCATTTCCAGCAAGATGTGATGGCCAGGCATCCCCAGATGTGAAGGGGAAAAAGAGATTACAAAACAAAAATTACTCCAAGACTTGCTTTCAAAATTCCAGCAGCAATCTCCAATTACTTCTTCAGTGCCATAGCTCAGCTCAAATTCCTCCTAAGTGTTTCCTTCACATCAAAGACACAGAAACTTGGAATAAAAATAATAACCAAAGCAGTAAACAAATCACGAAACAAAAACGGCTTCTTAAAGCAGTGAGTGAGCCAAGCCTCTCTTCGTTTGCATAGTGAAAGCCCGAAGACAGAGCCTTGCAGTTGCTTACTAAAAGATGGGGTCACACGGGAAGGCTCTTGGCTACATCCTCCACCCCAAAACCTGCAGCTGGGCTCGGGCAAGCCTAGTTTAAAGTCGTGCTTCCAAACTGAGCCGCGTGTACTGAAAAAGAGCTAGGGGCATGAAAGAAATGCTGACCAGCCCCAGAGGCAGCCAGGCAGAGCATACGGCAGGGGCTGGGAAAGGGGTCAGACACCTTGCCAGGGGCTCCCAGGGACTGAACTGCACCCGCAGTTACCCAGCCCTGATGGGAAACACAATTTTTCTTGAACAGAGCCCAGGCAACGGGGAGTGACACCTCATCACTGCTTTAGTAATACCGGTTTGAATCATCAGCGTGAAACAGGATAGCAGCATCAGCCAAGAGTAAATGCTTCTATCCTCAGCTCAGATTTATTGTGATGATAGGCAGATGGGAGCACAGGAGGACCCTTGGGCACCTGATATGGAGCACAGCAGCTTTTCATAGACAGTCTGGGGAGACGTGGACCTCTAAGCTACGCTCAGAATTTGTGGGCAATTCATTATTTAGCCTGCAGTAGTAAATGCTGCTCAGTGTATATACACCCAACACAAGACTGATTGCTCTGGCAGCCACCAGTACACTCCTGGGAAGTTTCCTTGTATTAAGTACTTTTGACAGTAATGTTGGTGCCTAGGCAAACACATTAGGATGACTAAAACACTCGGGCTGCTAGGAATGACAGAGCACACATGCTGGAAATGCAGCGGCAGACCCAGAACAAGAGGAAAGGAACATTGCTTTCGCTTTTAAGGCTGGCCCTTGGCCCCTCCTGCCTTTGCAAGGCAGTGAGGTGGGTTTGGTAAGGTACTTGTGGGTGAGCTGATACTTCCTCACAACACTTCATTATTTTTAATGAATTAGACCTAAATATTCTACATTAAAAAGCCATGTGCACAGATTATGCTCATGTGAAGTGTAATTCAATTTGATTGTGCTCCTTACAGAGATGGGAAGCAAACCCACAGCCTGCTCTTGGTAGAATTACAATGCAGTAAGGCCAGCTGAAATGAGAAGAAATTCAAGTCCATTGCCTGTATTACTCTGTGCTGCCACACAGCACTAAAGGTTTTGTTGCACAGATCTTCAGCCCAGATAGTCCCATTTGGAAGAACTTGAGATTCAGGGGATTATAAAGGATGCGTGGGAGTATTAGGCAGTTCTCCATGCTGAAGATGAAAAAGGCTCTCATAGAAATACTTAATGGCCTTTGAAACAAGAATAAAGCATGCAGGATATTTTTAGAAGCCCGTCTGCACTTGCCAACACCTGCATTTGCTGATGGCAGAGGCTCCCAAGTGTTGACACCCAGCACTTCTCATTGCCACACTGCTCTGGAGATTTATATAAGATTATCTTTTGCAGCCAGAAGAAAATGGGGAGTATGAAATGCACATGCTTGGCTTAAGGAGGGAGTGTACCCTGACTAAAGCCTGAAAACTCATCTCTGAAATACTTTAAGGACCTTGGTTCCCCTTCTGCAAACCAAAAAAATGTTTCTGCTTTGAACATGCTACCCTGGAACATGGGGAGTTGTGTGGTGGGAATATCCCATAGTGCATGAGAAGGACTGAGGTAGGACTTGTCTGGTGAGACTTTGACAGCTCCCCCTTTCCTCTGTTGGTTAAGGATACGGTATCTCCACCTAGGCTCTCTCTTTTGGACTTCTTTCTCGAAAGCCAGAGGATGGCTGTCACCCAAGGATGCCAGCACTAGTCAGTTGAGGAAATGCTGAAGTGATACAGGTTAAAATTTCTTTGGCATTCACACTTCAAAGCAGCACAAAAATATGGAGTGGTTCCATGTTTTGCATATTTACCAACCACTCCAAAGAATGGTTAGAAGCAGGTTGATAAGTGGGGGTTTGTAATTATCCTGTGTGTTTTTCCTTTCACTCCATTTGCCACTGGTTTCCTTAAAACCAGACAAACACACACAGGAACGAAGCATTTTCCCATGAAAGACTCCCAATGGCAGATTGTATAAGTCCTTAGGAAATTACTTGTTACTACTTGTTTGGGTTTTTATATTAAAAATTCGTAGTGTCTGAATTTTCCAGCAAGAGAAACTTAATCTTATTGTATAAGAATTAGCCTAGGCCAGTAATAACATTTCTGAAGGAATCAGTCATGGAAACCGTGTTTCTTAGAACTATTCTCAGGACGAGAAATTTCCTAGGAAAATCTAAACCTAAAAATAAAAATATTGAAAGCAGGGGTTTCAGGGTAGAGCTGGAACTACTGTGCAAGTGTGGTGTGCTGCAATTTAATCTACTGCTCCTGCTAGTAAGAGAGTTTTCCTCCTTCACTGGGATAAATAACTGTCATGTTTATGATTACAAATGTCTACCTCACAGAACTCCACACATCACTATCCATCACCCCTTAGGGTAGAAGTCCAGTTTTTCTCTTTGAGTCCTCTTCAGTCCTAAGCACAGCTTTGGAGGAGAAACCACCACCTTATCCCAGTGTCTTCAGCTCCAGCTGGGTGGGCAGAGCTGGCCCTATCAGTGGGGCCATGGGCCAGGCACCTTGCCAGAAAGCTGATGGGGCATGTCACCAGCTTAGCCCTTAGGGGTGCTCTGGTTTTAGAATAGAATAGAATTAGCCAGGTTGGAAAAGACCTTTGAGATCATAGAATCCAACCTATCATCCAACACTATCTAATCAACTAAACCATGGCACCAAGTGCCCCATCAAGTCCTTCCCTAAACACCTCCAGTGATGGCGATTCCAGCACCTTCCTGGGCAGCCCATTCCAATGGCAAATGACTCTTTCTATGAAGAACTTCCTAACATCCAGCCTAAACCTCTCCTAGTGCAGCTTGAGACTGTGTCCTCTTGTTCTGGTGCTGGCTGCCTGGGAGAAGAGACCAACCCCCACCTGGCTACAACCTCTCTTCAGGTAGTTGTAGGCAGCAATAAGGTCTCCTCTGAGCCTCCTCTTCTCCAGGCTAAGCAACCCCAGCTCCCTCAGCCTCTCCTCATAGGGCTTGTGCTCCAAACCCCTCACCAACTTTGTTGCCCTTCTCTGGACACATTCCAGCAACTCAACATCTTTCCTAAACTGAGGGGCCCAGGGATACAGTCAAGCAACTCCCTCAGCATGCAACCCCTATACAGGCTGGCAGGCTGCTTCCTGCTGCAGGGAGCATGAAGCTAGGCTCATGTCCCCGGGACCTTCCCTTGTTTGCTAAGCAGAGCTGCAGAGCTGAGCTCTTTTCCTACCCAGAACCATACATGGAAAATGTATTTTGCTGACAGCATCATATCTGTCAATTCTCCTACTAAAACAGGAGACATGAGTTTTGTCTCTGCTAAGGCTTGTATGTGCAGTAAAAGCCCTTATATCAACAGAAGCACCAAGGAAACAAGCTGGATAAAAACCAGCTAAACTGTACAAGATCCTATCTACCATCTCACAGCGAGCTGTCTTATTGCCTGTTTGCACTGAGGGCATTCAGCTGGAGCAGGGTCTGGAATAGAGGGTCAGGGAAGAAAGAAGACACACTGCCCTCAAGCCCTCTTCTGGGTTCACCTTTGCCATGCTTTGTACTCACTGGTCTCCTTTCCATAGAGGGATGGCATCCTCGCTCTGCACCCTGAAGATCCAGAGAAAGTTTGGAAAAAGGCTAGACAGGGAGGAGAAAAAGAGAGAAAGAGGGAGGGTAAAAAAAAAGTATTTCAGCCCTACCAAGGACTGTAAAGAGCAGCATCAACTTGATAAATGGCATTCACTAGAACCAGTAATGATTTGTTTGGGAACTAGATTAATTTGGAGCTGGTCTGACAGATCTTTCTTTTTCCCTGTATTTATTGTTACCATTCAGTCTTTTGCTGTGATCTAAGGGCATGTTGCAGAGCTGAGCACTGCAATAAGCATGGTAGTCTTGGGTTATTCATTTATTGAGCCAACGGGGAGGATCTTTATAACAGGAGGCCAAGGGCAATTCCAATCTCCTTCTGAAAAGCTGCATTTCATTCAGGCATCCTTTGAGGATAAGAGTTTCTCCATCATCTGAAGCTATTGCTTTAATCTAAATTGTTAGTTCAATTGCTTTCCATGAATTTAGCCCTTAAAAGGATCAGGGCAAAAAAGCTCTAATTTTCCTTCTGACCTTTAAACAACATCAAATGACAGTGGAGACAGCAGCAAAGGGATTTTAAGTCAGTGATTGTTTTGTAGTCACTGTATACTTGTGATCCAAGCACTGCCCCTGCCCTCATCCTCCTTCTCCGTATGGAGCAGTGTCTACTGCTGTAGTCTTCTGGGTTTGGCTGTACATTGGCCTCACCAACAGGACAGAACTTGCAAACAGGGGAAGAGAGCAGCAATCAAACTAAAAATCAGAGAGGAGGCTGCTCTGCTTGAGACACAGCAAGTTCTCTAAATGGGCCGTTGCTGAAACCCTGACCTTGTTTGCTCTTGGGCTGCTTGAGCTGCTGCCTACCCTGTAGCCAGGATTAATTAATTAACATATTGACATGTCAAACAACCTCCACGAAATCCTAAAACAAGCAGAACTCTGTTGGCATCCTGAAAACTAGAGGATGAGACAAGGAACCAACACACAGGGCCTTACAATGTGGCATAGCAAGCTAGCACAGCTATCATGTCAGGTTCTGTTGCCTAAAAATAGGCAGATCAGGCACCTCATTCTGTTATATATTACCCTGGGCAGAAGTCAATGGACTTACATGAACATACAGCACATGCAAGTGAAGGAAGAGTAACCATGGAGGCCAGATCCTTATTTCTTTGATGTTTCATCCCTTACATCAGGTAAGAAGCTGGACTGTGAAATCTGCCTTTTTTGACAGATTGAGTTACATATGTTGAGTTGTAGGTTTGGATTTCCTTTCAGCACTCAGAGCTCATCTTTGTCTCTTTCCTGATCCTGTGTTGGCTCTCCTTAGTGTCACTTCAAACAGCTGTGATGACACTGCTGGAGAAAGAAAAACTATTTCAGAGGCATGGTTGATGCACATGGAGACGATAGAGGACAAAGCTAAGTATCTGTGCAAGCCCTTAGTGGTAGCAAGCAACAGCAACACTAAAGCCATAACCCATGGCAGGAGCCTCCCACCATCATCCTCTTGAAAGAGAAGATCTATGGGTCACTTTAGCAGCACATAGCACTGGTGGGGCACATGGGGTCAGGGTAAGTGGCTGATACCACAGTCTGTGGGAACTTTGGGGCTGGAATAAGGACCTCGGTCCATAGTAGCATCACTTTGCAGTAGGTTGCAAGCAAGGCCAGCTCCTTTTTGCTTTTGCAGGTCTTTTTTTCTTAGACACTGCCTTCTTGGTAGAGAACCATCTCTTGCAACATTTCCTAGCACAGTGAGTCCCTGTCAGGAGCCTTCATTTATTCCAGTACCAAAGCACAGGGGAACCACAAACAAGAACTGCAGTGTTGCAACACTATTGTTCTGTCTCAAGCCATCTCAGATAAAAATAAACTGCTGGTATAGACTGGCAGCCTAATCAAGCCTCAGACTTACTTTCAACAAATGCCAAAAGGAAAACACCCAGCAGGAACACTAACTCAGGGCACAAACAGCTCCAAATTCACCTGTTCCTCTGTCCCAGGCAAGTACCCTGGAGCCTCAGGGATTTCTCCACGTGCCCTTCAGTTTGAAGAATTTTTACCCTACTCCCATCAGGGTATTCATGTAGCCCCCAGGAGAATAAACCTCTAAATTGACAGGAACAACTCTTACCTTTGCTTTGAGTTCAAGGTACCTGTGAGCTCTAGCTCTTAGCACACCCTTTCATGTTTTGTGGCAACATGCAAGTTTTGCAGAGCTTTGGAGGGAGCAGGGAAGCAGTCTTGTGGAAAACCGCCGGCAGGCAGACAGACAGAAGCCAGCAACAAAGCCCAGCGAGCTGTTTTGTCTGAGCCAGGACTGCTCTGTCTCCAGCCTTTGCTGGGCCTGGCAGCAGCCAAAAGCCAGGATAGTTTTCTCAGCTGCTTGCTTTAGTCTTACCAGGTTATGTGAAGTTCAGCTTTCCTCCCCTGCCCCTGTGTGAGCTGAATAGAGTGAAGTGGCGATACCTGCCCTGAGTCACAGCCATGCCAGGCTGCTAACTGCAAACAGTCCTGCTGTGGCACAAAGCTGTGACAAGCAGGTTCCTCACCCTTTAAAAGGAGCTGGAGAGAGCAAAGACAACCCGTGACACTCCTCAGGAAGCCTTTGCAAAGCTGTCTGGCATGCATCAAACCTGGCCCTGATGCAGCAGCAGCTTCCCACAAGACAACAGCTCCCAGATTCTGAAGCTATGTCTTGCATCTCACTTCATAGGGTTTTCTTCCCCCTGTACCCCCTTTCATTTTGGTGTTTTCCAGCTCTATGACAGAGCTGAAGAGGTTGGAAACAGAAAACTGAATATTTTTTGACCCCTCTCCCCTAAATGTAGAGGTGAGGTACAGCCTTGCTAGACCTACCACCTTTTCAACTGAGCTGCCACCAGTCTCAGAGAGAAGCCTACAATGTGCCTTCAGTACCCCTTTGGTCCTATCATCCTAACAGAGCTGCTAAGGCACCAGCATGCAATCTGGAAAAGTTTTGGATTTCACTAAAATAAAACTGGTGAGTGGGACAGCACAACCTCCATGTCAACCCCAGCTCTAGCACATCCTCATGAAACTCATTGATGGCAGCAGAGTCAGTGCCCCTTGCTGGGCCCAAGCATACACATCCATGTCACCAAAAGGAGCCATCCCTTTACCACTTGCTCTGCCTGCTTTGTGTCCAAAATAGCCAAATTCAGGCACTCAACTGTGGCATCACCAAGCCTTGCCCAGGAGGAAATCACCTCCAAATTTTTATCCTCCTGCTTTGCCTTTTGGCCTTTTAAAAAGACTTGGATCAACTAAGGGGACAGAATGCTGACAAGTGGAGGTAAGAGCAGGCTGCAGGTGGCAAGAGACAATACCTTTTTCCTCCAGCATCAAGCTGGTGGAGCAGGTCAAGCTGCTTTCCTGCACTGCATGGGCACAGGCAGTCCTGCTCCAGGGAGAGGTGACTTCCAGTCCCCAGGTGGACCCTGTTGTGGGTGCTGCAGAGGCCTTGTCCTCAAGGCTGGCTGCAAAATTATGGGCTGGTTTGCACTGATATGGGAAGTGGAGACCTGGACAAGAAAATGCACACTGGCTTTCCATCTGCCCTTGTGCAGCCTATCTCCTGTAGCAGTGCAGAATAACAGTGGGAGATGCCCACAGTGGGAGATGCCCACAGTTCAGCACAGGTGTCCAGTTGTTAGGAAAATTCAAGTTTCCACTAAGACCAAGTTCTGAAAGGGTTTTGATTCAGAGATGCCAAACCACTTCTAAATTAAAGCAAATGTATCTTTGATGGTCTCTTATCCAGGGGGCACGTTTTTAGCTTGACTCATGGCATCTTACTTGGATACCAGTGACTGAGAGTTCATCAGAGTTCCTCATGGGGCTGCTTGATAGGAGGCAAAGCTGGACTAGGGAGTGTGGGGTGCAGAGGATGAGGCCAGACAAGCTCCAAACACTGCTCCCCGCTGAATCACAATTTGAAGGTGGCACAGGCACAAGCTGAGCCAATGTTAACCAAATGAAAAAGTTTTGACTGGGGCCTAGCAAACAGCAAGCAACAGACATTCTTCAGTTCCTTGTAACAAGCCATTTCAGCTTCAGCCTTGGGGAAAGGCTTGCTCTCTTAGAGACTGCTGAAATAAACGAGGCCCAGAAATTCATGGGTAGGTCCATCTGTGACTTGTGTGCTTTGAGTCTCATTTCTTCAAGTTATTAGCAGATATCATGAAACTATTAAAAATACCTCACTCTGTGGGAGATCTGGGAGCAAAACCATGCCCTAGCTGGATCAGACCCTAAGAAAGGCAGGGATGGTGAGGGTGCAGGAGCAGGCTCCCATCTCCCTGAGCTGCAGCCAGCCAAAAAGGCAGAGCAGAAGACTATAAAGGCACATGCAGGTGATTAAGCCTTTCACTCACTTTCATTTGCTGATGGCAAGGCTGAGAAGGAGGGAGGCAGACAGTGCAATTAGAGCAGCTAAAGGCTGTTTTCAGGGGTGCAAAGTAGAAATGCAGTTCCCCAACCTCCCAGCTGGGCTGTTACAGCTGAGACCTCTGGGGACAGACTGAAAACCACCACTTGACAGTGCTGGACAGCAACAAGTCCTTGGTCTTTATGAGATAAGGGAGCCAGGATGTGCCCTTTGCAATGGTCCTGGCAGAAAACAAAGCCATAACTGGAGCTGGTCCTGGAGCTGCAGCCCTGTGCCACGTGACAAGTTCTGCCTTGCTAGAGAGGGTCTGATGCCCACGGGGCATTAATTCACACTAACAGGAATATGACCCTGTGTATTTGGAGCCTCTCTACCACACCCTCACCCGCTGCAAACACATTGGCACAGAGGGTGAAGCAGTGTCCTGGCCTGGGGACACTGAGGAAAGCAATTGACTCAAGTCTGAGCAGAGCTCAGAACCTCCCGGATCACCCACAGAAACAGGGTCATACTGCAGACTTTGCCGGGGGGGGCTGTACTTTTCAACCAGCAAACAGCCCTGCCTGACTTCTCCCTCTTTCTGCATAAATGCTAAAAATTCTCCTGAAATGGCCTTTTCACATTTTCTGGTTTAAATACAGTCTGATGGCAAGAGGAGGTGGTGGGGAGGAAAGGCTGTGTGTAACTGAGGTGGACAATATTGGCTGGCTGTAAGATTTATGCTGCATCATTGTTACCTTTGGCTCTTCCCAGTGTCAATACTTGCTGCACTTTTAAGGCTGCATTAAAAAAAGATAAAAAAGGAACCAGACAAGGCCTGTTCAGGCCAAACTTTGGTCCCGCTGACTTGGTCGAATATATGAAGCAGCTGCCTTGAAATTCGGAATCAGTATTTTCACGTCAGAGGCTGCACAAAACACAAACCAGTGAAATCAGGGAGGTTTTAACAGAATTATGTTTTTTTTTTCCCTGGAAACTCCTAACTGGGCTGATCTAGTGAGGTGTCAAGCCTGCAGGAAGCCTTTGCAGGATCTTTGTGCAAAGAGACTTCCAAGTGTTTTACAGCTTCGCTGTTGTGTGGGCCAAAATTATTTTTCATCGGATCTACTGGGATCTACTACCTGCTACTCACAGAATCATTTAGGTTGGAAGAGACCTTCAGGATCATTGAGTTCAACTATTAACCCTACTCTACTAAGTCCACATCTATGCAACTTTAAAACACATCCAGGGATGGTGATGGAACCACCTTCCCGGGCAGCCTGTTCCAATGCCTGACAACCTTTTCAGTGAAATTTTTCACCCTGATGTCTAGCCTAAACCTACCCTGGTGCAGCTTTAGACTTGTTCTCACTAGTTACTTTGGAGAAGAGACTAACACCCACCTCAAAGCAACTTCCCATCAGGTAGCTGGATAGAGTGATAAGGTCTCTCCTCAGCCTCCTTGTCTTCAGACTAAACAGCCTCAGTTCCCTCAGCTGCTCCTTGTAAGACTTGTTTTCTAGGCCCTTCACCAGCTTAGCTGCTCTTCTCTAGACCTGCTATGGCACCTTGATATTGTTCTTGTACTGTGATGCCCAGAACTGAACACAATACTCTGTAGGTTAAATTTGGTCCTGTGGTGACTTGAACTTCCTCACATGAAGAAATAAAATTTCACTGCTAGTTAATGAGTGCTAAAATATGTCAGGAAGGGGAAAGCCATGCCAGATGGTGCAGAGCAGATAGCAACTCCATGACTTGCATTCCATGTTATCCTCCAGGCTGAGTGTGCCACTTAATAAATGGTGCTGCAGGGCTGAGAAGCTGCAATGCTGCCACCTGAAGAGTAAATTACAGCTTTCTGAGAGAAAGCAGCAAGGTTAGTTTGTCAGATACAACTTGTTTCTGTTAGGAAGGAAAAGCGCTAGCCAAGAAGCTTCTATTCACAAAAGTAAAATTTGTAAAGTAATTAATGGCAGTCAGTTGTTGCTTTTCTGATCAAAGCATGTTAAAGATCAACGGAGAAGCTCCCTGTATACAACATGTATATGCACATGAATAGCATGTCTCAACTGCTCTCTAGCTCCAGGAGATAGGAAGGTGGGGCAGCAATAAGAAAAGCTGGATCTATCCAGGTGGAAGTCAGCATGGCACACAAACAGCAGACTTTGAGAGTGCTGGAACAGGCTGCTGAGAGAGGTTGTGGAGTCTCCTTCTCTTGAGACTTTCAAAACCTGCCTGGATGGGTTCCTGTGAAACCTCATGTACAGGGGGTTTGGACGAAGTGATCTTCAGAAGTCCCTCCCAACCACTACCTTTGTGTGATTTTGTGACTTAGAATCATAGAATCACCTGTTTAGAAAAGACCTTAAGATCATCTGGTCCAACCATCTCCTGTACGCAACATCTCCCTGTACCCAAGCTCCTCATCCAACCATCTTTTAAGCACTCCAGGAATGGTGACTCCACCACTTCCCTGAATAGCCTGTTGCAGTGCCTGATGACCCTGTCGGTCAATAAACATTTCCTAATACTCCACCTAAACCTCCCCTGATGCAACCTGAGGCCATTTCCTCTTGCCCTATCACTTCTTACCTGGGTGAAGCAGCTACCCTCTACCTTGCTACAACCTTTCAGGCAGTTGTAGAGGGTGAGCTTGCTCTTTTCCAGACTAGACAATCCCAGCAAGAAGAAAAGAAAGAAAAATCCAATATCAAGAAGAAAAGGCCCAAAGATGCATGAGACACTCTCAGGGTCCTGATGCCAGGCTGGGTTCACTTTTCTTTCTTTGAGATTATCTTTTGTTAGTTCAATTTCACACCATGAGATTTTTCTCCTTGAAAATAAAATTGAACTCCTAAACTCTAAAAGCAAAGCCCATTTGCCCATGGTATTCCAGGGTCCACTTTTGCCTGGGTGCCTACACAAGTTGGACCAGACTCAGCAGCAGCTTCAGGCATCCTTGCCAGGGAGGGGAGACATTGCTACATCAGGGATATAACAAAAATCCAGCAAGTCCAGTGCTGACCACTGTGAATTGCTACTGGAAATCGCCATCCCATGAAGGTGGCCCAATGAGATGGTGTGAGAAAAGCAGAAGCAAGCCCCAAATACTCTCTGACAAGGTTGAGCAGTTCCACTCCCCAGCCTCTGACACCTTGCACTCACCTGGCTGATAGCTTTGGTTGGCTGTATTGTCAATTCCCATAACAGGAAATTGGTGCTAGCAGTGAGGCAGACTTGGCTTGCTCAGGCTCCCTGATAGCAGCAGAGAGAAAGAGGGGCTGTGCAGGGTAGCCAACACCATAATGTGGGGCAGGGGAGGAGGGTTACAACCTACATCAGACCCAGGACCTGATGGCAGTTCTTGGATGCTGCAGAGGTGTGACTGCAGCTCTCAAAGGACCTGCTCCATGTGCCAGCCTTGCTGGCATACAGCAATGCCTGTACCCACCTGCCATCCCCAAGAGCAGCTGGAAACTCCCCATGTGGTTTCACCTGGGTTAGGGCCACATGTGAAATTCAGGCACATTCCTGCTTCGGTGGCCTGTGAACCAGCTGAGGATCTCCATCCCGAGTTGGGCAGCAATAAGTTGTGCTCCTGAGGACCCCCAACCCCTTTTGCCCTGTGGAAGGGGAAAAAAAGTTATAGACACTGGCATGTCCATATACATGGTGTTTGGGTCCCTTTCAGGGTGGCTTCAGGCTCTGGGATACTCTCACCTCACACTCCAGGCACATTTTGCTAGCAGAGCATGCTGGGGAGTATCCAGGATGTTGTAGAGAGGAGAAATATCCTAGGAGAGATCTGGAGAAAGCACACATATTCTGCAATCTCCTATCCACACCCATCCTGGGCTTCTTGTGCAACTCTAGCTGCTTGGTTTGCTCTATTCCTGTTTCAAAATGGTAGGGATTGATTTACCAGTCCAATCTACAGGGGTGTTGAAGAGGCCAGGCTGACTCAGAGGGTGCAGAGGGATGTGACTCATGCCAGAAGGTGGATTTCACCTGAGTCCTTGCTGCCGTGCTTCCTGCCCTCCACAATGCTGAAGTCACTGGCACTGCAGTGGGCCTCTCAACTGCCTGCCCTCTCAACCATTTAGCCTCCCCATCAGCAAGGTGATGCCATTGGGAGCAGTGGTGTTTTGCACTGGATAATGTTAGCAACCTGGATCTGCAAACCAGGGGTGAGAAGAGCACCACTGGAGTGGCAGTGACAACGTGGAGGGTAGGTACGCAAAAGCCAGAAAATTTACAGAATTATACGATGGAAGGGGTTGGAAGGGTCTTCTGAAGATCATAGAGTCCAACCCCCCTGCCAAAGCAGGATCACTGAGGGCAGGTCTTGAAAGTCTCCATAGAAGGAGATTCCACAATCTCTCTGAGCAGCCTGCTCCAGGCTGGGTGCTGCAGCTAAATCCCCTGGAATGGTGAGGCAGAGCCCTTAGTGCTGAAGCAGCTTGGGAAGGCAGTGAGATGCAGAGCTTGCCTGGCTTACAGGGCTGGCTGTGGTTTGCTAACAGAGGTCAGAAACACCCAGCGGGTCAGGAGAAGCAGCATGGTGCGCCGGGAAGAAGCAAAGCAGTAAAAAGCTCTGATAAGAAGGGCCTGGTAATCAGAACAAATATTGGGTGATTCAGTGGCAGCTGATTAAGGAAGGAGTAAGGCATACTTCTTGCCAGCTTTGACTCACTGGCTGTGATAGTGGAACAGCCTCAGATGAAGTGAAGAGCAAATACAGCAAGCAGGTGGCTCCCCCCACCACCATGGCACAAAAATCTGGCCTCTGGGCTTTCTTCAGCATAAAAGGTGCCTCCTCCTGTGGCAAGCACAGGTTTCCATGCAGCAAAGACAGAAGCGGGGTTTGGCACTGGTCACCAAACAGGAGGCCAGGACAAACGGGCATGTTGTTTGCTGTGTGTCCTGGTAGACAAACAGCACTGGCAATCCACATTACCTCAGTGGGGGATGTCGCAAGAAGTGCAAAGCCCTGCTAGCCAAGCCTTGTAACAGGGGCAGATGGCCAAGGGGCAAGGAAACACCCTGAAATCTTGAGATACTTGCACATGTGGGGCAGGTCACAGAATCACAGAGTTGTTTTGGTTGGAAAAGACCTTTAAGATCATTGACTCCAACCATTATCTAACCAAGTCTGGCACTAAACCATGTCCCTCAGTACCGTGTTTCTGCATCTTTTAAGCACCTCCAGGGATGGGAATTCACCCACCTCGCTGGGGATCTTATTCCAGTGTTTGATAAATCTTTCAGTAAAGAAGTTTTCTCTAATATTCTATTGAAACCTTCCCCGGTCTTTAACCCTTATTTAACAGTGTCAGGGTGCAGTCCCCACAATGCTCACATGCAGTCCCCACAATGCTCACAGCACCTCAACTCTGGAATCAGTGGATGAGTTGGTGCCTGGCATGGCTATTGCCTTTTACTTCCATGCAAATTCCTGAAGCAGGCAGTTAGGGAGAGGGATCACTCACTCTCCTCCCTGAAGAGGCACTGGCAAGTGTCACATAATGCTCCACACAATGCTTTGCTGGGCTCAGGTTTTGAAAAGCCAATGGTGCTCCAGGTCATGGGTGGGCTTTTCATCACCATCATCAGAAATACAGATTTAGAGCCCAGGCTAAGCACCCCCTTTCAGAAGTTCAGATTCAGATCTCTTGAATGACGCCTAGAGCTGCAACAGAAGAAAGCAAACAGGAAAAAAAAGACCCCAACCCCAGCACCTCCCAAAACCGTGACCCAAAGCTTTCTTCTGAAAACCCAGGCCCTCACCCCATAAACGAAACACTTGTGTGCTTCCTGCTAGCTCCACCTTCTCACTCACAGCATGGTCATCATTTCGTAACACCCAACAAGCAAAGAAATCTTCATCTTTCTTAGCAAAGCTGGGGGTGTCTCTGATGTGCAGGACCCCCATGCCTTCAGCCCTTTGCTCTTGGCTAGCACAGATGGCTTGAAGGAAGACTAGTGGGACACCTCGGATGCCTCTGGAAAAGTCAACAAAGTTCAGGGGGAAAACCAACCAAAACATCAGCAATAAAAAAAAAATGGTGATGGATTGTATAGATCACCACACTGCAACACAGCAGGGATTCTAGAGGAGATTCTTTGGTTGCACAGGATATTCCATGTTCCCTGTCCCCTTCCCATCCACCATGCCATGACGGGCAGCTGGCAGAGTGTGGCAGAGAGCTGCTGCAGCAGGGCTGAAAGCTGCTGCACCCAGGGAAAAGCAGGAATAGCTCCTGTGCTGACAGTGCCTGTCTCCTTTCATGGGAGAAGTTAGGCAGCTCTGGCCCTACCATGGTGCTGAGCGAGGGACAGCACCTGCTCTCCCCAGTAGCGGTGGAAGGAGATCCCAGCCATGCCATCACCAAAGCTGGCATTTCAAAACCACAGTAACACTCTGCTCACACAAAACAGACCCGCAGTAGGTACATCCCTACTCAGACAGGCAGAGCCAAGATGATTTGCTCCAGGTTCAAGTGCTTGACTGGGCGCAGGAGTAGCTTGGCAAGCCGAGTGAATGAATAACAACCAACCTCCCCAAAACAAAACAATACACAGCACAAACACGATAAAATCAACATCTCAGAGATGGCATTTATACTTTCTCCTTGGCACAATGCTGCTCCTCCCCAAAGAGGAGTTGAAATGCCACTGAATCATGGATAGGCAAAGAAAACAAAAGGAGACGGAAGCAAATAAATGAGACAGTGCAGAGATCATGTAGGTACGAACCAAGGCATGTCCACGGGCATGGCATAATGTGGATTTGCAAAGACCTGTCCAGTGACTGACCAGCCTGTGAGTGCAAGATGCGGCTGGACCAGACCTGCTCACCAGATTACTGAGGATGGAAAGTCCCTACACTGGCTAAGAAGTAAGGGAAAAAACCAAAACCTAGCAGAGGCTTTAGCCCTCGGAGAGCACAGCTCATGGGATCATGGACTTGCTGTTACCTGACCACTTAAGCTTCTCCAACAGCATAAGTTAAATACCTTCTGTGTTACGGCAGCCACCACCAGCTGCATTTCCTGCAGCTGGCAATGCAGGGTGCTGCTCCGTGGCTGGTGTTCATCACTGCTCTGCTCCAGCCCCACAATTCCCACCTAACCATAACTTCCTAGCCACCTCCAGTGGCTTTGCCAGTAAACAGGGAGAGCAATAGCTGGGACATGGTGAGAGTCTGGGAATGTGTTGCCAACACACTGGTCACACATGTGGGGAAAACATGACGTGTGTGCCATGGGCTTCTTGTCATAGATGTTTGCTGCTAAATTTGGTCTGCATCAAGATATTGTGCTCCATCTACAGAGTCCCTTGCCCACAGCAGGACAGGTAGTGAAAGACAGGACTTGCCAAAAAAGCAAATAGCTCTGGCAGTACCCTTGGAGCCTGGTGAAGAGCTGCTGCCTTCCCTCAAACTGCCCTAAGACTGCCCAGCACTTGCTACAGCCATCATGGCAACTTGTCCTGCCTGTGCCCTGGTCCCAGTCCACTGCCTGGGCTCCTTGACAGTGCAAGAGCCACAGCCCATTGCATCATCCTTGCTCTACTGCCCTGGGGCATGTCTCTATCAGCCAGACCTGGCAGCATTCAGAGCCTTGCCCAGCCTGGCTTGGAATGTTTTCAGCATGGGCACCATGTCTCTGGGCAACCTGGGCCAGTGTTTCACCACCTGCATTGTAAAAAAATTTCTTCCTTGTATCTAGTCTGAATCTCTCCTCTTTTAGTTTAAAACCATCATCCCTTGTCATTTTACAACAGGCTCTGCTAAAACATCTATCCCCATCTTTCTTCATCTTCCCTTTATTATCAAAAGGCCACAACAGGGTCCTCCCAGAGCCTTCTCCATGCTGAACAAGCCCAACTCTCTGTCTTTCTTCATATCAGAAGTGTTCCAGCTCTCTAATAATTTTTGTGGTCTCCTGTCCCATAAGCCCATGTTTTCACTGGGCTGTGGACATCAGAGCTATACCCAGCACTGTGGGTGAGGTCTCACCAGGGCAGAGTTAAGGGGTAGAATAACATCCCTCAGTCTGCTGGCTTACAGCTTTTGGTGCAGCTCAGAGTCTTTCTGGGCTGTGAGCAAATACTGCTGGCTCATAAACGAAAGCAGAAGTGGAGCAATTAGCTTCTGAGGACAGGATGGAGAGGTGACAGTTCAAGGGCAGAGTGGTGGTTTCTCAGCAAAGTGGGGCCTGGGTGCTGCTGGGAATGCCTTAGTAATACTGCAAGAGAGAAGCTGGTTCAGAAAAAGTATCTCCTCTTGGTTCAGAGTGCACGCAGAGACAATGCAGCTCTTTCTCCACAGCAACCTGTTGCTTTTCTCCTGGGCTTGAAGGCACTGCAAAGCTTTCTGTTCTCCTGGGCACCAGCAGCAGGGTGGCCTGTGGCTCTGGCACCATCTGAGGCAACTGTAAGAAGCAGATGCAAACCCCCTTCATATAAAAATAAAACCATTAGGAGCATTTGGCCTGAGGGAGTCCTATGAACTGCTATGGTGAATGGGCTGGTACCAGAGCCAGCTGAGGACCTTGGGGTGCCCCGTTGGACATCACTGTATTGTACCCATCATTTTTTAGGCCTGCCTTTGTGGGCTTTTCTATTTTTGCCCTTCTGCCTAATCACTTAAGCTGCTTTCCAGAGTAACTACAGCATTTGCAGCTTTCATTGACTTCCTCCAAAAATGAGAGCGAGGATTGCCAGGAGTCAGGCGTCAGTGACGCTTGAACATGGTTTTATTCACATGGATTATCCATGGGCTTCAAATTATGCCAGTCAGGCAGTTGGGCAAGTGAAGGGCTAGCAGTGCTCAGAGGGCATCTGCTAATGTTTATTCTGATGGCAACTAAGGAGCAAAAAGATCTGATAGAGAAGAGAGCCCTTTGTTTACAACTCTCTCCACAGAGGAGAGGCTAAACTAGAAAAGCCAAATCACTCTCCACTCTACAATAAACAGTGGGTGTTGGGTTTTAAAGAGCATCTCCTTGTGACCTCAATGGTCCATTTTATGTGTGGTGGCATGGAAAGGAGCCCAAAGGTGAAAAGGCTTAATTAGTAATACCACAAGCTGATTACTATGGCCCATATATAGGATGACCTGCATCTACTATCACTTAGCATGGTAATGACTAAGTACAGCATGTGGTTTAAATATCTCCCTAATGCTAAAGCTAAATGCATCCATAGCCCTAACCCTCTAATTGACTGATACTAAATATGATAGATTAGCTTTCCATCTCATTATATGTATCCAATCACGGGATGAGGGTGTACATACCCTTGGACACATGGTTTTTTATTTCTGCTGCCATACAACAGCAATTAAAAGAAAATTACTCGTCTGCTCAGGTTTGTTGCAGGCTTATCTTGTACCCCATCTCAGAAGGCTGTGGGATTCTCTTTATGATAATAAAAATAAGCTGCAGAACCTTGCTTCAACATGGACATCAAACATAGGTGTTGTCTGTGTGACCTTTGCCTGATGACCCTAAGTTGGTGTGGGGCTCTTGCTGCCTGTGGTCACTGCCTCATAAACCACCAGATCACAGGCAGCTGTGCCCAGCAGGAGAGGCTGGGAACAAGGGGCAGGGGAAGGTCTTGGCACAAACAATAGCTTAAGCTTCAATTGCCCATTCTCAACTAGGATGCTCATTTAGACAGTGTCTAAAAGAAGTTTCCTTATTCCAGCAACCAGCTGTTCAAGGTGCCTTTTCCTGTGGTTGCCAAGCCCAGTTGCAAGGTCTTGCACATCAGGCAGGCTCCACTCCCCTAGGAGCTGCTACCCACAGCCCCAGCCTGAGGACATGGGTGGGCGGAGGACTAAGGCAAAGTCCCTGAGTGACCTCATGTGCATCATCCAGCCCAGCTGAGCACTAATAAGCTTACAGCATTTAGGCTTTCACTCCAGGTCTGCATAGCTCTAGGCACCTCCTTGCTTTGTCTCTGCCTAGGAACCAGTATCCAAAGCAGGATGCTATGGGCCAAATGCCTGGTGTTGAACTCCAGTTGCTGTTAGGGGCTCCTAAGCCATTTGTTAGTGCTCAGAGTCCCTGCGATACACTTGCGCTCTGCCAAAACTGAGAGGAACCTACATGAGGTCACCCACAAAATTTGGGCACCACTCACAGGCTTCCTGGAGACCTTCCTCTGACACAGGAGTCAGGTTACTTCCTGGTAGAAGGAGAAAGAATTTGTCCATACCTCTCTGCCCTTCTGCCTGGCCTGGCTAAATGAGAGAAGGGGCCACCATCTTTCTGCCCAAGATGAAACCAAGGGTCACCTACATCTAACAAACCTCCATTGTTAGCATGCCCATGAGTGCTCTGCTTCCTCTATCTAACCCAACAGAGAGGCTCTGGAGCCAAAATGAAGGGCCAGATGCCTTTTATGGTCACGCTGGCTGATGGTCTATATGTAGCCAGAGAGTAAATCAATACAGACAGATGAGCCATGTTGTCATTTTCCACACAAGTGGCTCGGGCACTGATTGCAATTTGGGGATTTTCCATCTCAAACAAAAAACCAAGCTCCACCAGAATGGCCAAGAGACAGCCCCATTTTGGATTACAACATCTTCACCAGATCAGCACCAGCAGGGCTCTGCTCTGTGCGTGTGAGGGAAACGCCTCCTGTGGGCAGGAGACTCAGGGTCATGGTGAATTGTTGCAGTGCAAGGAAAATTAAAGGACCAAAGGACCCAGGGTAAGAGATTAGAGAAGGCATCCCAAGCTGGCAGGGAAAATTCTTCCTCATTAGAAGCAAAACCAAAAGACAGCCTTCACCTGCCAGGGAGTATTTAAATGTAGCCTGTACATGGCAATTTTTATGGGTCTGCAGGAGGGCCTGCTGAAACTTGGTGATGAAAGTTCCCACAAATGGAAAGATTTTGTTAAAATCCAGACCTTGCTGAGCAAGTTTTAAAGTCACATTTGTCTTTTTTCCTCCAGTCAGAACTGAGTTTTAAGCTACTGAGATTTGCATTTGAAAGGAAATGTCATCCTGTGACACATGGCTCATAGCTCACTTGACCACTTTCCTTAGGCAGTTGGAGGAAGGTTTTCTCCAGTGTCCAGGTAAGTGGAAGAAGCATTGAGCTGAACAAAGTCACCACCCTGCTGTCTCCTTGGAGAAGGGGTTAGTGACGAGCAAGAATAAAGGGCCTGAGAAGCAGCAAAGAGAATGGTTGCCCCAAGGAGAGCAACATGTCCAGATATGTCTATCAGATTACAATACTGAAGCTCAAGCCCCAGAGCATGTTCGCAGAGCTTAAAAATACTGCTGAGTCAGCTCTAGGTGAAATACTTACTCACCTGTAATGCTGTCCTCCTGCCCCAAGTCAGAAGGTTTGGGCTACTGATGGTCTGGCCTTCACTCCAAGTTTGGGAGACACCAACATCCCAGAGGAGACATTGGCCAGAGCCTTGGTGGTGTTTTCAAACCCAGCAAGGCAGTTCTTAGGGTGAATATGACATCCTGTAACAGTTCAGAAGAAATCTGTGGTTAGCACCAAAGCCTTAAGGTTCTTAACATCCTCTTTCTTCTAGAACCTGCATTTGGGAAAGAATGAAAGACTTGTGTAGAAAGTATCCCTGGGCAGCAGACAAGCCTATAACTAGGAGGTCTGAGGCTGCTTCCTGTCTGAGGCTAGAGGCAGATCAAATTGCCTCTCACTCCAACTGCAACACAACTTGGCTAGTCTTCAACAATGGCTTTATTGACAAGCCTTGCAATGTTCTATCTTGGCATGTTGGTGGTGTTGCTGTTGTTGCAGTGGTTTGAAAATCTTGAGTTCTTGTTCCTGGCATCAAGTGAGAAGGTGAAACAGGTTTTGTTTAAGAAAAATCATTTTCATTCTTACTGTTGTAGGGCAACTGAGGCGCTGACCCCTGTCCACATTAAACAAGCCAGGTGATGAATAAACCCCTCATTTGAAGGAGGGAAGGAAGCATTGAGGGAACTGAGTCACTACTTTTGAGCAATCCTGAACTCACTGCTAAAATCTCTCATCCCCACTTTTATAAGACCTGTTGCCAACAACAGCTGTGGGAGCTCAAAGCTGGAGCAGGAGAGCTGACACCACAGGCAAGTCAAAACTGTTTCAGGGCTAAACCCCTCATGCTGCTAGCAGTGGAAGCCAATACAGCAAAGTCTGTCTCCAACCCAAACTCGCCCTTCTTGGGATGAAAGGGTTTGGGAATGTTCATTAGCAGTTATGCCGGTCAGCTTTTTGCCACAATGGCTTCTAACTCCCATCATCCTCAAGATTCACAGAACCTGAAGACCCTGAGTGTCCTTGATGAAACTTCCCTGACCTAGACAAAGTCATCTGCCTTCCCCAGTGTGGATGATGGCAGAGATGGAAGAGCAACTTTCTCACATCTCCACTAGTTGCCTTCAAGTGTCTTTAAGCACTTCTAAAATATACTCAAATCCACTTGGTCACAGCCCAGAGCTGTATCACCATTTCTTAGAGGACACCCTCATGCACCTTTTCTTTTCTAGCTTCTAATGTAACATGGAAGAGGGGACCTTCTCCCTCAACTTCCAGTTGTATACAGACACTACTATATCAGAGTCCCCACCACCTCATTCAGGACACCCAGGTAGCCAACCACCAACACAACTTGCTTTTTGACTTCCTGGTCTTCCTACAAACTTGACTCCATCAAAAGAATGCTTCCAGGGGTGATGCAGAGTGCTGTGCCCAGGGGAAAGCAGGATGGGCAGCTGGGTGGGTGGGGAATGACAGGAGAGGCTGCAGAAGGCAAAAGGTGATAGACTTGTACAAGGACTGATGCACAAGTTCAGAAATGCTGCTGAGCAAGCCATACATACAGCAACTATACAGCACACAAAGGCCTTCCTCAGCCTTCCTCTACTCTTTCTTCACTCCTGTGCCTCCTGCATACCCTCTTACCAGGGTTTTGAGACCGGGGGGAAGGGACTGCACCATGGTGGCTGTACATCAAGAATAGGAAGAGGTGGAAAAATACATAAAAGGCACACTCCATTCTCACATTTTTATCACCCATCTCTTGGTGCTTGGCCTTTTCCTCCAAGCTCTAATGTCTAGCTTCACATCAATTCAGGGACTTCACCTTTCATCTAAAAAAAAATCATAATTAAACAACATTTCAGCTACTATTTATGTGAAGTGCAAGTCAGAATCCAAAGTATTCATAATCCAGATGCTAACAAAAAAAGATACTTTCATAGAATCATAGAATCAGTCAGGGTTGAAAGGGACCACAAGGATCATCTAGTTCCAACCCCCCTGCCATGGGCAGGGACACCCTACAGTAGATCACGCTGGCCAGAGCCTCGTCCAGCCTGGTCTTAAACACCTCCAGGGAGGGGGCCTCAACCACCTCCCTGGATAACCCATTCCATGGCTTCACCACTCTCATAGTAAAGAACTTCTTCCTCACATCCAGCCTGAATCTCCCCATTTCCAGCTTCATTCCATTCCCCCTAGTCCTATCACTACCTGAGATCCTGAGAAGTCCCTCCCCAGCCTTCCTGTAGGCCCCCTTCAGATACTGGAAGGCCACAATGAGGTCACCTCGGAGCCTTCTCTTCTCCAGACTGAACAGCCCCAACTCCTTCAGTCTGTCCTCATAGGAGAGATGCTCCAGCCCTCTGATCATCCTCGTGGCCCTTCTCTGGACACGCTCCAGCACGTCCACATCCCTCCTGTAATGGGGGCTCCAGAACTGGACGCAGTACTCCAGGTGGGGTCTCACCAGAGCTGAGTAGAGGGGGAGAAGCACCTCCCTTGACCTGCTGGTCACACTTCTCCTGATGCAGCCCAGGATCTGATTTGCTTTCCGGGCTGCAAGTGCACATTGAGAGCTCATGTTGAGCTTCTCGTCCACCAGCACCCCCAAGTCTCTCTCCTCAGGGCTGCTCTCCAGCCAGTCACTGCCCAGCCTGCATTTGTGCCTCGACCCAGATGCAGGACCCTGCACTTGGTCTTGTCTTTGACATTTATTATTTTGGAAAGCTCTTGATTTCTGAGTGAGCTGGGTTTTTTTCAGACAACCTGACTCATTACTTCTGAATGCTTTGGTTTGGCAACCCTGTGTATATTTAGTAATACAAACTCTGACTAGCAGCTTCCAATGAGGATCCTAATGACATGATAAGACAGATTTTCATCTCATTCACGTCATTTCCAAGTATCAAGAAATGTTCTTACTAGCAAGAATTGTAGCTGTAAAAGCTAGGAAATTATCTCCCTGGGGAGAAGCAGACACCGCCTGACTACTCACTTGAGCAGTTGAGCAAACCAGCAGAGCGCAGGCAGCAGAGAACGGCTCTTTACTTTCTGGCCAAGGGACAGAGCAGATGAACTCTGACACGTTTTCTTCGTCATTTTCCCTGGCTCTGGGCACTGCTAATCAAGTCCTCATACCACAGATGCTGGAGCCTTTCTCATATCCAACTGGAGAAACAGCAGCTTCTGCAGGAGGTGCATGCAACTTCAAGGGAAAATACTTCACAAGGCATAAGAGACCTGTGCCAGCCTTTGAGAAAGCACTCAAAGCACCTTCGTCCAGCAGCTAGAAGTGTTTCCCTCCCTCCCTTTTTTTTTTTTAACATTAAATCCCTCAGGCACTTGGAAGTCTGTCAGATTTTCCCCCCCTATTGCCTATCAAGCAGTGGTATTAAAAATTATGTCTTTGACAGCACGGCCAGGCAGAGTAGAGGGGAGATGATTTTCATCCCTTCATTCTAGACCATCTGCTTCTCCCCTCAACTTTCAAAGGCCTTGAATGAGATGTAGACCACTGAATTTTATAGCTAAATTTGACAAACCTCTTTGAAAATGAAAGGATTGCACAGAACACAAATTTAGAGACATCAAAGGCACCTTCCCTTTTCATGCAGGCACTAAAAGCACTGCAAAGGGAACTAATTATAATTTGCTCTTCTGCCAGTTTTCACACTGGAGCAAATACAAGGATTGTAAACCTTATGAACCCACGGCTGCCAGCTTAATGCACTCCTAAAGCCTGCACCAAATTAACAGACTAAAAACCATCTTGCATCCACACAGGCAAGCAATGAAACCAAGAGTGCTGGCAGGCTAGCTCACAGAAAAACTTTCTTTTTGTATCCCTGCTTTGTTTCAAAAACAATAATCAATATTTCTTTACATAGTCAATGGCAATGTAAACGCTAATTCAGCTATTTCCAAAACCAAAGCTGTCCCATAGATACTTTTTAATGAGCTGATCTTCATCCAAGCTGCCAACAGTGTCTGGAGGGAACATGATTGAAATGGCAGCTCCTCATAAAAAGTATGGGAGAGTTCAGGGATCTTGGCCAGACGTGGTCGACTCAAGATCTGCTGACTTGAGTGGCTGAAATCATTACATAGACATGAGAGCTGCAGGCAAGCAACAGAGGGGAAGAGATGTCCTGAATTATGAAGCATGATCCAGATGAATTTATGAAAATCAAGTAATCTGCTACTTTATAGCAGAACATTAGCTCATAATCCAAACATGGATCTGCCAGGTGCTTTGCAATGAGGGTGATGGTAGGGTGGAGTGACCCTGGTGCCACCTGAAATCAATGAAAAGTGAAGCTGGGGAAGAATCTCCCTGGACCAAAGCAGGTACTGGTCAAAACAGGAGGTTTTTCTGCACCCCAGGGTGGCCCTAGACATCATTTTGTATCTTTCAGAGATCCACAAGCTGATTTACAGTTCACAAAAATCCCCAAAGAATACCTATGGATCTTTCCTAGTTTCCATCCACCAGCTTGGACACAGCTTGCTAGATATTGCCACATCAATAAAAGTCTCCAAACATGACTACTGCACATTCTTCATACTGTCAATGCTACAACCAAAGCTGCTCAGATCCTGGGGCTATGGAGATGAGATAACATTTTGATGCTAAAGACAACAGCCTGGCACTAGCTTCTCCAGAAAAAATTATTCTAGGTGTCCAGACCCCCAGGAATAACACAACCAGTTAAACCCTGAGATAGCACCAACATGCTGTAAAAATGGAATCACTTACTGTTCTCCATTGATCTCCAGGGAAGGAGAAGTTGCTCATAATCCTTGATAGTGGGAGAGTCAAAAATCACAAAATTTGGATAGTTTTGGTCCTCTCACTTTTGGGGGCCAGCTTAGCTGCACTTACACCCTGCCATGTGAGCGCTGCTGCAGTCATAATGCTGGGAAACTGGGTGGGAAGCCAAGTGAAAAGTTGCCTATGGACATGTCTGCGCTGGACAGGTGAGCACTACTCTTAATTCATACGTGAATAAGATGCCACAGTAGACCCCTCATGCAACTGCACTCATCCCTGTACCACGTTGTCCTATAGGGGAAAGCAATTCAACGTATCCTGCATGACTGGTTCTTGGATCATTTCTCTGGACATATGTTCTTCCTTCTCCCTCTTATACTACAGTGTCTGCCTTTCTTCCTCTCTTGCCCTGTGTTGAAGCATCTGGCTATCTACAGACTAGCAAAGAGATGTGAGGTTCACTGGTTGCAATGTGGCCAGTAGATGCCCACAGAAGGCAGGAAAAACCAAAGGATGAAGCTTGAAAGAGTAGATGCAGGAAATAAAGAGGGAGAACTGGTATAAAACATGAGCACAAAATCAAAAAGAGGTCTAGGGTAACCTAACCTAGGTCCTGCTTGTCAAGCAGTTCAGTGAGTTGTCTAGAAGTAAAAGGGTCTTTATTAATAAAGTAGAGAGGGTATGGATGGGAAGGGGTATCACCTGCATGAAAATCTCAGCTTTGATTTCTTTCTCTGGGTCTCACAGAAGGTGGTCACATACATACTGGGGGGTCTGTGCTGCAATGAAGGTTGCACCTGTGTAATTTCCCTGACAAAGGCTCATGTTCCCCAATGTCACCTCCACAGCTGCAGCAGTACAAAGTCTGTGCAGAAGCACCTCTCTCTGCTGCACTTCGCCCTTCTCTCAATCTAAAGCAAGCGACTAGCACTGGATGAACATGATCAGTTTTGCAGGAGGTCAGAAATCCTTCTCCAGTAATTCTTATCTGCAAAGGAAGAGGCTGACATACAGCATCAAGGCTGCCAAGGAGTGCAAAGGTCTGCCAATTTCCAGAAGATCAGGGACAGCCCAGAACCATTTCTTAGAGCATCTGGTTACTACAAATCACCCTGAAAAATTGCCTCAGTCTGTCTGGTGTGGAAGCTTGAGGCTGCAACTGATAAGTGCTCTGTGAGTAACAAATTCTTAAATCCAAGCCAAAGTAAGCCACCCTCTTTCTTAGATAAGGTTTATTGTTCTCACGGGAGAAAGTTGTCCTTTCGAATTACCTGTGGGCCAACGACTCCGCTTTCAAGCAGCTGGCCAGCTCTGCAGCTCCCATCACAATAGTGCTACAAATAATCCAAGTGCTACCATTTTGGATCAAAATTTTAATGAGGCACTAAACCCACAAAAGGGGCTCTGTGTAGCATAATTAAATAGAATGGGCCTAAATAAACAGTAAGGTTTTACAAGTTACATTACAGTTGAAGCCAGCCGGGAGGCAAAGAAAGGAACATTGAAGATGCATGATGTAAAAAGGCATTTCACAGAATGCAAACACTAAAACTTTTCATATCGCACAAACAGGAACGCACTACGAGCACGTGACTTCCCCTGGGTTTGGAAGGATCTGTGTGGGGCACAGGGCATTTGGGGTTTTCCTTCTGCTAGTCAGCATGATGAAATATTTCACAGGAAAACCCAAACAGTGGCAAAGAGAGACGTTTGTCCTTCAGAAAGAAATAAATACTGAAGAAACAGGGAAAGTCAGTAGGAACATTTGGTTCAGTCAGGCCATGGGTGCTGGATCGTGGCTCCAAAATGCCAGACAGTGCTGGGACTCCTCAAAACAGTCTTGCAAACAATCAGAATTGTGACAAGTCTGTTTGGCTCAGAGCTGCAAGACACTTGTTTCAAGCTCACGCTGACTCCTTGAATCCACTGCAAGCAGCGACATTCAGGCTGAGCCAACTAGCTCAGCATTCAATTCTCTGTCTGCATCAGCTATCTACAATATCAGCTTTGTTCCACCCCGTCAATATTTGATCCAAGAGCTGCACGAATCCTACAAACACAGGAAGGTTTCAATTTCACATTAAGGTAACGTTGACAGTGGTGCTGCTGTATTGCATGAAGTCAGTGCACTGTTACTCCTTGAGAATGAAATTTCTGGTAAACTTAGTTTTCATTTCCTTTCCCCCAGTCCTTTCAGCAGCCCTTCTCCAGAGCTGTAGCTACTGCTGCAGCTCTGGGCTTGTGAATGAAAAGTTTCTGAATTCATCTTGGTTTATCATGGGAAGAATTCCTTCTTCAATGGGAGTCAGGATGGGTTCCTCTTTTATAAAATCAGGATCAAAGTTGCTCACGTCATCTTTGGACTTCTGTCAAATAGAAAAAAAAAAAACACACAAAGGAAAGAGATGATGTGAGTCTGTATCACCTGCTTGATCTTGATTCTGCATCCTTAGTATAGTCATAAGAGCAATAACCTAGGCTGAGCTTACTGAAAGCTTTTTCTGGCATTGGACTGGGATCAGATGAGTGCCCTCACAGAACCGGTGTGAACCCTTTCAGAGCCTCTGCAGGCTTCTGACAGGCAAACCACTCTCTGATTTAACCGACACCACCTCTGAAGAGTTGCCTGCCCAGGCATGGCAGGGCACGTAAGTTCAGTTCCTTTCCTCGAGTGACAGCACAGACCCAGTCATTTGAAGCAGTTACTTGTTGTGTCCCCAGACAGCTGATGGTACAAAGTCCCTCCTTATCTGCAGAGTGTCCCAGATGTGTTTGAGGGGAGCGTGGGGGTGTGAGCCATTAAAGTCTCACAAAAACAAATTGCTGGGTTGTGGGAAGACAAATGGCTTGTCTCCAGGTACTGGATGCCTTGCTATGCACCAGAGAGTGTGACTGTTCACAATGCGCACACACAGAGTTTGTGGCACATTCTGACAAGGCATGCACTTGTTCCGTATCCAGAACTACATATTTTATTGACACTGAAGTCTAATGCCCAGCTCATGAGGTACTGAGGATGCTCCCTTAGTCTTTGTTTTGGGTTAAGAAACAACTCAAGGGTCTGATCTTGAGCTGTCACAGCTTGCCTGAGCACCTGATCCTGCACCTAGCGAGCTTCACAGAGCAGTGTCACTGCCACTCTGAGTTTGCAGTGACCACAACATAAGACAAAGTCACCCCAAGTCACAATTTCCAAGGCAAGGAAGCCACAGTGATAGCCTTGGAAAGGCTCTACAAAGGATGTGGAAAGGCACATCCTTTGGGCTATGTGGCACCCATCAGAAAAGCAGCAACACTGCCCCTTCTGCAGCCTGTTTGCCATTTGAACCACTGAGCTAACAGTGGCCTGAGCAGGAAACACTCTGCTGGTGCTGTGCGGACAAAGAAAAAGACAGACAGCTCAGTCGGGAAGTGGGTGGTCAAATTGAGAATTACTTACCTGCATTATGTTTGGGGTAAGGTGAAGGGTAGTTTGATGCCTAACCTGCTGCAGCTGCTTTTACAAATCTGCACCTTTCGGCTGAGTAACCTTTGATTATCAAGCACAGAGGGGAACAGTGACAAGTACAACATAATGTGGCCAACCAGAAAAAAAGCCAAGACCAGAGCCTTCACCTCCTTTCCTATCTCACAAGAATAAACTTGCTTACAGAGCCCCAAAGAGGGAAAATCACCCCCAGGATCCCTCCCTGCCCGCCTCCTTCCCACGTACAATTCGTGGCCTGAACGGTGGCTCCATCTGACGCTGGTTCAGCAGGTCCCAGTCCATATCTTTGAAGTAGGGGTGCCGCAGAATTGCACTCTCACCACCCAGCCCCGGGCTGCCCAGCCTCATGTTGGGGTTCTTTGTCATGAACTGCAAAAGAAAAAGAGCTGTTTGTTTCCTCCCATCCAGCAGGGACACAGAAGAAGGACTATTAGTAGTCACACAAAAGCTTGTCCTCAGCTTTCCTGTTGAACCCAGTTGCTGGCCAGACTTCTCCACTTCATTGTACAGGAACCATGCGCAAGGAACTTGACTCATTCCCTAGAGGGAGAAGTCGAGGTGTGTTTTTCCTTGGTCCTTTTTTTTTTTGGTCTGATACTTGGTTACCACAGTATGAAAAGAAAATTCAATTGCATCATTTGTAACAAAGATTTTGGTGGCTATTTACTTCTGCATTAATTTCTCTAGAATACAAGCTTGCTCTCAAATGCTGCTCGCCAGCCAGTCAGGCCTTGGACAGGAGTCAGTCCTGAGCTGTCTCTTTTTCCTAAGCTTCAGGTGGCTGAAGCACAGCCAGAAGCCTGCACTTTCCTTCCTGTCATCTCAGGAAACAGGAAAATGAGTGAGGTACTGGCTTTTAGAGTCCCCTCAAACTCTGAGCAGCTGAGAGCAGACAGGTGACTGTCTTCTTGTTCAGTGGAAAAAAATCTAAAAAATTATTTGTTTAAAAATATTTTTACTACCAGTGAACAAAAATCTGAAACCTCAGCCAAAGTACTCTGATTTGCCAGGGAGCAATGAGAGAAGCCTCACGTCACACACACAGAGTACAAGAGGCCCTGGCAGGTGCCCTTTAAGTCCCAACAAGAATGATGAAGTATGAGTGTTGCAGGTATTTCTTAAGGACAAGGGAATTATTGGGGGAGGAGGAGAATCCTTTCCTCTGGCAGGAAAAGAGCTAGTTGGCTTGTTAATTTAGGATTACAGTTCTTAAAAATTCAGTAAGGACCAACCTTTCCTCTCCTCTCAAGTATTTCTAATTCATTGGAGAAATCAGGTTATGTGTAAACTCAAAAAGCAGCTGCTTTTATTTGCCTTTTGAAACAGCAGCATAAAGCAAGCTCCACTCTGGTGGAGGTGTCCAGACGATTTCCTCGAAGATGAAAGAGCATTATGTTTAACAAACAGCTGAACCAGCCAAACCAGACAATCGGTCACTGTTTCTGCAGTGACCAAGTCTGCTGCAACTCAGCAACAGAGAACGAAAAGAAGTGGAGGTGCAAGTCAGAGACCAGCTTCACTCTGACTGTAGGAGTTTTTCAGAAAGCACAAATTCTCCTAGGATGAGCAGATAAAAGCTTCAGTCATTCCTTACCTAGAGAGAAGATGGGGAAGAAAGATAACTACCAGATTTATCTTAGAAGTCACCCCAATACCCCATCCTGAGGGAGCTTCAGAGGCAAAATAGATAAGGCATCCGCAGCTGAAACTTTGTAGGACTCCAGATTGTGCTGACATTATCACATAAACCTCAGCTCCATTCTGACTTCCTGAGACCTTCAAGAATGTGCGCTGCCACAGGATCCCCTAAAGCAGAACCACCATTCCACCCAAAACATCAGAAAAAAAGAGCTGCTGAGTCCATCCAGATTTATAAGAGCAATCACCAGGAGAGGAGCAAAGTTAGCATGGCTATATGCACCTGGGGCCTTCCCATGTTTCTCTGGGCTCTTCAGACCTCACTTATGTAGCATTTTCAGGGTTGAACCCAAGGACAAGCAGACCTCTCTCTCCCCAACCCTTTCAACCTGTTCTTCTCCCTTTCTACAAGCAGAATCCAAACACAATTCATTTCCCAAGAGACACTGCTCCAAAATTTCTGTGGGATACTGATTCCCAGACAACATCTTGGTTTCCAAATAAGAAATGGGTCAAGCCAAAATCTCTGAGACTTAGTTCAGACAAGCCTTTGCGAGTCTTGAACTAAACTTCTTTGGTTTGCAAAACAGGCCAGAATTATCCTGGCAGCCCCATCTTTCTCCAGAAATTCCCTGCCTAGCTTCTTTGTCCCCACAGATGGATATCTGCACCTCAGTAGCTCTTATTTGCATTACTGAAACACCTAGAAAGCTCAAACAAGATCAGAGCTTGCTGTTGCTGGGAATGACCCATCCATTACACCAGGAAGCTTCTGCTAAATGTAGAGAAGAGGGGAAAAAAAACAACATCATGAAAACAAGTAATCTCTGCAAAGGGCTGGTAAGATGCTTTGTTTGGGTTCCTACGCGTGCTCAACCATATAAGACCAAAACCTAAACTGGACTGCCCAACCGGTTCCAAGTCCTGGGATATAAAAGTTTGTTTACATTCCTGTTTGCTTTATTTATTCCACATGATGCCAAAATTGTACCAGGCAAAGGCATCCAATGCAGCTAGCTGAAAGCCAACATAAATGCATTCCTGGCTGATGAAAACATACTTCTTATTAGGACAATGAGGATCAGGCATGGGCCATCCCTTGAGGTGGGCTGCTTGGACACTCAAAATGACTGTTCATATTCAACTGGCCAGCTGTGATTTGAAGATTGGACCCACAAATTGAGAAACACCAACTGGATAACCAGGCACCATCTACTCCACACTGAATGCCCAAAGGAGACAGGAAGAGAGCGAAGGCTTCAAATTCACCCACTGCTGGAACACATCCTCCTGGTTGGCTGCTGAGAGCAGTGCCAGGCTGCCACAAAACCCCTCTGAATTAATCAGTGAGCTGACCTCTGGGACACTTGCTCAAACAGCACCTTCCCCAGCTGTCAGGCATGAGCTCAGTGCTGCTGCCCCTCTTGCTCTGTAAGAGGAGGGCTTTGAAGCACAAGGGTAACAAGGGCTGGAGTGACCCACAGCAGCATAAACCACTCTGGACAGGTTTATCTATGCATGTTTCCCAGATACTGCAAGCACCTAATTGCAGGCTAGCAGGACTTTGAAAGTCAGTATAAATCATACACTCTACAATGTGAAGAGGCTTCTCCTTCATGGACAGTCAGACTCAAACTAGCCTGCTTCAGCAAAAGGGTGAGACATCAAAGGACATTTGGTCTCTTATCAGTAACTCCCATCCCTGATAAATGTATTGTGTGCTGCACTGAGGCCTCAATTGCATTGGCACAAGGGAACTGGGAGGGAAAGTGCTGCCTTTGAACAGTACCACAAGGTAGGGTGAGATACGATTCCATATTCCGGGCAGCTGCAGCAGCTGGGTGGGTCACCCAGCCTGTGGAGGTACACACGCACCTCTGCACCCAGGGGCTGTGACGGACCACAGGAGATTGGCCGTTGCTGCTCCTCATCTATATAAAATCTCCTGGCCAGTTTTGGAGACAGCAGGCCAGTCATAGCCAGGTGAGGGTGTGGTGTTCTCTCTGGGAAGTGGCTCTAGTCTTTACCTGACATTTGGGCTGGAAAGTAGGAGTGCAGACAGTGACTCCAACAGATACTGGACTGATGTTTCGCACTGAAACACAGTTCCCTGCCTTACTGTAAGAGCTATGCGTAAGTAAAGGATTAAATGTCTGACGGCAGTTTCTCCTAAAAAGAATAACTAACCCTCTCAAACACTACTTGAATTCACCAGAAATTACTGCACCGACAAAAAAACTGGATAAAGTTTTAGTTTGTGTTGTCCAGTACATCAGAAAAAACCAAACAGCTATAATGACCTCCAGAAGGCTCAGAAGGCCATGAATCTTTCTCTCTCTTCCTTCAGCAGTACTAACGTTTCTCTGCTGCTACAGGGAAGCATCTGACAACTTGTCTCATGCTACTTCTGTTGATGACACTTCTAAAAAGGAAAATAAAGAACTTAGGATTTTTGAGGAACTTAATTACAATCTCAGCCCCCATCTCTGAAATAAGTAGCTGGAGTCCTGAATTATACAAGAGGAGGACTAAAGCCAAGTACCCACTGCACACAGACGCTGCCCTCTGCACATGTGAAGGCTCCACAGGGGAAAGGTTTCAGATCTTTTACCTGATCACTTCAGCTGCATTCAGAAACAGCTGGAAATGTCTTACAAAGTGCTGGCTGTTCCTGGCATCCACAGGAAGGCCAGAGTTTGATTCTTGCTTCATAGGTTGAATAGCCCTAAATGTCCTTCCAAGTCCAACCCTCCAATGTTTTTGTGGGTGGTGAGAGATGACGTTCAGCAGAAAGTTTTGGGGTTTTGCGGCAAAATGTCACCTCCTAATGTTTACTGAAGTATCTCCAATGTTGTGTGATAATCCAGAATCCAGCACAAATCTCAGCCTCTGACACACAAAGCTCAGTGAAGAAACACAGGAAAAAAATTGGACAGTAACAACAACAAGGCAAACCAAAGATATTCTTGAGCAAAAAGAAACACGTCATCACCCAAATCCAAGATGCTCCCCAGCAAAGCCAACAGCAAGATTACCCAACCTTAAACCTGAACCAGGCCATCAAGCTCTTGCTCTGTGATCACAAACAACCAGGGAGAATTATCCTATTCCTGGTATAGAGCCCCTTGGGAGAATCCTCAGATTGTGCCTCTCTGGGCTACAACATTTTGCCAAGCAGCAAACTTGAGCGTGGCTCTCGCTGACCTCAGCTAACCCTCTCAGCAGCTTTGCAGCCAAGAGCAGCAGCTGGAATGAGCCAAAACCATGACTTCACAAGATTCATCTGAAAACATGTGCTGAAAGAAAATGCAACAAGCCACGACAAGAAATTAAAAGCTTGAGGTTAGTCCACAGAGGGCCCATGAAGTTACAAGGAAAAAATGCAGACATAGTAGTGCCAACTGGGGGTGGGGGGTGGGGAATACATAAAAATTAAAAATGTGTCAGCCTTGGAAGCTCAGCCCACAAGCAGGTGAGGGAGAGCAGGGGACCTGCATTGGTCCTGTCTTCACCCACTACATGGCTTAGACTATGATGGGATGAGTTCCATGTCCCCTAGCATGGTGGGCAAGGCTGTACTGGACTTCTCCAGGGCTGCTCACATGCAGCACTGCCACTTCTGTTTCAAGAGGCTGAGTATGCAAACCAGTCTAATGGTCTGGAAGTTGGCAAAGTGATGTTTACACAAAATAGATATTTCTAAGCACTAATTTCCTTGAATTTACAAGTTCCCTTAATACTGGAAGCTCTGACAGGTTTTACATAGGCGAACCAGAAAAACTGATTTCCAAACTAATATGACAGTGACTGGATTGCATGAAATTGGATCACATTCTAGGAAAACGTAGACAAGCCCAGAGCCCTTCGTAAAATGAATGCTCTGCAGGAAGAGGAACACAACTTTCTGCTCAGATATTCCCTTCATATTGTCAGCCATCTGGATGAGGAAAAAAAGCATTATTTCTTGTATTAAAGAGTATCTTAGATGCACCAGCTCCCATGAGAATTCTGTTGCCCTGGGCTGGGCAATTTACCCTGTAAGAGAAAGGCCATGCTCCTGAGTAGCTCATCTTTCAAATGCAAGCACATGGCAGAGATGTAGGCTCTCCTCCTTCCTACAGGTAGGGACTCAGAGAAATTCATTACTTCATTTTGCCAGGGCCCCAAGGACAGCTTGTCACAGATTCGGTGGCAGACCTTCAGTCTGACCTCTTCTCCATCACATCACATCACATGCCTCAGAGGACCCCTATCCAAAACTGTGGCAATGCAACAGTCTAACCCAAACCACTAAAGGAAAGCAAGATTTCCCTGTTCAGGCTTTTAACATTTTCTGCCTGTTGGTGTTTCTCCCAAAGCAGCAGCAGCAGCAGCACAGGAGATTAGTGCCCCACAGTCTCCCCTCTAGTAATGAGGGAGAGTAGGGAGATCAGGAGATACCAAACACACTCATCTTCATTAAGATTCATGAGCTAAACTAACAGGGCAGAAATTAACTCGAAAGGAAATAAGATTTCTCAAAGATCTATTTGATCTCAGACAAAAGGGAATCGTTATATAAATAGAGCAATTACTCTAATTAAGGCTTCCCTCAGTAAATCTCTCCACTGAATGCTGATGTTGCCGAAAACAGTTTGGCCACCTATTATGTAAGGCAAACAAACCTGCAGTCTGGGGTTTCATTAGCCTTCACCCTCCCCAAAGAGAGGAGAAGAAAGATGGCTCTATGGCTCTGACTGCTAATGTCTGTATTATTTTTAATGACTGGAAGCCAGGAGACATTAGCATAGCAGAGAGACTTTCTTTTTCTCCCTGCTCGCCCCGCCTCGTCCCCCCCCCTTCTTTTTTTAATACAAAGCTACTTGTTTTGAGACAGTTTTGTCTTTTGCTCTCTTGGGCAGGGCTCCCATCACCCTCCATCACAGTCCTGCCTGGGCAGTGCTCACAGTCATGCCTCACTTCTTTATACAAGAGCATTCCAGGACTCAGACACACAAATATGTTATGGGAAGCAAGGGAGACAGCCCAGCCTGCTTTCACTAAATGGTGTCATCTAAGGCTCCACTGCTCTGGGAGCAAAGTGGTCAAGAGGGATGTCCCATGGAAGTTCTATCTACAGCAGCTCAGCTAATACTTGGTAACTTAAACTGCAGTGATCTGGCTGTGGGTGTGGGCCAGGCATTTGGAAGCCCAAGTCCTACTGACCTTCAGTGATGATTGTGCTGCTCAGAATAGGACTTGGAGTCATTGCAGTGCTCTCAATCTCTCCTTCTGTTTTACACTGGGGATCTTCTCTGATTGCAGCCATTAGAGGGCACGTGGCCTTCCGGCTTTATACCCTCCTCACAGCAGAACTGATGGCTAAAAGCCCTGATTTGTACTAATGCAATTCATTATGGTGCTGAGCCAGATTGTGACCCACCCATGCACAGGGTGCTACAGAAAACTGTGAGCAGGTGAAATCCTTCATTGCAGAGAAGATCCACAGAGTGCAGTGCCAGGTCTTAAAAGTTCAAGACTATCCTGAAAAGAATTTAAGGAGAGGGGGAGGAGGAAGAAAGAGTATACAATCTCTGTTATTTCTTTTTCCAGATAAAAAGAGAAATGGAAAGGGAGGTAAACCCCAATCTTCAGCCATGCTCCTGAAAGGCAGAAGACCGTAACAATGAGCATGAGAGCAGTCACGTGTTTAAAGTGCCAGCCGCAGGCAAGAAAGACAAAATGTCAGCACAGTGGATATTAAGCAGACGAATTCGATCTCGCCTTCCTCTAATGCAGAGATGGCTGTTCAATGCTGCCCAGTCAAAGCTTGAGGGAAGGAGAAGGATTAACTATATTGCAAACAGTGCTAAGCAAGACAGACAAGCAAAATAAACCAAGGTAGATAGAGCAACTCACATGTCAGGGAGAAACATCTGGCTCCAAATCTCCTGCTGGTGTAAACCAAAGTAACTTGGCTGACTATCGCCAGCCGAGACCTTGGTCCAAAATACGGGAATTAAATGTTGTCTAAGTGTGTCTGTTCCACACTGTGCCGAAATCTCTACCTGTTTCCCTGTCTCTCCCCATTCATCAACAAACACTAATGCAGAATGAAAAGGCCACAGGTATCAAATCCAATTATCATCTCTGCTACTCCTGTAATAAATAATAATAAGCAGACATTAACTATAGCCACTAGATATGAAAAATATTTAACAGAAGTTTTGGTCCCAGCACCACTCCAGAAACCTGTGTTTTCAGAACTGATGAGTCTACTTCAGTTCCCACCAGGTGCATGGGCTGCTCAGTCTCAAACCCTAGCTGCTGTTTTTAAATGACCCCAACTGGACTAAGAGGTACAGCGTGGGGATATGCAGGTCAATTACTAAATCAATGCATCAATCTGAGTAACAGAAACATGGAGGGAGAATGAGCATCACGCTTATTAACAGGCTGGGGGCATGATCCCACTCTCATTCTAGGCAGTGGTAAAATCTCCCTGGGGTTGCATGGGAAAACAATTAATCCTTTTCTGATAGCCATGTCAAGAGGAACCAGGAATCTATTACACAGACGTGGGTGGTCTATTTACATAGGGTCAAGTACAAAGGGGACTAAAGAGCCCCAGACAAACCTGTAAAGGCCAATTAAGGGAAAAATGGGAAAAAAAACACACTCAAGAAAATGCTTCAAAGAATTTTTTTTTTTTTTTTGTGGTCTTGGTTATATTTCAATTCTTTTACTTTTAAAGTTCCTGAAAAGGCATATCATGTCAGAAAGTTCAAAGCTGGAAGGACAAGACCTATAGACCTGAATAGCTGGGATAGCTGGAGATTCGTTACCCTTACCAAGGTGCTGAGACCTCCCAGTTCGGTGAACTGACCCGCATCTGCTATGGCTTCACAGCAAGAGCTGGTCCCATCAGTCAGCAATCATTCCCTACTCCAGGTAGAACCCAGGTTCTTAAGGGAACCCTTGAGCCTTCCCCCAAAACCAGAACTTCACCAACACGCCTTTGAGGGTCTGTAATCACAGAGTTGAGCAGTGAGCCCAGGCCACAAGTCTTGGGCTGAACCATGGTAATTGCTTCTGCCCAAGCACCTAGGAGCAAGCAGAAAAAGAGGGGGAATACCAAGTCGGCACAATGAATGCTCCTTGACTTTGTTCCCCAGTCCCTGGCAGAAAAGAGGAGGATGAGTCACACCTGACATTACAATAGGCTGGGTTAGGAACTTTTGTTAAAAGACTAAGCTGAACCAGCATCCTGAGGGGCTTAAACAAGAAGCTAATTTCATCCTGTTGGAAAGAGAGAGGTAAAAGACCTAATGACTACTTCAAGATTCATTTGGCCTTGGCAAGCTGTGTGGAGATGGCTTTAGTTTTCTTTCATAGTGAATTATTTAGCAGTATGAGACTATTACTGCGGGGAAGAGAAGCACTCCCGAAAGAAGTGTGATCAATCTATAGAAGAGATTAAAATCACTGGGAAAGCTGTTTGTTGTTTGAGAGTTAGGAGGCAAAGAGTAAGAGACAGCATGTTACAGAGATGGATGTGCAAGTTCAGGCAAAAGAGGTAAGAAGGTAATCTGGTGGAGCAGAGCACTGACGCTTCACGACAGTGTGTTAGCGGCAAATATGGTCTAGACAAAAGATAATTTGAAACTGCAGAACTCCTTCCCAGTTGGGAAGCGACAGGCTCCAGAGTCCTGCTTTTGCTGCTGAAGCTTTCGAGCCAACCAGGAAATGAAAGATGAAAGCCTTTCTAAAACACAAAATAAAGAGAAAAAAAAAAATATTTACACAGATCTGGCATAGAGTTTCACAGAGAGATTCAAATACTGCCCTGACTCTGACAGCCAAAGCTTAATCAAACTGTGCAAGAGGATTTATGGAGCCTGCCAACTCTGAAGAGATGCCAAAGAGAATAATTTATTGGCATATTTGAAAGCATTTTTAATATCTGCCTTTGTTAGCAGGCTCCTCGGCTCTAAGGCTAAAGCAGTGAGCTCATCTTGTTCGCTCTTTGATTTCAGTGGGTCCAGCATTGTGTTGTTCGTTTTCCTTTTAATCTTTGTCTAAAAAATCTTCCCAGCATCTGGTTCATTCAGAAACAAGTTCATTCTGGCCACTCCAGCGCTGCATGTGAAACAGATTATCTGCCTTTTCCTGTCTGCTGCAAAGAAAGAACCTGGCACAGATCTGTAGAATGCAAGTGCAAAGGAGAGCCTTGCACAGAGTGATGTGAAGGAAACGTAGGCAACCTTGCACCAGCCGCATCTGACTGCCTTGTTTCACACCTTGCAAGTGTTGAGGGGAGGCTTGGGGAGCACAAACACGGGGATTTGGGCTGACCCACGCAGTGGCCAAACTGACTGCCCAGGACTTCAGGAAAAGGTGTGCTTCAGCAGGAAGCACATATTCACTGAGCTTGGATGTGCCAAGCAAAGCACAGACCAAGTGTTTTGAGTCACGTGCTGCTGGCTTTAGCACACAAGGAAGACACAGACACTACTGTGGTACCTGAGCAGATGACAAAGAGTTCTGACCATTATCCAGGGGTGTTGGACCTGAGCAAGTGTAGCGTAAGAGAAAAACAAATTTCTCCAAGGAACAGGTCAGAAGGTCTCATCCTCCACACTGACGTTGAGGCTAAGAGCTGCAGCAAGTAGGCAGCTTGGACCATCCGCTTCTCTCCTGAACTTGAGACGTCCCTGCCAGCAGTCTGAAATGAGCTCTTGTCCCTCCACTCAATCACTACAGACTGTTCACTTAGACTGTGTTAAAAAAATGTGCCTCTAAGTCTTTCTGCATGAAAACCTTGGCCTCTGCCTTCTCTCCTCATTAATGGCCTTTTCAAGTTGCTGACAGCAGTGGAACCAGTCTGGTTCAGTGTGGAGCACTCATCCATCCATCTTCAGCCTTTCTGAAAATAAGCTGCAGTGCACAGAAATGGGGTCTTCATCACGGATTTGGGCAATCATGACAGCATACCCTTATGATGGGAAGTTCACTCCTCCTGCAGTACAGCTAAATGTTCACTGTGCTTTCTTCCCTTCAGCTGGGCTTGGGTGGAGTGCCCTGAGGAAATTTCTGATCTTGTTTCTTCTCAGACTGTTAAGATAAATACATGCAGCACAGCACAAGTCTCCAAGAGCTCTGTTGGAGCTGCTACCCTGCATGCTGCCAGATTGGACTGCCTTGAGCTCTGACCACAAGGGACATTAGAAGTTCTTGATTTTTTCTTTTTGAATGGCAAGAAATAACCAACTCAACCCTGTACTCCCCAGGGAGTCCTGGGCAGATCTCACGTGCACACCCACAAACATTAGGCTCTCATTAGGAGCCATCACTTAAAATTCCTACTAAATGAAGGGAACCACTGCTCAGTTTCACAAGGTGGGGTGAAGGAGGGCACCCTTCAAATTCTGTTTTTTCTTATCTGGGATCACCTGCAAATTCAGGGAAGAAAACCCTAACACACACACACACACTCTCTCTCCCACTCCCTAGCTGCTATCTAATTTATTTCTGTGTATGCACATGGACACACAAATCACTTCTACATTTCACCATCAGTGCTCTGTAATTTAACCTCTTGTATGAAGATAGAGTTGGGCCACATTTTTAAATAATCCCCACAGACTTCCCCCATCAACTCAAGAGAAATTGCTGGTGGAGCAATATACTACTCATTATAGTACCTTGTGGGGGGACCTCTTGTGTCTGATGATTACCTGAGTTACTGAGGGACCTAAGGCCGCCTCAAATTCTCACTTCTGGGCAGCAATGAAACGACAGACTGCTATAGAAAGTTTTGGGTGGCTTATATAACTAACGAGATGAAAATTATCTGAGCTGTTGTGGAAGGGCCCCCATACCTCTCTCCCACTGAAGATGAAGTGGCTGGTTGCCATCTGCACTACAGCATTCTTGAGCTCTTTTCTGGCTCCCCAGAAAACCCATGTGTGATGCCTCCTTGCAAAGAGGGACAAGTTAGGCTGCCTGATGAACCCTCGGTACTGACCACTACTGTGTGTGCTAGCTGCACAAATGAGCCAAAAAACCCTTATGAACTAATTGAAAGACCCCTGTTTCTGGGTTAGTCTGTGACATGGGCTCATAGGAATGGGAGAAGAGGCTTATCCTTTCTAGATAGCGGCTTTTTTTGGTCAGGCATCAAGGCTCTCTCTAAACAATGAGGTTGCATTCAAATTGTGGCCCAGTCTCCCTTATGGTGCTCCCAAGTGCTGTGCAAGCTTGCACATCTGGCTACTGGCACAAGCCAGGAAGGAAATCCCAGCTCTTTCACCTTGACCTCTGACAGCCAAAATTGAGTGCATAAAATCATCAGAGCGGGACCTGGTTCCTGGTGACCCACAGAGCATCATTATTGCTGAGTTTGAAGCTTTCATTTCCCAAACACAACAGCCCCTGGGTGTTAATGTGACAAAGAGGACTTCAAGTCTGCAAGAGCAAAGTCAAAAGGAGAATGGGGAAGTGGCAGTGGTGAGGTGTGTGCTAGACTTTGGTGTTATTGTCAGGGTGCAGAGAGTACCAGGGTATCTGGAGAGCGGAAATAAATTCAGTGACATGAAGCAGCAGAGTTCACTAAACTGAAGCCTTTTTAGTCAGCCTTTTGAGTCAACATCACTTCCAGGCTATTATTCTCTAGAAAAACAGATCAGCTTCAGTTTTTCTTTTGCATTCTTGGCACTACATTACTGGCATCATTTTCCTCTAAGACACAGGTCATGTTTGCTATGAGTTGAGCTCCCTCATCTTTCAACCCCTCTCTTTGCACTAATCCACTGCAATTTAATTTCCTCCCCCTCCATGCCCCATGCTATTCCACCTGCACTGGTTGAGAGTGCAGGCTGCTAAAACCACAGCCAGCTTCCTCTGCACCTTCCTCTTTTCTTGCCTGGTATTTATTTTTCACAAGAAAACCACTTGGAGTGGGACATAACCCTATTTGCCCAGTCACTAAACTCAAAAAGCATGTTTTTAACCTGCTGGAGGTAGAAGAAGCTTAATTCTCATTTGTGTCTCCAAATCATACAGCTACAGGCAAGGCTTCCCAAGCCCCACTTTTGGAAGGATCATTTCAGCTAGGCCAGAAGGGTTTCAGAACTCACATTAAGATTAGAGGTTGGCCCACAAACACCAAGAGACACCCAGAGCTTCAGCAGACTCAGTTCAGAAATCCAGGGTGCAGAAGGCAGAGCAGGGTTAACAGTTCCCTGGGGAAATGCTGCTTTCTAGCCCTTGCTATTACCTGTCTCTGAGAGTGAAAATATCTAAGCTGCAATAACTTGTACAAGTTTCCAAGACTTTGGGTCAACCATTGCTACTGCAGATCATCAGTTCATGGAGCAACTCATAGGATTAGCCCTTCTCTCCTCTTCTGAAGCTAGACCTGGAAAAGAAAATTCCTGCAGCTTTCCCTGTAAATTTGCTTTCCACCACACACCATCAACTTTTGAGACCAAATTTTCATGTGTCCATTCTTCCCTCCCTCCAAGCTTGACAGTGAGCAAGACAGTCTGACTGAATTGCATTTGAGCCATACATGAAGGGAGTGAAACACGCTGCCAAAATACCACCTCACTTATGGGAAACGAGGGGGATTGCATTTCAGTTTGCAGTTCACTCAGCTGAATTTCAAAGCCTCTGGCTGTCTGGAGAGACACATCCTTTGCTCCAGCACTTTTTGCAAGTGACAATTCACAAGTACAGAGCACACACACTCTGTCACAAAGCGAACTCCAGCTGCACTCACGCCCTAAGAGATGCGGTATGGCAGCCTCTGATCTCTGCATGCTCACAAAGTTTCACAATCTCTTCATCATCAGACTCTGGTGAGTACTTTGTCAGCTGATGGCAAAGCACGAGAGAAATTCTTCCAAATACTGACACAAACCCAATAGCTCCTCTAGCATAAACACCTTTTGACTGCATTCGGGTAGGGTAATGGAGAAGATTTTTTTGAGCAGAGTCAAAATCAAAGCAAAACTTTAGAATGAGCTGAAATGGTCTGAATCCATTCAGCAGCAATTTTCTTATTCTGCACTTTCCATGCCCACTCCAACATGCTCACACAAGCAGGAGAGGCTTCAATCTGAGTCTTCATTGCCTGACTTGAACCAGCAATACCTAAATTCCCCACTGACATGCTCAGATCGGGCAGGGTACCTGAATGAGATTCTCCATTTCTCTCCTCTGGGAGGACTGACAGCAGCAAGAACCTGCTGATTTACACCAATTTCACTGTGCCCTACTCTTTCCCCAGCTATTGAGGGAAAATATCAAGGACAAATAAACATTAAAAAAGAAATAGATAAAACTTTTTTTCTAGGGCACAAATATTCATGCTTCTGATTAATTCTAAACAAAGTGTCCCAGGGCACTGCTGCTGATTTTGTTTTCTTTGGTTCCAATGCTGAACAACACATCAGGAATACCCAGTAACTTAAATGAGGTCCACGGATTTTTAGTTATTTTCAGGAAACTTGCAAAGATGATTAGGATGCAACCTTCAGAAATTAGGTGGTTTCTGATAGGAGGAAATTGGTAAAACACAATTATGGTAACAAAAAACAAAATTAAATAACAGCATCTGTGAAATGGATCCTAACATCTATTATCCTTTTTTACAGTGAAGCTCTTTGTGAAGGCAAATGGATCAAGTGCTTTCTAAACCTAGATATATCCATTTGTAAAGCATCTCTAAGCACAAACACCTAATTGCAACTTCCTGGCAGAAGAATTTGAGTTTTGTTTCAGAGCTTTGTACTACTCAAAACTAAGCAAATTCACATGAATTGTACCACTCAGACTAAGTGAATTCTCACTACTCCAAGGTTAGGGCCACAACTTTTAGTGAGGAGATAATCCAGTTATTAAGGCTATTAAGGCATTAGTGTGCAATACAAGAGATGCTGGGTTTAATTCCCTGGTCTTCCATAGGTTTCCCTTGCCATGTAATTACTTATTATCATTTATGTCACTGTAGCAGTTGAGTGTTCCAGTTTTCCAGAGTTCTTAATATCATGGGTTACAATGCACTGACACAGCTGTAAATCAGGGAGCTCAAATTCACTTTTTGTTGGAGGTAAACACAGCAGTGATTAGAAGATGCTTGCATAATAACAATGCTGTACCTAAGAGAAATAACATTAACAACAGGAGTTTGTCAGAAAAAATAAACATGTATTAGGAAGTAGAAAGTACACTGTCTTCCCTCATAAAATAGCCACAAGGGAACAAAAAAAACCCACAAAAAACAGGTTCACCACCCTATGCCATACTGACACCTAAAAATAGTGACCCAACATTATCACCATACTGCAAATATAGTATCTCAGCAGTGATCGTCTTTGTTATCATTCAAAAGAAATCGCAGCGTGTGGGTTTCTTCCATTTTCATCGAGAGCCCCAGACAGTATCATGACAGGATGTTTCCTTCCTGTTAAAGCAAACATGGTCTGATGCTTCTAAAAACTCAGCATAAAAAGGGAGGAGGAAATGAGAAGTTCTTCTAGTGAACAGGTCTTGATCCCAAAAGCAGTCACTCTTAAGCTGCAGAGATTCAGACTGTAGCCAACAATCACCAGTGTTGTAAAATAAGACACTGAATTCACCTCCAGGCAGCAGGCACCCGGGCAACAGAAATACTGAAGAATTGAAGCTTCAGTAAAAATTTCAGTTTCATGCAAATTCCCACTAGTTAATCACGAGGCTCCTGGTTAACATCCTAAACTTCAGCCTTTTCCCCAAAGCAGTCAGTGCAGCGCATCTCTCGAGCAATGCACATGCATTTCAGAGAGGCAGTTGTGTTTTCAGTTGGGTTTCACTAGCAGCACGTGACAGAGCAGACAAGCAGAGCAGCTGGAGGGGAGACCTTTTCAAACAAGTAACCAGCAATTGCTAAGTTGTGCAGTTTTGGAGATTCCTGGCTGGTCACTACTTAAATTCTTAGCTCACTCCTCCAATTCTTGGCCCTCTTTCGCCAGTGCTTCTCAACACGCTGCTTGCCAGGGACCTACTATTACAAGTTGGCCTCAGAACATGGGCTAGAGGAGCCTGGGGTGACTGCAGCTTGCACTGGTTATAGGCATTTCATCAGAAGCCTAAATCGTATCTTATTATACCCTGAAATTCCTGCTAGGATGAGCATCTATCTGAGCAGATTTTATCTCCACCTCATACTTATGCAAGATACCTGCAACAAATCCACACTGCTATTACTTGTCACAGCAGAAGAGGAATTGGCTCAGGCACTCTAGTCCCAATCCAACAACATGAACGCTGCTCCAGAAGCTGCAATGAGTCTGAACATCATTTTAAAAATAAATAAATATATATATTTAAGTGTGTTGCAGGTTATTTCCAAAACCCAAGAGGGCCCTCAGCATAACAACCACTCCCGAGCACAACTTGTGATTTCAAAGCACAGCCCTTTGCCTCCTCGAGGAGTAGACTTTATTCTCAGTCGATTTCTGTATAATTTATTAGATGCATTTTCAGCTACAGAAAGTAGTTTCTCAGTTCACATACAACAGAAACCTTTCAGCAGAAAGCTTCCAGATTCTTGCTACTAAAGACCTGAGGAAAACAAACTCTCGTCTTTCCTTCAAATGGCCCCAGCTTTCATTACCTCATTTCTTTGAATCAGTGCTTCACAAGTTACTATGAATTACTATCTTACCCAATTAGTTCTTAGATCCTCTATTACCACAATATTTAGCAGCATCCAGTCCCAGTCTTAAATGTATCTTTGTTCACAGTGTTTTTACAAGGAAAGGTAACACACTTATCCTTCTCTCTCCAAGGAGTGCTTAGAGATATTGATTTGATCAGGAGCAGGAATAAGTCAGTGGCAGAACAGCCAGGTTAGGTCTCCTGGCTTGTTTAGTAACACCCTCATCACTTAATCACCTTTTGATTCATTACAGAAAAGCCAGACAGTTCCAGTGCACTAGACACAGTTTGTCCATACACAGTCTGAAACCTTAAACAGCTTCATTCCCACAGGACAGGCAAAGATTTGAGGCACATGAAAAAGAGAGCTCGTGGGAAAATTCAGGAATATATGGTAGAACAAGAACTAAGTGTAGTCAGCAACAGCTCTCAAACTGTTTGCTGCACAGCCCCACTTTTTCCATCCCAAGCACACAAAAATCAAACCTGTCTTTGTATGCAGGTAGATAGCAATCCCTGAGGCACAGCTGGCACCACCAACAGTCAAAATGAAGGATTATTGTGAACACTTCACTTACTTGCCACTCCAGTCACATGGAAATCACACAGTCACTACTGATCAAATACTGTGTATACCTGCTGCTTCTGTTCAAAAAGATGACCATATGTTATAAATCATTAAGTCAGCAGGGAAATGCCCAGACACACAGACATGCACACTTTGCTTGCCAAGTTGGCTGCTGAACTGTATAAAGGACACGACTATGCAAACACACCTAAGTGTAGCAGGATTATATATTTTTTGTTTACCCTTCAATCCAAGATAAGGAAAGGGTCATGGTAAGGGTAACTGCAACTTCTGTGTGCCCATACCACAGCCCTGTCTTCTCTTGCTAGATTTAGGCTGAAGAAAGCCAGGACAGTGAGCACACAAATATCTGGAAGAACTCACTGCTTTGAGGATTGCCACTGCATCCTGCTGGAGCCACGTTGGGTAGACGACTTCATCATTCAGAATAGCCTCGAAGAGGTCATCCTCATTCTCCGCCTCAAAGGGCGCATGGCCACACAGCATCTCATACAGCAGCACGCCCATAGCCCACCAGTCTACATCAGGGCCATACAGCATCTCCTGCAGGATCTGAAGGAGGAGTGGGAAAGAAATATTAACACTGAAACTTCTTAATTTCAGCAGGGGGAAGAAAGGATTAGGAAGTATTAATGCAGAAGTTTTTGCCACATTCTAGCATTGCTCTCTGCTAGGCTGGCTGCACACCCAGGAACACGCTGGTAATCTCAAGCTGGGAAACCCCAGAGCAGCACAGAGGTATACCAGATGCATTAAACAAGGACCGAACTAGCTTGGCTGCTCACAGGGTCACCTGGGAAACAAGCCATTGGAAATGATGCTAGGGCTTAGCAGGAGAAGGGGCATTTCAGCAAAACTAGCTGAGCCTCAGAAGCAGCAGAGCAGTCATGTGTGCTGGTTCACATTGCCTTTTCCTTGCCCCTAGGAAGGAATTTCTTACCCAGCTCCAAAGGTGGGGCTTTCAGCTGGAGAGGAGTGTAAGCAAGGCACAAATATCTACCATAGACAAAAATTCAACTGTGTTGAAGAAGAATCTGAAACTCTGTCAGAACATTTGGCAGCATCTGCAGGGCAGCTGGTCCTTAAAGAGGTGTGTATTAATTTTGTACTGCAATTGGGAACTGACAGAGAATGGGAGGAGGTAGCAAAAGGAATTTGTAAATGAGGGAACATTCAACCTTTCCTCAGATTGAGACAATCTAGTATCTATTCACCTCTATCAAGATTTTTGCAGCTGTCCCTCCATTTTTCACCTCACATTTCCTTAAAAAATTATAGGTATATCTTAACACCTACAGCAGCCTGAAGGTTTATTCATGCTTTGCTTGTACAAGGAACTGATAATGCAAGCATACACCTAGGAGATGGCTTGTATCTGGCAGTCAGATAAAGTGCAGCTAAAGACACCAGAGAGTTTGCTTGCTATTCCAAAGCTAACCCATGCTTTTCACACTCCAAACAACTTTTTCTGGTCAAATAAATGTTTCCTATACCTCCGGAGCGATGTAGTCTGGTGTACCACAGAAGGTGGCTGTGGTAATGCCATCATGAATGCCCTCTTTGCACATTCCAAAGTCTGCCAGCTTGCAGTGACCCTCGTAGTCCAGCAGCACATTGTCCAGCTTCAAGTCCCTGAAATGAGAATTGTTCACTGAGTCACCATGTGCTTGGAGCAGCCCCAGCACAAATGGAGGCAGCGTCCCAGGCTTCAGAAGCCTAACCTGTAAACTGGACAAACCTCATCATCATCAAAAAAATATAAATAAACAGAGGTCATGCAGGAGGGGTTTTCTTTTGCTTCATCTCTTACAAAAGGGAGGGAGGAACCAAAACCATTCTGCCGAAATGCATTTAATACAGGCAGGTGCTGTACAAGTTCACCCACATGACTTTCCAAACTCACCACAAGCCTGGCTGGCAGAGCTCCTGCTCATTTAGCTCTGGGGCTCACTGGAGCAGAGGTTGCCAGAGCTGTCAAATTGCATAAAGCTGTTATGATGCAGCAAAATGCACCACACGGGACATGGTCTGATTCAGCAAAGTGCCACGCCGGGAGCACACAGCCGAAGGCAGCAAGGCATATGAAGCCTCTCAAGACGGGGAGCAGACTCCCTCTCCTCCCCAAGGCATCAGGGGTTAAGTCCCTGGACTTCCCTGTTTTGGGGCAAGCCCAACTGACAAACCCCACCTGAGTTTTCTTGTCCCAGCTGAGAAGGAAAGAAACTCCCTATGGACACCAAGTAGGGAGGGTCAATCTTCAGCCAGCACAGGATGCCTCCACCACAAGGCAAAGTCTTCAAGTCCTCCCAGGTGTATCAATTCCAGCAGGACTGCACTAATGTAAGAAATTAATGCCTCCTATAATGCTCATTGGGGCAGCAGACCTCCTTGTCACTGCCACAAGAGACCTGCAGCCAAAGGCCACACTGTACAAGCTACAGAAAGACACATTTTCCAATATGTCACCTCTAACAGTCTGAGAGCTCCTCGTCAAAAGCAGAGCTGCCAAAATGACAAGAGCCCTAACCAAGCTTATCAGCTTGGCCAACTTGACATTGCCTGGGGAATAGCCTGCAGTCAGCAGCGCTATCCAGAACATGACCAGAAAGCAGTGGGTCATCTACAGACTTTGGCAATGCTTTCCTAAAAATACACATCAGTTTGTAGCACCTCTGCGTTTCAGCTGCCAGACAAGCTCTAGGCACCATCGCAGATGGGGAAAGAAGCGTGATGCGAGTTCTGTGCAGTACAAATAGGTCACAGTTGAATTTTTTAACTGTCTCAGATATTGGCCTAAGAGTTGCATTTAAGCCCTCACAGCAGCTCTGAGGCAGGGAAGTGCTACCATTACCATTTTTCAGAGATGGAAGCCACCTTACAAGCTCAGGAAAAAAAGTTGCTTTCAAAGTTATTCAGATGTCTAGATAAGGATCAAACAAATCAAGTTACGTTTGAGGGTCACAGGGCCCCCTCATGAAACCTGCATTAGAACTTGATTCATCTTGCCCTCTGGTTGGACATCTATTTTGCTGAGTAAGGGGAGCAACAGGGAGGGTGCTAAGATAGGCAATGGCTTATCGACATCAAAATGAAAACCTGTGGGCCAGCCAAATTCCGAATCCAGCTTGGTCCTGTTCATCCTCTGTTTATGATCTTAAAGTGAGAATCAGAAGGTTGATTGCTCTGCCACACATTGTACAGCCCACATCACCACCAGAAGCCTCACTGGAGCTTGAGACAGCTCTCCCTCTACTTCACTGTTACAGTGGAAAGATCAAAGCTGCATTGTGCTAGAGAATCAGAGCCACATCCTGTCCTAAAGAGATATGAAAAAGTATTATTTGCCTCTTCTGAACAGACAGGAAAGTGAGAGATAGAGGTAAGAAATTTGCCTCTGTCCCCCCAGAACCAGGATTGAACTCCAGTTCCTGAATTCCGGTTACTGATCTTAATCACAAGATAATACATCCTCTCTTTAATATGGCAATGCAACACAAGCCAGCAAAAAGCCTCTAGCAGTGATGCTGCCCTTCCCAGCAGATGACCGGCTGTTTGCTGGCCAGTGAAATGTGGATGCCAAGGACAATACCAATGCCTGTCTTACATTGCACTCTTTGCTCTGGGTGGGATGCTTAGCAGAAGACACTTATTTTTCCCTCTTCTGAGAATCAGAAATGGCTGCTAAGGCATGTAGGTAAAGGCTCATCCTGGCAAGGCTTTAGGTGAGCACAGTGAGAGGTATTGTACGTGCTCGTCCACGACAGTATGCCTTCAGCAGGAGTTTACAGCCAAAGCTCCCATTGCTCTTCCCTGTGGTTCCTGGCAAAGAAGGAAATCCCTCCAAGCATGAAGGCAGGCCTTGTTTCCAGGAATCTGCAATGATGTGGTTGAAACATGTAGTTTATTCTTGGCTCGGTTTTAAATGCAGCAAACACCTTTTTGGTCCTGGGCAGGCACAACTGTTGGGGAATCCACCTGGAAGGGGTGTTCTGGTGAACTTCCTTGGAGATGCCCCTTGCAAACCATTCCCTGGTCCCCAAAACATCTGCCACATCCTACCATGTTTTGAGAATCCTGAAAACACACCTTCCTTATATTTGAACCAGCAGAAACACATTTATGTACATTTAGTGAGCAGGTTACAGGCCCTCATGGAGAATCTGATGAACAGAGGCAAGACAGCCACAGGGCAAAGCAAGCTGTGCAGACAAGATCCCTAGGCACTCTGCTTCTTCCCCACATGATATGCTGCAGAAGGCCTGAAGTCTCTGCTAGCTGTATAATACACCACCCTCATTATAGCACTAAGATGCCAGGAGCTTCTTCAGGTGCTCTGCTTGCTGCATCCTCCCAGACAGCCTCCATCTATTATGTGCCATGAAATTTAAACTGTCTGCCTCTTGCTGAGCACCTACAGTTTTACCACACAAGGCAAACCTCCAGCTCTTTGGCTTCTCTATATTGCACATTAAACCCATTAAGACTGCCTGTTGTCTCCTCCTGCAGTTGGGATATGGCTTCTCTTGACTTCTTTCCAGCAGCATGCAATTCAAAACTTGCATTTTCTATTTTCACACATCCTGTAACGTGACATTACACCAAGCACTCTGGCTACGTGCAGATCATTTTAGAAGAGGACCTCCCATATCCAAAGAAGACTTTTCAAAGTTCTTTCCTGGGCAAGGCCACAGATGATGGCCCCACATGTCCCTCAGAGCAGGTCTTGTGGGCCAGCACAGTAGCAGGCTGAGCCATGTGGCTTCTCTGAAGCCTGCTCTCTCCAGCTGCCATGGATGATGGCTTTCTGGAAGGCCATGGTTTGGTCTTATGTTTAAGCATTTGTCTCAAGCAATCCCAGCAGTCGTAAGCTCTGTACTTGCTGCTCAACGTTGACAGCTCTCCCCCTGAGTTGTACTCCATGAACCAGCACAGCCACATGAGAAGAAAAACACTGACAGGTTTCTGAGATTTACAAGGAGTTCTTCATTTTCACAGCAAGGATTCTGGGAAGCTGATGAAACTGGAAGTCAGCCAGCTCAGAAAGCCCAAATCTACCTCATTTCCTTAATACTTCCATTTTTCCATTCAATATTTTTAGCAGTTTGATGAAGCAATTACAGTGGAAAGGTTTTTTGAGGGCTCCGTTTCTATGGTCCAGCTGAGGTTCTGCCTTTCCTTGGCAAACCTCCACTGGAAAACAGGCTTCATCCTGACTCAGAAAGGCAGCCTTTGTCCTCACAGGCAGCTATGGTGCCTTGGCTTAACGGCATTGGTTTAGTCTAGACCTAGAAGAAATGACAAAATGAGCTGCTTCTGCATCACTCCCTGGAAGAGGTGTTCTTTACACGTCTGCTGCTTGAGTTTAACAGTCATAAAACCTCCAAAATTACAATTTCAGATGATCCAGACCTCTTCTGAAGCATCTGTCAAATACAATTTCCCTGCACCAGGGAGTTTTGCCATTGAATCAGTGTTATACAAATACCTGTCACTCGCTCTACTCTGATCATCTCACTCGTGATGCAGATGATATATTTGAAAAGATGAAGTTTGGGGCTTTTTTTCCCCCCCCTTTAGGTTTTAGCACCCTGTACTGTGAGGGCTGTACGTGCAGTAAAGGTCTTCTTCACAGGAGTAAAGGTGGCAGGAACTGGCTTCATGCCTCAGTTTTGCACCTTGGTTGAAGGTTCTCCCAGGTTTGGTAATTCCTACCGTTGAGTTTAAACCTCATAAAAGCTTAGTGTTCCCATCTTGATAGAAATGTTGTAGTTATGAAAGATGTGTGTACAGAGCAGTGGGAGCTAGCCACAAACATACATACAACTAATGCAAAGCTCCAGACAAATGTTTGTTGGTGGTGTGTTTGTTTTGTGTTTTTGGTTTTGTTGTTTTGGTTTTTTAAACACACAACTGAAAGTCCCAAACCCTGAATTATTAAATGAGTGATTTTGGCATTTCTGAATGGGGAAAAAATAAATATGGCTTTTTTAAAAGCCTTCAGCATAGAAGGCCATTTAGACACTCCCTGGAAACACCTTCGGGTGAGCAAATATGTATTCAAACCCCCTTTGCCAGAAAGGAACAGATTTTTACTCTTCTCCACTTCTTCTGCTGAAGTCATTTTACTTCATAGAAATACCAAAATCATGATGGAGAAATTTGTGTTTCTACTGCCTGCTCTGGTAGCTAAGGCAACACACATTTCCAAATCCTGCTCCAGCAAAACTGCAAATATTTTTTGCTAAATGAAGCAATTTCAACAGACAATGAGAGAAGCAGAACTTGCCGAATAGCACAGTTGGTAAGATACTTATTGAAGGGGTAGGATTTTTCAAGTTAGAGGTCTTGTTCCAATTACATTCGACAACAGATTTAAAACAACATTTTGATTAAATAAGGAGGAGAACAGCTGGAGGTCTCAGTTTTATGTAATGCCCTAAATACCCATGTGAAACTAATATAATTCCCCATTTTCCTTTGCGTTCATTAATAACATCCAAACTAAACTATTTTATTTTACTGGCCTGAGTTGCTTTAGGAAAGCCCTAACAATCACTTTAGGCCAACAAAATCTGAAATTATTTTCTGTCTGTCTTTCCACCTGAAATTTTGGAAACTCAGTTAGAAAACTCAAAGCAAATTTTCACAATTCCACTCTCACCAGATTTGGACCGGGGTTATCCGTGCTCCGTTCCCTAGACTTCATGCCGCTTTAGGAATGAAGGCTATTTTCAATTCCATGTGCCTTGGGTTGTAGAGAACTCAATTAAACATTCCTCCAGAGAAAATGGTTCACATCTTCCACATTTTTCTAATAGCAACCAAACATAATTTATTTTTATGGTCAAGTAAGTTTTTATACCCTGAAACTCATATTCCCTCAGGTTCCAGGAAGAGTTAAGCAAATTTCCTAGGCAGTGATAAAGCTGAATGTCAGCACGTAGCAATAAATACAGCCTAAAGAAGACTCCTGCAATGTATTCTAGAGCTGAGACTAAAACATCAGGCTGGGCTGCTGCTATTTTCTTAGTTACTACCACATCTTTAGGGTAGAGGGAAATGGAAAGCCAAGTTACTGGCCTCTGAAATAGAAACCCACAAAAAGCGGGGGGGTGGGGGTGGAGGGGGTGTGAAGAGCCTCACAAAACCAGTGTGAACTCCTGAGTTTTGCTGCCAAATGAAAGCATGAGCTGTTGCTCCCTTCCAGTGCCAGAGGCTTCCTCTCATTCAACTCCTGTCATATTTTAAAGGGAAGAATTAGGAGCTTAGAGAGGACACTGCTGAATGCAGAACCAAGTGAAGAACCAGGGGTAAGACTCAGCACTGCTACACAACATAAACCCAGCTTGTAGCCACTTACACCACTTGGGGCTGACATACTGAGATGGAAAGCGTTGCTTTATGTGCCTACAGATTCACAAAACAGTCCCTAAGCCCTGCAGGATTTAGTCCACGTGCTCTGTCCTTCAGGGTACTGCACAACAGAATCATAGAATCGTTTAGTTTGGAAAAGACCCTTAGGATCATCGAGTCCAATGACGTCATGCCAAAACACAGCATGGGGACTGCAAAACATAACTTCAACTCCGTGTTTTCTTGAAAAACATTCTGTTAGGTAAAGAAAACATTCCTTCTAGTTTCCAATCAACTTCTAAGGTGTAAACCCATTCAGATGTACTGCAACTTGCAGAGCAACGTTAACAGGAGAGAAGTGAAAGAAAGCTCTCCCTAAAGTATTTGTAACTCAACATTACCAGAAAGCAGGAATGAAACAGCAAGGTGCTCTCCTGCACTGTCCTAACAACCAGAATTTGTTTTCAAAAGCTGACCACACTTAAGGGCTCAGGGAGCAACTAAACTGCTCCAGACTGAACTTTGGCATTTCTCAGAAACAAGGCAAAGGCAGAAATATGACATAATGATTCAAGAATCCAACTTGGACCCAAGGTAAGTGGTATGAGTGAGTGAAACTCCACTGCAAACTAACACTCATTGCTAGGCCATATAACAGGAGACAACCATCTGTCCTTGTCAGTTGTTTGTGCAGTTGTAGGGGGCAGAGGAGGCTCCCAGGGAAGGTTGATCCCACAGGCATTTCACTACTTGAACAGTTCTCCAGTCAGAAGCCCAGCACCACTCCTGGGGATTTTAAAACTTCCTTCCACCACAGCACATCCTACAGACTCCACAGAGAACTGCAGAGGGGGAACATGGCAGAATGTAACAGAGCTTCATGGCTTTTCTCTGCATCATCTAATCCACCCACACTGGCACATAGAACACAAACATTTTGAAACACTTTTTGCCTGTGTGTTAGGATAGGGCACAAAAATTATGGCCTTCAAAGCAGACTCCACCTCTCTTGCAGACACAAAGATAGTGGAGACTGATGCAACATGCCCTTGTGTCCAGGGTCAGTTATAAAGCCAGAATATGTGGCTGAGCTCTGAAAACTCACACTGGAGCACATGGCTAAAGACCGCTCTGGAAGGCAAGGTGGGTGTCTGGATTTGTGCAAGGCGGAGGGACATACTCATACCCACCTGCATCTGTGGTGTTCAGGACATCCAAAAGGCACCCTCTAGTAGTCTATGCACTCACAGGGGTAAATCAGAATAAATTTAAAATACATTCTTGCTCTGTCGTTTGGGCTTTAGACTGAACTCTGATCAGCAAGCACTTGCACCAAGAAACACTCTGCTACTATGTTTTAAAGCCAAGCAGCCTTCAAACTAAGGCAAGTTTCTGCAAGTCATCTGCCTGGGTTAAGGTAGCACCATGGTGGGGTTGTTTTTTTTTGAAGGAGATGGGCTGGAACCCAGTGCTGCCAGCTCCTTTCTGCCTGACCCCTTCTTGCTGGAAAAGCAATTCCCCAGACCACATTAGTGCACTGGTCCCCCTCCCAGTGGTTCCTGGGCTTCTGCTCCAGAGATGAAGTGGTGCCCAAGGCAAGGGAGCTGGCATTACCTGGGATCCAAGACCTCTCTAATGGTTTGAAGTGCCAGCAGCCCCACCTCCCCTCCCTCTGGGCACTTCAGAAGAGCGTCTGTGGAAGCTAACACAGTTACTGACATGATTTCATTGCTATTGAGATGAATGGGCATGATTCATCCTCCAGTTAAATTTCAGTGGTAGGATAAAGCATACAGGCATTGACTGAAAAAAAACTTTGGCATACCACAATAGATAATCACAAAGCTTCCACCATGTTAGTGGGTCTGAACTTGAGTGATACAGATGCAGTAGGACCCCATGAGTGCCCTGAATGCCTTCAAGGTCAGGCACACCTATAAGCTTCCCCCTTATTATATGAACAGCAGCTGTAGGAGAGGCTAATGATAGTCTCCAACGGCAGCTTTACAAGGGCAGAAAGATACTGTTGTGAAATGGGGAAGCTGAGAGCTGGAGCCATTACTGCTGAAACACAGACGCGCTGGAGATTGCACCATTTTGGGGATTACTCCAATGTAGCAATCTGTATAGAGTGATACATCCACATTAGTCTGTGTACATTTTTTAATATCATGCATATATAATATATACATTGTTTATTGTACTTTGATGTGAGCTATTCAGGAAAGAGGAGCTACACTTAAGGTATTTCTCTGAATCTCAGAGCAAATGTTCTCCCATTGCTGAGGGAAGGGAAGAGGTGGACAGAAAAAGGCTTCATGTCCAGCTCTTGGTATGCATGCCATGTGCTGCCTCTCTGGATGAGCTGCCAGCCCAGTCCTGTGATATACTCCTTGGTCCCACTGGACAGCAACACCGGAATTTGCTGGCTCTGAAACTTCACTTGCCGAGTTGCTCCCAACAGAGCTCCTATTTTACCCTTGCCAGAAAGGGGGAAAGAGAAAATAGAGCCCAAACCACAACCGCTTCTTTCTGTTAGCCCTTTTGCCTGAAAGTCTTCAGATGAGGTGTACAACACTCAGGACCCAAATGCACGAACAAGAATCGGGTGTGGACTTATGACTGACAGTACCAAGAGAGGTTAAAAAGCATAAGCCTGTTATGTCATCTTGACAACAACAGACCAACATTGATTCAAAGCCTGATACAGAAATTCAAATGAAATTAGGCTTGTGCCCACAGTACCACATGGTCTCAACGCTTCAAGATGAAGCATAAGAATTACCCAAGGTTAACCATCACCAACTGTCCACAGCCCACTGTACAGCTGCTTGAAGGCCATGTCCCAGCTCCAAACTGTCCTGGCAGGATCAGAGTTGGACTACAGCACTGAAAAGGCTCCTCTTTCCACCAGCACAAAGTCACAGGTCCCCATTTCATCGAGGCACTGCTAAGCTTACCCTGGGGGAATTGCACAGTAGCTCATACCAAAGCAACTTCCCTGTACTCTCGCTGCTAATCTCACAGCTGCCATGAAATCCACACTTCCCACACTTGGAGGAAAGTTTCGCTCCAGGAAATATCAAATTAAAAAAAAGTAACAAAGGTGGTCTTACCCATTATGATCATGTGTGCAAACTGCCTCTGGCATCGACTTGGGCAGCAAACCAACCTGTGCTAGCACTGGTCATGCTAGCAGAGCCCTGTGGGGAAGCTGCTCGTGCACTGAACTTGTATGTCTAGTCAGGCACACTTCTCCACATGCATCTGGTAAGGATGAGATTACTTTGCCCAGCCTGATCTTGAATGCAGGCAAATCAGTGAAAAAAAAAAAGACTTCTCCATCACACACTCGGCTTTGGCCTGTAGATTTCCACTGCCAAGTTTACCATTAGCTTTTAAAAGAGCAACACTAGTGCAGCATGGATGCTGTTGAATATCTCACCATCTGCACTGAATTTTCATGTGTAGAGCAAAGGATCAGTTTCTGTGCTGGTGACATATTGTGGGCACAAAGCACACAGGCAGCCCAGTCCTGCGCAGGAAGGGGTACTGTACTGCTTCTTCCCCCTGCTTGGAGCAAAGATTTAATATATTTCCCAGGAGATGCTGTCTTGAGAGTTTCTTTTAACAACAGAGACCATCACTGATTATCACAGTATCGCTAAGGTTGGAAGAGACCTCGAAGATCATCAAGTCCAACATGAACTTTATCTTTTATTCTCTCTCTCTCTTTTTTTTTTTTTTTTTTTTTTTTTTTTTTTTCTTCTCCCCTAAGACTCCAGAGAACCTGTGGGCAAAGTGCTTTCTTGACTACTCTGTTCGGGACCTGCTTTTCCACAACAATCACTTAAATAACAGCAATGAAATCAGATGGAAGAGGAATTTGTAGGAGCTTAGCAAGTGGGCCATTAACCCAAGATTTAGAGTCTCATTTCATGTGGATTACTGTTGCTATTCACTCGTTACAGGTGATTCACCCAGGGCTCCGTGAATCCAACTATCCTGGATTAGCATGACAGAGTGAGGTGAAATTCTTAATTGGGCACACTGAAGTCTTAGCAATCCTGCTCCCACTTCTGGAGACTGCTCCCCAAGTTGCCTGCCTGAAGGGACCAGCAACACTGAGTTTTGTTCCAGGTCAACAGGGACAGACTGGATCCCATGTGTCAGCCCAAATGGTGCATGGGCTACAAACAGACCCCAAACAATGCTGGGTGATATTGTCTACCTGATGTGACATGGGGACATCACATCACTCACAAGCCACATTGGTCAGGGCTCCCTCCAGATAGCACAGAGAGACACCAAGGCAGTTCAGCCCTTCTGAAATTTGACTCACCAGCTGGCAAGACTACCTAAATTCCCAAATGAGGTGCCTTAGCTGGTTGCCCGATTGCAAGCAAAGCAGAGGTAACTTAGAGCAGGAGTCAATCAATGCTCAGCTGACACAGCTATCATGCACAAAAAGCTGCCACCTCCCTTTTCCTGTAATATATGAAATGAGTCAGAAAATTAAAATAAACACTGTCTCAAATGACCCCCACCTAGTAAAAGGACAGAAATGGGACCTGAATGAGGCATTTTACACTGCCCAGCTCTTGAGTTTTGAGCATATAGAGCTGTCAAGTACTTGCACAAGAGTCACTGCAACCCAACCAGCACCTCCCCAGTGCAGGAGGACACTTTGGACCATGTAGAGGGCAGCCAGTGGTACTGTGTGTCTGTGTCTCTCCTGGCATGACTTGGCTTTCTGCAGCAGCACTCTAGAAGATTGCTTTTCAGGCTGTTACAGTCCTTTCCCTGATAACCAAGCCAGTCCCTCCATGGACATCTACAGTCACATCCTTGCAACGTGAAGAAACAACACAATGCTTCTTTCATTACCCAGGAGACAGAGTATCAACTCCAGAGCTGGGAACTGGGAAGTTTCTGTAAGGAAGCACAAGGGGTATTTTCAGGACAGGACCGGGAATAATGACTAACACTGGCATGCAGCTCCAGCTAAGATGGAAATTTGGGGGTGTTACCCACAAGCAGCATGTGTCTTTCAGTTGGCTGATTCAGAGTCAATTCATGCTGTGAATCTGTGTTCACTCTTTGCCTCACTTCACCTCACTTACACTAAGGCGCTTGTGACAATTGTTCTAACCTCAGCCTTTTCCAGGCCAACACTGCAGACTACAGGACTCCTGGATTTTACTATTTTATCTGAGGAAGATGTGAAGCTGTCAGGTCCCCTCTCACTTACACAGTCTTAAGTATGTAAGCATAGAGTATATGGATTATAAATCCCTTTCTTCAGGAAGATGACACCACAAATCCTCACTGAAACATACTTCTAAACTAGGGAGACAAGAAACAACAGGTAAACCAGACAGAAATCTTTTCTGAGATATGATGGCACCACACCAGATCAAAACTCAGGATTAAAGATTTTGTATCTTGTTTATATGGATATGTATATATATATATAAACATATGTATATGTTTATATGGATCAGGACTGCACAATACACATTTTCTGTCACAATACAAAAGTCAGTCAGCTTGAAGGAAAGATGTTTTTTTAAAAACTTCCTTGTCTGTGCTTGCTAAAGGCACACCCAGATGTTATCTAAAGTGCATTGGTCCTCATGTCCTCATCAAAGTTCAGCACACTCCACCTAGAAGGCTATATTTTTATTTTGTGGCAGGAAAGCGATTTTAATAGTCTAAGTTATTAGCTATTCCCTTGGGTTCAGTTATCAAGTACTTCAACCTCATCTACACAGTCAAGTGCCATTACTATCAGACTGGACTGTTTTCAGATATTCTCCCCATTAATAAATAATTGATTGAGGACTAATGGAAGACCATAGAGGCTCAGGGAAAGCAGAATGACTCTTTGCTGCCCTGACAAAAAGGACTAAAAAGTGAATTATGTTAACATGCTGAAAGGGATCACCAACAAAAGATACACTAAAGCTAATGAATTTCTGAAGCTGTTCTAGATACGCTATGCAAACAAGGAGCAATAGATGACCTGTATCCTCTCTGCATTTTGGGGATGCCATACGTACGTGATTTATCTGTTCCCATTTCTGTTCTCAAGCAGACATCACAGTGCTTTAGTTTACAAATGGTCAGCAAATCTCTTCAAGATTTTGTAGGAGAAATTATTTCATGTTAAGGTTGTAAGAGCAGAAAACACTATGTGGGGGTGGTGGTGCAGGTGCTGCACTGTATTTCATGGTAGACTGTAAGAGAAAAGTCACCACACCATGACACAGCAGCTACTTTCACATCAAGATTACACCCACGTGCATTAGGAATCAACTTTTAAACACAAGGTTAGTTTCACTTCCTATGTCACATTGTCCCTGTGGTGCCTTGCAAAGCACTATGGTGATACAAATGCACAAGCCTTTTACTTTCTCTCTGACCACTTTCCGAGTTCTGTACCATTGGGTTTCATTCTTTGTATTTCTGTCGTGCATACCGGTGTAGAATCACAGAATCATTTTGGTTGGAAAAAGACCTCTAAGATGATTGAGTCCAACCATCAATCCAACACCACAATGGCCGTTAAACTATGTCCCAAAGTGCCACGTCCATTTTTCCTGAACACCTCTAGGCACAGTGAATCCATCACCTCCCTGGGCAGCCCTGACCACTCTTTTAGGAAATAAATTTTTCCTAATATCCAACCTAAACCTTTCCAGCACTATTGCAGGCCATTTCCTCTCCTTCCTATCACCTGATACTAGGGAGAAGAGACCAATCCCCACCTTGAGCTCTCCCTCGGGCCCACAACCCAGAGCACCACCTGCCTGCCGCAATACTGAATTCAGAGGCAAATCCAGAGGAAGGCTGCACTTCACTGCTCCTCCTCGGCTCTATCACTCTGCTACTTGGATCTCAGGCCCCAGCCTATGTGCTTGCTGCCACTCCTGGCATCGCTGGCACCCTTCACCATGGCTAGAATGACTCAAACCAGAAAAACGCCCGAGACGACAACTCTTATCAACAGCCTTTCATTCCTCCACAGCAACAAAGCATGTTCCCAGAGCAGTTCTGCCCAGATGTGGAGCAGGTGCAGCAGACATCCAGAACGATGTTTGCGTGCAACAGGCTCTGCCCAGTGCCAACGCGAGCTTCATGTATCAGACAGAAAAACTTCATCCCCTGATGAGCCCAGATAGCAGATTTTTTTCTGCCAACTGGCTCTCCACCCAAGCTTTCTATTTCATGGCAAAGTGCTCCTCAGTTAATGGCTCTGGTGCCCACACGGCACCTTCATACCGCAGAACATCGGAGCTCCAGCACTAGTGATGTATTACTCAGACACGCAGTGACTTGCTGCTAAACCCAGCAGATGAGCAAGAAGAGTTCCCTTTTGTCCCAGGCTGCCCTGGGCAGCTGGAGCTTTTTCTGACACCTCACTAGCAACCCTGTGGCTTTTACCTCATGCAGAAACGAGATAGAACATGGATTCAGGCTTAGTTTCTTTCTACATCTTTCCTTCAAAGTGTTTGGGTTCGACACTGGCCAGCTGCTAAGCTGCCACCAAGGGTTGCTTTTTTAGAAGCCAAAGGCAGCAAGGTCCCATTTTCTGGTGATTTAAGCCTTCTCCTCCATCAGCTTGGCCACAGTGCTTTCCTACCTGAGTTTGCTCTTCTATGCTCTGTCCCAGCTGTGCTTTTCTGGGGAGGAAGGATGCTGCGTGACAGGTAGACATGGTGCGCTGCAGACAGATACAGTGACGGAGGGGGAACCCAGCACTTCCCCTCATTTTATAACCAAAAACAGCAAGAGGAAGGACCCTGTGTGTGGCACCACTGCAGCCTTTGCCCTCAGCAGAGGAGAGAACTTCACATTATTTGTGTTTCAACCAGTTACAGCAATTGAGAGAATTCCCAGGTTGCTTTGGCAGAGCTGTGTCATGGCTCTCTGTGCTGCAGGACCTCAGCTGGCTCCTGTCCTCCCTATCATAGCCCCTGCTTTTTGCCAAACTCCAGTGCATTTGCACAAATAACACAGTCCCTGCTCGGGAGCACTGTCCCCTTACACGGGCTGAGCCATTCCTAGATCAGCTACCACTTAGATGAGCAAGACCGGGAAAATCTCTTCCCCCTTCTCTGTGGCAGTCCTATATTGGCCTGCTGTTGGTATAAACCACAGAGTACTTTCTGGCACCCACAATCTACATCATCAGCCAGTGAGTGGGAGGGGTCATAGACGCAGGAGAGCGCCTGAGCAAAACCACAGAAGGTTAACCCTGCAGCGGGCTGAGAGAAAAATGCAACCCTACAGAGGGCTCTCAGAGGAGCCAGAGGCTGTGAGTCACCGGGAGGGGCTGCACAGAAAATGGGCTTTCAGAGAGGCCCACAGGAATTTCTTTAGGGAAATTCTTCCCCCAGAGACAGGCAAGGGAAAAAGCTTCACCTTTCCCATCACAGAATGGATCTGGTGACTGCCCTGCCAGCAGGGGAATTGCCATTGTCCAGCCAATTGTTTCCAGTCTGGCTAAAAATGGGATGGCAGCGGACTAATTGCTTCACTGAAGGGAAAAAACCAACAAAACAGTCTGGAGTGACCGAATTATTTTGTAGACTGTTGTTGTTTGGGTTTGTTTCCATCCTGGCTTAAAGAGCATTAATGACTTCAGCTGCAGGAGGATTGGGGAGGGAAGCCATTAGAGTCAGAACACGATCCACAGAGACATCTCTCACCCAGCACACACCTCTATCCCTGACAACCTCTGCAGTAGTGTTGGCAACAGTGTGTTGTGTCCATATATCCATCTCTCCCTCTGCTGGCCCTTTAGTATGTGGAAGGTGGCCAAGAGCAAAGGAAAACTTTAAGTTTTCCTTTCTAATCTGTTTTTGTGGAGGTGCCAGCCTTCCTGCAGCTCAGATACTTAGGCATGATAGCTGTGCTTGGCAGCATCACCAGAAAAACTGTTGTCCCTTCTCGGTGGCAGGGAAACAAAGGGAAAATGTCCCAAAAGAGCGGACGCTCCAGGAAAGAGCAGCAATGCTCAAAGCCTGTAAAATTAAGTTAGTTTGTTTTATTAGCAGAAGCACACTGAAACATCTGAGACTACTTTTGGTGTCCAGAGAGACAGAATTAAACATAAAGCCAAGACATGTAATTAATGTTGAAATTCTTCCTTACATAACCGTCTCTGGCACGCAGCCACTCACTTGGCCAATGCTATGAGCGGCCCTGCCAGCACCGTCCACGGAAAAGCCTGTGAGTGGTGCCTGTGTCAGACCCAGTGGCTACAGGCATCCACATATACTCAGCATGGACTTCCAGGGATTCGGGATCAGGAGTGTATGGGAATTATGTGCTCACATCTACAAGCCAACTCTATTGAGGGACAGCCATTTCTAACTGGATGTATCCACCAGGGAACAGGAAAACATCTTGAACTACCCCGAACTACAGTAAGGTCTCACAGAAGATACAAGCAGAGCAAAGACTTGGAAATATTAGAAGCTACCCTGGAAAAGAGGGCGAGAATTTCAGCTTAAGTCTGGTTGTAAGAAAGTGAAGAGAAAGTAGAGAAGGCTCTCAGTCAAACAGTGACCTCAATGAACCAATTCCAGATGTGACAGAACATGGAGGTACCCAATAGTCCATGCTACATTTGACTCATGCAGAGGTAACAGCTAGGCCACCAGAAACTGTCATTGGACATCCCCTTCCCTTTCACAGGTCCCTAGTCCTACTGCTTCAAGACAATAGTTGGACTTTGCTGTCTCGCTTCCCGTCCACCAGGAAACCAGAGATGCCACCAGCTTATGCTGGGAAGCAGCACTTAAATACCTCTGGCAGGACTGCTCTGTGGCTTGGGGAAAGGATCAGTCCTGAAAGACCCCAAAGGCAGCTGTGACTGGAGGTGACGAGCTGCAGGAAAAAGGACAAGCTGCAAGACAGCTTTCCACTGATTTTATCACAAAATACCTGACTTTCCCCCTTTCCAAAACCTCGTGATTTCCAACACAAAGCACAGGCTAGTACTACCTTTCTAAAAGCAGACAGTAAATATGTTTCAAGTGGCTCAGTCACAGGGAAAAAAAAAAGATATCTATTGAATAGACATGGTACAATAAAGTCTTATTTGGGCACTTTCTCTTTGTGTGGGGGTAGGTGAAAAAATCCTGAGTTCAGGCCTGAGCTAGACTAGTCTCACTGCAAACCTACCACCAGCAGACTGGCTGCCATTGATCTGCCATCACAACTTTGCAATTAGCTCTGCAGTTCAGGGCATGAATTGAACAAGCTGAAACTTCACTGGCTTGTTGTATCTCAAGTAGCACAAAGGAGATGGAGAGCTTTAACCCTCCCATGGGGGGTAGTCCCTGGCCCCAGAGAGACCCCAGTGAGAGTAGCACTCTTTCTCCATGCCCTGAGCAGTCCTATGCTCTGACTTCATGGTGGGTGGGCTGTCTCTTTGGGAGCTTGGCCAGCTGGCATGAATCAGAGCAGCTTCTTGGCTTTCTCATTTATCAAGGCTGGGCAGAGAAGCAAGAAGCAGGAGTCAGCTGCCAAGATCTTTGCTCCCTTCTATGCTCAGCAGAGGCCAAAGGCAGGAATTCTGCTGTAAAGCTGCTGTTTCAGCAACAGGTTTCAAAGTAGCAATATGAGAAGTACTGAACTGAGGGAGCTCCAGCTCAGAAGAATGGCTACAGAAAGAAGAGGGGACAATTTAAGAGAAAGTGAATACAATGACAAAGGCTACCTTAAATTGCTAAGATTGTGTCAAAATCCCCAAAACACAGAGAAGCATACAATCCCTCAACTGACGGTCAAGTGATACTGAAAAACAGCAATACAAAGATCATGAGTTCAGCTTTTAGGCACAAGTCAGTAAGGACACAGGACCTTGCTACTTTTTCATAATCAGGTAAATGTCAAAAGGAATGTAACCAGATCCAGAGGAGAAAACCTGAAGCCTGCACATTAAATGTCATACACCAGAGCCCGGACTCTAACACAAATGCCAGAGAGCCTGCACACTGAAATGTGCTGCCGCCACACTGCAGCAGCACAGGCAAGCAAGTCTGTTAAGAGTTCGAAGGGATCACTTCCCACTGCTCCTTCTACCACACAGGCTTTGATACGAAAACAAATCTCCTCCTGTTACCTTGCACTACTAATCCTGGTTTTCCCAATTTCCTCACCCCCATCCCTTCCTCCAGTCTTGCCTCTCCCCCACCCTGCAATAAGCAAAGAAGCCATGAGCCACTTCAGCAAGGCACCAGGACATTGCTGCTTTCTCCAAAATGGTGTAGATCGTAAATGGTTCAGATGCAAACATTCACACCCTTACTGGATGGACTTTGTTGCAGCAGTATGCCTGGATTGGAAATTTAGCTAGTGAATAACCTCTCCTAGCTGTAATTCATTTTCTTGATTCAGAAACACTTTTCTATTGTGCTGCCGAGAGATTGATGAAAGCAGCTCTAGATGTTAGTAACAACTCATGCTTGTGAAACTTCAGTGGATTCTGAAGAGATCAGCTCAGCGCATGGAGGAGCTCTGTGGTTTTGAATACATCACACCTGGTACGTAGTTGAGACTTGAAGGCTTGCTCCCAAGTCCATTGTTGTCAGCTGGAATGCCTCCATCTGCTTTAGTGGAATAATAAGCAGGTAATACAATTTGGAGACTAAATTGCGCCTTTAGGCACAGCCTCATAAAAGGGGAGGTTACTGCTCCTATTAACAGCAAAGGTGTTATGACTCAGAGGCCAAATGATGAGCAATGCTTTCCCATTGCCCCATGGGAATAGGCTTCACAATCTGCATCTTGGCCTGTACCAGCAGCAGACTGCAAGTCCCAGCACCAGCTCTGCTGGCACACAGAGGGCAGAAGCAAAGTTGCGCCTGCCATCCTGCTTGGGGTACCACTGGCAGAAGGTGGCATTTTCTCCCACTGAAATTTTGAATTGCAAACCAGACAGCTATCACTGCAGTGCCACCATGTAATAGTTGACATTTTCTACTGTGTTATTATTATTGTCAGCTTATTTCTGCATCATTACAGGCAGCTGATGACTGAACTAGATTCTAAAGGTTTTACAACAGTGCACCACTGGTGTTAAAAGTCAGTGGGTGACTTTACAAATCAAACCACATAAATGCTTACTGGCATAAAATAAAATCTAAGTGTTGGGATTATTGATCACGGCAACATCAGGCACTGATCTTGCTACAGCTAAAAGAATAAGTCATATTCTTCATGGACAGCATTGGCAGCTGCTGTGGGCCAAGTATATCAACAATATTGATTTTCTTATTGTCGCTATCCAGTAGCTTCACCCACTGCAACAAGTCATGGTGCAAGAAATCATGCATTTCAGCAAGTCAAGAGGGAGCAGACAAAACAGCATTTTGTTGGCGTAATCTTTGTTTTTTAAAAAATGGTACAAAATATTTAATAAGGCTGACAGAGACCTTTTCCTCAGCCTCCCTTATGCTAACTCAGAGAATGGTAAGGGACCCCTGGTGATCATCTAGTCCAAGCTCACTGCTAATGCATAATGCCTGTGTTCCAGGTAGGTACAAACACCAACAAAATAATTGGATTAATGCTGGGTAATTCTGGAGATCTCAGAGCAAAGGTTTTCAAAACTGGGTCCCAAAAATCATAGGCTGGAATGCCCTTGATATTAGGGAAGAAGTTAAAAGTCAGGTGAGCAGTACTGGTTAAAAAGGTAGCAATAATACTTGAGAGCAGTTTATAAAAATTAATTTGATATAGCATCTGAAAATTTCAGTTTTTATTTTTTTCTCCTTCTCATGACCTTTAAGCTTCCAAAAAAGAATAAAGGCAGCATGAAGGACAGAATTATGGTCTTTTTGAAGAAAAGTTTCTTAGTTTTAGAAGTTCTAACCTAAGCGCTCTGGGACTTGAAGGTTGAGTCCAATTCTGTATAAGAACCTGGCTGTAATCATTGCATATTGCTATTTCTTAAATTGCATCTGCATGATTTTAATTATGAAATGCCTTCATAAGGATGCATTAGTCATGAAAAGCATGATAGAACAGAAGTCAATCACTTATCACCTTCATGGACATGGATGAGCAAAATTGCTTATTTTTATTGCACCTGTATCAGAATTCCCAGCTAACACTGAACTCACATCTCAAACATTCAGTGAGCCAGAGTCTGTGCCTGTAAGAATGTGTAGTACACAAGTTATTACATGCAAATGTAATGACTACATCAAAGGAAAAGAAGAGTGAAAGGTAAAGGTTATCCAGCCTTAGGGCAGGTGGATGAACTAGACAAAGTCTGAGGCCCCTTTGAGCTCTGGATTTTAATGATTTATACAGTCTTTATATGCAAGGTTTGCAGGTTTCAAATCAATCCCTTTAAATAACCATAAAAGAAAATAGACACTATCAGAGCCAATAACTTCTGTAAGCTATTCAGTCATGTGGAAAGCTGCATTAAAGTTCACAGACTATATACAGTGGAGGCAATGGGGCACAGAGATCTGATATGTGGATCTCAAAACAGGACTGCTCTTAGTAAGCATAACTGTAAATCAGGACTAAACTGTCCTGCACAGTGACTGATTAAACATGACATGGAAACCTGAGAGGCTGGGATTTTTTTCCTCTCTGCACTTTCCATTTGACCAAGTGAAGAGAAACAACACTTTAAACACTGCATGCCAGAGGCTGTAAAAGAGCCCAGCTTGCAAGCATGCAGCAACCACATCTGAGTGGAAAACAACATGGAAGATACACTGTCTAGAAGCACAAATCAGTCTACACAGGCTGTTGACTGTCAGATAAGATAGCCACAGACATTACTACACTCCTGACCCTAAGAGACACTCCTTTGTATTGTCTAAAGCTGAATGAAGCATTTCCAGAGACTGCAGCATGAAAATTTCTTCTCTGCACTGAGCAGTTGTTGGAAGTACAAGGCTGTTGGTATGCTATTCAGAAGCTTTTAGCTGATTTGCTTCACTCACTCACCATAAAAATCAGCTTATATTTCATTCTTTTCATCTTTCTCATAACATACCACATCCTTAATTTCATTCTACTTACATAAATCTACTCTCATCTTCAGAGCCCAAATCACAGAAAGCACCAAGTCTAGGAGCAATCCTGAATTGAGACATTAGAGCAGTAGGGACCAGGTGCTCCAGACTGAAGACTCACCCCCATTCTGGTACTGGCTGAGATGTTTCCCACCCCTTCCCACCCCTTGCACGCAAATGATGTGCCTCTGCCTGCATGCAGCCAAATCGTGGTGGGGAAGGAGACATCAAATACAGCAAAGACTACTTGCAGATGTATCTACTGTAGCACACTCAAGCAAAAACTTACCAAAAAAAAGTAATCTTAAGATCACCTCACTAAACAGAAGATTTATCTTTATTTGCTAAGAAAAGCTAGGCATAGCACCTAAACAAACCAATGGTAATCCCTGCACACAGCCCCCCTCCAGCCAACCAGTTTGCCTTGCATGCCCCTGCTGGTATCGGCCCCAGATCCAGTTCAACTGCTAATTTACCTCTCTGGGGAAAGCCCCTTGACTTCAAGGGAAACAAGATCTGGCTCCAGATGTGAAAAATATCATGAGATGAGAATAAACAAAATCTCCAGTCTCCACACACACACACAAAACACCCCAACACAAAAACAACCCAAAAAACCCACAAAGCAAAAAAAAAAACCCAACAAAACAAAAAACAAACCAACAAAACCAAAGAGAAAGAACATAAGGGTGGCCAGCAGGTCAAGGGAGGTGATTCTCCTCCTCTACTCAGCTCTGGTGAGACCCCACCTGGAGTACTGCATCCAGTTCTGGAGCCCCTATTACACGAGGGATATGGACACGGAAGGTGTCCAGAGAAGGGCAATGAGGATGATCAGAGGGCTGGAGCACCTCTCCTATGAGGACAGACTGAAGGAGTTGGGGCTGTTCAGTCTGGAGAAGAGAAGGCTCCGAGGTGACCTCATTGTGGCCTTCCAGTATCTGAAGGGGGCCTACAGGAAGGCTGGGGAGGATCTCAGGTAGTGATAGGACTAGGGGGAATGGAATGAAGCTGGAGGTAGGGAGATTCAGGCTGGATATGAGGAGGAAGTTCACCATGAGAGTGGTGAAGCCCTGGAATGGGTTATCCAGGGAGGTGGTTGAGGCCCCGTCCCTGGAGGTGTTTAAGCCCAGGCTGGATGAGGCTCTGGCCAGCCTAATCTAGCGTAGGGTGTCCCTGCCCATGGCAGGGGGTTGGAACTAGATGATCCTTGTGGTCCCTTCCAACCCTGACTGATACTATGATCCCCGTCTGCAATGTCTTGACCCATGGGAAAAGCAAACAGCCCACTAACAAGAATTGCTCTGTTAACAGTGGCTGTATGTAATTAGGAAAGGCATTCAGCTTCTGTTTTCAGCATGTATTTTTAATTTATTTTTGCTGAAAGAAACTTTAGTGTTATTTCGGCTAGTAAGGGTCTTTCCAGTAAAGCCGGTCTCTGTAAAAGGCTTATGCAAACCTTCCTTCAAGTGTCACAGGCTTATTGTTTGAATTGGCAGAAAATTAACCTGTTGCAAAAATCTCACTCCCTATAAAAACCAACAGTCATGAGACACAGCTACAGACCTGATGAGTCTCCTGCAGTAAGGAAAGGTGATGATTTCAGAAACCTAGCTAGTATCCTTCCAGATCCGAGAGGAGACAGAGCTTTTCCCTGTCATAAGCACCACACACAAGAAGGTGATGCTTTCAGATAACATACAGAAGAGCAAACACTTCCTCCTAACAGCCTATCTTATTTTCCCCAAAGCTACTGTTTAGCCCTAAGGCAAGACTTCATTCTCATCTGGATAATTGTATAAATATCTTTTACCTTCCTATTAAACATAATGAAGTCACGGGACCTACTTAATGGTGGCTAGTGTCATATCAGAGCATGGAGATTCTGTGCAAACTATTCCACATTCAGAGGCATGACAGAGCACAAGCAGAACCCAATCAGTCTCTAGAAGGACCACTTTCATTAGACATATCAATACAGACACAAAGGCAGTAAAATAAAGTAATTAGCATGAGCCCTCAGGATAAAATCAAGGTTCTCCAGCCAGCCAACTAGTCTTTTTCCCAAGGTCTCCAGCCCAGCCTTTCAGCTTCCCTGGCTCTTGGTTGGCTGTGTTACGTATGAGACACATCTGCCACTGTGCCATGCCAAGCAATGAGCTCAGGTATACAGGTGTCTCTGCTATCCAACTCGGTATCACAGTATCGCCAAGGTTGGAAGAGACCTCAAAGATCATCGAGTCCCACCCGTCACCACAGACCTCATGACTAGACCACGGCACCAAGTGCCATGTCCAGTCCCCTCTTGAACACCTCCAGGGATGGTGACTCCACCACCTCCTTGGGCAGCACATTCCAATGACAAATTACTCTCTCAGTGAAGAACTTCCTCCTCACCTCGAGCCTAAACTTCCCTTGGTGCAGCTTGAGACTGTGTCCTCTTGTTCTGGTGCTGGTTGCTAGAGAGAAGAGGCCAACCCCCTCCTGGCTACAACCACCTTTCAGGTAGTTGTAGAGAGCAATGAGGTCTCCCCTGAGCCTCCTCTTCTCCAGGCTAAACAACCCCAGCTCCCTCAGCCTCTCCTCATAGGGCTTGTGCTCAAGGCCTCTCACCATCCTTGTTGCCCTTCTCTGGACATGTTCAAGTGTCTTGATGAGGGGCCCAGAACTGGACACACTCCATACCTAGGGCTGGCAAAACCAGCACCAAAGTGGAGGCTGCAAAGGTGACACTGGCTCCAGGTATACATACAGGTATGTCACCATGTACTGCAGGCTGCATCACCTCTGCAGATAGCAGAGATGTTCTGAAAAGTGACAGCCTCAGCCCATGCATCCTACCAGAGAGACATTTGCAGAGGAGAGAAAGGATTATCACAAAAATCAAGACCATGCCACTAGGTTGGATTGATTGCTGTGCTGTGTGTAAAAGGCCACTATCTTTCTGATATCAAAAGGAGTCTGCAGGACAAACCTCTAAGCCCTCCCCATTAAAAAAAAAAAAAAAAAAAAAAGGCAAGCCAAAAATAAAAAAAACAGAACCTCCCCAAACAAACAAAAACACCCCAACAAACCCAAGCCAAAAAAACAATCAAACCCAAAAAAAACCCAAACAAACCCAAATCAACAATGCACAACAACCACCAAGTTTAAGAAAATACTGGCATTTGCACCTTCTATAGGCAGGTATGATGCCTCTACTAAGGGCACCATGTAGGTGACCCTGCCAAGTGGACCCATCCATTAGCAAAGCTGCACATCAACCAAGGCAGAGGTTTGAATGAGGGCAGATAAGCTAAACTTGCAGCAATGCTACATGGAAGGCAAACTCCTGATTTTAAAATAACCCCATATAATCATTTGCTATCTCTGCTTTTTTTGAAGATTTTGAGTGGACTAGTTTACTTGCATTGAGCAAGCCACCGTGTCATCTCTCATGCTTCCCCTGCCCTGGGAACTACTGAACTGGAAAGCCAAAGTTGGGACAAGCTGCCTCAAGAGAAGCAGCACAAAAAGAATAAATAATAAAATCACAAACCAGCCTACCTACCTACAACAGGAACCAGCACACCGTTCTCCTTTAGAGGTAAGCTTAAAGAAAGCATCAGTGCAAGAACACTGACCTGTGAGCAAATATTTTATCTACAACAGCCTTGGTTATTACCTAACCTTTTACCTGGCAACATCTAGCATGAGCTGATCCCAAATATGTCCTTGTCCTACTCCTCCACAGTTAGGGGATCATAATATACTGTGATTCGACATGTATAAAAGCTTTCATAGCTGGATGCATTCTAGTCTTACCCTCTGCATGAGGGGATAAGGAATCACGTTGTATTCATTGCTGTTTTTTTCAGGAAGCAGCTATAAATGGATGGCTATAAATACACACACATACATTTATGGGACTTGCATCTGTAGCCAGGGCTTAGTAACAAAAAGCAGAACTTCCTTGAAGTGATGAGCAAACTCACAGAAAGTTTCAGGTGCATCATGAAAACCATCCTGTGAGAGCATCAATACAGCAGTAAGCCTGCTTTTAACGTTTAAAAGTCATATATAACAAAAGTACACCATTCTCACAGAAGCACCTGTAAAAATACCCCACTGGGACTATTGCAAATTGCACGTGTGTGGCCAGAAAAGCAATCAACAAACACCCGATTTGAGCTGCTACCGGCACTATCACCCCAGGCCAAAGTGACACATTTCAGCCGCTGCTTGAATTTTCAGTACTACCTCTCAACCCTCTCTAGCATTCCAAGTAAGAGAAGACACAGCTTTTGGCAGCACTTGTGGCAAAAGTAAGCTGACTTACCAGGAGAACGTTCATTGTGTTAGTAAATGCAGACTCTCTCCCAGACTGCTTAATCTTGAAAGGGACAAGGAAAAATGCAATATTATTATGCTTAAATTTAGGCCAGAAGAAAAACAAATGACCAGGGTATTCTAGGTCAGCAACTGTCTTAACTCCATTGACCGTGGGAATCCAGAAAGTAGAGGCACATTCAACAGCTTGTGGCAAAATGCATTCTGGTCAGGCTTTTCCTGTGTTCTCTCAGCTTCCTAAGCATGCATTCACATTCTGATCATAAAATCCTTTCTGAGTATCTCCTTCCATCCTGAAGACTCCTTCCTGGAACCTGATGTTTGTGACCAGGAAAAACAACCTCAGCCCAGTACAGCTACAGCCAGCAGTTCTCTCCTCTTATATATTCCAGAACAGAGTTACCCCAACTAATTTATAAAAAACAACCAAACAAACAAGTCATCCCCTTGCAAATCTGCCCCATGCTACTGAAGCTACCTGACTCCACAGCTAAATCAGATTCTCAGCAACATCAAAGCCTGTGCAGTTGTTCAAGAGGCTTTTAAATTACTCCTCCAGTTTCTATCGTGAATTATAGCAGCACTCTAAGTGTGCCAAAACCCAGAGGGATCGATTTCTCCTGTCCTGTCACAGGCAGCAGGCTTGGGGGGGGGAGACAGGACAATCTGTAAGCACAGTGGCATTACATTATGCAGAGGCACAGTTTGGCTGCTGAATGATTGACAATAACTACTGGATGTCACTATTTTAAGGATAATGTCATTTGCGTAATTATCTGGCCAGGTCTTCAGCGGCTGGCATTATTCACAAGGGAAGAATTAGACAGAACTCCAGCTGTGGTGCAAGTAGATTTGCTATTCTATGCACACAGACACTGTGCTTCAGAAGCTCCACACACATGGTGTATTTCACTAGTAAATTTCATACTCTTAGGACCCAGAGAATATTAAAATGACACCCCTCCTCTATTTCACTGTGCCACATATATCCCATGATTTCATACTTAAAAATAATTTAATATTCTCTGTCCTCACCTGACCATCAGTCTCTTACTAGAGCTCAAGCTAGGAAGAGAGACTGAAATAGCTTTCACTTGACTTACCCTACTATCTTACCATCAGACAGGAAAATGTCCCACACACAGCTTCTTTCTCTTTGGCCACTTTAGCCCTCAGCTATGCCAGTTTCAGTGTGTTCAAAACTGCATCTATCTGATAGACCACTACACACAGGACTGCATTTCTGGGTTAAACTATGCAGAGCCACAAACCAAATGGCATTTGGCCCAACTCACATTCCGAAGTGGTACTAACAAAGCCTGACTGGGATTGGAACTGGTCCCATCCTGGATCCAGTTATGGGTCCTAGATGTACAACCATAACCTTGATCCAGTTACAGGTCCCACCTGTACACCTGTCACCTCTATCCAGTATTGGGTCCCACCTGTACAACAGTAACCAATCAGCAGAGACTGTTGATGTTAACTTTTGAAGTACTGGCATGCCTTAAGTGGGACTGAGCAGGACTACAGCAGACATACCCAAGTATGCATATTTTGCTGCTGGAACCCAGATATTCCAAAGAGAAAACAGACTGTTCCTCCTTTCCTCTGCTCTGGGTGTGAGAATGCCACAAGCATCCTGCAAAGCAGGTCAGAAAGAAACCTTTCTGTATAACCAGACTTTCTCAGTGCTGACGTCTCCCTGATATAGCTGTCCTGTTCCACCCAGAAGTCGTCTTGCTCTGCCCTTAAGTATATATGGGAGGATGCTGGTCAAATGGTCATCTTAGAAAGTGAGGCAAAGAACTGCTTGTCTGATCCATGCTGGCTAGTGTATGCCTTGATGCCTGAGCCAACATGTGAGCATTTTGGTAGTACAGAAGGGAAAAAAATATAAGCAAATTCCTCCCCTGAGTACAGCATAACAACAAATAAAAAGAATTGCGTATGGGAAATGGCTTCCTGAGAACAGCCTTGAGACCTGGAGTCTGATGCAGGGAAGCAATGATCCTGTTGGAAACACAAAGATGCCAGACATGGACAGGAAGGAAAACCTCCTGCTGTAGAATCACAGCAGGAATGAAAAAGTCTTTTAGTGGCTGAGTTGAGTGGCACTGGATAGGTACATCAAACAGTTAGGGTTTAAACACAGGCCTGAAGCTAACACAGGGAAACAAAGGGGTTTGGGTGTAACCAGCATGTTAGCCTTTAAATAACAAGGCACACGGTGGCAAGAGCAACAGCTCCTTACATTTACCTCACAAAAAAAATCTAGGAAAGTTTCACTTAATGTCTCTCCCTTTGTCATCAGTTTGACATGTGCTCTCCAGCAGTAGGTCAGGCTCAGAGCAGCACAGGGGAGGCTTGCATCACTCAGCAGCTAATGCCCAGCAGCCATCTGTGGTGCAGACAAGAGGCAGTTCTGGGGCTGATGTAAACCAGCTACATGAATTGATACCAGCACAGAATCCAGCCCCTGCATCTTGGAAGGAAAACCTGGCTTTCTATGTGCTTACACACGTTATAGGAAGACCCTCCCTGTAGTCAATACTGCAGCCAGAAATTTCACTTCCTGGAAACTGGTGCACCTTGGACAATGTGCAGGGGCAAAATGAAGGTTATCCCAGCTGACAGCTTGTTCCTGGTGGGCAGCAAATGACAGTTACTTTTATAGGCCATCATCTCAGCTGTGGGGTTCAGACAAAGAGAATGAATGAATGTATGCAGAGCTCACCGATAAATGATGCCTCTTTCATGGAGAAACATAAGGGCAGAAATAATTTCTGCAGCGTAGAACCGGGCCCGATCTTCATCAAAGCGACGTGACTTCTGAATGTGGAACATCAAGTCCCCACCATTTACGAACTCCATCACAAAGAACAGGCGATCCTTCACACACACAAACACAACAGACACAAACAGCATTAGTCATATCCTCTGTCTCTCCTAAAAATTACCAAGTAAAACAGTTATCTCCCAAACAAGAACAGATTAAGCACCCATGAGATGCTGCGTTGGAATAAAAATGTCCGAACTTCTTCAAGAAAGACCTGTTAGTATCTCCTTATACTACACTCCCCTGCCAAATTTTGCCTCCAGAAATGAAATTAATTCCTGTTAACATGTGGAATAGGTATATCAGTAGTTGCATATTTATCACAGTCAGTGATAACTGTTCTTATCCTGAATCAGCAGAAGATTATGATTCCCCTGAATGAGCACAAGAGACGTCTTCAAGAAGTCCCTTGCTCCATACTAAACACCTCAGGTCTCTAGGGAAAGGTGCTCCAAAAACCAGACTGCTTGCAGACTGCAGCCTCACCACAACAGCACAAGGGCACAGGAACAGCAAAGACAATGTTGTCTCAAGGGTATCCCAACACTATTTCTAGGGAATGTGTGTTGTTTTCCAGAATGGGATTTCCTGCCATACAGGAAAAGGCAGCTGCCATTTGGGCCCTCAGATTTCTTCTTTACTCTGATTAACCTGCAGAAATCCCCCAGTGATGAAGGAACTGATAAAGACAAAGCATAAACCAAAGTTTCTGCTAGGCAGAAAAGCAACCTGTTCAATAAAGTTCAGCCCATTAACCACAGTTCTAGGTCTTTGAGGTTTTTTTTCCAGCTTTGTTCTGGTTTTTGCAGAAATCTACAGATAGGGAAGCACTCACTTAACCTGCATGCTCAGCTCTCTGGGTAAGGGTTTAATGTGTACAACAGAGGTGCTTGCTTAATTGTGAGAGGAGGGACGCACAGTGACTTGTCACAAAAGTACACCCTAGAATTGTCACAGTCTGGTTCCAAAATTTCCCCTAGTAATTGTTTCAGGACATTCAGTATTGATTCTTTCAGTCTGAGTATCAGGAACCACCAGACTGGAAAAGAAACATACACAATTCACTTGAGACCAGTCAGGCTTTTAAGGGTACTATTTGTACTTTCCTCACAAGCCCCTTCCCAGGTCTGATGTTAATCATCTACTAACTAGTTTAAAACCCTCTCTAAGTTTAAGAGGATAAGCACTGTTATGCTCTGCTTTCTGGCAGCCAGCCAGCTTGAAATGACCGCTGATATTAGCATCCTGAGATGCACACAGCAGAAGACAAAGCAACCAGGAATCCTTTCATTCCTCTCTGGACATGAGCAGGAAGGCAAATGACTCGTGACAGATGAGTACAGCTTGCTTTTTGTCATCCTCCTGGACTCTGCTCAATGGCTCCCTCTGGGCTCCTTCCAGAAGCTAAGATAGATGTGTTCCCAGCCATCTCACAATACTACCACATGTAGCACCAAGGCCAAGCATTAAGTGCTATCTCCAGTCCATATAAACAACAATACATAATTGTTTCACTCTGCTTTTATTACGGGGTAGCTGAAAGACACCCAAGCTGGCTTGTCTAGGGCAGCAGTCTAAGCCAGAGCAGCAGAAGCTCTGCAAACCCATCAGTGGCCTTGGCTCTTCAGCCCACAGTAGATCTTTAATGCCACAACATTACTGTCATTGGTTAAACTGCACCTGGCTGTGCTGTGTCTACCTGTTCAACAACTCTTCCTCCAGCTGCAGCACCAGTATTGCCTCTGTCTTGCCAGTTGGGCCAGCTTTTATATCTCATTCTTTCCCACCCCCTTCCTTGCTGAGCTCTCCACATGCCACAAGTTTATCTAGCCCAGCTTGTCCAGGCAGCTCCTGAAGCCCATACTGAAAAAAGAAATCCCTCTTGCAGGATCTCCAACAGGAAGTAATGCAATTTACCATCAACCTGATGAGGGATGTGTCTGTCTGTATTTATGTAAGCAATATATATGCCTGTATAAACATGCATACAATTAGGTGAACGTGAATGTATTTTCTACTATTTCTTTAAAGGTGAACTTCAGGGAAGCAAAGTTAACTCTTCCTGTTTTAAAACATACATGTCCTGCTTCTTCACTGCTGACCTACTTCAGACTTCTGGATGCATTGGTCTTAAAGGAAGATACCATTTCTTCTTCCTCAAATGTTCTGGTAAGCACAGAAACAACTGGTTTTAAAAGATGCATCACTGGTGACATGAAATGAGCATCTTTTTGTTACAAACAGCTCTTGCTTCAGCCTAACTGCAAACCTCAGCAAGTATCATTGCATGTGTTACATGGTGCTCACAAGTACAACAGCTACGGCCTCACCTCCAACCCAATTTCCTAATGCTTAGAAATCCCACAGGGTTGCTGAAGAAATGAGCAGGACTTCTCATAAGGGTGCCTAGTGATAGCACAATAAGGAATGGTTTTAAGCTGAGGGAGAGAGTAGGTTTAGACTGGATTTTAGGATTAAGTTCTTCAGTACAAGCATGATGGCAATCTAGAATAGGCTGGCTAGGGAGGTTCTGGATGCCTCCACGCTAGGGGTGTTCAAGGCCAGGTTGGCTGAGGCCTAGAGTAGCCAAGTCTAGTTGAGAGATGTCCCTGCCCACGGCAGGGAGGTTGGGGTAAAGAGCTCTAAGGTCCCTTCCAATCTAAGCCATTCTATGACTACAACTTGCCTATAATACAGCATTTCTGCATTGGCCTCCTACACACCTGGCAACAGATCATCTTTCAGAAACCAGGACCTAAAAGTCAACCAAGGTCTTCCATTTTGACTCTTAATCAAGGACATCTTCTTGCCAAATTGCAAAGGCCAAGCACTCTCCCAGGAATCACCGAGAAGTGAAATGAACAGTGCTACTTTATGGAGGAGGGGGAAAAAGGGGGGGGGGGGGGGGGGCACAAATTGCAGTAGGCAGAGTAAGAGTGAACTTAAAAGGGTCCAGAAAAAAGAAATATTAAACCAGCAGATAGTTCAGATACTTGTAAATTTGACCTGGCTTACATGCCTCCTTTCTTGGCAACTACCAATGGGAATTAGGAGGAGCTGAAAGCTAGAGTGTTTGGGGGTTTTCTAACAAGGCTTAATACCAAAATCCTCACATTTCTACTTTGCATTGCTCAGAAGTCTTCCCTGATCTGTTATCTCTGACTTCAGCAGAAGAAAAAGAAAGAGCATTTGAGTCAACAGGAAACTGACGCAAAAGCCTTTGCAGCAGTGGCAGCCGCGTGAAGAAACCATATTGCACCATTTCTAAACAGGGGGTGAGATGAGTAGAGCCCCAGAGCAACTGCTACTGTAAATTAAAGAAATACTTGAAGGAAACAAATTAAGTACATGGGATCAGGTGGGCTCATTTCAAGGTCAGCCTACAACTAGAGATTAGCTCTGCCAATTTCAGAGCAAGACAACTGCTTGGGTTATTTGTTTGAATCTGAGTTTGCTATCTGAATTTGTTTGCCTACACTTATCAGGGCTGGGGCTGCTAAATACATGTGTCCTGAGGATGGTGTTTGACAGCAATCACATGTACCTGTTTTGTTTGTTGTCTTAGCCAGGTGCTGGTGGGACTTGAAGAGGGTCCCTGACTGCCAAAGTCACTGGATGACACAGTCCACCACCTGGTTACTACCCCTTGCAGACACAGGTACCCATTGGAATCCAACTCAAATACCACTTTAGCCTTCTGTCCTCACCAGGCTCTAGAAGCAAGCTGGTATGAACCCTCATACCTTAGCCAACTTCCATCCACTTCTGGCTGAGTCACAGCTGATGTCCATGTATTAGCCACACAAGACTAAAGACTTCTTAAGATGACAGGAGTGAGAGCCTTAATTCCAATCACAGGCTTTCATGTCAGTTAGTGCAGCACTATTGCCTCAGTTCAGGCAGCATAGAGGGAGGAGATGGGGAAAAGCATTTCCTATGTGCAGACATGGAAGATGATAATATCTGCTGCCTTGCAAGAGCTGCTGTGTCAAGGGTAGCATGGAGACCAGAGAGGATTTGTTTCAAGAGAGTCATCAGTGCAGGTTCAAGAGACCTACTAGAAAACACCAAAGTCTCTTCAGCTTCAAGAAGCATCAGGAATAGGTTTGAACAAGGACTCCATATCCCTGTTGCATCAGACCTCTTCCAAATACTGCTTCTGCCCACACCAATTGCTCTGCAGAACAAGGGGGTGAGCTGCCCCACCAAGGACAGATCCCAACAGTAATTTCACAGCAGCTTGCTCTTTAGATGACAGATGCTATATAAGGCAGCATCTGGAGGACATGGAAGCATGGATAAATGCAGTTTGGAGCAATGGCCAAATTCTTCTTAATGCCCTTCCCCTTCACAAAAGAAGAAAAACCTAACTGGCATGGGCTCAGGGATTTTGTTAAACTTGCACTTCATCTTTGTGGAAATAATTCATGCACACAACTCCTTAGAAAAATCAGCTTTGGGCTCAATCTGAGTTCACTGAAGCCAAAGGGTTTTCCCAAGAAAACAGTCATTTTTCACTCTTTTGGCAGTTTATGCTTTGCAGAGCAGAAACTAGGCTTCCAAAATCATCTCCATACAGAGACAGCTGTGTCACTGCTTCCCAGTGCAAGTTTATTGTTTCCAAAAAGAGTAGCAGGGCTTAGGGAGTTTGCATGCAAATTATTACAAGATAATTACAAGAGCTGGCAGGCTCCCTCTGTGCTCCCAATGTTCCTGCTCTCCCTTCGTGGTCCACAACCCCCACACAAAGCAATCTGCCTCAGGTCTTGCTGGGAGTACACAAATAAACTGTGCGCTCTCAGTATCAGGCCTCAGAAAGCCACACGTCCAACTCCCCCAGCAGTGAGTGGCCGTCTGTATCTGGGTCAAGTCATGCCGAAGCACAGGACCCAGAGGAGGAATAATAAACGGGTTTCTTTCTCAATATTTATCTTCATAGGAGCAACAGAACCACGAACCATGCTCAGATGCTGCTCTGTGTCTAAATGCCTCTCCTCCACACCCAGCCCTTTGACAAGGCAGCACTGCATTTTGGCAAGCTGCCTGCTGCTTCCAGCTAAGAGGTTCACAGGAGGACAGGCTGTCCAGGGGGTTAGCCATGGCAGCCTTTCAAAGCCAGAAAGGATTGCAGGTGTCATAAGAAAAGGCTTACCAAGAGGGAATGACCAAAACAACCTTTGCAAGCACAGAGCTGAAGCAGATGTAATAAGCTCAGCCCCAAATTTCAAGGTACTGTCAAAGCCTCACTCACCTGACTGTGATGGGGCAAGGCATTGAATTTATGCCAGCTGAAGATGGGGTCCCTGGATTTCAAATCAGAATAACCACAATGAACAGAGAAGAAGAAATACCTCTGTGCTCAGCTGGAATTATATGCATGCGTTAGTGATGCTTCTTAAACACGGCCACAGTGATGACTGCCACAGCACCTGTCACTGCCCTGTTCGTCCCCACGGCCCAAGACTCCCAGACGGACATGGCGGTGACAGAAAGAGGGCAGGTTTTTCAACCATCTGCTCGCTGATTTTTGGTGCTTTGTTAGCTGTTCTACCCCCTCTGCTCCAGTCACTGCAGAAAGTACATGCCAGCCTCAAGAACCACTTCTGCTTTGGAGAAATCAAGTCACGGCAAGGGAGCGCGCCACAGATGGCACACACAGCCCTGAGGCTATTGAGACAGGGAAGATCACTGTACAGAGTGCCATATCTGAAAGGCTAAGAAAGGAAAGGTTTCTTTTGTTGGTTTTGGGGTGCTTTTTACACAGTGGGAGGTGCAGTGAAAATTTAGCAAAGTGGGGAAGGGGTAAGGCGCATGCAGGCTCTCTTCTGGGCTGGGCAGCTGGTGAGCACGCTTCTGAGAAGCACAGGTCACTTCTTCACACCAGACTCACTTTTAGCTCCTTTAACAGAGGGCTCCAGTGTCATTGTCACAACTACGGGAATAGGGCAGCTACCACCAGTTATCACTGACAACTGCCCTCTGCTATCCAACACTCATGATAGCGGGCACCGCGCAGACGTCCCTGCGCCACTGTGGAGAGGCACATAAACATCACCTAGAGAATAACAAACTGGCTCTTGACATTTGCATAAATAAACTCTGTGGGGGTCCCTCAGGGGACAGGCCGTCTCTGGCACACATGTGTGCACAGCATAGTATCAATGCTAAGCTCATTCCAGAAGAGCTGAACAACCACCATGGCAGCCCAGGGTGAGTTGATGGGAGTTGTGGTTTCCCACCTCCTCTGGAAACAAAATAAAATCAAATCACAAATGTAACTATAGGCTCCAAATCTCTGCTCCTATTTACCTCAAGCTTGCAAACTGGACAATTTTTGTAACACAGGAATACAATTGTTTCTCTTAAACGATGCATCCTTTGGGATAAGTGAGTGAACCATATGTGCATCCTTCCTCTTCATTCCCTCCCTCAAGACAGCCTAATTCACAGCAGAATCACATGATTAGCTCATTTTACGACCAGAAATTTTTACTGAACACACACACACACAGAGAAGGATGACTTATACCACTTTCATTTCTATCTGGTTTATTGAAAATAAAACAAAAGCCCCAGCTAAGGGGGGAGGGAATAATTAAAATCACCTCAGGTACTAGGTCAACCAATTAAATCACAAACAAGGAATGTCTGTGCCATCCCAAATAAAGGGGGGGGGGAAGGAAAAACCAAAAAAAAAAAAAAAAAAAGCTAGTTTGGCCACCATTAAAGCAAAATACCCTCAAAATTGACAGAAGAAATAAAATTGGATTCTCCTTTCCAAACCTTTTAAAATGGCACAGAAAACTACATAAACACCCCATCCCACCTGAAAGATCCAAAACCTAGCCGAAGTTAGAGGGGAATGAATTGAGGAATAAGGAACTAGAATGTATCAAGCTATAGACATCATCTGTTAACAAAAACTTTATAGGACATCTGTATCCCTCAGCTGGCTGCTGGGCTCAGAAGAGAGTAGCTCTGTGAAGATCATGCTCTTTCTACAGCCCTCAGTTCAGAAAAAAAAAAAAAAAATCTACTGGAATTGCATTTCCAGTTTGGTGTAACCAACCTCTGCAATATCTGCTGGTCTCAGACTATGCTGGGGAAGGCCAGAGACCTCTACTAAAGGTCTTCCTGAAAATTCAGAGTGCTGAAACACCCACAAGTCTCTTGGAAATGGCTTGCTACAAGAGTTTTGTGGATCGATCTCTCACTTTAAATATCATCTGGAAAGCAATACAGATTCAAACTGACTGCAACCTAATGCACTGCTGGGTCACATCTCAGCTAGTTACCTCTTCTCTGAGCTTCAATTGCCTTTTTTTCCTCCCCTCCTCTTCAATACTGATTGGCATCTGCTTCCTCAGGCTGTGATTTAGTTCCACTTCAACCCACTTTCATACCACAGCTTCCTTGACTTGAAGTCCAGAGAAAAATACTGTTTTATTGTACTTGTGGCTAACCATAAGCAACAGCATCTCCTTCAGCCACTTCTGCACTAAGCTTAGTAATTTTGTCTAACAGTCACAATCTCTCACACAAGCCACAGCAGATGGAGACAGGCATTTTCTCAGCTTCATATAAATGCAAGTATCCAAAGTCCCTCAACAACCAGGGGTGGGAAACTTACACTCAGGGGCTGCAACATGATGATGGCAGCTAACCCTTCAGTTCACATTTTCACTTCAGCTCCTATCACCTCAATGTGCAGCTGAAGTGTGGACTCCCAGTAAAGTTCACAGATAAAATCAGAAATGTCAGTCTGATCTTGCTGCAACTTCAAAAGAAACCACTCTGCCTACAAAAAAAACCCTGACCTCATAGTTCCTGCAATGATGAGACCACTGCAAGGCATTACTGTATGTGTCAGAGAAAGTTGAGCCTTTCAGACCAGGCTTCAGAGGCTTCAACACTTCTGGTTTACTGGTAACTAACACCAGCATTCCAGCAAATGCGTCATGGGTTTTAGTGGATATGAACATCATAGAAACCACAAAAAGACAGAGTTTTGTCCAGTCTACCTTTATTCAGTGCTAGACAGGACAGCAGCCAGAGAAAGGCAGAAACCAACAGCCCCTCCCATGGTAGTAAAGTCAATGTGAAGGCATTGTGGCACACATCTGCAGAAGCCACACGAGAGAGTGAAGCTGGAGAGAGGAAATTCCCCTGTACCTCCCTGTCCAACAGCCACTCCCCTCACCCCTGCAAAACAAAAACAAAACAAAAAGCCAAACAAACAAACAAGCCAACAACACCCTAAACTCACCATCCCAGGGCTCCAGGTAAAGCACAAGTCAAGCTCCTTCAAGCTTGACTTTAGAAGGACTCTGCATAAAAGCACAAGCAGGGTGCCTGTGTTTACAGCCAGAAGACATGTTAGTCTGTACCCAAGCTCTTTGGAAAATGCCAGGCCTAGAAACATTTGTACTTGATTTTGACTGGCAGCAACAAAACTGAAGCCTGCACTCGTCTTCCAGCACGGTGTCTTGGGACCAGCAACAGTCTCAGTGCTCAAGAACAGGAAAAAAAGTCTCAGTGCTTGCAGAAAAGCATCCAAGAAGTGCACTTGGCTGTTGGGTATTTGGAGTCATGCCTCCTCAACATGCCAGATGGGGAAGGCTGGGGGTTTAGAGCCTGGGCGATGAGCAAAGCTGTCCTCTCTGGTCCCAAAGGGCTCCCTCTCAGTGCTTTTCAAAGAGAACATCAAAGAGGTCTCATGGCTTCCCTATCACCTACCAGCATGCTTCAAGGCCTGTGTTAGGATGCCTGTTTGTCTAACCAGAGCCCCAGGAAGGCGGCTGCTGCTGACTTTGGTGACACTGGGGTGGACAATCAGATTGATGATGGAGATCTTCTGGAGGAACCATGACTAGAGGACTCCCTGAGGCATACAAGAGCACCTGGCGACCCACTGGTGGGTGAGTAGCCACCCAGCTGCCACTGCTAAGCCTCACCACTTCGACTGGTGGGCCATCACTTGAAAACTATGCCCCTGCCAAAGGCTCCAGGTTAACTTCAACACTTCTAGGAGATGAAACAGACTCATCTCTCTAAATATCTGGGTGATCCATGACATGATACCCAAGCTGACCCTGGGAAAACTGCCTGAGAGTCTCAAGAGCCTGCAAAACAGTGGAGAAATCCTTTTCCTTCCATGGCAAAACCATGATGTCAGCCCACAGCTCATAATGGGAACACAGAGCTGCATGCCAGACAACAGGCTGCCCTCATAAAATCGGACCAGTTCAACAATTATGCTGCCCTGGAGTGCCTGGGCCAATTCCTATTGGCTTCAATAGCATCCCTGCTAGCTATTATCTTGGAGGGACGCTCATTATAGAAAATCATGTCCCTCTGCCAAATTCTCATGTCTCACTATTTTTGGAACAACACAGACAGCAACCGCCAGCAGAGCCACACCAAAAGCAAATCCATATAATGATCAGGTTAGCAGGGACAGTGCTGGAAACTGTATCTCCTGGGGGACAGTCCCCTGGAAGCACCCTGCAGTCATGAGAAGAGATAAGGGCAATAAACATAAAACCCAGGAGCTATTTGACACTGTTTGCATGGGAATTTGATCTCCCCAGCCTGTTCCATTCTCATGCATGTCAGTGGGGACAAAAGGATTTAAAAGCGAACCACCTGCGCAGGAAGGATGGTTCCTAAACCTGAAAGAAGACAGGACTGCAAACTCATTTTAATTAAAACATTCCAGGATCCACATTCCTAAGGATTAAATTATTTACTTAGCTATTTATACATACTGCCTCTTTCACCCATTCTAGGACAGTATTGCTGAGGTGTTGGATGCCACCAGTGTTAGGTAAAGAGAAACAGGCATTTTTGGATGCTTGTGACCCTTAATACAGGATTCATGATTTTCTGCAGGTCTGGCCCAGCACCTGTCAGCAACTCATGGATTACTGGAGCATGAGCATAATTCTCTCTGACACTAGAGGAGGATCCTAAAGCCATTAAAAAAAAAAAAAAAAAATAGCAGAGGTAAATGGCTTCAGCAAGGCAAAAAGTTCCAAGGCAAAGGTTTCAATTTAAAAAAAAAAAAAAAAAAAAAAATCAGAGATGTGATGAGCAAGGAAGACCTCACACAGATGCAGGTGCAGCAGACCTTAAACTGCACCCCCTACAAAGGAGTAGCAGAACTCCTTCATACCCTCTCACAGGAAAGGAATCTGGAGGTGCAAGTCCAAAACTGCCCAGCCCAGCACTGGGCATGCAGAGGGCCACATCCAGCCTCTGCCAGCTTGCTGTGCAGCTAGTATTTCCTCTTTAGGCTCTAAAGTCTGTGCCCCACAACAGGCAGAGACAGTCCTTGCAGCTCCTACCACCTAGCGGCAGCAAGATTTCTCTGAGACAGAGCAAGGAGGTTGTTTGGAGGTCAGGCAGCCTCAGTCCACCCCGAGCAACTAAAGCAGCCTTTGATAGAGAGTATCACTTATGCTGCATCTGAGACCAAATTATGACCATACTAAGGCAGCCCAAGAGACCAGGGAGCTTTTCTGAAAACCATCAGAGGCTAATGCAAACACAGAAAAACCTCATCTAGCTTTAAAAACAGGCACATAATAGTAACAGCAGTATAGATTAACTCAGGTAATGCACTACTGTTTCTGCACTTGTGCCAGATCAGCTAACACTAGATTACTGGCACTCCATGACATTTCACTGTGCACTACAGGTGTGCCTCAGGCTGTTTAAATTACCCCTAGGCCACTGAAGTTGGAGGAAGACTTTGTCTGTTTGGGTGGAATATTATACAGGACTCTGAATTCAAATGGCTCTAGATCCAGCCAAAACCTAACACCCTTTGAGTGCTCTTACTTCATACTGCTGCAGCATTTCAGGTGCTCCCAAGGTCCTTCCTTTCCAGTTTCCACAACTTCCTCTTGAAATGGGAGGTGGGGCCATAACTGGATGTCCCTATTCTAGGTGCAGCCTTACCAATGCCAAGCAGAATGACTTCCCCTGATCTCCTGAAGCAGCCCAGTACATAATTTAGCTTGCATGCAATGAGACTGCACAGCTGGCACATACTGAACTTGGCACCTACAATAAGCCTTCCAACTGAGATACTACTCTGTCAGTCAGTCTCAGCCTGTCTTGATGCATATTATGACAACTTTGCTTTGACAAACAGTATGAAGCCTTAAAATGGCTAGTTCTTGAAAAACTGCTACAGACAGGCCCCAAACCAAATAGGTCATTATTTATCCAGGATCTCCATAGCAGTCTGGAGTCATGCTTTGTTTTTTCAAACATAAATAGTTAACATATTTTCAGAGTTTGGGCTGTAAGTGTGATACATGAAGTGGTTTCCATGTAACTGCAAGTGTTAACTTCTCCTGTTTTGGTTTTGGGCATTATTGGAAGGAAGTAGTTTTCTGTTATGACAATCTCTATAATGAAGCAAAGTGGGATTTAAGTAAAAGAGGAACCTGGGAAAGACTGGAAATAGTAGGGTCCTGCTATGGCAATGACACCCTTCCAGAGACTGACCAACTCTGTGTTCAGGGCAGCAAGGGTAGAGGGATTCTTCCCTCAATTCCTCTGATGACAGGCTGCTCCAGAAATTCCTGTTCCAGGCTGCTCTACTGTTTAGCAACCCTTTTTACTTCCAGTCTAACTGTATCCATGGCCAGTCTAGAATCATTTACTCTTAGCCAGCATCTTGACAGGTTTTTTTCCCTTCTCAGCATTTGACATCTGTAGCTATCAATCAGATCCACTATTTGCTTTCAATTTGTTGGTCTAAACAGGCTTTCTTCTATTTCTTTCCCCTTTGCAAGAGAGTCTGCAATTGTTTCAACAGCCCAGAAGCCCTTGCCTGCACCTAAACCAGACTGCATTTATTTTTTGAACATGCTGAACAGCACTAATCCAGTGACTTTATATCCTCCTTAAGTTCATAGGAAATGCTCTGCAGAGCCCAGAGGCATGCTTGTTTTTACATCCACACGGCAATTCAGTAAGCAAAGCCAGAGGAAAAAGCATAGCAACAAGTGGCAAAACCCACTGCTATTGCGTATCTGACCTCAAAAAAAATCAGACCTCAAGACTGGATAGTGCTGGTATTTTACACGAGAACTTCAGGAAAGTCATTAAAGTTTGAGTCTTGTGTCTTCATATTATGAAATAAATGAAAAGCTTCCTTGGTTAGTAGTAATGACAGTGAGCTTCGAGTTTCATTTCTGCTGTACTGCACAGCTGCTCTCCAAACCACACAAGCTGAATATATGTAAGAAAAGCCCAACCAAACTACCTCATTTCTATTGCATGAGTCTACCCAAAGGCTCCACCCTAAACAAGCACAACTCAAACTCCATTAGCTGGCTGTTGCATCACCCCAGTAGGAAGAGGAACGGGTGGGTGGCAGGATGCATTTGTCTGCTTTTTTCCCTTCAGTATTTTGAGTTTACGTAGGAGGAGTGAAGCAAGTTTCTCCTGCCTCTTCCAAGAGCAAAACAAGCTATATTACCATTTAGCAGGCAGTGTGGAAGAGCTGCACTGCAAAAAATGCTTTGATCCTAGTAACAGCTTAGCGCAGGGACTTCCAAACTTACCTTGCTGGGACACAGCTGTGGCCACTGCCTCCATCACAGCCACTGCTTCCTCCACCACTCACATCAACAACAAGCTCCCACCCACATGCACACACTAGACATGGCTCTAAGCTGGACAAGCAGCATGTACAGTCCTCCATATACCCACCCAAATGTATATGGATCATCCACCCAGTTCTGAGCAGGAGGTTACTCCCACGCACAACCCATTACAGGTAATTCAATGCAAATACAGTCCCGTTCAGACAGCAAGAAAACAGAGCCTGAGTTGCCAGCAACCAGAGGACACTATGGATCCGCAGACATTTGCACATATGCATTTGGAACCACATTTCCAGGGCAGACACAAAAGACTTCCCTGGTTTCACCATTTTATTAGGGAGCTAAGAACAAGCCAGGGTTTTGTTTGCCAAATTCCTAGCAGATTGTTAGAGGTAGATGTCAGAGGTTTACCCTTGAGCAGAGAGGTTTGTCCTGGGCCTAACATGGATGTTTATAACAGGTGAGGGGCAGAATATATAGGAGAGTACGTCTGTTCTGAACATGCCAACCAGAGCTTATATACCTGGGCTATACTTACAGGAGTCTGGAAGCAACAGTAGAGCTTGGTGAGGAATGGGTGGTTTCTTGCTAAGGAAAGGATGCGTTTCTCAGTCATGGTGCATTCAACATCATCATCTTGGAGAATGACATCCTTCTTCAACACCTTCACTGCATAGAGCTGCCCACTCTCTTTCATCTTGGCAAGCATCACCTAAAGCACAGGGAAGGGTGAATTGCAAGGGCTAAGATACCAGTCTCACACCTTCTCACACTAGAAAGGTCAGTTATCTCATGACCAGGCTTGTGGAAGCAAATGAGTCAGCCTCCTAGTATGGGCATCAGTGTAGAATAAATGACGCATACACTACTGTCTGCAGCAGACTTCTCTAGATAGAAACACCCACACATGTTGTTCTAATATCTGGCATAGGGCTGGTTGGTCAAAGCTCATCCACTGTAACAGGACAAACCCCTTGAACAGTGCTATCCATCCCACTTCCCTTCTCAGTTATCAAATTCAATTGCACCATTTCATATTGGCTTTGTGGCAATGCAGAGAAGTGAGACACTCATCTCGCTGCATTTCTAACCGCTGCCTTGTTTCCTTTAAAGGAGAAGTCTTTACATGCTCCAAGAAATGCTGCCCAAATGACTGCCAGTGCACACACTTGCAATTTCTGGCATGGGCCCTAGCATGCAGCTGTTTCTTTGGTTGCTTTTTTCAACATCCAATCTTCACTTCACTGTCAGCTTGCCTTCTCTTCCCTCGTCTCCATGCTCTCTGTAACCAACCAAGCATACTCCACTGGATGGCCTATGTGCTACATTATGAAATAACTTAATCTGTCTTGGAGTTTCTTAAATAAGGAATTTGGTTTTCCCCAAAAAAGCCATGAATAACTCTCACCTTTCCAAAACTGCCTTTTCCCAATACACGAAGGAAAGTTAAGTCTTTGATCCCAAGTTTGCTCGCTGAACTTTCACTAACGTTGTTGCCATCTTTTAGGCTGCCTTTTCCCTGATGTCTCAAAGTAGATCTTGAAACCAGTTTCTGTGGAGGAAACTAAGTATCAATATACATAGAAACAGTACATTTGCCTCAGAGGTGTACAGCTGAGCATTTAGGACCTGTTCAGATGCATCGTATGACTGCTGGAGCAGGAAGCACAGTGGTATCACCACCTGACATAGCTGCTATGTGTGATCAACCAACCTCAGCATTGCACAGAGCTCTGCTGAGATGTCAATACCAGTTCCTGACCCAAGCATTTTAAGTTGTAAACTCATTGCCCAGCAGATCCAAGCCTGCCTCCCTCCATCTTCACTCTCCAGAAAAATAAGGCAATGACTGTAGAAATCCAAGTCTCCTATCTAATAGCTGAGCAAGGACAGCTGCATGATTTCTGCAATATGCAAATCCTGGTGAGTTCTAGAACCCAAGCAGATTTCATCTGAATTTCTTAGGTTTCTATTTGATTTTATGACTCAAAGCCCAGTTCAGTGGGACCCAAGCTTCACAATATTTTTATTTCCCGCAGGTGGGCTGAGTTCTTCCACTGCTGCAAATTTGATGGGAGGCTGTTCATTCCCATGCCAGCGTTGAAGTGTCTGCATTTTCAGGAATTGTACCAGCATTAGCATGTTTTTAGAGTTTCTGTTCTTCCAACATACAAAGATGAAGTCAACTTCCAGTGCCCTCCATCCACAGCTCTCACATGAGTACACATACAAACCACGAGAAGTATTATTAGCCTGAACAAGCTCACACAGACTTCATGAGCTCCACCTTGTGTCTACTTTGGTGTAAAGCAAAATTTTTCCTGCACTGACTGCCACAAAAATGGCAACCCCAACGATGGGGAAAGAATGAAGAGCCTTCAGGACAGCACCCAGCAAAACTCACAATGGATTTAAGCTTACAGCACAGTCTGGACCCTTACCTAGCACCTTTAGCTCACAAATAATGAGAAGCATTTGTTAAGCACCAAACACAGATTTTTGATTTCCCTGGTTCCATCTTCTTTTGATGTGCAAATTATGCAAACAACAAACAGTAACAAGCGTTGGTTTTTACAGAACTGAAAAGGGAGTGTGGGACTTGTGTTTCCCTGTAACTCCCAGGATTATTGGGTTATAATATTTTCTTTTCGGTCAAATGAAAATAAATATACTGACATTTTATTGAGGGCTATTGTGGTTTCAGGCACATTCACATTTCAAAAATACCCAAAGGAAAAACAATGAAAGCTTGTTATCAAATGACAGCTCTGATTTCCATTATTCTTCATGGGCATTTTTACTCAAACTCTTACAAGGTGTTCTATGCACTCTGCACAGGCTCAGACATAAACCACCTGGAATTTCAGGATGCCCTAAGTACTGACAACCAGGCATTGTATGTATATGTCCCAACTCTGGCAACAAGCTCACTGGGACCCTGTTTCAGACAGCAAAGTCCAGAGATTTTATGCTGACAGGGAGTACAGATTTTACCTGGGGAGACTGTAGTGAAGAGTAAAATGGTTTCCTCAGAATCACTCAGGAAAACAGCAATGAAGCAGGGAAGAGAACCTAGGCTTCTTGCTGAACTCTTATGCCCTACTCCGAGCTACATACACAGACAGTGCATTTGTGTTCACAGGAAAGGTAAAAGAAAGTATGGCATGAACTGACTGAATTAGTTTGAGGTTTTATTCTTCTCTTTTTAATGTCAGACAGATAAGAGTCAATGTTGTCATACCCCTATGAAGCATAAACATAAAAAAAGCAACACCTGTAGACTAAAGCCTCCACCAGGGTAAACTTAGATGGAAGATCCATTTTCCAGGGGAAATCTCTGCCACAAACCACAGTGTAACAACCTGCCGTCCAACACCACCTGCCGTAACCAATGTCTCCAACTTCTCCTGTACCCATATAAATAGTCAGTTGTAAAGATTTCAAATAGAGGAGGATGGAGTGGAGAAAGACTCACCGAATTTGGGGAAATGCTCCCTGGTTGCAGCCCCATGCAGGCCAAGGTTTTAGCAAGCTCCGCTGAGTTCACCCCACAGTTCGGTGCAACGTTTGCTTGGCATCGGATGTGGACATTCATTTTGCAGACTGACAGGGGTGATGGTAGGGATGGAAAGTAAAAGCAAAGGAACAATTAAAGTAACTTAGAGGGATTCATTGCAGAAAAATAATTTAGCAATTCACCTCTAGGAAATACACCCATCTGGATCTACTCTCTCTTTAAACTAAAGAGATTTTTGCCACTGATCTCAGCAGAAATAAAATTAGGACTCTCCTAAGAGTATAAACTCCTGAAAAATCAGGAATACACCCCAAACTCTCCATGTAGGACACCACATTGCCTGAAGCTATTCATAAACATGTGCTTGCCAGGTTTATTAATACCATTGCAGCTATACCTACAGATAAAATGAGCATTTCCAATGCCACAGAACTCCCAACTGATTTCCCCTGTATTGGCTGGTATCAAATTTAAAGACATGCTGCTCAATGGGAAGCAAGTCTTTTGTCCTCTCACTGCTGGATACACACTCCCTCTTGTGGGAGACGAAGGCAAAGGGAGAATGTTACAAAATGTTACAGTCTGGATCACTGAAACAAAAGCATAACACCAGGACATGCATTGTCATCAGTTAACAGTGTGAACCGACAGGGTAGTCAGCCTAAAGCAATGACCTTCCTTTCCCCTCGGATGTCTTTTCGTTGCATTGTCTCATTAGGCGAGGAAAAACCTCGAGGTAAAGGGAAAACTGAAAGCAGAAAGCAGCGATACCCAAGAATATTTTCAATAATGTGGATTAAAGCTGCGGTGAGAGTGCAGAGTAGAATCCTTCTGGAAGTCAGAGATTAAAAATGAGATAAGCTGCCTTTTTTTTTAACTCTTGCAAAGATGAATATTCATCACTCAGCCTTCTCTTGAAGCCTGCACAAATCAACCTTCACACAGTGCATCAGGAGTCTAAAAATATATGTGTTTTGTGAAATGGCTAGAGTTCTCAGCTGCTCACTTTTGCACTGTAGGCCCTGTCGCATGATTCCCCAGAGCAAGGAACCGCAGTGATCACAGAAAGTCGGGACTTTGTAGTTGTGGACGCTGAACTTATGAGGAATGTTGATTCCAAACCTCTGTTCAGTCACCTGAGGCACCAAAAGAAAAGCATATATTTAAATTCATTTCCATACAGGCATTTAAGTGCAGAACTATGAAAATAATTTAACTCAGAAAATGTCCCAGCAGATCACCTCTCTGAAGTTTACTGCAAGGGAACCCCAAGTGACCCACCACACCTGCTGCAGGCCTGCTCTGGTTTCCTCGCTGGGCAGGCTGGACTACCTGACAAAGCAGATTTTAAGAAGGGCTGCCCAGCCAATTTCAAATTCTTAAAATCAAGTTAGAATTAAAAGTGTGGATTACCTCATCACGAACCTATCACACTGAAGTGCCACATATGAATTACATTAGCTATAGCATTTTGTAACTAACCAGCTTTCAAAGTATTAACTTGCATACTATGTACAAACATTTAACTTTAAGTCAAGCTGTTTGGTTTTATTAAATTTAACATAGAACAGTTTTCCCAGCTCCTCCCAAAATTCTCATTACTCTTCTCACCCTTGCTGTTATTAACAGCTTCCATTACAGGCCCAGATTTCATTTTGTCACTTGCTTTCATACCCTTTAAAACTTCGTTCTTTTTGAACTGTGAATCATTCAGATCTCAAAGACACCCTAGAAATGTCAGATTAGCTGAAGAAACCCATCCCCACTGAGCCTCTTCATTACTTTCCATTTTGCCTCTCAACATGCAGGTCCTGGAAGACTGAGGAGGATTTGACCACTTCACAACATCAGGCATGCGACAAACAACAGGTTTAAAGTGAGTGGTGCCTCCTCACCTTTGTCTTCTTTTCAATTAGCTTAGAGGTGCTATAAACCCTTCACAACCCTAAATGAGGGGCAAGGAAACTCACCATTTAACTTGTACTTTAGCCTTAAGCATTTTAATTTAATTTTCACTGGGCGAGACTTCATTTTAAGAAGTCTAGCGCAGCAGTTCAGAGACAAGAAGTAACGAGCACAGACAATTGCTTATCTGCCTGGGAAAGGTTTGTGCATGGCATGCCATACAGAACTACCTCCCAGTTAAAAATATTTTAATTTAATCTTCCTTGAACAGTCATTAAATAATTTCCAGTTACAGAAACAAGACATGCAAGGCACAAAGCAGTTGTAGTTGGGGATGCTACTATGGTTAGGTACAGCCAAAACTAGCAAGAAAGAAAACCTTCAGAAACAAAAGTTATGCAAGGGATTTTATTGCAACATAAATAATTTCAGAGTAAAGGTGTGGAGTAATGACTAAATGGGCACTTGAAACTACCAAGAGTGGGGGGAAAAAAGGGGGGGGAGGGGAAAGATGCATGAAAGACCAGTGGTTGGATTTTGAAGCCAGAGAAATCCACATTAAGAACCAGGCACCAAAATTTGATCACAACACAGTTAATCATGCAAGAAAATTAACAAGCAAGACAGTGGGTTTGTTCTTTCTTGATGTCTTCCACTGAAGACCCTGCCTTCCTAAAATATGAGCTAACCCAACCAGTTACTGACATTAACTGAAGAACAGCCAGACAATATTGCAGGGCTTTTACATGTCCCTATCACTTTCACTTTTAAACCCACAAATAAAGATAACACAGAACAAATTCTGTTATAGGAATCCCCCAGCAACCCAGACAACCCTGAAGATTCACAAATTATGTTGAATCAAGACAACTGACACGACTTTACCTTGAGATCGGTCTTGTTAGTATTGGTTTGGCATGTGCAAGCTGTAACAATTAGATGATGGCAGCGCTTGTGTACAACACAGGTGCATACTAGGAAATAAAACAGGCATGCTGAAAAGAGCTTGTGAATGACTCTGAACACATTAGCCCATCATCTGGGCTCTTTAAGGCTCAGAAGACACAGTAAAGATGCGAAAAACAATTAGCAGCTTGGAATTTCCAGTCTTGTACCAGATCTGGAGATGTATCTCCAACTCACTGCAAGAGAAATTCTCATACAACTCAGAAAACAGAGGCCTGTATCAAATACAGGTGAAGCACACAAAAACAACAGTGCAACTTATCAGATTAATTAATTGCTATAATTATCCAGGGAGAGTATTTCACATGATATCTACAAACAATTTTAGAGAATGCAGGTCTAAGATACCCAAAGTCATCACTACATCTCAGTGCTTCTTAATCTGGTTATCCAAGTACATCCTGCCCAGGTTAGTTTATCACTGAGGCTCCGTGCAATACTTGGGCCTGAGAAACTGGATAACTGCAGTAGAATGGTTCTGTGTCTAGGCTAGTTAGCTAGTCCTCATCAAAATGGCTAATCAGCCCTAAAGCAGAGTTTGAGTGGCTGAATGGTCTGAATGGCTGGAATGAACTTGGATTCCTCCACTCCATAACCCCATGTACACTGTAGACACCACTAAGGGCTGTAGCTACTGTCTACATAAAGAGACTTTTGTAGTGCAAAATGCAAGTTGCAGATGTGCTGTAGGGTCCCACACTATTCTGTTTGTTGCTGACCTGAGCTGGTACTCATGAAAGAATATCAATAACTTCCACACAGAAATTTTATGCAGGATATTATTTTTGTTAACATGCAGCTTCCTTTCATATGAGGACACCAGTGCCATACAATGTTGCACAAGAAACAGGCTGCATTAGAAGGCTATGCTGAATGTCCATGCATCTGAGAAACAATTCTGTCATCTTACCACAGAGAGCGGGAAAGGCAGCAAAATAATTAAGGGCAAATGAGCGCCACGTACATCTATACAGCCACTGAGCCAAAACAAGCATTCAGACAACAGTGCTGCACCCACCCACAAGGCTGCTCTTCAAAGGTACATCCCTAATTTCACTTTGCTGGACATCATATGGAGAGAGAGGAAGAGGGTGGGTATTCCAGCATGACACTTTGTGTCCCAGTACCAGCTGAACATTCTTCTGAAGGGACCCTGGATATCTCAAGCCTAGCTGGCTGTTGCATGCGCTCAATGGGTCTGTACAGGATGAAACAGCAATCGGACCTCTAGGTTTCTGCATGAATGTAGGTGATTGCTCCAGTATGCATGCAAGCAGTCTGACAGCTGCTCAAACGCAGAGACTTGGCTGTCTGGGGAGGAAGAGGAGCTGTGACTTCAGAAAAGTTTCAGCTGCAGGATGTCCCAGCAGCACGGGAAAATGCTCCTGGAACAGCACATCCCACACACATCCCATGCAGCAGCAGAGGACCTTACCTTGGCACTGGTATCCCTGCTTCCCGAACACACCCCTGTTGAAAACAAAATAAGAACATAATTTAAACATCAGAAAGCCAGTCTTGCAGATCTCTTACAGAATAGAGTCAGAACGCAAGTGGATCCCAAATGGTTAGATGCCTGGGGCAAAACTTTCCTGCTGGGCAGATAAAGGTGCAATTCAGCACAGGATGTGAGAGTGTAACAAAGCACTGCAAGGGCCATAGCATACCGAGCAGGCTGTCAACATGCACCTTATACCCCATATTCCCCCTCACTCTGGTTTCTGAAATACATCACTTTATTACAACACACACCACACTTATCAGCCTGATCCCAGCAGCCCACACCCTGTTATTATCTCTCCCACTCCCTGCTCTTTTGAGACATTTCTAAGTTTTTCTCCCTGCTCTGCGTATTCTCCCACCTTCATCACCCCACACCTCACACCCCTGATGGCTTTTCTGTTCTCAGGCATTTTCCCTAGTCTTTCAAGCACCTGCTTTTTTCTGAGTGTAATCTCAAAGCTCCACTCAAGTTAATACCAGAGGTGTTTCTTCAAATTGCTTGGGATACTAACCACCCCCACCCCCCCAAGAAATAACACCTATGCTTACAAATGAGGGGCACTGCCCCGTCTCCACACCATTCTAGTTTGCTTTCCACATCCAAGATACACGACATCTCTGGTCTCTCTGCTGTCAAGTCCAGCTTGCAGCACAAATATACACAGCTAAACCTAACAGCTGAGAGGAATCACATTGGTGGCCCTTGGTAAAGCGCCGGGTGAGTGATTCACGATCAAGGGTAGCATGTTGGGCCCCAAAACATGAAGGGATGGGAAACTCCACTCCACACCAGCACGCTTGAGCTGTCCTTACCATATGAACTCCCTGCAGTGTGAGCAGTAGGTTGGCTGCCGCAGGTAGGTGGCCATGAACTTGTGCCCGTTCACCTGGTGCACTCGCCTGCGCATCGCCCGCTGCCGCTTCCGAGTCAGGTTTTTGAAAATCCGATCCCTCGGCAGGGTCCCTGGGCAGGAGAGGGGGAGGTAACAAAACATCATCATGCACAGCTATTACTCCTGCTTCTGCTACTTCAAAATGCTTCCCAAAGCCACACTTACATACTTGGTTTAGAAGTTGGGGCACCATGGTCTGGAAGGAGGAGAGTATCTGGGACAGGCAAAATTATACTTTTCATCCTGAAATAGCTGCCTCTTCCCATCTTCTTCTCACTCTTCTCCTATATTGAGATGTGTTCCTAACCCATTAAGTCACACACTGTAAACAGACCAGCAGCTCAAGGCTAACAAGTTGTTATAATTCACAGTTTTTGGAGCAGTGATTCCTGAAAATGACTGTGTGCAACCAACTGACCAGTGCCCTGCTTGTGGAACCAAAGCAGAGCCCTGCTTGGTGAGCAGTGTGCATTCACCTTTGGCGTTGTTAGGCTACATTTCGTTATCACCATTTGTAGCAGTTCAGTTTCCTGTACTGGATAAGTAGACACAGCCTAATTTTTCAAGGAATGTTAGTTGGTTGCTATGTGCTACTCTCAGCTTCCTTTGAAGCGCTCATTTTCCAGAGAGTAAATAATACTTTAAAGTTCTAGGAAGCAAGGACTCAGGAGCTTTTGGCACTCAAATTGGAATTGTCTCAAAAGTTAACTCCCCCACCCCCGTTTAGGTAAGCCATGCAACAGTTTCCTAGCAAAGCTCAATTTACACAAAGCAAGTCACTCTTAAAAGGCAGAACTGAGCTCTACAAAGCCATTCCCATGCAGCAGCAGCCATATGACCTGGAAATCACAGCCAGCTGGTCTCTGGCATCCCTGCGCAGACCGGGTCAGACACAGCTGAGCTTCCCAGATCAAAGCCCCATCTGGGGCACACTTGCCTCAGAACAACAAACTGAAATGTGCAGTTTCCAAGTTGGTTGCTTTGTAAAGTAAAGGCCCTGCAACAAGTGTGCTTTAGGGACACATACTGGAGTCTGCTAGAGGTGACTGTGCCCCAGTGTGTATACCCACAGGTTTCAGCGTAGACTGGAACCAAGACATACACCAGCCATTGCCAAGCACTCAGCACAGATATAATGACACAGGAAGGGACCAGTGCTCTGTAAACCTCCCACCCATCTGATGATCTTGGAGCAATGGATGGGTAGCAGTACCCAAATACAGCTGTTAGCATCCCACTTCATTTACCCACAAAAAGGAGGCAGAGTATTTCCCTGCTTTCAACTAACCACTAGGGGGAAACCAAGCAAACAAAACCAAAACAAAACCAAAATGAACAGCAACAACAAAACCACAAAAAAGCCCCAACACAAACAAACAAAAAAACCCCAAACAACCAAAACCAAAAATATGAAAAAGCTGTCAAGCTGATCAAGGCTGGAAATGTCAGTCCCACATCACAGACATATTTCCTGGGTTCTCTTTGTAGGATTGGAGATAAGGGAAGCCATCCTGTCAGTACTAAACCCAGCCACTTCAAAGGGCTGCAAGCCACACAATGTATTCCTCTCAGTACTCTTGCCACACAGGTTTAAAATAAAACCCAGTCATAAAGCTAAAGCACTTTTTTCTGCTGTGTTCTCCCAAACATTTGTGGGTGCATTCCCTTCACAGTCACTAATGGAAACCTTCTACCTGATGGCACAACTGCAACACAGAGCACAGCTTGTATGTATTTTTAAAATGGAAGTGCATGCTATAAATTAGGATTTTCCTATTAAGACACAAAAGAGGATGTGGTCAGGCTGATTCCAGCACTTAACAGAAACCTGCCTTCTTCAGTGCAGAGCTTCAAGCAGCTGGGCAGAGAGACAGGCCTGCCTTTCTAGGGAAGGGCTTCAACACATGCTTCATTCTCACTGAAGTCAGCAGGACTCAGAAGACAACAGGAATTACCAGACTAAATCAGAACATTGGTCCATCTAGTTCAGCATCCTGCTTCTGCCAGTGGGCAACCAGAAACACACCAGCAAGGTTGAGGAACTCTGCAGCTGGGATATAATTCACCTCTTTCCCACACATGAGATGTCATTCTGATTTGCAGAAGTGAGAGCTGGTGTACTGAGGTTTAATATCACTTCCAAACACTTAATCATCATTGCACAATTTCAACAGCTTTGTTATCCACCGTGGACAAGAACAACTTCAAGAGGTCAATCAGTTCATGCCTCTTTTGCATAAGATAGATCAAGAGTCATTTGCTTTGCTAAGCCCCAGCTTCTTGCAACTTCACATGAGGATTAAAAAAAAAAGTAAATAGATAAAATTAAAAATTCACCATAGTATCACAGAATTTGCCCACTTTTAGATTCAAGAGAACTCCCTGATTTAGGTTTAAGCATATGTTTAAATGTTTTCTTGGGTCAGGGCCAAACACCTCAACTGGCAGAGCATCCAGTTTTGGTATTCAGCACATACAGGAGAACTTCCAAAGCATGGAAAGGAAAGAGCAGAGTTTGCAAGTGGGTGGTGAGCACATAAGTAAATCACCTAAAAGAGTAATCAAGTTACCAGCTTGCTTCATACCAGCTGCTCCATTAGGAGCTCAGCAGCTGATGCCCTTTAGGCTCATGCACTCACATTTACCAGAGTTTAAGGGAACATATTCCAAATTTAGCTCATGTAGTTTCTGGTATTGCTACAGTTCCCCTCAAGGATCAGCACAGGACAATTGCCTCCCTGGTGCTCCCCTATGCAGTGAAAAGCCCGCACGTACCCAAGAGCAAATGAGCCCCTTTACACCAGGAAGAGGGGACACTTGAAGGTGGCCTCCAAAGCCACTGAATGTGGCACTGTTGTATCCCACTTTGATTGGCCTGGCTTCAGAGAGACTGCACTTTCAAAATGTTTCAGGAAGACCAAAGAAAATTACAAGCACTTGAATGTGCTTGTGAAATGTCCAAGCTGGTGGGTCATAACCATGACTGGGCCTGAGCCCTCTCCTCTGAGCTGCGCTTGGCCTCCATATTCAGCCACCAACATCTCACACAGCACATCTTAGAGACCTACATGCTGCAATTTTTTGGCTTTTTTTTTCCCCCTAAAAGCATCGCTCATATTTAAAACATTCACCAAATTTCACATTTTCCCACATTACTTGGCTGCATTACCCTGCCAACTTTCTCCAGATGCTGCACACCTTCCAAATGACCCTCACCCATCCTTGCATTCTCCTCATGCTACATTATAACAAATCTAAGTGTTACTTTGCAGGAGTCTGACTTAACAAGGCCTGGATTACTTTTCATATGCAATTAGCTCTTCTGGGCACTGCTCTTCCCATTTCCTGACACTGAGTGAAAAGGAGTGAAAGAGAAAAGCAAAGCTTCAGACACACCCCAGGCATAGGCAGGTGATCATCCACCATGTGATCTAGTCAATCTACACATCCAAAACCACCGCACAGAATAAATGTCTTTTTCAGAAGGCTTGGGTGCTCACCCATCCTACACAGTACACTATGAAGCAGACAAGTTCAATCTTCCAACAAGGCACATGTGATTTTGAAATGGTGGAACATATCATTACCAAAACCACCATCCTCCCAACCTCAAGTCTCTTCAACCACCAAAGATGGCAGTTCCTCAGCTCACAATTGCCAAACAGTTCCCAGCACTTCCAAGCAAGAGGTTGCATATAGAAACACAGAGCTGAACTGTGCTAGTAGATAGAGTGGCAAACACAGCAGCCCTTGGGTCTCTCAGTGTCAGATGATGCAAAGCCATCACAGGTATTTTCTTAGCTCATGTTCTGCCTTCTGGCCAGCTTCCTATAGAATATGCATTTCCCTTCTGCACATGGAGAGCATTTTACAGAACAAAGTAGCTCTAGACTGCTTGAGGAGATCCAGACTTCTTAAAGCCTCTAATCTCTGGTAAAGCAACAACCACCATGAATGGTTCAAATGTCCAAATACTGCTATAAAAACAGGCAAGTAATTACCCAGGGAAGGGAGTTGTCCAAATCTATGGTTAAATTTGGATGTCTGTAACTGTGGGGTATTTACTGTGGCTGGCTATGTGCAAAAGTAACTACAAAGTTAAATACTAAAAAGCCCCTTTGCCTTTCCTCCTCTCCACTGATGCCTAGCACATGTTTAAGGCAGTGGAAATTATGCACATGGAGGGATAGGAGAATAAATAACCCACTAAGTCATCTGAGGACATCTGCCTGCATTAGCACACTGATCACCCACTCAGCAACCTCACTACACTGCCCTACCTTCCCTCTGAGCTTACCCAATCCTGCCCTTCCCAAACAGAGATCTCTTCTTTCTGCCCCCCACTCCCTGCTCCTTTTTTTTCATTATAGTGGGTAATTTCAATTAAGTCCTTCCACCAGTGGCATAACTACAGCAGTAAGAGAAGAGGAAGAGCTGCAGGACAAAATGCTGTACATCTAATGGTTTGCCTCCATGTTAAAGCCTGTGAGGTTTCATCCATTGGAAATCAATCTTGCTGTCGTGCTATCAGCTGCTGATGTAACAGCACCACAGCAAAGGTCATGTGGGTACGTCCTGACATGTGACGTTTTCTGGTGTTATACTCCTGTACACACCAATAGGATTTTCCTTTGAAAGACAAAGATAGTCAATGTAAAAAGCCTTAACACAGTAACACTAACAGATTAAAACTTAATTAAACCTTCTCTTCCCCCCCCTCTCTTTTTAATTAGTAGCAGTATACACATTATCCTATACCCTCCGGGAGCACTGCAAGCAAGATGTTGCTGCACTGAGAGATAGACAAGCATGGAACAGAGACCACCTACTGAACTTATTAGACTGTAAAAAGCAAGATAATGGACTGACTATCAGCCTTTCCTCAGAGGAGAGGTCTTCCAGACATGTGATCATTTTTGCGGCCCTCCACTGGACCTAATAGAATAGAACAGAACAGACCAGGTTGGAAAAGATCTTTGAGATCATCGAGTCCAACCTATCACCCAACACCATCTCATCAACTAAACCATGGCACCAAGCACCCCATCCAGTCTTCCTAAACACCTCCAGTAACGGTGACTCCACCACCTCCCTGGACAGCCCATTCCAATGGGCAATCACTCTCTCTGTGTAGAACTTCTTCCTAACATCCAGCCTAAACCACCCCTGGTGCAGCTTGAGACTGTGTCCTCTTGTTCTGGTGCTGCTTGCCTGAGAGAAGAGACCAACCCCCACCTGGCTACAACCTCCCAGGTCCACATCCTTGTGCTGAGAACTCCAGAGTGTAGACACAGTACTTAGCTGAGGTCTCATCAAAGCACAACAAGGAAACCAAGTGGAGGTGGGGGGGAGGGTATGTGCCCTGGTTTGTGTTAGAACAGAACTAATTCTGTTCAGCAGTTTTACTTTTCAGCTCAGTGTGTAAATGACTGCATTTTCCACAGTAAACAGCATGTTTTTGCAGTGCCTGCCTCTACCAGCAGTGGCACAGGGTGTTTCCAGTTAGTACCAAAGATTGTGTTGCAATTTTTGGTATTAAAAAGTCCCTGTTGAATTCCCTGCTAAATCCTGTGTACCACATTAGGTGTGCAAAAACTAAAAGGCTGCACCTGCAGCGGGAAGCAGACAGGACAGGTGACCCTAAACGGACAAATGAGGAATTCTGTTCCATACACATCATACTCAGCTATAAGTATTTTTAATTTGCTTTTCCAAACCACTCAGTTTCTCTTCCCTTATTCCCTTTTGCTTCCTTTTGGGAAGGGAGAGGCATTAATAGAGAGCATCTTTCACTCATCCAGTGGACAGCCCAGCCCTGACCCTTCACAGAGGGGAATGAATACGCACATGCACCTGGTCCAGCTCTCAGTATGGAGGTGTTCTCTCAATACCAACAGTGAGCTTCCTCACATGTACTGGATATAAACAGAGGCTAAACCAAGACATTTATTTTCCAAGCTGAAAAACATGTATGTTATGACCAAAAAAATCCCTTACAAAGGCTTAGTACCTTTTAATGAAGAGTTTTATCACCATAATCCCATGGATGGTCAAAACCACAGGAAGTTTTGCTAATTAAAATATTATAAACACAACACAGCATTGAAAAAGAGGGTGACAGCGTGACTGAAAAGAAGGGAGAGGGATTTAAAGGCTACAACCCAAAGGGGTATTTCCATTGCTGATTCTTCTGCTTCCCTAGTATTAGTGCTGCAGAGTAAAAGCCTTGCCTTTCCTAATTAATGCCAAGTTTTTCTACAGTTCCCCCTCAAATGTCACCTGGTTACGCCAACTGGCCAGCTGGAAAACAGCCACATCTGCAGGGATTGTGTTAACTACATAGGGTTTATGTCCCATTTCACATCCAAAGTTTCTGTCCTGCTGCTGCTTTAGCCAGTCCATGCATGAAACCAGATTGGTTCAAATCCCAAAAGAGGCTCAATACAAAGCAAACATGTGGCACATCAAACACAAGCTGGGACTTATGTTTGCTTCACTTGCCATTTTCCCCTCTGAAACTCAATAAAGTTTTGTATGAAGACCAGAGAAAAAGCCAGCTAGTGCTGGCAGCACTAGGTTGTCTTCTAGGGCTTCACAGAAAACCCACGTTAATAGCAACTCATCTTTTAAGATGCCAAACTGTCAATAGTCTGAAAGAATAAGGAATAATAATGCTCTTAATTTAAAAAAAAAAAAAAAAAAAAAAAAAAGAAGAGTTTTCCCCACTCATGAGCATGAAACAGCATTATCAGCAATATTGGAGGTTTCAATGTGGCAGCAGTGAGGACAGGATCAGTGACGTTTGCACACCAATACCAGTTCATGTAATGGCGCCCAGCTATTGCTGCAAAAGCCCATCAATAAGCTTGTTTTTAGAAATACACAGTGATACCAAAGCTCCAGTGGCTCCAGTAGGTGAGACAGCAAAGCTAAGAGGGCATGTCCATGTTCCCCAGGCTTAACAGCTACAGCTCTGCTCCATCCATTGCTACTAAACTCACCATTCACCTCCCCAGTGTGGAACTAGGGTTGGGACCTTTTGCTGGGTTTTAGTTTTCCTCAGTCCAGTTTCTTACACTTGGATGTAACAGCACCAGGCCAGCTCAGAGCTGGAGTGACCACTGTATGGCTGCTGGGAGCCATTCACATGAGCAGAAGTTTGCAAGACAGTTGGCAGAGCCTAGTGCTGGGGCTGAAGGAGGACTATCTGCTTTTCAGCTGTTTGCATAAGGTCTGTGAGAACAGTCAGCAGCAGAACAGGAAGGCAATAGCTTGAGAAACTGTTAAAACAAGTACTCTGCCACTGCTTTGAGTCTAGCAACCAGTTATGAACACCATGAAGGTGATTTTGCATAGAGGTTTTAATCATGACTGCCAAAAGGTTTCAGATGTGCACAAGGCAGCTCAAAAATGTTGTTCTACACATGCATTTTTACAAGTTATTTCTGGGGATGATTTTTTTAGATTGTGGATGTTGACAGCTATGAAACAAAGCATTGCAGCACATTGTGTAAGGCTGAAAACTATGAATGGAAAAGGTTTTCCATTCATTTCTGTAGTGAGTAACACTGGAGTGAGCAAATGTGATGCTGAGGATTTCAGCGAACATGAGCAATCCCATTTGTGCTTCCCAGGCCACAGGCAGCAGAAATGCTGTGGGCTTCCAAGGAGGATGCATTTGAAGGCAACAGCCACTTTCCCATACTTCCCTCTCCTTTCTCTTTACAGCCACACCACTGTGAAAGAAGGAAGGCACAGCCCCATTCTTCATCCTGTGCAAAGTTTTCTGCCAAGAGCAAGAAAGGTTTTTACCAGTGTGGCATTTTATCATTTCATCTCTGCAAGTTTTTGCTTTCATTTGGAGATTGTAACCTCATGACACTTCTGTCTGCACAAAAGACAATGCAGAGTTGTCTCAGCCTGCACAGTGAGGAGATGCCAGGAAAGAAGGAATTTATTTATTTTTTTAATTAGAAGAGGGACTTGAGAGAAACAGTAGAAACTCAAGCACCTCACTGAGCCCTTCAGAGGAGCCCCAGATTAGTGCTGTTAACTTGAAGGCCACTCCTATCTGTCCCATACCCAGCAGGAGACAGGTGATACCCATGCAGTTTGGAAAAAATAGGACAAATTGAGCTGTATCCAAAGAGATAACAGATACCTGCTTCCCTTTGGCTGTAGTGGAACATGCTCTTCCAGCAGCAGTGGAAGCCCCAAAAGACAACCCAGCCCCTTTGCTCCCTCCTCCTCATGGAATCCTCTCCGTACTTCTATCACAGGCCTGTCAGCATGACTCCATCTGCAACTGTTTCATTACCCACTCATATCACATTGATGTAAGATTAGACGATAACAAAAAAAGAAACCCAATGGGAAACAGGCAGCAATAATTGCCTCTCCTCCTCAGCTAAAGGCAGAACAGCACATCTGCTTACAGTACCAATTTTGTCATAAGATGGGGACAACTGTCCTTAAAGATGGGCAAATAACACTAGTACCTTGTACTTCTTACTGCATCGCTCATTAAGGCCTTAACAGACCAATTCTTCTCCCTCTTCCCCTCACCAATTGTAATTATTATTATTTCCTTGTGCTTAAGCAAGTGAATTTCCATTGTAAAAACCCCTTGTTAGTCCTTCCCACCTATTAAACACAGGAGAAAAATGTTGAGATGTGATTTATTAGAGATGGAAACCATTTAAATACGTTATTCATTAAAAACAGGAAAATAAAACTAACAAAGCAACTTTGATCTTTTCCATGATTAATTCATGCACCAGAAGCCCTCTGCACCCTAGATTTTAGAAGATACCAAACTACACTGCTACAGAGCAGAAGCAGCACTAACAGTGACAGTATTGATAACTCAAAGCTATCGGCACCAGTGCAAAATCCTTGAGGAAAGCAGGACTGGCAGGCTGGGCAAACAGCAGGGAGATCCTGAACTCTTCCCTGCTCCTGATGCCTCAGGGCTTGTGTGTTGTAACTCTCAGCAGCTCACATGAGCGTAGGAAGCTCTGTAGCAGGTATCACAACATGCTATCAGCTGGCCCAACCCACACAGGGAAGCGTGAGCTCTTAGTTAAACATATTTTTAAACAGATGCAGTTTAAAGGTATTTTTAAGGAGATGCTCTGGGGACATCCCTCTTTTGGGCTATGTGGCCAGCTTCAGAATTAAAGTTGGCCTCCTCAGTATTAAAACAAGAGTGTCCAACTCTTACACAACTAAATCTGCTCAAAATCCACACCTTTATGTTTAGGCAGTGCAATTTTCCAGAGGCACAGGTTTAAAATGCCTCAAGAGAAGGAGGACCAGGAAAATACTCTGTGTGCAACATGAGACAACACACACAAAGAAACCAGGATCAACAGAAAGCCACTTGAAATGGAATTATCAAGCAACTTGTGTCCAGAGGGACCTGAAATTTTACAGTAATTCCACAAACAGCAACCACAGAATCTAAGAATTTTTTCTATTGGGAAAGACCATGAAGACCATTGAGTCCAACCATTATCTAACTACCAAGTCTGGTGCTAAATCATGTCCCTCAGCACCACAGTTATGTGTGCTTTAAATACCTTCAGGGATGGTGATTCAACCACCTCCCAGGGGAGCCTATTTCAGTGTTTCAGTGAAGACATTTCTTTTAATATCCAATCCAAACCTCCCCTGGTACAACCTGAGACCATTTCCTCATGTCCTATCACAGAGGACCAACACCCACCTCACTACAACCTCCTTCCAGGGACTCATAGGGTCACCCCTCAGCCTCTTCAACATGGCAACTGTCCCTAGAACAAAAACTCAAGCCTTCAACACCAGGGCACTGCATCTCTCAGTGGGAAAGCAAATAATCATCCAACGCACAACTGGAATCTAGTCAGGAATAAATCAATTGGGAAAGATAATTAAGAAAAAACAAGTTAAACACTTCCCTTATTCTCTGTTGGAGTCCCAGCCTTTCCCCAGTCGCTGGAGGTACACTGGCCTTGTGCTCACCTGGGAGGATGACCAAAACCTGAATCACCAGCCTGCATCGCCTGGATTCTCCTGGTTGACTGGTCACTCAAGAGTTGTACAGACCCAGCCCAAGTGGTCTGGCTGCATACTCAGCTCTGATTATACAGCTGATCCCCAGTATTCTGGAGATTCCCATGTGGCAGTTTGCTAATAAGTTCTCTAATTGCAACAGCCTTAAAAAGCAGGTTGTTTACCATGTCGCTCTCCCACACAGATTCCCACACACCATGGGATGAGCAAGACACTTCTGCAGCAAAGCATCTGTCAAAAAAAAATTAAATACAGCCTCCTGTATTCCAAGCTTATTGCTACCATGAAGGTATCTGCCAAAAAGCAGCACCTCTTCTCATCAGGAGTCTCCATCCTGGTCATGAAGCAAGGAAATAACTCAAGTCCTCAAGTGTTCAGGCTAGCAATCGCATTTGGCTTCACTGCACAGCCCATCTTAGACCACTTCTGCAGATGGCACAGACTCTTGCTGCTCTGCCACACACCACATCCCTCCTCATGCCAGAAGATTATTAGGATTTCCCAGAGGGATTTCCTAAGGGCTGCAGGCCAGGAGGAGCAGCATGTTCAGAAAACACAGCAGTCCCCCAACAGCTTCCCATGCAGACATCACTGCTAGAACTAACCTATCTGCCTTCCCCATCTCCTCCTCAACAGAGCTTTGCCCTCGAGATACATATTTCTCTCCATTCCTGGGATGTCAACAGCAGATGTATTTGTATGGATTTGGGACAGCTTTCAAAACATTGGGTGCCAGGTGGAGAAGATGTTGTTTGCCTTAGCTCAGGATTTGTTTATGTATGGAGGGAAGGACTGTGTTGATTTCACTTGTTCCAGAACAGCCACCAGTGCCACCAACATATGGGTAGCCCTTTCCACCAGGTGTAAGAGCAGTTGTAATAAGTACTTATTTTGCCTCCCCATGAGCTGTCCCATCTCACTTCTCAATTAATGAACAAGCAGATGGGGGTGAGTGGAAAGAAAGTCACTTTCTCCAGCAGCTTATGAGAAACACCTAAAACCTGAACCTCTTTTCATTCCGCCCCCCCCCCCCCCCCCCCCAGTTTCTTAATGGGGAAGTAACACACAAGGAGGGAATTTGATAAGGCTCAAATGACAGGAGATGAAGCCAGCCTCTGGTCTGATGCTCACAATAATCCTTGCACAGATTTAAACAGTTCTCCCCCAGTATAGCACCTTGCCTTCCTTCCTCCACTCCCTACCACATTGCTATGTTCCAGCCAGATCAGCTCCCAAATCTGGTTTGCCATGCACTCCACAAACTGCTGCATTGGCACATTGAGGGGCGTGAAAGCAATCTTGGGGAGGAAAAAATAAAAACCAAATCAGCTATGCTTTATTGTGCCTTCTCTGGGGTCCACATCCCTAGCATCCAGGCTCTGCACTCATCCTTACAGCTGTGTGCACTAGCAGACTCAGCTCTGTGTGCCCACCACCTGGGACACAAGGTGCCTTTCTAACTAAGGTGTGTGACGGCCCTCACAGGCAAGTTATCATCTGCCCTTTTGATGCAACACTGGAGCTTTTCTCAGAAGGACTTTTTTTTCTTGCTTTACCTTGCATTTAGAGTGAACCAGGACCAGACTGAGGCCCCAGATTGCTCACCCACCACTTAAGTACTCTGAGGTGGGCAGGCTGGAGAAGTAGTAACTTTCTGCCTTGCTGATCTGGAAGTCTGTATCAAGAATATATAGGGAGAACAAATTTTAGACACAAAATTCAGCAGTTCCTCATTTTTCAGAGTTTGATTTTCTAACATTAGTGATATCCTTCAAATGAAAAGGTTTCTAAGACAATGATGTAAGTTTTCTAAACAAAGAGAACTTCTTATCAGAAATAAATTCAGGCCCTGGAAGTGGAGCAGCCTTCAGTCCTGGTTCACCAGCATAATTGTGGTCTCAGGCACACAGGTCAGGAAGAGAAGGTAGCACTGAGAGGGGAGTACTGCACAGAAAGACTCTGCTCTGCTGTGCAGATCCAGCATGAGTGACAGACACTTGCTCAGTGAGTCTGACAGCTAGACGGCAGAAAAGAGCTGAGATTCTGGGATTAAAACTTGGTTCCACATTGCTGCAGGAAATGGACTTTGCTTGTCACAACTCCCACTGCAGCCTTTCCTCATCCTATACAGCTCATCTACCATTCAACAGTCCATATTCTCCCATTGCCATCTTCTTTTACCCTTGCAGCTTTTTTAAGCTTCTTCCTTACAGCTTCTGCTCACACTCACCCATCATCACCCTCCAGCCCAACCTCCTACTTTGAGTGACCTTTCCTGGTGTTTCCACTGTTCACTGTCCTTGCCCTGTGTCCTGTAAGACAGTGCAAGACCTTCTCCTGCTTGCCTTCCTCATGCCCTGCAGCAACAGAGCCTCCAGATTTGCTCAGTTCCCCAGTACAGCCAGCCTGTGCAGAACTGGCCCTGCGCAAGGTCAGTCCAAGGGATACCCAAGAACATCTTTTCAGACAGGCAGATTTACACAATTATGAAACCATCTCAGTCCCTGCAGTATCAGCATTGCCAGGAGGAACAGTCACTGAAGTGGGAACCTGCTCAGTGCAGGTGGTATCCACAGCCCTCAAAGTCACACTGATCTCATGCAGTTTCTCCCAGAAGATCACAAATAGGCAGATTTCCTCTAAGTCAGCAGAAGGTAACAGAATTGGCAAAGGCCCTCATTCCTCCCACCCTCTCCACTGACAGGCTTGAGGTTGCCCTGGCAAAACAACATCAGGATCTCTTTGCTCAAAGCTGTATTTTGATCCAGTGTCTCATTCTGGAAAATTACTGGATCATTTCCATGAAAGAAAGGGGTAGGGGAAGGGGAAAAAAAAATAATAACAAAATACACATCCACAACTTTTTCAGCTGACACTGAAGAGCAGAAAACTTCGTATTTCATGCTGGACACACCCAGAACAGGGATGTATAGAATCATAGAATCATAGAATCAGTCAGGGTTGGAAGGGACCACAAGGATCATCTAGTTCCAACCCCCCTGCCATGGGCAGGGACACCCTACACTAGATCACGCTGGCCAGAGCCTCGTCCAGCCTGGTCTTAAACACCTCCAGGGACTGGGCCTCAACCACCTCCCTGGACAACCCATTCCAGGGCTTCACCACTCTCATGGTAAAGAACTTCTTCCTCACATCCAGCCTGAATCTCCCCATTTCCAGCTTCATTCCATTCCCCCTAGTCCTATCACTACCTGAGATCCTGAGAAGTCCCTCCCCAGCCTTCCTGTAGGCCCCCTTCAGATACTGGAAAGCCACAATGAGGTCACCTGGGAGCCTTCTCTTCTCCAGACTGAACAGCCCCAACTCCTTCAGTCTGTCCTCATAGGAGAGGTGCTCCAGCCCTCTGATCATCCTCGGGGCCCTTCTCTGGACACGCTCCAGCACGTCCACATCTCTCCTGTAATAGGGGCTCCAGAACTGGACGCAGTACTCCAGGTGGGGTCTCACCAGAGCTGAGTAGAGGGGGAGAAGCACCTCCCTTGACCTGCTGGTCACACTTCTCCTGATGCAGCCCAGGATCTGATTGGCTTTCCGGGCTGCAAGCGCACATTGAGAGCTCATGTCCAGCTTCTCGTCCACCAGCACCTCCAAGTCTCTCTCCTCAGGGCTGCTCTCCAGCCAGTCACTGCCCAGCCTGTATTTGTGCCTGGGATTGCCTCGACCCAGATGCAGGACCCTGCACTTGGTCTTGTTGAAGCTCATGAGGTTGGCTTGTGCCCACCTCTCCAGCCTGTCCAGGTCCCTCTGGATGGCATCCCTTCCCTCCAGGGTGTCCACTGCACCACACAGCTTGGTGTCATCAGCAAACTTGCTGAGGGTGCACTCGATGCCACTGTCCATGTCACCCACAAAGATGTTGAACAAGACAGGTCCCAGGACTGATCCCTGAGGGACTCCGCTTGTCACTGGCCTCCACTGGGACATGGACCCGTTGACAGCCACTCTTTGGGTGCGGCCATCAAGCCAATTCTTTATCCATCTAGTGGTCCATCCATCAAACCCATGTGTCGCCAGCTTGGAGACCAGGAGGTGGTGCGGGACAGTGTCAAAGGCTTTGCTCAAGTCCAGGTAAACGACATCAGTTGCTCGCCCCTCATCTATTAATGCTGTCACCTGATCATAGAAGGCCACCAGGTTTGTCAGGCAGGATTTGCCCTTGGCAAAGCCATGCTGACTATTCCCAATCACCTCTTCACTATTCTTCTGAGTCATTAGTGCCTCCAGGAGGATCTGCTCCATGATCTTTCCGGGCACAGAGGTGAGACTGACTGGCCTGTAGTTCCCCGGTTCCTCCTTCTTGCCCTTTTTGAAAATGGGAGTAATGTTTCCCCTTTTCCAGTCTGTGGGGACTTCCCCAGTCTGCCATGACTTCTGGAATATAATAGAGAGGGGCTTGGCAACCTCATCTGCCAGTTCTCTCAGCACCCGTGGGTGTATCCCGTCGGGTCCCATGGACTTGAACACTTTCAGGTTCTTCAGGTGATCACGAACCTGAGCTTCACTTATGATGGGCAGTTCTTCCTCCCCGTCCCTGGCATCGTCTGCCATGACACCAGGAGTGTGGCTGGAGGCCCTTGCAGTGAAGACTGAGGTAAAGAAGTGATTGAGTACCTCAGCCTTTTCCACATCACTTGTGACCAATTCACCACTTTCCTTTCTGAGGGGGCCCACACCTTCCCTAGTCTTCTTCTTGCCATTAATATACCTATAGAAATTCTTAGTGTTCCCTTTAACCCCCTGGCTAGATTCAGTTCAAACTCTGAAGTATAAACTGTGAGCATGAGGACTTGAGGGTGAAAGCATCACTAGAAGACAAAAGCAGCTTCCTACAGCTTTGCACCAGCTCACGTAAGGCTGAAGACCCCTTTCTGTTGGCTATCAATGAGATCTTGTCTCGCTCCAGTGAGATGCGGGAGCCAACTGCCACAGTGTCCACAACATGTTGCAGACCAGTGCTGCTGGTCCTCTGTGTGCCTTTAGGGCCAGAGGGAACTTTGCTCCTGGCAAGCACTGGTGATACATTATTACCTTCCAGGTAAACAGAGGTAATTAAGCACTGTGGCACAACATCATCTTGTTACCTCACACACTTTCATGCCCAGCAGACCCACTCATGCACTGAGTCCAGCACTGCCCTGTACAGCAGCCAAGTGTCAGGATGCCTGACGGACTAGACTGCCAGACAGCCAGACACAAAGAAAACCCTTGCCTTTGGTGGTACCACCTAAATTAGAGTCTCCTCTAGCATCCACTGTTGACAGATCTGGATATTAAGTGGGACACAGACACAGTGTAATTTAGGTGAAGGTGATGCTATGGGGGGAAAAAAAAAAAAAAGACAGACGAGAAAAGAAAGGTATCATAGTATCAGTCAGGGTTGGAAGGGACCACAAGGATCATCTAGTTCCAGCCCGTATGGTTTTTGTTTTGGGGAGCATTTTTTGTGTGTGGTTTTTTGGGGGTTTTTGGGTTTTTTTTGGTGGGGGGGTTGTTTCGTTGTTTGAGTTCTTTTCGTTGTTTCTTTTGGGGTGGTTTTTCTGGTTTTTTTTTTTTCCCTCTCCAATATCTGCTCCAGATTTAGAGAGTGACCTTAAGTAAACTACTGGGGCTTTAGGACAGCCATTCACTTACTTCCAGTACAGTCCAGTACCTCGCAAATTATGGCTAGGGAAATTATGGTGCAGCATGAGGTGTACTGACAGACACTTCATCCCAGTGGTGTGCCCTCATCCCAGTCCGGGGCATGATCCAGGTGCCCTTATCCCAGTCCAGGGCATGATCCAGGTGCCCTTGACCACAATAGCTGCAAAGGGAGATGGCCAGGAAATGGCATCCCCCAACACAGGGGAGAATGCTGTTGTCCTCATCCCCACTATCGAATCGCAATCTCCACCTCCAATGGCTTCATGCCCTGCTCCTTCCAGCCCTCATTTGCCACCCTGCTTCACTGCAACACAAACACGCCCAATCCAGCACAGCGCTGTCCTCCAAGGCCAAGAAAATGTATTTTATCTCCTCTGAGAACCATCGTCACTTCTTCCAGGAATCACATTAAAGAAAAAAAATAAATTAAAAAAAATATCTCTGTTCCTCATTACAGCCAGGAACACTGAAATCCCACAGCACATTGCAAGCTTGCATATTTATATCTGGGCTTCAGAGCCCAGACAAAACACAGCCTACTAAGGAAGTAAAGTTAACCCTGATATTGCTGTGAGTTGCATTTTTACAGCCTCTGGATACCTAGGCAGTTGGGAGACCTTGGCACGTTATGAATTACTGCCAGAACTCTCTCAGCATTACAATACAATACAATAATACAATACAATACAATACACCAGGTTGAAAGAGACCTTCAAGATCATCGCATCCAACCCATCAACCAATCCAACCCACCTAAACAACTAAATCATGGCACCAAGCACCCCATCAAGTCTCCTCCTGAACACCTCCAATGAAGGTGACTCCAACACATTGCAAGAGCTGTAGAGCTCAGATGGATCATCTTCTAAGAAATAAAGGTGATCTTGTGAACGTGCAGGGAGCTGGGGGCTGCTCACCTCCTTCCTTAACACTGAGCAAGCCACTTTATTTCCCAGAGTCTAAGTGTTCCAGCAATCAAACAGTTTTGTTCGTTTACACTTGTTGAAATCCCTTCTTCCTGTGAATATTCAGAATTCACTTCACTTGCCTTTTCTTTGTAGTTTTGTTTTTGTGTGCTTGTTGTTTGTTTGGATTTTGGGTTGGTTGTTTGGGTTTTTTGTGGTTTGGGCTTTGTTTGAGGGTGGGGTTTTTTTGTTGTTGGTTTGATTTTGTTTCCTTTTTTTGTTGTCTTTTAATGGAGGAGAGGCGTATGTGAGCTAGAGGAGTGTCAGGGTGCAAAAAATACTTGGGTTCTCTCTGCAATATTTAAATGTGAAATGAAATATGTTAATTCTTAAGGCTTCATTTAAAACAAAACCAAACCAAAACCAACAACAAATCAATTGCTTACATTCTCCTCCCACCATAAACAATAATGTCCCCTGTTGCTCTTTGCCATGTAAGACTTTGGGCTAGATATTAAAGACTTCCATGCTGTCAGACTGTGAACAAAGGATAGCAAAACTAACTTTATCCTATTCTGCACCAATATTGCCTATTTGGAACGTTCTCTGGACAGCATCTACTACATGTCCTAAAAATCTCCTGCTTGGCCTAGGAACCCAGACCAGGCAGGAAATGTTAACGTGCCATTTTTTCATTCCTGACTTCCTTAAAACAGGCTGAAAACAGTCACATGGAAGTTCAGAGAGGAATGGTAAATGTCGCTTTCTCCCCTCTGTGTAAGAACTTCATAATGTACCTGCAGATAGAAGCTTTGTGTCTCAGGAGCTACATTACGGTACAGAACAGCCTTCTGAGCACAAAGCCTGTCTATCCTTTGAGACTTCAAGGCTACAGATCTTTACTGGTGCCTGAGGAAATACTACTTTTTAAGATAAAAACCACTTCAGGGTATAAAAAAAAATTCTAAGAAAAATGACAACAAAAGACTAAGTGTCTTGATGCATGAGAACAAACCACCACAAACACCTAATGTGACAACAGTGGGCAACACCCACTGCAACACAGAGAAGCATTTCCTGCTCTAGAGGCAGGTTCAGGCTTCCTTGCTGCTGCAAAGCCCACCAACATTAAATATTTAGCAATGGGTGCTATATCCGCTCTACCAAGTCACTTAGCTTTTCAGTATTCTCATTGTTCTATTTCTTGCCCAGAACTCTAATCTGTCTTTGTCTTTCCTCACACTGAAAGAAAAGCAGCAACTGCTGTGATGAAATTAAAACTGTACTTCTAAGGGGAATTGTCATTTTGAGTGACAATGTTTAAAAAAGAAGAAAAAAAAAAAAGGCCACATTTTAAAATTTGAAGCGCTGAACCAGAGGCACTCTTACTTTCTACAGGGCTTTCTTCATTCATTAATTCAGTCAAACAATCAGCTTTGCTCAGAATTAAAAAGAGCAAATAGCAAGAGAGGTGGCAAACTGAGGGCACACACCTTGCCAGCAAAGCTGTGAGGGGACTCGGTTTGATCAGGGACTCTAATATTGCAAGAGAGAGAGGTTAAAGCTGTCCTTCAGGCACATATCTGAAGACTCTCAGTATCCAGTCTGATCTTGCTGCAGCAAAACACCCTGACCTATGCATGATCACCTGCTCTTGAGAATCTCCACTAACTTCTCACAGGAGTCCAGAAGCATCAACAAAAGCAGCAGATCACTCAAACTCGTTGCAAGGCTTCAAATCCATCACCCCTGCCTGAAAATAAAGCAATCCATGCCTTGCCCTTTCACATCTGAAACCGGTATCCTGTAGCAAAGAGAGACATGTAGTGGAGAGCAGGTCTGAATCCAGGCCACCAACTATGCAACACCTGATGAGGCACCCCAATAGTATCACAGTCATTTGTTCTGAACAACACAAGCTCCAAAGATGGAGTTTTCCCAGAGGCACCAGATTCCCTTCAGTCAGAACCAAGGTACAGATGACACCCTGGGAGAGCACAGGGAAATGATACTCAAGAACACCACACTGGAGGACTGCAACAGCCCCCAGCCTATAATGTCCCCCTTCCAGGGTGCTCCCAGAAGTTTTCAAGAAGTGCTGAGGAAGATAACACTACTCAGAAACTGTCCACCTGGAAATGGTTACGGCCAAGGTTAGGAGCAGAGGAACAGCATTAGGGAACTTTAGCAGCACTACCTGCTTTAAACATTAGCAAAGCAGAAATTTTCCCTTAAAAGTTAGCTGAGATCTTGGATTATCTGCAATACACACAGGTCACCACAGGGAGAAAGGGAAGCAGGACACAAATGATTCACAACTGAACCACTGCTCCTGCTGTCCCCAGGGCTAGGCAGAGCTGAGTTGTCTTCCAACAGCTAGAGCTTTGCTTGGTCATACATGCAGCGCACTGCACAAGCTCCCATCCCCAGCTCCCCAGCTGACAGTATGCCTCACATCCACGGATGAGGAATGTCCACAGCAAAGGCAGACTTCTCAGAGAAGCCACTTCTCTTATTTTAAAAGGAGAAAGGGGCAAGGAGACAAAAAAGACAGACTAAAGGCATCATTACTGGGGGGAACAAAACACAAAAACACCCACAAACCACCAAAACAAAAAAACTCATATCCAACATTACTGTCCAAAGTAAAAAGAATAAGGAGAATTTAAAATCATCATTTTGATGACTTGGAAAAAAAAATCCCACTGTGTGGTAAATTAAATAAAGAAACTCAGAAAAGAAGGGACTGGGGGGGAAGGAAGAAAAAAATAATGCTAAAAAATCAAAAATCAATTCCTAAGTAATGCCCTGTGTTTGGCAGGCAGAATTCAGTCCTCACCTGCTCTCGAAAACAACTTGGAATGAAGCAGGTCTTGGGTCACTGAGGGAGATGGCTGCAGAAGAGGGTACTTCCCTCCACCCCCGCTGGGTGCCAGGGCCATCAGGACCCAGCACTGCCAGCAGAGACAGGGCTGTAGGGGTAATCTCCTCCAAAGGTAAGGGGATTTTCATTTTAATTTTGCACTGGTTGTTTTACACAGGAAATGGCAGCTGAATGAGAGGAGATAATATAATCATATCCAGCTTAGCACAGCAACAAATAGATCCAGCAGAGAAAACAGACAGGCAGGAATCATTTTGCTAGACTTCCCTTGCTTCCTATTGCTCCATCCTTTTCTCTTCCTGAAAAATTACACACATTTTCAACACATGAAGGAATAATACTTCCCTGCCTCAAACCAGCAGGTTAACACTGATGGCCAGAAGAGCCATTTGGAAACCTACAAAGGACTAACCTCTTTCCAGCTCTATGTTTCCTATCCTGCCCTATACACAAATGCTTCTATCAGGCACATCAGACCCTCCACAAGAGTGCCACCTATGTCCCCCATCCCTGCCCTGAGTAAGCAAAGCCACATGAAAGACTTTTGGTCAAAAAGACATTTGATCAAGCAAAAAATCCCAGCCACTCCCAAAACTGAAGAAACAACAAGCTGCCTACACCCCTGGGACTCTCTGTTTTGTGTAAGTTTTCTAAGGCAACAAAACAATCCAGGCTCAGGTGGACCTACCATCCCAGTGTTTCGTGCTAGTTGTTTGGACTATGATTTTTTTTTTCCTTTTCTTTTCTTCAACCCCCCCCTCTTTAGCCACTTTTAAGGCTTTGACTTCACTGAAATTAAACGATGGTGGCTGAGACACTGTGAAATCACCTGTTCCCATAAAAAGAACAACTGGCTTGGAATAAATCCTCTCTGAGATGAATAATATTTGGCAGTGTGAGGACCAGCAGTAGGCACTGACCCTCTACCATCTCTCAGTGGAGCTCTCAGAAGTGTTTCAAAGGAAGATGCCTCTCACTCACCAGGCTGACTCTTCTATACTACCCATCTGTGCACATGGTCTACTAAAAGCAGTGAGGCAAGAGCTGCTGGACAAAACGTGTGGGTGTCTTGAGGAGCCTTTCTGCAGACACTGCCATGTTGCCCTTTTTACCTGCTGGAGACTGGCTGGTTTTCTGCATCACCACGTCATCACCGCTGAATCCTGTTCAGAGCAGGAGACACTCTGGAGTTACACATTTAACTATTCATGAATCACAAGAAATGGCAGACATCCTGAAAAAAAATCATACTCCTTGAAACTCCACACGGGTCTATGTGCTACCCCAACAGGGTCTAATGTAAACCCAACTGTTGTTGGGTTTCCTGCATACCCATAGACACACACAGGTTCAAGTGGTCTCTGCCATGTTAGCCACAACTAACAGGAAGGATGTGGAAGTGGCTGCCCTCCAGATTAGGACAAACAAGTCAGAAGTCACTTTTTGTGTGTGTGCTTTCAAGTTGTGAATTATTCTCAGACTTTTAAAAAAACATAATAAAATTTCAAACAATTCTAAGCCTGCATGTTTCCAGAAAAACAAACAAACAAGCAACCCACAATGAAACAAAACAATAAACCCAAGCCAACACATAAAAGCAGAATAAAACATGATATTGTCAAACAGACCTCTCTGATGGATGCCTCCACTATTAAATGACTGGGAGGAGTCAGTATCTGGAATCAGGTTTGCCCTGTCTATTCTTGGAAACTGTAAATGTGACCACATATGGAAATAACCAGCCAACTCCCCCCCCCCCAAGATCTGTCTTTGATCTTCCTATTCAGTAAGTGCACACATTCTCAACAATAACTGAGGAAAGAGAAGTAAAATATTTCAACATTTCCCACTTTCCTCAGAAAGCAGCAGTTTTTCAAACATTTAATTTCTCCACCTCTCTCACCTTTGAGACCTTATTAGCAATGTTTGAACAGCTTAGCTACTAGCTCAAGTTTGAAGAACACTCTGGATTTATATTCAAAGCCCACTGACCCTGGATCAACCAACTTTAAACAGCCAAGCATGATACGTTGTATGTGGATACAAACTAGGATGCAGGTCAGAAAAATTCTTCTCTTCCCTTCATGGGTTCTATCACAGGCAACAGGCAAAGCCAATTTCTAATATCCTTTTCACCCCTAAAACACATGACCTCTGGACCCGCAAAAAGTGCTCCAGGCCTCCCTAGCACACCTTTGCAGTCTCCCTGTACTCTGGTTACAAACAGAAAGCTTTTCCCAAATTAAGTTAATGTTGGAGGGGAAATTTCAACCCACCACAGACTTGAAAACGTAATCTTCACGTTGCCCTGTCAAAGGTACAGGTGTAGGCAGTGTCTCCCTTAAATAGAAAATAGTCTCTTAATATTTTATGCATGGATAAATGTGAGAGCAGTTCCTAGACCCCAAAGCTGAGACCGGGCAGAGAACAGGCATTCTACTTGACAAATAAAGAACTGGAAGTTGTAGTGATACTATGTAGCCTGCCCAGCTTTACATGGTAAATAAGCTTCACTGGGAAAAGGAACTCTGGTGGTCCCGGCCCTGATGCAGTGCCAGGGTGTGATAATCCTCATCATCTCCATCACTTCAAGACATTTCTTAGGAGTCCAAGTCTCCAAGGTTTTCTGTCCATGTCTCCCTCCTAACATACCTTCTGCAAGTGGGGTTACACCTTGCCCACAGTCCCTAGGACTAAGAGCAGCCCCAGCTGCATACAGGGAAGGACATCTGCAAACCCTGCCACCATGTCCACAGGGCTCAGGGCACTGCTGTGGAGGATAATGTCTCCCAGCAAAGCTTTGCTGGGCCCTCAGGTGTGACTCAGCTGATCACTTCTGTAATCAGCACAAATGCTTTAAAGGCTACAGCCATCCTGAGCAGAGTATTCTGGGGTGTAAACCAAAAGCTTCATCAGCTCCTCTGATACAGCAGCTCTGATCCAGCAGCTCCCTAGGATCCAGCAGCTCCCTAGGATCCAGCAGCTCCCTAGGATCCAGCATGCACCAGGCTACTAGCTCAGCACAGGCAAGGCAGCTCCCCAGAAGGGTCCAAGCAAAGCACAAGCTTGTCTGCCAACCTGCATTCGATAAACAAAGGGAGGGACACTTACAGACCTGGGCACAAAATGTGATCTAGGGGAACTGCTAGGCTTCCTGAGAAGCCTTGAATCAAGCACCCCTCCAGCCCATGTCCCACTGACATTCAAGATGGACCACAGCAGGGTGGGCTGCCCATGCTGCTGCCCTCAGCACAGCCTTCATGCTGAGCAATCAGTTTCTGGGGCAGAGAAAGAAAAAGCATTAGAAGTCCAGATCCCCCATGTTGCAGGTAAGAGAGAGTAGAGCAGATCATGCTTCAATTCTTGGTTTCTGTACAGAAAACACTCCCTAACAAACACAGCTAAAACAAGTAAGAACTATGACAAAGAAAATAATCTTTTCCTGAGCCCCATCCCAAATTTTCTGGGTTCCTTCAGCACAACTCATATCTATGCCCATAGCTAGTATTCCAATAAGCAACATGGAAATTAAAAACATCACACTATAAAAGATAGTTACAAACAACAAAAATTACAGCTGCCTGGATAGTCTTTTTTCAGGGCATCTGTCACACTAAAAACTTCTAAGTTTCCTGTGCAAAGTGAACTTGGGAAACTGAAAAGCACATGAAGTAGATGGGAATCATTATGGAATCAAAATCATCCAGATGTTTTAAACGTATTCTGCTTTAGACATGCTCTACACACTCCTTAGTTTGCCTTTCAAGAGGCACCCAGGTGAAAAGTACAAGTGACAAAACCAATTTGTTTGAAGGACAACTTCAGATAAATAAACCAGAGCAAGCACAAATCTGCTTCCTGGATCCAAGATCAGTGCAGCAGCAAACATGCACAGCATGAGCTGATACTAACAGTCCTTTCCAGATTTCCCGTCACTCGAGAAACAGCACACGGCCTGGGTGAAGAATGTCATTCACTTACACACCACTGATGGCAAGAATATACACCAGAGTCCAGCTTCTAATAGAAACAAAATAGAATAGAAAATAATTCCCTTACCTTCTGTGAAGCTGCCTGTAAGAGTTATGACGACAAACACTTTGCCTTCTGGCTCCAAATCCACCTGAAAAAAAATAAAGAAACATTAGAAGATGCTTTTTCAGCATGATAAATGCTACCAACATCTCATAACGTATGGAGATCTATACATATTTCTCATACACACCCTTAATTCTACACAAAGCAATCAAGCATTCATGGCTCAAATTGTTCAGCACTTCTAGGAAAAATAAGGAATCAAGTTCCTTATTTTTTTTTAATGGAGCCCTGAATGTGGAACAATTGCCATCCTGCTAGAGGAAATAAAGATTCAAAGGGAAAAAAAGAAAGGAAAGGAGTAACATCAAACACATACAATTCTCTGAATAGATCCATGGGCATCTGTTTGGTGAATTGTATGCACATTTTCTCCCTGTTATTTCTTAGCTCATTGAAACCAAGTCTCAAAATATAATCAGTGCTGGGATAAACATTAATTTCTTACATAAATCACCTTTTGGCTTTAGCCATAGGAAATAAAACACTGCTAGTGCTGTTACCTAAGGATCTATTCTCATTTAATCTACATTAGATAGAGATATAGAACTCAATTTCAGGGCTCAGAGATTCATTCCAGTGTTGGTCAATCTGTCCTTGAAAGAAGGTATTTCTATTTTGATAAGTGGATTTTTCAATTTTTGTTATGCTTTGGGGTTTCTTTGAGGAGTTTTGTTCACCAGTTTTTAGCAAAACACACAGCTAAGGATCCCTGAAGTTTGAGTCAGGCTGTCACACAAATTTCCCCATAAAAACTAAAACAACAAACAAAGAAGTCACCCCCCACACACACACACCCCTAACTGCAAGGTTAAAAATCAGTGAAGAGGAGCTTAACACCTCATGGGCATCAGTAATTTGTGCTGAACAGAAATTCTGAAGATAGAGCATTCTGGAGGAATGACTCAACATGATTATTCAAGCCCTCTCTGTTCCCGTACAGCCACCTTTACTAGCTCTGGCAGAAATAGAAGCATGTCTTTTACATCAGCAACACTGAGTTTCATCACAGAGGTGCTTGGAATTTAATACACTTGGGTATGCACTGGCTGCAAAGTACAAAACTATTTCCCAGTCCTGAAAGAAAGGACGATGAGCCCAGGTTCTATCTTCCAACACACAATGTATGCTGCCAACACTTTGATTCCTCCCCAGTGTTAATACATAACATATCACTCAGATCTCTAACCCTAAACACCCAGAGCAGCAGCACAGGGCCCACCACTAACCAACCCAACATCTGTCTGTGGTTTGCAAAACCCAGCCAAGCACCAACTGTCTTTTAAGAGAATAGCATTAAGAAAAAGAAAGCTGAACTCTCTATATGTAAGGAAGGAGCCAAATAGCCATGCTACAAATGGACAGAATGTATCTGCATGGCTGAAAGCAGAAGAAGAATTTGTCCAAGGTGGACTTACTCTGCAGTGTTAAGGTAGAGCAGAGATTACTGCTGGCACTTCCACTTGGAGGGATGCTAACTGCAGCTTCACTTACAAGACGCAAGAGAAAGCATCATCTAGGGTAAGTGAGGAGGAAGTAGAGACAGCAGAGACCATCACCATACATTTCCCCAGCCTATGATTTGTTACAGAAGTAAAAAATTGGGGGGGTTAATTGTTGAGAATTTGCTAGCATGAAGAGACCAATTATTTTTCAGAGGAAAAAAGTATAGAATAGAATAAACCAGGTTGGAAGAGACCTTCAAGATCACCACATCCAACCCATCATCCAACACCATCTAATCAACTAAACCATGCAACCAAGCACCCCATCAAGTCTCCTCCTAAACACCTCCATCATCACTGGAGGTGTTTAGGAGGAGACTTGATGGGGTGCTTTGTTGCATGAAAGAAAGATAGGCTGAGATAACATCCTAGGCCCACAACTCACACAGCTCTATTGACAGGATACCAAACTGGGAATGTGGAATCACTTAGGAAAATACTAACAAAATGTTGATATTACGGATACTGTGTTTTCCACTGAAAACAAAAACCCACAAACAAACCCATCTCACAGGGAAAATTTAAACTAAATATTTAGCTTTGAGTCAATACTGACTTTCATATTTCCTTGGGCTGCTTTCTACACTGGCTTTAAGAAGCTGTGCTTGAATAGCCCTCTCCATTAATATGGCAGACATTCCCAAAAAACCCACTCCAACTCCGGTGATATCATGCATCATTTTTGCCTACATTTCAGTCCACTGGAGAGATACACAGCTTTGTACACAGCTATGCTTTGAAGCATAGTCTTCAACAACAACAAAAAACCCCACATATAATATTTTAAATATCTATATATATAAATAGTCACTCAACTTGATTAATGGGATATCACTAATTCTGATTTCATGGTAAAAGCCTTAAGTTTTCCATATCATTCCTCACTCCTAACCATTTCTCTGTCAATCTCCATACATCAGACTCCTACCTTCACATACACAAAGAGGATCCTTCCTCCCTTCTCCTGACTTACTCTCCAATGGGATACAGAACATACCCTGCACTAGCTCTAATAGCTAAGGCTTCTCAAGACACAAATGCTTTGACCAAGAACAGGAGATTCAAGAAAAACTTCATCCACCTTCTACACAGCACAAACCAAAGCTGGTCCAGACTCTGTGGCACACCTTGCTCTCCACCACTGCAAATGGGGTTCCTCTGCCCAGGGGAGCAGTGTCTCACAAACCAGACACAAAATAAACCTGAAAATAACATCAGGAGATTTATGAGAGTTATAAAACAACATCTCACCCCTCCAGGCTCCAAATTTGAAGACCAGTCAAATCCTCTACACCGACTTAGCAGCTGTGCTCACATCATATCACAGCTCAAGAATACCCAATAATGAGAATCTAGCTACACTCAAAATCTTCTCACAGCACATGTACACAGGACATAATGAAAAATTACAGCTGAAAGGCTCCAAAACTGAAGCCCCAGCATGGCAGGAGCTGCTGAAATTTTGGCACACCAGCACACCACTGGATACAAACCGATGGTGAAATCATAGCCTATACAAGGTTAGATCAGACAGGCTCAAGTGTTTCTCTGATAATTTTAATTCCACTGAATCCTAACAGACCACTGGTAAAAGTCTCATTTTCAGATCTGCTGTGGCCTCCTTTAAAGGTGAAATTTCACCAGCTAAGCATCAGCCAACACAATATCTGAGATCAGCTCCCAGATATGTGGAACACACCTGAAACAGAAAATAATCTCTGACCTAGAAAGCTAAAGGGAAAATCTTTTTCCCTAGACCTGCCCTCTTACAAGCTTGCCCTCAAACAACTGAGCAGCTCACACACAGCAACATACATGTGCTTCCTCTCATCTTTGCACAGATCACCATCCCCCAGCCACACATCATGGAGAGACATTGTGCTGGTGGCTGTTAACTCCTGTGAGCTTCTCACACTTGCTGGGCAACAACCTATGATGCAGCAGATAGATGCTCACACGCTGAACTGGCATGCACACCAAGCAACTTGCTCAGCACAGTCCCCAAGGATAACCTCAGCTGTCCTTGCGGCTTAACACCCCACATTCCTGCTCCTGCTTTACACCTTCATAACTGCCTTCACGCTTCGCAATGCAGCTATGGCACATGATTTGTCAAACAACTGCAGCTACACCTGACTGGATGTGCTTCCTCTCATCTTTGCACAGATCACCATCCCCCAGCCACACATCATGGAGAGACATTGTGCTGGTGGCTGTTAACCCTGTGAGCTTCTCACACTTGCTGGGCAACAACCTATGATGCAGCAGATAGATGCTCACACGCTGAACTGGCATGCACACCAAGCAACTTGAGCACAGTCCCCAAGGATAACCTCAGCTGTCCTTGCGGCTTAACACCCCACATTCCTGCTCCTGCTTTACACCTTCATAAACGCTTCGCAATGCAGCTATGGCACATGATTTTGCAAACAACTGCAGCTACATTTGGCATGTAGAAATACACCCACAACCATCTGAATCCAGACATCCACAAATGAGAAGAGTGGCGCAGATAGATCTACTTCTCCCTCAAAAGAACACGTTCCTAATATAAGCCCTTCTTCAATCTCTTCAGCCACTAAAGAACTTTTGTCACTAGCACCTACTTTCACAGACCAAGAGGACTTATCACCATGCTCTGTTATTTAAGAAGATTTGAACACATCAAAAGCAAGCAGCAGCCAAAAGACTGGTCTTCCATCCTTAGAAGGGATAACCCTATCTAGCAACAGCTGGCTGGTGGCCCAGGCCTCTACTGCTCCCTGGCAAGGCTACAGTGATGTTAGCATCTCCCAGCATCAGTGAGCACCCTCAGGACCCATCCTCAGAACATGGAGGGGGTAACACAGGTACCATGCACATGCCAAGTTTCTTTCTCACTTTCCTTCCCAGCATTAACTGTGGCTGCTTAAAGGCAAAACCCACTGCTTTTACAGAGAAGCAGAGCCCACATTCTTCTTGACAGAATTATTACAATCCAACTGCAATCAGTTTGGCCAGCAACACAACTGATCTTGATCTTCTTTCTCTGAGAAAGCAGGAGAGGCTCAGAAACTCCACAGACTGAAGGCAGCACAGATGATATTAAGGGGGAGCTCCTATATAGCAATGCAGGAGATAAGCAATGCAGGAATGTAAACATCTGTATGTATTAATACTCTAAAAGTAACAAGTACAGAGAAAAGCTTCTAAACGCCAAGATCAGTTTGACACAGGGTACTTTTAGGGAACTGCAGAATTCTGCCTGGAAGGTTTTGTATCAGAGCAAGAGATGTGCCACAGCGTGAAAAGTGTTGCTGTATTGAGAGAAGCAAAGTAGTAGTCTGAATTTATACACATACACCATATTGCAAATGCTATGAGGTCCACTGACCCCTGAATAAATCAACTAAACTAGGAGTGTGCAACACCATACCACTGGTGCACATAGCAGTAAACAGCAATACAATACAACAGAATAGAATAAACCAGGTTGGAAGAGACCTTCAGGATCACCACATCCAATCCAACCCACCTAAACAACTAAACCATGGCACCAAGCACCCCATCAAGTCTCCTCCTGAACACCTCCAATGATGGTGACTCCACCACCTCCACAGACAGCCCATTCCAATGGGCAATCACTCTCTCTGTATAGAACTTCTTCCTAACATCCAGCCTAAACCTCCCTTGGCACAACCTGAGACTATGTCCTCTTAATCACGCTCCCCTTTCTCCATCGCTTTCATCCTCAGCCTGGTTCCCATGAGAACAACCGGGAGGAAAAACATTGGCTTTCTGGCTGTTTTAGAGGTAACTTGGCCAAGTTTTAGCTAACTGGGAGAGGGAAGTGTGCTTATCAGTGCTATAAAGCTTTTAATCACTGCCCTCCTCTAGTTCAGGGAAGTAGAAGACAGCACGTGTCTCCATAGCACAAAGGGTGGGCAATATTAACAGTTGGAGCTCAGGAACCTCCTTTGTATCTGTAAGAGCAACACTGGATTTTGGCCCAGAGCAAAGCATACACTTTAATTTCTGTTGAACTTTGCGGCCATACCTAAGAGAAAATAAACACTGGAGGATTTTGGCAAACAAGCTGGAAACGAGCAGGTGAGGACTGATGAGTTCAGCCACGGTTTCATTACACTTCTATTGTGAGACACACAACTTCAGCAGCAAGGCTGCACACAGGGTTGAGGAGGACTTCACTCATAATTCAACTCACTCACATGGTGCCCCATGCCTGAACTTGCTGAGATCGAGCAGCTCTGCGTGACTTCAAAGGCAGCTGCAAGGGATTGGTTTCCCACAAGGAGGGGCCCCAGTCAACCACCTCACACACCTTCTCCAGAAAAGGACTGTACTAACACCACTCCTGACAGCTAGGCAGGGGTTATTTACTCACCTTCTCTGCACTACAAAAAAAAAAAAGACAAAACCAAAAAGAAAAATATATATAGTTTGGGAGAACATAAAGGAACAGATGCAGGGAGAACAATACAGTGCTCCTTAATCATATGCAGTTGCACTATAATAAAAACTGGTTGCACATGATTCATCAATGGAAGAGGGTTGGAAAACAAATTCATAAGGAGGGTAATCTCTCAGGCAACATATCAACACCCAGCTGAAGCATCCAGTGAACTTGAAGAGCAGGTATAGTCAGTCAGCTTCTGAGAGAGCCTGGCATGCCTCTGAAAAACTCACTGAGGATGAGAAGAGGCAGATCCATAAGGTGGCTGCCTGACCATGAGTCGCTCACTCTCCAAAATGGAGATAAGGTGAACTAGGTTGAGTTCCAGCATGAAGAAGCCCCTTCAACACTGCACTGGGCATGAACAGTAATGTTCACAAACACAAGCTTACAAGATTTCTTCCTCCCTTCCCCACAACAGATAAATCCAGTCTGGCAAGCTTGATCTGAAGTACACTGAAATCAGTGGGAATCTTTTTATTGTCTTTGGATCAGACACAAAAGACAACTGCACTTACCCTGGAGCCCAGAAGATCCTTTCTCCCATTGCTGTGCTGTCCTTTTCTTCCCTGCAGGCACAATTAATAAGTATCCTAGAAGTACAACCTTTTTCAATGCTGACATGGCTTCAAAAACAGAACAAGCCAGACACTTGCAGTGAATAAAGCAAATATAAAAGCTACCTGGGGAGTTAATTAGCTTAAACAAGGAGCTGTATCTTTCTACTTCCTACACAATTTTTAAATTTAATTAAGAAAACTGCATGTGTAATCAGTCACTTGCAGAAGCAATTCCCAAGGCCCTGCTCAGTATTAAGTCTGGACCAGGGTAAAGCTTGTTTTTTCACATGCCTCTAGTTATTTCTTTTATTATTTTTTTTTCTCTTGTTTAAGCTCCTAACAGATCCTACCTATGGAAGGTCAGACCTTTCTGCATTTTAATAAGGTAGCACCTCCACCTGAGCATGCCTTTGCCAGACAGGTCAAGCAGCAACTTCCTCAACTAAATACATGGTGTCTGGATTCATCAAGACTGTCTTGTACATTTTGAGGCTGACAGTCACCTGTCTATCAAGTCAAGCACCTTTGAAAAATCCTTAGGGTTCTCTAGTACAAAGGGGATTTTGCATTTCCAGGCCAACAGATTAATTTTTCCTACAAATGCACAGCATGCAGTATTTAAGATTCAAATCAGTTGCCTTAAAAGTGAAAAGTGACATCTTCTCCTTCCTGAAAAGTAACCTGTACCTCAGGTACCAAAACCAGATGCAGGCAGTTTCTCAATGGCCTGTGGCAAGGTCCATGCATTGGACACCACAGGAGATGCTATATGGTGAATGGCAATGACCCCATCCCTTGTCCCATCTAAGCTTTGAATCTGGTGCTGCCAAAGAGAAGCATTTCCATCTTCACTCCAAGCTTTAGTTTGGATGCCAGCTCTCAAACACAGCGTAAGAACAGGGTGGCACAACACTGTGGAAGGGCTGCCAATCCCACCTCCAGGTCCAGGCACAGAGGGAAATTCACAGAGGAAAGGCCTTGCAGCACACTGATTCCAGCTGTAGATGCATAGTTAGACCAAGAGACAGCACCTGCTTCCCTGGAGGCCAGCCTGGCCATCTCCTGGGAGGGAACAAAGTTCCAAAACTCCCTCCTGCAAGTGACGATAACTGTCAAAGTTTCAGGGGGGAAAAAAAGAAACCTTTCCAACAACAATTACTGCTGTGAGTTGACACTCTGGAAGCAAATGCACAAATGGGTGGAAAGTAAGTCTCTCCTGTAACTCCTACAACCAGTTATTCCGGCTATTATGGCAATATTGTCATTCTAATTTTTTGTTCCAAGACATCTGTTTAAAATACTACTTTTGTTTTCAGTCAAGCTGCATAATTATAAGCTGTGTACCAGCCATGAACAGTCATGCGTAACTAATGACTCTTGGCCAATGCTGCACTCTTTAATCAATTTTAGTCTGGTTTCATCCAAGAGATTACCCACCTCAACAGGAGATTTGCTCAGATAGAAAGATCAAGGGCTGCAACAAGATTTATTTGTCCTGTGAAAATCCCTGCCGCAAAAAACCCACTAGAAGTGCTGCAAATGAAATATAGATAAAAAAAGAAAGTTTCAAATCTTCAAACTCATGAAATTTTCAAAAGCGTGAGCCAAAGCATGCTCCTACTGAGCTACACCAACTCATACTGCTTTTGAGAAATTCCACCTCTAAAACAGTGAACAATTTATGAGCAATAGTTGCAGGTGGCTGCTCTAGAGCGTATTACATTAATAAATAAAATTAGGGTTATAAAATAAAAAAAAAAAAAAAAAAAAAAAAAGAGGGACACAATTGGTTCAGGGTCTATTATGTTTTTGTTTTCCTTATAGGTTTTTAAAGAAAAACAGCTACTCTCTAGAGAGATTTCTGAACTCTTCTTTTTCCTGAGTTACATGGCAGGGGGAGGGAATTCAGCTGCCCATTTATCAGCCTGTCTGTACTGAAGTTTCTCAAAGACCAGGCATTCACCCCAAAAGCACCAACACTGAGCAAGAACCTGTTCCTTCAGAAATTTAAATGAAACTCAAAATGAAACAGGGCACAAGAGAGTATCCAAGAATCTCAAGCACACACTGGAGTCTGAAACAGAAGAGGGCTTCCATCCACAACTCCAAAACAAGCATGAGGCTAGAAATAACTAGGGTGGTAAACATGAAAGAGGACCAGACCCTAGCGGCAAGACTGTCATTTCTGAGGGCAAAGAATATGTCATGCATGGGACAAGTCTGCAAACCAGCCACAAACAGCAAAGCTGATGCTGAAACTCCCACCTCACAGCCTTCCCCTCTCAATTCAATGTCAGCCATGCTGCGGTGTGTGGCTTCCTGCCCCACACAGCTCCTGCAGCAATCTGCTGTGGCCAGAAAACTCCTGTGCAGTGAGGCAAGGTACGCTGGTGGAGCAGCACTACCATGATAGAGACGCCTGGAACGCCAAGGTTTTCCCTTTTGGGCAAAGCCTTGGGGAACAGATAGGAGAAATGCAGCAAAAAACGTCTCAGAACCAACTTCGCACCCAGGAGACATCAAGTCACAATCATCTCTGCTTTGTTTTCCCACCTGGTTGACAAATGGGATCTCATTTGCTCTAGTTACTGTGCATGGTGACCAGGCGAGATGTCAGGCAGCGAGCAAAGGCTGCTCTGACTGCAGAGAGCAGGGGCAGGACACCACATCCTGGAGGGCCTCTCAACACCTCCATGCCACCTCCCACCACCACCTTCCCACAGCCTGTACATAGACCATCTGAAACCAAAATTGCACGGGCAGGACGCATTCTGCTTTTCCCTACCACGCACACATAAAAGCAGAGCTAAGCTGCGCTGCACACAAATTGTTAAACACACCTCTTGCTTTATAACACCGTGCCAAATACCACCATGTCCAGTTCATCACTGGATTTTCCTCCTAACCTTCATCATATGGTGGTTGGTGTTTTTTTTTCCACAGGCTACTTTCATTTCCTACCAGGCAGATAGTGACATCAGTGCAGGACCACTAAATTAAACAATGAGAAAAGCAGGTCTTAATTTTCTGCTGTTTGACTACTTGATTACAGCAAATAAGCCCATCCACCCATTCAGTAGTTGGTATCAGGCTATTGGCTTTGCATATGCAAGGTATGGAAATCTGCCTGCAAAACACCTATATATTTGGCACAAGTAAGAAGGGTTCAGACTGGGACAGAATCTCTGCTTTTGAAAGGACTTAGGAGCTTTCACAAACAAGAATCTTCTAGTTCCATTCAATGCACAGTAACAAAAGGCCAATAAACCTCAACAACCAGTTGTTACCAACAAAACAAAAATGTTTCAACAGCTGTAGAGCCTGTTGCTCTTTGCACTCTGGCCAGCTCACGTTTTAGGTCTCTCACCAAGTGCACAACATGCAGTAAATGCCACTTTCTAAGATCTTTGAGTTCTGAAGATGATCAACAAACATTTTTCATCACACATTAACTCACTATAACTTGGCAGAAAAACCAGGAAGTTATGCCAGTTTTGCTGTTTACAGCAGTAAAGAAATAAATCACTGAGGGATGCAAAGCAGGCAAGTTGGTAGCACTTCCCGTTTGGAATCTCTCCAAGGGCCATGGCAATGAGTAAACCACTAACTAGCTGAGTAAAGCAGCAGCTCATCTTCACGTTGATGCAACGTTCCCCAATAAGGAAAGAGCAGGGGAATGCTAGCAAATGCTAGCAAGAGAGCTGATGCACCAGTCAGTGCATACCACAGACCTAAGCTTTACCCAGAGAGAAACCGAATGTGCACAAGTGGAAATACAGAAGGAAAAAAAAAAAAGAGGGGGCAGAAAAGTAATAACAATGCTCTCCATCTTGAGAAGTCTTCCAAGGCACAGCACTCACCTGCAGTTTTAATTAAGCTTATTAACAAATGAAGCATGCTTATGAATCATTCACTGTATCACGGTTTAAGGTTCTGTGTTGGGAGACCACAGAACTCGGTGGTGGCCCATCATCACTGCACAGCTACAGCAGGAGAACATTGGGTGACTTCAGAGGAAATCCCTGGGTTGTACAACAGACAGGGCCCTCAATATCCTGTTCATGGATCCAAAGCAAGGAATTGTGGGCCCCTATACCAGAAGCACTAGTCAGCAGAGGAGACACTGCAGATGTTTCCCCAGCACTTTGCTCATTTACTTGCATTGTTCTCCAGCATTCCTTGCTGCAAAATATTTTGCTGTTATTCATAGGTTTTATTGCATAATCTTGAACTTCTGTGAAGTTCATATTCAAGTCTCCATTAGGTGTGTCACTACTTCTAAAATATCCTCCTACTGCATATAATTAATTTGGTGTACTGCTGCTTTTCCATTTTTGTCTGATAGTATGCTCTTTCTTTCTAAAACTGGGCCACAGCTGATGAGATCATGAACCATTAAAGCCCATTAGTTCTCCAGACAGAGAAATTTGATGCATTCTACAATCCAGGCAGAAAGGAGAAAGGTCATAACTTTCCGCTACCTCAACCCTTTCTATCAGATACTCACCTTTGAAGAACCAAATCTCATCTTTTTAATACCAGTTTAAAAAGTCAAGTCCCAGAGGTATAGCAAAAGGCAAGCTGCCAGAAATGTCCAGCTACCAATTGTGCTTGATCATTACTAATAGGTGCTGTAAAATAAACAAGGATCCCAGAGTGAGATATGAGGTACATCTTGATGCCTGCAGCTTGACAGTAAGAAACTGGGGTTCTGCAATATAAAGATTCACATGCAAACCAAACACCACGCAGAGAGCCTGATTTGCAGGCACATAGAGTGTTCTTCCCCGAGTGTTTGAGTGTTGAAAAGGTCTGTACTTAGTAGAGGGCCTTGCAATACCCAACACTACTCTACTTGGCTGGCAAATGTTGTGTGTGCTGCACGAGGTGCCAACAGCTATTTGTCCTCATCATTGCTCACCTATCTCAGCCTGATTTCCAGAGCTGCTGCAGCACTATACCAGAGACAGCTGGAACCTCAAAACATGGATAGTAGGACTAAGGGAACCTTCATGCCAGGTAGGCCCACAGTTCTTGCTTTTACTTCGGGAAGCTTCCTACGCAGGCTGCCATCTCTTTGTTACAACCTGGTATCACAGCTCTATCTGTCCTAAAGGCAACATAATGCCTGAAAGGAACCGTACATGAGAGATCACAGACATCTCCTTTCCAACCAAAGACTGTAAAGCCCCCTGGCTTTATAGACAAGGAAAGCAATGTGTGGGGATGACAGGAGCACAGCTAGAAACTGCTTGTGCTCTTCAAAAGCCGGACTTAGTACACGGCACAGCAGGGACATCACCTTGAAAAGGCACGAGGAACACTCTGCAGTACCCATGAAAGAAAGGTGTGCCAGGATCACACAGCAGCCTGGACATCAAAATGAGTCAATTGCTCTACAGTGCCAGAACCCAGCACTCTTTTCAGTGGCTAAAAAGCCTTGCATTAAGTGTATGGGGCAGGGGGAGGCCACACATATTAATCTGGGAGTGGTGGTGGTATGAACAAAATCAAGTTCTCAGCAATATTTCTGGCAAAACATAAGATTTCATAGAATACATCTCACTGGCATGCCAGTCTGTAGAACTACATCTCCCACCATGGATATCTCCATTTAAAGCCTTAACTGCATTACTCATTTTTAGTGAGGCTACAAAAAGGAGGGATTTATCCCAGCAACTTTCAAAACCCAAATCATGGCATGGACTGTACCACCATGGAGCACCTAAGCACCTATGCTCTGACCATTCTTTCCAGATCCTGAATTAATCACAGTGACTTCTTTCTTCCTCCTCTCAGTTCCTCACCTGGCAGTTTCTTAACACTGAAACTATTAAGGACTAACATTTACACCCAACTAGTATCAACCCACCAGATCTGCTCTCACACTCCATACTGCAAGACGATCTGTCGAATGATTTGAGACAGAAGGATGAAAAACAAGCTATCAAATATGGGTGGTGTCTCATAGGAGAGAATCTGCTGGGACACAGGGAAAGATGGCAAGGAAAGTTAAAAGTACTTCAGCTCTCACACTAACCCCTCTCCCATTCCCCACCAACACCTATGGGATTGTTTAACACCCCTGGTACACACACACCAGAACGTCATGTAAAAGCAGTAGCAGTTTCTGGCCGCATTGCCAATTAGATATTTCTAAAGGTACAAAAAAGGAGTGCCAAGGCATGCACTCCTCCAGCATTCCTGAAAGTATGATGCTTGCTCCTGGTGTCCAGATGCTACTGCTCATGTCTCCACTGTAATCCTATGAGATCCAGCATTGGGATTCACAGTCAAGCCTTCATGAAGCAAAAAGAATGTAGGTTGGGATCCAGTATGCAGCTGGCAACACCCAGAAACGACACACCACTGCCAACATTACCTCTGCCAAGTCAGATCATATCCTAGTTGTGCAGTGAGTTTTGTTTATGGGTTTGGGGTTTTTTTTGTTGGTTTGGGGGGTTTGGTTGGGTTTTTTTTTAGTAGAGGTGGGAGGCTCTTCATTGACATGGGTTATGTATTTGCATAGAAAGGATTAGGAAAAAAACAACAACAACAAAATCTCCAGATGCTGAAGCCAAGCACTGTAATAAGAGACAGACTGTCCAAGTCCAAGAAATTTTCAGTCTCATTAAGTCTGTGATTACAGTTTTCCTCATCTACCTCATGAGAGAGATGATCTCATGACCCACTTGTGACCATAAAGTCATAGCTGTGACTCTAGCCATTGAGTTGAGACAGGAAGAGGATGAAAAGCATCAGCCTCCAGCCTTGTCCAGGCCACCGGATGGGTGACAAGGTGCCATGTCACCAAGATACACTGTTCATCTAACCCAGCTATCTGCCTCACTTTGAAGATGGCCCTTCTGAGGTTTGTGTACAACTGCAAGCTAACAGGCAGCTTGCTGGCACCTACCAACAGCATGTTATCACACATTTCCCCTTCTTAATATTTCTCTTTCCCTTTCCAAAGAGTGGTTTTGAGGTGAGGATGCACTTCTCAATCAATATGACCAAAATGTAGCTTGGATTTAAAAAAAAAAAAAAAAAAAAAAAAAAGGATGTGGGGGAAAGCCAGAAAGGATTTGTAGAGGAAAAAAGGGTTAGAGCAGTTTTGCTCACGTCAGTCAAGAGTGCAACCTGATACTGACCACATTTCCCATCCGAAGCTCAGCATCACTTGCAAAGCTGCAGATACATGTTCTGCTCTTCAAACAGAGCTTTTGCTGAGGATCATTTCAAGTCCAAGCACACAGCAACGCCGGGCAAGCCAAGAGCGTGACAGGCTCTATTACAAGGCCATCATATTTAGGACAACTACTGTCACACCCCTTCTTGATAAATACGTAATTTCTTTGTGAATGGAAGGCCTGACATTATTACAAACATACAAGCTTTTACCTCCAGCCCACTAAGTAATATGCTTAAAAGCATAAATTCCCTTCTGGAGCCAAGTACTTCCCTGCCTGGGCGGCACTGGTAATGTGTACCTGATGGTCCCCTTCCCATTGACAGCCCTTGCTGAGAGGGGGGACACTACCTTAAATCTCAAAGTAAAATTTTGTTTACTCCATGAAGAGTCACATCCATTTTTGTCTTATAATTTTAAACACAGACCTTTCACCAGCTGAGGACAGAAATCCCTTGGACAGCATTTATTCTTTGAGAATAAAATCAAATAACTTCCCTTTAAGGTTAACCAAACCCTGTAATATGAATCCAAGAAGCCAGTCAAACCACTCCTCTGTATACTACCAGAAGGCTCAGTAGCACCTTGAGGGGAAGAAAATGAAAGAGCCATAGTCCCTCTAATAACTGCCATACATCCAATGAAGGGAACCATTACAAATGTATTCCCCTAAGAAAGTAAAACACTAAAAACTCTTAATGCTGTTCTACTGTTAATATGCATGATACTGAAAAAAATCCCAGATAAGTTGACAGAAATGAAGAGCTAGATTCTGAACTAGCTGGCACTGGAACTGCTGACTAGATCCTTACCACCACTGCATTACAAGTTTCAGCTTCTTATGAATCTAAAAGATTTCTCTTGCAGCCCAGCAGCACTTGAAAGGCTTCTGGGACATTACCACAGTAATACGAAGCACTGGGGTGGTTTTGGGTACTGAGATAGAAATTTTGAACAAGTAAATAATGACCCACTGGAAAATTCATAGCAAGAGACGGAAAGATCTGGTACCCTTCAAACACCTACATGTTCCAACTGTGGCTTTGAAGCAAGCCACAACACTGTCTACTGTAAAGAATACCATTCCTGTGGAAACAATTGCTTAATATTGTTAGAGGTGGAGTGAGAGCAAATACTCGAGGTGTACAGAATTTTGCAACTAGCCATTTACTGATTAAGAATGCACTTCTTTAAAAAAAAATAAAAATCTTATTGACATGGAGAAAGAATAGTCTTGGGCAGTTGAAGTAATTAAACTAAACCCACATTTCTCTGCAAATAACATTTCATATACCCAGGACTATTACCATAAGTAGGCCCTTTAGTCAACCTAGAAATTAACCACAAAGCTTACACTGATAAAATGTTGATAAGCTTTTTTTTGTCATCAGGAAGATTATTCCAGAAGACAAGTACAGGGGCACCAAAGACTGTTTAAAACCAGCAAGCCTCAGTTACTCTTTTCTCACCTAATGTTTGTTTTCAAAACAGGAACAGGAACTTCCAAAATGTTACTAAAATAAGAAGTGCTGCTGCTTAAAAACAATGACTATTGCATATCTATTGCTGAGGCAAGTCTCTTTGCAGTAAGCTTTTTTGTATAGAGAGATAAAAGCACTGACCTTATATCAATCACAAACACGCCTTTCTCTGTGACAGAGGGAAATGACAAACTTGCAAGGACACAACAGAAACCTTCTGAGATAGCATCCCTCATAAGCCAAAACATGTGGTGACTTGAAGGATCAGTGCTTCCCTTCAATAAATTGACACAGACCATACAATTTCCTTCTTGACAAAATCAGAAGGGTACTATTCTAAAATTAACCACCCTATGATTTTGGATATAGCTTCACTTCTCCATTCTAAGGTTCTTCCAAAAAGAGTTCTAAAGTTCTTTATTCTAAGAGTTTTACCCAACAAAGCGGTAACCAGCACAAACACAACCAAAGGGATTTCTCCTCACAGCACACAGCGCTAAGGCAGAACTGAGTATGCGATGTGCCCTGCTTGCCTGACCACATGCACGCCTTCACAGGCATTTCTACACCACAAGCACTGATGTGCAGCCACACGCAGCAACTGCTCACCCAAGACAAGCTAAAAGATACTGCCTTTTACACACCTTCAGTGGAGCTTCAGAGCAGGGTTTTGTACATGCTCACCAGTGGCTGTTGTCAGCTGCTAGGAAGAGCATAGGGTTATTCGCGAACTGATAAATCATTAACCAAGTTCTTCAGTAGATACAAGATACAGGGAAAAGTTATCTTGGTGTCAAGCTTTGATCAAAAGGAGACAACTGTCCCCAAACCCCTAAATCTTCCACTGCCTCTTCTTCCAGACATCACCACTGCCCTGCAATGGCAGCAGAATGGGCACTGCTTCGCACAATTCCAAAACCACAGCTGACAGGCCACCACATTAACTCATATGGCCTCTGACTGATGTTTTCACAGCTCAGCTGTGAAATGGGGTAGGCAAGCACTAGGGACATGAGCAGGATGTGTTTCACTTCTGTCGCACAGTGACTGCCTGTGGGGCAGGGTAGGACAAAGACCTGCTGCGTACCCTCTAGATCAACCCCGTGCAAGTTGCCAGAGCTCACCAGTCACAAGCCTGCCAAAGAAGTGATTCATAACTACTAATCATAGACCCCATTTTTAGTTTGGGCATTTTTGCTAAGCATTCACTCAAATGAAAGTTATGCTGTCAGCTTGGCACCAGACTAATTGGGAGAAGATTTGAACACGTTTCTTTCCCCCTCATTACATGCAACAAGGGTCCATCTTTAACTAGCACATCAATAAATTTTCACTACAAGGGACTAAAAAACTTTGAGAGGATGTGTAGCACAGCCTTATTTTTGATGCTTTATTGCTGACTAATAACACAGTCACTCCAGACAATGACAAGCCCTAAAGACTTGGGTTGAGTAAGTCCTGATCTGTAGACACCCCATTGTTACAGTAAATGCAGGGGTCTCACTGTCCTTCAGCTAGACATCTTAGCCTCAATTTACACTGGTCTTGAACATGCAAGAGAAAGCATATGTGCTTCTGTAACATCATTGCCCATTTCTATTGTCTGCATCATACCCCTCTTGTTATTCAAAGAGAAACAATAGAGCCCTACCACCCTCTCTCACCAGCCAGTCCCAAGAGCAATTCTTGTGGAGTACCCAAAGCTCCTACATTGGACTTTTTACTGTTACTAAGTAAAAAGATGAAGTGATAGATGTGGAGCTCTGTCTTGCAAACTGATTATCAACAACAATAGTCCCACAAAGCCCTATTAGGAGATAGAGGGACAGCCTACACATTTGACACCACTATAGCTTTTGTATTAAGTAGGATGTTCCAACTGAGTAGCTTTGACACGAAATCCCACCACAGATTTGGGGCTCACAGGAACATTTTCCTCACATGGTTATATTTTCCTCCAGGCTCAGGAGCAAAGTGCCTTACAGAATAAATTTTCATTGAATTCATTAATGTTAGATGTTTCAGTCTGTGAATGACCCAGATGATAAACTCATTGCACAGAAGCCAGCTCCTGCCTCTTTCTCAGAGCTCCATGAGCACTCATTGTGCTCAATAAATAATGTAGAACCCAGTCATCATTATAAACCCTTGTTGCATGTAACGAGGAGGAAAGAAACATGTCCAAATCTTCTCCTAATTAGTCTGGTGCAAAGCTGGCAGCATAACTCTGCTAATGCCATTGGGAATCCACCAATGTAAACCTGGCAAACAAAAGCAGAAGACATAGGAAAACTTTTTACAGAGTGATATCTTAAAACAAGTAAGGAAAGAGAAAGAAGAATTCCACACTGATGTTATTATGTACATTCTGCCCCTGTACACTGCACTGGTTAGGCCACACCTTGAGTACTGTGTCCAGTTCTGGGCCCCTCAGTTTAGGAAGGATGTTGTCTTGCTGGAACGTGTCCAGAGAAGGGCAACAAGGTTGGTGAGGGGTTTAGAACACAAGCCCTATGAAGAAAGGCTGAGGGAGCTGGGGTTGCTTAGCCTGGAGAAGAGGAGACTGAGGGGTGACCTTATTGCTCTCTACAACTACCTGAAAGGAGCTTGTAGCCAGGCAGAGGTTGGTCTCTTCTCCCAGGCAGCCAGCACCAGAACAAGAGGACACAGTCTCAAGCTGCGCCAAGGCAGGTTTAGACTGGACGTTAGGAGAAAGTTCTATACAGAGAGAGTGATTCCCCATTGGAATGGGCTGCCTGGGGAGGTGGTGGAGTCACCGTCATTGGAGGTGTTCAGGAGGAGACTTGATGGGGTGCTTGGTGACATGATCTAGTTGTTTGATGGGCTGGACGTGATGATCTTGAAGGTCTCTTCCAACCTGTTTTTTTTTAATTGTATTATTATAGATAGACACCAGAAAGATGTAAGGTATGGAGAAAAGCCTCTCATGAAGTGTGACAATTTACTTGTGAGGGAAGGATAAGGATTTGGCCCAACTGAATGAAAGGTTTCTCCCTCTCTTCAGATTCAAACCATTTAAATTTTAGATAAATTCAAAGACACAAGATAGAAAACATTCAGGAAATTAATCCCCAGATTTCAACACTTCAAAAATCAGGGTTTTGTTCTGCTCCTCAATCCTGGAAGAAAAAAAAAACCAAACACCAAATCCAAACAAACAATAAAACCCCCCACAGCTATATGGCTTTGTTTGCCAAGGGAAATAAATGCAGGACAAAGTAGGAATTCAAACAGGACAAGCCAGTCTTTCACTAGTTGTTCTTGATCTAGAAAACCTTTGCTATTCTGAAAGAACCAATCCAAAATTGAATACATGAGTGTACAACGAGCACACTGACCAGTCTAGGTGGAGATAATCACTCTAGAAACAAACTCACATGTAAACAAGCCAACTCCAATGCTATCAGAGACAGCATTTATTTGCAATTGTTTTGTCAGATAAAAGCCCTTAGGAATACAGACATCTCACACTGATTTTTACTGTCATAGTAAAACTGTCACCCTCTTTCCTATACAGACTGTAAAGCCAGACAGCTTCAGAGAACTGACATAACCCCAAATGATCTTTCCAACAGTGCAGGTCTCTCTGACTCATACCTAGAGCACTCAGCCTAGTTATGACTGGTCCCTGCTTCAGCATCTGTAAAACTGTGAATTACAGCAAATGTTTTTCTATCCAAAAGCAATAAAGATATTCCAAAACTAGGACCCCATTGCTACTATAGCAGACTGAAGATACTAAAGTAAGTGAAGATGTATATGAAGACTTTAATTTACAAGTGATGTATTGCTTACATGACAGAGTAAAATTACATTTATTGAAAACAGAAAGGACAGTACTTTGCTAAAATGGAGACTAATGACAAAGACTTAAGGGGGGAGGGGGAAAAAAAGCCACAGAGAAACAAGCAAAGAAAGAACAGAAACCACAAAGCAGGCCAGAAGAGGGGGTTGCAAATTGAGAGGGCTACAAATCGAAAGTGCCACAGGATGGTACAAGCTGCTTTTTCAGACCAAATCAGACTGGCTGACAAGTGAAACTCCTGCCTCTGAGGATGGCTGATACTAAATGAGATATAAAAATCAGACAAAAAAAAATAATTCACTGTTCAGATATGGAACTACCATCTCAGTCTTCTCCTCACCCCCCAGATGTACGTTGTATGTCAGTGTAATTCTCACTACTGGGTGTAATGTCCTGGGACAGCACAGATACACAACCTGTTTCTCACATCCTCTCCTTCACTCGCCTCCATCTGAGAGGTGACAGGGTTCTGTTGATCTGTCAAAGTGATTTCAGATGGCAAATGATTTTACCAATTTGTTTTAAAAAAACAACAGACACCAAAAAAAAAAACAAACCAACACCACAGCAGACGTGTAATAGCCATACACCAAATCATACATTTAGACATTTATGTCACATAGAGGTATTTTCCTCCTGCTTTTGGCAGAAATATCTATATTGCAATAAAAAGTGGGGGGGATTTGAAATGACTAAAAATTCCACTAAGACCTACAGAGCATTGTTATGCTGGTTAAAAAGAAAAAAAAAAAAAAAAAAAGAATAAATACTCTATCGCACATCTCACAAACTGAAGTCAGCTACCAAAACTGCCCAACTTCTGTTTCTGCAGCAGTGCTTCACCTCCTGACTGTTCAACAGCATGGAGACCTCTCCTGGATGGAGTCTGGAGAGCTGCCACCGTATCACCAATACAAATACAAATCAACTCACTCATGAAACTTAATGCTTACAAAACTTGGCAGGGGAATAATGTCATCTACAGGTTCACAATCTCCTCCCTCCTGCCCTGCCAACATTTTTTGGTATTGGCAAAGCCCATACGTAACTGCAGTCACAGAAGCATGCTCTGACTCCACTGCAAGCTGTGCCAACCTGAACAGAAAATCTAAACCATATAATGGAACACAGAAATCCCCAGCAGCAAGGAAAGCTAATGGACAAACTGAAATCTTACCCTAGACCTGAAGTCCCAAATGCCCTAGGACTGTGCAGCTCAAGGCTGCCATCCTTGCCAGGCTGGGCTTCATTGGTTTGCAAGTTAGCTCTCAGAGGAGACAACCCCAGATGTGACATCCATCTGTCACACAAGACACAGGCATCCCCAGTCTGCAGTGGATGCACTTCTCCTCCCTGGTGGCTGCACTGCTCCATCAGGACACAAATCGGCAGGCTAGAGAGCACAATGCCTACTGGAGATGCAGTGGGTCCCACAAAGAAGACAGTGTCAGAAAACAAGCTGGCAGCAGCCAGAGCAGCTATTCTACCTGCAACCTGTCCCCTGTCCCACATCTGAGAAGCCCCAGGGAAATGCAAAGCAGGGAGCAGGCTATCAGCCGGTAAAACTGCTCTGGCAGGCCTGTGGGATAAATCTGGTCATTGATTAGATGCCTCTGGTCTAGCATAACATGGGTACATGGGCACGCAAGGGCACACAAGGCCTCACAAGGGCAATGAAAAAGCAATTTTTTCCATTACCTTGGGCCAAGCACAGAGGCTGAGATTTTAGCACTGAATATCAGTAGCACCAGAATTGCTGAGGAGCTCTTGCACAGCATTGTGCTAACACAACGGAACTTGGCTTTCAAAATAAATCAGAATGGTTTTCTCAGCAATTGACTTCCCTGAGCAATAGGAACGTCTCATGATGCTGAAGAATAAAAAAATGTCACTGGCATTGCAGAAATTTAAGTTGTCTGGCCTGCCTTAAGTAGCTTAGCAACATTAATTGGATGCTTCAGGATGCACTTTGTTTTAGACATACATTTGCTATCTTTGATATAATTATAAAGCAAGTCTTTCCATCACAACCAGCCAGGGCTTCTTGTACCAACAAAAACAAGGGCATGGCTGAGGAGAGGAACAACCATCTGGTGAGCTGCACCAGGACATGACACCACATTAGTTACCCAGGACTCCAGCATCGTTCACTGCACAGCCCCACAAACAAAGCAGGGGTGGAATAAGTAATCACAATAAAGATTATGCACTGTGTCTAAAAGAACATGTTTGATGTGTATTAACTGTGTCCCTAAACAGGCTGAGATTTGGGAAGCAAGAAGGCATTATCCAGAGTCCTTTCCAAAAGCTGCCAGCAACTTGTTTCACTTGATAACTTTTCAATTCATCCTTTTCTCCATGGTTACAAAAAGATCCCTGATTTCTTGGTTGCATTAGCAATGAACAATTGCTATAATCAAGCCTAAAGCACCAAAGAAGCTTTAATGGTTTGATAAGAAATGGTTGGAGTCTTATTCACTTCAGTAAGAGATATGTTTCCATACTGAATTACACTGTAAATCAGTGAACTTTCTAACAGCATTTCAATAGCTTCAACACCCCCGACAAGCTTTTCTGCAGGGTTTATTGCCTATAAGCTCAAAATGGCCAGATACCAAATCATTACTCAGAAAATACTCCAAACAGAAAGCCTCAGACAGCATGGATCAAATGCATCTTTACAGAAAGACCTGCAGTAAAAGCTAAACAAAACCAGAGTGAGGCAAGGCCTGCAGTGGTGCAAAGGGCTGGGGACAGAGCTTCCTGAGGGTCTGGGCTCACTTGTGCTGCTGTAACCCCACTAGCCCCTTCCTCCTCTGCACACAGCCTCTCTAGAAAGAGCAACCCCAGGGCTGGAGGAGTGGGTTTGCAGACACCCTCAGGAGCTTCTTCTGCCGTGACTAATGCTGCTGAAGGAGGCATTGGAATCAGCCCTCTTCCTCTAACCAGAGCTTGCAGATAATTCACTGGCAACACCATCAGCAGAGGGCAGAAATAGAAAGCTAATCCTAGCATCAAAGTCAACCCCACACCCTCTCAAACATATTAGGAAGAGCTTTGAGAAATAACTCCAGCAAACCCTTCGTGACTAGGTAAGCTCTGGCCTCTCCCAGTCAATCACTCCACACCATACTGAGAAGCTGCCACCAAGCTGGAGAACCAAAGCACCAGTTGTGGGACCTTGTCAGCAGAATGTGCTGACAAGCCAGGGGTGTAGGAAGTGGACCAAGTTCTGGCTAGAAACTTAGATGCCCACCAGGTTGTGGAGCCAGAGAACCTGGGTACCTTCCAGTGGTGTTTGAGTTGAGCTTTCAGCTCAATAGCTGCTTGCCACCAGCAAAAGCAATACAGTAATACTTGCACAGCATATCTCAGCTAGATTACTCTGGGTGGGAAAGCATGTTCCTCTTCTACATCTTCCAGCATCCCTAGAGCCCTTCCCAAACTCAACAGCATCAAAGCAACAGTTCAAGACATGACTGTGGAAAATGCAGATCAAGGAACACATGGGAAATCCACTACTGCAGCAGGACCAGGCACTCAGCTGCAAAGGACAGCCAAACTCAAAAGCTGCTGTATGCAGTTCAAAGCCAGGGCATCCCAGTGGCTTCAACCACTGAAAACTGGCTCTTCTCATGCTCTGACCAAATCTTTCCAGCCTAACATGCTCTCAAACAAAATGTCCACGTTCTTTAAGGAAGCTCAGTTACCAGACAGGCCGTTTACTGGGGAGGAGCTCATGGATGAGTGAGAAATAGCATTGGAAGTTGAGCTAGTTAGGAGTCCTGAGACAGGGCCATAATTGTGCAGCTTTTCATGACAGTGCACTCTAGTTGTTCCCACCTGCTTTGATCAGTGAAACTGTTATTAGCATCACATGCCCCCAGATTATTTAATACCTGACAAACAGCAACAGTTTCTCCTTTATTTATGTATTACAGCCTTTGGATTAGGGTGCGGGGCACTCTCAAGTAGCCTTGGTGCACGGGACTCTACTGGCATTTTGATGAATTTCTTCATAGGGCCAAAAGACAGATGTATGTTAAATGAAAGAAACAGAAGCCAAAGTTCCAGTAGCTTCTGCAGTGGGTGTTTCTCTCCACTATTCCCATTTCTATGTATCGGTAACAATACTTACAGAAATAACTTAAAACTCATTAAGAAATAGGGAAGGATCTTAGTTTACTCAAGCCTGGTTTGAGATTAATGTGCAGCATGACTTTCACTCAGATCAGAGATCTGCACTATGTACACAGTTGTCACGTGCATGGAAATAGAAATCATGTGGACAGATTGCTATCACTCTGTCTCAGCTTGCCACTGACCTATGGAAGGAGACACCGTTTTACTCCCACCCAACAAGTTGCAGTCCATCTCCACAGGTGGGCACAGGCTGACAGAAAGTACTGCACTGCAAAATCCTCTGTCAACTGCTATAAAGTGTTTTTGGCTTCCTGATGAAGGTTTTGCCCACCTGGAGAACACTCTGCAGTGAAGTGGGAGTCAAAATAAGAAGCAACCACATTGTATTCGACCTTCAGCACCCTTCTCTCTGCCAAGGTCATGATGATCTGGGGGAAAAGTCGCATTCTCCTTTCATCCTTAAATTTAACATTCAATGACTATAATAGCATAGAAACAGGAGTAAAACACAATTCTTTTTGCTTTAATAAAAGGGGAAAAAAATCATAGAAAATTATACAGGCAAAACAGCTCAAGGATTGCATGAGAATTACTTGTCTCAATCTCTTGCTGCACACAGTAACAAATTCATCCGGAAGCTGCACTGGCTCACTAATCTTATAGTCATCTGTTATCTAATTTCCTTCAGTATACACTGATAATTTGCTATTTCAGGATCAAGCTTTAATTATAACTCCTTGTTAAGGTCCCAGAAATTATGACATCTCTACCCAAGGACTAACAATTTTTACAATCATAATTAAATAATTCCCTAGAAACAACACAATTCAATACCTGTAAGCAATGTCTCCCCAAGCTTGAAGATTATTTCAGCTGCTACATAAATATTATAGGAATGATCCTATGTATTATAAACATCTCCCTTCTCAGTTACAATTCAGTAATTCATTTCACTGACATATAGCTTCTTCCTTTACTGCACTCAGAGATGTATAAAGAGGAGAAACTACCTTTTAAAGATGCATATGCTGAGTAAAAAGACTGTAGCACATGCTAGTACAAAATTAAACATTTTACAAGACAAGTTTCAATCATAAGCTAACAGCTTTCGGACAGCAGCCAGCTGAATTCTCTCTGCTGTGTTGCACCCGGCGGGTCATGCATGCCTGTCTGAAATGCTGCCATTCAGGTTTGCACAATTTCACACCCACAGAGGAAAATGCCAACCAGAAGGAACATGGTACTGGAGCCATCGCTCCCAGTTTTAACTGCATTAAAGCACACTAAAGGCAAGAGGGCACTTAATTGACAGTATTAATGAAAACTACATCTCTGCAACTTGACAAATAAATACAAAGAAATAGGAAACAGTGAGAAGGATCTTGAAGTTAATAAGCTCTTACAGATTTGATCTGTGTAAAACTAGCCAAATGTGTTTGCCAACTAATACACAACTTAAAAAATATCCAGACTGTGCTAATGTATTTACTAGAAAGACTTCAAAAGATAATCCAATTGGTTAGAAGAAAAAGGGTTATTTTTGAAGAGACTCTGGAACACGGATTTTAATCCAAACCATGAACAGAGAACTCTGTTCCAGAGCTCAGCAGGATGACTCAGGTGTATAAGTGCTACTGATGAGACAGTTCATGTCCATACACTTACTCATCTGCATAAGTGTTTGGGGTCATAATTGAAGTGAGGTATCTGCAAGTCATCTGGGAAGCACCAATGCTTACACTCAGCTGCTCCTACTTGCCTCTCATTAACATTTCCTACAGTTCTCACAAGAGATGGTGACCAATGTTACAACTAATCTTTTTTTTTTTTTTTTTTTTTTTTCAGCAGCAAGAGAAAATGCACTTTTAGAAATAGAGCAGCAGAGGAGCCTGAGAGCTCACACTGCAAGTTTCAGGCCAGCACCTGAGCAGAGGACTGTCTTAGGTAATCCCCAGCAGCTCAGCTCTCAGGGAGCAGAGGCAGCCAACTGCCCTGTGCTGCTTTGTCCATTACCAGTTCAAGGAGCATTTGAAGTTTGCCAATATCTTTCTGTGTCTCTGCAAAGTGAATGAAAAATTCTATTTCAAACCAAAATGAAAAACTATGCACAGCCAAGTAAGTGTAATCTGGGTTAAACTTTGAGCATTCACCAGTTTTCCCTTCACTCCATTCACTCCTTCTTTGCCTATATGACCTTTAGCTTTGGGGATGGAAAAAAGGGTAGCATGAAGGATTTCAGAGTGGAGATGTTGCAAACCATCTACAAATTACTTGCGGTGTCTTATCGTGCCAGCGATTCACAGACCTTGGGTTAGTACAAACCAGCATTTCCTACCATTCTGATTACACAAAACCTTGTGACAGGCATATTAAATTATCAGGGAAAGATGCTGTTCCCTGTCATCATGTGATTCCAGCTGCACGCTACGCAGGATGCTAACAAAGCACATCAAAAGGGAGGGGAGAAGAGAAAGAGAACAGATGATGAACACTTGCTCACTCCCCACTAGATCCACCTCAGCTGTCATTTTTAGACATTAACTGGAAAGCAGAGCAGCAGCTCTTAGCCTGTGTCTATATGACCAGACAGACGACTAGTTTAGTTAAAAAACTCACTGCTTTCCCGTCCTGTTACAGACATCAACTCACAGGTATAACAGCTCATAAAACGTATGTCTATCCAACAGGAATAGGTAACTTTCCCTCACCAAGGACCAAACAAGCATCTCAGGCTACAGACTACATCTCTCCTAAAAAAATCAGTACTGCAGGATGGATGAAACTAAACAGTGGGCCCCTGGACACTGGAAGCAATATTATTACATCTATTTTAGTAATGTAAATAAGGCCACCACGTTTGTAACAGAGCAGTCCAATCCCACATGTAGCCAGACCCAGTGTAACTGGAATTCCAGCCTCCCGAGAGGACAGGGCCTCTCTCAGCAGTGAAAAGGTAACACCCTCAGTAAACCAAACATAAAGAAAACCCTCAGAACCACAGCTCACTGTCCTGAGCTCACTCCTTTGCCCTTGCCCATAGGGGTCCATTCTGTATTTAAAGCCGTTCTAGCACAAGCCTCAGGTGTTTTCCTCCAGTGGCACAACTAGCCTGGGAAGCTGGGTATGTAACCACTGAGCATCCCCAATTCTGCTCTAACTGTGGTGTGAGGAGCAATACCTGAGCTTGCTCAATTGAGGCTAGCTTGGATGCCACTGTCCAGCGCTAAATCACATCAGTGACTGCTTGAGAGAGACCATCTTTAGTGCATGAACCTCAAGCCTATCCTTTGGGTACCTAAGTACACTGTAAACACAGCAATACCAATATACACCCATTAATCAATCCTGGGTCTGGTACTTCCCTGTAATCACCCCAGAGGTGATTAGACCTCAGGCACAGGCACTGGCTGAGAACAGAAAGCACAAGCATACTCCCATTTGATACAATCGAGATGCTTATCTGTTCTATACACTGTCAGCTCTCTTTGCTCCACATCTGATTTTATTGTAGTGGTTACCTGAACACGTGTGCTGCACTTCCTGGCCTCAAAAAGTTAATATCTACCTTAACCTCAGAAATTCTCTGCTCTCCTGCGCCTCCACTACCCTAAAGAAATATTTGGGGTTTTTTCTTCTCTGTTTTAATCTAACACTTACAAGCAAACTACTTACAGGCAAACTACTTACAGCCACTTTCTCCTCCTTCACAGCACTGAAGGCAAAGACACGACTTTAGAGCCTGTACTATTCTTTTCACTTACCATTAGCACTAAGACATAAATGAGGTTTCTCTGGGCCAGACAAGTGACATCTACTTGGAAACAACCTAGAATTAGCTGTAAGTGAAACTGTGTTGAACCAGTGCAGCAGTGTACATAATAGACACAAGACTAGTCCTGCCATTCTGTTATGAAGGCAAAGAAATTCACACACACACATCAAACAATTGTGCAAGCATGTGTAGATTTGCACAGAAATGCATCCAACCCCAGGTTTCCACACTTCCAAGTATGTCTCTGTGTGCTAAGCAAAAGAAGGAAGGTACACAACCATGTGAGCCTGCTTGTTTGAGGTTTACTCTGCTTGTTATGTACTACAAGTCTTCTCTCTGCTAGTCTACAAAATGAAGGCATTTCACAGCCTTCAGCTACAGGGTCTTGATCCTCAAACTATGACAGCTGAGACTTTCATGTTCTTAGGGTCCCAAAAAGGCATCAGTTGAAAGGTCAAGTCTAAACAGCAGTCTAAGGAAATCTAAAGCACAGGGGCCAGAAGGGTGCACGAAGGTACACCTGAGTGAGCACAGACACATACTCCAGACTGAGTGCATCTGCAGCACAGGCATGCAAGGACAAGTCCCAGCTCTGCAAGTACCCTGCGAGTGCCTTCATTCATTCAGAGAGGAGCCCGGCTCCAGATTCTCCTTGAGACGACTACTCACCCAGCCTTCGAAACTGTCGCTAGGGCCTGCGGAGCGCAAGAGGTCCTGGAAGTGCAAGGTGCAGTTGGCCACAAAGTCATCGTAGCCTATGGGGGTGTCGTGGAAGACGGACAGCTCGATTTGATGACCGTCAGTAACCGTGGCGGAGAATTCCTCGTTGTAGGTGGGCTTGTTGGTTTTCTGCTTGGTGCTCGTCTGCCCTACGCGAACCTGGTCCACGCTGATGGTGACATAAGGGTCCAAGAGCTGGTAGCCCTTGCGGAAGAGCGAGTGCCGGAGGGACCAACGGGTGGGCTGCAGACCCACTGCCTCCCCAATCCGCACCTTCAGGTACCCGTTGAACTTCATGGCTCCGGACATGGCTGTCCCCCCAGGGCGCCTGGGAGCGCGGAGGAGAGCCAGACCCCTCTCACGCGGAGCCCGGCCGGCAGCCAGCCCTGCCGTGACTCTTCAGGGGGCCGGGCGCCGGCGGCGCGCCCGCCTTCGGGCCATGCTGGAGCCCCGGAACCGCCGCGCACCGCCTACCTCCCGCGGTAGCGGGCAACCGCTCCGCCGCCGCGACCTGTCCGGGCTTCTGCCGCCGAGGGGAGCGGCACGGCTCAGCACAGCCCAGCGGGGAACACCTGGGGCGTGGGAAGGCGCCGGGCAGGGAGGAGCAGCGAACCCGCAGCGAGAGGGCGGACCCAGGGTGGGGAGCGGGCGGGACAGGCGCTCGCTCGGCCCCGTCTAGGCACGGCCTGCCCCGGCCCGCCCCGGCGTTAGCACAGGTGCGGCCGGCAGCAGCCCGCAGCCTCGCCGCGGGGAAAGGCGACAGGAGCAGTCAGCCCAGCCTCGTTGCAGAGCGATCAGCCTGGAAGAGGGATACAGAGGGGAGTTCCAGGATCTGGACAGCCTTCCCAAGTCTCCCAAACAGCTCACCCGCCTGCCGCAGCACCTCCCCGGTTCACATCTCCTGGGGAAGGGCTGGGGCTGCACCTGCTCACCCTCGCAGTTATCGACGGGACAAGCTGCGTGGGGAGGGGAGTTAGGAGCGCAGAGTTACCTCAGCTGCTTGTACCGTTCAGCATCGCGGTGCGGGAGCCTCGCAGTTAGCTAGGAGAAGGCGTACACGGGACATAAGGACATGTTTATGCTGTTGGAAAGTTACCTTGTTGCCACTCTGCTGTTTGGGATTCGTTACATACGATTAGCATACATGGCATTCCGCGTGCAGGGATTGTTTTGGGATGGATTTCTTTGGAGTTTTCATTGCACTTAGTAAAGTCAGAATTTTAATATTTTTAATTACTTTCCAAAGTTCACAGCAAAATAGCGTGGGCTGGGTAACAGGGCAGTGAAATCCTGAAATCACCAGGAAAGGTGATACTGTTTGGCTGACATTGAATTCGGCAGTAATCCACAGAGTGGAAGATGATGTCCAATGAAAGTCCCCACTGCTGCTAGACGGTGCCAAGGCTGGCTGGCTGAGATTGTGCAGGCAGCCACTTTTTGTGTGCGTTTCTTTAATTTTCTCCTTCCTTCCTTTTACTTTTCCAGCCTATTCCTCTACCCTCCATCACCCATTTTTCACATTCTACCCATTCCCAAACAGACTGCTGCTGTTTTCCCACTTGCTTCCCTCTTGCTCTCCTTCCCACATCATTTTTTCTGCATTTTTCAGGAGCACCAAGCCAAGGCTCCTTTGAGCCTCAGACAGAGCCCAGCTCTTACTGCCTTCTCAGGAGACAGCAGGTGGAACAGGTTCAGTAATATGATCATTCCTCACAAGGAAGCAACAGTTCTGCCAGAAAATATTACAGACCTTTAAATCAGAATTCTGACAGGCCTCCTTGTGAGGCTTTTAAGATCCTTGATCTGTCATTATTAGCTGGAGAAAAGAAATGTTTAAGAATTTTTGAGCTAGGTTTAGGGCAGTTCATCCCAGGGAGAAATGTGGATTAGTCTTCAAAAAATTCAGCCACTACATGGTCTGGGATCTTGTCTCCAGGAATGACTACCTCCACATAGTTTAACAGAAGGCATGGCCAAGCAGACACAGAGTAGTCTGTCCCCATATTAAACTTCAAGATTTAAGGATTTTGTTGTTGTTGTTGTCCAGTTGATGTTCCTTCTGAAATGCAGCTTAGCATTAGCTTTGATCATTCTGGGTAGTTTTCCTTAGTGATATCCTGGGTTCAATCTTCATAGCTTCTTGAATTCCTCCATCCTACAGCAGTGAGCTGGTCAGAAACATTTCTTTGTCAGCTATATATATTTGCTATCACTCTTATGTCTTGATTCATCACTGTTTTTCGCTCATGACACCATAAAATAAGAAATAAATTTTTAAAAAACCCCTCATTATTTGTCGTTTTGCACTTTAGTCACCTCTACCCATCCTAGTCCTGAGCTGTTCCTTGAAGTCCATACGAGCCAGGATAGAATCCATAATGACCATTATGGGAAACCCACAGGTTTTTACAAGACTTCACCAGAACTCTCTGTAATGGCTGCAGACAAGACTTAAAGACTTGAATTTTAAAGCAAAACATGAGTGTCCACAGGATGAGTCTGAAAGCTGAAGCACTCACTAATTCCAAATCATCAAATACATTTTACTCTGCTTAGAGGTCTTCGAAGAGCTTAGCACAATAACAATGAAGGATGTTGATTTAAAAAGAAGAAATTTTTACTTAGCCAACCATGCCTGGTTTGCCTCTGTATTTCTTGTGCTGGAGGCCTTATGGAAGCTTAAATATCTGTAGGTTCCCCCAACAGTGCAGATAAACCCTGTTTAGGAGTCTGAATATCAACTTAGATTCACAAGAGCTCTTGGAGGTTGGAGACTGTAGTTATTAGATAAACATGAGTTACAATCATGAACTGCTGTAATACTGTCAAATTTGTCCTCTTTACCTTTTCCTCATCTTTGAGAGAAAGCAGAGATGAAAGCCTTCCCAAGAAACTTGTTAGAAGCAATGACTGATTTACATATTTTCTGGCATGAACAGGGAGAAGACCAAAATCTGCCAGAAGGTTTAGACAGTGTCACTTGTCAGTTTAATCATATAGGGTCTTTTGCTGCGTTGGAGTTTCATATATATTAGCAGTAGAACAACTTTTCTGTACAGTGGTTCATTGGAGTCACACATGATAACACAATTCCTGTACCTGGGCCTTAAACAAAAAAACAAAAAACAAAACAAAAAAAAAAAAAAGTACTGTAAAACTTAAAGAAAAACACACATGAGCTGTAAGTGATAAATTTCTGATGAGCAGCCTACTCCTGGCCAGTTTTCCATTGCAGGGGGTGGGGGGAGTGGAATAAAAAAAGAAATCCTGTGGGCTTGTATGATGTGAATTTAATTAATTTTGTTTATCCACTTGAATCAGCCTGGAACAGATCATCTCAAACAGCATCTGAACACACCCTGATTCGGAACTCCCAGCCAAAGTCTCAAAGAGAACTGCACAGTGACGTGAAGTCAGAACATACCCTGCCTACTCTCCAGACATCCAAACAGCTGAAAAACATCCCAAGTTCAGTATTTCCTTCCAAGAATCATAACATCCCTGCGCAGATTGACCTTGTGAGGCTGAATGCAGCAGCACCATCTGGTGATGGCTGCATTGAACCTCTTTGAACAGCTCTAGGAGCCAGGCAGGAGCATGGCTTCTCATCACCAGCAGGAGCTCAGAGACCAGGCTCCAGACGTGGCAAGTTGATTCCTTTTGTGTCCTCAAGTGTTCAGGGGAGCTGACCTCTTCCTAGGGCACCCTGCCAAGCTGCACGGTTTCCTGAGCAGTCAACTGATGACACACAGTTGTTGAAGAAACTAAGAATGAACTGTGGTTGTTCCTCAGCAGCAGCATGGTGGACATCATGTAATGGCAACACATACTAAAGCACATGAGGCAGTACAGTCCAAGTTATAGGTGGATTACGGGATAAAGAAAGACAACTTACCAACTTTCTACCACTCTGGAAGACTTTAGTGCAATGGTGGGGAACTCCCTGGAAAAAAAAAAAAAACTTAGTGCTCACCGACCGTCAAAAGAACGCGAATAGACTATTAGTAACCGTTAGAAACAGAACAGTGAGAAAAGCCAAACGTGTCACTATGTAAGTGATACATCCATAATCTTTATATTGTGTGCAAGTCTGCTGCTCCCTCCTTCTTAAAAAAGCCACAACAGACCTAGTCAAGGCAGAGAAAAACATGAAAAAAATATGGTCAGAGGCATGAAATTGGAATGTGGAAGGAGAGAGCCTGCCTCAGCTAAAGATTTTGAGTCTGAGAAAGAATGAGTGAAGGGGAAAATCTGAGGGACATCTGTACAGTCTTAAGCCATGTGAGCTGGATGAATAGGAAAGGATTTTTCATTCTTTCTCAGACCTAAGGGGCACTTGCTGAAATTACAAGGTAACAGGTTTAAATCATACAGAAGCAGATGCCTTTCACACAGTGCACAGCTACAATCTAGCATCCCTTGCCAAAAATGGAGGCAAAAACTGCAAACAGCTTCATAAAGGGGCTAGACATTTATGGACTCACTAGTAGCTACTAACCATGAGATAAACCCTGTCTCAGGAACTTCTTAAACCATAAACTGCCATCAGGGAGGACTGAAGGGAGGCAGGACCACTCAATCCTTCCCTTATTTCCTATCATTTGCTGCTTAGGCATTCAAGTTCTTATTCTGAAGCCTCAGTTACTGGCCACTCTCTGGAACAGCATTGCTGAGGTATGATCAATTTTGGAGTCACCAAATATACTTACTCTGTTCCTCTGGATTGTAATTTTCATATTTAAGTGAGAAAACTCAGGAATGACATCTAAGGAGACTGGCTCAGCCACAGTTCCCTGTAGATGGGTGAATGGCCAAAGACGGGAACAGCCCTCTGAGTTTATCTAACATTCTTCCTTCAGGTCACAGTAACCTTAAAGATCAGTTTATGCAAGATCTCTCATACTTTTGATGTGGAAAACTTACAATTCATCTTTACAAACAAAGCCAAAGAGCTTGGATAAGCCCTGTTGTAAGTTTATTATTTAAGCCTGGCCTCGTTTCACACTACAGCTGTACACAAATTAGAGCCCATTCATGCACCATTTAAAATCCACACTTCTTTTTCCAGCCAAAGTGTACATTATTCCCTTCACCAGTAACCTGTAATTCTGTAATATTTTGGTATTGTCCCCCTCTGGAAAAACTTTGTCTTCCACAACTACTACTGCAAAGATGCTGCTGACATTTCTTGTATGTGGAACTGCAGTTAAATACACTTCAAAAATACGGAAATTTAAAGAGCTGTAGAGGCTAGTGAAGCAGGAACCAACTCTATTTGGTTCCTCTATTAATTTTAGTCTATTTATACAACTTCCCTTTTATAGTTTTTTCTGTAACACTGCTAGTTAAATCTCTAAATAGTGACAGCTGATAAAAACTGAATATCCCATGTGTGGAATCATTTGTGGCCTGGGAAGGGGAAAAAAAATAGATCAAATTCCTCTTTAATGATAATAATTATGGGATCAATCGAAAACTCACTGAAGTCCAAAGCAAAGCTGCTGCTGATCTAAGCTACGTGAGATTCAGCCCTGGTTTGTATGTCTGCTGTTGGTCCTGATTTATTCCAGTGCAAACTAGAAAAAGATATTTAAAGTAATATCAGCTATCCTTAGTTAGTATGCATACTTGTTTCCCACTCCTAAACTTGAACTCACCTGATCCTTATTATTTTTTATTTTTTGGAAAACACCAGGTCATTTTATAAAGTGCTGGTGTTATAAACTGCAGAATATGGTTTATAAGAGCACTAACTCCTACAAGCCAACCATTAATACAACTAACGGCCTGTTTGTTGTATTAAACTGCTCTCATTTGTCTGGGTCCATTAACAAATGCAGTGGTCATTAACTGTTAACAGCAACTCAGTTATTAGATTTTATTACTTGTACAGGAAACACTGGAGAACAAACTGATTGTTTTGGTTTATTGGGGTTTATTTCTTTCCCAGCAGTCTTGCCCTATTATTTATAATTTAGCTCCTCAATTATTCCCAGACATGACTGACACACTCACGAATGGGTTCAAGCCATCTATGTCGACAGTCAGGTCAGCCCCACCTAGGCCAACAAATCTCTCCTTTAAAAAAATGAGAGCTCCAAGGTACCAGACATCTGAAGTGGCCTCTACTTTTCTGGTTTTCATGGATTTATTTTTGGACAGCAGCTTTCATCTGTATATATAATAATGGGATGAAGATATATTAATATGTACCTGAGAGGCTGTAAACCCTTCTGCCTCATTCATGGCTCTCTATCTGTAATTCACTGAAATCCAACAATCAAGTTTAAAATTATCTTTTACTTCCTCTTCATTGGGACTGACACATCAAGTAAGGGTGATGTCATTCTGCCTTATTCAGACATCTAGTCCAAAAAATTGTAGAAGTCTCTTCTGGCCTTCTGCTTTACAAATGAGCTTAGGTCAACATTCTTGCAAACCCTTTTATGTGAGGAATATTACTCAATTTTATGAAGATCTGAAAGACCTTCCATAGTCTGAATGCTGAAGACCCCTAATGCACACCTTACCTGCCCTGTTTTCTTCACCCCAATTCACTTCAAAGTAATAGAAAAACAACAACAACCACCACCAAACCAAACCCCATACCTGTGTCAAATTGTCATGATGAACCAGCAACATCTTGTCATGAAAGCGGCTTTCATCAAGCTGTCTGAGCAGCTCTCTTTAACCAGCAGTGTCCTGATAGACACAGGTGAGGAAGGAGGCACCCAGAAATGTGTTGTTACTACTCATTGGAAACAGGATCTTCCAGGCACCGTCCAATCAGTATTGGACCTGACTGATGTTGTAGGACAACTGTCAGTACTTTGGAGGTGGAGATAAGTGAAGTGACTGTGGTTTAGCCTCTGTGGGGATGGGTGTATTTAATGAGATTGAAATAACTCAGTGGTCTTTTTCCAGTACTTCTCTATGCTTAATCCATATCGAGGGCAAAACTATAGTAGTTTCTCTATCACCTAATAACCCCTTCTCAGTAGAGAAGGGAAATTGGGAAAAGGAGAGAAGACCCATGAACTGAAATGAAAAGAGATTTAATGAAACACCCTAACTGATGCCAGTATAAAGTATATAAAGTTATACTCAGCCCAGCAAATGCATAGCAGTCACAATAAACAGGAAAGCAGTCCTCAGAGTCAGGAGAAGCCCAAGCAGGAGGCCCACTTATCTTCAGCAGACTTCCCACTTTATACTTGTCGTGGGTTGGACCCAAAAACTACCACAATACTGAGCATGATTTTCATAGTCTGGGACACACCTGTGAGCCAACTCCAGTTAGCAGTCTTGGCTGACTGCAGCCCATAACTGGCCTAGGATTCTGTCCCAGCCAAAACAGGATAATTAAAAGTTCTTTACTCCTACAGAGGCACCAGGGTACACCTAGTATAAATAATCCTACCTGTTTACTAAAAGCTTTGGTTAATCAGAAAGATAGAGCCACAACCAGCACAGTGGCCTAGTGCATCAATAACACACATGGTGCTTAACTCTGTGAAGAAGAAAAGCCACTCTCCTCCAAATAAAATTATTCACATTGCAGTATCTGAACATGTTGCTTTTGAGATGCCTCACCAATCATCTTCTCATTCGGCTTGTAAAATAGAGTCTTATCACTATTTGGTTACACATAGAGTGGTCAGAAGGCAGTCAGGGAGTGCAAATTTAGCCAAATTACATCATCCCAAATTACATCAGTTTGCCATCTGCAAACCCATGTGTATTCTCTGGCAGCCAATGGATCCAAGGCAGGATTGAGAGGAAAAGGGTGAGAGATTTTGCTAAGAACAGGCTCAAACACTGCTAGTTTGTGTGACTGGGTGATTAGAAAGTGCGTTGATTATCCCAGGGGCAGAGGTTAAAGCCTCTTCTGTGCCTCACATGTGGTATCTGCATGAGGATGTGTAGTGTTGTGGGGTTGGGGAGTTAAAGGTTTGAGTCAGCTTAATTGCTCCTGCCTATAAACAAGGCACTTGTGATACAACTTCCCTCCTATCAGCTTCTGATAATAACTTCCTTCCTACACTCTTTCCCAGGCAAGCACGTGCTGACGTATTGTGCAAGAAAACCAGTCAGACAAGAAATTGTAAAGCACTTAAGAAGCCCGAAGATGTGCACATTATGCCATTGAGAAGCTGACATCAGCAGAGACTTGCTAGGAATGGCCCCATACCATCAAGTGTATGTGCATTCTCTTTACCCTGCAGTAACAGAGTAGAATTAAAAGGGCAACTCTGCCTCTTTTAGCCCCCGCTACATCTCAGAACATAACAAATCTCAGGATTTTCCATGAACAATAGGACTGTTCAAACACAGAGGAGACCCTCCTTGTCCTTGTTTTACACAGAAAAAGTAGGTGTCAGAGCTGTGGTTGAGACCCTAGTTACAAAAAGGCTGAGCACCCCACTCCCTGCTCTTGCATGAAACACTGGGCCATTGTACCAACATCCCTCTCCTCCTTCCTCTCCTTTTCTCTCAAGCTCCTCTTGCAGAAATGGGTATTCCTAACAAAGCTGCTGTGCATGTCATTGAGCACGTTATTCCTGCTTTTTGCTCCCAACAGGATCATTTTTATTTGTCCAAGTATCTGGGTGTTAGCTCAGCAAAAGAAGAGATCCTGAAGGACACTTTATGATTGTGGTGTGGTTGGCGCACCTGAGGGATAGGACGGCATCCAGAGGGACCTGGACAAGCTTGAGAAGAGGGCCCATGAAGTTCATGAGGTTCAACAAGGCCAAGTGCAAAATCCTGTGCCTGGGTCAAGGTGCTTAAGGTCATGGTTTAGTGATGGACTTGGCAGTGTTGGTTAATGGTTGGACTCAATTTTGGAGGTCTTTTCCAACCTGAATGATTCTATGATTCTATAATGGTAATGAATAATGCTTAAGGGGAGGTAGGAACAATTACCTGAACTAGGTGACTAGAAGGAGGAGAAGAAACACATAGGAGTGGGCTTTATTAACCTGCACATTCTATATTAGGAATGCATATTTTTATTCTTCAGTCCATTCCAAAGAACTCTCCTCTTGGTTCAGAACCAAACCACAAAATATCCCCCAGCATATAATTACAAGTCTGTGTGTGCACTGTTACTGAGATCTTTAAAATCACAAACACTCATTATGACAAACTGTTAGATTCCTAATTACTTAAAATAATGCCTCTTTTGGACCCCTATAAATAAAGGTTATCTGCATATCCCCATCCCCACTCCATGGCAAGTATCACAGTGGTGCTCTTCCCTTCTTTTGAGTTGGTGTAGGAGAGGCCACCAAGTACTGTTGCTGGCAAAGCATGGTCCTCTCTCACATAGCACACTGAGAAATCCTGAGCTGATCATGGAGAAGCAAGAAACAATGGAAAAGGTCTCCTTGCCCATCCTGTTTCTGCCCCAAACTCTGCACGTAGGCAGCAAGCTATACAAATATTTATTGTCCTGGTGAGCTGCAACTCACTCTGAAGATTAAGCAGGTGAAAAAAAGAAATATCTCAGGAATGCCCTAAGACTTCAAAGCCCTGCTCCAAAATCGTAAACTTATAAAACATTTAGAAATAAGAAGGTACAGCCACACAGCACAAGAGAAAGCACCCCCACGTACACAGTGCTGCATCACACAGCTGCTTAAGTGCAGAGCTATGAAAAACAGGGTTTCTTCTCTTACCAAAGACCTCTAGATGGAGCTACCAGTTTTGTTTTCAAACCAAGCAGCTGCTAGTAAAGTCCTGCCAGCCATCAGGCAAGGCAAGAGACGTACAATGCTATGGAAGGGAAACATAGGCACTTGCAACTCTGTATGTGGTACATCATTTTGCATTCATAATGTGCTGTATTAGATAGTCTAAGCTTTTCCACTAACCTTTGTGAAACCAACTGTTTTGCCAATGCCCTGGTATTGCTTTAAAAAGTCACCCTTTCCAGAAGAGTGAGAAGAGACAAACAGGACTGCAGACTGCCGAGATCTGAATGTACACAGCATATCAGATCCCTAGCTGGACAGATTAGCCAAACTAATTCATCTTGGTGGTATGGCACTGATATACAGAAACCTGGGACATGGGCTCAGTGCCGGACTAGGTCCCTATGAAGAAGGGAAAAACTGCAAAAACTTGGGATACCAAAGCCCTCTTTTTCCTCCTATGATGTGGGGCTTCATTTCTGGAAGACCTGTCTCTTCCATGGACAGCAGTAGTGATTTTCCCAGCAGGGCCAGCCGGTCTGAAGAGAACTGTTATGTGAGTGTCACCCTCAGCTTGTGTGATCCCATAAGCCTGGAGAACAAGCATTAAGGGTATTACCATGCCCACATCATGCACAGGAGGAAGTATTGATGTATATGTATATGTCTTTGCACTGCACTACTCCCATCATGACTGAGAACCAAAAAGACCTGATTTTGGAAGGACAAAGTTACCACACATCTCCATTTATAAACAACCTCAAAACCCAACAGCATCCTGTCACCTCTGCACAGGGTGAAGGGCACAGATAGCATTTTATTTCTCCTAATTTCTCATTGGCCCTAAGAAAGCCCCTCGGAAGGCAAGGCTACCCTGCCCTCCCTTGGCAGCCCCTGTGTTTCCCTGCTGCTGGTGCCTATTCCACCAGAGGGTCCCCGTATCCCACAGTGGTGCAGCACAAGCTGCTGTGCCCAGTGTTGCTCCTAATGAAATCTGAAGGCCAGGCCCAGAAAAGTAAAAATCAAACTTTACAGAAAAGCATGCTGTAATTTTATGATGCACTTCAATCTGATTCTGTTTAGTTGGAGCAGCCCTCTGGGCAGGCCAGGACCGCCCCATGCAGTGTATGGCTGTGCTTTCAACTAGCACCTCCAGCCTCTTCCAAGGACATAAATGTCAAAGCCTCCTGTGCAATCAAAGCTGAAAATTACTCTGAGGAGAAAATGAAAAAAAACAGAAGGCCTGCAGGAGCTCACATGTAAAATACATATTTAATCCTATTAAAGGGATAAGAGCAAAAATATTCAGATCTCTAGTATTATTTGCATTAGAGGGGAATCAGATGAGAGCAGAAATGCCCGGTGCTTCAACCTGGACAAAGAGCTAGTAAGGAGCACAGTTTGTCGCACATAAACTGGAATCAAAATAGGCAAGGCATAAGGAGGAAAGAAGGAAAACAGACCAAAGAGGGGAAGAGTGGTGGCTTGAGACTACCCTGCAGTTGGGACAGAGCCAGGAGTAGCACCTAGGTCACCCAGTTCCCCTCCCAGGGTCCTCCTCCTTGACTCACACTATCTCAAATGCTGTGTGTCACAGCATGCCCTGGTTTCACTGGGGTTTGTTTCTTCCAGCTGGGTTATGAGCATGGTCACACAGCTCCTGAAAGCCAGGTCCCCTGCAGCCCAGTTTCAGATGAACTAAAGTAGGTTACAGAAAGATCCAGCATGCCTGAAAATTAGCCTAAACTACAGCCTAGTGAAAAGAACCAAATATTTGGAATTGCCACCTATTTTTGTGTTGATGGAAAACACTTAGGACTTCAAGCTCTGCTTGTTCCTGTACCTCCCATATTCCTGGAGACTGGTGGCTAAATCTGCATCTGCTGTGTTCAAAGGGAAGCTCAGAAGGACTCAGTGAGCAGTTTGGCTCACAAAACTGGTTATGCTAACAGTCAGTTTTTCATCCAGATTAGCGACATTTTCCTGGAATTTGTGCAACTTCTTCTCACTTCTATGGGAAGTGGCAGCTCTTGGCTGCAGAGAGCAAACTCCTTGTCCCATTGTGCCCCATACTGGTGCAAGATCTGGACTGCTTTCTGCTAGACAGGGAACTTTCAACAGCCATGAAAATGGCTGTTTATATGACTATTTGGAGTTTCTGCAGGACTGTCACTAATGTAACAGGATCAAACTATAAAGGAAATGTTAAGATGTAGAACAGCCTGAGGTCTCTCACAGCAAACACATCAGAAGAATTGTTCACTGGTAGGGCAGAAGAGAATTGTTGAGCAAAATGGAAATGTTCAACCAAAACCAAGCCTCTCATGGGAAATAGGCTGGTTTCCACCAAGCTTCTAGAGGGAAAGTTGGCTCAGCCCAGGAAGGGATTTTGGTTGACCTTAGAGATGGGTCAGCAGACACATCCCATTGTATGTGGCACACTAAGGTGTAAATCCTAGGTTTGCAAACCAACTTGAACTTGGGTCCTCAAAATCTTTAGGGATTGCCCTAACCACAGTGCTGTTTGCTATTTTGACACCAGCTTTTTTAGTCATGTAGCACTTTTGTAGTAAAAAGAGAAAAGGAAAAAGTCCTGAGTTAGCAACAGAAAAAAAGCTGTCTTCAGGGCTGAAAAGATTTGTTTGCTTCCCCAAACTAATTGCTTAGCATCTACCTTACATGCCTGAAACTGTCCATAAACATCAAGTTGGGTTGACGAGATTTTTGTGAGCTGAGCACTACTGGACTTGATTTGAAAAGCAGGAAATCCTATGTGCAGGTACTTACATCTGTCCTTGCTGCAGAAATTATTGAAACCTCATTGATATTGCTGGAGATTTTTCTTGTCTAAAAGAGAGATATAAGGATCTGTCCTGCAACATTAAATGTGACTGTTATAAAACTTGTCCAGATAGAGTTGGTAGTTCATTCTTCATTCAAACTTTCTTTAGTCTTCTCTTTTTCTTTATCTTTTTTTTTTTTTTTTTTTTTTTTTGAGGGGTGGGAGGGGAAAGGGAATAAACCATGACAGATTTCTCACATAAAATTATATGATGTGGTTTTGACCAATATGAACATTTCTGATGTATGTGTCTATACAGCTCTGCCTGTAAAACATTTTAGGAGCCTTGTGCACAAGACATGTTCTGATATAGGTGAATTATACACGAACAAGCAGTGCAATGAATGCAAACTCACAGGCTCCCCAAACCCCCTGTGGGCTGGTCAATATCAAAACCAGAACCTGAAATTCCGCTTTGGAAACTGCACATACGTGCTTGGAGCTTTCTCCTTGCATTCTATCAACTGAGCACAAAATGAATAGCAGATGAATGGCTGTCATTTCCCTGCTGATTTTGACAGCGGCTGCACCCTCATGGCAATTAATATTTTGTGTTGTTGGGTTTTGTTTTGTTTACCATTTCAACAAGATTGCTTAGCTGTATTTTGGCATTTTGTTTATGACAAAAAAACTGCTTGTTACTGAATCCTTAATGGTCCATAGAGTCAACTTCATTCTAATTACCAAATAATATTTTTTCCCCATTTACAGATCTTTGTAGGACTACAACCAGAAAGCAAACAATGAGCGACTAGGCCAGTAAACAGTGCAGTTTGCTGACTAGTGTTTTATTTATAAACTTTGGCACATTTTGCTATGTACACAATAATAGCTCTTAACCCATAAATAATATTTTACAGAGGTCACACTATAGTTATTTAAGTTCAGAGGTTTATTTCCCAGAACACTAAGTAGCTGTGAATGAATTATGTTTAGTCTGATCTGCCACAGAAGGGTCATAAACTTATAAGTTGTAGCAAACCATGGAATATTACTCCTGTATGTCAGGCAAACTGTAAATGTAAAGGAATAATGCTTGATAAGGGGAAAGTATTTTTATTTTGTTAATACGTGTTCCTAGGGAAAGACTATAAAAATTCATTGTAACTTAACTGTCAGTTTGGGCAATGTCTCCTCATGCAGCTTGTGAATTCTGCTTGCTACAGGGGACTCTCTCTGCACATCTGAGAGGCTACAAAATCCACTCTGAGCAAGCAATCTCTTTGTTTCTTGGCTCCCTTTGGCGAACAGTGTCCCCAAATCCACAAGAGGGGATGCAAGACACATTTGTGTCTCTGCATATGGCTAATAAGAAAAGGAATTACTACACATTGCTCTTAGCCTTTTCAATTGCAACAGCCTTTGACAAAGGGGAGGCTGTTACCTTAAGTCTGATGAATGCATAAGGGACAGGAAGTGAAGAGAATTAAGATGCTGATCATAGGGTAGGGATTTTGATCACTTTGGAGGCTTCTGGAGTCACCTGACAAGGGAAGGTACATCAGAAAGCAGTGGTGGTGATTTGGAAATGAAGAGGCCACAGGGACTGTATGTTCTGGGAGAGATGCCACAAGAAGGAAACAGGAGGTGGGGGTATGCTTTTATAGCAGAAGGATACTTGTTAATTTCAAGACCACCTGAGAAATCTGGACAAAGAGGAGTGTAAGAGGCTCCAAAGTCTTGAAGAGAAGGCACAGAGAGTAAAGGTGAAAAAGAGTCAGACCTTCAGGAAGTCTGGAATGGCCTTGATCTCAAAGAACACACAAAAATGAGGAAAGCTGAGAAGCGCATCTAAGTCCATATGCATTTTAATGTTGTGACTTCAAACTAATAACTGAATTTAGAACCTGCTGCTAAACTTGAGTGTCTGTGTGGGTTTCCACCATCCCTTATCTCCAGCACAATGAATTACAGTATCACAGTATCACTAAGGTTGGAAGAGACCTTGAAGATCATCGAGTCCAACCTGTCACCACAGACCCCATGACTAGACCATGGCACCAAATGCCACATCCAATCCCCTCTTGAACACCTCCAGGGACAGTGACTCCACCACCTTCCCGGGCAGCCCATTCCAATGGCAAATGACTGTCTCGGTGAAGAACTTTCTCCTCACCTCGAGCCTAAACTTCCCCTGGTGCAGCTTGAGACTGTGTCCTCTTGTTCTGGTGCTGGTTGCTAGAGAGAAGAGGCCAACCCCTTCCTGGCTACAACCACTTTTCAGGCAGTTGTAGAGAGCAATGAAGTTGCCCCTGAGCCTCCTCTTCTCCAGGCTAAACAACCCCAGCTCCCTCAGCCTCTCCTCATAGGGCTTGTGCTCACGGCCTCTCACCATCCTTGTTGCCCTTCTCTGGACATGTTCAAGTGTCTCGATGTCCTTCTTAAACTGAGGGGCCCAGAACAATTGCTCGAAGAAGAAGAAGAATTGCAAGAATGGAGCCCTGGGCAGCAGTGGTTTTAGGCAAGGAGGAAGAAAACCACTGGTCCTGAGGCTGTTGAGTTGCTGTACTAATAATGTCTGTTTCAGGGAAGAGGTATTGAATTCTGTGCTGCGGTTATGCTCAGGACAGAGCCCCACTGACAGCAGGAGAGCCAGCTCACTGCATGTGGGCTCACAGTTATGGCCCCAGCAGCTGCTGGCACGTTCAAGTCCTTGTCACACATCCCTTCCCAGGGCCTCCCATCACACCTGTGCTGTGCCAGGTTGAAGGCAGATCCTCCCTTGCCTCCCACTGGGGCAGAAAAATGAGACTCAGACAAACAGATTGCAGTAGTGATGGAAAATTTAAATGGAAAAGCAGTAAGGTGTTTTACAGAACACTACAAGCATAGTGACAAAAAGGATCCCAAAGCATACAGAATCCCTCATAGCATAGCCAGAAGTCTCCCAGCATTTTCCTTCTCGCTACCTGAAGGCACACCCAAAACCCCCAGGGCTCTTTCCTCCCCCCACTGTTAGGCTGATCTCAGCTGGCCAGATCTGAGATTGCACTTCCCCCTTCTCCTCTTGGCATTAGGCTTAGACAGGCCTTAGAGGCCTTGAGATAACTCCCCTTCCATTAGCAGATAGGGAGCATCTCCCACAGGAGCAGCAAGGGAAGAAAGAGGAAGTGTGAGACCTTGCTGATAGATTTATAGGCAGCAGGACATAATGGTATGAAATACGCAGCTTCTTGTGCCCACCCACTGGGTTGGACGCTCGGGGCACCAGAGGTGCACCCCGTGTGGCAGCAGCAGGAGGCACCCAGCCCAAACTGCCGCATGTGGCAAGTACAGCACTGTGCTACCCTCAGCTTTGTGTTACCAGATGAACCGGAAAAAGCCAAGAGCTCTTAAAAATCTGAAAAAATTCATGGGTCCTGTCCTGAGGTGGTGATAACTCCCCACCTTCTCAGTATGAACTGAAAAGATCAGTAATGAAGACCAGATAATTCTGGTTTTCCAAAATTTTCCAACTCCAAGCAACTGCTTTACTCCCACTGTCTGCAGGGGGCCTTGCTGTGAAATTCTAGCTGGCCTGGAGACCTTTAAGAAAAGGAGATAAATAAAAACAAACCACAAACGTCACCAGCTCCGTTTTTCACGTTTTCACTCCTAGAGCTAACTGCCTAAACCCAGGATTAGCTGTTGTGGAAGTACTATGGCATGGTGAGGCAGAATCTAATTCACCACCCAGCTAAGCTGCCTGTTATCTGCAAGCTGTGTTAATGTTCTGGCACTTCCCTCCATACAAGCTCAGTCCTGCCTAAATGAATACTTGCATATCAGTGGGAAAAACTTTTAAAGCAATATATGTAAAATAATATGACAGTGAATTGTTGAGTTCCCACTGAAAGCCAGCAGGACATGCCTACCTGAGTGGTTCATTTGCCTTGAAAAACACCAGTGAATATTATTTTTAAATACATCAACTGTTAAAAAACAAGAAATTAAAAGGGTGATTTTTTTTTTTTAATTAAAGAAACTTAAGAACAACTAATTCCTTCTGTATATAACCTTTGAAGGAACTTTGTGGAATTCACAAGAACAAGGTTTTAGACAAAAGTGTTCTGAAGTGTCCTGACTACACAGCAAGTGTTACAGTTCACAGATGCTTTCTTATGAATACCAACTAAATTGTATTTTCTAGGGGAGGAGGGTCTTAAACCAAGAGGTTCTGTGAACAGAGTAACTTGTGAAACCTGATTTCCTGTGTTTCAGTCCCATGCTTGGATCATCCCGTGTCTAACAGAGCATGAACTCCAGCAGAGGTTTTTCTTCTTCTTGGGGTCTTCACTGTGACTGTTTCTCATGCATTCTTTATTTCTATCATGCAGCAGAGGCTGTGCCTTTCTCTAAGGTGGGATTCATTTGCAACTTTCCCTTATATACCTGTTCCACAATACCTGTAGGAATCAGCTGTGAATCCTTACTGTGAATATTCCTCCTGTTCACCTGATTTGGTTGGCATCCCCTAAAAATGTCAAAACTGAATGGAAGACAAAAACACAGCAGTGTGATGTATTTGGTAATTTTACAGACTACAGAATTAACCAGGTTGGAAAAGAAATTTTAGTTTCCCTATCCATAACCAGAAGGATAATTTTAGTTATATTTTACCACTGAGCTTTATTATTCTGACATTTCCATAACCAGAAGGATAATTTTAGTTATAATTTACCACTGAGCTTATTCATTCTGACATTTCAGTCCAAAATAATGGGGAAATAAAATAAATTGACTAACCATAATATCTATGCCCAAAGAAATGTAAAGAACAGAGGTCTGGGGCTCTCTGGTTATCCAAACAAGTGATGTGTCACCTGGCTGTGCTCTATGATTATCAATTTCAGACACACTAGCATGAGGTCATGTTGTATTTCGTACTATATGTCTTTTAATTCAAGTATTTGAGATTACAGCTAGTAACATCACTGTTACATAAAGCATAATTATTGCTCAGTCCTTTGCTTGCCAATCTCAACCACCAGACAAGAATGAGACATGAAAACACTCATAGATATCTCCTAGGTAGCAAAACCTCATGGAACAGTGTAGTATAAGGATTACTGGTTTTCAAGGCCACTTTATACATATGGGCCATTGTCCACATCTGGACAGATGTATATCATGACATTCCTGTAATGCTAGGGCTTATGCAGTGAATAGGGCTGTGATTTTCATGCATGAAGGCTTTGCACTTGATCTCCAAGTGCAATACACCTTGTTTCATTCTGGTAAAGAGGGCACTTACAAACCAAAGAGGTTTAAAACCTAACATCATTGTCTGATCAGAGAAAAACATCATCTTATTTCTTACTCAATACCTTGTATTAATTCCATGCTTTAAATAAAGAGATAATGCCCTCAGGGATGTTACTGTAACAAGGAAGAATGGCTGTCTTCACCCAAGAAGTCTCATCCCCGTGTTCTGTAAAATATATGGGAAGTTTGCAATCCGTGCCCACGTGCACATTTGTGTTCTTTGCTGGCTACACCTACCTGTTATAAACCCAGTAGCTGTGTGTTGTTCACAGAATGCATCACTTTAAGTTGCAGTTTTCTGTGACTGCACTTTTTGATGAACTGAAAACCAGCACTGGTGTCACTGGGATTTCTAAGGGAAGCTCAGTCAAGCCAAGTTGATAGCTGTTGGCTACCTAAATAAAACTGGAAGCATATTTTTGAAAATCCTAGCCTTGTATTTTTAGGTGCACCAGAAACAAAAAATGAGACTGTTTCTGCCACTATTACTAAATACAAAACAGGATAATTCATTTAAGACTGCATTTATCCTTTCTAGACATGAATCATCTCCTACCGCCACAAAGCAGCACTCAAGCACCATTCTTTGCTCCAAATAATTTACAGTGTAGTCAAACTTGACTAATCATCCTAATTATGTCTGGTACTTAGGACTGCCTCAGCCCTCCTTCCCTCAAAGACACACATACAAAGATTAGCAATACTTTGAAGACACAATGTTTTCTCTCCAGCTTTCAAAAGTGACATTCCTAAATTAGCATGGGGTTGGTATTTGTTAATTACATGAGTGCCTACAAAACTCAAATACTACTTTTCAAACAGAACACAGGCAGAGAGAGAAGTAAAAGTCCCGCAGATGAAAGGCCCAGAGAGACAATCACACAATCGAGTTATGGCAGATTAAATTACAACAGGTCAACAAAACTGTAGCTACTGAGCATGTGCATATTCTTAACCTGTTAGGTAAGACACAAAATGCACCAACTCAAACCTCTCTGACTGATAGATGCATGCGAATGCATTTCACCTCACTCATGATATTTGGTCCCAGTGAAAAAGTACTGCTCATCTGTGGTGTTAGGCCAAGGGCACCTCAGCCTTATGGCACTCACCCAGGCAAGGGTGAAGACAAAAGCCCATTTATAACTTAGACTGGCCACTGCTGTGAAGGACAATAAAAAATGCTCTTATAGATATATTAATGGCAAAAGGAGGGGCAAGGATGACCTCCACTACTTAGTGGACATGGAGGGGAATATAGTAACAAAAGACAAGGAAAAGGCAGAGGTGCTTAACACCTTCTTTGCCTCAGTTTTCAATAGCAGAATAGCTTGTCTTCTGGAAAACTGGCCTCCTGAGCTGGAAGAGGGAAACAGGGAGCAAATAGTTCCATTGTAATCCAGGAGGAAGAAGTGGGTGGAGAGCAGCCAGGCAGAAAGGGACCTGGGGGTGCTGGTTGATAGTAGGCTGAACATGAGCCAGCAGTGTGCCCAGGCATCCAAGAAGGCCAATGGCATCCTGGCCTGTATCAGGAAGAGTGTGGCCAGCAGGAGCAAGGAAGACATTCTGCCCCTGTACTCTGCACTGGTTAGGCCACACCTTGAGTCCTGTGCCCAGTTCTGGGCCCCTTAGTTTAGGAAAAATGTTGACTTGCTGGAACGTGTCCAGAGAAGGGCAACAAAGTTGGTGAGGGGTTTGGAGCACAAGCCCTATGAGGAGAGGCTGAGGGAGCTGGGGTTGTTAAGCCTGGAGAAGTGGAGGCTCAGGGGAGACCTTATTGCTGTCTCCAACTACCTGAAGGGAGGTTGTAGCCAGGTGGGGGTTGGTCTCTACTGCCAGGCAACCAGCACCAGAACAAGAGGACACAGTTTCCAGCTGCACCAAGGGAGGTTTAGGCTGGATGTTAGGAAGAAATTCTTCACAGAAAGAGTGATTTGCCATTGGAATGGGCTGCCCAGGGAAGTGGTGGAGTCACCGTTCCTGGAAGTGTTTGAAATAAGACTGGATGAGGAACTTAGTGCCATGGTTTAGTTGATGAGATGGTGTTGGATGACAGGTTGGACTTGATGATCTCAAAGGTCTTTCCCAACCTGTTTAATTCTGTGATTCTATTCCTAGGACCCTGGGTATATGGGGTACTACCAAGCACAGACCTAACACACGTGTATCCTACTACCATCTGCAAAAGGGACAGATTAATAGATAATTAACATGTACTGACTTGTCTTGTGCTGCTATAAAATGTGTTTTGCATTATGTTTTTGTAACAGTTGGCTAAGCAAGGCTTGACCTGCAAGGGTTAGGATGCATACCTGCACAGCTGGAGCCTTTGGTGGCCAATCATAGCCCCACTCTCATAATTTTCTGGTTTTATAAGTGTAAATATTAGAGGTTTTGTTTAAACCTTCAGAACCTAAACATGTCATCACTATTAATAACATATGTTATAAGACACCACATGCTGGCAAAATAACCTGCAGTAAATGACACCAAAAATATTGGAAAGCTTAGCATAAAATTGAAACTCGTTAATGGTACACTATGCAGTTTGGCATACAACTTGGGACAAGAATTCCACACAATGGGACTGTGTGAGTGCTAACAGCAGGCTTCCACAAGATAAAATAAACTTGTTTTATGGACATGAGGGATTGATTTTTAATGAGATTCTGCTTGGCCATAACATCATCCTGGGAGGGTGAGCTGGTTTTCGCCTTGCCTCCGGTGCAAAATTATAGTTTGCAGAATAAAAATGCATTTAAATTAGGCCTATGGATTTGAACTTTCATCATATTAAGTGAGAAGTAGGTGTTATCCCAGGGCTGTGTATAAAACAGTTGTTAAAATGCCTACGAAAAAGATCTCCTCTTCCCCCCATTACCTATCCGTGTGTTGTGGGACCAGGAGGTCAGCCTACGAGCAGAATATACACTCCTCGAGTTCTTTAGGAAATAAACTATCTGGCAAGCTCATTTCTTGAGGACACCAGATTAGTTTAAAAAGGAATACTACAGGCATTTGAATTTATCTTTTCATGTCCAGGTCTCAACTGCCTGTTAGGAAAACGTTAAAATGTAGAAAGTTTATCAAACTTACGAGTTTGATGTCAAATTGCAGACACATTCAGTGACAGCAAGACAAGACTGTCCCTTTGCTGCCTATTCAAATTTTATCATCTTTCTTATCCATTCCATCAATTGAAATCCAACACTAAATCTCTTCTTTGAACCCCAGAGAGAAAATCAGAGTCAAACAGATGGAAAGTGTCTTGTAACCAGGCAGCAGTTGGGGAAAAGCAGAAAACAAAACCAAGAACAACTATTAAGCCTCTACAGCTTTAAACTCCAAACATTTTCTTTACAAAGAAATCACATTTTAGCTTTCCAAATCAGTGTCACTTGGCACTAAACAGGCTGAGCTGCACAGTGCTGTTGCTTTTCTTTCCTCTCCACTGTTATGGTTTGCACTGTTTGTGTGCAATCATTGGCTTTTAATTGCCTTCTATTGCCTATTTCATTTGTCAATAAATAGAAAGTGCAGACCTATCACCAAAGGCCTTACATCTGTTTCTCATACATCTTAGCCACCCATGGTGCCTTAAGCTAAAGCCATCCCCGACTGCTAACCAGGCTACCAGTTTATTAGGGTTTTTTTCCTTGCCCTTTTAAAAAGATGAAAGTTCCTAAAAGCTTTTTTTTTCTTTGTTTGCCTTTTATTTTATTTTCTTCTTTTACTTTTTTTTTTTGGCAAGTGATGGTTGAAGTTAATGAAGTAAGCATCTGTGAGGTGAGAGAAGGTCACCCTGGGGTTGGGCACCTCCCAGTGGTGGAACTGGCATTAACCCAGCGATTAGTATGTGATGACAACACCTTAAAGATAATTAGTTGACAATGAGTTGAGAGCCTGTTAACCCCTTTAACACCTTATAGTTTATGATTATAATGAAACACTTTGGGACAAAACAAAATAGATCTAGTTTTCCTTGAGTGATTTACCAGGTTTTTTTGGTGCTCCGTCCTCCCTTTGGTGACCTTCTTCCAAAAAAAGAAACAGCTGCCAGCAGCCCAAAGCATGTTTTTAGGTCTTCATCAACCGGGGCTGAAATATAGCACCATCTTTCTGTCTGGTTTTCTCCACTGGCTATAAGACTTTTTGGCCTGGGTTAGAAGCCGTTGCTGAGGTAGACACATGAGAGGAGATAGATGTGAATTAGTGGCATTTCTCAGGTGACAGAAGGCTGAAATGTCCAGCTAATTTTTTTCCAGTGTTTTTTCACACCACTGTGGACATACTCCTGCAATTGTAATGGAAATCATTAGATTGACTCACCTGAGTGTCACAGCTGGGGTCACTCAATCTTTCCCCAGAAACAAGAGCTACTTGGCAGAACAAGAGGGAGGTTTTTATAAACTGAGTAATAAGAAAGGCAGGATCAGGCCACAGCCCAATTTAAATGAAGCAAGCAGGAAACAGCATTGATCATGTGTGTGGGAAGGGCAAGATGAGGAGGAGGAAGCAAATGGAGAACAACTGGCAGTCTGCAGTGATTTATATACACTGGTGTTTCCCATCTTCATTCATTCATTCACTCAACATATTTATCACAACAGGAGAGCTCAAGTGAATTATGACTGGCAATAGCTCAAAAATTTTGATAACAGCAAAGTAAAATAAATCTAGGCACAGCATTCAAGAAATGCTTGTCTTGACATTAAAAATAAAATTCCATTTAATTAAAAGTTTCTTGCTTCACTCTTGCTTTGCACTTTCTAGTTTAATCTTATAAAGGTGGTCCTGGTGAGCAAATTTTATGAGAAAATGTCCTTACACCATTTTTTTGACACAGACCCAGAACAAGGACTGGTCTTGCTTTCATTAGGTTTAGCATAGGACTTCTATTGATGTTAGCAGGCACAGGCTTTATGTCTGGTATGCACCCAAATATCTATCTGAGCTACTCTGTAAACTTTCTGAAATGTGCCCATCATTAACAGTTTCCAGGGCACCAGGACACACAATAGTTTCACACAATTCTCGGTTCTCCTGTGCCTCTCACTCCAGTCCTTTACAGTGCTTTAAAAACATCAGTAAATTAAGTTCCATAATGGCAAACCTTCCCCGGAGAGACTTTTATTCCCAGGTGACAGGCAAGGCAAGGCTTGCAAAGGATCCTCACAGGAGTTACAACCCAGACCTCCTGGCTCCCAGCCTTGTGCTTTACTTCTAATTAAATACATTTAGATTTGTGCAGAAAATGTAGAGAACTTTGTTATGCTTTTTAGATTTAAAGGCAATATATAGATTCAGCGCTGTATCAAATGTCCATAAACTCAAAATAAAGTATTTCCATCAATTTCTAAGTTACTTATACACCAGTTTGCAATACTGAGCTTAAGGAAAACCTGTTATCATTTATCTTAGGAGAAATCTAGGAATAGATTGTCTTCCAAAGGTCAAGAGTATTATCCAAAACTGATTCACCTCTCTGATGTTCTGACCATCAATTCTAGTAACGAAAAGGACTCATAATAACTTTACCTTAAACACAGTTAGCAAACATAATTTGTTATTGTAGGCGGGTGGGTCATAAAATCAGAATTCCTGGAACTCATAATTGATTGAGTCTTCATTATTAAACATGATTCAGGGTTAATTAATCAACCAGACCCCTCCATGATACAGCAGAAAGAAGTGCTGAAAATGCCACACACGATCAGATTCTCTTGCCTGAGGAATAGGGCTTTTCCTAGTGGTCTTTGGAATCACTGTTCCCTCTTCCTGCAACCCTCAAATGCACAGTCACAATGCTAAGTACAGAATCATTTGTCTGACTATGAATTTGAAAAGCACTGCTCCTAATTGATGATGGAATTTAGAGGACAATTTTATGAGCTGAAACACCAGCTACCAGAAAAAGGTCTGGCCCCACTGGCTTCAGCAGAGCTTCAGAAATGTGTGCCAAGTGAGATATATTCTCATCTCAACAAAATCCTTTTTTAACTACTCATTTCCTTTATCCATTTTTAAACTACTTTAGAACACTGCTCTGGGGTACTTATGCAAAATATCTGTTCATCATGGGACTCTATGCCAAGCTGCACAGGCCTGTTGAATTCAGCTCTCACCTGCCTTTCTTATTATCCCATCAAAACCAGCTAAACCTCCTGATGATGTCAGTGTACCGGAAAACATGCAGAAAACATGGAACTGGGACAGAGGTGTTGGAAACTGGAGCTATGCAGGAGTATTAAGAATAGCTGGATGTGAAGTAAGTGAAATAATCAAGGACATCAAAGAACTCTGCCCTTTTGCTTGTACAATTCACCGTTTCTTTCAGAGATGCTCACAGCACTGGTGCCACCATCCTACTCTGTTGTAGGCTGCTGTCTCCTCAGAGCGGGGTCAATCCAGCTCACTTTCTAGCTGCATTTGCATTACCCCAGCAAAATGGGAACAGCTGGTTTGGTTTTGTGGATCATAAAGAATTTCCTTAAGAATTTTCAAGCCATGTAGTCAGGTACCCAGGCATTTTCATCTCTCCATAATTAAAATTTGTCTGTATACACGGATTTGTATATTAGGTTTTTCCCTCTATCATCCAATCTCATAAATAAGCCAAGACAAAGCACTTAATAAAACTGGTGTAGAAAACAAGTCCTATAAAGAGCAGTTAAGGAACTGGGGTTGTTCAGTCTGGAGAAAAGGAGACTGAGGGGACATCTTGCTCTCTCTCTACAAGTACCTGAAATGAGGTTTCAGTGAGGTGGGAGCTGCTCTGCTATCCCAAGTAGCAGGTGACAGGACAAGAAGAAACAGCCTCAAGTTGTGCCAGGGGAGATTTAGGTTGGACATTAGGAAAAATTTCTTCATGGAAAGGTTTGTTAAGCCCTGGAACAGGCTGCCCAGGGAAGTGGACAGCATCATCCCTGGAGGTATTTGAAAGATGTGTAGATGAGGTGCTGAGGGAAATGGTTAAGCAGCAGACTTTGGTGCTGGTAATGACTGGACTTGATGATGTTAAAGGTCTTTTCCAGTTTAAATTATTCCTTGATTCCATGTAAGGTGTATAGGTTAGGTATTCTGATGGAGCAACAGTATCTTACCCATGTCTTATAGCCAGGAAGGAACAGTATGAACTGGCCATTTTGGTAGATAATATTTTTACTGCTTAGTTCCACTGCTTAGTTTTTTTGCAGAGGTGTGACCATAGCCAAAAGCCATGCCATGGTTAATCTCAGCAGCAGCTTCTCTGACAGCATTCTTACTAACCAGCAGAACCCTCTCAGATTGGAAAGAAGCTGAAACAGGACAAACAGGCACATCCATGTCCTGGGTTGTATGAAAAGAAGTGTGACCAGAGAGATGAGGGAGGTGATGCTGTCCTTCTACTCTGCTCTTGTGAGACCCTATTTGGACCATTGCATACTGTTTCGGTGTCTCCAGCATAAGAGGGACATCAAACTGCTGGAGTGGATCCAAAAGAGGGCCACAAAGATGATCAGAGGGCTGAAGCACCTTCCCTGTGCAGACAGGCTGAGATCTCCATGTTCAGCCTGTAGAGAAGGCAGTTCTGGGGAGGACATATAGCAGCCTTCCAGCACCTGAAGGGGGCTGGGAAGAGACTTTTTACAAGGGCTTGTAGTGATAGGACAAGAGGGAATGGCTTTAATCTTGAGGAGGGTATATTTAGACTGGCTATTAGAAAGAAATTCTTTACAGTGAGGGTGGTGAAACACTGGAACAGGTTGCCCAGGAGGTCGTGAATGCTCCCTCTTTAGAGGTGTTCCAGGGCAGGATGGATGAGGCCATAAGTGACCTGGTCTAGTGGAAGGTGTCCCCACCCATGGCAGGGGAACTGGAACTAGACGATCTTTAAGGTTGCTTTCGTCCTAAACCAGTCTATGAAACTGTTCTTTTAACCCTGTTGGTCAGTCATGAGACCCACTCAGCTGCCCACCAAAATGGTCACTGCTTAAGCAAATGTCATCAATTGAAGTGGGTACCAGCATTAAATAAATTGAAAAGAAATCACTGATGAACAGTGCTGCAGAAGGAGAAAATTTCCATTGGTATAGAACTAAATAAATATTCCTCTCTTAATGTCAGCAAAATGCCTCTGCCAGCACTGCCAGGAAAAAGAAGGAAACCAGTGTGGGAGCTAGCACATCACCTTGTTTGGGGCTGCTTGAGACAGTAATGGAGCCTGATAGGTTGCCATTTTCCATGCACTGCCCATCACAGAAAAAAATATAGTGACAGAAACAAACTTTGTGGGACTTCCAAAAAGATGAACAAAACTTTCCAGACCCCTTCACGATTTTACAGTGCTAAAAGGTATTGCTAAATCAACCAACAAATCTGCGCTTTTCCTGAAGCTGACAGAACTCCTATGTACGGAGCGTGACCAAACCGAAATCCCCTAAAACCTACGGAAATGCTAAAGAGCACGTGACCACCCTTTCAGTAACAGATACTAGGAAAATGCCAGGAGAATTGTCACAGTTTACTTTGTCACCTTTATGTTTAGAGAAGTTTAGCATAGGTTGCAAGTATGTGTCATTGACTTTTGCCTTCAGATAATGCCAAAGATTTAATCAAGCTTCCTTCTGGAAGGGTAATCACATGCTCCCAAAGGTCGTTTGTCCTTATGTTTATTTAATAGAAGTCTGTGTTTGTCATGTGCCATCCCACATAGTTATCTGTGGCCTGCTTTTCAGGCCATCAGTGTCACTGCAGCTCCACCATGTCTTGCTAGTACTGCTGCTGGTCTGCTCATGAATGCCAGTTTTGAGAGATTTCACTATTTATACAGCAGCAGATATCTGTTCTGAAGGCTCATCAGTATCCATGGCTCACAGGCACACTCCGTAGCAAGTAACAACAATCCTGTTGTTTTCTCTGAACCAAGTCATCTAATTTATTCTAAATTATAAAAGTAAGTGACTTAAGACCCACAGCAGCACATTTTATTGATGTTTATAACTATTTGAATGGTGGGTGCCAAGAAGGTGCCAGTCTCTTTTCAATGGTGTCCTGTGATAGGACACCAGATACAAATTAGAACACAGAAAGTTCCACCTCAACATAAAAACCCCTTCTTTACTCTAAGGGTGACAGAGCACTGCGACAGGCTGCCCAGAGAGGTTGTGGATTGTCCTTCTCTAGAGACTTTCAAGACCCATCTGGATGTGTTCCTGTGTGACCCGCCCTATGTGATCCTGCTTTGACAGGGGAGATGGAACTTGGTGATCTCCAGAGGTGCTTTCCAGTCCCTACCAATGTATGATTCTATAAATAAAGAGGCATCAAACCTGAACAATCCTATTTTCATATGGAAGTTTTCACAGATAAAGAATTGGCTTCTGCCCAGGTCAGTCTAACTTTTTATGGTTTAAACTTAAGGGCAGGAAGGGACTTAGAGTGTGTTGTTTCATGAGGGACCTTGGCCATTTGACAGACCTGTACAAGGGCCAACTGGCATGGGAGACTGGAAGTTGTAAAAATAATCTCCTAGCAGGGAGAGAGAGATACTAACTTCATATTCTGGAGAAGACAAGGGGATTTATCATAGAGTTAGAAGGCTCTGAATTAAGAGTGTATGAGAGGAGTAAGGTTACCTTACAAAGAAAATATGGTTGGCTATTTCTCTCAGAAGCTGATGGAGGTTAACGTTATTAATTAACAAATGAGAAAAAATTATTCTTCAGTTGTGTGCGCTTCATCTATGATGTACTTCTGAAAACATGACCTCCAAGACTAGAGTTTTGAACTCTGCAGAGGATTTTCAGACTTGCTGGAGTATTTTGAGGCTTTGTGAAGGTTTCGAGTGGATGATAAAGTCCATTTTCAGAAAACAGAGAAAAGACACCTCAAGAAGCATGACAGATAAAGAAGAACCGAGGTCATGTTATGCCAAATCCATACCAAGGGAAGTTAAGGGTAAGCAGGCCTCATGTGGTAAGACCCACACATAGAAGCCAGTTCTGTGTCCAGCTGGAGAAATTCTGCCAGGGCCATGTGACATACAATGTTCAGGTTTTGTTAACATCTGTGTGGTCTAATTTTCTATTACTGTCAGCAAGTTATTTCTAGTGCTAGGTTATTTTGTCCATAAACATTGTCCCCATCACACATTTCTAATTTTAACCCTATTTGTCTCCAGTTGATTTACATTTGGCCAGAAGCAAATTGCCTATTGGAAGCATTTATTGAAAATTAATTAGGTGGCTAAAATACCTCCAGCAGATTCTGTTAACAGTGTCTGTTCCTTGTGGCTCTCCAGAATTTGACATTTTCCAGTTAAAACACCTAGCAATTAAAAAAATCCATAAAGTAAATTATATAATTAGTTCCAGAATGGAACTTAGTCTCTTTGAAATCAGATGCTTTTTTCTAAGGCTACAGTGCCATGCAATAGCCAGGGGTTTATAGTGCCAGGGGATTTTTGACAGAGGAGAAAGTAAGGGCTTATAATAGCTAAGTCACTGCACGAGGCAAATCAGCCAGATACACAGGATAACTGTACACATACCAAAGTGGGCAACAGGAGAGAAGACAAACTGTATGAAGCAAGATTCAAAGGAAAAACATGGGATTAAATCAGAGATGATCACAGCACCCGAGAACATGGAAAAAACACACTGCAACCCTCTAAAGAAAAGCCAGGATGTTAACATGATTTACTGCAAATAGTTCCACAACATTAAAATGAGTTTTTATTTTCTATGTGTGCTGCTTCAAAGAACAACTCTGTGGGCTCATAAAAATGCAGAGAACAAATAGGGGCCTCTAAGACCAATTTATATGCCATGCCCACTGTGCACTGAGACACATATAATCTGTAAAATGTCAGCTTCAAAGTTCCACAGAGATTGGTGTTAACCCTGACCCCCGACCTTGCCGACTCTAGCTGGGCCCTCATGCTCTCTTAAGCAGCTGTTTTAGATAAATGTGCTCCATTTTTAAAGAGATTGTCTCAGAGTTTTACGTGAATAGTAGTAATATTATTAACTCTCGCTGAAAAAACCACCTTAACTGAGAGTCTTTACAGATGGGCCAATCAAAAGCCTTACCCCATGCAGAGAGTGGTGGGTTAATAAATATGTCATTGGACTGAAAATATTTAAACAACACCGGGAGAAAAGAGCAAGGCATACGACAAAAGGAAAGCATATTAGTACTGTTTCCTGTCAAAATACACAGAGGAAGCACTTTACTTTGACCGTTTTCCTCATAAAGAGACACGGTAGGCCAAAACAAACAAAGCTAAGGAATCTGGTTTATCCCACTGTTGGATACCGAGGACTATCAACTTAAATGAAGTAAGGTTGAGCGACCAAAACCAGGGTCTCCTTGACAAAACTGTTAATTGAACATATCAGCAAAGGCAATCACACAAGCTGTGACCCTGTCGATCAATACTTCCCTTTTATAAGGCTTCATATATGTTTTTTTCTTATTTTATTTTGTGTATCTTTCCAAAGGCAGGTGGGGGATTAGCCACTTATGGTCTGTTGGAAGCCCAAAAGTATGATGTAGCCTGCTGGTTTGGCAAACCACGGGCAAAGCCTAAATCATCCTCTTAGAAGGAAAATGTCAAAGTTCAAGGGCAGACAGTATATTTTAGACAACAAAGAAGCTGGTGTCCACTCATAATAAATAAAAATAAGTTGGGGTCAGAAATATAAGTCAGCTGGCTCCCCATTCACTGAACGTGAGCCAAAGACAACTGGAGTCAAAGGGAAAGCTCAGAATGATTTCATGAGGTTTTGACTTGGACCAACTGTGAATACAGGCCTACTTTTCATATAGGTCGGGTGGGAATACATATCCACAGATTTCCACAGGACTCAGGTCTGGCTCCACAGCATTGTGTTCAGAAACCATCCACCCTTCTTTTTTTGCTACTGATATACTAAAAAAAAAATAATCTGAATAAATAAAAGAACAAAACATAACTCCTTAGAGGCCAGAACAACACAAAAATACTGTATTAGAAATATTCTTGTTCTTTAACATATAAAAAGGCATTGTTTAAAGCCACCAATTCAAATATTGAGCCAAATTGTTTTCACTGCTTACTTTCGGGGACCACGGTACAAACCAATCTTCTCACTGTGATTCCAAACACTCATCATAGTCTTTCTGATTTAGCAGATAACTGTAATGGTGAGAAGCCAAACACACAACTGCCAGAACACGAACAGTTGGATCTGAAAGCTCAGCTTCTGCTCTTCCCTTCAGTACCTCATGACTCAAAAAAGGAAACCTACTTATCATTAGCAGTTGTTTGGTGGTTACTGTAGGACAAACAAGAATCTTATTCACCTACTTTCTCAGTACCCTGCCTGCAAAATGTACTCAATTTAATGCATCAAAATGAGACAACAAGAAAGGTGATTTTGAAGAATAACTCACAATCACCCAAGCTCTGGCTTTTAGCATTTGCTTTCTCAGGCATCTTTATCCTGAAGTTTTAATTTTTCCATATTCTTTAATACCATCAATTAGGTTTGAAAGTTATTTTCCATGTTTTTGGATTCGTGTTTTCTAAACAGGGCATAATCTAGGAAGTACGAAACAGACAGGTATTGGTGTGAGAAGTTGACTCAGACACAACAAATGAAAAGGGGGAGAAACAAACAAAGGCTTTAAAAGATATAATAAATATAAAAAAGGCCCACAAATAAATGCAAACAATAAATAATACAAACCTATAATTATTCATTATTTAATGCAACATCACAAATCCAAAATACTTTTCAAGAGAGTTAACTTTAGGAAGTCTGAGGACAGGACATACAGAAATCCTTTACGTAGGGCTGATCTGTGCCTGCTTTGCTTTTGTTGGCTACCTTTAATATAGAAATTGACTCCCTAGAATGTGTTTGTTTTTGAAATGTAATCTCCTTGAATGGCATCAGAGAGAAAATTAGTTTAAATTACAGTCAAAACAAGTTTGCAAAGGTAAACATTTTGTTTTCTAAATCCCTAAAATAGGTTAACAGTTTTGAGTTCTGAACTTTAGGAACATTGCCTTTCCCCACATGAAATATTTATTTCCTGTTACCACTTGTGTCAACAGAAATTCTGTTGACTAACAGGAAAGGAAAAAAAAACCACACAAACACATGAACCAGCTTAAATCAGAAACACATTTCTTAATGCCTGTTTATGGTAAAAAGCCAATTATGGTTCCTCAGGATGACTGAACTGTATGACAAAGCCCTTAGGAAATAGTAGAGCATCTTGACTGGGTATCTGCAGCTCTTTCAAGGAATAAGAATCTGTTCATCCTTGGAGAGGATCCATTTTTCTAAACCAAATGTTTCTACTAGAACCCTGAGTCCATCTTTGCTTCTTTTCCAGATACTATGAACTCTTATGTGGAAATCCAACAGGAAGCATGTCATGGACCAGCAGTAACGTTCTTTGGTTTTGACCACTCCATTGCTTTGTGAATCTAGCCTTACATTTCTTTCTGCGCTTCACACATCCAACGAAGGCTCTGTGTGTGTCCCCTGCCTCTTCCCCCTTGGCACAGCTTGCTTGGCAGCACTTGCATGTTAACAGTTGCCTTTTAAAACACTGTGGGGAATAAAAGCTTCTTTTGCTCTCCCCTAATCTGGTCACTGCCTCTCTTGTGTTAATAGAGACATCACAGCCCTTTGGTTAAGATACTCACGTTTGGCAAGCTTGGGCTCACATCCCTTCTCTACCAAGGACCTCCTGATGAAGCCTTGAAAGGCTTAATCATAAAGCATATTTTGATGCTCAACTCACACGCACAGATCTTCACACTAGATACAGTGCTACTTGATCCTCTACATATAGATTACCACCCTCACAGTTTCTTGTTGCTGGATACATGTGTACAGCCACTCCAACAATGAGCACATGTATAACTCCAACAGTTCAGCCACAAGGAAACATTTACCAGATCCCACACAGCACAAAACATCAAGAAGAGAGATGTGTGGAAAGGTGGTGCTTTCATATACCCAGTACAGAGATGGGAACTTTACCCACAGATGTGCTAAGCGTCACATTTTTTTCCCCTGCCAATTCAAGCCTCTCCCCTTCCTAGAGTTTTTCCTAATTAGTGCACCAGAAGATATTCAAAGGTAGGACTTTTTCAGTCTCTCCTGTTTGTACAAAATAATAAATGCTTATTGGAGCAGCTGCTAGTGCCTGAGTGATTGTGAGGCTAGAATAATTAACCCTCTGACCCTTCATGCATCTAAGTGCTTAAAAAAATTACCCCTCATAAGATTATGGAGCTGTGGTTTTCAACAGTTTTCAATTTACAAGCCCTCTATTTTATCCCCTCCCCTCCCCCAAGAAAGATGTATGTATCATTGTATATAGAATTTAAACCGACTGATAACAGGCTTGCTTCTCTTAGTTGTATTTCATGGACCTCCTGGGGTAGTCTGCAGCCTCCCAGAGGTACAGACACCACAGACTGAAAAACACTGTTGCAAAGGAGCAAAAACACAGGATTAATAACATTCTCCTAAGACCTTATGTCTGTTGCCTTCATAAAGCATGTCCTGCAGACCTTGGCTCTGAGAAGATGGAATATGAGACACAATCTACATATTCACCTGCCAAGAGAGGAAAATCCTTTCCTTTCCCAATGAGACATAAGTATTGGCACAGGAGGTCACCAAACCCGAGTGTTTGCTGTTGTGGTGATGTGTGTTTGAAAAGACAGATGTGTGAGAAACAAGAGCCCCTGTTCCATAAGACCCTGCTGTACAATATGTATGTCATATGGGAACTCTGACACAAGTGGAGACTGCTGAGTTTTGAATTGTGAAAGACAACGTTTGCTCCCCTTCCACCTCCCTGCAAACTAAAAGGAAGGGAAAGAGACATGTCCCTAGCTGACGCTGATGGAAAGCACATTTCAGCTAACCTGGAGGCATTTCTGAGCTACAGCTTATGGTAAAAATGTCACAGCTGCTATACCCAATTGTTAGAAACACTCTAAAATGTCCATGGCATGTAGGAGCTCAGCCTGAAAAGAGCTTGTAGACAGGTGGGGGTTGGTCTCTTCTCCCAGGCAACCAGCACTAGAACAAGAGGACACAGTCTCAAGCTGCACCAGGGGAAGTTTAGGCTTGAGGTGAGGAGAAAGTTCTTCACAGAAAGAGTTATTGGCCATGGAATAGGCTGCCCAGAGAGGTGGTGGAGTCACCATCCCTGGAGGTGTTCAAAAAGGGACTGGATGTAGCACTTGAAGCCATGGTTTAGTTAGTCATGAGGTGTTAGGTAATAGATTGGACTTGCTGATCTCTGAGGTCTTTCCCAACCTTATTGATTCTATGATTCCATGAGCGTAGTGGGGGGACCATGTGGCTAAGTTGGTAGCATGTAAGACTCTTACTGGGAAGGTCCTGAGTTCAAGCCTGCAGTGAGCAGGAGAGTTCTCTCTGGGCAGCAATGTCCTCCCTCCTCAAGAGGGGATTGGACTTGGTGCCATGGTCTAGTCATGGGGTCTGTGGTGACAGGTTGGACTGGATGATCTTCGAGGTCTCTTCCAACCTTGGTGATACTTTGGAGAACATGCCTTAGCAAAATCAACAAACTTGCAGTCTGGTATCTTCTTCAAAGAGTTAGAGTGGATTTTGCACTTAAAGGTCTTATTTGCAATCATTTTATGTTCCCTTTAATCACTGGAGAAAATGAAGATGAACTAGACCATTTCCAGGTCTAGTTTATCTGAATTGCTTCAGACATCTTCAATAAGATAAATCACTGTGTTCATGGTCTATAAAGAAAAGCAGAACATTAGCACAGAGCAGAGGACTACACTGTAGACACTTCCATTTGGACAAATGAAACTCATCCCTCATGTTTAACTAGTGCTGGCTCAAACTTCCTGGTTGAATAGCAAAAAATGTCTTCAGCAAAGAAAACATGCAAATCTGTAATCAGCTTTGCAGACACATTTTTACTTTCCTGAAGGGATCCTGGGATATTTACCTTTGCTCAATATTAATTTCTGCATACATGACTCACTAAAATAGAGGCTGCAGGCCAAGGACCTTCAAGCCTGTAGGTTGTGATGCCTAGCTGGACTATTTCTCCTCTGATGAACTGTGGCAGTTTTGGCAACCAGGGGAGAGAAATCCAGCTACTACTTCTTTGGAGGTGGAATAAACTCCTGTAATCTGGACTTGCATGTGAAGGGTATTGTGATGAAAATGCTGAAGAGCTGGAATCCAGGTGTCTGAGGAGCAGAGACTGAACTTATTCAAAAAAGAAAGTCTTCCGGAAGCAAGCAAGGAACCAAAGAAGCTCAAGAGTCCAGTGACTGGCACAATCAAAAGGCAATGCTTCTTCAAATCAGTTACTTAAGCACTTTGCGAGAGGAGGAAGAGAGGAGAGGAGAGGAGGAAGAGAGGGAGGAGAGGAGAGGAGGAGAGAGGAGGAGGAGAGGAGGAGGAGGAGAGGAGAGGAGGAGGGAGGAGGAGGAGAGGAGAGGGAGGAGAGGAGGAGGAGGAGGAGAGGAGAGGAGGAGGAGAGAGGAGGAGGAGAGGAGGAGGAGAGGGAGGAGAGGAGAGGAGAGGAGGAGGAGAGGAGGAGAGAGAGAGGAGAGGGAGGAAGAGGAGAGGGAGAGGGAGAGGAGAGGTTCGGAGAGGAGAGGTTCGGAGAGGAGAGGTTCGGGAGAGAGAGGAGAGGTTCGGAGAGGAGAGGTTCGGAGAGGAGAGGTTCGGAGAGGAGAGGTTCGGAGAGGAGAGGTTCGGAGAGGAGAGGTTCGGAGAGGAGAGGTTCGGAGAGGAGAGGTTCGGAGAGGAGAGGTTCGGAGAGGAGAGGTTCGGAGAGGAGAGGTTCGGAGAGGAGAGGTTCGGAGAGGAGAGGAGAGGTTCGGAGAGGAGAGGTTCGGAGAGGAGAGGAGAGGTTCGGAGAGGAGAGGTTCGGAGAGGAGAGGAGAGGAGAGGAGAGGTTCGGAGAGGAGAGGTTCGGAGAGAGAGAGAGAGGTTCGGAGAGGAGAGGTTCGGAGAGGAGAGGTTCGGAGAGGAGAGGTTCGGAGAGGAGAGGAGAGGTTCGGAGAGGAGAGGAGAGGTTCGGAGAGGAGAGGTTCGGAGAGGAGAGGAGAGGTTCGGAGAGGAGAGGAGAGGTTCGGAGAGGAGAGGAGAGAGGTTCGGAGAGGAGGAGAGGTTCGGAGAGGAGAGGTTCGGAGAGGAGAGGTTCGGAGAGGAGAGGTTCGGAGAGGAGAGGGAGAGGTTCGGAGAGGAGAGGAGAGGGAGAGGTTCGGAGGTTCGGAGAGGAGAGGAGAGGAGAGGTTCGGGAGGAGAGGAGAGAGAGGAGGAGAGGTTCGGAGAGGTTCGGAGAGGAGAGGAGAGGTTCGGAGAGGTTCGGAGAGGAGAGGAGAGGTTCGGAGAGGAGAGGAGAGGTTCGGGAGAGAGAGGAGAGGTTCGGAGAGGAGAGGAGAGGTTCGGAGAGGAGAGGAGAGGAGGAGGAGAGGAGAGGAGAGGAGAGGGAGAGGGAGAGGTTCGGAGAGGAGAGGTTCGGAGAGGAGAGGTTCGGAGAGGAGAGGAGAGGAGAGGAGAGGAGAGGAGAGGTTCGGAGAGGAGAGGTTCGGAGAGGAGAGGAGAGGAGAGGAGAGAGGTTCGGAGAGAGAGGAGAGGAGAGGAGAGGTTCGGAGAGGTTCGGAGAGGAGAGGAGAGGTTCGGAGAGGTTCGGAGAGGAGAGGGAGAGGAGAGGAGAGGTTCGGAGAGGAGAGGAGAGGTTCGGAGAGGAGAGGAGAGGTTCGGAGAGGAGAGGAGAGGAGAGGGAGAGGAGAGGGGGAGGAGAGGAGAGGAGAGGAGAGGAGAGGAGAGGAGAGGAGAGGAGAGGAGAGGGAGAGGGAGGAGAGGAGAGGAGAGGAGGAGAGGTTCGGAGAGGAGAGGAGAGGAGGTTCGGTTCGAGGAGAGGAGGAGAGGTTCGGAGAGGAGAGAGGAGAGGTTCGAGAGGAGAGGTTCGGAGAGGAGGAGGAGAGGTTCGGAGAGGAGAGGTTCGGAGAGGAGAGGTTCGGGAGAGGGAGAGGTTCGGAGAGGAGAGGAGAGGTTCGAGAAGGAGAGAGAAGAGAGGAGAGAGAGAGGAGAAGAGAGGAGAAGAGAGGAGAAGAGAGGAGAAGAGAGGAGAAGAGAGGAGAAGAGAGGAGAAGAGAGGAGAAGAGAGAGAAGAGAGGAGAAGAGAGGAGAAGAGAGGAGAAGAGAGAGAGAAGAGAGGAGAAGAGAGAGGAGAAGAGAGGAGAAGAGAGGAGAAGAGAGGAGAAGAGAGGAGAAGAGAGGAGAAGAGAGGAGAAGAGAGGAGAAGAGAGGAGGAAAGAGAGGAGAAGAGAGGAGAAGAGAAGAGAAGAGAAGAGAGGAGAAGAGAAGAGAAGAGAAGAGAAGAGAAGAGAAGAGAAGAGAAGAGAAGAGAAGAGAAGAGAAGAGAAGAGAAGAAGAAGAGAAGAGAAGAGAAGAGAAGAGAAGAGAAGAGAAGAGAAGAGAAGAAGAGAAGAGAAGAGAAGAGAAGAGAAGAGAAGAGAAGAGAAGAGAAGAGGGGGGAAGGCATTTTAATCAATTCTGGTGTATTTCTGGAGCACATAGACTACAGAAGAGTAATTAAGACCATAATTAAATTTTCAGTAAAACGCTGAAGTGGGAATATGAGGAATAATACAGGAGCTGGTGGACATTGCATTGCTGTGTGTTTCCATTGTATTGATTATGGTAGGTGTTTGCCAGTTGGCACTAAACAGAACAGTGGTCAGTTGTCAGATGACTTTGTTTGTTTTCCTGATTTCTATCCCCAGAACATCTTGCCCAATAGTAATCCCATTTACACTCTTTATGGAAAGGGAAATTCATTAGTTCATAGTTTGCCCCTTTTTTTTTTTTTTTTTTTTTTTTTTTTTTTTTTTTTTTTTTTTCCCAGCTGAAGCAACACAACTTTCCAAAAGAGTATTCTGGGCATAAGTTCTTCCTTAGCTACATCCCATAGCATAGTGCAGAGTTAGGAGAATGAAAACAGTATGCTGATGGCCGTAGTATGAATATAAACTAAAGCAGAAACAACTGGTTCTTTGGGGCAGAGAGTTTGTCTTCCTCTTGTGGGTTTGTGCAGTTTCAACAATGGTAGGAATAAGGAAAATAACAGGCAGCAACAGGAATAGTGAACAAGAAATATTAGCAGGAACTTAAGATCTTCCAGGCTGCTCAAGATACAAGTCCCGAAGGACCAGAAACATGATATGCAAGCCAGAATCAGACTGTCTTTGTTGCCAGCTGTGGCTCTGAAAAACAATCAGCTGAAGCAGAACTCAAGATTACCAGTCCATAGCCACAGCTCTGGAACCAGTGTTGTGTTTCTCAATGCCAAAGAGAAAGAACCACATACAAAACACACCAGAAAACCAAGAACTTTCCAGCACTTAGAAACCAGGTCTCAAAAGCTACATTTCAGTTCAGTGATAACTTGGTGGTTGTTTTTTCAGTAGCCAAAGCCTAGACAGTGATACACTAGATTTTTAGGCCATAAGGAATCATTGGATAATAAAATTAGGTCTCTTGCACAACACAAGTGTAGTGTTTCCCTGACACCCCCATATCCAGGACAATGACATGTAAGTCACCCAGAACTCAGATATAACTTCTGTAATGTTATTTTGCCATTATCAAATGTGAGAAGGGCACGTACATTTAACAATAGTCGTCAGTCTTTGCTGTTCGCTCCCTCTCCGTGTCTAGCTCCTGAATCTGACTGTCAGTCCCAACCAAACCATACAGCAGGGCTGAGGACTCAAATACATCTTACACAGACAGTAGAAAAGAGGAGATATTGAAGCTGGAAACTCCTCAGAGGAGAAAAACCACAGTGAGAGCTCACTTGTGATCAGCCACTGGAGAATCCACATGTGCAACCGCTTCAGAGGCACTGACATTATTAGGGACCAAAACATCCACACTGGACAGGCACAGGAAGCCTGGCTCCACAATTTCTAATTCTCACTGAGCAACTTGTTAGATTTACTACCTTTTATGCAACTGTTTTGGGGTCTCCAAAGAATATACAGTGCTGACTGTATGACAGCAACTCACTGTGGCACTGGCAAGTAATTAGAGGGAAAAGAACCAGAACAGTCATTAAAACAATCAAAGCAACTTTTTGACCCAGGAGAAAAAAAAAAAAAAAAAAGAAAAGAAAAAAGTGGACAGAAAAAAGACCTACACAAAGTTTCAGCATGTCAGAGGAGAAACTACCACCACCGCCTCCCCAAACCCCCATGTTTTCCATCTCAGGCTTGGACCTAGGGGGCTTGGAAAATCGTTAATACCTTTTTCAGTGTTAGGCTGACTTTCACCATCATATGACCTTTCAAACTCATAGCAAAGCATTGCCTCTTCCAGGGCCCTACAAACACTTTGCAAGGAGCTTTTCACCCTGAAACCAGTGGTACTGGTTTATTACTCTTCACAACTGTCCTGCGCATCAGAGGGAGCAAAGAGTAGGGCAGGACCTCACAAAAAAATTTCACTTGTCCCTTTCTGTAAACATACACTGTGAGTGTGGCTCAAGAAAAGAGGAAAGTCTTTCTCCAAAAAATGGGAGAACAGCTACTTTTATTGCTGCTACCACAAGCCACAGTTCCATTCAGTTCTCCATAGACCTGTTTCACTTTGTCCTGCAGAGGTCGGTCTTGCCTGCAACACTCTGCAGAGCCGTGAGCCCTCTTCTCTGCAAACAGCAGGTCTGTTCCACTCTCCTAGAACACTTCAGGGATTAGGAGAATTAAAATTCGGTAAGGTTTCATCCTCCAAAAAACTTCTGTTAGAGTTTCTCTGTACAACAGAGATCCATTGTTTTTACATTAATTTATGTGTGTGACCAGCCCACCACCACCACCCCCCAAATTACAATATTTCTAAATTATATAGTCTATCCCAAGAAAAGCAGAGCAAAGAATAAATCTTGGTTCACCCAAAACACTGGTAACCAGAGAATAAACTCATCATAGTTATCATAGGATCATAAAGTCATAGAATTGTTTCTGTTGGACCTCTAAGTTCTTGAGTCCAACTGTTCATCTGAGATCAGTATGGCCATTAAACCGTGTCCACAGATGCCATGTCCACATGTCTCTTGAATACCTCCAGGGAAGGTGACTCCAACAGTCTCCCTGGGCAGTGGAGTTTTGATGTAAATATGCTGAATTAAGGCTTTTTATTGCCTTTCTTGGCCCAACATTTGTACTTGCACTAACTAAGGTCTCTGGACATGGGGTATGAACCCTTTAATGCAATCAGCTTTTCATCACTCCTAATGAACACACACCTTGGGATGCAGCCTTGACCAAGAAGTATCAGAACACAATCCAAAACACCTCAGCATGCTTTAACCCTGTTCTAATTCCACAAATATCAATTATTTGACTGTAGACTTCTTTTTCTGACATTGCACCCCTTGAGCTTATGGCACAAAAAGGACTGTCACTGTTCAAGAGGAAAAAAAGTCTGTCCCAGTTCCAAAGCAATTTAGAACTGTGATTTTGCTTATTTAGACAAGATTTGATATATCAAGTGCTTAAAGGGCTTTGCCTCTGCACTGTGAGGGAGGTTTCTTATCTCCTCTGTGCCACTGAAACATGAGCTGAGTGGCAGCACTCTGCTAAGCCAGTTTTGAAGGCAATTTCACTAATATTTTCCAAACCAGTTCGACTTTCCCACCATCTCAGGATCAATCCCCAGCTAGAAGTATTTCGTGTGGCGGCTGCTTCCTGAGACTTTTGGCTTCCTGAATGCATTCCTTGGGGACTTGGAAAAGGATTTGAAGAAAGCTGGAGGTAGTTCACTTTTCAAGCATTTTGTGGTCAGCCTCCTTTCCTCAGCTGCAGCCCTGTCACAGAATCACAGAATGGTCTGGGTTGGAAGGGACCTCCAAAGGTCATCTAGTCCAGCCTCCTCTGCAGTATGCAGGAGCATCCTTAACTAGATCAGGCTGCCCAGATCCCTGTCAAGCCTCACCTTGAATAGGGATCCTCAGAACAGAAGGAAAGAGAAATCCTTGTCAGTTTAAGTAACCTGGAAAGAATCAGGAGCTCAGAGAACGATCTTCAGCTTGCATTTGTGTGAGGGAAAATTAAACTTGTTTAAGACCCAACTGCTGTTGGAGAGAGAAAAACATCTTTGATTTTTATTAGGAAAATTAAGAATTCATGAGTATGAGTGAAGGCAAAAGTTCACCTGAGGAAACAGGTCTGGAAGGCAACAGGGTCCTTTATTTAGACTTTATCCTGCCTTGTACATTCCTATCTATTGCTTCATATTGCCATGTGCCAGTTCGGATGAGTAGCTAATAGCAGCTGGCCTGATTCAACCAATGGGTTGTGATTACCTTCAAACCAAGTGGCAGAAATTTGTACTACTGTGGATGTAGATGACCTGACTCCTACCCATGCCTTCAATGCACAGGGAGGATTTCCTTACAACCTCTCAATACGTTCCAGGTGAAATTGCTGAATCCTTACTGGGGATTACATAAAGGATGGATCACAGAGAAGCAGATTTTTGTCCATAGTTATTATGTCTCATTATTCTTGTCTGGCAAATGCACAGTCTCACCTTTATTTCCTGCCCTTACACTTGTAAATGCTCCCCACAAGTTAAAAATATTTCTGAAGTGACTAGTCAAATATATAAAACAGATGCACAATTGCAGCTTGGGATGAATTAATTCTGCCTGTGTGTGAGCAAGAGAATAAATGTGTAAGTAGATCAGGGAATACAATGGACTAAGCACACCAGCTGATTTTTAAATCCCTAGATCTTAATCATTGTTTCTTTGTGTCTGTTTTTCTGTTCTCTTATGTAGAGAAGCAATCAAGGGCATTTTGAGAGGCAATCCTATGTTAAATATCACATTTTCATTTAAGTCAAACTACTTTAAGATAAGGCCAAAATGTGTCCAGCACTTTTGATTTCTGTTTTTATATCATTGAAGTATAACTTTAAACAGCCAAATTGCAGGAATTTTCCCCTAAACTAGTGAGGCAATGAGCCAGCTCCATAGGCCTTCTTTCAGATCAGTTATTGCAACCCTCACTAGCAGCAGGCAGTACAGAGACCTACTGGGATTTGTAGGTGTAAATTAGGCTACCACATACACTGTGGCACACATCCACATGTGGAGATGGAGGTTCCCTTAGTGTATTTTGAACAACTGTTCTTTGTCTGAGAGTTTGACAACCCGGCCTTATGTCTCAGGTGTCAGGGCTACAGCGAGTTTTATGGCTGGGCTCAGATCTTCTCAATTACATACATCATCCTATATTGAGAGAGACAGTTAGACATTGCTCTTTTGAGAAGGCAAGCAACACTTCTGCAATTACATCCTCACCTCTGAAAACCTGCATTATACATTCACATCCTCCACAGTACTTCACGACAGAAATATTAACATAGTGATCAACAATGGTCTTAGTAATGACAACCAGTATGGCTAGTGAACGAGGTTCTGCATAACCCTATGAGCAGCTAGGGACCTGAATGAGGTACTCAAATCACCAAATCTAATTTGAGGTACCACAAGCAAACATGTAATCAACAGTTCTAAAAATTAAAAGCCCAGGACAGCAACTACTAGCTACTTAATTAACCATGAGACATGGCTTGCTTTCACGCCATTTGGTTTATTACCTCCATCAGGATGAGCGTTAAAATAAATGATGTGAACAGTATTGGTTTGGCTGTCAAGAAAAACTTGGTTTCTTGATTCCCAATACCTTCTTATACAGCCTTGGGCAGGGGAAATCCAGATCTATCAGATACAGTTAGTTAGTCCACATTTATCGACGGAAATTGTGCACAGAACCATTCTGAGTTGATTCAGGTTTTCAGTTTTTGCACAGCCTATAAAATTCCCTGTTTAACTCTTTAATTTTGATTTGTTTCTGAGTTCTGTTTTGGGACTCTCGCAAGAAGTATATTGAGGTGATGGAGCCTGTCCAAAGAAGCTGTCCAAAGAAGGGCCTAGAGAACAAGTCCTGTGAGAAACAGATGGGGGAACTAGTTATTTAGTCTGGAGAAGAGGGGGCTGAGGGGGCTTCTCACTCTGCAACTACCTGAAAAGGAGATTGTAGCAAGGGGGCAGCTCAGTCTCTTCTCCCAAGTAACATACAATAGGACAAGAGGAAATGGACACAAATTGTGCCAAGGGAGGTTTAGGGTTGAAATGAAGGAAAATTTCTTCTCTAAAAGGGTTGTCAAGCCATGCAACAGGCTGCCCAAGGAAGTGGTGGATTCACAATCCCAGGAAATATTTAAAAGTCTTGTAGATGTTGTGCTGAGGGACACGGTTTAGGGGTGACTTGGCAGTGCTAACAGTTGTACTTGTTGATAATAAAGGTCTCTTGCAACCAAAATGATCCTATGGTTCTAGGACTGTGAGGCTATACGTCTGTTTTGACATGTTTTTTGTATGTATATATGTTTTGCTCACAAGTTACACTGACGAGGACAGGACAGACTAGAAACTGAAAAACAGCAATACTGAACAGGCAAGATTTGGGCCTCTGTTCATATTGTTTCTTCTGCAGCCTATTAACACAGAAAAGAGATGTGATAGGGCCAGATCCAGTTTATTTTCTCACATGCTTATTATATTCTTGTGTGTAAATATCCAGACTCATGCAATCTGAAATAATGCTTTAATGCCCTTGTAAAAACTCAGCCCTTCTACTTTTCTAAGGAGCCTGCTAAAAGAAACAGTCAGTCTCAGGTATAATAGATTTTTCTTTTAGGCTTCAACAATAAAATAGTTGGTGGTCTCTAATGCTACTGCCTTTAAAACATTCCTGGGTTTTACTAGGATAACCAATAAGTCTGGAAAGTCCCACCCTAAGAGCAGCAGCAGCTTTTGTTCAGAGAACACAAGTTTCTCCTTGTACAATGTTGGACTCAGGGGTGTCTGAACTATGAATGGGTGGCTAAGGGCATAATAGGCAACAGGTTTCAGATTTTTATGAGTGGGGGAGAAAGGCAACCCTGCATTATGGTGCTAATGTATAACACTACCTGAAACATGAAAGAACTTCATCCAGCTCCTGTTATACATGGTCAGATCCTCAACAGGTACAGCATAATGAAGCTGCATTGATCTCCAGGGAGCTCTGCTGATTTATGTTCCCAGATCTGGTTATATATCTACACACCATATGTTGTCCTTAAGCAATCAGAGAATGCACAGATTTCTTCAGCAATTTTTTAATATGAAACTACGTGTACATGCATGTGGTTTCTGAAGTGCATGAAATATATCTATGCAGAGCTAAATGTCATTTGCAGTGGAACAAATTAGTCTAAGTCAGAAAATGTCTAAGCTGTTCCTTTTCTTTCTAAAATGCCTAGAAAATAAAGCCATGGCTCACTGTATTTATGAAACTGCATTTCTTCTTGGTTTATTATTGCTGACTGACCTCACGAGCTAACTTTCCAGAAGAGCACATGTGAATTTATTTACATACATGCCAATTATATTAATAGAAGTTGCAATGACTCATCACTGCACATTGCTAAAAATTCACACTCATCTCATCTTCACAGTGAGCTTTCTGTTACACGTGAATTTCCTCAGCTCACCTTGCTAGAAGTTCAGATACCCTTATTCCTTTGGGAAGAAAAGTTCACTTTTCTGCCTGAGATGGCAAGCTTGCCATCCTTGTGAACAGACCTGCAGCCAAGTCCAGTAATGGCCACTATAAAGTGTAACCCTATTTGGGATTCAAATCCCCGCTATATTCCTGGAAAAGAACAGCTACTTGCTCTGCCCACTCTTGGTCCTTGTTCAGTGATGCTTTAAGACCACACACACATACAAGCAGTAAGAACATATATTTCAAGTTCTTGCAGTGTCCTAACTTTTGTATAGGATCAAGTATGTCTCATAAGGCTGGAGCTGGGTGGACTGTAATATACTTCCTGTAGATAACATTTGTAAATAGTTTTTCTCTGTTCTTTCTTTGCTCTTTCACATAGCTTCCCACATCTTTGCTTTTTGCCATATTTCTCTTTAGTCCCACTTTATTTTTCAACCCCATTCCTTTTTTCTCATGAACTCACCTTTATGAAATACAAATTCAGCCACAATCACAACGAGCCTGATAACCTCACAGAATTTGCATACATACAAGGTTAAATAAAATGGTCAGTACATGTAAACACCTGCAGGTAAATGTGCACCACAGCTCAGTGTACTTATGACAGGCTTAGAAAACTGCTCTGCATTGTCCCAGCACAGCTTCCAGAGAGGGCTTTTGAAAATCCCACTGCAATAAACTCCTGATCCAAAGCTCAGAAATAATTCCTAAAACCCACTGTCTTTCTTGAAAAATGTAACTGGTGGTGGCAGTTTATAGGTCAGAGTCCAGACAGAGGGTTCTTCTTCATGAGAACTATGAACCTGTTCATAATTTAGATGGTCAGTTTGCCTGAAAGACAGAACTGGAATAGCTGAGGTGTTTAGCATATAACTGTCTTGACAATCATGTTTTAGATACACACCCACACGGACAGCTATTTCAGTGCCCTCTTTTTAGCTGAGTATTTGCAGGTAACCTTAGAGGATAAGGGCAGTAATTGTCAAGTGAGTTTTGGCAAGAATTCCTTACTTAGAGCTAATAGATGTTAAGTATGCAACACTAATAATGAGATTAATAATTGCTGCTGTTAACAAAACACTTCAGACAATTTTACTGTCTTGTAGAAAGGAATCAAATTAAGAAGTGGTCCCTGTCCCAGAGAGCTGGCATTCATGTCAGGCCAAAATAACGATTGTTTACACTTGTGTAGTGATGCAAGGGGGCAGATAAGGGCATGAGCTTTTAACACAAAGCTGAAGGAAAGGAAGATTGTAAGCACTGTAATCTAGAATGATCATGGAGCACAACCCTGAAGCCTAAGCAACTTCCCCCAAGAGCTCACAGATCACATCACAGAGCTGAGCTGAGAACTGAACCTGTCTGTCAAGTCCCAAGCCAGTGCTTTAACCATCTTTCCATTTAGCCAGCTTTACCCAGGCAATCTCAGAGGTCCAGATCCCGCCTTGGGGTATATGTTGGCCTCATTAACTTACTCTAAATAAGAGCTGTAAGCAGAACGTAGCCTACAGAAAGCAAGATTTATGGACTGAAAATGCCACATTCTTTGCTTTTTATTCATTTGGGGGGGGGGATGGCAAAAGCAAAAGGCAAAGCTTGAAACAAGCTGAGCAAAGTAGACTAATGAAGACTGCATATTTTTCATTCTGCAACACGAAAATATATACAAGTGAACATAAAAAACACAGGTGCCCAAATACTGCAGTCGCCTCTTAAATCTGCTCTAAAGCACCAATGACTGTGTTATACCTGTCTCCAGAGAGATATGTAAATTACTTTTTCTTTTGAGGGAAAACAAAATCATCTTCAGTAAGATTTTGGGGGTTTTGCACCTTTTCCCCTCAGGCCCTGTGGCCTTCTTACTTAGGTGTGTATAGGTGCCATGTTCGTTGCACAAAGACTGCACAACAGCTTACTCTCAACAGGAAAAGGTAAAGCTTTAGTTATGCTACATTCCTAATATTTTCTGCTGTCCATGAAAAACTACTGTAAACAGAGTACAACACAGTAAGCTTTCTCTGCTAATATGCTGTCTAGACTGCTTAAAATATCAGTTCTCATTGCCCAGCTTGTATCATGGCTTAAACTTTTAACCTCGTTTCTTTTCTCTTTGACTGCTTCATAGGCTTTGAGCTTTTTGAGTATTTAATACCCAAATGGCCATGCCACCCAAGCTGCTGGGGATACAAGAACTCTTAAAACCTCCCCTTTATTGTGATGTTGAGAAGACTAACTTCAATCTACCATAAAAAGTTAGAAAATGTCTTTCACCTTCATAGAGCCTCCAACGTAGGCTACTTCCCAGGCTGGATGACATTGATACATTAGAGAACTGACAGCAGACTATTCTGTAACACCATCACATATGTGATAGAAGGGGCAGAGGGTTCATCATAGAACCACACAAACTTTGGGGCATTGCTAATGCATGCCTTTGATTTCTGTTTATGGCCCCCAAGTTGAGTGATCTGTCATGATGGCACCAACTTGACTATTTTTAAATGATGTAACAGCTGGCTCAACACATACTTCAATGATTTATGTTCATGTCACAAAACCTTCGTACTGAAAGGAAAACTCTCAAGTAGTTTCTGTTATCTTACCCCATATGCAGATATAGTCTACATACTTTATCCCAGACCACTGTAGCATACTTATTAATTAAATTGAAAGCAGTGAGACATGCAAGGGGAGGAAAATATGGAACAACAAAGGCAGCAACACGACATTTGAGGGGTTAAAAACCCTGAAATTCATTAATCATGAGGCAAAACTCCAGAGTTATGAACTGACCTTTCCTATGAAATGAAATACAGAAATGAAGTTAATTCCTGCATGTGCAGAACACTCACACAAACATGGATGCATTCATATTTCAATAACAGAGCAAAACAACCACACAAGAGAGCACTGAGCTGATTATTATAATCAAGTATCAGTTTGTATCTAGCAGCACTCATGTGCAATGGAGAACCACAGAATATTTCATATGCCAGCAGTAACAATTACTAAAGACACTCTTTTGCAAGGCAGCGCTTAGCATGATATTTGGCCTACAATGTCTCTCAGTTACCAATAGTCTGAGTGAAAACTCATGGTTAACAATCCTTCCAGAAGTGGCCCATCAGCCTTGCCTTCTCAGAGGTCTAGAAATCCAAGGGTCCATAAAGAAATATTTTTCACTACTGACTAGAAAAGTTTCTGTAATTCCTGGTGCCATTTTCCTCACCATCCTGAGGTAGACACTTCCATGAACTGCAGATCTGCAAAAAACATTTGCAGTGTCCCCACACAAAAGCTGAAAAGCACCTCAGTATAATCTGTGTACATAGGCCTGGGGTAATAGGAAAGTCACTTACCAAACAAAGCCGAGATGCAGATCCTGCCCTAAGAGGTGGCGTTAATGTGTCTGTGAGGAGATGGGATGAGTGTTCTACTGCTGTTAACTGCCACAAATTGCTCAGAATTTCCTGCAGTCCTGACACTACCAGGGAGGACCTCCTTGCCTAAAACACCTGAAAGAATTCAAAACTGATTTGTGTATGGGCTAACTTAGACTCAGCTGTGCCTGTTAAAAGTCATTTAGCACAAGGTAACAAAATTTGGCTACCTTGTATTTGGAAAGCAAAATCTAACTGATTGAATGGAATCATGACGACCTGACCCCTTCCCTCACATTACCACACAGCTGAACTTGTAACACTGACTTCAAGAAAGCTGCAAATTCCCAAACCCAGGAGAATTTCAGCCAGACTGCAGTGTGATGTGTGGTCTCACAGCTCCTTCCTGAATCCTCTCAGCAGGTGCACACAAGGCAATAAGCTCTTCATCCAGTTTACTTTGAGGAGATTCCAACCTTTTAGAGCCTGGCATCATCATGCCTCCTATCTCACCCTCCCAATCCATCTCTCACAGCCTGGTATACCCTGCCCACCCCAGTCACAGAAGGCAGCAGAGGACATCAGAAGCCCAGTGGAATAGTAGATATGGCTGGGGACTCTCCTCTCTCTCCAGCTTGGCTTCTCTGCCCCCCTGGAGGCAGGTCTGTGGCTTGGGCAGTCAGGGGCACTGTTCCTTACCTTTCCTCCTCCCTCCGCACAGGCTCTCCTCATCATGGGCATTGCTGGGTCTAGCTGTACTGTGAGGCATGAAGATCCCTTAGCACCAGGGCCAGATGAGATGGCAGCAGCAGGCTGTGACTTTGCGCTATTAAATTGTGTAAAATCTGCAAAGCTGCTGTCGGAAGATCTGGCAAGAGTTGCACATATAGAGGAGGAGGAATAAATCTCCAGGACTCTCCTCAGGGTAGAGTCTCTTCTTTGCCTGTGAAGTTTGTCCTCACCCAAACTCCAAGCTAGACAAGCTGTAGAAGGCATTCTCCATGCCATTAACCGTGGCAACAGGGTTTAATTCTTTTTGCTTCATTTAAGAACTGAGAGGAGTTGAAAGTGGATGGGGAGCTCTGCGCTCACCATGACAGGGTCATCCTGAACTTAGAAATTCCTTCTGCACTGAGTCCCACCATGAAGGATGCACTGTAACTGTACCTAATTTTATTTCTTCGGCTGCTTTTTAGCTGTGTCCTGAGCTGTTTGGTTGACTATCATAAAATAAGTTTCTTTTAAAAGAGATACTTCATAAAAACGTCCAAAATCAACTGGTGTTCAAAGACTTGTATTATGGAAACAAAATTTTAACAATTACAAAAACCCAAAACACAGAACCAACAACCACAGGGAACTTACACTAGGAGATTTTCCTCCTTCTTTCAGTATTATTATGAGATTGGTATTGGACCCATTTGAACCTTATGGTGAATTTCTCACCCAAGTGATCTCCAGAATTTCTCAGGCACCTATGCCAGTGATCACAGCTCACTGGGTGGTGTGTACCTGAAGAGTAACCAGTCCCAGCTGTATTCTCTTTCCAGGCTCTTCCCCTGCTGCAGAAGCATTTCAGTTTACTCACAGGAGGTTTCTGTTAGCAGGATTGTCACTGAGGGATTCCTATATACATTAAGCAGTCCCATAGCCTGCAAGTCATTCATAGCTTTCTCTCCTTCATTAGTGCCTAATTAATATTTCTCTTCCATAGTGCTCAAATCTCAAGTTTTAGTTACTAAGTTTTAGCTTCTAATCTTTGACAATACAAGCAAATAAATCTTTAGTTTCTCCCTTGGTTATGGTTTGTCTCAGGCTTTTCCTGTGGTGGAGAGAGAAATCTAGCTCCACTCCTTTCTCAGGAATCAATTTTCAGAGGTTTTGTACCCTATACAAGATTTTTGTTGTGGTGGTTATTTTTGGATTTTGGGTGTTTTGCTGTTGTTGCTTTGATTTGTTTTTAATGGTTTAGCAGGCTCCACATCTGAAAAGCCAAGCAAGCTACAACTCTTTATGCTAGTACCAGTGGTTCAGGCAGATTTCCTTCTCTCTGCCTAAATGGGCATTTAGCTCCTCTCAGCAGCCTAGGGATCACAAGCACACTGAACCCATCACTCTTACTTGGGGGTGGCCATTTGTAGGTCTGGATCACCCTCCTCTCCAGCTTCAGAGTCTAATTCCATAAACCCCATGCTAAACCTATATATACATGCACACACATACACAAACATTTATCGTCCATATGTCTGTCTCGGCTTTATTCAGGCCTAAACAAAAATCCTTCTAATCTGTATCAGGCACTGTGGCTGTCATCCCTGTGATACTTCAGTGCCTTGCTGCCTCTAATGCTTTTTAGGTAATATTAGGAAATATTAGCCAAAAGCCTTTGAGAGCAATAGTAATCTTTCTCTCAGCTCCCTTGGCTTTGAGACTGGGATCTGAATTCCTGGTGTAAGCCAAAATCTGTACAGTGTCCTCACACTTCTCGCTCTGGTTTTCCCATGTCTGCCACCATTCCATCTTTCTTACAACATCTGGTAGGTTTTTTTATGTATCTATATCTGAGGGCTGAATTAGACACATGACTTTTAAATTGCTCAAAATATTTTTACATCTTCCAACCTACTAAATCCCACAGATGGGTCAAATTAACCGCTAAGATCTGCTCAGTGGGTCTCACTGTAGTGTTTTCTTGTCACTGAATGTGCAAAACAATTATGTGAAAAAGAAAAAGGCTCGAATTGTAATTAAACTATAATTAAAGCTTAAATTTATGGTGCTGAGCTGAGGAGGTAAGTTTGGCTAAACATTTTGTCAGCATGTAGCAAAACAAATATGAATAAGGAATTGATATTCTCTGGATATCTTCTTGGTGCTCTTGTATGCCTTTTTAGGTGTACCTCTCAGCAGCTAACAGTGTAGGGATACAGATTTCAGGAGTGCATTGAATATGCACATGCCATAATATTGATACATTTATAATGGTCTTCATATGGAAAATTCTAGCAAGTTCAAGTGATTTACTAAGATTTTGTTTAGGTATTCATGTCTGAATGAGAAACTCTCCAGAGGGTCATTTGCTCATTTCATAAATCAGAAAAGAACACATTTTTATACAAGTAGTTTAATACAGGAAATACGAGTCTAGTCAGTATCTTTCCAAATACATGTGTCTGAGTGGTTTTTGATGTGAAGTGCTGCCTAATGTCTTTTAAAGCACTATTTAAACAACTTCACATGAGCAACTACTAATCAATATGTCTCCCATTTTCTAACGCTAAAAAGACCAATGCTAAATAAATGCTTTTCTGAATCATATATAATGAATAAAACAGAAAGCAACAGCAGCAGAAGAGAATGGCAAGAAGGCATTATTTAGAATATGTACTACCCCCAGCATGTTCATGCTTACCCCTAGTCTGGCCCTCTAATGGAAAAGAAATAACATGAAATTGGGCAATTAGAGACCTTTCTCTGAGGTATGACTCAGCCTGCTGTATTGTGTAAGGGCTGGCAGGAATGGCACTGGCAGTACTAAGCAATGTCCAGGCAGGCCAGAAATGACTGATTTATATCGTAAAGAAGGGCGTAGCCAGAGAATAACTTCTAACAAATGCATCTGAAAATGAGCTGTAAAGAAATGAAGGATTGATAGCAAAGAGCAGGCCCCCAGGAAGTGCTGGGGCTTGAAAACTCCCATTTAACTTTGGTTTAATTATGTTTTGAGTGGAACCAGCAGGGGGAGAGGAGGCTTTTCCCAGAAACCATATTTTTATATTGTAAAGTGTAGAGCAATTCAGACAAAGAGTCCCAAGCATCTCAACAAAGGAAATGGAAGACAAAGCTGCTTGCCAAACATGGACTAGCTATGTTTACAGAGTTATCCTTTCATTTAAAAAAAAAAAAAAAAAAAAAAAGATAATAAAAATCTAAGCTTTTTTAGTAGCGTGCTGTATCAGGAGAAATTCTGCACAAGCATCCATATACAGGGTGGGACGTGTGAGCTGCATTAAGCCACATGAATGGGAGTAGACAGTGTTTGGGATGTTGATTTCTTGAGGCACCAAAAATGCTGACTGAAGGCTGGAGAAAATGACAGACACTTGAACAGCTCAGACTGCTTCAGTCATATAAAAGAAACAGAGGACTGAGAAGTGACTGTATGCAAGCTCTCCATTCAAAGGCCATGTACTGAAGACTCTAACACGAAAAGGAATGGTGTCACAAAAACCCACAAGTGAAAGAAAGAATTTTAACTCTTGGAAGGAAATATTGAATAGATAGTTACAAGGACACATCACCAAGGAAAGTGAGAGACTGTCTGTGTCTTTGTGTTCAGATCAGGATGCAATGCCTTTCTGGACAAGAGGTTTCAGCTAAATGAAATTTAGTCTCGTGCAAATTCAAATTACTGGTCTCAAAAGAGAGATACCCTTAGTAAGCAGATTACTCTTTAGTAAGCTAGACTAGATAATCTAATGGCCCTCTCTGGCTTTAAATGATCTCATTCTTCAAGTCTTTACCTACCCACTTCAATGAGCATGGCTACAAACGGTAATGTTAAATTAGCAAGTCTATTGAAATTTGTATTAGGGTATGATTTCTGGGTTGGAAAAGCCTCAGTCCAGTTTAAAGGCATATATTTAAATTCCACTAAACCCACCAGAGCCTGATGTGCATTCCTGAAGCATACCCTAGAAAATAAAGATATCTATGTAGAGTGAAATGAATAAGGCTTGGTAACAGAGCATCCGTGTTTTCCACTTTCATTTTCCAGTGCTTTTAGCTTATACACTTGTTGTTTTAAAACTTCTCCCTTCCCAAGCATAATAGCTCCAAAATAAATAAAATACTATAAAAAAGGAATAATGATGTTGATGTTAATTGCAGTACATGTGGGACTCATTGCCCTGCCCTTCATTCTAATTGCTCAGCACTTGCCATTGTAATGTCCTGGTTTTGATTGCTTACCTTTTATGAAAATGTGATTACTTGCACAGAGATTTCTCATATATATACCAGAATCTCCCAACTGAATGTCTGGGACTCCTAGAAAGAGGCATTTATTCAAAACACAGGAGTTGTCTCTTTAAATAAACAAACAAACAAACAAAAAAGTTGGGAGAAACATAGCGGCTTATCTATGTTAAACATATTTTAGTGTGCCTTTTGTATGAGTAGCTGTTGTGCTGCTTACCTTCTGAATGACAGTAAAGTGTTGGAAGGCGACTTTTGCTGTGCCTAGGAAAATCTCCCCACACAGTTCAAAGCAGAAGCTGTTGAAAAGATCACGGTTCCCACAGGCTCAGAAAACACTTTTCAGGTGTAAAAACAAAGCCAAACCAAACCAACAAAGAAACACAAATCAAACCAAACAAAAAACCCAAACACAAAAAGCCCCAAACCATCAAAACCTCCATTTCTACTGAGCTTATTCAACAACCTTACTATCTCTGTAATCATTGCTCTGTCATTTGAGTAGGAGTACATGGGTACTGGGCGACCCATTGCTCTCTACAACTACCTGAAAGGTGGTTGTAGCCAGGAAGGGGTTCGCCTCTTCTCTCTAGCAACCAGCACCAGAACAAGGGGACACAGTCTCAAGCTGTGCCAGGGGAAGTTTAGGCTCAAGGTGAGGAGAAAGTTCTTCACCGAGAGAGTCATTCGCCATTGGAATGGGCTGCCCGGGGAGGTGGTGGAGTCGCCATCCCTGGAGGTGTTCAAGAGGGGACTGGATGTGGCACTTGGTGCCATGGTCTAGTCGTGAGGTCTGTGGTTACAGGTTGGACTTGATGATCTTCGAGGTCTCTTCCAACCTTGGTCATACTGTGATACTGAGAAGAGGTTCTTCTCTCTTCTCTGGCTTCTCCTTCAGTGTTCAACCAGCACAAAGTAGAGAGCAGCCTTATTCAGATCCAGAGGGGATGAAAGCTGTTGTGGGCAGGTGCAGAGGAAGTGAGATATGCAGGTAAGTGTTGTGAAAAGGATAAGGCTGTAAACAACAATATGGCCAAAATAAGATTGCATGAGCAGTCCTGATTTGATTTAGTTTCTGAGTTTTGTAAACCCTGTTTTGCATCTATGATGTTGTTCCTCCACTTTATTTCACATGGGATGTGTAATGCCTCAGCACAACAAGCATGAGTAATGAACTTTCCCGAACTGGTATCACTCTGGTATCCCCAGCATAAAGCTCTCTCTCCTTGGCAGACAAATAATGGACTTTACTTGGCTATTTCTCCCATCCCATTTTAATTAATTGTTTTTTCCTCTCCAGCTGTTTCCAGTCTGGAAGGTCCTCATTCCCACCTATATGTGCCTTTGTGCATTTCTTCCCTTTTTGTCCATCTTCTTCAGTTCACCTCCCTGTACCTTCCATGTGAATTTTACAGCCTTCCTTATGCAGTTTGCAAATGTGACCAGTCCCTTTCCAGATCAGATCTTGTCTCCCTGGTCTCTTCTCTCATTTCACTCACTTTTCCTTTCTTGTTCTCTTACTATCTGAATAGTTTTTCTATTTTTTCTAGTTTTTTTCTTTTCCTTCAAAGTATTTTTTCTAGTTCCTATGTCTATTGATCTCTTCTCCTTTCTCTTTAGTGAAAACACTAAATTTGTATCCATAGCATGCTCTGGTAGGGATTTCCACAGCTCTGTTACCAGCCTGTAAAGAAACACTTCCTGTTGTTTTCAACCTTGCTCTTACTGGTTTTATATCACATACACTAGTTGTTGTATTGGAATAGACAGTGAATAGTTGATCTCTGCTCAACCTCTCCTTACCCTTTGTAGTGCTGTAGGCTTCTGTCATGCCCCCACCCCCAACCTGTCTCTTTTCCAGATTGAATCATTTCTCATATGGAAGTCATTCTAAATGTTTGATCATCATTTTTGCCCTTTGTTGAACCTTTTCCAATTCATGATATCCATTTTTTGGGGTTTTTTTTTGCAGATGAAGGGACAGAACAACACACATTATTTGAGGTGTGGATGAACCGTGGCTGTAGAGAGTGATGAAGTGGGTTTTGTTTTGCTTTCTTTTCCTTCCCTAATCATTCACAATATTTGATTTTCTTTTTTGGTTGTTTTGTTTGTTTGTTTTTCCTGGTGGCTTCTGAGCCCTGAGCTGATGTTTTCATTCAAGGTTCACTTCTTAGTGGTAACAGTCAGCTCAGAGCACATCATTTCATAATGAATCTAGGATTGTTTTTCCCCACATGCGTCACTTTATATACACCGAATTTCATCTGTCATTTTAATACCCACTCACTCAGCTTCATAAGGACCTTCTGCAATTCTTCACCCTTCACAATCCCCGCTGTTAAAAACCAAGAGGAAGCCAGTGGCACCTTTTTTCTCAGTACAGAAAGACTCATCTTCGTGCAAGGTCTTCTGGATGAGCTGCTGTTACACTGTTCTCAGGACAAACTGAGCACTCTCAGGGAGGCTGGGCAAGAGCCTGAAGGCAAAGAATGTCACACTTTCCAGAATGCTCTTCAGTCTCAGTCTAAACAGGGCCTGAAAGCACGGGCATATGAACGTGGGGAGGAGCAAGGCAGGCTTACCCTGTGCAGCTGCACATGTTGCTTGGGAGTTAGACTGGCTATGGTACAGCCACACATCTGCTAATGTCAGCTCATAAAAGCAAAACCAAACCAAAACCAAAAAAAATCGCCTTTGGTTTAAAGTTTGCCCCCTCCATGCCCCTCTCCCTCCTCCCCACCTTTTTTCCCCTCTCTGCTTCAAAAAAAAGACAGGTTTGAGTCTGACTCTGAAGCACCCTCTGCTACAGTATGTGCCATTTACTTTAGTAAGGCTGATTAAGTCATGCATTTACAAGTAGACCTTCCATCAGAGCTAATTTAAAGCAGATGTTCTGGGTTCCACAGCCAGGGAGGCATCAGTCTGAGAATTGCAAGGGTCTCTGTAAGAATGCTGTTTTTACTGCACTTTATAGTGCACTGGGAGGAGGTTAATTGGTGTAAAAGTTTAATTTCAAATAAGGATCCCCTTTTAAAGTTGCATATATGCATATACCTTTTTATGGAGCATTATATTACAAAGTGGGGGAGAAAAATTATCCAAAACCATTTCAGGATCAAAGACACCCAACCTGTCAAATGCTAAGATATTTTTATGAGGAAATAGGACTCACATTTGCTCCAGAAGACGCAGAGAGAAGTACATGAGTGGAAAAATATTTAACTAGATTCCGTGGTATATTAGAAGGAGGAGAAAAAAAAAACCACCCATGCCAATATGTTGGTTTCAGAACCTTCTGGCTTGACTTCTGCTGTTGAAAATATTGGCAAGAAAATGCTCCGTGCCGGGATTATTTATTAGAAAAGCAATAGATTTGTACAGTTTAACAATAGAGGCAGGATTTGGAATCACCCTTTTTCTCTGTGTTCTGACTTTCAGCCACTTTTGGTTTTTATTTGTGAGCCAGAATAACTACACTTATCCCTTGAAATGATCAGCAGCACTGGCTTAGCACAATTTTATCATTTGATTAATTGTATTACTTGCGGATGGCTACGGCCTGTGTCTTGCACTGAATCTCGCACAGGCTACTCCCAGATGAGAGGCCAGTTTTCTTATGAAGCTTAAGTCATTCAGATTTACATTTTAAACTTGTTAGAAGTTATTGGATTTTTTTTTTCCCTTTAATAAAGACAACAATAAAAGAAACTGTGTTTACCTTGAACTTCAGTCTAGGTTTGCAGGAGATACAGACTATGGCAGTAGCTCTCAAAAGTCCCTCCCCGTCTTCTGAGGAATAATCTCATTAAATTTTGCTACTCTTCCTGCCTTATATTACAGGAACACCTATGGGCCTTGGCCAATCTTTCTCAGCACTTTCCAAATCATGGTCTTGAGCAAGCACCTTCAAGTCTACCAGGGTAAGGCATATAAAAGGCGGCCTATAATCCCTTTCTGAAAGTGAATAACAAGTGATTTACCCAAGACTGTGGAAAATGACTTCGTACACACTTCTTACATCGCAGCCTGGGGACCCAGCCACAGCAGATGCAGTTTGTGCTCTTGGTGAAGACTTCTCCATCAACAGCAGCAAAACATGACAGCAAAGCTGTCACCTGTTACTTCTTCTTTCCTACCTGTTCAATGAACAGAGTCATTTCAGATGTGTATGACAGGTTTTTGTGGCATTCACTGTATACAGGGTCATTTCAGACTTTCTCAGCTATAACCTACAGATTTGGCTTAGTCAGGTCTCATGTACTGAGTTTAAGACACACAGCCCTGGCCCCATCTTGTGCTTTTCTTCTCCTTGGCAAAGACTTTATTTCAGGCATCTGTAGTGTTGGGCTACAGCAAGACCTCCATGGTGATGTTCAGACTCATGTTAGAATTTGCTACTTGGCATCCATATCACATTAGCCAAAGTGTCCATCGAGTTCTTCACCTCTGACCATCTATCTGTAAGTGGCAATCTCTGCTGATATGATGAGAGCACTGTCTGAGCTCTATGCAGCTCAGGATCAAGAAATTTGTGGCACCTGGGAAGGTAGGTGTTTACTTTGGAGAACTGTCAGTAGGAGCTGAACACTGGGCAAGCTAGAAGTACAGACATGCAGGACATCTCCTAGACAACAGAACAGTGGAGGTGATGTACCTACACTGGCTGAATAGGCCCTTTTGTTATGGGCAACATGGTGAAGATGGTGGCAGGATTTTATTGTTTCTGAAAAATCCTTTTCCCAGAATTAAGGGTACTGGTCAATCCTCAGAGCTTTCATGACTGGGCAGAGCACAAGCAGCCCATCAATTAAATATGTTCTGTCGAAGGGCAAGCCAAAAATGTACTGACATGATCCATGAAGTTCCTGTGCAGGATTCACACCTATTTGTTATAGTCTAGTCCCGAGTGGGATTTGTGCCCAAGGAAGAATATTGTCCCTCAGTGGATATGGAATTTAGAATACATGTTAAGTAGTAACCATTCCCATGTGAAAACAGCTAACATATTTCTTGGAGACTGGTATATCAGAAATGCTGCCATGCTACAGCTGTCTGCTTTCAGCATTATTTTTGCTTCCTCCAGTTCTAACTACACAAATCAATTTGAAGGTCAGAAAAGCAGGAGACAAAATGCAAGACTATGTGCCTGGACGCATCTCTGTTGATCCTGGAGTACGGCTGCTGTTGTCAAATGGACTCTGTGCACAGCACCTCACTCAGCTCTGCCAACATATTTCTTGCTCCCCAATAACTTACGATGTCACTTGGAGCAAAACTCATCTCAGCAGCTTACTTTTATAACAGTAATTGTGTTGCAAAGCTGAGAATAAAAGCAGTGGTACCCTGGCTTCTCAGCTGGTGTAAAAGGAGAGATGCCTCAGTTTATGCCAGCTGAGGACAGAGTTCAGACTGTTTGGGGAGTTTGGGTTTGGGTTTTTTTGTCCTTGAGATTATAGCGAACAGCTTGCAGGACAAGCAAAAAATGTTAACATCAGTCAGCTGGGGGCAGGAGTGAAAACACCCTGAAAATTTAATATAGTTGCAAAGCACTTTTGTTTTTTCCATTAGCTGATATTCTCAGGTTACCAGAAAGAAATTCATTGCACTTCTCCACACTCAGTGAAACAACACATTGAAAGGTTTTAGAATAAATGGCCAGGCCAAAAACTAGCAGTGCTTGAGCTGAGTTTTGGGTTAGGGCCTTTTCAAATTCAAGACTGATTAGGCATCTATTTCCTGGTCCTTGGCAATAAGACTAGGAAGTGTAGGAAATTCATTGTCCTCATCTTGGCACTGCTGACTTGCTCCAATAGCTATACATCACACAAAGGTCTGACAAGCCCAAAACGTCCACGTCAATCTGCAGCTGCCTTTAATCATATACAGATTTATGAGACACCCCTGTACCCCCCGTGGAGATCTAGAAACTGTGCTTTGTTTTGACTTGACATACATTTTTCCATTTAAGATTAAGAAGTATGAGCCCTATTAGACTGCATTGCAGCTACGAAGCAGAAAGGGTAAAGCTCTGTCTGAAATGGAGGAAATGATGATGTAATTTTGAACCTTTAAGGACTGAAGGGATTAAAAGATTTGGAGTAGGATTTGGAAAGTCTCTGGTGTTGTGTACAGTAGGGCTATATTGCCTGCCTCACCCTCTGGACAGAGAAGGCCTTTTTCCTATTTACCATTTTTGGGGCTGTTGTTATAGCTGTGCAGCTCATGAGCACCACTGCACTTAATTCTCATCATTTTAGTCCTAAACCTTTTTTTCCCTCGAGGAACTACAATGTCACAGTAAATATTTGCTGCAGGGTAAAGCTCTACATGAAGGTCTAGTCTCAGGCCTAAGAACAACAGGGGCAGGAGACAGGATCAGACCTGGAAGCTTTCCACCTTACAGTAACATTACACTTACCTCATTTTCTAAAATGAATAGTTGCAGCCATTATCAACAACCGCAGACGGAAAGCTGATGCTCCTTTTCCACGGGCTTGGACAGCTCGCTGTCCGGTCCATGCGATAATTTATAAGCTGACCAGTTGGTGGTAGGACTTGTGTTCTGTGTTCCTGGCCAGCCACATCTCACAAGAAGGAATACATAAAACCTCAGCAGACTCAGCAGCATGCTGGCTCAGCTGTACGCTGGCTCAGTACTGCTGGGACTCCAGGCAGCTGGCCTCTTGATTCAGTTTTGTGCTTTCTGATGATGTACCAAGCAGGAGATGTATGAAGAGGGAGGTGGCTGGTTTACTTCAGCCTCCCCTCAGCCATTCTGCTCTTAACAAAAGAGGTCCAAGAGAACAGAGATGAAGTCATTGCGTGCTATAGAAGTTACGTTACTGTCCTGTGCTGATGGAGTCCTGTAGCTGGTCCTTGCAGTGTTACCTTCCAGCCATTCAATAATTTATTTATTTATTTACTCAATAATCAAAGCCTCTTTATGATCTCAAATCTTTATTAACTAAATACAGTTTCTCTGAGCAGAGCAGTAATCAAGTAACATGGGGGCAACACCTGGTCCTATTGCATACCCATATGCTCCCACCCTTTCTATGTTATTTCCTCAAGGTTTGGCTCTAAGCTTACCTCTAGCTTCAGCTTAGATCCCTTGCTATCTTTTCTGTTTGCTCCTTGCCCACCCTGCTGCTCCTCCTACGTACAGACATATGATTACATTCAGAGCTGCACAATGACCTGCTTTGTAGTGTCAGAAATGTTGTTATTAAAGTTTTCATGAAAATTTGAATTTTCCAGTTGCAGATATGTCCAGATCAAGTGCATGACATGGATATCAAGCTAAGAATAAGTTAACAAATGGCAACAACAGTAAATTATTTCATAGTCTCTGGGAGCCTAAGTTAGTTTGACAAGCTTTAACAGATGAACAAACCCCATAAACACTCTAAACACATGGAAAGTAAGTATACATGCAAAAAAGTGGGCATATCCCCTAGTAAAATCTGATTGAGAAACTGTATTGCAAATACACTTTCAAAGCCTGGGCTGTAATTACTCTGCTATATGGAAACACAGCATGAATTTGTGGTCTGCTCCCATTAGTTTTAATCACAAAGCAAGCAAATAAAATGAGCCATTCAGACATGCTGAAATAACTTTAAGGGCCTGATAAATTTGCAAGAGCAATCACAGCTGCAAATCAGAAGGTTTTCTTTTTTTATTAAGTGCATTGGTTTAATTCAAGAGGCTTCCAAGGATCTGCTTTCTCCTGTGTCTCCAAAGGCAGAAAAAAATATTGAGCGTAATATGTTCTGATAACAACCTTCACAAGTTCCTTATCTGAACAGAAATAGCACAGGGACTGTCTCACTAAGGTGACTCTGAATCAAAAAGGAAACAACAGTTTTAATGGAGCCTCTAGAATTTATATCAGCTGAAGTCTGGGCCACACCATTATAGCATAAAGGCTGGTCATAAAGACAGCATTAAATGAGTCCTTAAAATTTGGAGAGATCCAGTTTACTTTCAGAAATGATCAGTGATTTACAGAATACATATTCCTGTATTATGGTTATCATTATTTGATTGCATCATTCATCCAGCATCAACTGAGACTTCAGAGCTCTCCAAACCTGAGCTGTGCCTGTTGCAGCAGCTATTAGGAGACCTAGTAATGACAGAATTAACCAGGTTGAGAAAAGACCTTTGAGATCGTCAAGTCCAAACTATCACCCAATACCATCTAATCAACTAAACCATGGCACTAAGTTCCTCATCCAGTCTTATTTTAAACACATCCAGGGACTGTCACTCCACCACTTCCCTGGGCAGCACATTCCAATGACAAATCACTCTTTCTGTGAAGAATTTCTTCCTAACATCCAGCCTAAACCTCCCCTGGTGCAGCTGGAAACTGTGTCCTCTTGTTCTGGTACTGGCTGCCTGGCAGTAGAGACCAACCCCCACCTGGCTACAACCACCCTTCAGGTAGTTGGAGACAGCAATAAGGTCTCCCCTGAGCCTCCACTTCTCCAGGCTTAACAACCCCAGCTCCCTCAGCCTCTCCTCATAGGGCTTGTGCTCCAAACCCTCACCAACTTTGTTGCCCTTCTCTGGACATGTTCCAGCAAGTCAACAACTTTCCTAAACTGAGGGGCCCAGAACTGGGCACAGGACTCAAGGTGTGGGCTAACCAGTGCAGTGTACAGGGGCAGAATGACTTCCTTGCTCCGGCTGGTCACACTCTTCCTGATACAGGCCAGGATGCCATTGGCCTTCTTGGCCACCTGGGCACACTGCTGGCTCATGTTCAGCCTACTACCAGCCAGCACCCCCAGGTCCCTTTCTGTCTGGCTGCTCTCCAGCTACTCTGACCCCAGCCTGTAGCACTGCATGGGGTTGTTGAGGCCAACGTATAAGACCCATCACTTAGATGTGTTAAATCTCATGCCGTTGGATTCTGCCCATCTGTCCAGCCTGTCAAGGTCCCTCTGCAGAGCTCTCCTACCCTCTAACAGATCAACACATGCTCCCATCATGGTGTCATCTGCAAATTTACTGATGATGGACTCAATAGCCTCATCCAGATCATCAATAAAGATATTGAACAACATGGGGCCCAGAACAGATCCCTGGGGGACACCACTAGTGACTGGCCGCCAGCTGGATGTGGCACCATTCACCACCACTCTCTGGGCTCAGCCCTCCAGCCAGTTCCTAACCCAGTGAAGAGTGCTGCTGTCCAAGCCATGGGCTGCCAGCTTGGCCAGGAGTTTGCTGCGGGGGTCTTGCTGAAGTCCAGGTAGACTACACCCACAGCCTTCCCCACATCCACCAGGCGGGTCACCTGATCATAGAAGGAGATCAGGTTGGTGAGGCAGGACCTGCCCCTCCTAAATCCATGCTGGCTGGGCCTGATCCCTTGGCTGTCCTGTACGTGCTGTGTGATTGCACTCAATTTGACCTGTTCCATAATCTTTCCTGGCACTGAGGTCAGGCTGAGAGACCTGTAATTCCCCGGGTCCTCCTTCCAGCCCTTCTTGTGAATGGGCATCATGTTGGCAGCTTCCAGTCATCTGGGACCTGTCCAGTGAGCCAGGACTGCTGAAAAATGATGGAGAGCAGTTTAGCGAGTTCATCTGCCAGCTCTCTCAGCACTCTAGGATGGATCCCATCCAGTCCCGTGGACTTGTGGGGATCCAAGTGGCTCAGCAGGTCTCTAACTTCTTCCTTCTGGATTACAGGGGAACTATACTGCTCCCTGACTCCATCTGCCAGCTCAGGAGGCCAGCTGTCTGGAAGACAAGCTACCCTGCTATTGAAAACTGAGGCAAAGAAGATGTTAAGTACCTCTGCCTTTTCCTCATCTTTAGCTAAAATATTCCCCTCCATGTCCACTAAGCAGTGGAGGTTGTCCTTGCCCCTCCTTTGGCCATTAATATATCCATAAATATGTCCTTCACAGCAGTGGCCAGTCTAAGTTATAAATGGGCTTTTGCCTCTCTATTTTTTTCCCTACATGACGTAGCAACATCTTTAAACATTTCACGGGTAACCTCTCCTTCTTTCCAAAGATGATACAACCTCTTTTTTTCCCCTTAATTCATTCAGAAGCTCATTGCCCATCCAGGCTGGCCTTCTACCCTGGCAGCTCATTTTCTGGCACATTGGGACAACCTGTTCCTGAGCCTTCGTGATTTCTTTCTTGAAGTAGATCCAGCCCTCCTGGACCCCTTTGTTTTTAAGGGCTGTTTCCCAAGTACTGAGGAAGGGATGTAATTTCTGGTTATGCCTTACCTGGGCATCCATTTATGGTGGGGTGTGCGGTGCTGCTTGGCAGGGAAGAGGGTATAGCACTGTGCTGCAGCCAGGCAGGTCTGGGGATAACTTCTCCAGAGCATAGCAACCTTTGTGAGTCCCAACAGAAGCATTTTAAAGTTGCTCCAAAAGAACTGTTTTCCACTGCTTAAAACACTCCTAGCAGGTACATTCTGCTTCATCCCTAAGATACTCTGTGGTAAAAGAAAGTAATCTCATGTAAGCTAGAGGACAGCTTGTGGACACTGTTCCACATTTTTACTTGGATTCATGTGAATCTGATGACAAAAACAGGAATGAGCTGCCCAGAGAGGTTATGGATCTCCTTCTCTGGACATAGTCAAAACCTGCCTGGATGAGTTCTCGTGTGACCTACTCTAGGTCATCTTGCTCTGGCAAGAGGGTTGGACTAGATGATCTTTTGAGGTCCCTTTCAACCCCTAACATTCTGTGATTCTGTGACCTTAATTAAAAAAGCAAGGACTGGGTGGCACAAGTACACACATGGATACAGTATTCTTATTTGGAAAGACCGAAAAAAACCCTAATTCCCCAGAAGTAAAATAGTGGGCCAAATCCAAAAATCCTCTTTGCTCAAAATTATTCCACAAAACCAAAGAGGGTGTCTATCGAGGGATGACAAAACATATCCCTTGGCAAAAGTGAAATAATATGGCCAGGTAGGTTTATAAGCTGCCCCACTGTATGCAGTCATAGAATAAATGTACACAGTAAAAGCCAATATTGCTTGACGGTGGCTGCAAACCAGTGAAGATATGTTTTTGACTTCTTTTTTCCACTTTTTCTCCCTGTGAGATCTTCAGAGCAACTACAAGCAGCCACCCAGCAGAAGATTTCAATGCTCAGACTGAGTTCTGCAGCCCTTTTGCAAATCTGCTGTATTCGTTGCAAGTACCAGAAAGAATGATGAAAAAGTATCTCAAGACACTTTTGATACTCTGAAAAGTACCTCAAGATACTTTGTAATATGTGTTGCTTTCACAGTTACAAGCAGCATGGACTGGTAGGCTGAAAAGAAGGTGTTTTACCTAAACTGTCTTTTGACTCACAGCTGTCACCTTTATAGACATACTGCACCATCAGTTAGTTATGCCTGCAAAGTGTGTAGTTCCTCCTTGCCCAAGCCCTGATGGACAAATGGACTTTTGCCATCAACCTGGTGGGAAGCGCCCCTTCAATTCCAGATGCATGAAATTAAATCTGTACGCTCTGGTCAGCATTGCCATTGCTGGCTTTCACAGGGTTGTTTAAAAGGGCTTTTTCCCATTGTTTTTCCAAGGACCTGCCCAAAAATGTTTCCATCCAAACCACCATCATGCAAGACTCCAGCAGAGGAGTGAAGAACAATAGCACACAAGGTTCCAAGTTCAATAGCAATTTCAAGGATTTCAGCTGTCACAGTTAATTAGAGGCAGTTTCTCTCGGGCTGCTTTTGCTTAACCCCTAAAGGACAAAACTTGGAAAACGACTGGTTGAGAGGGCAAGAGAGGTCAAAATACCAGCCAGGAATTATTAAAAAAATAAAACTGAAAAAGGGAATGTGTTGTGAAGTGAAAATTTCAGACACCATGAGATTCAACTTCTGCTTCCACTCTTGCTAAAGAAAGAGGCATGAGCCTGGAGGGCGGGGTCCAGAGCCTGGCTTTTGGGCATGGTTATTTTAGAAAGATGTAAACAACCCAACTGTTGTTCTGGGGCAAGGACTTCCCAGCCTCAGTGTATTTTTTTAAAAAGTCTGGATCCTGATCTGAAACCTGTGGCTTGGGCTTGTTTCTAAACATTTCCTTTTCTTGAAAAAAAAAAAAAAAAAAAAAAAAGAAAAGGCATCATCTGGTAAACCACTGCAGAAAAACACTGGAGCTCTGCTTCCTCAGAGGAAATTACCTTGACATGCCTTCCCCTCCAGAAGGTGTGCTGTGGTTCCTAGAAACAAGACAGAAAGCCAGAAAAAAAATGGGAAATCCAATGTTTCCAAATGCTGACACACAAACCACTTCTAGACAATACATCGGCGCTGTTCCTGGCTCCTCTGTGTGTAGATCCCTGACTCCCGAGCAAGCACCACCATGCAGACCACATCAGAGGATATCATCTGGTTGCATCCTCTTGCCTCACAGCTCAGGGGAGCAGTTCTTCCCCACCAGCTACCAACTCTCACCATGAGGACTGTTGGGGCCTGCTGTGCTCACCACCTCTGAGATAATAAAGCCCAGGATATGATACCCTTTACCCAGTCCATAGCAGGTCTCACGACAATGGACAATTCCCATTATGTAGGCTGACAGGGCAAGCATTGCCTGAGACAGCCTAAGTCTCATGAGAGGGCCCTGTCCCCTTGGCTATATTAGGTGGTCATGAGAATGCCCCTATTTCACAGAATCACAGAATTATTGAGGCTGGAAAAGACCTCTGAGATCATCAAGTCCAGTCTATGACCTAACACCACAAAATCAGCTAAACCATGCCACCAACTGTCACATCCAATCTTTTCTTAAAGACCTCCAGGGACGGCAACTCCACCACCTCCCTGGGCAGTCCATTCCAGTGCCTAATCAGCCTTTCTGTGAGGAAGCGCTTCCTAACATCCAACCTAAACCTGTCCTGGTGCAGCTTCATACCATGCCCTCTTGTCCTGTCACTAGTTGCCTGGAAGAAGAGCTCAACCTTCACCTGACTACATCCTCCTTTTAGCTAGTTGTAGAGAGTGATAAGGTCCCCCTGAGTCTTCTCTTCTCCAGGCTGAACAACCCCAGTTCTCTCAGCCTCTCCTCGTAGGACTTTCCCTCCAGACCCTTCACCAGCCTCATCACTCTGCTCTGGACCTGCTCCAGCACCTCAGTATCCTTCCTGAAGCGAGGGGCCCAGAACTGCATAGAGTACTGGAGGTGAGGCCTCACCAGTGCTGAGTACAGGGGCAGAATTACATCTCTAGTCTTACCACACAGTGATAAGTACATGACAGCGCACATGTGATGATCAAAACTTGTTCCCTGACACAGCCAGGGAACTGTGAGAAATCCCCAGGCCAGAGCCTGAGACAGGGGTCAAATGAAGGCAAATATGCCACAGGGAAAGACACAGGATTTCAGCCTGCAATATGAGAAGGCCTGCATTTTCCAGGAGGCTAGCAGTCCTGCCAGTCATTGCTTGTTATATACAGCTCTCTGAAACGGTTTGTTACGCCTGCAGCACAGAGATGGACGAGGGAGCATCTGAACAAGTGGGACACAGAAAGATGGAGAGTTTCTGTCTCTTCCAACACTGAACTCAGTCTTTGCTAACCCCATATAGCATAGTACTTTGCTTCCTCTGCTTTCATTTTAATGCATTCATGTCCTGTGAGTGGGAGTGGTGGGAATAGACCAAAATTAGGCGTTGTCCTTTGGGACATAGCAAAGGTAACTCAGCAGAAATCACAGATCTATTCAGAATATGTGCCCTTTGTTATTATATGCTATTTGTAGTTGCTGGTGGTATTCCTAAGCCTTCTGTACATCTTGCAAGTAGCAACAGCTGAAGTGTGGGCAAATCCTTAAGCACAGCTCCAGAGAAAACAAGAGGCCCTCACATTCAAGAAGAATGATCGTCACAGTCTGTGGCAGCTTGGCATTTGGTATGAATGAGAGGGGAAACTGAGAGCAGGTGGAGGTCTTCAGGCTAATTACCTGGAATAATTTGCCTGCAGGTGCTGTGCAGGTGGTCTGAGCCCTTAGGTGTTGACCTAGGAAAAGTGATGGGAATCCTGATCCACCACTGCTCCCATCTGAGCTGCAGGCCTGGGTTGTTTCCCTATATGTTTTGAAAGAGGAGAAAACAATCCCTTTCACGAACCCATGAAGAAGTTTAATTCTGCTCACTTTAGTAGCTTGGTACATGTCAGCTGTAAAATAAACCCAAAGCAGGGAACTTTCTTGCAGATTAGAAGAATATTCATCAGCTAAGCCCAGTAGGCATTTATAAAACAAACCAAAACACACCTTCTTTCCTGAGGCTGACAAGGCAGCCTCTCAAACAACTGCCCTCTAATGTTTTAAAGCATTCCAGGGTGTTAGTTAGTTAGTGATAAACACTCATGAAATGTGCTCAAATTCTTCTTCTCTAGACTGCTACTTGAGAGCTACTGTGACCCATGTTAAGGTCTACAGTTATTTAACATGTCTTTATTTTAAGTGATTCTCAAGACTTATGAAACTTGAGAATGACAGTGGTTTCTAAGATGAAGTAGTGATTTATACCAGTGAGAGCTAGACTCCTAGATTATCAGAAAAATCTCATTTCTGGAAAAAAAATTTAAAAGCTACAGAGGGATTCTGTGCTTTGACATGCAGACATACATTAAGAAGGTTAGTAGTTAATAGTGCATGTTCTATTGGTTTCTAAAATCAGATACAAGTCTGTAATCAAGTTAGACTTTTATCACACGTTGTTTTAATGTTGCATGTGCAACAACTGGGTTTTATCCCAAGAAGAAATTATCACCCTTTCCACACTGAGGGAACATGTTGGTCAAGACTCAATAAAGGCTGATACCAAATAATCCAAGAAACTAAAGGCTTTGCTCGCATGCTCAGGGCCAAACTTCTGGGTGGGGGTAGAAAAATAGTTCCTGGGGAGTTCTCAACTCAGACTGCAGAAGATTCTCTTAAACCCAGCATGGATTGAGGATGTGAATGTCCTCCCATGAATTTTAGAGTGAAGAAATTAAAAGCATTCAGTCTACTTCAAAAGTTCCTCCCCCCCCCCAAATTTATCCTCTGGTATCAAAAGCTGAAATGCAACAAGGAAGTACAGAAAAATATCAAAAGAAATGATTGTTCAAAGGAGGAGAGAGCAGCAATATTGAAACCAAAGGAATTCCAGGCTGTTTGGCATATCTGAAATTCATTTTCCTACTTTACAGCTGGGAACCCTCCTTGCCATAAAAGAAACCATTATTTTAGCATCATCTTTGTGATATTAGTGGCACACAGTGGGCTAGATCAGACCCAGGAGGTAATGGATTTTTTAGTTCTTTGGAGATGATCTGAAAGCAAATAGGGTTTGCTTTTGGTGCAGTTACAGGACAGTTCTGCTGCATATAACTTTAAATAAGAAATATGTGGAGACCTGTAACTGCTGCTTTAAGTGCATGGAGGTGTCTTGTCACCTCCCTCAGTCTGGATGGTTTCAGAGTGTTTCCACACAGAAAACACATATGCTGAGCTGTAGTCAGATGCCACTTCACTGCCGTTCTGTTTATTTTTAGGGAATGCAAACTGATCTCCCTGCGTCAGGACATGGTGGGATCAAACAGCAGGAGGCCATTTCTTTGCTCACTCTTCAGGTCTTGTGCTTGCTACCACGCTACCCCAAAGCTTTTGTTCTTTGTTCTTTTTCAGGATGTGCCTTATGTTTGCTTTATCCCTTGCTGTTCTTGCCCACTCTGCTCTATCAAATAGTATCAGCCTCTTTATTATAGGAAATAGAAATGTCCTGGGAATGTCGTGATATCCCTCTAGCCTCACAACTCGTTTTTTAATCATCTGCCATATGTTTGCTCTGTCTCTTTCAGCTGCCACTAAATAAAGGAGCTATTTCAGAGGAGAAGGGAAGACAGCAGTTTCACCATCAGCAATAACATGAGACCAAACACACTCATTGGGAGCCTGTTTTCCAGGGGAACAGTATGCTCTGCTCATCTTCTCCTGCCTCTTGCTGAGTTCACACCAAGCAGAGAAAAGGACTGTGGACAGATTACAAATGGCACAAGTGTAATTAGGCAGCCACTAGTTTTTGTCATGATGTTTTTATAGCGTGAGCTCAATCTGATCTCTCTCCTATACAAACCTCCTGGGGGATTTTTAATCTTTCTGCTTGTTATTGTTCCATCTGTCTTTTCAGAGAGTCCCTGAGGAATATTTATTCTTCTTTTGGAATCCACTGTCTCTTTCATAAACTTTTTCTCACTTCTCCTATAAAAACCTATCCAGGACAGAACTTCTTCCAGTTTCCAATTTAATTTTATTCCTGGGAAGTTTATATCCAGTTGTTTCCATTCTGTGGTTGTGCCTTAACTTGAGTAACTCTTTTCTATCCCTGGTGTTCTTCCCCACAATGTGAAAGGTAAATTATTTCTTTCCTGGGCTACTCACATTTCTTTTTGTTTCAGATGGGCTGCCTTGAGCTTATCACAGGCTACTTATAAAGAGTTTATGAGTTCCCCTTCAAAGACTTCAGCATGTGTCGGGACATCGGCTAGATAGAATATGCTGGGCAAAATAATATGTACCACATAGCAGGCTCTTTACAGTAGATGGTGCATATTCAAGCTGAAAGCCACCTCTTTAAATGAATACAAGCCTTGTCTTGCACTAAGGGGAGGGATTTTCCCTTCCTGTCTTCTGTACCCACCACTCTTTTTCCAGATCAAATAAGGAATGCCCAGCTGAATCTACTACAGCATTCTGAATGCCATGCAAGCAACAGCACTCTTTTAAAATTGTTTAACTTCACTTTCCAGCACTCACTTAGAAACTGGTGCTATCATCTTATTTCATAGTAAGAACTGGATGAAGGTCAGGGCTTGACTATAGGTTTAATTATGTTTAGTTAATTCATTTTCTCAGCAGTGCAAAAACCTTCTTTTCCATTTGTTACTAGTAAGTGTTTGAGTGATTGCATAATAAGGCTGTTTCTGCCAGGACCTGGACTGTTTTTATCAACTAGACCTCTAGGAGGTCTGGAAAAGAAATCCTGTTTCCTTTTCAGCAAGCTTCTTAAACTGTTGTTTTCCTGCATTTAGAGGTACAGCCCTGTGCTGGCACCAGTCCAAGGACAGTTGTGAGAATTTACTTGCACTCCACCTTTGTCTCTCTCTATTTGCCACTAATACACACACATCTTGACAGCCATATTTTGCAATCATTCACCATTTTATAATATGTGAGTGGGAATCTATACTTGCTCCACAAAAGCCCAGATTGCCCAAACCTGTGTACAAGTCTCAATGATGCTGCACTTTTCCTCCCTCGGAAACCTGTAACAAGAGGAAATTGTTGTGATTGCTGTTGTCCTTGAGGGCAAAAGGAGTCATGTATGGCAAATGAAGAACATGTAGTTTCCCTCCCGACCTTGAACCACACATTAAAAAGGGAACTTCCACCAAATTTTGAACACATTCTGGCCTTGTCACATTCATAGGGGTCAGTAATTCCTTTTAGACCATAATGTTGAGCTGAACTGAAAATTTTCTGAGGATTCTTCCCCTCCCAGGGCAATTTTGCATTATTTGAGAAAATGAAGTCTCCCTTATTCACACTTCTTAGTTACTGGCGAGTACAGAAAGGTGCTCCAAAAGTCTTACTTTAGCCCAATTCTCTAGCTGGCCCATTTCCCGCACCAAGACGACTGACTTTCACTGTCTACTGTGACCCTTCTGTCACTTCAGTCAGGCAATTTTTCAGCTCCCAAGAAGCAATTGCAGAATCAGGAATTGATTTGCTGCATCATCATCTTCTGCAATATCAAACACTATGTAACTAGAGAAATATAAGAAAACACATCCGTCTCTTTTTAGGCTGTATTTTTAGGCTTTTTCAGGTTACATCCATCTATTTTTAGACTAAATATCTAACCTTTTCACTCACCTCTGGGACCAGGGCCAAAATGCTGGGTTCAGGCTGTGCAAGTGAGGGAGAGAACATGGATATTTCCCTTACCAGACATAGGGTGTTGCTGCCCTAGAGCCAGCAGTCTCCAATGTCTCAGTCTCCAGCACACAGGACAGGATGAGAGGTAGACTGGCAGGTCACATGCAGAGATAACGGTCATTTTAGGTCTTCTAGCAGGGACAGAGCTGGAGTGTGCCCTCTCCTTGGACACCTTTGACCATAGGGAGTTTGTTGGTGGCATGGCCTCATCCTCCCCAGCAGCACAGTACCAGCGCTTTGCTCTTTGCTGGGGACCACAAACACAAGCGATCCCCAAGCAGCATGAGATGCCAGCAGTAGTACAGGCACTGGGTTCATGGGGCAGAATTGACCCTGTGGCATTGTGCTGTGACAGCAGGGAAGCCACCCTAGGCAGCCAGGACTTGGAGATGGGAGCTGGCTCTGCTCACAAGAGCCAGCAGGGTGCGTGTAATGGTTCTGCAACCAGCAGACCAAGCACATATCACTTACAGTTACATAGTCACCAGTAACACAAGACCTGGCAGCTCCTCAAGGATGAGCAGAGGTTTGGAAATCGAAGATGATTTTCATGCCTGGGCATTTCCACTGTAGCCACTGGGTATCTTTGACTGTATTCTGCAAATGGAATAAGGCAAGGAGAAGTGTTTTAAAACAGTGGGAAGAATCATCCTCCTCCAGCTGACAGCATTTTTTTTACCATTTGCTAGAGGATGACTACACTCCCCCTTAAAGTGCGACTTTCCTTCATTATAGAAATACTTTACTTTTTTTCTTCCCTTTAAAAGCCATTGGAATGTGGACAATGAACAATTTCACATTTAGAAGCCAACTTTTCATCAGGGTTTATCCTTTTGATTTGGAAACTGGCTCATTTAAGATGGAAAATTCTGTGAAATGTTGCAATAAAAGAGGCTCTGTTTTTGCATTAACTAAAAAATGTGCACACAGAAACACAAATGATACAAAACCAAACAAAGATGTGCCCAGCCCATAAGCTCCAAGTTGCTTAGAACTTCTTATTTCAAGCACAAATGCCACATAGATCCTTGCCATCTCTACTGATAATCCAAGCTGCCACCCAACAACAACATAACATTTCCACTAGGCAGTATATCTTTCCCTGCAAAACATAACTTAGTGAATGTGGCTTCAGCTGCCTAAATGTCATCTCAACCTTTTGCAATGTGCTGTAAACTTTCAAGATACTAGTCATATGTCATAAACTCAAAGGTTTCTGGATTTGCTTTATGACTGAAATGTTCCTGGGCAAAAACAATTCACTAAGGAAGAAATCCTATCCTCTGGGTTTTTTTCCTGATTCTCTAGAAGTAGCTTCTCACTGATTTTCCCCTTCCCCCATTTCTTGCCTACCTCTCTATGCATGCCATTTTACTTTACAAATTAGGTCCATCCCAGTTCCAGCAATCAGAAATGGGAGTATCTTGCTTTTCTGTATTGTAAAGTAGAGCAGTAATTGCACAGGGGAAGAAAAAAGAAGAAAAAAGAAAGAAAAAAGAGAGGGAGAGAATCCAAATCCAGGATAGGCTTCTGGCCAAAGCAGCTCAGATTTTCCATCCTGTCTGCAACTGAGACATGAAAAGCACAGGTTAGGACTGGGCAGCAGCCTCCAACAGCAGAAACCCTATTCTGGCAATCTTCTTGCTGAAATTTGTGCATGAGTCTCAAGTTATGGGCTTTTAGACCAAATACAGTAAAACCAGGTACAAGGAGGACACATTCAGAGGCTGAATCAAAGTTTGTGGGGAGGGTAAATTTTTTACATTCATATGAATCCCACATACACTTGCTGGCAGATATTTATAGAGCATGACTGTATGGCCTCTGATCTACAGTCAAGAAGTGGGATAAGTTACATGAATTCAGTGCTTTCAGTCCAACATAATTTCCTTTCAACACCATGACCAAATTGCCTTGATTTTCTCACCTGTAAAATGCGGTAATACTTATCCCTTTTATAGGGGATAGTGTTATAAACATCAGTTAAAATATCTGAAGAACCATCGACTTCATACTGTAAAATAACTTTCTCTGTACTAGCTGGTGTTACACAGGAGGAGATGAAAACCAAACTGGCAAAGTGCAGGAGAAAGGAAGAGTAATTTCCTGTTGCCGTGATGTAGGGTGCAAGTGTGACTAAGAACATAAAACCAAGGGACCTTGCAGAGAAACCCCATTTTTAGCCTGCTTTCCCCGTTCACCCAGCTGTGCTCATGCAATGCCATGGTCCTCAGTGAAGGTGTGCAAGGAGAACCCAGTCCTTTTACCTAAAAGCAATTTTTCTTAGCTTCCAGAGCAGCTTTTGTGCTGTGTGCCAGCACCTCTCCTAGCCCACAAGCCTGTTCTGTGTGTAGTTGTCCCCTCTAGTTGCAGAATAAATTAGAGAAGCCACCACAGTGCAGCTGAGAAAGCAATGGAAAATCCAGCCAGCCAGGAAGCTTTTCCTTCTGAATGTCTGTGAAGTTCTCCACATTTGGCAAGCTTTGCAAACTCAGTAGTGGGAACCGAAAAGGAAAAACCATCACGTACAATTTTGCTATGGCTTGCAAAAGTGAAATAAATCAAGAGATAAAACAGCAAGGCATCTGTGATACAAGGTTTGCCTTATGAATGTTTAAAGCATTTAATCTCTGTTCCTCTGGCAAACAATTCTGGTGGCTGGGAGTTCATTATTATGTCTATTTTGTAAGGTGTAATCACTTACATCTCAAGAAATTTCTGGCCGTGTTACATATTCTCCTTCAAATGACCTGGCTGTATCTCCATACACATCCTCTTTTCCACCTCTTCACGTGGAGCGATGACAAATAGCATATCTTAGGTTATTGTGGGAGACCTGGGGAGACACCATGACCCCAGCACGAAGCTGAGACTTTACCAACAGCTCATGGCCCCAGCAGACTGCAGAGATGAGACAAGTAAAGGGTGAAAGAGGGGTCAGCAAAAGCCCAGCATGTATTTGCAAATTGGTGGAAGACATGAAAATAGATGCTGCTGCCTCACCTTATTCAGTTCCACATGGACTCCTCTCTGTCTCCAAATCCTAGTTTTCCCAGGGATCGTGCAGGGATCCCTGCCACCATTAGGTCTCTATTGTGCCCATTGTTAGAACTTAGCTATGGCTGTTTAATTCCAATTGATCTGTATGTTTTAAACTTCTTCCAAAACAAGGAGTTTATGCCTTAAAACGACTTCTCCTAGAAACAGAATCATAGAATCACCAAGGTTGGAAGAGACCTCAAAGATCATCAAGTCCAACCTGTCACCACAGACCTCATGACTAAACCATGGCACCAAGTGCCACGTCCAATCCCCTCTTGAACACCTCCAGGGACGGTGACTCCACCACCTCCCTGGGCAGCCCATTCCAATGGTGAACGACTCTCTCAGTGAAGAATTTTCTCCTCACCTCGAGCCTAAACTTCCCCTGGCACAGCTTGAGTCTGTGTCCTCTTGTTCTGGTGCTGGTTGCTTGGGAGAAGAGATAACCCCCTCCTGGCTACTACCAGCCTTCAGGTAGTTGCAGACAGCTCTCCTTTGGGGAGGTATTTCTTTTGCTTGAAGAGAAAATGTCCCAATATTTCCCTGATCTAGTAGGGCAGTTGGACTAGATGACCTTCAGAGGTCCCTTCCAACCCCTACCATTCTTTGATAACTCTCTTCTGTTGCCAGGCACCAAGACCAGATGCAGTGTCATGCTACTCCCTCAGCGTTTCCTAAGGGACTCACACATATCAGGCTGTGCCCTTTACCTTCAGTTTCCCATTCTCAATCCATCCTGTCTGCTTGAATTCATTCAAAGGTGTAAGAAGAAAAACCTCTTGGGACAGTCTTGTCCTGCACTGCACCCACTGCTGTAAAACCTCTTCTGCCAAACTACTGGTTCCTATCAGCCATCACACCTTAAAGTATAGAAGGTGTGTCTAATATTAGCCAGGAAATGTCACAGGGAAGACCTGGACTTTTTCAGCTAATCGGTATTAATAACTTCCTATGTCTGAAGACAGCCCATAGGAAATGCATCCTGACTCATCTACTCTCTAATTAGATGAGCTCCTCAAAAAAGTGCAGGTGGCTGCACCACACATTAGCCAAGGTGCAGAGTACGCTTCTGGCCAAAGGGCAGATAACAGCAGCAATAATTTCCTTCCACTGATACAGTATTAAAAAAGCAGTATTTCTAACAGGTTTGGCATCTGGCTGAGGCTGGAAACTCAAGAAGTCATTTTCTTTTTGCTTATCTCACTCAGGGGAAAACTCTAATATGCACAAAGTCTTGATTTATTTTTTACACTCTCAGAAATTACTGGCAAACAATAATGCAGTGAAATTCCATGAAATACAGAAGATAATCAGGCCTATTTGCTGCACAGGTTATACCTAGACTGTGATTCTTACCAAAGATATTTGTTTCCTGTGTTCTTTCTTCCTGCCAGGTTCAGCCATATATCACTTTAATGTATCTAAAGGCCATGGTGTAATGCAATATGAAGCTATGAATGGTATAAAGTTACATATTCTCCATTGATTTTCCATTGTGTCCATTATCTTTAATGCTGGAATGCAAGTTAGTGCGAGGGCCGGAAGCCTCCACACCTCCACGCCGGCTGCTGCCTTATGAAAACCATCCCCTGGGGGCAGATAAAATCAGCTGCGAGTTGCAGAGAGGAGACAGGAGCTCCCCAAAGTGTCCAGCTTAGCGGGGGAGTGGGTGACTTGCCTGTCTGTAGGAAAGAGAGAATGAGAAGGTAGGCTTAGGGAGGGGGACATGAGTGGCTTGGAGGAAACCAGAAAAGGGATGGAAATAAAGGTAGGGGAAGGAGAGAAGGAGATTGAGGGAGAATGACAGATCTCCCTCAAGGCTTTTAATCAGTGGAGAAATGGGTTTTGCATGCATAAAGAACTAAAAAAAAAAAAAAAAAAAAAAAGAAAGAGATTTGTGGACCATGATGTGGCTGTGATGCTACTGTTCCCTGCTACAAAGCCACAGACTCATAGAATTGCTTTGGTACGAAAATACCTCTAAGATCAAGTCCAACCATCAACCTAAGACCACCATGGCCCCTAAACCATGGCCCAAAGTGCCATGTCTACATGTCTCTTGAACATATCCAGGGATGCTGACTCCACCACCTCTCTGGGCAACCTATTCCAATGCCCAACCACTCCCCCAGGCACCATCAGCATTGCTTCATGGGAGAGAAGCAGAGAATCACAGAATTGCCTAGATTGGAAAAGACCTTTAAGGTCATCAAGTCAAATCATTAGCCTAACATCGGCAATCCTTAACTAAGCCACATCCCTAAGCACTGCATCTACATGGCATGTATCTCTGGGGATGGGGACTCCACCACTTCCCTGGGCAAGCCATTCCAATGCCTAAGAACCCTTTCAGGAAAGAAATTCTTCCTAATATCCAACTTAAACGTCCCTTGGCACAAGTTGAGACCATTTCCTCTTGCTCCAACACTTATTACTAGGTAGAACAGACCAACCTCCACTTCCCTGCAAGCTCCTTTCAGATAACTGTAGAAAGCAGTAAGGTTTCCCAGCAGTCCCCTTTCCTCCAGGCTAAACAAGCCCAGTTCTCTCAGACACTCCTCATAAAATTTGGTCTCTAGACCCTTTACCAGCTTCGTTGCCCTTCTCTGGACATGCTCTAGCACCAAAATGTCCTCCTTCTAGTGAGGGCCCCAAAACTGAACACAGTACTCAAGATGCAGCCTCACCAGTGTTGGAGTAAAGACACCCCTAGTCTTGCTGGTCACACCATTCCTCATGTACACCAGCATGCTGCTAGCCCACTTGGTCACCCACACACACTGCTGGCTTATGTTCAGCCAGCTATCAGTCAGCACCCCTAGGACCCTCTCTGCTGAGCAGCTTTCCAGCCATGACTTCCCAAGCTTGTAGTGCTGCTGGAGGTTTTCATGGACAAAGTGTAGAAGGCATTTGGCCTTTTCGAAACTCATGCAATCAGTCTTAGCCCATTGACTTAGTCTGACTAGATCACTCTGCAAAGCCTCCCTACCCTCAAGCAAATCAACACTTCCAACCAGCTTGGTGTCATCTGCAACTTAGGGTGCACTCAATCCCCTCATCCAAGTCATCAATAAAGGTGTTAGACAGGACCAGCCCCAGTACTGATCTATGAAACCAATCTTTCATACACCATCACAAAAGAGCAGCAGCCAAGGGTGCTCAAAATCTGTTGCTCCCCAATGCTGGGTCTTGTGGAAAGCAAGCTGCAGACTTGCTGCCATTCCTGCCCAGCCCCGTGGTCAGGATGAGCAGGGAGACTGTTATCAGGCAGCACTGGATCTTGTCACCATGGTAGCATGAGTCAAAGCTGAGCATCGCCATTCAGGAGTGAGGAAGATGAGCAGGTTGGGAGGACACAGGTGCTTGGGAAAGCAGGATGCTCAGGAGGTTTGCCACCCAGATGGGCCCAGTTGCATTAGCTCTCTAACAAGCTTCCTAAATCCCATTTTTTAAGGCCATGTGTTAACAGAAAACAACTGTTCAGATTTAGCAACTTCCAGCACCACTTTCACCCTTGCTACTTCTGGGCCACGGGAGAAAGAAACGCTCCTGCCACTTCATTTGTCATTCCTCTTTGAAAGAGCTGGAGTGGTTAGTCATGTGAATGGTTGCTTTGGATGGTCCCACCAAGCAATCCCAGCAGGGCTGCTTGGTGTGTGATTAACTGCTCCTGCTGGGAGGCCACAGCTTTCCATCGGAAAGGCAAAGGACTCCCGGTTTAGTATTCTTAACTGCACACACTGCTGCTGCCCTGTAATGTATTTTAAGATCAAAATTCTTTTGCAGGACAACTGACCTGTTCGTCTTTGTCTGGTCTTTACTGCTCTGGCTGCTCTTGTTGACATCTGTAACTAATTCATGACCTGTGACCAATACCAAAAAAAAAAAAAAAAAAAAAAAAAAAAAAAAAAATCTTTATCAAACCCTGCTGCTGCTCAGAAAAGCTGCTCAAGAAGAGCTGGCTCTGAGTAAGTCCATAGGATGACATTTCTGGAATAAGCATCTCATCCCAGCTTAGCTTGAAACACATCAGCTCACAGCCATGGACAAGCCACCTTGCCTCACCTGTAACCTTGGGGACAGAGCTTGGGGACCTTCATGAAAATTTTCTTTCAGTTCTCTGCAAGGCCAAATGAGAGGCTCAAGAGTAAATCCTTTCCAGCTAGCAGGAGAAAAATGTGGTGCCCTGGTTTGTCAGTTTAGCAGTGGGGGAAGCAGCAGCCAGGCTCCTTCCCTCCTATCCCCTCGCTATACTTGTGCCTACGTGCAAGTGCTGCACAGCAGGACCCCTTTTCTCCTTTAAACAGCCAATTAAATCCTACTTTGGCACTTAGCACATGACATCAACTGGCAGTACTTAAGCTGCCTAGCACAGTGTGAATTTAATTTGATAAAGGGGCAACTAATAAAGATCTTGGAAGGCTGGTTAAAGTTCATTAAGTCTTTCCTTTCAAGGTACACTTCCAGCGAAAAACTTGCATCTATTTTTTTTCCTTTTTTAAAAGCTGCGTTATATCCTGCCACCAGAAAAAGGCGCCTGTGTCACATCTCGACAGGGTATATTTAAAGTCTCACTGTCAAAGCCATGTCAGCCCTTGGTTCTTTGCCCAGAAATGTGCAGAAAGAAAAATAAAAGCCCCTTTCCCTGAGCGCAGGGCGAGGAGTGCAACACGGGTTGGTGCAGGCAGGCTCCTGAGAAGGGAACTGAGCTTCTGTCACACTGAGCTGTATTCATCCTCTGTCTCTTGAGCCATCCCCAGTTCCAGATGGCTTTCATAAAACAGATGAGGAGGCTCCTCTGAGTGCACTGCTTTAATGAAGCCCGTATGGCTGACTCATGTAATAAGTATTTAATCACGCTGATGAAAATAATTTTAAAAACTTCCACCACACACAGTGCTGCTCCCCGCACAGCGGTGGGGCCGATAACACATCACAGACAAGGAACCTCCACTTTCCAGAGCATCTCCAGGTGCTTCCCTTGACTTTCATCGAGGGGTTACAGATGCAGGCACACATTTGTGCATTGCCACCCTCTAACAAGGACCAGTGTTCATCTTTGAAAATACTCATCAAATCACCTACAGAAGTGCCACAAAAAGAACTGATTTAAGCTCCACATTCCCATGCAGCTGTTTCAGCGGTCACTCAAGGGTTAACACTTGGGTGTTTATATCTTCTCATTACTTCCTGTTGTGCGCTTGCCTTAAAAATTCGCAGAGCATAAGTGTCTCCATTTGTAAACAAAGAAATGCCACAATACCTTGCAAATACTGAGTCACCTTAGGTGGAAGTTGCTCCCCTTGTCAGCAGAATTCGTCCTCAGCACCACCAAGAACATAAGCCACCACAATTTCTGGAGCACAGACCTAAATGAACACATGTAAGACCATCACACAGCAACTGGTAGTCCACACAATTTCAGTGCATTTTAAGTCAGCTCCAAAAAGTCAGTTCTCCTCCTCTTCTCCAGAGAAAACCCAGAGGTGATGGTTCCTTCAAGCATCAAAGGGGTGGGAGTGGCCTTCCCAGAGGCAAGGCTGGGGGGCTTGGGCCTGTTTTCATGTGCTGTTGTCACTCAGTCCCATATGGACTGGAAGACTCAATGTCAGGTTTTGAACTGATTACTTGATGGACAGGGTTCACAAATCATTACCTTGAAGGGTAAGGAGGGGCTGGAAAAGTTAATGAGGTCTGAGAATGAGGAAGGCCACCTTCCATGGGCTGCAACACCGAGAAAGTTAAAGATGCTCTGACAGGTACTGAGTTTGTTTCCATGGAAGAAACAAAGGAAACATTAATTTTAGGGCTAAATTCATGTTGTTATGTTTGTCCTTACCATTACAACTGGCTCAGCATCTTCAGCAGCTCTGGGAAAAAGAAGGCGATGAAGCCCATATTGTTCTGCTCAGGCTCCTGGCCACAGATAGAGAGAAGTACCTCTGGGTTTATCTACCTGGAATTTCGTGGATCATTTATTTATTTATTTTTAATTAGTTGAGTTAGAGCAAATTTTAAGCGTCCAGGGCAAAGCTACTTGGAGAGCTTTGATTTGTGCTATTATCTTCTCCGGATTCTAGAAACATTGAAAGCTGAAGGTGCATTTGCAGCGTGCTAGCAGTTACAAGGTCATTTACATCTTGATGGGGAAGAGGGTTATTTTCTGATAAGAAATGAAACAAAATCTCCACTTTGTGTCATTAACAGCCAGGCCTTTTGTAAGCAATTCAAAAATTCATGCTTTCTCATTGACTGTGGTGTTCTTCATGCAAGTAGGTGCTGCTACAAAGAGTTGTTCCTTGGTGGTTGAGATTTAGTCTTCAAGAATGGGAAGTCTTCAAGACTGAGAAGTGTTCTGGTTAACATTGAGTAATATTGCTGCACCATCTAGATATATGCACCTCCAAGTAACTGGAACAGTATGGTCTTTAGAGACTCAATAACAAAATCCAGAGTTCACTTTATACAAGTGTTTCATTCTCCCATTCGTGATCTTATGAATTTTGATGCTGCAGGATCAAATCCCACAAGTGGAGGAATTCTGCACCCCTCCTTGTACATCACTTCAGAGCACCTAATTAAGATGTCAACATGACTTTTCAGAAGAGCACCTTAAATAGAAGAACACTGTAACATTGGAGTGGTCTGAATTTCCTTGGTTATGACTTCAAATTCTAGAGCTAAAGGACACCGTGAAGAGAGTTTAATGCCTATAAATCTTACAGTGTGAACTGATTCATGACTCAGACAGAGTGTCCAAACCCCTAAGAGTCAGGAGAACAACCCTTTAAAATACAGTTTGCTACTATCACTGGAAACCTTAAACCACTGGCTTCACACTCAGAAGGTTTAAACTGCAGATGGCAGAACAGGATTTATGTGTTCCTCTGAACAGAATACATCAGGGTAGGAAAACTTGACCCGGCAGCTTCGAGACATGCCTGCCATAAATAACCAATTGATTGGCTGGCTTGCAAAGCCATTAGCAGGCGTGAGGTGCCTGCTGAGATTCAGACACCGCATAAAATGCTGGGGGTGCCAGCAAAATGGACACAGCCAGTGGCTATGCAGTCGTCTTTCAGCAGATTGCTCAGGAGGGCTTGTGAAAAATGGAGCGGCTTTCATCTCACTGGTTTGACGCCACAGCTCTGGAAGGGGAAGAAATGAGAGATAAAATGACACCTTGTGCTTGAGTACTAAATCATCTGGATGAGTAAAAGTATTTCAAATGAAGTTGGAGATCTTGCCTGGACAGTTGCAGATGAGGAGTCTTTTCTGGTGTAAATCACCACAGCTGACAAATGGCTCGGATAGGTCTGAGCTAATGGGGCTTTCCACCCTCTGAAAAGTGGCGGCAGCAGCAGTTATAGGAGGGAATTTGATCACTCTGATTGCAGGCTACCAGGTGAGAGTACCAGAGGTTATGTTTTACTATCTGAGAATGGACCATTTCTACTTTTTCCCTCTATCCCTTTTCCCTCCCAAAGAACACATGTGACACATCCATCCATCTTCACTCTCACTGCTGCAGCCACAGTTTCTGGACATGGGTTGTTCTTTTTTCACTGTCCCACTCTGACAGCAATGGAAAGAACACTGAAAGGCCCCTGGAGCTCTGCCTACCAAGTCTTTCATTTTGGAGAAGAGTGAGCAGTAGAAAACAGAGCAGACATGATGCTGGCCTAGTCCAAACATTTATACCAATCTGAGACAATCATGCAAGTGAGCAGGAGTCTGGATGTATATGGCTACATGAACAGCAGTGCAATGATAAGCCAGAGCCAGCTCCTCAGAGAGGCTGCATCTTCCTGTGAACAGGCAAAGATGGGGCATTGTTGCAGTATCAACATGGAAATGAGAGATAAAAGGTGGGTAGAAGAACGTCAGCACGTGCAACTATATTCCCTCTCATCCTGCTTGGGGTCTCAAGCTCTTTCCAAACTGCTCCTACTCATGTGAGTAGTGGGCCAGCTCACAAGGAGGTGGCTGGGTATCTCCTCCTCTAGCCAGACCACCTCTTGTGAGGCTTTTAGAGAAGCGAGAAAGTTCTGCCCTAGCACTGTCACCACTCCAACACGTTTGCTCCTTCAGAACCAGAAGATTCCTCCACTGTGTAGGACCTGGTTCCCTGAGGCAGTTTTTTCATTTTATTGACCCATCATCTCTTTGGGGTTTTTATCCAGAGCGTGAAGGCCTAGCACGGAAGAACTGATCCCAAATAAATGGAGTTACACAGAATACAAATATGCATTAGCCAAGTATTGGCATACTGCTCCGCAGGTGGTTTCCTGGTGGCCGCTAAAACGCCAGAAATGGCAAGCAACAGCCGAGGATTCATCTGTGTACATCATTCTGGCCCTACTCCTATAAACTACAAGACCATATGAGGATGACTGTGCCTAAAGTCTCAGGAGCTAAGAGCAGGTTTTACTGTAGTACCCTGCTGTCCCAGTAATGTCTTTCAAAGAGAAGAAATATCTTAATCTCCCCAACCATCTCTTCTTCTCCCATTTTAATACCACCAAGACACATACAGTGCTATCAGAAGCATCATCTGCTTCAGCAAACCTTCCAGCAGAGCAATCTGCAGAACAAGGAGCACTGTGGGAGCAAAGACTTTACCCATGCTCAGAGCACAGTCCCCTGGAATTCATGGCATCATTTCAGTCAGTGCATTCAAAACAGTGAGGGTTGGCATTGCTGGAGACCGCTGTATTCATGAGTCCTCTTCACACTGTTCTGGGCCATGGACTCTAGAACTGGAAGATGAAGAAACAGGTACAGGGGAAAAAGGAAATCCGGTAAATACTTCAGTTTTCAGTGGTGCCCAGTGATAGGACAAGAGGTAACAGGCACAAACTTCAACACAGTAGGAACTTTTTACTTTGAGGCTGCTAGAATACTGGAACAGGCTGCCCAGGCAGGTGATGGAGTCTCCACACCTGGAGTCATTCAAAACCCACCTGGATGCTGTCCTGTGCAACCTGCTCTAGATGAACATGCCCAGGCAGGGAGGATGGATTAGATTATCTCCAGGGGTCCCTTCCACCCCCTAACATTCAGTGATTCTGTGATTTCCCACCTATGTAAAATGGAAAGATGGGAGCTTTGAAAACAAGTATCAGGACGGGAAGTTGTCCCACACCTAGCCAGCTTCTAGCCCACACTAGTTCAGGGTCTGCTGAAGACAGATGTTGCATCCACATGGCTTCCGTAGTGAGCAGGCACTGTTTGTGCTGCTTGTCAGGAGTTTGTTTAATCCTGCACTTTGGAAGTTTCAGCCCCCACCACATCACTAACAAGGTATTCTGCAGTGCCGTGAAGCCCATTAGAGAAGTGGTTCCTCCTGCTTGCCTTCAGCTTGCTCTTGGGGAAATTCTTTAGGCCCCATCTAGTCCTGGCTTTACAAGATAAAGCAAGTACCAGTTTCATGTTCAGTTTATAACTACCAAGGGTTCAGTCCATGTCCAATCCTTGCTAGCTTCTTTCCAACAAGTCTCTTACTCTCTTTGAGCTGCCCAATTTTTAGAAAGCAAACACTACATTTTGCACAAATATTTTGCTACAGGGGAGAAAATACTTGATGTTGGCAGTGTCATTTTAATATACACAGGGCAAATGTTTATCAATACATACCTGCACACAGACAGGGTGCTTGTCAAAACACATTCAAAGGATATCTAGGTTCTTTCATGTATTACACACTCAGAGTGAAAATAACCAGCTATATTTAACCCACATCCAAGCCCAGAGTAAATTATTTTAAAGGTCAGTTAAAGAACAGAAAATCTCACTAGCTAAGAGATAAAAAGCTGCCATCATCTGCAGTTCCAAGAGCTTTAACAGAACTAAAGCACAGAACAAGAAATCATAATTAAGTACACTTTCATATAAAAATCATTGACAACTCCCAAGATTCTGTACCTGCCAAGACCTGAATTCAGATGACTGAGTTTGGCCTACAGCAGTTGGTGGAAACTCCATCACTCACCACACTGATGTAGTTGTTTGGAAACCAACGGCTCTTGGCAGAGAAAATACATTTCAGCTTCTGTTGAATGACTGCACATATGATGAGCAGAAGACGAGATAGACCAATAGCTGGTGCTCAGATTTGGATTATGTTTTGGCTGGTGCTTAAAGTTCAGGTCTGAGGCCAAGTGAAGGCTAGAATTTACTCTGCAATGCAATCCTGAAATCACAAGGGCTCTTCTCCTCAGGTCCTGGACTCAGTGGCAGAGACCTGGGGGGGGGTGGGTGGTATTTTCTCCCTCGCGATTGTGAGTCCGTCGGTTTGGCAGGCACCGCTGTGCTCGCTGCATTCCTGTTCTTTGGCCCTGTGTGAGTCAGTTCTGGAAAACTCTTATTTGACCACAACTGGAAAAGAAAGAGAGAAAAAAACCTGAGCCAAAACCCACAGATCAAATTCTTTGGACAGGTTTGAACCACAGAGGCCAGTTTTGTGCCCTGACTGCCTGCATGATCTCAGCTCAGAGATCCCGGTGCGCTCCCTGCAGCAGCCACAAACAGCCAAGCTCGTGGAGCTGAGACCCCGCTGCAGCCACCCAGCCTGAGCCAGGCAGGCAATCGCAGTCCAACCTGGAGAGCAATCAACTCAGTGAGCCAAATCCCCAAAGAAACACTGGGATTTGTTCTCTCTGGCTGCTTGGAAAAGCTATTTCCAGACCTTAACTCAGCACCTTCCTTCAACCTCAGAACACCTCCTTGGGTAAACATAATCACCTTCCAGGTCTGGGCCTTACACAGAAAGAGATCAGTCCACTAGGAATGATATTTAGCACAGGTCACAGTTTAAAATGCCATCAAAAATATCTGGAAAGGCGTTCATGTTTCAGCTTGCCATCAGCCCTAAGGTGAGGACACTTCAGTGTGTCTGCTGAAGGTGTGGATTTGTGATGTGCACCAGAACATTTGTGCAATAAGCAGAACCAACAGTCCAGCTTCGTCTCTTGTGTAGTCTGCAGTTTCTTGACGTGTCCAACGCACTGGGAAACCACGTGAAAAGCAGTGATGGAAAACTTGGAAAGCAAATGGAAGTGAAGAAAAGCCCTCAGTGTAATTTTACAGTGTGTGAAAGACTTAAGGCAAGAAACACAACCAGATGCCACAAGGAAACTACTTTCAATTAGTTTTGCTTTGTGTTATACCTACTGATGAAAAATAAAAACAAACTCATTCTGTCAACAGCTCTATCTATAGCATAATCCTTAAATGAACTCATCCGTCAAGCTGGTCTCCTCTGGCAAAACACATTACAGACCCTGTTCCTCAGCTGTGGGAATCAATCATCTGTTTCCCAAACCCATTGGTTAACATCTTAGGAGCCCAATATATTTTTATTACACTAAACAAGCCAGTTGCAGGGCACCAACTTCACCACACCACCTATGTACAAAGTGCCCATCAATTAGCAAACTGTGCCAATTCAGAGGAGCTATTCCCTGGTCAAGATTAGATGGTAAATGTGTTTGACCTGGAATAAAAGCAAACCTCAACCTCCCCATCTCAGCAGTGTGTGGGGAATGTGCCACTGCTCATGGCTGGATAGAGTAAGAGCACCCAAGAACAAACCAGATTTTGCTCTAGGTGGACAGTTGAGAAGGTGATGTTTGAAAGAACATAGGCATTTTAGAAGACACAGAGGTGTGCATGCGTACCTTTGAGACAAAGCTAATGGTTTATATAGAGGCTGCAGCAGCAGAACCCCACCAAACAGCACAGGCAACACTAGCAGTAGTCAGCAACTGCAATATTTCTCATTGCAATATTGCAACTGCTGATATATTTGCAATACTTCTCAGTGGTGTATGTTTTCCATCCTTGATGCAGGAGGACCTTGAAGAGGGTGTCCCTTCCCAGGACTCTGAAGGCCGCTGCAGGCCAGTATCATACGTTCCTTCAAACGTCAGGGAGACCTGCTCTCACTCCCATGTTATCAATGGCAATGCAGAGGTGAATCCATACTCCATTCTCGATGCACAAAGGGATGGAGGTGTGGAGGCTTTAAAGAGTTTCAGAGTCTAACCCCCCATGCCAAGCTAAGAGGCAAGATTTGCTATGCTGACATAACATCTGCTGTGCTCAGCATGAGCCACATCACGATGGAGTGGTCAGAAAACAACTTTAGTCATAGTCACCAAAGGCTGGAACATGCCTTAAAATCATCTTTGAAATCATGTTTCCTATGAGGGCTCACTTGTGCTGCAACCAGACTTAATGCAGTTGGTGCTTCTGGCCTCATGATATTGGCTGATAGAAAATCTACTATAAGTGTAATGCTCATCTGGATGTTTCTTGCAGATGCATTGGCTTGGACAGGCAAACTGTAGCAGTGGTTTTACCTGAAGCCACCTCATGAGAGCTCAGTACTTCTGTGTATTTTAACTGTGATAAATCACAGCTTTTATGAGTTTATTGGAAATCCTTCAAAGTTAATTACAACCCAGATACCAGTGCAGACATCTAAGGAATTTTGAGCAAAGCAGATGTATTAAGGACACTTCTGGTCTTACTGTCCCAGCAAAAGTACCAGCTGCTCTTGATGTTGCATGAGCAGCAATATCTGACCAACACTCTCCCAGGTCAAGACAAACTTCCATCATATACCATGGATTTCAATTACCTGGAATATCCGGGAAATTTTGCTTCTGGGTTTGAAATTTTTGGATGCAAACCTTCAGAAATAGCCAAGCCTTTCAGAAAGACCTGAGCAACATTTTCTCAAATCATGAGCTGCAAGCAGAACAGCAGAAGACTCTTTCCACAAACAAGCAGATCTTGCGGTCATCTGCTACTGTTCATCTTGGATCAACCAGAGAGTGTACCGAGAAGGAGCCCTGAAACATTGTAGGAAGCAGACACATTTATGAGGCTTTAAAAAACCCAGTCAACCATCATTTTAGCCACATTTCTAACAATATCACTTCATTGAAAGGCTGGGCTACCAGCAGGTTGGTGACAAGCAAGATATGTCCAACAGTGCGGCAATCCACGTGTTCCAGGATGAAGACTGATCATGGCCAAACTCAAGGAAGCTGTGTGCCCACTTCAGCAGGTACAAAGTTTCTGCTGAAGGGACACTTAAGTGGCCTGTAGGTGTATACAGGTAACAATAAGTTTCACTGCAGAAAGCAGCAAAGGTGACAGGACTCAGAGTCTGATGAGGATTTGGACAGCTCAGATTTACCTGCCCAAGGCTTCCAGACTCAGCTGGTCTCAGTGATGGACCTGGTGGCCTGAGGAGTGGAAAGGCAGAACTGGAGTTGAAACTGAACTCAGACTTCACTGAGGATCAAAGTCACAGCTCCTGGACACGTGTATGGCAGGGGAATCTCAGGGCAGACAGATGCCTGGCCCGTGTCTGTGCACAGGGATGGACGGGGAATTTTGTCAGTGAAATGTCCAAGCACCAATACCCTTGGGAGGACTGAAAAGTTGCCAGCAGAGCTGGCCAAAAAACAGAGCAAACAAGGCATGTATCACTGGAGAGTCAAATAATCCCTGTGCAGTGAACAAAGTCAAGCTTGAGGAATGAAACCTCCCTGCTCACAGGCAGTGACTGCTGAGGGCATGTGAGCTATGGAACCAGCCTCTGGAAAATCATCTGGTGTTCATCATCCCTAAACCCAAAAATAACCACCACAAATCCCCCAGTATCACCATGGAGAAGCAGCCTCAGCATCTTTGTTCTGTCAGAGACACAGACCCTGCCCTACAAGCAGCAGAAGGGATGCACTTAGGTCCCTCCTTCCTCTACTGAAGGATCTGCCACAATTCCCTGCCCTGCATTCTGGGCTGAGATCATCTGCCTCTCTTGCCCTCACTACCTCATTTTGTCCAAAAGCTCATCTCTAAACAAAACTGAAAGATCCTGTAAGGGCATCACCAAATCCAAACATTCAAGCCCATGAGGTGGCCCCATGCCCTGAACATGAGCTGGCATTGAGCACCATGAGGTTTTTCACAACAGCTGCATTGAGCATGCCTTCTTTGTGCTTTTGTATGTCCCAGATATGCTCTACAATGACAAGAAGCAAAAAGATTTTTCTTTTCAAATATGAAATCCTGTTTTCTAGCATGACCTTAGAGTTGAAAGCCTTGGTACAAGTACCAGCTATTGCTAATTCACACTGAAGTGGTGAAAACTGGCAACATGGCACTGTTCTGCTGCTTACCCCAAGACTCCAGAGTCAGATTTTGGTGCAGATATGGAATCACTTAAAAGGTCCCAAAAATTCACCTCAGTGCCACTAATGATGTACCAAGCACATAACTGAATTCTTATGGAGATAAGCATAATCTGTTCTGTTCAAGGAAGGGTGAAAAATACCCTAAATATTCCTAGCATTTTCAAAAACAAAACAATCACATAGATGAGGCAGACACAAGAACTAACACTGAATCCAGTCCCTGTTGGTCATTTCCAAAAATCTCCTGGGGCTGCTTTGAGCTTTTCCCTATGTGATATTGCTGGGGACCAGGGTAACCTTTGCTTGCTGAGGGCTTTTTGGCATAACCAAAGCAGCATGATCTAAGGGAAAGTGTGCAAATCTCAGAACCAGCTTAAACAAGAGAGCAGCTGCTCAGTATTTAATAATGGTGGAGAAGCTGGAAGTGAGCACCAGCATGATGTGGAGGTCCATGCTGCCAGACCTCTTGCCCTCACTGTCAGGACATTTGTGCTCCTAGTTCCTGCATCCTTCTGTCCTTCGGGAGCTGCCCTGAACACTTGTCCCCTTCACATCCCCAGCATGGCCTTGCCCCACTGCCTCCCCCCTGCAGGTCCAGCACTAGGACAAATTATAGTTCTTGCAACCTTCTCTCATCACTCAAGTCCCTAGTGCTCTGGCAGAGGCTGCAGCCCCTGTGAACCAGCCTAGGGCAGCATGGGGGCACCACCTGCTTCCCCCTCCCAGCAGGATGGCTGCAGATGCTCAAAGCCCCAGGGGTGATGGGACATCCCAGCAGGCTCTCCCAGAGACACCAGCAGATTAGCAGCTCTATTTTTCAAGCTGATCCTTTCCCACCCCCTCCAACTTTCATTCAACTTACAAGAACATCAGACAGCTTGGCAGGACAGGCAGGATCTATATATAAACCCTGGTGGCCATTTTGTCAAGTGAACCCTGATGAGCAAATGGTCTCTGTACCTGGAATGTGGGTTTATGCAAGTGACAGGTCAGTGCAGCAGCTGCCCTCTTTCCTCACAGCACAATGGAGATAGCAGAGATGCCATCAGCACTATTTTTTTCCTACCCTGCTGTGCACTAAAAAATTTATTCTAGGAACATCATGGAGCAGAGGAGTAAAAATAGATATGCAGGTTCAGCAAGTGGCTCCCTCCACTGCTTGTGTTTCAACCTTTTTTTGCAGAACAGAAGCAGAAAGAGTTGTACTGCCTTGTCAAACTCTGTGGCTTTGCTCAGCAGCTCCTGACAAAGACGCTGGCAGCTTTCTGGGCTCACTTCAAAAATGCATCCAGCAGCCCGGGCATGTCTGTGGTTCCAGTTAAGCCAGAAGAGACCAGCCTTGAAACTGATCAGCTGGGTGGGAAGTGACAAAACATCTTCTGCAACGGCTCCAGCTGAAGCTAAGTTTTGCTCATCCCTATCAGCAGCTACTAACATTTACCACAGGGTAAAGAAAGTCAGAAGCAAGGTTTTCTTCACCTCACTACCTCTTGCCTGGAAGGTGAGCAGCCTGCAGAGCTATTCTGGGCACTGGCCCCACACCCTGGAGCTTTTATCACCCCAGCCCTGAGCACTGCTTGTGTCCCCACACAAGGCAGGGTGGGAAGTAACTCCCACAGCTGTTCACTGAAGTTTTGGCTCAGTGAAGCTCAGTGGGGACCAAACCATTTGGAGCTGCTGGGATACAGCAACAAACCCTGTAGCAGCTGTGCCCATACAACATGCTCATCACAGAGGGCTGCGATGGCCAGAGAAGTGACAGTGGTTAAGTAATCCCAGTGTTAATGCTGGTGGAGTCAGTTCAGTGAAGCATCCTGGGAGGTGCCATGCTGGTGCTGGGACAATCTCCTACCCACTGAGCCTCCTCCTGTGGCATTTTTAGATCCTCAGGGACAGCCAAGCATGTTTAAGACCAACTCAGAAGATGAGTGACAGGCTTTGACCTCAGGCTCTCCTCTGGTTTCCTTGAAGGTGGAAGATGAGGCTCCAATATGGGTCACCACAGTAAGACCATCATAGGGGCTGAAGGCAGACCAGACAGCTATCACAGAAAGGTGCAGGCAAGGTGAAATACAGAGGGCAACAGAGCAGCAAGGCTGATGTCCCCATCCATGTGCGTTGGAACAGGTCAGCAAAAAAACCCAGTTGTAAGTGGCAACCCAGAAAATCTTTCCTCTGCCATTGCTTCCTCTTCCCCTCCACTCACAGCCACCTTCCCCCAGCCCCAGCAGCACCAGGGAATCTCTTTGCCCTGGTGATCTTTAGCCTTGGTCTCTCTGAAGCATCCACATTACACCAGTCCCATGGCTGTGCCAGGACAAGCCCGACTGTGCCAGAGCCCAGCCCAGGCAAGAGCCCAGCTTCAAGAGCTCAGCTTCAAGAGCTGGATCCCAAAGATTCAGGCATCATTGAAAGACTCCAATATTTAAGCTCCCAAACACTTCCCCAGCAGCAGGACACCACCAGAAAATGGGACTGATGCTTGAGGTTCTCATGTCACCCACTTGTGCCCTTTACTGTAACTCAAAGCCCTTGGGCTGGCTCAGGACAATAAAAAGCTTTTGAATTCGCCAAGTTGCCAACAAAACCTCACCTGTTTTTACAGGCAACATCTATCGATCTCTGCTTTTTAGATCTTCCCCGTCAAGCACGTTCCCTCTGCGGCACAGAAACCCCAGCTTCCCAAGAGCCCATTTAACAGGGAGCTGGAGGGACTGGAGGGTCAAGAAGGAATTTTAACAGAAAGCAAATTAAGCACTTTATAACTCACCTCCAGATTGATTTATATGGCCAAGGCTACCCTTTCACAGAGGAAAGATCCCTGAAGCAAACACCTTCAAAGGATCTATCCAACTCTCCATGAAGTCAGGAGAGACAAATCCTGGAAGGCAACGCTGGGGCTAAAACACGCACAAAACTCACACCCCTCAAAACTGCCATATGAGAGATGGCCCCCAGAGTCCCCCAGCCCGAGCTGCTGGAGCCTGAGGGACAAGGCCGAGCTCTCCAAACGCTAGAGTGGGTGGAATTTCTTTATGCCCAGCAAAGCGCTGTGCTCAGCATTACATTTTTAAGACATGATTTATCAGCATTAAGGTTCATTTCAAAACAAGGAATTTCACTCCATCTCTCCTGGGACTCCTAAAGCCCTCATGTTTTGTATTTCACCCCTGCAGAGGGAGCAAGGGGTGGTGGGGAAGTGCTCAAGCCAAATATTTCCCCTTTTGCAGTGCACTGGAGAATGTGCGGTGACACCTCTGCTCAAAGGTAAAGGCTGTGTTTAGACAAGACGTGGCAAACACGAGGCCCCTGCCCTGGTGTAACAGCTTTGGTGGCTGGGACAAGGTCAAACATCAACTTACAGAATTTTTTTTGGGGGGGGGGGGGGGGGGGGGGGGGCGCAATTCTGTCCATGGTTTCCATGTATCTCCAGCCTGAGGCTTTGCATCCCCTGGGGAAACATCATGCCTTGGCTTCCAACCCACCAAATTGAACTGTCAGATTAAGAAACGGCAAGACAGACATATTTGACTAACATTTGGCAGCCAGGCCGAGACAACGTCTCTCTCCACCATCATTCGAGTAATCTCTCCTTGGAAAAGAACCAGACAAATATTCCTGTGGCTCAGATGGTTCCAGAAGAAACAACTTGTAAACAGCAGCAGAAACTGCGCCGCAAACACCAAAAAGAAAACCATGCCAATTCAACAATGATTTTGGAGCTGATTCCAGCAGCGACACTCTAATGAACATTAGAGATGACCATATCTGTGCAGCTTCCTGTCCCACTGCGGCTGCTGAGGAGCTTCACAGACCTCACAGGGCACATCTCACTGTGCAGTGCCAGCAAACGACACATGGGCCTTTCTCACTGATCCCATCTGGTGATCATGCTGTGCAAGAGGCCTGGTTACCCTCGACAGTATCATTGCTTAAGTAACAGCCAAGGGTGTTCTTACTCATCCCCACCTTGAACCCTTTCTAACCCTTGGAAGGGATGTGTTGCAGTAACAGCTGGTAACCCCTAAGTACCACAGGAACAATGCTGTTGGTCTCAGCACCTACCAGATACACGGCCCCCCACCTTCAGGCAGTAAATATCCCTGGAGGTTTTTAAGGCCAGGCTGGATGTGGCTCTGAGCAACCTGATCTAGTGTGAGGTGTCCCTGCCCATGGCAGGGGGTTGGAACTGGATGATCCTTGAGGTCCCTTCCAACCCTAACAATTCTATGATTCTATGATCCAATAAAAGGGCCTTTAGCCCTTCACTCCACTTTTCTTTACTACTAGTGCCTAGCAAGTCACACTGCAAGCAGGACCTCACTGTGCTGTATCACTCCCAAGAAGAGCACACATCCAGGAAAGTGAAAGAACCAGTGTCCTGAAGATGCAGCCACATTTTGGGGCATAAATTCCACATGTTGTCATTGAGAGAAATGCACAAGGAGGTCAGTGTTATTTCAGAAGTTCATCCCAATGCCATACACACACAGGTTAAGAGGTAGCCTCTTGCCCAGTCTGTCTCTGCATCTGGTACCCACCAACAGGAAGCTCCTTCTGTCTCACTACTTGGGCTCTTCAAAGCTTAGGCCTAGAGGATCAAACAGTGACATATATTTTAGAGAGGTAACATGTAGACAATAAAAGGCATGAATTCAGCCATTTCCCCCTTTAACAGGGATGGAAGTAGTTCATCCAAATCTTGAAGCAAAACTCTAAACATGTGTCCCATGAGCTATCCCCAGTGCCAGACCTGTAAGAAGCTGTAAAGCACACAGGATACCTAAACCCTTCCCACAGGAGATTCACAGCCACCAGCTGCACAAGCCCAGCTGGGGAAATGCTACACTAAAGCTCTGCTGCTGGATCAATGTACAAAACGAAACAGCAGAACATGACTGAAGGAAGCGAGAACAAAGCCTGAGATTTCCATGGCCCTTGACTCCAGCCCTACAGGTTCTGTACCACATAACCACATCCCAAATCTTTTCTCCATCCTGTATGCAAATCCCATTAACAAGTGGAGCTACCTGGAAGGTTGAAGAGCCCACACTCCTGGGAACACTGCTCCACTCTGGCTGATAGAGTGGAGAGACAAGGCTCCTGAAAGGCAACAGCCTGTAACACCCTTAGCTTCTAGGACTCCTTAACTCTCCTCTGGCCAGATCCGTGATATGCTACATGATGCATGGAGGAATCATTTCCACCCTCAGTCTTCAGAAAAGTAGTTCTGCAGCGTGGGCTGATCAACCACTGCAACAGCCCCCATCCATCTCATAAATCTAGTGCCTTCAATGACATCATGCCAGAAAACTGAAATGTAAGTCAGATGGTGAAGGCATTAATGGCAGTACTGTAAAAGCTCAACAATGCAAACCTTCCCAAAATGAACTGTCTTGACCTTCACTGGGCTGACAATACAAGTGTGACATCATGTGTAAATGAGTTTTAAATTTAAACCAGGTGCAGAGAGCTGCCCAGCATCATGTGGCTGCTGTGGAAGCCCCTAACACACCAGCATCAATGCTGGAGGCAAGAGAAATGTCCAGCAGGGACAGGACCCACTCAGCAACACAAACAGGTAGCAGCAGCTGGTGTGGTGCAAGCCCAAATTCTGCATCGTGCTTCAAAAAGCTGGGCTTTGTGTTAGTTGGTACCAGTTCTAGTTGGGGCAAACATCAGTAAGTACACACAAATCTGTGGGTACTGGGATTCATTTCCACATGTGAGCATTCCTGCAGTGCTGGAATCGAGCCAGCGGCACTATAATGAAGTTCCCCCATTTTTCACTTCTATTCAGGACTCCACAGACCTAGCAAAGCACTTGGAGCTGTGCTCACAGGTTGTCAGCCACAGCTATGTGAGCACCACAGTTCACAGTCAAGAAGCACATCCCTGCCCCAGAGCCTTTCCAAGGCAGCCATTGCCCCTCTTGCTACTACCCCATAATGAAATGTTCTGCCTTCCTGGGCTGAATTGGTTTACACTGACCAGGAGGGACAATGGACATGGAATGGGGGAAACAGAGCTACCCACACCCCTAAAGTGGCACAGAGCAACAGAGCAAGCTGGATTGTGCATTCTATACCATGCTCATGTCATGCTCACTATGACAGGAAAGGGATTGACCAGGGTTTATGGGACTTGCAACATATTCTTTAACTTGTAATGTGTCCTGTTGCAGGCTTTTTTGTGTTTCGTCCTGCTTCCAGGCTGGGGTTTGTCCCTTTTCCAGTTTGCACACAGCAGCAACAGTTCTTGTTTTCATCTGCTGTGCACACTGGTACCTTCTCCTGGATTTTTTTGTTTGTTTTCCCTTTGTGTAAATAGAGTAGCAAATTGTCCTTATCTCAAATGACATTTCAGCTTTCACATCTCCTTTCCTCCTTGCCCACCCAGAGGGGAGACGGGGACAGAGGGAGGGAAGGAGACCCCTCTGTTATAACTGGACTGCTGGGACGCAGCTGCCCGCTAAGTTAAAACCAAGACAGGGGCTGACCCTCCTCTAGCTGCTCAAGGAGACCCTTCCCAGAGGGGTTTCCATAAGCAGTTTTCCACCCCACTTTGCACTGCAAGGCCAGCCAGGTACACACTGTCTGTGGTCTGGTTGCAGCACTGGCACAGTTACAGCCTCTGAGGTCTCTTCTGCTGCCTCTGGATTTGTAGAGGGGAGCAGAAGGGTGGACAGAGGCAGGTCTGCTGCCAATGAAATCAATACCTGAAAGGACATAGAACATAGTTCAAAGACCTGAAGCACTGAGAGGAGATAGGTCCAGGAGCAGCAATTAGCAGCAGCTAATTGCAGCAGCTAATTGCAGGCTGCAAATGGTGTGTTTCTGCTCAGTGCCAGGTATGAAGGGATGCCATGTTCCTCCCCCTCAAGTGAAGGAGCTGGTGAAAGGAAGGACAGAGAGGGTGAAGGCAAAAGGGAAAGACGCAGACATGGCACTTTGGGACATGGTTTAATGGTCACGGTGATGTTACATCAATGGTTGACCTCAATCTTAGAGGTCTTTTCCAACCAAAACAATTCTGTGATTCTATGAAAGGAGGGACAGTCCCACAGCATCTCAATTTTCACTAAAGAGAGATACAAGAGAGAATTTATAACAAACTCACTGGCATGAAAATTAATATATTCACACAGAAACTGCTCAGAAACATGGGAATACAACATGAGCACTTGTCACACTACAAAGACAGGATTGGAGCACTTCTGTTTCAGTACTAGTTACTACAATGCTGTTTACAAAAGGCACTTTCCACACCCAGCTTACCACAGTCCACTGGAAATTTGAGCAGCCTTCAAAAGGACGAGGAATGGAAATAGGATAAAGAGAGAAAACAAATCAAAGACAAGTAATTAATTTTCCTCTCTTACACGGTTGTTCTTGTTCGGCTGGGGAAAGGCAACCTTTCTGAGTGAGTTCAGAAATGTGGCAGGCCTTTTCATCTGTTCCTGTCAAGTCTTCTGAAAAGATTGGAAAATGCTAACTGCAGATAATAAAATCAGTGAAATGTATAAATCTGGAAATTCAGGGGGAAAAAAGGAATAAAGAAAATATCTATTGCTAAATATGTGAGCTGAGAGTTCCAGATTGGAGGCCTGTTTTGCTCAGAAAAACTCCTGCTAGTGCACAGCTGTAATGACACCTTTACAGGGACACAACAGAACAGTGTGTCAAAGACGTGAAGGGTAAAACCAGAGCTTTTGTTTTTTCATTGTAGAGAACACTCATACCTTTTTCTAAACCTGAAAACAGGTTTCTCTTTCTGCCCCTCTCTTTCTCTATATATTTTAAGTTATGCATCATAGAAAGTTAAAAGGAGCAGTATTTCTAACCCTCCTTCAGACAAAAAATACACCCCTGTGCTGCTATCCTTTCTGCACTGCAGCCAAAATATAATAATAGAGCTCCAGCAGAGGTGTGAATTGCTGTCATTCATCCTTACCCAGTATTAACATCATACACTGGAATTCATCTTTCCAAAGTCAACCTATTAGGATAGCTGGTTAATAGCCAGGCTAGTTAGGGTAATACTTGAGGATTAAAACCAACAGTGAAGTGATTTCTGCAATATCACAGGAATCAACTTAAAATTAACACTGTATTGCAGGTATTTTTAGTCAGTTTTTAAGATGATGCACACAAGCCCAAGTGGCTGTCCATGAAGAGGGTATTACAGTGCAGGGCAAGACCCAGCTTTTTCAGGGGGAAGGGGAAGGAGCAAAAGCTTAGCAAAGGTCTGCTAGCTTTCTGCACCTTCACAGATAATCAAAATCTTCAGTGTTAAGTCTTTCTAGTTAAGAGTTTAACGTGAAATGATTGCAATGATTACAAGTATTACTCAGTAGCAAGCTACATGAGTGTGTGATAAATGAGAAAGTGTCCATAAAAATTCCAGTAAATATTCCTTCTAAATTGTAGTACCTGAAAAAACCCAAAGCCTAAAGTTCATTTTCATGAACATAAGGTCTCCTGTTTTCATAAGAAGTTTTGGTTCACTTAGACAGAAAATGATTTCCTGATGTACAGCTGTCATTGCTTTCTCGAGGTACATTGCTATTATAAAGTAAATATTTAGCTTTTTACACTACTGCCAGAAATACCCTGAGTGGCTGAATCCCTACAGTGTAAGTAAGCTATTGAAACACAGTTATTAAAGATACAGGCAGGAAGGCATCTATGACTGGTTATCAAGAGTTAAACAAGCTGGGAGAACTGCAAGAACAAAGGCAAGATGGGGATCCTCAACCTTTACAACTCACACAAGGCTGAGAAAGCCTGATAGATCCCTTAATCAGAGGTAGCCATGGACCTCTTAAGTTAGAGGCATCCCCTGTGCACGCACACACACACACTTTAACCTGCTGATGCAAAACTGCTGGGCAGTGTAAGGCTGTGGAGAAAAATGTGCTGATCTAATAGCTACTGCTGCTCAAAAAGGTGGTCGCACTCCTACCTCTCCCCTGACTTTTCCTGTCTCCCCCCACAAGTGAGCTCACTCAGCTCAGATAACATGTCACATTGGTTTTCTGCTAGTTAAATATGCTGACTAGGAATCACTACCAGCACCATAGAAATAGTTGTGAGCGTCTGTCCAAGAGTGGACATACCATTTCTGTTACTGACAAACTATTTAATAATGTCCTACCTTGTGTTGTGAAACCTCTCCTATTATCAACTCTGTATTATAAATTAACCGCAAACTTTGCCAGGGATCCTTTTCTTTGGGATCCTACCAAAACTTGCCAAGTTTGCTCCCAGGCCTCACCACATATGCCTAGATTTATGTTAAACTCAAATGAGAATACTCCCCCAGGAAAGAAAGATTCCTGAAGCAGCATGAAGCTGCACCACCTGGGTGCCTTCAGGCTCTCTATCAAAAATGAAAAGTATCTTATGGATCCTGAGAGGGCCGAGTGCTCTTTTGCCATGAGGAATCCTAGTTTTTTAACTCAGGAATAGAGGTATTGATTCCAACTCAGCTATTTGCTATTCCTACTAGGCAGGTGAAGATCAAACACATTTCCTCAGGGTTATGTTGAAGTTGGCACATCAATCAGCATTCCCCAAATTCAGTGTGACATAATTAAAAAGGTTGTAGCACAGACCCACTGCTAAGAAGTTAGAAAGGCCAGGCTGGGGGGCAGCTCCCCTATGTTGGCTGATAAAACATAAGTCAACATGCTAACAGAGCTGTCCCAGCAGGACCTTCTAGCAATAGTCAATTAATTTGCTAACTGCAACTTATGGGCAGAAAAAAACATTTAAATATCAGTTACTAGCTGCTTTCTTGTAACATAAATTGTCTTTGCTGTGATTCACTTGTATCTGATTTCACATCTCAGATGTCAAAGTGTTAAGTTAAATTAAAAGAAATAGTGCATCTGGAAATGATGATCTTGCCCACTCTTTAAATGTTGCCATTTCAGGCCGAGATCTAATTGCTTAATTTTCTACAAGCCATTACTGTGGAGACTTAGCTTCCTTAGCCTAATCTATTTAGAGATTTTGTCCTGTTTGAAAGATATCAGATCCCATCCAACAGGAACAAAATTTAAAAATTTTACCATGGTATCAGCCACTGCTTTCATTCTACTAATACAAGGAACTTTTAAGGTGGGCACTCAATACCACATTTAACAGAGCCCCAGCACCCAGCTGGTGCTGAAAACTGCATTCACATTTCATTGAAACCAAAAAACAACCAACCACCACCCACAAAAATACTCACAAAAGAAAGGAATTAAAGGAGTTATAAAAGGGGACATGGAAATTTATAGAGATATAAACACTGTATTAAAAAAAACCCCAAACAATCAACAAATACTATCACAACGTGCCTATTAAACTGGGCTAAGGTAGTTGGTTTCTGGACCCATGTTAGGATAAATCAGGGTAAATATTTGGAATCATGAAGTTGTTCTTATGAACTAGCTGAAATTCTAGGAATTATTCAAGCAATAGAGTCCTTTCATGGATTAGGATGGTGTCAACAGTAGTCTAAATGCACAGATCACCATGTAGACACCACAACTGATGCAGCACCTAATCCACTCTCTTTAAAGGAGACGTTATTTCTCGTTCACCGTGTGCACTAAACCATTTTTGCATTCCACAAATTCTCAAGGGACTTTTTTACCTGTCACAATTACATCATGAAAAACTAGTATTTTAGAATGGCAAAGAGTGATTGTCCAATAACCGAAGAGAATGACTCAAAATTAAAAAGTGAAACACCAGTAATGCAGTGAAAAGGAGCATTGTTTCTTCCAGAAACAGCTTTGGTCAGTGTTCTCTTCAGGATGGCCAGCGTTCATTTCGGTAGTTTTGACACATCTCTGGCTCTTGCTGTCCTTCTGAAGCTCAGTTCAGACAGCAGCGGCAGGCCCTTATTGATCAATCCAATTGAAAATGATGAGAACTAAGCTGAGAAGGCCAACACAAACACCAAAAATAACCAGTGCACATGCCTGTGAAGAAAAGCAAAAAGCAGTGTTTTACTGAAGGAAGCATTTATCACTTCTAAGACTTGTAGCTAATGATGAAGAAAACTATGACAACAGATTTAAAAAGTGTTTTTTAAAATAATCTTTAGTGTTTCAAGGTACTCTGTCTTCAAACACAAGGTATCTGCTTAGGGGGAACTCAGCTAAACCTGCTCTGGCATAGTTTCACTGGGAATTCAGAGCAGTCTGGTTTGCTTCCTCACACCATCTGTCTGAAAAACACCAAAGTAAACCATTTGCCCTTTACAGCTCTGAATGGATTAAGAAATTGAATACGTATTTTACTCAAAATATAAATAAAGTTGCAATAAACTCTTTACATTTTTGAATAGCCAGATGACAATAAAAATAGGGTTTAAGATATGGCAGCTTGCTGATTTATAAGAAGGTCCCAAATCCATTCCAAACGGTCAAGAATTGACATGGTCAGAGACCATTATTAGATTTTCTTCCAGATGCCTTTTTAGTCAATACAAGAGCAGCCCTGTGAACCCTAATAGGGGATGAAGAACAATGTATGAACAGTTTGTCATTATTTTAGCCACTGTCATGAAACTGCTTTGCTGAGTAGTGGTTAAAATGAAGACAACTGCACTGCAAAAACAAGGCTGCTGCACAAATTCCAACCAGAACTGAAGCTACTACAGCAAAAGAGAAATCATAAAGAGGAGAGGGGGAAAACAAAAAAAAAAGAAAACATTTTTGAGAAAGCTCACATAGACAAGAATAAACACTGTTTCACTTAAAGGTAGTTTGGCTTTGTCCCAGCTGCCCAGAAAACATCAGAGTAATGTATAAAAACTGAAGAGAAATGGGATTAAAAGTCAACACTGAAAACTACAGGGAAAAGCATGTACTCAGATCAACGGTCCAGCACATGGACATACTGCTAGTCAGAAATGTCTTGTAAAGAAGGAGTCTCAACAAGACTAGAGCTATCATGAAGGATAAAACAAAATGCTCAGATGCTGTGAGCTACAGGGAAAACAAGAACTTTGCCCCTTGGATTACATGCTCTATAGTGTGTTAGGATGCGTCTAAAGTGACTCTGTTGAATTAGCACACATGAACACACACCAAAAAAAAGCATACCCCAAGCTTTTGTGGTGATAGGAAGTCTTCTCTGCTAAGTTTAAGATAAAAGAGTCCAGGATACACAAAAAGCAAACATGTTGATGTGGTTGAACCTTTAGAAAACAGAAAGTAAGGTTTTACTTGGAGCCAGATTGTTAACTTACTATAACAGTGATTATTCTTAAAGAAATTAAAAAAGAAAAACCAACCACCAAAACCCAAAACAAGCAACACAAAAAACGAACTCAAACAACAACAACAAAACCACAAGGGAAAAACAAGCAACCAATCAAAACTAACAAAAACCTCTAAACAACTTACCAACTACTCCAAATACATGTTTCATGTCTGGCACATACATTGCAAATAAAACAACAATTGTATTCAGTGTTAAAGTGACAAGGATGTGGCAAATCCACGACACAGGAACATGAGAGAAAAATACCATCAGTACAGCTTTCCTTGCCTGTGGAACAGGAAGAGAAACAGTGCATGAGATACCACATACACACATTTTCAATCTTATTCCAGATGTGAGAGAACATTCAAGAAAATCAATGCTAATGCTCACAAACATAGATTACAGCTGTTGGATCGCTTTGCTGAGCGTGTCAAGCAGGTTAAAGGTGTTTGCCAGCAAGCTGTGTTGCTTAATATCTTTACAGCTGTTCTTAGTGTGTTGAAGGTAAAAACTTGTCATGGATGTCAAAGTTCATAAATTTGTGTTTGATAGAAAAGAAAAAGAACCACCTTACTGAAGTTGACCTGAACAGTCAAATGTTTAAAACCATCAAAATCATGTTTTTTTCCCCTTTGGATATTAGCATGAGATCCTGTCTGCACATATCGGCACAGAGAACAGATGAGGCTATGGATTCTGTAGTACACAGACTGTCTTTTTCTTTCTGCCTAATTCAATCCTGTAGTTTTATTTGCTCATGGATTTAAGTACTTTGTCATACATACTCAAAAATCCCCTCATGTCATATACTATTGTGCAGATAAAGCTCATGAAAATGAACAGAAAAAGAGATTTGGTTTTCCATTTTGGATCTCTTGATTTTTTTTTTCTTCTTAAGACTCCCTAGTATTGCATAGAATTGCAGCTGCTTAGGGCTCTCCAGCCCTTAGCACAAGAATATTAACCTGTTGTAATGGGTCCAGAAGGGTGCCACAAAAATGATTTGAGGGTTAGAGCACTTCTCCAATGAGGACAGGCTTGAGCAAGTTGGAGCTGTTCATCCTGGAGAAGAGAAGGCTGAAGGGGAACTTTATTTTGGCCTTTCAATACTGAAAGGGGGCCTATTGTTCAACATCTTTGTGGGTGACATGGACAGTGGCATCGAGTGCACCCTCAGCAAGTTTGCTGATGACACCAAGCTGTGTGGTGCAGTGGACACCCTGGAGGGAAGGGATGCCATCCAGAGGGACCTGGACAGGCTGGAGAGGTGGGCACAAGCCAACCTCATGAGCTTCAACAAGACCAAGTGCAGGGTCCTGCATCTGGGTCGAGGCAATCCCAGGCACAAATACAGGCTGGGCAGTGACTGGCTGGAGAGCAGCCCTGAGGAGAGAGACTTGGGGGTGCTGGTGGACGAGAAGCTCGACATGAGCTCTCAATGTGCGCTTGCAGCCCGGAAAGCCAATCAGATCCTGGGCTGCATCAGGAGAAGTGTGACCAGCAGGTCAAGGGAGGTGCTTCTCCCCCTCTACTCAGCTCTGGTGAGACCCCACCTGGAGTACTGCGTCCAGTTCTGGAGCCCATATTACAGGAGAGATGTGGACGTGCTGGAGCGTGTCCAGAGAAGGGCCACAAGGATGATCAGAGGGCTGGAGCACCTCTCCTATGAGGACAGACTGAAGGAGTTGGGGCTGTTCAGTCTGGAGAAGAGAAGGCTCCGAGGTGACCTCATTGTGGCTTTCCAGTATCTGAAGGGGGCCTACAGGAAGGCTGGGGAGGGACTTCTCAGGATCTCAGGTAGTGATAGGACTAGGGGGAATGGAATGAAGCTGGAAATGGGGAGATTCAGGCTGGATGTGAGGAAGAAGTTCTTTACCATGAGAGTGGTGAAGCCCTGGAATGGGTTGTCCAGGGAGGTGGTTGAGGCCCAGTCCCTGGAGGTGTTTAAGACCAGGCTGGACGAGGCTCTGGCCAGCGTGATCTAGTGTAGGGTGTCCCTGCCCATGGCAGGGGGTTGGAACTAGATGATCCTTGTGGTCCCTTCCAACCCTGACTGATTCTATGATTCTATGATTCTATTCTATGATTCTATAAGAAAGATGAGGGCAGACTTTTTAGCAAAGCTTACTGCAACAGGACAAGGGGTAATGGTTTTAAACTGAGGGTAGATTTGAACTAGATAAAAGGAAAAAATTATTTTTTTTACAGTTAGGGTGGTGAAACACTGGCAGAGGTTGCCCAGAGAGGTGGTAGAAGCCCCATCCCTGGAAACATTGAAGATCACATTGGACAGGGCTCTGAGCAACCTAATCTAGTTAACAGTGTTCCTGCTTACTTTAAAGGTCCCTTCCAACCTAAGGCTATGATTCTATGACATTAATTATTAGTTGAATGTTTTATCTTTTTTTTATTAGATAAATATTAAAATAGTATTTATCATAAGGCCATTAGGTCTTCAGGAATTACTCCTTTTTTGCAGGAATAAAAGAAGATCTGGGGGATAATGCTTTGTCTCTTTGAGCATGCTTGGTAGCAAATGTCAGCATGTTGTCAACTGATAGGTAGTCCATATCCTAATTCTATATACAGAGTTGGCATGCACAATTTTTTTTGTGTCCTAACTGAATGAATTTTAAGTCCTACCATAGTGTTGATAAAGTAGGGTTTTTTTTTTGTGAAATAGGTCAATGCATGTTTTTAATTTACAATTAAATTGAGTTTTTCAAGTATAAATCTGTTTCTGTGTGGATGCATGCATGTAGAAAGGAAAAACTAAGTCAGCACGATTCAATTTAAGAGGGGGGAAAAAAAGAAAAAACCCAACAAACAACCAAAACAAACTAAATAAACTTTAGAAGTTCTGAATTCTCTAAATTGAAAACAATGCTGTGGGCTAGTTTTTTAAATCTGAAATGTGTCTCAAGAGCACAAATTAGCTTAGTGGTTAGTTATCTTGGAGCTCTCATGGAACATATGCAAATACGTAGTCTTTGATCAGTCACTTGACAAGCAAGAAAGATACACAAGCTTAGATGTGACCCAAATATTGCAGTCTGCAAAGCATTAGCATTACCATTGCCTATGCCAGCTTCCAAACGTTCCAAAGTACTTACTGGGAAATGGATCAGAGGCACTGTCAAAAGCACAGCAAACAGGATGGCTACTTTAACAGTCATGATGACAGTATCACGTGGCAGGTACCTGCTGTAACCTTGTAGCAGTTCGGAGTCCACTTTGTCTGAAAACAAGAAAAATTAATTGCTTTGTTAATTATTTGAGAACTAAGATAATTAACAATGCATTTTAAGCTTAAGTTCAAATGGATTAATGCACTTGTGACTAATGAAGAGAGGTACCCATCCACTTTGTCATTTCTGATACACTGGGACACCTAACCTCAAAACTGGATAAACTTCAAGAGACAAGCCTCTGCTGAAGCCAAAGCCACTGAATAAGAACACCTAAGCATGAAAAAGAAAGATGATCTGACAAGAAACCAAGTATATGCCCTCCTAGTCATGAGGTCTGTAGTGACAGGTTGGACTTGATGATCTTTGAGGTCTCTTCCAACCTTGGTGGTACTGTGATACACTGTGATACTGTGACACAGTAAAATTCGCTCTGTGTTTGAAACACTCAACACTAGATTCCTTTGGTTGAACTAGAAGCCAGAACAATTAATGTTATTAAATTAGCTGAATAGCTTTTTTTTTTTTTTTCCCCTTTTGTTTTTCTTTTGCCAGAAATATTAAGTGAGATGCAAGATAAAATCTGATTTGAAAGAAAAGCTGCAGTTCTAATGTAAAGGAAGAAAGAAACATTCAAAACTACTCTGTGTATGTGCTTTTACTGGCTACAGTTAGCAATATATTGCTGGATGACATGGAGAGGGATAACTAGCATCAGTTACAGTTCCAAAAGAGATTTCATATTTTAAAAATAAATAAAAAACAAAAACAAAAAAAAAAAACCACAAAAAAACTCCCAAACCCTAACCAAAACACACAACCAAAAGAATCAACCAAACAACAAAAAACCACAAAACAACCCACATAACCCCCTCCCAAGAACCCCAGAAATACTGACATTTTCCATATGCCAAATGAGTAGATATGTGCCACACAAGAACACTTGAAGGCTGTCAATATGCATTCTCACAGCCACAGAGAATAACAGAGGACTGAACTGGCAATGCACCCAACCAAGCTGAACACTTCCAAATGACAGTGCTGCTTTCTTCAGCAGTAAGAACCTTGGGTGCTCTCCACCACGTCCAGATTTAGCTGGGCAAACCCAACTCTATTGTGGAATTACAATAGTGCCATACACCATAGATACACCACCATAAGCATGACTGCTCAAAGCAGAAGTGGGGCAAGAAGCCCTGTCAGTGATTAATCCTTTGCCTTTGATTTTTGCCCTTTTAAGATGACATTTTTTCACTAAGCTAACAGAAAAAGAGCCCTGAAAGTGGTCTAGTACCCTTTATTTTTTGGCATACCTCCACTCTCTGCTCTTTTGGACTTCAGAATGTACAAAAATTTCCACCGAAGTCCAGTGGCCATGTGAAGTTTCAAATTCACAGAAAACAGAATAAAACATCTGAACCACAGAAAGATGAAGCATGTCACATTTCAAAGAGAAAACTCTTTCTTTGTTTTCAATTTAAAATAAAATGCTTTGTGTTTTGTTGGGCTGGTGTTTTAAGAACAGGGAACTCTCTAAAGTAGTAAGTTAATTAAACAAGACAACCAAAAAAAGAAAAAAAAAAAAAAAAAAAAAAGACAGCAGCAGCTTGCAAGGGGAAAGAAAATGTCTCTTAGAGATATCCACTGTTAGTTTCAACATTTTAGGCTCTTGAGTCTGATACTAAAAGAAATCAGGCTTGCAGAAAACCAGTGATGTTCCCACTGAAGCAGAGTAAAAGACTATGGTCAAGATGGACTCCTATTCCAAAGAAATCATGACAGCACAGGGAACAAGAAATTGATGTTTTCTAGGACTGCTACTGCTCTTCTTTCCCCTTTTTCTTGTTTTGCTTTATTCTATTCATTCACATTGAGATCTCATCGGGAAACAGATGGCTAGCCCTGACTGCTTGCTGCACCTCTCAGAGTGGCACTCAAATTTGCATTTTCCTACAAACCACACAGGGACAGACAGGAAACAGTAACAGTGGCCTAAACACTATTTGGGGGTTTCAAGATAGCCCATAAAAAATTTTCAAAGGATTCCGAGTGTCAAGGGGAAAAAGGTGCAAAATTCAGTTTCACAGATTGCATAGGCTTGGATGGGACCCTCAGAGGTTATCCAGTCCAAACCCCCTACAGTGAGCAGGGACATTTCCAAATAAATCAGGCTGCCCGCAGCCACATTGAGTCTGATCTTGAATGTCTCCAGGGACAAGGCCTCATCCACAGCCCTAAGCAACCTGATCCAGTATTTTACCACTCCTGCAGTAGAGAGCTTCCTCCTTATGTCCCATCTATATCTACCCATTTTAAAACCATTGCCCCTCATCCTATCTAAACAGTCCTTTTGCAGGCTTCCTGTAGGTCCCCTTCAGATTCTGCAGTGTAGCTATAAGATCTCCCCAGAGCCTTCTCTCCAGGCTAAACAGCCCAAGCTTTTTCAGCTTGTCCTCAGGGGAGAGGTGCTCCAGCCCTAAGATCATCTTTGTGGCCCTCTTCTGGACCCTAGAATTCTGGATTTATTAGCTGCTGAAAGACAATATTCTTGGTGCTTTGTCAGATACCATCTGAATCTCATGATCAGAAAACATAAAACACCCTACAAAGAGGGAATCCCAATCACAACACTCTTTTCTCACTGCTTTACTGACCCTTATAAGACTTTTAATTCATTCAATCAACACAGGTTAGCATGGGATAATCTCATAAAAATGGTGAGTTTCAGAAGACATTAGAAGAATCCTCACAGATGACTGTGATGCAATTACATAAACTACTCCAGAGGACAGATCACCAGGTAGGGGTGGTTCAGCATCGTGTGCTGTGTGAGGAAACACACCAGCATTTTACAGCAGCATACAGAGAGCCCCAGCACATTTCTTAGAAAAGACATCACACTGTGATGTTACATGAGAGGATACTAAAATTGCTGTATGAAACAGGCACCTACTTCTGCCAAAGTTACGATGGACCTTTAAATAAAAGGCCACTATGTAGATAAGGGTTCTGAAAACTTTCTGTGTACTTGGGAAGTACAGAAAACCAGACGGATGACGTCATCTACATTTATACTCAAGTTATATTGCCTTCATCACACACTATGGTAACACCTCTGAGAAATACGCATTTCTTGGTTCAGTTCATCAGTTCATTATACTCAAGTTATATTGCCTTCATCACACACTATGGTAACACCTCTGAGAAATATGCATTTCTTGGTTCAGTTCATCAGACAGATACTGTCCCTGGCTCAGGAGCTGCATGCAACACCAAGTTATCGAAGAAAGCAAGCCTGTGATAGGAAGCTCAACTCAAAAGCTCTTCAATTTTTTAATCCTTCCCTAGTCTTTCATCGTTGGTGTCTTGACTTCAGTGGAGGGCAAACTAGATGGGTGCTTTCTCTGATTCAGATTTCCTATTTTTAGGTTCCTTGCCATTTTTTTTTTTTTTTTTTTTTTTTGAGTCCTTCATTTTGTCTTCACATTACATATAAAATAAACTCAGCCATGAAGAAGTCACTTTCTGCAATCCTTCAAAATACAGCCTTCCTAAATTTGAATGATTAATAGGAAACTCTTCCCCCACTTCCAGCAGCATTTCTAGTGAAATAGGTAGCGTTAGTCTCAAATTGTAAAAACACAAAAACAGAACAAAGAAGCCATACATGCTTTGTATGCAAGCTGTATTGGACAGGAAGAACATGCTGCAAACCTTCCTGCCTACCTAACACTAAGGACAGTTTGCTGTGTGTCAAATTCCCCTCATAAAACACAATGGTCTCAGTGCTACTTACTTAAGAGACTACAAATGTGCTGAGGTACCACAGGGTTAAAGTGATAAATGTTGCTGGAAGGTAACGGCTTTAGTACAGACCTTTCAAACTTTGACAAGCACACTATTATCTGACCTCAAAATTTCACACAGACCATGATAAATCTGTTCCCGGTTTTTAAGTGAAACACTTTTACAGTCCAACATCCAGAGGCAATCAGTAGTCTAAATACATAGCATTTGAGAACATTAACAGACCATCAGCTACAGTTGAGGGACCTGTATTTTGTCTGTACAGCATTTCAGGGCATAAATCTTGCAGAGTTTAGCTGCATTACATGTTGAGAAATCATGGAGACTGTACGACTATGAAGTGTTAGGCATATTCTTAATTCTTTACAGGAACAAGATTTTCAAGGATTCAAGAATAATGCATTTATTTATTAGTCTTCATTCTAATGAATACACTTACCATAAAATGTCAGGTACCCAAACAGAGCAGACACAAAGTAAATTAGGAAACTCAGACCAATTCCTGTGACAGCTACATTCTGCATTCTACTTTTGGATGGACTAAAACACATCAAAAATTAAAAAAAAAAAAAAAAAAAGGGCAGAAAATGAGTGTTGCTTAATCTATTGTGGACTATTAAACACAATGCAATCTACATAGCAGCTTGACTTCTGTAAGAAAGCATCATTTTAATTTACAGCCATGAAGTGTTTGCTGAGGTCTGTGCTGTCAGTAATATTTAGGGGAGTTCTCAATCTTAGTTAAAGGGCACTACTCATACAGAATACTAACACGGTCCCCACCTTATAGTGCATTAAGCCATACCAGATGGGCTTTTAAATCAAAATTTCAATTTATACAGGACAATGTGTGTTCAGAGCCAGGCAGGAATCTGGGGCAAAAAAACCTACTGAATCAGATGCAGCCAAATGCAGATTCAGTTACAGCAATAAAAATTAGCTAGTAAGTACCTTAGCAAATGACCTTTTTTCTCCAGATTGTCCAGGTCAGAACAATGTACTGACATTGGTGATGGAACCATATTTGCTACTTTTCTCTCCTGTAAGAGAGGAAAAGCCAGTACAGGGTAAAACTGTACATTTCTCAAAAACATGAAAACTACTTAGTTTGCCTCATTCGATGGCACTGACTTGAAAATAAAATCTATTCTAGATTAATTTAGGGAAAATACGACAGAAATATTATGACTGCATAGTATTTCTGCACTTGCTTTCATACATTACCTTTGGAGCTCACAAAAGATGGGTAAGACTGAGGTGTGGCAAAGAAAAGAGAAGGCCATAGTTGGTATTGCATAAGCACTCTAAAATAGAAGAAAAACATCTTGTAGGTTGTTTTGTTATCAGAGATAGCTGAAAAAAACAACTGGATGAATTCAGTTCAAGCTTTGGGAGACAGTGGAAATCCTTACACATTAATGCTTTGAGATCAATCTTCCAACACAGAATGCCATCTCTGAATCATTCCACACAAAAAATGGACCTTTTCAACCAGTAGCTCTTCAAGTGGTAGTTACACCTTACTAGTTTGTGATCAGGAGAGGTCACTCTGTCTAGAAGTCAGTAACTTGAAGATTCTTTTTTAGCCATATTAAGGCTAAATATGTAAAAAGACTACAATTTGCCCCAAAGTCAGTGTAGAGTTGCAGAAGTTATCTAAGAAGGTTTCTAAATTCTAATATCCATTGCTACTTGTTAAATTACTAATTCCTTTGTCCTGACTTCACTGTTTTTCTTATTACTCCTTCACAAAAACTTGGACACAGCATCCAGAAAATATGGCATGTTTTGGCATCTAAAGTTTCAATATAGTTATAGAATTAAAGTTGCAACCACAAAGTTAGTGGTATATTATTCCAAAAACTTGTAATAGAAGAGATGAATCACCTAGCACAGCTCACTTCAACTGCCAAGCGGAATAAGCTAAACTGTAACAAACACTTTTGTGCTGACACAATCAGGCCCACACTGGTAAAAATGTGCCAGTTCCTAATGATAAACTAAAAAAGAAGTAGAGAGGAGTCCCAAGATTCCTCAGAGCACAAAAGGACAGACAAAAGGCCATAATCTCATGGTGGATGTTTGAGGTCAAAGCAAAATTTCTTTGATCTACAGATAACATTTGTCACATGTTTGCCTTGCCCAAGTTTCTACCTCCTCCCCCACCGCTTTTCCTTGGGAATATGGGAGTGGATTTTGTTGTTTGTTGTTTTTTTTTTCCAAAAAAATGCAACCAACTGTGTCTCTCCTAAATTCTACTGCTGCAGGCCTATCCCAGATTTTTTTTTTTTTTTTTTTTTTTTGTTTTTCCCTTCCTCTTCACCTCACAGAGGCTTCCTATCCTGCAAGTCTTGATAGTGGTGACGTAATTTAAATGCCACACTAATTAGCAAATTCCAGAGCAAAAAAATAGCTTCAGGTAAGAAAAAAAAACTAAGGTGAGGCCCAGGCAGTTTCAGGAAGCCTGTTCTCCCTCGCCAGGAGCTAAAAGTCAAGCAGCACTGACTTCCAGATCAGGGCATATTAAGTTGGCTTGATATGACTGCACTGTAAAGCGGACTACTGCTGCATCTCTCAGAATTCATGTTTCAGTTGTATCTGCAAAATGTTAGCATTTATGAAAACTCGGACAGGCAGCCTTCATTTAAGAAAGAGTGTGACTGGATAACACTTGGCAGCAGGAAAAGGAAATATTTCAGCAGCCTATATATAACCAGTTTTACAGAAGGATAGTTTACCCTGGATCAAGTGTAAACCCCAATTCTTTAAAAACCACCACCCTCTTTTATGCTTGTGAATTGTTAGTAGAGATTACCTCTTTCGAAAGATGAAAGAGCTTTGCTTTACAATCCCCAGTAGAATTTGAAACCTGTAAGATAAATATGCAAAAATATGGCATAATGAAAGAATAAATCCAAACCACAGACATGAAACTTTTTCGTTTCTGTGATGATTAAGAAGGAATTTATACTACAAGTAATTCTGAAAGTGTTAATGTAAAAAAGGCATTACAGTTCCTAATAAAATTAGAAGAAGTTCAAAACAGCAAGCACTTTACCTGTAAAGTCTCTATGGCACCACTTAGAGGTAGAGGACATGGGATTGACCATTTCTTTACCATGATCTGCAAAGACAACATATTTAACGTATGAAGTTTTGCCAGAGGAGGTTTAGATGGGATATTAGGAAGAATTTCTTTACAGAAACAACAGTCAGACATTGAAATAGGTTGCCTAGGGAGGTAGTGAAGAAATGCGTGGACACTGCACTTCAGGACATGGCTTAATGGCCATGGTGGTGCTAGGCCAATGGCTAGACTCCATCTTAGAGGCCTTCTCCAACCAAAACAATTCTGTGATTTTACGAATGATGTCCTAAAAAAAAAAAAAAACCAACAATTTAAATTTAGATGTATGTAGCTAACAGTCTGCTGGTATACAAAGCAGGGAGCTGCATCCATAGTAATTTAACAGACTTAACTGGTAGATAGGCCACAAGAAGTTAAGACTTTGACAGAAAAGCTTGTCAGTGCCATTCCATACAGCTGCTTACCACACACAGCTGGCAGCCTTATGGCTAGCCTGTCTGGAGTGGAGCACTGAAATGAGCTCTGACATGAACTGAAACACAAACAGCGCTCTGCAGCCATGCTCTGTGCTCCACACTAAGTGCCTCCCATACAGAAGAGCTGCTGTGTTAGCTATCCCAGGCTCCTTGCCTAAGCAGACAAGCCCTTAACAGAGATAGAGCAGAGCCTAGGGCTAATCTTAAAAGGCAGAAACATATGGTTTGGACTAGAAAGCAAAGGAAAAACAATAAATGCAATTATTGTCCCAGAATGTCATTGGAGCTTTAGCTACACCCTGCTGGTTTAGGGACTGCCAAGTAACAGGACTGAAAAATCAAAGGGAAATTAAAATAAGAAATGTTACCTCCTTTTGCAGAAGCCTAGTTTAAAATGATAGTGGCACTGCTCTCCTCACCCTAATTAATTTCCTATTGTAGTTGCCTGGCTTCAGAGGTTATAATTCTCTTGAAGCCTAGAGCAAATAATTAAAAACTTAAAGATTCAGATTCACAAGAAGAATAACACGAAAGAGAGCACTTCTACTGGCTCAGACAACTACTTTTTGCTTGAAGTCAAGCGGTGTTTCCCAGAGGATAAGGATTAGATGCTCCCTCTTGTCACCAGGCCAGGAGAAACAAACAATGCTACCTCCAGACAAAATGTGGGGAGAGGAAACCAAGTCCATTGTGACAATAACAAATCTTGCATTGGATAGTAGGAACAACTCAAGGTTTGGAACTAGGCAGCAGCTTGCTCAGCAGCAGTCTGTGAACTTTGTGAAAATGAGTTATCAATAGAAAGTCTTCCAACCATGTTTCTGATGCTAAACTGACACAGGTTTATATACATATGTAAATAAAAATACCAGGTCTGTTCTTACCTACCTATTGATTGGCTAAACTGCCTCTCTCTATGCAACGTGAACTGCAGCCTCATCTGAGGAAGGGTGTAAAAAAGGACAACAACATGCTGGTAGTACTTCAAGATGTTCAACAGAAGAGCAAGCAAAGGAGAAAGTGAAATGAGCAAGACACTAAAATATAACTTTGGTCCATACATATGCATGGCTGTCATAAGAATCACCCTTGCTTCATCTCCTGCTTGCGCACTAAGCAGGGAGAAGCTATGAGCCGAGACAGATGAAGACTGCTGCTGCTGCACTACCACAACTGTGATGCATGGCTGCGCTATCTCCCCAGGAAGCCCAAGGCTGTTGGACAGCTGAAGGCATTTACGAATCTGAGCAAGAAGGTAAAATATTTTTTTCAAGGAGATCTCTGTGCATTTAAAGGCACCCAGATATGGGAAATAAAAGAGAAGCTTTGAAGGCTCCAGAGTAGGACACTTTATGGGAACTCTGGCTATGGTTGGACTAGGCTTCCTGAGCAATGAAGCTGAAGGGCAGGCTTTGGAGAAAGTAAGTGTGCCTGGCAGTGGTGGGGCAGGGTTTCCTGCAAGCTAAACAGCAAAGACATATATAAACATTGCAGAGCGAGAACAAGCTAAGCCAAGCCAAACCTAAACTGCTGAAGAGCATTTTTGTAAAATAAAATTAATACATAAAGAACAGATTCAAATGAAAACAAAAGGAGACAAAGTAAAAAGCACTAGATGTTTGTAAACTTGTAATTGTATGTGCCCACTTGCTTGCTTACTCTAATCTGCTTGGGTTTCCAGTTGTACTCTATTGAGGTGCCCACCAACAGGAAGACAGTTTTAAGCAGGCAGTCCAGCCCAGTTAATTGAGCAGTACTGCAAGCAGCACAACTTTCCTTAGGAACTTTAAGCCTATTTCATATAAATGTTGTCTTTTGAGTACCACAAACATTTGGCTTCAAGAGAAAAAAAAAAAACTCCTAAACCCTAAAGAATTAGTTTAGTGAAAATAGAGTATTTTAAACCCACACAAAATACATAACAAAAAAATTAAGTTAGAGGCTCAAGACATTCTAATATGCTTGTTTATATCCTGCAGAGAAAAAACAGGAATCCCTTTATTCCAGCAGCACTGACAGCACTCAGCAAAGCGGGGCTCTCTGTGCGTAACATCATTCGTTACATATGGCAGGGTCCCAGTCTGCATCACATTTTGTTCTGGGAACATAAACAAGAGATTTAGAAAAATACCACCAAGAACCATTAACACAAGCTACCAATGGGGCTGTTTCCATAAGAGGGGGGAAGAACCTAAAACACAAAATCAACCACAGCCTTCACTCTTCACCAATATTCCATACAGCAAGAGGAGAAGCAATTAAAAAAAAATAAATAAATTACAAGCAATAGAATTTCTTTTCACTTAGGTTTCAAGTCAAGGGAAAGAAAAAAAAAAAGAAATCAACTATCAGAAACAAAAATGCTCAGGACTTGACAGATTTGGCTTTGAATTAATAGTTACATATATTTATTTCTCTTCCAGATCACCTCATCTCAGCTTTTCCACATTTTTCCAAATGAGGACTACAACTGGTATATTAACTTTAAAGACAAAGACACTGAAAGCACAGAGGACCTGCCCAAGCCCCACAACAGAGCACAATGAGTGTCTCTAAACCTTTGGCTCAGTGCACCCACTAGATCATGCTGACCAAGCCATATGCTGCCTACTGCACTTATCTTTTCTGCAGGCTGTTTTGGAACTGTGGCTTGCTAGCAAAACGCTAAACAGATGGTATGCACTTGAAAATGCACAGAATTATTGTATATTCAAAATATAATTGTATTACTTCCATATGCCTAACACAGTTTTTCTTCTGGAACAAATTAAAACCGATTTGCCATATAGAAATTAACATTGTGCAAACTAAAACACCATTTCAACAGCACATCTCACCCACTTCAAAGCAATTAGATATGAAAACTAAACCACAGTTAATGCCTTTGAGTTCCAGAGCTTTAAGAAGTCAGAGAGAATATTCTACGAAGAGTATTAGTTCTCTTTAAAGACCTGTAACGGCTTTTAACATTTTTAACCTCAATTAGATTTAATGTGGTTACTTCTTTGTCACTTAACAACAAAGACTTAGCATAAAAAATTAACTGTTTTGCAAGAAACCCAGTAGTCCGCATACTCCTTCACTAGTACTTCCTACCTAGCTTGCTGATAAAGAGAATCAAAACTAAACACTAGCTTAAATCTTCCCAACTTGACATGTCTGCACTCAAGTCTTGCTTTCACACTTGCCTTTTCGGAGACAGAAATTGCTTTCAAATGCATCCACACATTACAACAGCTTTCTTCAGAGATGCAAACATTCCCACTCACAACTACCTTCAGCCAAAGGCCCATTTCAGCATTATAGTTAGTGCTTTTTCCTTTTCTTAAAGATACAGTTTAGGAAAGGTCAAAAGTTACGGTAATTTATAAATATTACAAATTAATTGCCATTAGCTCTGGAGAGGCTGCGGCTGCTCCACAACGTTCAGCTTACGATGAATACTTCCCAAGGCCCTACAAACACTGCAGTTCCCCAGAGATACCCTAGGGAGATGTTTTGACAGCTTTGAAGTTTGGTTTTATCACATGGTTTAGTTCCTAATGGATTGCCTTGGTCTCCTGGATGGCATGTTTGTTCAACTTGCCTTCAACTCTGTTTATCCCTTTGTAAAACAGGTATTAAATGCAAGTCAATGCAAGCCAGGATGACAGAGGAGAGGGGGAGCATTTTTCCAGGCTCCCAAACAAGATTCTTTTTTCTATACCTAGATGACAGAGTGCGAGTTGCTTGGTTGTACTACATATTACACATGTGCATTAACACACTTTTTCCCTATAAAAAGAAATATAGTGCAACTTAAAGGCACATTTTCCTTCTCAGATCTGCCTAGCAGGTCTCACTTTGGATATTTGGAAACGTCTACCTCACTGGGGCCTTGAGAGGGTGAACATCAGGGTCAAAAAACCCCATATGGCCCAGAGAAAAGAACTTTTCCTTTCAGCAGGAAAGAAGAATAAGGTCATTGACGTATTAATGAATCTTGTAAACTGCCTTAATGAAGTACTCGTTTTCTTTGCCTTTTTTGAACTCTGTCACTCCATTATACATGTAAATTTAATTTATTTGGAGTATATTAAATTTTCCTTTGCACTACTTGCAGTAAGTAATAGTTAGAAGCTAAGAAAACAGAATTCCATTCCACTACTAGTAGGGAAACAAAAGTACACATGCCAGCTCCCTTCACTGCACCATCAGCAAAACAAAAATTTTGTTACATTTACCAGTCCAAAACATAATTATTTTAAATCTTTTCACATGCTGGAAAGTTTGTATGCTTTCTCCATGCCTCAGCAAAACAAAAGCAATCCGTCCAGGCAAGCGCACGCTCAACTTAAGGAAAACTCTAAATTTCACATAAAAAGTTAAGGGGGAAGCAGAAGACAATTCATTTCAAAGCAGGCTTATGAAAATGTTCAAACAATAAGAAAAAAAAATAGATAAGCTGTGCACATATTTTTAACTTACCACAAGAGCAAAGTACACCATAAAGAAAAATGATAAACTACTTGTGTAGCCAAGAAAGCCTGTAAAATAACAGTAAAAATAAAAGGGAATTTATAAGGAAAGTGATCCTAATGTACAGCTAAAGCTTTACATTTTAGGCATGTTTTCTATTACAGTGCTTGGTATCTGGGGCTTAGGACTCAGAATAACAACATTCCAACTGCCTGTCACAGATCATTTATGTAGTTTTGTAGGGCAGAATTAGAACTGGCTTACCACTAATGGCATGCTGTAAGTAAATGCAACTCTTTAATGTTCTGCTGTAAAGATTTTATTTTAGTATTGCAGACAAAATACTACTGCAACCCAAGTAATAGGTTAACTAGGCAGGGCTGGAAGGCAGAACACATTACAACATCTTAAGTAATCCCCACCATCGCCAACCCCTGTCAGTTAAAATAAATAAATAACCCATTAATGTTTTTAAGTCTCCAATTGTAATTGCTGCCAACATAAAATAATATTCACTTCTCTCCTTTAATTACTTACCAATTTTAGGAAGAAGTGCAAGAGGAAAAACAATGCAGACCGAAGCAATCAGTAGCAGCAGTCTCCCATCAAGGTACCAAGACCTGTTGGAAAACCTGTTTATGAATCATACCAAACTCAAGAGTTCTAAAAAGTATGTTCTACTTTAAAACTGATCTTAGACAAATTAAGCACTAGGACAGGAAAAATAAGTAATTTCCAGCCTCTCATGCTATTTACATGATTTTGTATTCCTGGTTTATATATGGTGATAGAGCTCCCAGATGACAAGGAAACAGAGCACCATCACGGCAACACTCCACAGAGAAGCATCTGCATGGATCAGCGGTCTGATGTGTATAAAGTTATTTCCCAGTAGCACAATATGCAAATCCCTGCCTTTATTTAAGTATGGGAGGGCAAGAGTATTTCATATCCTAGAGCTTTCCAAATGAAGTACTTGATTAGTATGCCACAGATATCTTGAACTGGGTTATACCGAGTTACATATTTATGCTGGAAAAAACAGCAACATTAACTCCCACACGCTGCTGAACTTCCCTTCCAGTCCATTACTCCTACATGACCTTAGTTCCTTACAATTTCCAAGAGGTGTGAAATAGAAATTTGTTTGGAAAGTCAACTTTCTCTTCTGCCCAAGCTTCATTACACCTATCATCACAGTGCTCAAACAACAGAAGAAAACAAGTGAATCAACTTTCAGTTAATTTGAAGTGATGTCTGCTGTCCAGAGATGGTAAAAGAAGGAACAGCAAAAAAGACTTTCTTATCTTTAACTTTGTGCAAAGTGATTACTTGTACTTTGCAGACATCCACACAAGAATTATGGGACAGAAGGGGGATGAAAATTGTGACAATTAAATCTGCTTTAACATTTAAACATAGAATTATGCATGCACATAGTAAAAAAAAAAAAAAAAAAAAAAAAAAGCACTGCAAAGGCATACAAAAGTCTTAATGCATTTAAACATCTATCCAAAGTACCAAAATCTCATCTGCAAATTGAGGAAAGTACAGATGGATAAGTTGTTAAGGAACAGAAACATCTTGAGGGTGGTTGCCTCCTAACTTGGTAATAGCCATATCCTGTACTGATAAACATCTTGCACATCAGCCTCTGACTTTACTACCTATAAACACCTTGACCTTTGACCTTCAAGTTTATTTATTCCAGGATATGGTTAGCACCTAATAAACAGGCAGCACCTCAAATTATCATATGGAAAGTACCATAACACCCTCGTCAAAGAAAACTTTCTATATGTGTATATTAACTACTGTTACACACCACAGATAAACACTTGTGGCACTCATTTGAAAAAAAATATGGAACATAACTGAATAGAGAAATTTCAAGGCTGAGGACACCTTTGCCACATCAGAATCAAAGAAACCCTTAAATGGCAATGCCCGTATTAAAAATTACTCAAAATGCATAATTCATTTAAAACAATGAGTATTTCTAGCCTAAGTCTCCTACTGCTACATTGAAAAGGCAAATTTGCCATGTTCAGCTTCCCTGCTGTAGTACTCTCTTCATGCTGTTAACAGTCAATGTTCACATGTTTCTCAATTTTTTCTTTCCTTCTAGTAATGTGGATGTTCACACGAGGAAGAAGAATATCACGGCAGCAGGCAGAAGAATACTAAATGCTGCCCTGAGTACACGTGGGTGCTCTGCTTTAAGTCTCCCAATTGTAAGCATGCAGCAAATGCACAGTTGCTATAGTAGCTTATGAGCTCAGCAGGACAGAAAAAAAATGGCTTTGATTGCTTTACGGTAAATGCGAAAACATTTGCGAAGAGGGGGAAAAGAGGGAAGAAAACTGCAATGAGGTGAAAGGAAGGATAAGAAATAATTTTGTAAACTGCTTAATTTTGAAGTATCAATTACTTTATTTCAAAAGGTCTCGGAAAACCGATTCGTGGACCATTCACTAGTTACCAAAAAATGTGTCCCTTTTTCCCCTCAAAATACTGTTGTAAAAATGTATTTGTTTTCAAAAGGCAAAATAAATGTTTTGATATTGCTTTAAAATCAGTTTGATCTGCGAATTTAATCACATATGATAAAAGCCTTCCAAATATGAAATACAGAATGTAAACCCCCGGCTCTACTGAAAATGCTTTGGCACACAGATGTTCCTCCTCCTTCCACCATATTTTAACTAAAAGCAGACATTTATAAATTGCTTTAATTTCATTCCTGAATACAACAGGACAAGAGATTCATATGTTCTAAATTAGGATCTTACTTTCAGTCCGTATCAATTATATAACACACAAGAAAGACAACTTAATTGCATCAATCACATCTTCCTGACAGGGGCATTAAATGTTAACAGAGGGCTCACAAATCACAACTTTTTAATGCTACCCTCATTTGAAACCATGTTCATGTCATTAAAACTATGTGGAATTCTTGTTATGCAGACAGAGAGAAACATCTCAACTTGTAATTAAGAAGTGTTACCATATTGTATGGTTTTGGGTTTTAAGGAAAACATCAAGATGTATCATACACTGGCTCTGTGCCTTTCAAACACACCTGCTAAGCTTTATTTATACAAATATTCAATGTCCAAAAGATTTACATGTCTTTCCCAACTGTATGGCTTGGAAGGGTTTATACATGTATTTTCACAGATAGCTTAACTGACACTTTTGATAAAGTAAGCATAAACTCTGCAACCAAACAAAAGAGTATCAGAAGCTCTAATGACCTAACAAAACCAGAACACTTGTGCAAACGCATCTGGAAACAAGTGGTCCAGTTAAAGAGTTAAATCAAACTAGTCAATATTTATGCCTTTTGCATAAACAAGCTGCTACTTAGGCTTGATATTTCATAACCTATTTTTGTTGAACTATTTCCTACCATTTAAAAGCTGTCAGAAAAAAAAAAAAAAAAAAAAAAAAACAAACAAACAAACAAACAAAAACCCACCAAAACAACAAAACCCCCACTCTTGGCATCCACAAAGAAAGGCACCGAAACAAAAGACTGTTTTACCACGGCAATTAATATGGTAAAAAATACGAACCACAGATGTGGGTATACAGAGGTCAGCTGTATACATGTACCTGGAATACTGCTTGACCACCTCACTTGAAATATTTGCTTGGGGAAAGAATAGAGAAGTCAAACTGTGTCATCTAAACATTTCTCAATAGAAGCACTTCCAACAACAAAGGCAGAAACAGGATGAGACCCAGAGTGACAACCAGCTCATCACTTGAGCTGTTGTTAGTATTCCTACGGACAATTCCAGCTCTTTCTAAATACAGACCTAAACTTCACTCCCATCTCAAACTGTAATTTCAGCAAAGGAAGAAGTATGGGAGGCAGCAGTGCTGACAGAGCACTGAGAATTACAACAGCTCAAACGATTCGCAATTGTTCAACCACAGTAACCTATCTGTGTGACCAGGAGTGTTTGCATCCTGCAAACCTATGCCAGGACCTCAATGAGCAAAGCTGGTGGCAATGTTATCAAATATTTTATACTGCCTTTTTTAGAACAATCCTTTGAGCAGCAAGCGTGCCTGTGGGACCTCCACATTCTCCCTCCTATGAGTTTTGACAAGCTGTTTAAAGGTCTCTTTTTTAGAAAAATTCACTGCATAAACAGAACTGACATAAAATTAAAAGCAGTAGTAAATGATGTTATATGCTAAATTTGGGGGGAGACAGACCAGAAAGCAGGTACAGTAGCACCCTCAATGTCACTGTGTACAAAGAGAAGTAGGATCTCGGAGAAGGTGATAGCACCCAAATGAAAAGCTGGTGACTACCACAGCTGGAACAGATGCATTAGCAGACTAAAAATGAGATATATACATATAATAGTATGTCTTTAAAAAGCACCCCTTACTAAAGACATATTATTGCAAGGACCAGGAGAGGAGAAAGACAGAAAGCAAGATGATCACCACACTTCATTTTTCATAACATTCATTATAAGATTGAAAAGCTATAAATGGTAAAATATAAAATGAACTAAAGCACTTTTAAAAGAACTAATATCAAGCTTAAACCGCACAATATCCAGGGAATACAAGTATCACATGGCCTTCAGGTAATTCCATCACATTTCAATCTAAAGTTCTGAGCTCAAAACGCCTGAAAACAGCAGTTTGGAAAAGGAGCTGTAACACAACCTAAGATACACTGCTATGAATGACAGCAACACTGGAACAACTTGAGCAAGGTATTTCAGTGCTGAAGCTGCAATGTTTGTCTTAGCACAGGCACAGATATCTTGACACAGTTCTGATAGACATTTGAAAGACACACTCCTTACATACAGCTTTATAACTCAGTTGCAAAGAATAATTTCTCTCTGGAAGACAAGTTAAGGAATTATAAACCAAGTCTGGAAACCTGGCATTTTTCCCAAGACAAGTCCAATTACTGGAGCAAGACAACAAAATATTTAAATTTTCATGTCTGCCACATTTTGTACTGTGGTTTTAAAATATGTGACACGGTAACATGACAGCAGTTTAAATGTTTCTCATCCTCTCCCTCCTGTCCCCTTCTCAAATTTTAAAGAAGGGAGATTTCTGTAGATGGGAGTTCTGCCACTGACTTTAAGGGTGTCTGATGAGAAATTGCTACGACAGAAGAATCCCACTGTGTGTTGCAGAGGGCTTGAGCATGCCAAATACATGTCATATTCCAGTAATTCTTGTAAACAACTAATTTCTCAGCATATGGAATCAGTATGGAGCATCAGTGCCCATCTCCTTCATCAGTCCTGAATCACCTTCTTCAAGACAAGTACAGAATGTACGAAGCATTTTCCTTACCCGCTCTCATCTCCACTTAAGAACCCCGCAACAGCACCAGGAAGTTCAGATTTAACAATTAAAAGGTAAGATGACATAGCTGCAAACAGAAGCAGAACAGATTTACTGGAAGAATACCAATATCTCTGGGTCTAATAACAAGCACAGCTTAACAGAGGTGTTAGGATGGGAACATCTCAGCTAAGTATTAGACATCATGGCACCAGAATCAGTTTTTTCTTATATACTTCCTTGAAAAAGAGCTGCAAATCCCTCAGTATTGTACTGATGTTAGCTAATACCTCCAAAGTGACTGTTATGATGTGACTCTTGAAACACAAGGAAAACATAATCCAAGTACTAAAGGCAAAACAATATAAAACACAGACCTGACCTTTTACCTGGGAATACAGACCTACAGGCTAGAGACAGGCTACACAGCTGTAGTACTTCTTACTCTTTATTCTTTGCAAGACATTATTAATAATGTGAACAAATGCTAAGATTTGCTTTTATCAATACAATAGGTCCCTTTTAAGACTCAGTTTTTATTGTTGTTCAGTTGCTGTGATACTAAAACACATGACAGAAATTTAAATCGGACTTTAAAGCTTTTGTTTATATACTGCACAGTTTGGCCCTTGGAGGTAAGAAGATTATCAATGACAGACCTCCACTTCTAAACCCATCACCAAGAAAACCCCAAACAACAATATCAAGTGCAAAACTACACAGGAACTGTGAATCAGAAGAGAAATTAAGTTACTCTTATAGGAGTGATAACTTGAGACTGTTTATAATTCATTAATTCAGAAGGCAATAATGCATACACAAATCCAAAAGCTACTTCACTGCATCACTTTTCTCCTTTACTACTTAAAATAATCAAGGTATAAATGAGAGGGGTTTTAAATTACAACATACATTACCCTGATACCCTAACATACTGTCCACGCCACATTTTTTTCTCTTACAGAAATCAAAACCCAGCAGAATTACTGAGAAAAATCAAGGTTTACAAATGGCTTCAAGGAATACCAAAGCCTATGTGAAACTAACTTACATCCTTCAGCAGCAAGTAATTCTAGTAAGCATGCTGACGAAAGGGTGAGAAAACTTCACCTGTTGTACTCCAATGTTACTGTTCTGCATTTAGTAATTCTTTAGAATTTGTATTTGTAATTGCTTTAAAATGAAAGCACACATTTTAAAGAGGTAGTCCAGAAAAACATCTGTAAACTGATTTCTAAGTAAGTTTGTCAGGGTTTTTCCTAAAGCAGTATTTTGAACCTTAAATATGAAAAAAAAAAAAAAAAAAAGGGCATGGACACAGGTACTGCTGTACTACAGCACTTAAATGTTAAATTCTAAAGAAAGGTAACGTGGTCTTTACAAAGAAAGCCAATTCTATTAATACTAAGTGACATCTACCTACCACAAGGTTAAATTAAAACTATTTGGCAGGTCACTAAATAAGGAAATATTCATTCCTTCATAATTGAAAACACTGCTTTCTCCAATATTCAAGTGTATTTCCCTGTTGACATGTAGTTGGCGATTGTGTTTGGTGAGGTATTTATCTGCTGTCCTGATTTTACTCTCCTGTTTGCATGCAACAGGACATAGATTCAACCACAGAGAACTTTAAAGTATGCATATTTCTAAATATCCAGAATTTGTAAGTAAATTTGCACAAGTTTTCACACTAAGCTGCAAACAGAGACCTATTTCACCCTAAGCAAAGACAGATTTAAAAAAAATATTTAAGTGAGGGGAAAGGTAGAGGGAGAAATCCTCAAAATACTGCAATTCACCTTTTTTAAGCATCAGCCTTCTTTCTTAGATTACACAAGCAGGTCAGAATTCTCCTATATTTATGTCCTTCAGAAAGATTTCTAAACTAGTCCATTTGCAGCCTCAGCTGCAGAAAGCTTCACATTAATTTCCAGATCAGATTTCCCCCTAATATGCAATCTGTCACTCTTCCCTTGCATTCCTATTAGCCTCTGGCTAATCATTTGATCACTTACCCTTTGTTGTGCGCTTACACTTTGTTTTTAAAAGAGGAGTCCTATTTCACTGAATTCCACTCCCAAGTCGGAAGCCAATCATGCACCAAGAAACTTGCACATGCTAAACATTTGTATGCATCTTTATTCCCCTCTCTGGGCATATGGGAAACAACCTCACTTAGTAGGATTTTTTCCCCTCTCAGTTTATACTCTGTAATTCTCCTCACAAGCAACAGCTCCTTGTAGCTTCACCCAGTGTTAACAAAATAAGAGACACTAACCACTGTACAGCTCTCTGAAACATGCTACTAAGTGAATGAAGAACATTGTTGGTTTGTTTAAAGTTGAAACCAAAACAGTGAAGTGTCTTCAAAAAGTATATAACAACTTGAAAACAACAACAAAACCAACTATCTGGAGTAGCAATACCAAGACAGAAAAAAAAAAATCACGTATCCTTTGCTCTAAATAAGGAATTTTACTTAACTTCCCTGGTGCCCACCACAACCAAAGCCACGTCAAGTTATAGTGGAAAACTTCAACATCAGCATTTATCGTGGCGGTCTTAATGTGTAACGGAAGGAAGAGATTACGGAGTCACGGGGCTAAACTGTGGCAAAAGAGAACACAACAAAAAGCATACTTCGTGCTTTGATTTATTCCCCTTTGAAATGCTGACTTCTGCTGTCATTTTGACAATAACTTCAATGTTTTGATATCTACCTTTTAAGGCACCTTTTATCACATACAAAATTTGCAATAAACATATTTGTCTTTAGAAGTAGCTAAAGAAACTCTTAGCAAATGTCAGAAGCAAGATGCCTTTCAGACTTTACCTCCTCTGCACAGTATGAGAGCAGAACTTCATGCTCTTGCAACCTAACCTCATTCTCTGAGCTAAAGAAAAATAAATTGTATTTCCTTCATGACACCTTCTCTTTGTTACATAAGTCATCTATCTTCAGCACCAAATGAGACCGGTTTCCTACCGAACAGTGTACAACATCATTTAGCACTTTAGCGATATGCAGTGGTGAACTACGTAAAGTGTTGAACTAGGAGAGCAACCTTCACCTAGTTGCTTCAAAATTTTCAGGTCCTGAGTTTGCATATATTATGTTATTTTTGAACAACTTTCATTATGCAAGGAAAATTCAGTATGCACGAAGAACTACTTAATGGAGAACTAAGCAGGTCTGAACTTCTCAATAGGCCATAAACCAGGAATCATTTTTATATACACATATACATTACTGCTTTATTACTCAATAGGCTTACTACTGTCTTGAAAAGCAGCAAGCAATTCATTCTTGAAATACACTTAGCCATTTTCTGGGAACTTGGTATTAGCTCTTTGACAGAGCAAAAGATGTTTATTAAAATATAAAATAGGACACAGGCTTTCCACTTCCACATTATAACTTGTAGTGTCATCATGACATATGACTCTCTCTAAATATACGCACCATTCATGTATTATTCAGAATGTCCTTATTGTGCTAAAAAGGGAAGCAAAGGTTATATATTTTTAAATAGTTCTCAAAATGCCTTTTTAGGTAGCCCAATCTCAAAATCAAGTATGAGTGGCTTTTTTTGTTACTAGAAGTGTAACTTGTTATTATCATACCCTAAAAAAGATCAATTGCTGAAGTCCACAGCAATATCTACTAAGCTTGGGTGCAAAAATGTAATGTATTCCTTCCTTAGAAAATGGTTGGTGATAAATCCCTTCAAATAATTTAATTAAAGGGACTGAATCTAACTCTTCTGATTAGTTTTACCTAATCTACCACAGTAGCTGACCATGTTCGAGTGCCATAAAGATGTCTTAGATTATGAATGCAAAAATGGAAGCAAACCTCTCAGAGAAGATGATCAGGGGCTAGGGAAAACCAGACTGTACTAATACAGCCTCACTGACTCTTCAGCTCCTACCTGAAAACAGAGAGGTATTAATTTGGAAGTCAGGACAAATACAGCAATCTCAACCCTCATCGAGGGGAATACCAGGTAAGACAGAGATTCCTCACAAATACCTACAGATAACTGAGATAAATGAAAATGCTTGCGACTCAGCCTCTGAAGAGTTCAGTTTTCCCAAAATACTGAAAAGATTAAAGGCTGAAAGACAGAAATAGCAGAATAAACACTACTGCTAGCTGCACACTCCAACCCAGCTGGATCTTCCATTCCAACTGTTTGTGTCTCCCTTTGCTGGTAAGGTGGTTATTTAAAATTGAATCTGTCCTAATCCAAACAATGTGACAAAGTTAGAAAGGAAAGCAGGGAATAACTTCAAGAAAGAAAATTAAATTAGAGAGGATTTTGAGCTAGCTCTAATTTTTGCCATCAAAGAATCAGAATTGAATAGCAAGATGAGGAGTATTCCAGCACTGCACTTTGCTCCTTGTAAGTAATTCAAATTGTGGAAACATCCGGGAATGATCCATGAATGCCACTAAAACACATCAACTATTTTATTTCTCATATCATATGGCCTTAAGAGCATGGGTTTTTTGGTTTCGTTTTGCAATGAATCCCCCTCATACTCAATTTTAGGAAGTCTCCCAATCACTTGCTGTAATGTCTTTACTATTTCCTCTTAAAAGGGGAAACAAGACATTGTTGGAATAATTTGTTTGGTTTAAAATATAGATGTAGTCCGAGTTTTGTGAAAGGAGATGTAACGCTTGTTTACATGAAGAAGTTCTGAGAACAGAAACAACAATTTCTTTGTTGGCCTTTATGTTATCTACACTTATCCTGATGAATTTTCACTCCCTTGCTTGCCTTTCCTTCTAAGCCTAGCTTTTATCTATGGTTAGCTTAAAACAAAAAGGTCATTTTCATTCCAAAGGGAACACACGAGCACCAGATTTATTTGGTAAAGATTCATTAGTTTTACTGTATTTGTACAGTGAATTTAATTGTATTTATACAGTTGTGCTAAATGCTAATCAAATGCAAACATTTTCTACATAGCTCATCATACATTCCAGTCTGAAGCAGAGCTGCAGGTCAGGATTTTTGTTGCTTTTAATTTACAGCAGGCTTAGTAGTCTTTACAGTATCAAATCTTCCACCAACGATTCACTGCAATAACTCAAAACTCAAGAGCATGGATTATCAATTGTTAAACTAGCTGACAAACTTGTCCTTAATTAAGGCCATTCTGCACTGGAAGCTGTTACTTTGAATCTGTAAAGATGATTAGGCTTTCAGGTTAAAAGCAAACTGCACTGTGAAAACAAACAGTCAGGTTTGTTTGAAAACAGAATTAGATTACCCATACTTAAGGGAAGCTCAGTAATTTCTTAAGGTACTAACGATGCAATTCTTGGCATGTAACAAGCTGCATTTTATTTTTCCATGACTCACGAGATTCATTTTAGACACAAACTGGAACACAGGAGGTTGCACGTAAACCAAGGGAAAAATTCTTCACTTTGAGAGTGGCAGAGCACTGGACCAGGCTGTCCAAAATGGTCAGTCTCCATCTCTGGAGACATTCAAAACCTGCCTGGACGTGATCCTGGGTGATTTTCTCAAGGTGATCCTGCTCTAGCAGGGGGTGGACTAGATGACCTTCAGAGGTCCCTTCAAAAATACCATTCTGTGGTCTGCAGTTTCTCAGTTTGTATAGTTTTGTATCCTGATTACAGAAAGGTTATTCCTCACACACACACACACACCCTCCTCCTCCATTCCCAAGAAATATTTATTCCCTTTAAATTCAAGGCAAAATTGTAAAGTATTTTTAAAACTGTATTTCAGAATGGATGTGCTCTGGGCAAGGGTAAAATAAAATAAAGCAAGACCAAAACAAAAACCGCCATAAGAAAACCAAACACCAAAGAAACATCAGAAAACAAAACAATTTGCAAACAAAAATGCCTGACCAAGATGACGAAACTTTTTTTTTCAATCCACGCACAGCACTTCTAAGTCCTGACTCGCAGACAGCACACATCCACCTCCCTCCGCAGCAAATTCGCAACTGATTCATTGTTTACCTCACACAGAGCTGGGGGAAGGGGACTGAAGGCGGGCTGCGCGGCACGGTGCGGCCGGCAGAGGGGGTGCGGGCACGGCGCTGGCTACCGCTGGCCATGGGGCCCGGGCCTGTGCCCGCCGGCCTCGCCAGCCCCGCGCCTCCCGTAATTCACACACATGCTTTTCCCAGCGATTACACCTCTTGATTTACTTCGGGCCGGTTGAAAAATACAACTTATACAGATGTAAGGACACATTTAGCATATAAGAGAACCACGGAAGGGTTACTGCGAGCTGTCCCTCACAGTGACTATTAGCAGGCCATAAAAATCCACCGGAAGAACTGAGTCGCCCACCAGCACTAATCCTGTAACCTCTATTTACTGCCTACAGCATTCAGGCAGAGCTGAGGATGAAACAGTGCTCTAGGGATATGGATCAGTTTCTCTCCTCCTCATTACTTATTCTCACAAAGAGGAAAAACGTGCCTTTGAGGACAAATCAACAGCAGACTACTCAAACATAATCCTGAGCACCAGTGAAAGAGACTACATTCAGTTAAGCTGCATTTATACTAAAACCCAAATAATTCTGTGTAAAATGAAGATGGTAGTCTGGAAAGCTGAGTCCCAAGGAGTGACTGCAGCAATCACTTGGATCCAACCAGGACAGGGCTGTCACTCACACCCCCCAATATCTTCAACAAAATAAGGTAAAAGCTCTGCTGCAAAAACTCCTCATACAGACCACCTATGCTACACAGCCATGCTGCAGGTTCTACTGCTGCACTTAATCCCAATACTAATAAATTTGAAATAATTAAACTCATGCTCTCAGCAGTTTCAATTAACATCTCTGTGTATCACAGCTACCAGCCCCCCCCCCCACCAGCAGTGACCTTCAGCTGATACCAGCCCACAGCCCCCAGAATCAGGCTATAAAACTCCAGCATGCTTCCTGCTAGACCTCGATGCTGAAGATTTGTTAGTGTTGGCAGCAGATGGAGAGCTGCTCTTGCGCAATGCTTTATTGTATTTGTCTTCATTTTTCCACCAGCCTTGCTAAAATAATTCATCTTCTAACTTCATTATATATGCTTTAAGGTTCCTACCAAACTGGGGCACACAGCTGTGGACCATCCTTTTTAGTCAAATCTGCAGAGAGGACAATTCCAGAAGGAGAAATTCCTGTCCTCCTTCTCCCTCTTTGGAAAGCATCTCAGAAACAGATAGACCTTCTCTGGCAGGAGAGGGGGAAGGGCTGCATAATGCTGAGCCACAGCTTTGGCCCACTGTGCCTCATCCATCATTTCCTAGAAGCACAAGGCTATTAAAACAATAGCGAGGACTCTGTCCAACTCCAGTTGCTCCTGGGAAGGATTACATAAAAAGCCAGCAGAGCCATGGAACTGAGCGTTTGCAGTAGCAGCCTTCCCCATTCCTTCTACACCTCCAGGCAGACAACTTCCTCAAGAGTCCTCTCTCATCTTAGAGGGCACCTGGCAAGACCTGAAAACCTTGAAGATCATCTTCTGCAAGGCAGGCAAGAAATGGACATTTGGAAGATCACCCCATTTCAAGTTTTCAGTGAAAGGGTCTGGAGGAGTGGATGAATAGAATAAACAGCCTAGTGGCATGCAACTTGATAGTTTCTAGTTGCAACAGACACACCAACAAGCTCTTTAAAGAGGGCGGCAGTTAATGTGTGGCTACTCACTAGTTATTTAAAGGACTGCTGGACTGGGCCCAAATACTGATGAACAGAATGTTATAAAAATTAATAGCACTGTCCAACCCAGTCAACCTTTTGGTTTCACTTCACTAACAACCATATACTGTAAACCCATATATATGCCACTATAAAGGAAGCTACACAAATATTCTCATAGTTTAATCACTCTAACCTAAGAATTTGTGCATGTTCTCCACAACCTTTAAGTTACAGTATTTAAGATGATTTAATTTACATTTGGATATTGAAAACCTAATGTATTTTCCTGATGCATCCTTAGTTAATCCTTGTTACTTAAATGGAGTTTGGTATCTGATTTGTGTTACTTAGATTAATGTAACACAAATCTGCAGGCAAGTTGAACACTCATGTTAAAGACATGGTAAAATTCCAAGTAATGCACTTAATTTTTTAAACCTTTTAAATTCCAAATTTGACCATCCAATGCTTTCCAGCAATCTTTCCCTCCCCCCCCTTTGGGTATCCTGATAGTATAAAAATCAACTCCCCTACCCACTTATACCCATAAGTGCGAAGAGGACAAATTGGAAAGCATAAATACATTAAAATTACCAAAATGTTTCCTCCACTGCAAATTAAATAATTTCTGCACTCTAAGTTATTTTTAGAAGGGATCAAACTTTTAAAAAAGCCCAGAGTGGATGCTGATAGGGACAGTAACACTAGTGAAGTGTCATTCATTATCTCATGCTCTCCACTAGCTTTTGAAATAACTGTTGTATGATGCAATGTACCCAGGTCTGATGAGGGGGTAACAGAAAACAATTTTATTTTTAGTCGTACTCTTAATTGAAAGACCTTGACAGAGCCAGCCTGGAAGTCTGCCCAACAGGCACAGTGCTGCTGGTTCCTTCAAACATACAGAAAAAAACAAGAGAGGAACACCAACCAAAGTGCACTAAGAGCCAAACCTAAATTCAACACTTAATTCCAGTGCAGCTCCCATTCGGGAAAAACTACGCTCCACAAGTTTCACCACTCGCACTTCAAATCTGCAGGACCAAAAAGGCAGGCAAAAACACCTTTCTTTCTATGCATGAGTCAAGGCTCTTTTTTTTTTTTTTTTTTTTTTTTTTTTTTTTTTAAAAAGCCTGTTAACCTGCAGTACAGTCATCTACAGTGATGATTCCTGACACAGTGATGCTCTGCTGACTTGGACTGCAGCATCACAGGACTCTGCCAAAGGAGATAAATAACACAGCTGGCAGCTCTGTTCCCAAACAGAAACCTAAATACTAAACAGAAGCTGTGATAGCTCCTTGCAGTGACAGCACAATACATCTTCTGTACGGGAAAAGGTGCCAAGGAGGCCCAACTTGCAACCCATGTTTCCAGAGATGTCCCTTCCTTGCAGACTGGGGCATGTCTAGGCACTACTAATGCTAATGGATTTGGAGAAGGGAAGTCAGCTTTCTCTCTGCCGTGCATTTGAAACTAACTGACCTTTCAAAGTGAACATGCCAGATGCACAAACCATCTCAATGACAGATTGAGATGCTTGTTGGAACCAGAATAGTTTTGAAAGCTTCCATCCAAAAATGAGGTCAGTATAAATATATGAAATAAGAGTTTCAATTTGAAAAAACTTACTTTTTAACTAGTTAAACAGAAAAGTCACTGGTTAGCAAAACAGGCCCAACTTGCTGGCAGGGAAGGAACAACACAAGAGGGACCAAGCAGTTTGACAATATCCAGCATGCCACAGTTTGGGGCTCTAGAGTTACTTGGCTGAATTTCATCAAAAATGACAGAGAAAGTTATGAACTGCTATAAGGAAGAAAGAAGAGTTATATTTCCTTTGACCACAGTGTCTTATACATGATCCCAGAGTCTCCAGTACCCATACTGTTTCTCCCTCCTTCTCTAATATTGTTTATCTAGACAACCACTCAGACATGAAAAGATTTGTTCATTGCTACAGAACATCCTCTAAAACCTGAATGCATAATCCTTAATCCTTAATCTTGGAATTAATACGGTCACTCCTGCCTGAAATTAATGCTAGGGCTTTTATAACCATTTCAATTAGGCAGGTTTTATTACTGGAGCTTTCAGTATAAGATAAGATTCCAATTTTACCATAAATGCAGTAACTAGGTCTAGTTCTAGGTCCCTACATAGTGACAAACAAGAGCAATCACTGAATGGTCTGGACTTGACAGGTAAGGAAAGGAAAACAACACTGGAATGCTGTTTCCTTCTGTCAATGTACAAGAACAAGCGTATCTTCTTGGAGGTTAGGACAGAAAAAGGACCTTTCACCTAATTCTTCATCTAAAAGAAAGTATCCAAAATTTTTATGACCAAAATATTCTCAGACAATTCACGTCTAAGGGCACTACTACCTACTAACTGTCAAGTATGTGAACATACCTGAGCAAAAGTTTAAATGCTTAGGCAATGTTTTTAATATAAAGACAGCTAATATTACTTCATGCTACATACCAAGGAAGACAAACTAAGAATAATGTAATTGGACAGCCCAGCATTTGCCAACACAGAATATCAGCCCATATGTTGAAATTCAGCAAACTAAACAACTCACCCAAAAGACAAGGTATAGAATTAACAAAACCCCATGCTACCATTAATAAAGAACATCTGAAATCTCACAGCCAGGTACACGTTGTTACCCAAATCATTGCAGTGCATAAGCAAGTTCCAACAGTAAAACCCAAAACACATGATAAAATTCAGTTACCAGATGAAAATATACATAACAGTGAGACTATGCTTCCTCAGCCCCTTCTAATTAGCAGTGCCAGTTATAACAGACACACTCCACATCCTGTGATGCAAACAATCCAACCTGTCAGTCCCTCCATCTACCTCACCTCTGCTTTGCATGATCACATAAGCCTTTTCTTTTAACTTTTCTGTCCATTTCATCGGTCTCCTAAGACTACTATTGTTTAGTTACTGCCTTTAGTGTTTGTGGGGCTTTGTAGACTGTAGAGGTTATATTCCACTCAGTTAATGAGAATATTAAGTTTCCTACCTCCAATATTCTGGGTAATTATTGTAGCTGCAACAAGGACCTATTAAAAAAAAAAAAAAATCTTTAAAAAGGGTAAGGATAATTAAAATCATATGTACATAGCAGTCATAAAAGACACATGTATTATCTTAGCCCAGATGCAGAAGCTATAACTAGCACAGAAAGGAAGGGCATCTTCTCTTTACTGGCAAGTTTAACACATGGAAACCAATGCAATCCAAAATAAGTAAAAGCAAGTAGCTCCCTGAAAATGTGGCACTTCCATTCCAAGAGCGACACTGTTCTGTAGAAGATGAGTTTTTTAATCACTGGAAACATGTAAGCACATTCTAACTCACATCAGCTGAGTGCAAATGAGAGCAATCATTTACTTCTGAGAAGACAATCAGGCAGATTTGTACAGGCCACTTACTCACTCCGAGTTACATGAGACACTTTTCTCATGTAACTTCCAACTGGAAAAAAACAAACCAAAACACTGAAAGAGCCTAAGGTTTTCCCAGAGTTTTCTTCCCAGTTCAGTTCTAAAAGAGTACAATCATGTAACACAGTTGTTTTGTTCAGGTTTTTTTTGGCCCATCGCTTTTCTTGATGTAGCAGGACCTTCCTACATGAGTGCTACCACAAAGCCATTTTTGAAATAATTAAGACACAGTTATAAGAAGGAAAACAAGTTGCCATTGCCATTTTTTCATCTGATTGGCTAGAAAATCGTATCACATTTTAAATTAATTTGCAGTTAGTTCAAAAAAATCACCAGGGGGAAAAAAAGTATGGTATCTTGGAATTTGCCATAGATGGAAACAAATATTTCATGCCTTTGGAAAGGGAGAATCAGCAACAGCAGAAAGTCTCCATTATCACACATCTCAGTAAAATGTTTTACAGGTACTGCTTCAAAGGAAAAAAGAGAATTAAATCCGCCAGTGCCGAACTGAAGTGAGGTGTGATCGAGAACAGGATTAGAACTCAGAATGCTTGTTGTACACTAGGTAAGTCAATGAGATGAGTTAAAAGCAGTGCATTCAGGAAGCAGACCTCAAATATGTGAATTAAGAGTTGCTAGATTGCAAACAGAATCATCTGAGATAACAAAACTTGGCCATGTTCTATCTCAAATATAGGTAATAATGTTTCTTGTCACTGTCTAGTTCTCAGCCAGTTTACTGTGCCCTTTTTTGCAGACAAGTTTTAAGAAGGGTGCATAAATGTTATGGATACTTCAAGAAAGGTAAGTGTTCTAGAAAATGTCCATTCATCAGGAAAGCTGGGTGAAATTCAGTTATTTTATCAAAACAACAGCTTCCCAACCTAGAAATATTCCAGTGCTCTCTGTGCACACTGAAAATAAAAGAGCAGATGATTTTTAGCGCAAATTATTTAAACTGAAAATTATGAGAAACTGTATTAGGGAGAATAAAACAAACCAAAAAAAACTCATGGATGTTGACTACATAGTGAAGCTGTGCAATCTTCATTTAAGCTTTTAAATAACAAATTAGACAAACATCTGCCATAAACACTTAATGTATGTTTAGCCCTGCTTCAGAGCAATGACAGACTTTAACAACTCTTTAAGCTCTACATTTCCATGTATTTACATCTAATGCCTAGTGGTTACAGAGCAGCTCCTGTAAAAAACCTTTTATTCTATACCTTGCTGATATTAAGTTTATTATCTCTTGAAGCTGATCACATCTTAACTTTAATCAATAAATATTGATCCTCACAGACTACACTCATATCTACTTATTAATGCTAATGAAAGTCTTACAAGCACCTAATAACTCAGATTTAATTCTCATCTACATTAAAACAGAATAAATTAGATTCTAAGTTGGCTAAGCAGAATTGATTAAAAAAAATTACAATGTTTCAGTAAATATTAAAATCACACTTCTGTATGGTGAAATCTGCTTTTAATATCATGCAACTGGAAGACAGCACAGAAGCCGTAACATTAAATGTGCATTATTCACAAGTAGTATTTCCTGTGTACCCAGTATTACTGGGTAACATTGTTTATGAGGAGAAACAGATTCAGTACACACTAACACTATTAAAGAGGCCTGGCTTACACATTGACTACTCGTATACCAAAAATGGTTAGTTTGCCAAGATAAAAAGGAAAGTAAGAAGCATTCATTCCAAGAGGTTATTAAACAAAAGAAAAAATTAGCATGTATTATACATACTCTTACCTGTTTCTAATGTGGAAACTACATGAAAGGAAAATACTTATCTTAGATCTCTTATTAAACGCTGAAACACCAACAGTAAATCACTTACCCGTCTCTTAACAGTTTACAGCACAATGAGGCTGTAACAAACCTGAGCGAATTGCTAAGCCAACTTGACAATGCCAGTGAGCTTGTATTTGTACAAACAACTCAAAAGTGAACACAGACAGGAAAGCAGCACAAAATTTTGCATTTAAGGAGCGTCGACTTTACAGTTAACTGAAGCTTGGGCTCGCAAAGACCAAGCACACCTACTAAAATGCAGCTTAAAAACTTCAGGCCACAACAAATTTTTCAGTATACTCGGGATGTAAATGAAGTAAGTAGTACAATTACTGACATCTCTTTACTATGCAAAGAGCAGTTGTATCTCAGAAGCATGAGACCAAGAAAAAACTACATAGGTAAATATAAATACTCACCTTCCCAGTTGATCCAAAAGCAAACAAGCCAATGTCTTCGTAAGTAGTGACAGCTGTGAGGGTGGGGGGAAAAAAAATTACCTGAAAACTCTAGCTTTGCCTTTTTTCTCCTTTTTGAATGAACATAATTCAGGACAGAATTAAGAGTATTTTACAGCATTTCTCCTTTACAAAATAGATTTTATGTGCACTTGTACTCATGCTGCAAAATACAGCTAGCTATACGCTCAACCATTCAGACTCTCCAGAAATTCAGTATTAAAAATATTTAAGGAATATCATCATCTTAATGGCAAATTGCCTTCTCCCAAAGATCATTGCAAGTGAAGAATATGAGTGAAGAATTAGGAAATTAGCCTCAACAACTAGAAAAAATATTCCTCCCCCCCTTTTTTTTTTTAAGGCAACAACAGAGGAACTGTTTTTGTCTTTCTGTGACTATAACATCAATCACACTCTTGTCAGCTTTAAAAGACTCGGTACTATCTGTGTTCAAGAGAGATGAATGTGAACACCTGCCTTGGTTGAAAACTGTTACTAAAAACCCCAAACAAAACACACTAAAGCAAAACCAAAGACAAAACAAAACTCCTGCCCTTACCTGCACCTGACTTACATAATCACATTAAAATAGCCCACAGTTTCCTGCATGCTTTTGTTGAATTTTAACTGAAGCTCACTTCTAATATTGCTGGTAACTCAAACCAATCCCTCCTCAGAAAGGAGGAAGTCATATTAAAGTCTTTCATTGTTGCTCTGTATTTTGTTATTAGAAACTCAAGCAATATCAAAAAGATGAAAGTGTGCTGAGAAATACCACTCACGTCCTCGGTATCTAATAAAACAGTTCACAGTTGTAAATGCCTCAGAGTAAACTGAATTTCAAACCTACATAATCTTACTGTCACAACACTTATTTTTTCTTCCTTAGTTCTTTCTACTTAGTACACTACTGCTTCTACTCCCTTCACATCTTAGTTTAGGGCCCAGCCCTGCAATTTGAGCTTCTGGGAGGGGACCTTCACACCTGAGTGAAGTCCCACTGAAATGAATGAAACAAAACATAAGAGACAAAGGCAGTTCACAAGGATCAGGTGACAGAATTGCAGCCAATTCCCCAAGATTAGGTGGTTTTATGACACTGAAGTTCTGCACATGAATCAGATCAATGCTCCAGAGTGGGGGGGAAGCGCCAAAATCTTCATAAATTTGCTCTACTGCTGACACCAATATGCTATGGCAAAATAAATTAAATGACAAAAATAAATGTGCCAGAGTCAGCCCTCAGTGTGAACCTGGACTAATCTGTTACATCAGCTGTTACCCAGTTACATACTGACATAATAAAACATGAAATATGTCCTACTAGCTTTTACCTCTGTATTTTTCTTAGATTTCTATTTATAAAAGTTACTGATCACAAAGAAAAAAAAAAAAAAAAAAAAAAGAAAGGCCATCCTCAATGGCATGAAATAAATCAGTAAAATGTTAAGCAATAGTTATATTTGGTTTTACCATGTGGGAACAAATAGAGAGCACACATGCATGCGAAGTTACCAACAAAGAGAACAAAATTCTCCACACAATTCCGTAACGGCAATACGAAGCCTTGGAATATTTTCTATATTTCTGTTTCTGCAATCAATTTAGTCCTGTGACACTGGAAGCTGGAATGCTTAATCAAATTATTTCTGTAATTTCAAGAAGGTAAGGAGCAAAATATTAAGCACAAATGATATAAACAAGCTCTGCCTGATTGACCTGATTTCTGTCATGTTATAAATACGAAACAGCAACGATCCATTTAAATGGAAGCTGAAATTGGCTAGAACAAGCAGTACTCATGACTAACTCAAAATGAGAAGTTAAAAAAAAAAAAAAAAAAAAAAAAAAAAAAAAAGGCAAGCAAGCCACAAAACTTCAAAGGCCATCCCACTCCAATTTCCAATTCCTCTGCTTTACAGAGTAAGCTTAGCCTTTATCAGCCCAAGCCCCAAAACAATGGAGGTCACACTGAATTAACATCAGGAGAATACAGCAACTAAACTAATCCAAACCTAACACTCAACACTCGGGAGTATTTTTTTTTTTTTTGCTAAGCCTTTAGGTACACACAGATCATGTGATTTTGTAAAGTCCAGACCAACATAATTCAGAAACTGAAGACATCTCTTTATTTTTAAACTACAACTGAAATGCCCGTGCTTAATAAATCATGGTCTCTGTTTAAAATGGAATTAAAATCAGAGCTCCCTTTTCAGAAAAGTATTTTATAAAATCATCTCCTTCCTAGCATTACTTTTATCATTTGAATACCTGAATTAATAGTTTACAAACAGTTTCCAAAGTTTTTCTTCTTCACCCTTGAAATTTTTCTAGCTCATTTTTTAAATATGAAATTTATTTCCAATTCCTTGATCTGGATTAAGCTTAATACCGTAACATTGTTCACAAATGCAAGTGGGCTTTATAAATGTTCAATTATCTACTTTGAAAGCAAACATACACAGATTTTATTTTGTCACACAACAGGTTCTATTTCTTACTTTCAAAGACAATGATCCAAGGAAAAACTGGGAATGGTATCTAAAATTAATTTCTTCAATAGTTTACAGGAATTACAGTAAACCATACCTATATATATTAAAAGTTCTCTCAGATTATACGGGGGCGGGGGGGGGGGGAAGAAGCACATAAGGCAGTAATTGCAGGAAACTTATCTAGATATAGTCCTGGTGCTAGTCTTACTTGTCAGCATGAGGTTTAACTAATTAGGTACTGAGAGCTGCTATTTTCAGACAAGATGAACACTTCATCCTTTCATTTTAGTGGTATTCCTTGCTTTCAGTTGTGTGTGTTTAAAAACTGCTTTCCTGAGGTGGAATGTTGCCTTTGGACAATAACTGAGGAGTTATTGTGTATTATGTCTCCGGGTTTGACACTTCTCTCACTTCAAAAAGTTTAAATCCTTAGTTTTCCCCTCTCACCAGTAGTTCTTTTGTATGGATCTCTAATTATTTCACCAGACTACAACATAATACCACTTCATACCTATGTAATACAGAACTATTCAGACTCAAATAAGAGGTAAACAAAGATGAGTAAAAAATTACCTCAAGTTCTTGTGTATCTTCCTAGCTACTTATTTCAGATTCTATAATAATTTTTAATAAGCAGAGCTCCAAGAGGAGAAAAAATTGGTTAAAGACATGGTCCCAAATCATCGAGCAGCCAACAACAGAAATCACAAAAGTAGCCCTACCTCTTAAGATCTTTTTTAAGACTGAGGAAGGTGAAGAGAGGAGCAGCAGATCTAAAAGAATCAGGAAGCAATCGTCTGAGAGACCAAAACTAGCTATAGAAACCACAGCCAATATGGAAAGAAACGATAGTTTCTCCCACCACCTTTAAAAAGAGAGGAGAGGTAAGAGGGAAACAATAACTAATTACCAAATGACTGAAAGAGACGGAGACTTCCTACTATTACATGATCTTTGTGTATGACAAGTCAAGGAATTAGTCAATTGTTTCAGTAACAATTAAAGGAAGCAAGAATTAAAATGTTAGCATATTAAATTGCACCTATAAAATTCCATGAGAACATCTATAAACAAAATATATAAGAAGCAGAGGAATAAAAGCCTTTGTACTGGTAAACAACAAACAGTAATTGTTAGAAACAATAGTTATACTGGGTCACATCTTTGTGACAGAGATAAGTATTTCAGAAATCGCTGCTAGATAACGCATTATCACTTACCAGTCTGAGTGCACATACTGAGCAGAAGAAACACAGAGTAACAAGCAAGGCTGGCAACAATCAGCAGCAAGATACTAAAAAACACAAAACTTTCACAATTACAGCACTTTCTATCTTTAGGAATGTTACCTTTGCAAGAAGTAACCTACCACATGACCACATTTCCTCATTTTTTGGCTTATATCTGCTGACTTGGGTTCATGTGGTATCTGACCTTCCCAATACTTGCAAGTTCCACTGTTTGTTACACTGATGACCAAAGCACACCACACAGTACACAGGATAAAGGCCTGACACATGAATTACAAAGAGGACATAAATACAGGCTTTTGTGTGTGTACATATACACAGACAAATAGGTGTCTTCTAATGAAATTAATCTAATGCTTTAAAATGGACAGAATGACAATTCTGGTGACCAAGGCCCTGTTATCCATAGCTTGGTATGGACAACAAGCAGAAGTGCAAATGAAAGCAGAAGCTGGTTGTGGTTTTGCAGAAATGTGGCCATCCTACTCCAGAAGGCCCATTACTGTAACTGAAGGAGATAGCAGTTTTGAAATTAAAATATCCATCTATTAAGATTAATGGCCAAGAAATTGCCACCATGTGGCAATTTAATGCAACGTCTGGGCAGTACTCAGGCCAGATTTGAATGACTAAACCAAAGAGGGAAGATCTTATTCAACAGTACTGAAAAGCACACACTATTGGCTTCTCCCTCAGCTTTTGCAAAGGAGTCTTAGTAATCAAACTTTTTTCATTTACAACTAGAAGCTGATTTTAAACATTAAGTACATGTAGAAACAAACAACTTACCTAAACCCCAAGATCCCTGTGTTTGCCATAGCATAGGACAAGCCAAGTATCCCACTTCCCATGATGGCATTCATTAAATTAAATACTGACACACCAAAGGAAGAGCCACGATTTGGAGGACTCTGAAAAGGGCAACCAAAAGTGCCATTAGTGCAAGAGAGATTTTCATAGGAGGAAATTTAAAGGAGAGGGAAAGTCAGTCAACTTTCCCTTCTCACATCAAAATCAGAAAATTCCTTTTCTCATTCCAAGACCCGTTAAGCTGTCCCATAAGGATCTCACGGCGCCCACAACCTTTGAGCACGGTGATACCGAAGCAGTAGGATTTATGCCCACATCAGGCTCTACAGCTGCGGGCTCGCCACAGGAGTGAAGGCAGAGCAAACAGCAGCACTCCTATGCGCAGAGCAACCAAAGCGTCAAACGGATCAGAAGCAGCATCAAGTCCAGATGTTCCTTGCACAGGCCCCGTACTGCCCGGTGCGGCTCTTCCCGCCACCCTCTCCAGCTGTCACTCCCTGGAAACCACCCGCACAGCTTCGTCCATCTTCTGCCTGCTCGCTCGGCCAAGCTGCACTGATCGGCCCGACCTTTGAGCCCTAGGATCCTTTCTGTCCCTTCCTCCGCCCGTCCGGGCCACGATGCCCCCAGTTCTGAACGCCGAACACAGCTTGGGGCAGCCATCCCACCACCTCCCGGCCAAGCCACAAGGACCCCACTGTAGGACGCAGCAGCGGCGAAAAGCAAAGCCGAGCACGAGCCAGTGCCCACCGCCCCACAACGGAGCAGGCCTGGGCAGTCCCACGGCCGCAGCCCCCTCCGGGCGCTCCCTCGCCCACCACCGAGCCGCCCCCCTCACACGCACGCTGCCCGACGACGGCAGCAGCGGAGCGGACTCTCTATCCTCCTCCTCATCGTCTTCCTCCTCCGCTTGCTCACGGGCGGACAGGTACCAGCCGTGCTCGACCAAAGCCGCCCGGCCCCCTGCGGCGGCAACCGAGCCATCACACCCCACCGCCTCGCCTCTGAAGGGAGGGGGCGGGCCAGGGGGCAGTGGGGCCGCCCTAGAGGGCGGGGCCTCAGCTCCTGGCCCCTCCCTCCACACCGGTCAGGCCACAGGGAGCGGCGCAGCGGCGTGACGTCACGACGGCGGCGATGATGTACTAGCGCGGCGGCGCGCAGCGGGGCCCGGCATGAGGTGAGGGGGGTTCAGAGAGCAGTTCCCGTGGTAACGGGGTGGCCCCCGGCTGCGATCTCTTGTGCGGAGGGGTCCCCATGGCGGCTCCTATCTCGGTCCAGTCGGATCCGCTCCTCTCCGCTTTCCCGGCCAGCGGCGGGTGGCCTAGGCTGCGGTGGGCCTGGAGCGGTGCCTGTCGGCGTGGCTGACTTCGGGGAGTAGACTCCGGAGAGGGTCCCGCTATGCACGGCCCCTCGCCCTGGCGAGAGTCCCTTTCCCGGGTGTGGCCTGACCGGCACTTCTCTGATTCGCCGGGGGTCTCCGTGCTCGGTACCCAGTATTGCTCAAGGAGCCCGAGCCAACTGGAGCGGGTACCGGCCGTCCAGCAGCACCTCTCTGCCCCAAGTTACCTCAGCGTATTCTGAGAGACGAATGGGGCAAACAGGGATCTTGGTTTTGGAGGAAAGGCAAGTTTTTTCCCCTAGGCAGCTTGGGAAGGTATTAGTCCTCATGTGACAGCAAGGCTGCAGGGACCTGCATCCCGCGTCCTCCAACCAGACCCAGCGTAGGGGCTCTTATCATGCGGGCATATCTAATTCCGAGAAGTCCGTGAGAACCAGTTTCATTCCAGCTAGAGAGAAGGGGAATGCCTAAGAAAAACACTGGATGCTCTGGCCTCTGGATGAAGGATTTCTCCTCTGTGGCAGACATGAAGAATGTCGTGTTTATTTTTGAAGCAACAGGGAAAGGAGGTGTGCTTTGCCAAAAACTTGACTTAGGGAAATGAGCTGGCTAGGAGATGCAGGGAGTCGCACCAAGGAGCTGGGATTTCTGGGGGAGGGAGGCTGGGAGCAGGGCCAGCTTTGCTAAGGGTCGGGCACGGCTCCTTTTTTTTGAAGAAGAGACCACATGACTTCTTACCCAGTAAGAGAACAGCAGCCCTGTGTGTCGGGGTGTGGATGTCTAAGGCAGACAAGAGAACCAGTTTCCTTTCAGACCTAGTTTGCATCTCTCCTGTCAATCCCCGAGTCTTAAACTTCCCAAGAAGTCAGGGGAAGTGTCAGCATCACACACTACCTAAACCATTGATTCCTGCTTAGGTGCAGCTGATGCAGAATCAGAAAATTTGGGCACCTTTGGACTGGCTTTAGTGGAGGAAACTATTTAAAGAATCATAAAGCTACTTTTCAAGTCCCCATCCTATGAGTGAACTGTGGAGAGAGGGGATTGAGTTGCTTGGACAGACATTACTAATGCTTCTGTGTAACTTTAAGAGAATTACAAATTTAATTAATGATCTTTCTGGCATGCAGCTCATGGAGGGTAGACACCAGAGTGTGTGACCCCTTACCACTGGGGTGTAGGAGGCAGAAATCACTGAAGAGTGATTACGACCCCTGTTGCTAATAACTGTTTTCTAGCAACCACTGCTTGTTAATGAATTTTATCAGCAACAGAGGGGATCCAGCAGTAGGATATAGACAGTAGAAATTTTTCCATTTGGCTTACTGGAATCAATATTACATTTATTAGAACAAAGGGAAATTGCTGGGTTTTGGCAGGAGGGGATTATCTGACAGCCTAAAGTTAGTTGGTATTTAAGTCTAAAAATACATATAGAAAAGTGCAGAAAATTGAAGTGTATCCAAAACTATTGGGGATTGTTTGCTACAGATGGAGATTTTAGTTTAAAAGAACAGCAAATCCATGTGATCTGCAGCCTTTTTAATGGAATGATTACCTAATGTCTATAAAATGATTAATTTCTCTTCTAGGACTTTATGGAGATTTGGATACTCTGCCAGACTACTGAAAACTCATCGTTTTAGGACAGCTGCATCGTATACATCATTTCCAGCAGCTTGGATGCTGTTGGCGCAGCGTTCTGGCAGAATACCTGGGCTGTTTGTAGTCGTTAAAAAAAACAGCTTTTTCACAATGTCTGAAACCATGAAGGATAAAGCTGTAGAACTGTATGCACCACATCCTGAAGTGCGAGGGATGACGCTTCTCAACAGAGAAGCTTTTAAAAGGACAGTTGTTGTTCCAGTTCTTAAAGTCAAGAAAGAAATTGTAAGTGTTTTGCTGAAGTCCCTGAAACACGTGGTACTACAGCGTCCTGGTCTGAAGCGAGTGGTTGAGGATCCAGAAGATGAGGACAGTAGACTTCTTATTTTGGATCCTCATAAAGTACCGGAATTCTCACTGGGAGAACCGGAACAAGAGGTATTAAAACAGCTCAGTGTTTGTCCTGAGGTATCCAAGTATAACTTGGAGCTGACTTATGAGAATTTCAAGTCAGAGGAGATCCTACGAGCAGTCCTTCCTGAAGGTCAAGAAGTCACCTCTGGATTTAGCCGTGTTGGTCACATAGCTCATTTGAACCTTAGAGATCATCAGCTTCCCTACAGATATTTGATAGGTAGGTTAAACAGCTCCTTTCAAAAAGAGTAATTAGTGTATTTAGTATATTGTCTAAAAGATTTTGTAACAGTTACCCTGATACTACTTGCACAAAGAAGACTTATGAGTCTGCTTTCTGTTTTGACTTTGAACAATCTTGTGCTGATGCCATAGCTGTGCAGCAAAGGCACAGTTCTCTCCTACAGTAATTGTGGTCTCGCTTCACTGAGCACTGTGTTGGGGTTAAAACATCTGTCTCAGAAAGATGCCACATCTGCAACCCTGAATCATTATGGTTGATCTAATACAGGGTTAGTTTTGTGAATTTAACTGTGAACAGCAGTACTTGTCTCTGGTAGAACATTAAGAGCTTCCAGTCTCCTAACTGAAATGTCTTTTGCCCTCTTTCAGGCCAGGTTATAATTGACAAGAATCCAGGAGTCACCTGTGCAGTGAATAAAACCAGTATCATTGACAGCACCTACAGAAACTTCCAAATGGAAGTGCTTGCTGGAGAGAGCAACCTGGTAACCAAGGTACAGAGGTTTACCCCTCTTATTTTAATTGTAGTATGCTAAATCCCAAAGTATCTACCAGGAAGATGTGATGGAGGGGCTGCTAAGACCATTCCTTTGCACAGTGCCCTTCCTGACACCTGTTTTAGCATGTAAGAGTTGGCAGTTACCTCTAGGTTCATTTGTGCTGGTCTGCCAAGAGCAGACACACAGCCACAGGGATCATGAAGATAGGTATTCTTTCAAGTGCACAGTCTATATTTGAATGGCATGTGACAGTAGCTGAAGTAAAGGATTCTTGCCGAGATACTAGTAAAAAACATGTTTGATCTAAAAAAAATGTTGTTTTCCTCATTTCACCAAGCCTTGTATAGTGGCTGTTAGGGATTGTAAGACTGTGTTTTTAAATTGCACTGGCTTTGCAACTCAGGCAAGACAAATCTCATCCCTGTTTTGACATTTTTCAGGTGTAAAGCACTGTGTAAGTGCCAGATATTCTTCACATAGGGTTTCTTGTCTTGAGATGGAAACCTGGCCACTGGTTCAACCAAAACCAATTTTTCCCAAACTGTCAGCATTTTTATACTTTTGGAAGAGAAGACATTACACTATCAAATAAAACAGTTGAAGAGCTTGGTAGAACATCTTGTATATGCACAGAGAAGGCATTTGAATTGTCAAGACAGGAGTGGCAATCAAATATTGTGCAGATGGCATTAGCTCACCAAGCATACATCTAGCACACCACTGAGCTGCGTGCCGCGGAGTGCGGACACACACCAGCATGTGTCTTGCTGGCAAAACAAGTGATGCAGGGATTTGGATCCCAAGTGGCTTTACTTCAGAGTCACACAATTGAAGTGTGGTGGTGCAAAGTCCACATCTTGCACCCCACTCTTGCATCCCACCCCCACCTGAATAAACAGTGTTTCTTTTTATGTCTGTTCTTCAGGTAGTGGTTGTCCCAGAGTTTGGGTTTGGATCAGTTTCCAGACTCTGTCACCTTGAGAGATAAAATACAGCATTTTTTTCAAAGTGCAGAATTGGCTCCCAGTGACTTTGAATTTGGCTGACTCTTGCCATTCTTGTACTGTATCATTCTCAGACACTTACTTACTATGTGGACTCTACTGAGGAAGGCTTGAGGCATCTTCTCAAGGTCTGCTTTCAATAAAGGAGTTGTCAGCTAGCCACAAATCTCTTGAAAAGCCTCAGATTTATTTATTTGTTTTTTTTATAATGGTCATTTTAAGTTACTGCTTTATTTCCACCTGGTGATTGAGACATGCATAAGCCAGCCATCTGGACTGACAGTTGGAACATTCCTTAGGGCTGTTTCTGATGAGTATACAAGATTCATGTGTACTGCTAATGGGACGAACAAGTGTCAATGTACACATTACCTTTTGATAAAGCACCTTGTTTTTTAGCTGTCTTAATTACTGATAATGCTTAAACATGGCTGAAATTTGAACACAGAGGCTTAAGCAAATGTTCTGGACTTTCAGGTCAAAGAAAATAATATTGCATATGAACTGGACTTTTCAAAAGTCTACTGGAATCCACGTCTTTCCACAGAGCATGGCCGTATCGTTGAGCTGTTAAAGCCTGGTGATGTTCTTTTCGATGTCTTTGCTGGGATTGGACCTTTTGCTGTTCCAGCAGCAAGGAAAAAGTGCCACGTATTTGCAAATGATCTCAATCCTGAATCCTACAGCTGGCTCCTGCACAACTGCAAACTGAACAAAGTGGACAGCAAGGTAAAAGTGTTCAACATGGATGGCAGAGACTTCCTCCTGGGGCCAGTAAGAGAAGAACTAAGTAAAGAGCTCCCACTTCTGAATGAAGAACAGAAAACCTCTTTCCATATAGTCATGAATTTGCCAGCTTTGGCTATTGAATTTCTAGATGCCTTCAGGTATCTTCTGGATGGAGAGCCATGCAGCACTGCTGTCCTTCCCATGGTGCACTGCTACAGTTTCTCCAAACATGATGACCCTGCCAAAGATATTCAAGAACGAGCTGAAGCTTCGCTGGGAACCTCCTTGGATGGACGCTGTTCTACTCACCTGGTTAGAAATGTTGCACCAAACAAGGAGATGCTGTGCATTAGTTTCCAGGTTCCAGCAGAGGTGCTGTACAAGAGGCCCTTCCCCAGTGAAGGTAAGGAAGGTAAGGAACAAGGTTCCTATGTGGCAGTTGGATTTCAGGCTATGCCTTTTACTATCCCAGGCTGGTCCCACCTTGTCAGCCTTGTGGGCCCCTTCAGCTATGTGACAGCAGCACTGTACTCCACTGTGAATGTGGAGGTGGCAGCAGGGCTGAGCCCTGGCACGTGTGCAACAGCTGCCGGACTTCACGCACAATCAGAAACCACTCTGCTCCTCTGATCCCAGCATGAGCTTCCACAGAAAAATGGTGGACTGGATAGGATCATCCCACAGGCTGTAAACCGGACCCTTATGCCTTAGATCACATACTGGGGGAGGATGGGCTATCAACAGCAAGCACACATTTCTGCTAGCTTAATACTTAGGAACTGCAGCTTCGTTCTTCCCTAGGGTAGAATGGCATACCCCCAAGTGACAGGTCACGGTTCTGACCATCTCTGTTATGCCTGCTTGGACTCAGCTTGGGTCCGAGTCCAGACTTAAGAATCAGCAAAATCAAATTCTGTACAATTTAACTGAGAAACAGATATCTTTAGAGATCTTTAGTCTTGATTATAATTATTTGGTTTTGTTTTGTTTGCTTTTTAATACTTGGTAATTTGTTTCTTGAAGTACTTGTAGAAGCTGCTTGGTTTCAGCGATCCTGGGCTTTGCATTACACAAGAATGGGGGAGAGAGGGAGGCTTTCAGTTTGCAGTTACATGAAGTGGAAGAGAGGAGGTTAGATAAAGATTTAATGTCATGAAACTTATGCTGGTTTGGTTTTCTGTTTTATTTATTTTATAATTTGCTGGGTAGCACTGATATGTAGATCAACACAGGTGTTTTGAAAGTCCTTTTTGGCATGTAATAAAGACCCCATTATTGCTGTAACAGCTTGTATTTGTGACTGTTGATCCAGATTTGAACTCTCATCTCTTCCTGTTAAATTCCTAAAGTGTTGCATGGCTTGTGGGTTAGTTCAGTCTGTTTACTGTACACTAAAAAACTAACCTTTTTCAACCTTCTTCCAGCAAAACCAGCCTCTAAACGTCTGTGTACCAGCAGAGACTATTCTGAAGAGAAGGTATTGAGTTGAAGACCTAGAGTTTTGGTAACTACCCAAGCAGTCTGTGTAAGGTATGCTGAGGTTAACTCTGATTTTCCCCTTGAATTACTTGAAGCACACCTGTGTTATCCATCTCAGGTGCCAAGATGCAGAATGCATGGCACAGCTTAAGTAAGCCATGCTTACTGCCTTTACCTTAAGTTGTGGGATCAATAAGCAGACTGAAATCACACCAAAAAATAAAAATCTGGTTTTTGTAATCAACATGCTTAGGTACTTTCCTGCTCTCTGTTGTTTCAGGGACAGTGACACAGTTTCCTGCAGTGTCATTGGCAAAACCAGGTTTTTGTGTTTTGTTTGGTCTTGTATAACCCCTGCACTGGATTCTCTCTGACAAATGGTTCTGGTGTTCCAGAATACTGGATTACTTGTTTGCAGATGCACGAACAGCTCTCATGTAAGCAAGAAAACCTGTCAAAAACTTAACTCAGGATACAAAAAGGCCCAAACAGCCATTTATACATGTTCCTAGGCTTTTGAATAATTAATGCTTTTTAACACTGAGATTTAGATAGGGATCCGATGACTCTAACTTCTTGTTGTCCACCATTAGAGCCAGAGAGACTCTAATGCCTTTTGCACAGTTGCAGATTAAATACATACTTGGGTTGTAGCACTAGACTGAAACCCAGTACCTGGCTGAACAGTCTCCTTGTCCTGAAACTGTGGCCTCCTGTGGCCTTTGTGCCTCTGCTGTGCCCTAGCTCTCCCCTACTTCCCTGACTGCTCTTCTCTGCACTCCCTGGATGATCTTTGAGTGTCTGCCTGTACTCTGCAGGGATTCAAAACCCCTCTCCCTTTGATTTCCTTTTCTTACCCATCCAAACTATTGTTGGGCAATGTTAGCCACAAATAGTTTATTTGAAGAGAGAACTTGGATCACCCTCTTGGTTTCAGATATTTTCCTTCAGTCCAGGCCCAGAGCTCACGCCTAGCAACTCAGTCACCAGATGTGTCACCTTCTGGCTCTGCTGCTGTGGCTCCATCCCTGGGGCCTGCAGCCTGAAGTCTTGGCTCTCACCCAAAGAACCACCAAGGCCCATAGATTTGGTTTGCTCCTGGCTCTGTGTTACAGCCTTTCCCTTGGCTACACAGCCAGTGCTTCTGAGCAAGTCTTCACAGCTTGGTTACTGCTGGATTGCATTTATCAGACCTGGGGGAAAAACCATCATGACTCACTTGTGCTATTTGAAAGCTGCTGAACAGATTACTACCCTGGCCTGCCACTCAGGCCCAGCATTCCTCCACTGGCCATTAAAATGGTATCACAACAGCTTTAACCTGTTTATCCTTGCTGTCAATGACAGGCACAGCATATCTTCACCCTACAGTCACTGTTTCTCTAAGAGCAAGCACAGGACTCTTGAGCCTGTGATGCACTCCCTGCTGATGGTTATGTTTGCTGACACCACTGCATGCATTCCTACTGCTGACCTGGGGGCTTTCCAAGAAACATCTGAAAGCTGCTCTCCTTCTCCAGAGCCCTCCATAAACACTGCAGTAGCAAGAAGGCCCTCCACCGTTCTGGGATGATGCAGTCACCCTGACCTATGCTAACACATCTGGCTGTGCTGCTGGAGAGTGCAGGTCCCTTTTGTGCATTGCCTCACAGTCCAGATTTAGGGGTTCTCAGCCCTACTGCACTCCCAAGAAACCTGGCTTGGGTCACCACTTTGTGTTAAGCAAGTCAGCTACATAACTGATTTTCAGCATGTGACTAAAGTATCCAAGGGCAAGGAAGGATTTTAGTTCTTTCCAGTTCTGTTGGCTTAAGGATTAAATGCCATTATTTTAGCAGCACAGCTGTAGGCTGTAGTTTAGATGCAAGTCACAGAATGGTTTCAGTTTGGAAGGGACCTTTAAAGGTCATCAAGTCCAATCCTCTCACAATGAGCAAGGACATCTTCAACTAGATCAGGATGCTTGGAGCCCAAATCAGCCTGAATAGCAGAGATGTTCCAGCCCTCAGATCATTATTGTGGCCTCTGGATCTGCTCCAACAGCTCCATGTCTCTCCTGTGCTGAGGACTGAGGACTCCAGAGCTGGAGAAAGAGCCCAAGGAGAACCACAGCACTCATCACAGGACTAGACTACAACAAATGTACAAGTGGTCTCTCAGACATGCTGGATGGCTGAGTCCTACAACCCCAGGCACAGACATTCTGTCTTAGGCCATGGGCCCGTGGCAGGGAGCAGCACTATACAGGGTACCATCTTCTCTACATCTCTAACTTGTGCTGGATGTTACCTGTTGGCAGCTATTCTGGGCACAAACAACAGGATTTTGGAGAGGGCAATGGAAATCTTGGCACTTCCCTCCACTTCCCTTGATACAGGATGTACCAAGTCTGGAACAGAGCTTTTTTCTCTTTCTTACAACAGAGAACAAATACAATCATTAAGCATACTCCTCAGAGCAGTATTCAGCAGCTGTTAGTGGATGACCAATAAAACATGGCCCAGGTTTTACTCCAGAAGCACTCCCTGTCCTGAGCAGTTCCCAGCCTCCCATACACACTGACAGCAAAGACCAGTCTCACCACAGGAGGCCCAAATCTGCTGGACTTCTCTGCCTTTCACTACAAGGAGGGGGGCAGGAGTACATAAAAGCCTCAGACCACACAGAATCACAGAACCGCTTGGGGCTCCTTTGCCTTCTAGTTCCCTGTCCTATGGAACTGCTTGAAATTGCTTGAAGAAGCCAAAGTTGGCCCTGCTGAAGTCCAGCGGTTTGATCCTGTTTGGTATTCTGTTCCTACCACACAAGTTCCTGAACTCCACCACCTCATGGTTGCTGCAGCCAAGGCTGCGCTCAGCCTTCACTGCTTCAATCAGACCCTCCTTGTTAGTATGAGATCCAGCAGCACTCCTCTACTAGTTGGTTCATCCACCATTTGCATCAAGAAGTTATCATCACTGGCTCTCAAGGAATGTTCTGGACTGTGAATAGCTGGCTGAGAAGGCCTTCCAGCAAATATCTGGGTAGTTAAAATACCCCATGAGAACCAGGACCTGTAATTGTGAGGCTGCCTGTTGAAGGCCTCATCAACTTCCTCACCTTGATCAGGTGGCCTGTACTAGACATCCCCAACAGTATCACCCATGCTAGCCTGCCCCTTAATTCACACCCAGAAACTCTCAACTCACTCCTCATCTCCTCCTGGACAAAACAGTATATTCAAACTGCTCTCTCACATAAAGGGCAACTCCACCACCTCACCTTATTAACCTGTCTTTCCTATAAAGGACATAGCCATCCATGACTATGTTTGAGTCACATGAGCTGTCCCACCATGTCTCTGTAGTTGCCACCAGATCATAATCCCTTGACCACACACAGATTTCTAACTCCTCTTTTTTCCCCATGCTGTGTACTGGTGTTTCAGGGAGCAAGCTGAGCATGCTGAGTCCACCCTAGGGGGGCACAGGTCATTTGGTCTTCATTAATACCAGAACACTGCCCCACTGATGCAAACGCAGTGGCAGCCCCATCCTCCTCTGAATCAAGTTTAAAGCTCGATGAATGAGCCCTGCTGATTCTTGTCCTAGGCTGCCTTCTAGTAGGACCTCAGATCTATTTCTCAGAGGCACCTGGGAAGGCGAAGCAGGGAAGGAGGACACTACACTCACCTGTCACAGCCATGAACTTGGCCTCCTTTCGCCCCTTTCATTTGGGCTTCTGTCTTCCACCTGACTAGGGCAGGACACAGGGCCCCCTTGATCTCCGGTGGGTGCTCCCATTCCTGTTGCAGGGTGGAGCCTGGCTCCACCACTCTATTTCCCTCTCACACTCCCTTATAGTCCTCAGCCTTCCAGCCTCCTCTTTCAACTCAGACACGAGGCTGAGCAGCTCATTCCCCTGCTCATAGCGAGCATAGGTATCTCTGCAGTCCACCACTGCAAGTGAAAGGCTCTGGCACTCCCTGCAGCCAGGGTCCTGGACACCTATCTGTTTACATGGGACTGCTGTCTGGGTCACCACATTTCTTTCGCTAACAGCTTTTGCCCGGGTTGCAGCCATTGCTGTTCCTGCCTGTGTGCAAACTGTCACAGCATGCCCAGATGACTCACCCTGCCCCCTCCTGCTGTGATCCCTGTGTTCCTGAGGCGTTTAAAGAGCTGACAGAGGCTGTAGCTCAGCCCATGCCTCGCCCTCCTCTCTCAGAACAGCTGGCTTGGTGAGGGGGTTGCTCCTCATGTGCACATCTCTGCAGAACTGCTGTGGAGACGATTCAGTTCTGGAGGCTGATCTCCGTTATAAAAAGGCAAAAGTCATCCCAAAAGCCAGGCACTGGGATGTTCCTGCCAAGCAAAGCTTCTGAACACATGATGGAAAACATGCATATGGAGCTAACCAGAAAAAAAACAAAACAAAACAACCAAAAAACTATTTAGTGACCCAGCCTTGTATCAAGGCTTCTCAGATTGCTCCTAGAGGAACTCATCAGAAAGACTATTAGCTAAAAATCTGTTTTCCAGACAAAGGTAAGAACCAACTGATATCAGGAAGGATCCTGCATAAGAGTTGTGTCAGCATAGTTCCAGGGCCATCTCATCCAGCTGGCAGGAGGAAAAACCCACTTGTCTGAACTGGGGAAACTAGTTTTATGGGAAGAAAATGCAGGCTTGAATATTGACACTAAATGCTATAATCAAAATGGCATTTAAATGCTTGTGCAAATAAAACCCTGCAATAAGAGTAAAACCACAAACTTTAATAAAAAAGTCTGGCTTTATTTAAAAAAAAAAAATTTTACAAGTGTATTTCTTTAAACCTCAAACATACACAGCTGAGTTATTCACATCTTCCATTAGATGTGGCTTATTGCTTCAGCCTCCCTCAGCAAAGCGCCACATGACTAACGAGTTTCCCTCTCCACAAGAATGTATCTACCATTTTACAAAGCTCTCGTGCAGACGGGCTTTTCTTTTTTCCCCCTCAACACTTAAACACAGCTGGTTTTACACAGAAAAGTGACTGCAGCTTAGCCATTGTGCAGATGGCAGCAATTCCACCCAACCTTCTCTGGCTTCATTTGCTTCTTGTTACACTCGGTGTCCCTTGACCGCGGGCTGATGCTAACTGGGATGCCAGAAAAGACCACTGAAAGCATCCTGTAAGGCTCGGTGACAAGCAAGAGAAGAAGCATAGCCCCCAGCAAGATCCTGTGGAGAGGCGGCTCGAACGTGGTTGAGGTACCTGAAACAGACAAGCATTTCAGAGCAAAAGTTAATACCTGTGTAGTTCACAGCACAGGGAGGTCAAGGCTGCTTTCGGGAGAAAGCAGAGAGACCCCAGCTGCCTGCTGCTAGCCACCTATGAATGCGGCAGTAGCTACCGTTAAAAACACAATGATGCTGATGCACCTTCAGACAAGCTGCCCAACCAGCACACTGAGAAACTTTGGCTCTTTCCAACAGGCTGCACAGGGTTAAGGGCACTCACTGTTCTATTTTCTGTGCTCACTCTGGGGGCAGGGTTGCATTTTACCCACTTTGGTAGTTCCTTCTAAGATGATGACAACAATGACAATACAAGTTTTCCTCTGGTGCTCCCACAGGACTCGAAGGGTTTCAGCTCTGTCCAGTTAATGCTGGGTGCTCCCAAGAGCCCAATGTGCCAGCTGCTCTGATGAAAACAGGGCTGAACTTTCTGCTCTCAGACCTGACTGTATTTAGAGTAAGTCCACCAGCACCAGGGAATTAGATCTGTAAGAGGTTGTCATCAACATTTTGGCCAAAGAAGCCTCTAAACTTCACCATTAATTAAGCATCACCACCCATTTGCAGAGCCATCTGATTTTACCAAACTAGCCAAACTAATGAGTTAACAATGAAACACAGAATCATAGAATAGTAGGGGCTGGAAGGGACCTCCAGAGATCTAGTTCAACCCCTCTATTTAAGTTGAGTTAGAGCAGGCTGCCCAGAACCGTGTCCAGGCAGGTTTTTAATGTCTCCAGAGAAGGAGACTCCACAACCTCTCTGGGCAGCCTATTCCAGTGCTCCGTTAACCTCAAAGTTTTTCCTTATGTTCAGATGGGAAACATGCTACCTATGCTGGCACTGCCACCAGCTCTTGGCTCCACTCAGCTCCTTCTGAGGGCTCAAACCCAGTCTTGCATGCCAACAACTCCCACTAAAGGTGGCTGTTCGGGGGGGTGGTGGGTGGTGGGTGTGGGGGCACTGAATGGCTTCATTCACTACAGTAACTCTGTAGTTCTTCCATCCCATGTAAGACAGATACACAACCAGTTTCTCAGCTAGTTTTGCACCAAACCCCCATTGACTAGAAAGACAGACACACTGTGCACAATCAGCACAATGACCACCAGATCAAACACTATAAACGAGAATCCACAGTGGCCCACGTAAGCCACCGAGCTCCAGGTAGCTGTTTTGATTCATCGCTTGGTACATGTTGCTCCTGGGAAGGTTGAGTCATTCCACCTCTGGCTTGGCAATTCAAGCATAAACTTGCAAAATGCACACAGCCTTTTATAATGTTATGCCGAGAAACCTAAACCAGCTGCACGTTTGGCAGGAAAATACAGGACCACCAGTAAAATATCCCAAACAGTTGCATCTTTTAATTTATGACTGTACACTGTTTCCATAAAGAGTATATAAAACAGGTCAGATTTTATAGGTAAGACATATTAAACAGTCATATGCATTGATGCTATAAATACGGAGAAAAAGAGGTGACTTAGAAATGATTAATTACAGTTTTAAAACTCTGCTTCTTGCACCTAATAACCACAATGCACAGACACAAGCAACATGTCTGAGTGATTGATGGTGAGATGCTGGAGATGAGAGGTTGAATTTGTCTCCAGTGGCTGAGTTGAGGTGAGCTCTGCTGCTCTGTACCATCTTGTGATGGAGTCTGGTCCTCTATGGGCACCAGTTCCCATCAGCATAGGCATGGACATTAGGGCAGAAACGCTTCTAATAGAGTTTAGTCCAAAGGGACTCTACAAACAGAGCAGCCAAGCTACTCTCATCTCTTAAAGGGAGACCTCTTAAGGTCTCACAGAGCTCCTGTTTTGTGGAAAAATCCATTTAATTTTTGTTTGGGTTTGTTGTGGGGTTTTTTTGGGGGGGTTGGTTTTTTGGTGTTTTGGGTGGGTTTTTTAACATTCTTGTTACTTGTCCCTTAATATTTTAGGAGGAAAATTTCATCCTTCCCACAGGCCTTTTACAACTGCTGTGGGAAACAGGAGCTCCTTCCCCCAGCCAGGAATGATGAAGGGATACTGACAACAGCAAATAATTTCCTTCAAAAGGCTGGTGTGAAACTACCTCCACCCTCCAAACCAGCCTTATAAAAACCAATTCCTATCTCAGATTTCTCTTCTATCATCTCTATCTCATTGCACAAACTTAATTTTCCACTCATGCATGGAATAGTCCAGAGAAAACAGGATGACATTTTTATTAACGAAGGTTAGTTGTGTGTTTTTCATTACTTATCTTTTGTTTCTTATATATCGCTAAAGGAGAGAGGAAGATTCTGTTGTTTCCCCTTTTTTTAGGTCATCCAAAATTGGGGCACTAGTTTCATAAAAAGGCTGATTTACATCTATTCCAACATTTACAGTTAATTGGTACATGATCTCTGAAGCCACACAAAATCACTGCCAAAAATGCTCAGGTCAACTTCTACTACAGTAACCTGCATTAATTCTCCTTACCCCATGTGAAAGAAGCATGACACATTGCTGGCTGTCAAGTCAGGTCTTTATTTTCTTGTTAAGTATCTAAACTTACTGCTCTTGACCCATTTAATTACTGTGGCACACCAGGCAATTGCAAAGAATCTGCCACGCCGAAGCCACACAATGAGAAGAGAATGTTTCACTGACTTTTCCACACTGATCCCCATCTGTGCTGCCTGAATCTGGCTGTGCCCTTCACAGGAGAATCTCTCTGAACTGGATTCCTGGGGTTTCTGGCAGAGGTCAGCACATCTTTTCATGTACACCTCTACAACAGCAGCAGGAAGAAGCGCTTGCCAAGATCTATTGCCAAAAGTCAAGCTCCGTTAGGTCTTGGGACCTGGAGGTAATTGCTCTCACTAGTTAGCAAATTCCAGCACACTAGGTCTGTTTTTCATAGGTTTATTTTAAGTACCTGTAAATCTTATAAGCAGAAACCAGGAAAAAGAGGTTTGCTTTTTCTGGTGCAGAGGTTTTTTTTAATGTAACTTGTTTTTACTGAAGGCAGACTAAACTCTGAAGTTAAAAAAAAGAAAAAACCACACTATTATTTTTGAGCAGGGCTAAAGAGCTGTGTGTTCTCTGCCCCACAGTTTCACACTTCCCATCCCCTTATGCTTCGCTTCAGGCTTTGCCCAAACAAGCCCCTTTTCCTTAGCTCCAGCCAGTGGATGTTGATCTTCCCATTAATCTTTCATGTCAGCTAAAACACATAATATTTTGTTCCTCATGAGCCTTTGGGGGGATCATTCCTGTCCTTCAGATTCTCATCACCATGGTGGGGGAAGCCTCCTATTTTCAGGGAGAGGTGTAATTCACACTTGGTGCAGAGACTCAAATCTAGCATGGTCATTCCTGGGGACAGGTTTCCTTTATGTTTTCCCTTTTTCAAAGGCCATGCCTCCAACACTTCATCAGGGATGACTGGGACCACTGCAGAAGCACATGTGGCAGCAGGTGTGAAACCCTGTACCTTTTTACCCACTGTCCAGTGTCATGTGTTAAGATGAATGTTTGCTTCTATTACTCACACCACACTGCCATCACGCCAGCTTCAAAACACAAGTGCTGGCTGGAGCAAAGTATTATGGGGCTTGAAGTTCAGATTGCAACATGAGATGCTTCCTGTTCCTGTTGCTGCTTTTGGGTTCCAAGTTTTTTGGTGCTGGCTCTCCTCTGCTGAGATGGCAGTGGGGCAGGGAGGGATAGGGGAGTAGCTCCCTGGCTTGGGATTATAGTTCCCGTGCTTCTGCCTGCTGCTGCACTTTTTCTGCAAATAGGCTGAAGTGACTGTGCATTGGCATTATAATAATCTGATTTGCTCAGTAAACCTCTTACCTCAATTCTTTATCTCAACCTGGAGATTTTTTTTGTGTTACTTTTCCTTCACTTCTGTGCTGGGGGAGAGAAATGGGCTGACCTGTTTACTGTATGTTAACCTGTTACACCCAGGCAGCCTCAGCACCACTTGGCATGGCAGTTTCTGAGAACCAGAAGACTCAAGGCAGCTGTGCAATCACACAGCACTTACAGGATGGCCAGGGGCTCAGGCCTAGCCAGCATGGATTTAGGAGGGGCAGGTCCTGCCTGACCAACCTGATCTCCTTCTATGATCAGGTGACCCGCCTGGTGGACGTGGGGAGGCCTGTGGATGTGGTCTACCTGGACCTCAGCAAGGCCTTTGACACAGTCCCCCACAGCAAACTCCTGGCCAAGCTGGCAGCCCATGGCTTGGACAGGATCACACTGCGTTGGGTTAGGAACTGGCTGGAGGGCCGAGCCCAGAGAGTGATGGTGAATGGTGCCACATCCAGCTGGCGGCCTGTCACTAGTGGTGTGCCCCAAGGATCAGTGCTGGGCCCCATGCTTTTCAACATCTTTATTGATGATCTGGATGAGGGCATTGAGTCCATCATCAGTAAATTTGCAGATGACACCAAGCTGGGGGCAGGAGTTGATCTGCTGGAGGGCAGAGAGGCTTTGCAGAGGGACCTCGACAGGCTGGACAGATGGGCAGAGTCCAATGGCATGAGATTTAACACATCCAAGTGCCGGGTTCTGCACATTGGCCACAACAACCCCAGGCAGCGCTACAGGCTGGGGTCAGAGTGGCTGGAGAGCGGCCAGGCAGAGAGGGACCTGGGGGTGCTGGTTGATGGGAAGCTGAACATGAGCCAGCAGTGTGCCCAGGCAGCCAAGAGGGCCAACCGCATCCTGGCCTGCATTAGGAAGAGTATGGCCAGCAGGAGCAGGGAGGTCATTGTGCCCTTGTACTCTGCTTTGGTTAGGCCGCACCTTGAGTACTGTGTCCAGTTCTGGGCCCCTCAGTTTAAGAAGGACATTGAGACACTTGAACGTGTCCAGAGAAGGGCAACAAGGCTGGGGAGAGGCCTTGAGCACAAGCCCTATGAGGAGAGGCTGAGGGAGCTGGGGCTGTTTAGCCTGGAGAAGAGGAGGCTCAGGGGCGACCTCATTGCTCTCTACAACTACCTGAAAGGTGGTTGTAGCCAGGAAGGGGTTGGCCTCTTCTCCCTAGCAACCAGCACCAGAACAAGGGGACACAGTCTCAAGCTGCACCAGGGGAAGTTTAGGCTCGAGGTGAGGAGAAAGTTCTTCACTGAGAGAGTGATTCGTCATTGGAATGGGCTGCCCGGGGAGGTGGTTGAGTCTCCGTCCCTGGAGGCGTTCAAGAGGGGACTGGATGTGGCACTTGGTGCCATGGTCTAGTTGTGAGGTTGTGGTTACAGGTTGGACTCGGTCTTCAAGGTCTCTTCCAACCTTGGTAATTCTATTCTATTCTATTCTATTCTATTCTATTCTATTCTATTCTATTCTATTCTATTCTCATCAGAAGTGGAAAAGCAAAGGAAAAGCAAAGGAAAAGCGAGAAGGGAAGAGGAAGAGGAGATAAAAGAAAGAAAATAAAAGGAAAAAGAAAATGAAAAAAGGAAAAGAGGAAAAAGAAAAGACCAACAAACAAAAACTCCCACTTAAACATCCAACCAACAGAACCAAAACAACCCCCCAAACATCCAGCCAACAAAACAAAGAAAACCCCCAAAACATTCAACCAACAAAACCAAAAAAGCCCTGCAGTACTTCTCCCCACCCACCCAGCTGAGAGCTATAAGCGCTTGGGATTGCTTCACACAATCTTCCATGGTCTACCCAAGATAAAAATGCTCCCACGAGCGTTTTTGCATATGCATCACTGGCCATACATGTGGAGCACTGTCTGTTTGGCATACAGATTCTACTTTTCTGATCTATTAGGTGTTTTATGGGAGTGAAGAAAAGAAAAATTCACACATTGTTTGACAGGGAGTAAAAAAAAGAAAGAAAGCAAAAAAAAAAAAAAAAAAGGTAGTGTAATTCCATTCCACATAATAGATTTACTACTTATCTGCTTATCTGCAGTATCCAAGACAGAAAGTAATGGGACAGACATTAAAATTAGGCAATTTTCCAGATTCATCATTTAAATAATAAATAGTGGTTGCACAAAAGCAAGCAAAATACTCCAGTCTGGAAAACTTTATAAAGCATTAGTAAAGCAGTAGCATATGCTGCATTCCTGAACCTTTCTGGAGACAGCATTTTCATGTGATTTACCAAGTCTCCACGATGAGCTGTCGATGCATTACTCAGAGTATTCTTGCAGAGACTGGGTCTTATCAGATGAGAGAGACACAGAAGAATCTGGATTTTCTCTGGCTTGTTTTTCCTTAAGGAATGTGTGGCCTGGGTTACTCTATAGCCCCTGAGCAGGTAAAAAGATCTCCTCCAAGCAACTGTGGTTTTGTTTGAACCAGTTCTACCACGCAGTCACTCCATGGAGCCAAAGCAGCATTTGCTTATAAAAAGAGCTGAGTTCATTGCTGTTATTCATTAAACAGCCCTGGAAAATTAATTTTGGACTAGGTCTTCACTAAGTGTTATTCACATACTGTGTGGCGCTCACCCTCTCAGAGGCTGTGATGTCTAAGTTAGGACAGAAACACAATACACAGAAAGCTGGTAATCAAAGATGATGTCCAGAATAGCAATTCATCCCTCTGGGGTCTAGCTACAAGCCCGATTCCAGGTCTTCAAAAGTGAAAACCCTATTTGTATGTATTTTAACAGCCACTTTTTAGGCACTGTCATCACTTTTAGATGTTACCAAACAACTCAGCTATCATTTGTGTCAAAAGTTCCTGCTGAACACCAGCCAGCACAGCCTGCTCCAACACAGAGTACAACTTCAGCAGAACCATGAATTCAGCAAAGGCTCCTCATGGGCCCAACTCAATCCCTCCTTCAGGCCTTGCACCATGCCTACAATCATGCTTCCAGCCCTGATGGCAGTAAGGCTCCTACGTCAGCAGCTCTTCTCACCCATCCTCCAGGAATAGAATAGAATAGAATAGAATAGAATAGAATAGAATAGAATAGAATAGAATAGAATAGAATAGAATTACCAAGGTTGGAAGAGACCTTGAAGATCATCAAGTCCAACCTGTAACCACAACCTCACAACTAGACCATGGCACCAAGTGCCACATCCAGTCCCCTCCTGAACGCCTCCAGGGACGGAGACTCAACCACCTCCCCGGGCAGCCCATTCCAATGACGAATCACTCTCTCGGTGAAGAACTTTCTCCTCACCTCGAGCCTAAACTTCCCCTGGTGCAGCTTGAGACTGTGTCCCCTTGTTCTGGTGCTGGTTGCTAGGGAGAAGAGGCCAACCCCTTCCTGGCTACAACCACCCTTCAGGTAGTTGTAGAGAGCACTGAGGTCACCCCTGAGCCTCCTCTTCTCCAGGCTAAACAGCCCCAGCTCCCTCAGCCTCTCCTCATAGGTCTTGTGCTCAAGGCCTCTCACCAGCCTTGTTGCCCTTCTCTGGACACGTTCAAGTGTCTCAATGTCCTTCTTAAACTGAGGGGCCCAGAACTGGACACAGTACTCAAGGTGCGGCCTAACCAAAGCAGAGTACAGGGGCACAATGACCTCCCTGCTCCTGCTGGCAAGGACAGCAAGGGCTAAGAGGGAGAAATCTATTTAATAGCTGAAGAGCATAAGATTTTCCTGGAAATTAATAGGTCCATGGCTGCCTCAAGGAACCAAGATGTCATTTGGTCAATAAATTCAGTTTTAAGTACTTTAATTTGAATGTGACCAGTAAGTCAATAAAATGGACAACAAATTACCATGGTGTGGGGTTTGCTGCAAGCACCAGCAAAAGCTGAGGGGACGCTGGCTGTCAATGTGGCGATGGTTTGGGGTTTTTATAAAGCCTCTGTGTATACAATTGCAGCAATCAGTGTGAATGTCAGAAAACTGCTAAGCATGATGAAGTCTCAATATGACAGATCCCAAGGCAGACAGAAAAAAAGAATGTAGTTTTAACCTGATTATGTTACCTGTTAAGTCTTGCAGCAGGACAAGATCAAACCCAGCCCACAGTGCAGAAGTATAATGAGAAGTCAATGAAAACACCACAATACAGTGTTGGCTATGGAAGAATTCTGTTGAAGATGACAGGAGAGCCTACCATAAACATCACCTTTGAAACCCCTGCAACCCCACCTGCAGACACCATTTCCACCACTTCAGATTCAGCTTAGTAAGCCAGTCTATTTTGTTAGTAGCAATACTGTTTAGCTATGCTAGGTTTCTGAGGGCTTATTGAGCAGAAATGCTCACTAAGTTGTCAGATGAGCGCCAAAGGCACAAAGGCAGGAATATTACAGACATTGCCTTTTCTTTGCCACAAACTTGCTCAGCTTATTTCACATATCCAACCCCCAAATGAATGCCACAGAACTGTCACTTATTTGTCGTGATTCAGAGAGCTGTGCCCAGAGTTCCTCTCATTCAAACCAGTACACGATCAGGTGTAGAAGGTCACTGCATGCTTGTAAAGCCACCACCTAAGCCTCCAATGCAGAGGACACAGCAGCTGGTCTCTTACTTTGGAGCTGAAGGTGCCAGAATAGACTGCTGAATGCATGGTTGGTATTACCAGCAAACCCTCTGGTTCCACCTGAGTCTGCCTTTGACATTTTGACATTTCCTGGGACTTGCTTGAACTTCTTGGAAATAAACATACCTATACTTGGATGATGTTTGAGTACTTTCAGAGGGAAACTTCAACCAGCTTTCCAATAGAGACAAGTTAAAGTCTTCGTCTTGCAATAAATTATTCAAGCTCAGATGTCTACTGACCCTAATGAGCCTGCATTTATTATAAATAAGATTTAAGAAGAAACTTCTTAATTGGGAACTTCTTAACTAACAGCTTCTAAGGAAACTTCTTAATTAACAGCCACAAATCTGAATATAGGAAATTCTATCTAAACATGAGGAGCAGCTTCTTTACATTGAGGATGGCAGAGCACTGCCACAAGCTGCCCAGGCAGGTGGTGGAGTCTTCATCTCTGGAGTCATTCAAAACCCATCTGGATGCCAACCTGTGCAACCTGTTCTAGATAAATGTGCTCTGGCAGGGTGGCTGGACTAGATAATTTACAGAGATCCCTTCCAACCCCTAACATACTGTGATTGTGATGGCTCCAACCTAGACTTTCATTTCTGGTTTAGGTTTTCTAAGTGAAGAATTCTGCTCTACTAGAAGTAACTTTTCTCTGTAGAGAAGCCAAGAAAACCCCAACCCATCAAAGCGATAAATCTAGGACCTCTAGTGATTCTTTTTAGTCTCTTCCACCTGCTTTTTCTAAAGAGCTATTTGTTTCAAATGCTGTCAGAATGTCTCTGGGCAGGAGTGCACATTGACTGTGTGGGGTGAAACAAAGTTCTTTAAAACAAAACAGCCACAGCACACCTCAGCTAAGATGGAACAGCACTGCTACTGCACACTGAAGGAGGAAAACCAAAAAACCCTAGAAAAGTAGTATTAGTCATGAAACAGTTGTCTCTGATAAAGCTGCTTCTGACTCCAAAGTAGAAATCAGTGACAAGTTATTTCTCCCACTTTTCTCTTCCCCCTTTTAACAGAGGACTAACATTCCACATCCTGGCAGCACAAAGCCACATGTGCCCTGCTGCAACAGTATCCCAGCAGCACCTCAGTGCCCAGTGCTCCTGCTCCAAAAGAGGCAGCTTCGCTCCTTACCCCTTCGCTACTGCACTGCCCAATAAAAGAACCTCTGGAGTGTTTAACATAAAGATTAAGGCACTTTTATTTGATGTTTCACATAAACCATTTCCTCTTTTGATGATGAAGGACATACATATCTCTCATTACTTGCCTCTGAAATGTTATCAAAGTTTACTCGTGACATTGCTGAGTACAGTTGTGAACCCCGCAGTAGAAAAAGCTTTAAATTCAAAAGACACAAAAGACAAAGAAGCCATCCTTGGTGGGGAGAGAGAACAGAATCAAATTTTCCCATGCTACTTTCCCTGCAAGCTTCCTCTTTTTATAATGAAATCCAGACTGCAAAGAGCAAACATTTCCACTGGAAAGCTATATATTGAGGGATGAAATCACAGAATCATAGAATGCTTTGGGTTGGAAGGGACCTTTAAAGGACATCTAGTCCAATCTCCCTGCAGTCAGCAGGGACATCTTCAACTAGATCAGGTTGCTCAGAGCCTTGTCCAGCCTAACCTTGAATATTTCCAGGAAAGGGGCATTTACCACCTTTCTGGGCAACCTGGGCATCTGTTTCCCTACCCTCACTGTAAAAATTTCTCCCTTATACCTAGTCTGAATTTTTCATCTTTAAGTTTAAAAACATCATCCCATTTTCCTGTCACAACAGGCCCTGCTACAAAGATTGTCCCCATCTTTCTCATAGGCCCCCTTCAGGTACTTGGCTGCTGTAAGGTCTCCCTGGAGCCTTCTCTTCATGCTGAACAGCCCCAACATTCTCAGCCTGTCCTCACAGCAGATGTGCTCTATCCCTCTGATCATTTTTGCAGCCCTTCTCTGGACCTGCTCCAACATGTCCATGTCTTTCTTGTGCTGAGGACTCCAGAGCTGGATACAGTACTGAGAGAGACTCTCACCACAGCAGAGGGGGAGAATCATCTCCCTAAACCTACTGGCCATGCTGCTTTGATGCAGCCCAAGATATGGTTGGTTTTCTGGGCTGTGAGCACACACTGCCAGTTCATGTCCAGTTTTTCATCCACTGGTAATCACAAGTCGTTCTCTGTAGGACTGCTCTTCACCCCTTCATCTTCAGCCTGTACCAGGGCCTGTCCAACACAGCAGCAGGACCTTGCACTTGGCCTTGTTGACCTCATGAGTTTCACATGGGTCCACTTTTAGAGTGAGATTGCCCAGGTACCCCTGAATATCATCCCACTGCTCAGGTGTGTCAGCCTCAGTTGTCTGCAAATGTGTCATTGATGAATGTATTAAACAGTACTGGAGGAGGACAATTTTCTTGTGACAGCTACCTCAAAATGTATCTTCAGTTCTCCTAAGTGAATGTGTGAAACAACCCCAACTCTTCCACTGGTAGAAAAAGTTTAAAGGACAAAAAGTTTTAGAGAGCACCTGGATCTACAGCATTTTACTAGCACTGCAATTCTACTGCTGCTCTAGTTTTAAAAGAGATGTGAGACCAGAATCAGGTACCCACAGTAACTTAACACAGAGAGAAATGTTTGCCTTTGGAGTAACTGAGAAGTCAATGCTATTGCCTGAAGGTAAGAAGAAAAAGCACAGAGAAACAAACATCAAAGAGCAAGAAAAGAATGCCTTCTGCCTCAAAGACACTTTCTGATATAATTTTAAAAGAAGTGGATGTTTTAAAATGTAAAAACAGGAAATGACTGATGAAAAAGGTTTTATAGAATGAAGGAAGCTTTGTATTACAGTGCTGCAATACCACTTGCAGGCTGTGCATGCAGGTTCTGCCATTAGACAGCTCCAGTCCCACTGCAGGGTTCTACCCAAGAAGGCACCAGCCTTGATATAATTACTTCATGCAGAGAAAGACTATCGACTCAAAAGCTATCTATTTACAGCTCTGTAGACTACAGACGTAAAGACCACAGACTTAAAGCACTCTGAAACAGGACAGAAACACTTTAAATGCTGCAAGCTGGCCCATACATATCTTCAAAGAAACTGCAAATCCAATTATACCCGTAGACAGTATGTTAAAAATGTTAATGAGTTAAATAAACCTCTTTTGTTTTTGTTCACTGAGGAATTATGTGAACTAGAGACTGACATTCAACAAGAATTCAGGTGTGTAATCCAGTGCATGCCTGACAAACACACCTTGGTCCTCATGCAAGCTCAGAATTCACAATGGGTGCCTGCATGTTTAAGTTGATCATAATCAAATGTCACATTTAATCAGGTTCTCTGAACATCTGAGTAGCAACATCACTTCACATGAGGTGTAACAATTTCAGCCTTAGAAAAGGTGAATGCCAGTGCAATGGAGCAGTCACTCCTGTCTTTGCTGCAGCTTCAGTGATCTGACCTGATGCAAGTAATCTTGAATGCACCTTCAAAAGGTAAAGCAATGACATAGGTCATATTGTTTTACTGGGTTTTGGTTTGTGTTTGTTTGGTTTTTGTTAGAAAGCAAAAAGAAAATCCATAGCTGCTCAACAATGCCAACAGTCACAATTCCCAACAGTCACAATTCAGAGAAAGGAGGCATATTCCCAGCTTGTCTAGGTCAATATGGTTTATAAACTTCAATGCTGTTACAGGGCAGATGCAAGGCAAGGATTATCTGAAAATTCTCCTCATTTTATTATGTGACTGCCCATTTTAAAATAAAAATGGGAAATGGAAAGCAGAACCTGCAAACATTATTCCACTGCAAGCAAAGGAAAACTAAAGACTACACAATTTCTTTTCATTCGCAAGTTTCAACTCCATAGAATATAGTTTACACAAGTTCTGTGCTGCCTTTTCTTTCTTCATGTTGTTGTTGGGACTCCCTCATTTTCCACTTTCCTCCCAGTAATATATTTAATCATGCTAATGGCTCTGTATATGTCAGTCAAGAGCCATAAGTGACTATGCTGTGCAGTTTGTTGCTTGCTGCTCCCTGCACACCTCATCACCACACATTCCTGTCAGCCTTCCACACACCATCTCTAAAACATGTGAGACCACTACCATTTGGATGAATCGCTTTTCTTCCTTCAAATTGAAAGAATTGCTGCTTAAACTCTTTCCCAAATAGCTGTTTGAAGTCATTGTCCCTGCAAACTTAGCTAGTAATGAAAGGTTAATGTTTATTTCTAGAAACCTTGCTCACAGGAAGCTTTCCTTCAGCACAAGTGACTTCCGTAACCCGCGCCACGGCGTGCAGAGGAGTTGAGAGTGCTCTTGGATGAGCGGGGGCACCTGGTCCCCCATTTATCATCTTCCTGAGGTCACCCGCCAGCTGCCTGTCCTCTCAACACCCAGCCTCACTACCGCGGCAAAGACATTCTCCCTCGCTCAGGTTTCCAGGTCTGAACTTCCAGATACAGTAAATCAATCAGCCATCACAGAATCTGCTCAAACAACTGCAAGTAAGCAGTTTAACGCCCTTGAGCAGCCTCGCTGCGTAACAAGGACACTGCAGTCCTAGCTGGAATCCAGCAAAACACTTGCTCTGCATGACTAGTATAGATTACACTTCAGAGGACTGCAGAACTGCAGCTACATTTAGTCTATGACTAAATCAGGCTCCACTTGTCCTTGACCCTGAGAAGAATGTCATTGAGCACCAGGGCCTTTTCTCAGCTACAATCTCATATGCTTTTTCTTCTCAATGGCTAAAAAGACCATTAAGCCATCATCTCTCTAATTGCAAAGTAGCTCTCTCTCTCTTTAACATGTTGTGGAAAGCTTTTGACATGCCTTGATCTTTAAATTCTTCATCTTTCCTCCTGCCTTCCAACTCCACTCTTCCTCCTGCACGCCACATTTAGGACAAAGGTCAGCAGAATAACACGGACATGTTTAAACTATTCTTATTACTGTGAGAAAGGTAAGCATTGTTTTGTAACTTACTACCTGTTTTCATAGGATTTTCTCTTTTTTGTTGTTTTTCTTTTTTTTTTTTAAAAGCATAGGCCAAAGTTCAGTATTAAAAACATCAGTCTCTCTCCTCACAGCTAAGGGAACGGCCCCCCAGGTTCAACTCCGGGAATATAGCACCTTTTCTGCAGACAAAGAGAAAAGGCAACTTTTATTCTGAAAATACAGTTCTTTTGGACACACAAATTCTTCTTTTAGGATAAAAACTCCCTACTGTTCTTGACTCTCTTTTTCTCTGACTTCCGCACACCCCACCGTGTACCATAAATCCCCCAGTGCACAGCAAGCAATCCATATTGATGAACTGGAGCTTTGAGCAAGCTACATGAAAGAGATTCCTCCTGGACCAGCTTCCATGTAAATTATGCAGCTGTGAAGCAAATGGAGCCCTTTCTGAACAGAGCACTCAGACAGGAACACCTACAGAAAGAGTATGGAGATCCATGGAGACTGTATTCCCCTTTTTTCAGTACATTTTGCTGGATGCACAGTTCTGTGGGCAACAGATCACAAGGATGGTCATGGTTGTACCATAACTGCAAAGTACGGAAAAGCCTACTATAAGCACAGAAGGATACTTTTACCCCAGGATTGCATTTTAGTCTCAGCAGGGGAGAACAGAGTCCCTGGGTGACTAAGGTGTCTGGCATGGTCACAGCCAGGCTGCAGCCTTACTGAGCGCTACAGCCTCCTTCGCCTCTACGCCCTCACCCAGTTTGCCTGCTCCATTTACCTGCTCTGTTGCACAGCTCTGAATTGCCACTGCAGGGCACTGATCTTCCTGAGAATCATAAGGTTGGACCTAAGGACAAAGAAACATCACCTCCTCTCCCCCACCAGCATGAAGAACTGAGAGCAGGAAAGTAACACCACAAATGCACTTATCACAGCCACAAACTCTACTCCCAAATCACTTCTGATAGAAATCGCATCATCTGAGCAACCAAAAAGCTGTATATAACCACAGCTTTAAATATGCTGCCTGCCCAGGTCAGCCAGTCTGTTCTGTTCTCAGTGTGGCACAGTACCTTCTACTCTCACAAAGTCACAACAAATTCCTGTCCTATGGCAATTTCAGTTTAATATGACTCAGAAACAAAATAGTACAGGATGCATAAGAATGTCTAGAGGGTTTTTAACCTCTGATACTGAGCAGATAAGTAAGCTGCCAAACCTAATAATTATCTCGAATAACTGTGAGCAGAGAACTCTCAGCTCATAGTTATTCATTTGAGATAAGAAGAAGCTTAAGTTATTTTCTTTCGGCAGCATTTGGAAAGCACAGTTGTGGAAAACAAAAAGATTGCAATTTGAATGACACTATTTAAAGAAGATGAGGCTGTTGGGGTCAAAAGAAGGTGGTGTCACAGCTGAATAATGCTCTGACACATTAAAACCTCCACTTTTTCAGATTCTGGTTGCTGCTGATCAGCTCAGGATTTCAGTCTGATGTTGAGGATCAAGTTTACAGCTCTCAACCACGCTGGCATTTGCTCCTCAGGAAGGCCTAGAAGAGGTGGAAGGGAGAGAAAAGAGGAAGACAAGACCTAAAAGTGAGGGCTTCTTCTCAAAACCACAGCTGGGCTAAGAATTAGAAGCATCTGCCCAAGTCATGTGCAGCCTTTTGTCTGGGCTGTCAACCACCAACCTGCCAAGGAATCATTTAGCCCTGCTCTGCGCTGAAGAGAAAAGACAGCTCACAGAGGTGGAGGGAAGGACAGGAAAGAGTTGCTCTGTTCTCTTGAGAATAGTGTTACAGGGGACTAAACTGAAAAAAGCTCCACTCCTTCAGTCCTAGGAAATTTTCTCCTGTCTGTCAAACATGTGGACATGACACTTTAGGACATGGTTTAATGGCAATGGTGGTGTTGGGCTGATGGTTGGACTCGATCTCAGAAGTCTTTCCCAACCAAAACAATTCTATGATTCTATGATATGGTTGGAGCTATTACTATTTGGTTTAAATACAGAGTATCATTTTAAGCCTATTTTCCCCTTTTAACAATTTGACATTTCTATTGTGAAATCTGGGTGTAATTCTCTGGATTTTATTGTCCTTCTCTATTGTGCCCTGATGGAATATCTAGAGGGGGAAAAACAGTAATGATAAAAGATTTTCATTTTACTTTTCTAAAAGGACAATTAATTAAGTGTCCAAATGTACTAATCCTTATTTTATATAACATCTGTTGAACTATTTTTTATTCTCTGCTGCTTTCAGTCTAATACAATTTCCTGAACCAGCAGGAGCACAGGTATCAAGGTAGAAGTGTGTTGAGTTAGGGAGAATCCTTTAGCTTCACCTGGGGAAGAAAACTGCTAACAGAGTTGTCATAGAGGAGTGACTTTCACAATTACTGAAGTTCTCCATGGATTATTTATGTAACAACTTGACCCATTTCACAAGCTGCATCCTCAATAAATGCATCCAAAGAAGTTGTGCATACTTATTGATTCTGAAACCTGCTGGTGCAGAAACTGCATTTTTAAGCGTTCACAGAGTGTGCCTAGCAATTGAGGGGGATTATTAATAAATAATGACATTTAATAAATTATCTTGCTATAGCCTGCTGAGAAGAGAACTCACATTAACACTAGGTGGCAGAAGGCTCTGTCACATCGAGGACACCTGCAAACAGACACACTCCTAGATCTAGACTGCAGCTTGACTGCTGATTTTACAAAAGTTAATTGCAAAAGAGCTGAAAGGAAAAAAAAAAAAAGGAAAAAAGCTATAAAATATGATTTTTCCATCCACTCTTTCAGTTCTAATTCTGGCTCCAATACCTTTAATACTGTTTAAAAGATCCTTGGCTATCCCTGAACCAAAACGTACCTTCTAAATTCGAACCTTACATGACCTCTTACTCAAGTCAGGTGAAACTCTGTATGTGATAGGTGATTCTATCAACCCTTCATTTAAATATAAGAGGAGTTCACAGTTTAAATAAACAAATGGCCACTAGGGCCAGTATGCAATAAAAACATACACTCCTAGTTACCTTGGAAGATACTTAAGCTAAGAGTGCTGTAGCAAGCACACTTCTGCAGCTGAAAGAAAGCAAACATCTTATAAGCAAAGTCACTCAAAACTGCTCAAGACTCACTGTGGAAGAAGGCTCCCAGAAATGGCAGGTGCTCCTTCATGGAGATGCATTTTTCAGGAGACACTTTTGTAATTACATGTAAAATTCCATGGTGTAAACTATTTTTTTCTAAGTTTGTGTATTTTACCCTTTTAGAAGTGTTTATGCTTGATTTTCCTTTATTCTGGCCACTCTCTCTTTAACTGCTCTAATTTTCTCTCTCATCTAGTCAAAATCCTACATACAAAAAGAAACAAACATTTGAATTTCCAGTAAAAAAGACAAATGAAAAAATATCAGCAACTGTAACTCAGACTGTATATGGAGGAGAATTTGCTGTGGTAACAACCTAGATAGAAAAGAAAGGAAACAGCAATGACAGATATAAGGAGGAAGCCATAAACTCAGAGAGGAAAAACAGAAGACAAGCACCGTCTGGACAATCAGCCCCCAAAACAGCATGGCTGGGAGAACAACAGACCATTTCCTTAGTCATAGAAGTTAGCAAAGATTTCATCTAGATCACTGTGGCTTCACTGCTTTTACACTTGCCAGCCAGTAACGTCCCAGATTTACAGCGTTTGAGGGTTGAGTTCTACAAGTGTAGCCAAAGAGCTTAGTAGCCTTGTGGTGGGTTATTTTGCACCTCTAAACATGGAGGCTCTTTGTGTTTAAATATAGTATATTTTATCATTCGCAGTTGTCAGCAGTGGAAATTGTCATCTAAGCAGTAAAAGATGCTGTTGAAGAAACAGAAGGGCTGGTTAGAAAGTAAAAATTATTTTGGCAATGACGATTCATGTCACTGCCTATTTTGAGGGCAACAGATCAAGCCACCCATTGCAAATTGCTGCCTGAGAGGCAGAAAAATCAATAGTAGGTAGGAAAGTCTATTTGCCAAGGCTACAGCCCCTGCCAGCAGATTATTAATGCAGCTGTCTGCATTTTTTAATGTTTCCTAAGAAGCAACTATGTTAACTGAAAAGGTGCAACGTGTCACCAGCCTTTTTCTTCTCTCCTCTTCATTTTCTCTTTATATTAAAATTTTGGCTACCAAAGAAAGCAATCATGTTTCACCTCATCTTTTCCCAGCTTTTCTGAAGTTCAGTTCCTGCTCTATGGCAATATATACAGTCTAAGTACTACCCTTGACAAGCTGTTTGACAACCCTAAGTTGCACATCTATTTTACTCCCAGAGCTTTGGAGTTGATAGGGCTTAGATGGGAAATGGAGGCCAATTAAAATAAACACAGAGAGTATCAATGAATTCTTCAGAAACATAAAAGACAAGCAAAATGAAACACTACTGGCTTTTGCCCATGATCAGAATTCAGCCCATCTCTCAGGCTGAACGCTCTGGCTGAGGTCCAGAGAGATACTTAAGCACATGTCTTATTTTAAGCATGTGAGTAGTCTCATTGATTTTTCACCCGTGCCAGTAAGAATATTCAATGCGCTTAAAGTTAAGCACATTGTTAAGTGCCTTCCTGGATCCTGGCCAGCCTATTTAGCCCTTGGAAGAGTTAGTCTACAGAATAATCACCACTTTTTTTTTAACTTCTCAAGACTTTCTTTCAGATAAAGTTTTATGCTGCATGGCAATATTTCATTCATTGAGTATCATATGAGCATTGACTGGTTTACAGCAGCCTTCAGGGAACAAGTATTCTTCCCATTCCCACATCTTCTGAAGTAGTAACTGGAAGAATTATCAAGACACATAAGCAAATAAACAGATAACGAAAATTAGTTTTGCAAGGGAAGCCAGGAGTCTTACTGATCTGGAAAGCAAAGCTAGTGCCATAGTGAAAAGCTGACAGACATGTCCATTTTCAGTGAAAACTAGTAAAGTAATTTGCCAAGATCCTATTCCCATGCCAAGTCCTTTATAGCAGCTTTTAAAAAAACAAGCTAATTATTGACTGAAATGAAGTATCACAATAAGTATGCAGTCAATTTGAACATAATATCTTCCTTTTCCATCAAGTTGAACACAAAATTTAAGGAAAGAGCATTTAGTGCATCCTCAACGTGATCTCACCACCACAGAGCAGTGTGCAGAGATCAAAGGCACAAAAAACACTACCTTTTTGCTACAAAGAAGGCAATGCCATTTGCTTTGCTGCAGCCAACTGGATTAATTATCTAGCTGGCACTATGCAATTTCAGTGTTGTACCCTGGGTAAGTACTACAGAAGGACACTTTAAATATGGAAACTGTACTGGGTCAGACTGATGCTTCCTTCAGCCTGGCCATTCCTCTGCAGGAGCAGAAAAAGGAAGCATATGGAAGCCTGACTATACCAGTGAGACCAGCAGGACAATACAACAATACACTCCTATTTTACAAGCTGATGTCACTTTTCATTTTAGTGCTAGTTTCTTCCTGAAATATTTAAATTCAGTATCAAATGCATTTGACAGGGCAATATACGAACAGAAGAGAACTTAAATCTAGAGCATCTCTTTGAAACCTCAGTTGACTCACAGCTATATTACTCACCATGCTTTATACCAATACAACTTCACTGATTTCATGTTACATCCAACAGCAACTCAATCCTCAGCATCTAAGACTCCACTTTAGAAACGGATGGACTACACAGACACCTCTGCAAAAAGTTACTAAGAAGATAAAGGCAGCCTGCTGACAAACAGACACTTTCTGGTGGATTCTAGTTTAGAAGTCCTCAATTTGAAAGAAATTATCTCTCTTTTTTACATACCTAAAGTTATTTTGCATATCTGGATAGGGAAATTGATTGAATTTTCCCACCTTGTTGTGCAGAGTCAGACCAGACAAACACAAAGCCCATAAGCATTTGGGCTGGAAGGCACATCCAGAGACCATTCAGTCCAGCCCTCTGCTCAAAGTAGAGTCAGCTCAAGCAGGTTGCTCAGGGCCATATTCAGTCCAGTTTTTAATATCTCCAAGGGGGAAGAGTTGTCAAACTTTCTGGACAACTGGTTCCAATGTTTGACTGCCCTCACAGTAAACAGATCCCTTGCTCTCACCTCATTTCACACAAAAGGTATCCCAAGCCCATACTCACTCCAATGCATTCATGTCTCTTGCACTGGGAAGTCTAGGACTGGACCCAGCACTCCAGATTTCTCTCTAAGCAGTGTTGAGCAGAACGATCACCTCCTTTGACCTGCTGGTAACGCTCTGCCTAATGCAGCCCAGGAGGCTGTTGGCCTTCTTTCCCACAAGGACACATCGCTGCCTCATGGTGAACTTGGTGTGCTCCAAGTCCTTCTGTGCAAAGCTGCTTTCCAGCTGCTTGGTCCTCAGTCTGTACTAGTGCACAAGGTTATTTCTCCCCAGGTGCAGGACTTTGCAGTTCTCTTTGCTGAACTTCACGAGATTGCTGCCAGGCCATTTCTCCAGCCTGTCGAGGTCCATTTGAAGGGCAACACAACCATCTGGTATGTAAGCTGCTCCTCAGAACCTTGTATCACCTGCAAACTTGCTGAGGGTGCACACTTTCTCACCAGCCAGGCAGCAATGAAGAGGCACATAATAGGTAGGTTGAAGTCACGTAATTGTGTTGGCTTAACCAGATCCCTTTTTTTAATTAAGATGGTTACATTAACATGTATTTTAGCATGTGCAAGACTCACGTCTGTGTCTGAAGAGTATCTGCTAGCTTAGTTCATTCTTAAAACTGAATTTCCTTTATTAAAAGTCCAAAAATCATTTATGACTTCAGAGGGAAAGACAGACTGTTCTTTTTGGAATCATTTTAGTATGTAACTAACCCAAATGGTGGTCTTTATTAAATCACTTCTGTGGACAAAACTACACCATCACTTGAAGAAACAAGAGCAACAAGCAAGCTGTATTCCAGAACCGGGATTACAGCCAGATGGAAAAACATGGAATGCGTATGGCATAATTATAAGGTCACAGTATTTGCTGCCAGAATTGCAAAAATTATTCTTAAAATTATACCCTAAGTAGAATGTTGTTTAGCTAAACTGCAAGTGCATTCCAAGGAACATGAGCAAACAAACTTACCACGGTTCCAAATCAAAATTACGCATACTTAAGAGTTTATTTTAATAAAAGTATAGTTAGTGGCCGAATAAAGTTTCTCCCCCCAAAAATAAATCAAAGATAATGAATGCCTGATGCTTAAAAAGCTGTCACATGAAATCTCATTATCAACTCATGTAAACTAACCTCAAATTTAACCAAATGCAACTGTGATCACTATTGAGTCAATCTGAAAATATCTGGGGTTTGAGGCAACAAAACCAGATGCAAGGATGAGTAAAACGTTGGACTCCACCAGCAGAACAGGGTTCTTTGCCACTGAAAGGTCTGGAACAATTATACTGAAGGGAGAAGCCATAAGAATGAAAAGTTTTGATAGCACTGCCACATTTAGCAAGAGAGACAACTGTAGGAGAAACAGAAGGGAGTTAATTTACAACTGTTGCATGTTACTTATTTTTTTTCTTTTTAAAGATGGCATTCTCCACTCTCAGGCAGTTTTGGGCATGGACTGTTCCTCCACACGGCTCTAAATCGCTGTACAGTGTCTAGTATGATGGGCTTGCATTATACATTCCTAGGCACTTCTGTAAAGCAAAAAAAGGCAATAAATAACAAGAAACCCTGCCTCATAAAATACAAACACTGCCAGATTTACTGACATAGTCTTGAGAAAGTCCTAAAAGTTACTCAACTCTAATATATAGAGTTGTGCTACTACAAAAAAAAAAAAAAAAAAAAAAAAACCACAACAACAAAAAAAAAAAAAAAAAATCAAAACAAACAAACCCACACAAAACCAAAACCAAACCACCACCACAAAACCAAACAAAAAAAACACCAAAAAAAGCCATTAGAAAGAGATTCTACCTTCACTGTGAACAAAACCCCTGAAGACAGGGCTGTGGTTTCTTTTGGTCTTTTTCACTCCCCATAACACTGATCACTTTGGAGCCTTAATTAACAGCAACCATCCTCAGCCCTGATAAAGGGCTCAGTCGTTGAGAAAGAAACCCATACAGTGGACAGAAAGCTATCATTTGCCAGCCAAGCAGGTCTTCCAAGCCTGTAAAATGTAACTCCCACAATAGTTTTATCTTTGTTTTGCTGTAACATGTCACGCACTAGAGAGAAGGGAATGTGGCAAGCTTGCCCACTCTCACTACAGATGAACTCTAAGGTAAGGATGTGGACCTTTTAACGGCAGTACAGATATCTATTGGACACTTGTGCATACAAATGTGTGCACACACAAACAAGTGTGTGCATGCACTGCCCACCACTGTGCTCTGTCATGTATCAAAATCTCAGGTGGTGATGGAGAATGAAAAGTTGCCTACATCAATTCCTTTTTATTACTTATATTTAGCATTTATTTACAATTACAGTTATCATGGGTAGAAGTGGAAAACCCCATGAACTAATCAGAAAGGGGAAAAGAAACAACACAAACAAACAAACAAAAACTGAGCAGAGGGAGGAAAAGGAATCAGAGTGGAGAAAATGGAGTTTTATTCCACAAAACAATAACCCCTATCATTACAGCCTTGCTGGCTCCTTCTCCAGTGGCAGGAAATTTCTGTAAAAGAATCATGTGGTGCTGGAACACAAAACTGCAGAGCTTCATATATGAGACAAGTGAGAGTCCTGACCAGGGATTAACAGATGAAGTACAAAGCCCAGTCCTCTCCTCTGCCTCCCAAACACTAAAAATTTAGAATGTGACAGAAACCTGTTGATTTTGACAGGGTTTAAATTATATCAATATGAAGCTAAAGAAGCAGAAAACAGATAAAACTGGCAGAAAAATAAAGTGTCCAGGACTTCCCTGCTTTATTGAGTCTCCTGAATATTTTTATCTTCACAGAAACAGGTAGAAAATCCTAGAAGGCCACAGAAAGGAAATGGATTTATGAGGTTTGAGAATCAAAAACGAAGATGCAATTGAGCTACTTGATTTTATTATTTTTATCCCTAAAAGCTTAAATAATGAATATAGTAAAAATAAAAATAAAGCACAGAAAGCACCTACTATAAAAGCCCTGTGTCAGTGTTGTTCTTTAGGCACGTTTCCCTCCCCACCTCTGAAAAGTTGCCTGGCATTTGACATAATTGGGAGGAAGAATTTTCTCCCGGCAAAGTCAGTTAACTTCACTGTATCGTTATCATGTCAGAAGCAAATCTGCTGTGTTCTTCATGTCTGACACAAGCTTCTACACCTACATGACAGATCAAACTCATTTAAAAGATATTACTCAGGCTTTAAAGGGAAGTTTCATGGCTACATCAAGTCAAAAAGCTATGAGACAAAAGATGAGTGATTATTCCATTAGTATGGGATGCACGCCCCTAGATTATTAAAATACAGTGTGTCTTTGTACTGAAATTTATGTTCTTTCAGGCAATTTGCTATTTCATTATGAAGCACTGTTGTCTTCAATCATCATAAACATCTGTAGAAAATTAAAGAAGGTAATTTTCCTGCTTTTTGCCCTTGCACTGCATAATTTCTCATATGATTAAGTTAAAAAAATGGCTATAACAAGAAATTAAAGAAACTGTGCAGGTCACTGTTTTAACATACAGCCATAACCAGGTATAAGCATGTTTGTGCACTGAATGTTATTACCAAGCTTCTTTACTTTTTAAAGGGCTACATAAAATCTTAGTGCTTTATGCAGCACCATACAATGTGACATCATCAGGTTACATGTCATGCCACTCTTTGGCATCATTAAACCAAGTGCCAAATCTCATCACATTTTATGGCCACCACAACTCAAGTCCAAACTTATTTCCCATTGATCCCAACTCAGTGTTTGTTGTACACCAATGTATAAACCTAATTAAAGGCAGTATAAGATAATGCAAACGTGCTTAATGCAGTTCTTCAGTTAAAACACAAATGAATACGCAGCAGCATGTGGGGTAATACAGGTGCTGAAAAAAACAAAAACAAAAACCACAGTAACTTCTCTTCTGAAATGCATTTCCTCATCATCAACCATTAAAAGCAACTGGACTAGTATTCCAGCTCTTCCAGATGGCAGCCACAAACTGGGAGCACTCACTGGATGCATAACTGAGAAACACAAGGGTCTCTGTGGACCTATACTTCTCAGTTTACATCCCTGAGCAGCATGGAAGACCACATCGCAAAAGAAAACCAGCCACTTCTGGTTGGGCATGGACCTATTCTGAAGTCAAAAGCTGTATTTTACTCACCAAAGGCACTATGACATTCTGGTAAGGGCTGAATCAAATTTCTTTACTAACAAAGCAAACTAACAGTTTCTATTGAGTTGGTCAAGTGCAGTGCATCACGTCTGACAGGCTGCTGATTGAAGGGAAGAGAGCAAAGGATCATATTGATCTCCCATCAGCAGGGCAAGCACTCTAGTAAGCCTGAAGTAGCTACATAGAAGTACTGTATTATCTGCCACACAAGAGCTATGCAGCTTTTCAAAGACTTCAATAATATTTTGGCACACTATGGGCTAATGTGATGCCCTTTGCTTGACTGAGAACTACTCGTACTACAAAGGTTCTATCAATTGGAGCCACAGAAGAGCAAAAACCGTAGCAGAAGCAGGGCTGGCTCTTCCCAGACCACCTCTGTGCTATTCCAGCACATATTGGAGCACACCCAAATCCAACCTGTGCTAGAAGCTGTCTCAAATGTGAGCCAAACACACACTTTACCATGAGTGTAGCTTTACACAATTCCCTATAACTCTTTACGGAGGTTAAAGTTGTATCGACGCAAATCCTCACTTTTTGTACAAAAAGTACATTTAATTTTTTCAAGGAATAAAAGATTTGGTAAGATTTCCAAAGGAATGCTATAGGTTTTCTTCCCAAGTTACTTATCTTTTTGGACTGTGATTATCCTTTAATCCCACTAGAGTGCAAGAATTCGCACTCTGTCCATTTTAATGCACTACTGCTGAATACATTCCACACTGACCTATGGATCTGTTTAACCAATGCTGGTCTCAAACCTCTTTACCTCAAGAACTGAGATATACCTCAGTGACTCACCTCTAAAGTAATGAAAAAAAAAAAACAAGTTCACCTTTAGGTTTAGTACAAAAACAGGCAGTAATTTCCCCCCCCTCAAAGTTCCACATTCAAAGTAGCTTCATAGATGCTACATCAAAATAATATTTAGCACCATTTACATTGATAGATCTCAAGAAGTAAGTGTAAATGGGGATTCATTATCCCATGGAAGTATTTTCCCTGCAGGGGTCTCATTTTATTTCATCTATGATTTAAAAGAAAACACAAAAGTCAGTCCTTGTAAAATGCACAGCTGTCAAAAAATATGAGTGGGCTGGGGAAATAGATACATCACTCAGGCTAATCTGTAGCATTTACTGATACAGGCTTTTCCCAGCTACGGACAGCTTCATAGCAAAGGTCATGCAGCTGGGACCAAAGAACATAGGTCACACAAGAAACAGCACTACACAAATTAATTAATACTGGAAACAACATAGAGATAATGGTGGTTTACAGAAATGAGCTCTGGCTACCTTTGTAGCTAAGGAGCTGAATACATACACAAAGTAATATCAATCAGGGTAAAATGGAGAGGGAAAAAAAGGCACAGATTTACATATGGACTGAAGCCAGACTCCAAAGGCATTTTAGTGTTCAACTTCCTTTGAGGATTTTAGCCTACCCAATTTAACAAAGGCTACAGAGGGATCTGCAACAAGATCAGATACGATCCACCTCCCTACATGGCTGGTTTCTTCCTCTGCGGTGCCCTTTCCAGACAGCAATTGATGCCACACACACCAACACGTGCTTTTAAACTGTGTTTCCAATACCTTCCTTTCTCCAGTCTGATTATCCTAAACTAGTACATTTTTAACCAGTTCAGAGCCTGCAGTTCACTAAACCTAGCAAAACAGACTCTTCATTCAATCAGTTGCTCTAGAAAAATGTTACCTTTGTCTATTCAGTATTCGACCTGTTTTCTGAAGTAAGTTCTCTGAGCATTAGCTTCTCTTTTCTGGAGCAAAACACCATTGCATTCATTGCATTGCATTCAATGCATTGCCAGGCTTACACAAAACACCTTGTAACAGCAGTAACGGCGGGGAATGAGTGCATGGTAAATGTAAAATTATATATAATGACATTTACACATGTGCAGACACACAAACATTTATCATTAAAATAATTCGAGTAAAAAAAGTTTTCCTGGGTGCAATGAGCATGCCCTCAAAGCAGTTACTTTTGATGCCCCTAATCCTACCGTCTTCTTGGAACAACTCATGGTACCACTGCAGTTTCTTCACCACTTTGAAGGAAGTAGAGAGTTTTTAGGATCTGTCATTCCCCCTTACATTTACCCCCACCATGTGGCAGCTATTCTTCTGGAAGAATCCAAACTTTTACCAGAAGTAGTAAAATTTTTGGAGACAGCTCAATAAAAGAAAATATAAATTGGTGAGTTGAAGTGTGGGTTGGAGAAAAGAATCACAGAATCAGCTGTCTGAATAAGACCTTAAGATCACCTACCATAACCTCATCTCCCTGTACACAACCATAGAGAAAATGGGGAGAAAACAAGGTAAAAGGGATTCAAGGAGCACACATGCTTGTTTAGACATTGCTTTCCTGTTGCTTCAAGGAATTTTGCTAAATTTATCATCTCTTCTGAACCTTATTTGTTTATTTTTTTCTTGCTTACATCAGAAGGATTTTAAGCCTCTCCTTTATTTGCATTTCTTGCTTTTCGTATTGTTTTTGCTTGCTTAAGGCAACTGGCAATTGAAATGCTGTTCTAAAAACAAGTCACAAACATTCAGCAGTGTTGCCATTTCAAGCACCAGACTCAGCTGAATCTGCCGCGCAGAAAGATGATGCTGTTTCAGCTGTCGGGGACTTCAGAAAGGGCAAAAAACTGCTGAATAAAATCGCAATGCAAGTTAGGAGTCAACAAAACCTCTGGGATTAGTTACAAATAACCATCCATCAAAGCTTCCCAAGATGGGGGATACACTATCCTCCACCCAGCCATCCCAGCTGATGTGGTCCTCTACTGAAAGCAGCGAGAACATCCCAGAGCCTAATGCTGGTATTTCAGAACAGATAGTCCTATTTTGCAGGCAGAAGAATCATAGAATTGTTTTGGTTGGAAGATACCTTCAAGATCATCAAGTCCAACTGCTAACCTAATACTGCAAGGTCACCACTAAATTATAGCCCCCAGCATCACATCTATATGTCTTCTAAATACCTCCAGGGATGGTGACTCAGTCACCCCTCTGGGCAGCACGCTCTAATGCTTGACAACCTCCCGTGAAGAATTTTTTCCTAATATCCAATTTATCCCCCCAGCAAAACTTGAGGCCTTTCTTCCTCATCCCACATCTTGTTATTTGGCAGAAGAGTCCAACCATCACCTCCTTTCAGGTAGCTGTAAAACGTGAGGTCTCCCTTCATCCTCCTTTTCTGATGAACCAAAGCACCAATGGATATAAATAAATAAATTTAAAAGACAGGCTTATAGTACTTTAGATGGATAACCACCATAAATTTCAGAAATTTTCTCTTATTACCTTTTTCAAGCTCATCCAAAGACAATACTGGACTGGTGAAACCAGCTCCCTCTTGAGGTCTAGACTTGAGGCCCTGCTGCTGTCACCCCACAGCAGGGCTGCTGGGCAGATGCTGCATTTACATTAAACTCCATTCACTACTCCCAAGTGCACAAGGAAGGCATGGAATGGGCCCCTATGTCAGCACTGAAATCTCACACATTTGCTATCCTCATTCACAAAGTATTGTTCTAAAGAGGTAAAAACAGCATTAAAAGAAAATACATTGGTTTTATTTTCTTTTCTGATCTCAAACTTCCAGGACAGACAGCTTGTAAAACCTGCTACTGTAGTACACACGGCAGTGAATCTTAGCAGATAGCTCCAGCTTCAGCATTTGTTTCAAAACACTTTCCTGTATTTCCTATTAATCAGCAGCCAACAGCTCACAGTGAAGCCAAATACCTGCTAACTTGGCCAAGCTATTATCCCAATGAACAGCCTGCAGCACTACCATACTGCTTCACTGCCATGGCTGTCATCGAGGTAGCTCATCCAGGGAGCTGCATTCCTTTGCTCCATTTGCAAACACCCCTGAGCCATGTTGAGCACACTCTTCAATTATATGGAAGTGCCTGTAAGTATGCAGAGTCCACCCACTGTGCTGCAGAAGAAAGCAACATCTACACATACTGCCCAGGGGTAGGAATAGTAAAGGTGCTGCTGCAGGCCTAATCCTGCTTCAGAGAATCACAGAATGCATTGTGTTGGAAGGGACCTTTAAAGGCCATCTAGCCCAACCCCCCTGCAGTAACCAGGGACATCCCCAACTAGATCAGGTTGCTCAGAACCCCATCAAGCCTCGCTGTGAATGACTCCAGGGACAAGTTCACCACCACCACCCTGGGCAACCTCTTCCAGTGTTCCACCACCCTCATAGTATAAAGATAATTTTCCCTAAAGTCCAATCTAAATCTACCTTTCCCTAGTCTAAAACATTTGCCCCTTGTCCTAGTGCTACAATCCCTTCTGAAGAGTCCCTCCTCAGCTTTTAGGCAGCCCTCATTCAGCTACTGATAGACTGAAATAAGATCTCCACAGAGCCTTCTCTTTTCCAGGCTGAACAACCCTAACTCTCTCAGCCTGTCTACATAGGAGAGGTGCTCTTCTGATAATTTTTGGGACCCTCTCAATCAGGTCCATGTCCTTGTATTGCTTTGAGGATCCCTTCCACTGAAGCCACTGTAAATCCCTTCTGCCAGGACCAGGAGTAGAACTGGACCTAACTTGAGCTTTCATTTATTTTGTAACCTGCCACTCTCAACACCAAAGCAAGTTCAATGGGAATTTTTCAGTAGAGCGTTTTGACACTAAAGCCAAAACCAAATCACGGAACAAATGAACTTCCTATAGCTCTTAGGAGAAGGCAGGGAAGGAATCTGGCAGTGTTAGCTGCAAGAACTCATAAAAATGTTGAGGAGGTGGTTGCACTGAACTATCATTGTTGTCATCTTCAGGGTCAGTACCAGCTGTTACAGGACCATCATTTGCTCAGATGTTTGCAGAATGGGACACACCATTCTCCTTTTTTTGAGTTAGAACAGGACTTATTCTGTTCAGTAATTTTACTTTTCAGCTCATTCTCTTCCCAGTGACAGCACTTCCCACAGTTAAAGGCATGTTTTCACACACAGTGTATAGTTCTAGAAGTAACACTCAATGTTTATAGTTACTACCAAGGACTGGTATGCAGAAGGGCTCTTGCTTATACTTGCTTCTATGGAGACCAAGGTCACTGCTAAATCTTGTGTTCCACATTGGAGGTGCTGTAAAATAGAAGGCAGTACCTGTGGGGAGGAGCAGACAGGACAGGTGACCCCCTAACAAGGGATTCCATTCCATATATGTCATATTCAGTATAAAGCTGAGGGATCACAAGGGTCAAGCTTTCTCTCTCACTTCCAAAGAGACCTCTGTCCATTTTGCCTTCCACCTCAATCTACGTGTACCTGAATCTAGTTCCTATCTGCTGTTGAGTCCAGCCTGGGACTTCTCCAGTGTCTGCCCTCAGCATCAGCGGTGTCAGTGACGTTAACTGCCATCAGGAGGGTTAGGTTTGATACTGAGTTTGTATATATTTATATATATTTCACTGTTACTGTTTTCATTAAAGATGTTTTAGTTCTCTTCTAATCCGTAATTCTCTCCCCCTTATTTCCCTTCTCTTACCTTTTGGGCAGGGAGAGAGATTAAAAGAGAGCATCTGACGTTTGTCTAGTGGCCAGCCTGGCCCTAATCCTTAGCAATGTTCTGGCAGTCCATGATTTTCCAGGCACACTTAAGGGCTGGATAAGAAAATAAGAGTGAATACAGCAGACATAAAAAGTCTATAGATCACTTCTGGGTGAGTGAGAATGAGAGAGAAGTTTCACAAAAACAGTAACTTCAGTGACTGCTCTTAGACAAAAAAAAAAAAAAAACAACCAAAAGATCAAGAAGGAGGATGCTATGGTCTACACTGCTCAAGGCACAGCACTACTCATTCACAGCAGACTCTTGAGAGCCGACTCCTCTGTTATATTCACACCTTCTCAACAATGCTTGCTGCTCTCGTGGTGAGTTAAAAAGCAGGATGCACCTACATTGTGGAATAAGGAGGAAAAGGCAAGATTTTCTTTCCATATCTCATGTTCTTTGCAGACTCTGTATCTGTGGGGACGTTTCATTCTAAAATTAACTGCGTGCTGAATAGAGTCTGGAACAGCAGAGCCTTTACGCTTCCAAGTTTTGAGATGGCCTCAGAGCACAAATCTCCTTTTCTCTCTCATTGCTGGAATACTTTTTGACAATTAACAGAATCAATGACCATAGAATAAGAAGTCTGCCCAATCCATCAGGCCTAAATGTGAAAAGAAGAGGAGGAAAGAGGAAGCCTTCTAACAGCAGGAAGGGGAGAAGAGGTGTAGATTTCTTTCGGCTTTCCTCATGAGCATTTCCTCATGAATTCTGGAAGAGAGTCAGGAAATAAAGATAGCAGCCAGAACTCACTTTCTACATCTTTTTAAGGGAGAACTAGCCAAAGAGAGCAGTAGCAAATAAAGAAAAAACGCAAGTAACCTTTTCTATGCAAGGTACGTGCTACCCCAGTATAGAGAGCTGCCATAAAACCAGGGCTGGGAGGCTGTTTGGGAAATTCTCAATAAATATTGAAAACATCAGTATTATGATACCCGCTTTTGTCCAAAGCAGATAGAAAAGTTAAAGCACAAGTTGATCTCCTGAGAAGAGGAGTCAGTAAGGTACCCAGGTTTAGGTGAAAGAACAGAGAGACAGGGAAGCTATCTCTTCTATTGAATCTCAATGTCAACAGATCTCACAGAAGAGGGCCTGCATTGGAGTCAGGACCACACCTTTTCTGTCTTTTCAAGCTCACTTGACTTCTGAAATGAGAAAGTAGAGATGCTGGTGTCTCTTCTCCTGCACTACTGCCAGCAGTCCCCAAGACATGGGAGCTCCTCTTTCTACAGTGTTTACCACCTTCTCTCTCCTGATCACAGATACATTCAATGCTATTATCCAGCCAACAAAGACAGAGCAGGAAGAAATAGACTACTTTGTTTTCAACAGGAAGTAGTCCTCATGCTCTATGGATTTACCCATCCAGACATACACACACATACATGTATTTTATATATATTCCTCCACAGAGAAACAGTAGAGATTAAGTGGGCAGACACCAACCAATATTAGTGGGGCAGTAAGAGCATAGAGAATATGCTCACCTTAAGCAGAATCTTAGAAGAAAGACCCTCTCTACATCAGGACATAAGACAGGAGTCATTAAAAACAGTGAATAAAATAGACTTTTTTGATGTTTTTTTCCTTCTTGGTAGAAGTATTTCAAGCACAGAAAAACACAGCCACTTCCAGAACAGAAGTAATCAAGCATGTAGCGAGTGTATTACATCAACTTCAATAAATCCAACCTGCTAATATTTTCAACACTATACTTTGTTCTTGCACACGTCTGAATTACACTAATGCTGTTTTTAAATGCATTATTTCACTGAAGAAAACATCAATATATCAAAAACTATTTTTTAAACTAATGAGTTTCCTCTTTTGCAAAGGAAGTATTTTAAGTACTGGAAAGGTTTCCATGGCACCCTCCACTTCCAAATGACAAGTATCATCAATAGCTGGGTGTAAAACAAACAAACCAAAAACCCCAAATCAGCAGCATTTGACTCAAGGAAAAACATTACATATTTTCAAGCAGAAGAACTGAAAAACTTACTGAAAGGGAAAAAAAAATATGTACACACACCTGCTATTCTATCAATCTAAGCAGGAAACCATTTCACTGCTATATCATAAGTAGAAGAAAAGTGCTTATTAAAACATTAATCACAGTCCATTATATTCTGACTCCATGCCAGAAGTTCCCATTACATCACTGAAAATATCTATTAACTAAAACCTGCTTCTGACAAGTTACAGAAGTGTAGTGTTTAGGACTTAGTAATGCAAAAGTCAGTTTTAGAAGAACAGTTACACAATTGATTTTGCAGTGGCAAGCAGGCATAATTAATTGTTTTTGTGACATTTATTACTGCACTGGGGTTGATTTAACTGGTGTTTCTACTGTAAAATTATTCAAAAATTATTTCAAACTTCATCTACTTTTATTAAACACATTTATTGTGAAGGTATTTAATACTCAGGGCTGGCTAAACAATCTTAAAATGTGCTGGATACACCAGTACATGTAAAACTGTATTGTCTTGTGTAAATATGGGCCTTGTTTAGAACTATGTCTCACAGGAAATTATGCCAAATGAAAACCATCTCCTCTTCTCCTCTCCCACTGAAAAGGATTTATGTTTTTGCATTTAATACAAGCTACATAAAGAAACAAAAGTATGGTGGTGTTCAAATGGAGGGGGGCAATCTCTTTTCAGTGGTGCACAATAATAAGACAAGAAGCAATGTGTACAAGCCTGAACACATAAGATTTACCTCAACGTGAGGATAAAATTCTTTACAGTAAGGGTGACAAAGCACTGGAACCGGCTGCCCAGGGAGGTTGCGGAGTCTCCTTCTCTGAACACATTCAAAACCTATCTGGATGCATTCCTGTGTGGACTACCCTAGGTGATCATGCTTTGGCATGGGGTTGGACCCAATGAGGTCCCTTCCAACCTCTAATATCCTGTGATACCTTCAAGTCTAAGCAAGAGTTCATATCTGAAATCCAGTTGTGTGCAAACCTCCATTTTGTTACAAACAATGTTACCTAACTCCAATGTCTCAGTTTGGAAGAGAGAGAAATGAACAGCTCAACTCTTTCTGGAAGCCTGGCCCTAAGTGGCTTGTTTACCTAGACAGTTTTCAGTGCACTATTGAAACCATATTAACTTTAAAACCAAAGCCATAAAAATCAGTTCTTAAATGTGTGTATATAATCTCCAGCCAACTAACTTTAATTTCAGTTGCTTTCCTTAACCCCCATAAAGCAGCCCAACTAAAGAAACCAAAGCTATACAGAATGACAGGAAGCATATTTGGGGCCAGTCTTTTTTTCACTAGTGCCTAGCAACAGTACAGGAGATAATGTACACAAACTTGAACGTAGCAAGTTCTATCTAAACATAGGGAAGAACTTCTTTACATTCAGGGTGGTGAAGCACTGGAATATGCTGCCCTGTGAGGTGGTGGAGTCTTCATCTCTGGAGTAATTCAAAACCCATCTGGATACCATCCTGTGCAACCTGCTCTAGGTGAACCTGCTCTGGCAGGGGATTTGGACTAGATGATCTCCAGAGGTCCCATCCACATTCTGTGAGTCTGTGTCACTAACCCAAAGAAGTAAAAAAAGGGCATACTTTAAAGGATGCTGAGTTAATAATTGCCTCTATAGCTGTACATTTAGTGCCACCCACCAGACCACTTTCTGGCCAGGGTTCAGTCATCCCTTTCTTTGCTGAAAGAGAATGGTCAGGCATTGGAACAAGCTGCCCAGGGAAGCAATGGAGTCATTATCCCTGAAGGTGTTAAAAAAACGTGTAGACACTGTACTTCAGGACATGCTTTAGTGGTCATAGTAGCGTTGGATTGACAGTTTGACTTGGAGGTCTTTTCTGACCTTAATGATTCTCCACCCAAATGGGTGCTGTCGTATGCCCTGAGCGCGTAATTGTAGATCCAAGCATCGACAGCATTAAGTAGTGCTATACCCACAGAACTAAAGCAGTTTGGTTTCCTACAGCTTGGTGTCCTTGATGCTTACAAGCTCCAGCTGAAGTTTTTCTCAGGTGGTTAGGACATATATGAGATGTCTCAATCCATGCAGCTTCTCTGGTGGCTAGTAAGTTATAAGCCACCTAAAGTTTCAAGCAAGACATATTTATGCTTCCCTCTGTTATTCCAGCAAACATGTAATTCACCTTTTCAGGTATTTGGTTTCATTTGGAGTCAAGAAGATGCATCATTTCTGGCTTTATTTTCTTCTTCAGGAGTCTATTTTGCCAGCAGTCCCATTCAGTCTAAATATTTTCTTTATACATAATTCCCCCTTTCTGAAACAGTGCTGAAGGTTCCAGGAAGCCTCTCCCTCTCTCTTCCTCTTTTCAGACTTTCTTCTTGTATTTTAATTACAATGAATTTTCACAAATGCCTTAAAGGACAAATTCCAAACAGGATGCTCCTCACCTTTCTACTTCAACTACATCTGAGATTAAGTAATTAATTTAAAATATTACTCGATCCAAAGAGATCTTTCATAAAACCTTGACAGTGTTTGTCTAGATTGCCCCAGAGCAACTGCTTGTCACAGCATCTCTCTGCTGCTCCTTACAACCAAGTACAAAGCAAGGTATCAGTCAAGGCGAGAAGTTCTCCTTCTATGATCAGGTGACCCGCCTGGTGGATGTGGGGAGGCCTGTGGATGTGGTCTACCTGGACCTCAGCAAGGCCTTTGACACTGTCCCCCACAGCAAACTCCTGGCCAAGCTGGCAGCCCATGGCTTGGACAGGATCACACTGTGTTGGGTTAGGAACTGGCTGGAGGGCTGAGCCCAGAGAGTGATGGTGAATGGTGCCACATCCAGCTGGCGGCCTGTCACTAGTGGTGTGCCCCAGGGATCAGTACTGGGCCCCATGCTCTTCAACATCTTTATTGATGATCTGGATGAGGGCATTGAGTCCATCATCAGTAAATTTGCAGATGACACCAAGCTGGGGGCAGGAGTTGATTTGCTGGAGGGCAGAGAGGCTTTGCAGAGGGACCTCGACAGGCTGGGCAGATGGGCAGAGTCCAATGGCATGAGATTTAACACATCCAAGTGCCGGGTTCTGCACATTGGCCACAACAACCCCAGGCAGTGCTACAGGCTGGGGTCAGAGTGGCTGGAGAGTGGCCAGGCAGAGAGGGACCTGGGAGTACTTGTTGATTGTAGGCTGAACATGAGCCTGCAGTGTGCCCAGGCAGCCAGGAAGGCCAATGGCATCCTGGCTTGCATCAGGAACAGTGCGGCCAGCAGGAGCAGGGAGGTCATTCTGCCCCTGTACACTGCACTGGTTAGGCCACACCTTGAGTACTGTGTCCAGTTCTGGGCCCCTCAGTTTAGGAAGGATGTTGACTTGCTGGAACGTGTCCAGAGAAGGGCAACAAAGCTGGTGAGGGGTTTGGAACACAAGCCCTATGAGGAAAGGCTGAGGGAGCTGGGGTTGCTTAGCCTGGAGAAGAGGAGACTGAGGGGTGACCTTATTGCTCTCTACAACTACCTGAAGGGAGGTTGTAGCCAGGCAGAGGTTGGCCTCTTCTCCCAGGCATCCAGCACCAGAACAAGAGGACACAGTCTCAGGCTGCGCCAGGGCAGGTTTAGGCTGGATGTTAGGAAGAAGTTCTACACGGAGAGAGTGATTGCCCATTGGAATCGGCTACCCGTGGAGGTGGTGTAGTCACCTTCACTGGAGGTGTTCAGGAGAAGACTTGATGGGGTGCTTGGCTGTATGGTCTAGTTGTTGGGTGGGTTGGACTGTTTGATGGGTTGGACGCGATGATCTTGAAGGTCTCTTCCAACCTGGTGTATTGTATTGTATTGTATTGTATTGTATTGTATTGTATTGTATTGTATTCTATCTCTCAGCAGTGAGTGAATATTCCTCTCAATATTCACCATGACCAGCATCTGACAGACATGGCTTCTCACTGCTAAGGTGCTCCTGCCTTTGTAGCCTAAGACTGGGCATAAAGAAAGCATTCTCAGGTTCTGTCTCGGGAAGAACTACAAAAGCTGATGACACCTTCTGTTGCTGAAGTGAGAGAAAAACCACAAAAGATGACTCCCACACATGCAGATGTATTATTTCTGTACAGTTGCCAGTGCAATTTTATATCTGGCAGAGGAGCCGGAGGAGAGGAAGAAGAAAAAAAAAAAAAAAATATAAAAAAAAAAGGGCACTATGACAGAGAGCAAGAGAAGCAAGGAAGGGGAAAAAAATACTGACCTCAAACTTACCACATAATTTCAAAAAAATAACAGATTTAAAACTCAGCTGGTACAAAAAAATATTTTTCTAAGCTGGTGGAAGACAACTAAAGAATAAAATCTGTGGACATATAAAATCACAGAGGAGCCATACGTCAATAGTGATGTCCATGCAGAGGATGAAGGGAAGAATGAAGGCAAAGAAAGGCTTTCAATAACAGATAAAAATATCTGATTGTCTGTCATAGTTCTTAAGTGGCTGGTAGTAACAAGGCTTTGATTTGGTGAGATGTGAAGAGTGCAGAAAACAGGGCGTTTGGCCCACAGAATTGCTGGATGCCTCCTGCCACTTTTTCAGCTTCCTGCTTAGCAGCACTGCCTCTACACCTGCAGACACAATTCAGGGTTTGCCTCCTACCAGTTTTCAATAACAAAGCCAATATTACCATCCTAGTTTTCTGAAGCAGTTTTCTCTGCTTACTGGTTAATACTGTTGTACAGTTTGCCAGACAATTCTCTATTCCATATGTTAAGGCAACTTTTTTTTTTTCTTTTCTCTTCATATTCTATGTGTTTTAATAAACTCATGATTTAGTGTTCTGCAAGCCCACACTAAAAAAGATTATTCTAGAATAAACGGTATAATTACATTTCCTACAGCGACCTTGTAATCTCTTGAGTATTTATTCTAGACTAAACAGCCTTACTCAGCTGCCCTGTGTCTGATTGTCGATGAAAGAAGCTTGTTTGACAACTGCTTCGAGCAGAAACATATTTTTTCCATGATTGCATGAGCAGTATTCTGAGCACAGAGACTCATGTTAGGTCGATGAGTTAATTTGAAAGCCAAACGCCAACAAAAACAATTACTATGGACATTCTGCTGTCATGGCCAGCTTTTGAGGTTAATTTAGTGGTACATATACAACTACAGCCAACTTTACATATAAGAAACTACATGGTGTATGCAGGCTTCTTTCTTTGTTTCTTTATATATTTTCCATATTCTGTGCTTTTATAACCCTCCTGAGACCTTTTACAGTTACAGAACCCACACTATACCCACAGGTGGGCGGGCAGGAAGCAAAGCTCTGTGTTTCATAAGCAGTCCACTTTTAATATATTCAGTTGCTAATGACCTTGACAGAAGAGCTCCATGCAAAACACCATATACTACAGGGTGTCATTTGAAATGGTCATAGGCATTTTTGCCAGAAAGCTGATTTCTTAAACAGCAAGATTTCAGTCTTACTAGGGGCTGTGTTCCTCCCCTTGATTTCCATCCAGCTGGAATAACTGGTGCTAATCTACCTCCTCTATATTAAATTTGCTTCCTTACAAAATACTGTGATGAGACTTGTAAGGATTTCTGTACTTTGCTAAAGCAATGCGAGGCAGTTTCTACATTAAACCAAACTAAGATGGTTTACACAGAGTTTGGTTTCCTTGTTCCATCCTCTCTTGAAAAAGCACACTTGGTCATATACACTATTCCCCAAAAGTATCCATGCAGTACTGCTACTGTCATTCATAAGGTTTTCGATAATTATTTGTGATTAAATGAACAAACTGTACGTTACATTAAAAGCCTGTATGCAAATACAGCTGAGTCTTTAAAGCAATAATCACTTCTTTCCTACAAGCTCTCATTCATTAGGTGCCTGAATCAAAATACCTTACAGCTGACAGAAATCTTTCTAGCAAGGATCAGGCCCTGCAACAGGAGACACTGGGAAATTCAGACCATATGCCTTAGTAGCCAAGAGAATTCCTGCAAGGTCTGCAGCCCTCTACATGCTCTCCAAAGCAAGACAAGCTTTCTTTGCTCATACTCAATCTTTTGACTCTGACTACTGAGCTTATTAAGAAACTGTATTCTATTCAACGAAGCAGAATGAATTCAGTGTTCAAAATCAGTGGGCCAAAGCAGATCAAATCAGCTCTTCAATTTGTGGCTTTTCTCCTATTCCAAGAGGTCATTTGACCTCATTAATGTTTATAAATATGCGAAGGATGCGTGTCAGGAGGATGGAGCCAGGCTCTTCTCAGAGATGCTAAATGATAGGGCAAGGGGCAATGGGTGCAAGATGGAGCATAGGAGGCTCCATATAAACATAAGGAAAAACTTTTTCACTGCGAGGGTGACCAAACACTGCAACAGGCTGCCCAGAGAGGTTGTGGAGTCTCCTTCTCTGGAGACATTCAAAACCCACCAAGATGCGTTTCTGTGTGTCCTACTCCAGGTGATCCTGTCCTGGCAGGGGGGTCAGACTAGAAGATCTTTTGAGGTCCCTTCCAACCCACAATGTTCTGTGATTCTGTGAGTCATGAAAATATCTGTATACCCCAGTAACAAAGAAAGCAGATGTCAAAAATCACCTGCTACGATTTTTAAAGCCCAGTGGTTTTGTCACCCATTCAGAATCAATTCTCAGTTATTTCACTGTCTTGAACCCAACACAGACACTGACAGGGTGTCAGCAAGAATACAATACAATACAATACAATACAATACAATACAATACAATACAATACAATACAATACACCAGGTTGGAAGAGACCTTCAAGATCATTGTGTCCAACCCATCAACCAATCCAACCCACCTAAACAACTAAACCATCCAGCCAACCAGATCAACAATGGTTTATGAATAGTTTGGAGAGCAACCTTACTATTGCCTCACTGAGGGGAAAAAAATAAAATTTAAAAAAAAAAAAAAAAAATAACAAAAAAAAATTCCCTATGACTGACAGCAAAGAAGTTACACAAGTCATTTCAGGATTAAGTACCAGAACTCTACATGTGTTTCAAATTACACTACAACACTGTACAACGAAAAAATATGCAGAAATTTTCCACTTGAAGGTTAAAAATTAAGCATTAGCAAAGCTCAGGCAGATAGGAAACCCAACCATCTCATTTTGATTTGCAATTTAAAGTGACCGAGCTGTCCTACCCCAAGGAAAACAAAGGGATTAATCCATCCAGTTGTCCATTATAAAATGCGCAGTTGTGCATACAGACTGCCACAGCACTCTAATTTTGCTTCAGTACTTACCCTCAACTCTCAAAAATGACATTTTACTTAGAATTAATTTGTAAGTTATCAAAAGGTGTTACCTGTCCTCATTAATTTGTAAGTTATCAAAAGGTGTTACCTGTCCTCATTAGTGTTCACCACTGTACTTTCTCTTTGCATCACCTTTAAACAAAACACTAATTAACTGGCATGCTCTTAACAACCTGGTTATACAAGAGAACAAGCTGATAGATCAAAGGGAAGGCAAGTCTTTTCCAAAGAAAAGCACAGTTTTTCAGAGTAAATTCAATTTTTTTTTATAAACACACGCATGTATATATTCAGGATGCATCTCCATACAAAGCAAGCAAACACAATCTTAAGCATCCCAGGCTTAACTTAATCACAAGGTCTGCACAAGAATTCTCTCTTAAATCTGAGGATTTAAGTGGAGTGCAAACAAGCATTTTCAATCTTTGCAGAATGTTAGGGGTTGGAAGGGACCTTGAAAGATCATCTAGTCCAACCCCCCTGCCAGAGCAGGATCACCTAGGGCCTGTCACACAGAAACACCTCCAGGCAGGTTTTGAATCTCTCCAGAGAAGGAGACTCCACAATCTCGCTGGGTAGCCTGTTCCACTGTTCACAGTGAAAAAGTTTTTCCTTCTATTCACATGGAACCTCCTATGCTCCAGCATGCTGCCATTGCCCCTTGTCCTATTATTGGACATCACTGAGAAGAGCCTGGCATACACCTGGCAGAGTCTCAATTTACAGTCAGTTTTTTAGTAACTGGGTGTATGCCTCTTCCCCAGCTGTAAATACTTTGTGTGAGAACACTGTGGCTGCTCCTGCTAGCTGCACATACTTACAATTAGTGCCAAGAATGTCTTTACATTTTTCAAGACCTCAAACAAAGATAATTTTGATCCTCTGGATTTTTTTTGTTTGGTTGGTTTGGGTTTTTTAATCAAAACTACATCACACATACTTTTTTTTTAAAAACAACAAAATAATTTCCATCTCCATCCTGTTTTGGTCTTTCACTGCTTGGCACATCAGAGCTTGTTCTATTTTTTGTTCTTTTTGTTCTGCAGTAAGAAAAATTCAGACCTTCAGAACCACACAAATTCAGTGTGCTCAGCTAAGACATTGTAATAATAATCATAATTTAAAAGACAGGTCTTTTTGCCCCTTCCAGTAAACCTCAAAGTAAAGTAATGGCAGTGAGTGTCCAAGCACCCAGGCATCATGGTCTCTCTTTCAACAACACACTTTCCATCTCTGAAAGCTTATAGTACGTCATTCAGCCTTGCAATGACCTTGGCAGTTCAACAGATTTAGACTTTACTCAAACTACACCAACCTGTTTCTAATGATGGCAGAAGTGTCAGTAGGGCCTTTGATAAGACAGCTCTCTAAACATGGGTCCCATCAGCAGGATGCCTTCAACCCCATTCAGAAATCAACCATTTCCCACTGCACATCCCCAAACACTTCAGTGACTTCGAGTGGGGAGCAAGTCACACAGACCCAGGACTATTAGCTACCATAGAAGAACAGGCAGCAGTAGAACATGTCTCCAGGATGGGTACATTACATTAATACAAGACCCCCTTTTCTCCAAAGTACCACAGGTTGGGAGGTGCTCTTACATGTGTCTTTTCCCCTTCTTCAAGTCACATTTCCATTTGACAGCTGACAGGCATGAGCTGTTCCTCATATCCTGAACATCCAAAGTTACCTTTACCACCCAGATCAAACCATCACCAACCCAGCACTTTCAGTGTGGTCCCAGTATTCTTGGGACCATCAGCCACTGAGACTTCCCTGTAGTAACCCCACAGCCAGTCAAAAGAGTATCTATCAGAGGCTGAGAAAGCTTCGCTCTTGCTACCACAAGGTTAAATACTCTCCACACATTAGTGTAATAAAACTTGCTTCCAGAAAGCCATGTAATCCAGGATTATTGCCTGTATTGTATTTCATTATTTCCAGAAAATCTTCCTCCATTAAAAAAAAGGAAGGAGGGGGCTAGGGGGCTGCAGGACACAAACCCTTACACATTATACCAACCATTTGTTTTGAAAACAAACAAACAAATAAATCTATTTCTTCATCATTTTCATTATTCTCAAGCTTCCAACACAATAGCAAAACATGCATCATAATAATGGTAGTGCTTTTCTGTGGTACACATGAAAAAAAAAGAAAATTTACAGCCCCAAGGGAAACTGAAAACTAATTACTAAGAACAGTTTGAATACTAATTTCTCTTTCTTTTTTTTTTTTATTCTTTTTTTTTCCCAAAAAAAAAAAAAAAAAGAACCCATGCAAAATCCACACCGAAGAGCAGTGGGCAGATGCAGAATCAGTTTTACTGGACTGCACACAAAGTTCTTTGTAAAGCCTAATGAGCACATAATACAAGTCACCTTAAAAAGCAATCTTTTTTTCATTGTAAAAGATCCCTACCAAGTTTTCTAAATGATCCCTTAAGGATACACCCATTTTCTTGCTCTTGGCTAGAAACCTCCTTGCCAGCTGTCTCCACTACAGCAGTTCACTAAGAAAGAAAAGCAACACTGATGCTAAAAGCTGAAGTGAGTCCTGTGGAAGAGGTTAAGATGTGAATTAAAAAAGATCCACTCTACTGAGTGTTTAGAAGTCAATAAACTGTATCTAAAAAAAAAAAAAAAAAAAGAATAGTCAATAAATTACACTACCAGAAGTGGATTCAAAGTCTCCAAGTTGGCAGTGTCATTGCAATTTTTACAAGGGTTTGTTGTGATAGGACAAGAGGAAATGGATTGAAGCTTGAGGATAGATTTAGACTGGATATTAGAAAGAAATTCTTTACAGTAAGGGTGGTGAGACACTGGAACAGGTTGCCCAAGTTGGTTTTGGATGCCCCCTTCCTGGAGTTGTTCAAGGCCAGGCTGGAGGAGGCCTTGAGCAACCTGGTCTAGTTGAGCATGTCCCTGCCAGTGCCAGGGAGGTTGGAATTAGATCTTTAAGGTCCCTTCCAGCTCAAATCATTCTATGACTCTATGAATAGTTCTGGCTCCAGAAACTCCGATACTAACACCCACACATGAGGGAACTATTTAGCAGCAATAAATAACCAGACTGCCAAATTATTAAAAAGAATATGAAAAGAGGGAGAAACAAAATGGAAAATAAAACAACCCCCAAAAATCCAACCAAGCATAACCCCAACAACCAACAAAAAAAACCCAACCACTAAAGACACTTAGATTTAACATGTTCTTATATGAGTCCAATGAAAAGGAGACTAAAACTCTTTAGCAGGAGTGGATAACATTGTGCCCAGCTCTTCTGCTGCACCCAGACAGCTGTATGCAGCTGCCTAAGAATGCCCAAAGCAGGGACTGAGGCACATGAGTTAAACATTCATAATCAACAGGAAATGCGCACGAGTTTGTGCAAACCCAGAAACACAAACACACGCACGAATGGTTGAAGGTATTTCAGATACCCTATGGAATAGAGTTAGAGCTGTACTGGCTGGGAACCCACACCGTCTATGTATTTGTTTTGGAATTGCAAACAACCTCAGGACTCAGAAGAACTCTTCTGGTGGGCACAAATCACCCACCCACAAACCTCCCCTTGCTACCACAGCCACCCAGCACCCCTGCTGCTCTTAACCCTTTCAGCATCTCCAGAGCCAAGCCAAACAACCCTAGCTGTACCTACTTGGAGGAGCAAAACAACACATGTATCAAAGTGCCTCCAAGACAAGACTGAGTTCTGTTTGAAAGCTCTGCTCCAAACATGCTCACACACAGATATCGCAGCGCAACAGCATCATTTAAGGACCTTGCTTTGAAAGGTGTTGGGTTGCCTTCAGTGTCACAGGCAATTAGATGGGATGGGCACGGGTTGCACAGGGGGCACAGGTGAAGGGACAGGGAATCACACACACACAAGTTGTCCTCCCTCCCTACCCCAAGCATTTTCATTTGTGAAGAGGCTTTGGGCTGAAAGGCCCACCCCTGGAGGTCCCTGAGAACTGTGCTCCATTCAAACAGGTGGTGAAGCTGTGTGTAGCTCTAGCCAAATTTAAACTGCTAATTAATATTCAGTCTGAGAATTTTTATATCAGATTTTAAAAAAATTTACAGGCATCAGGACAATAAAAACCCTAAACAGAGACAAATCAATTCCAGACAGACTTGAGTGTTCTGAAACACCATTAGGTTTGTTTATTTACTTAAAACGACATCTATCTACTTTTACATTTGCTGGATGAGATACAGTTGCTCCTGTGCCAGTAAAATGAATCTTATTCCTGTTTGGATTTCAATAGTCTCTGAAACTGCATATTAAAGTGTCTCAATTTTATTCAGTACTTTGTGGCTTCAGTTTTCTCATACTGCACAAACACAAACTGTTATTGTTACAAACTCTTTCAGCCTTGCCAATCTGCACGTTCATAGAATCATAGAATGTTAAAAGTTTGAAGGGATTTCTGGAGATCACACCCTCCTGCAGGTATGCCTAGATCAGGCTGCACAGGAACACATCCAGGTGCGTTCTGAAAGTCTCCAGAGAGTCCACAACCTCTCTGGGTAACCTCTTCTAGGGTACTGTCACCCTCAAAGTCAAGACGTTTCAACTTAAGTTCAAGTGAAACCTCCTGTGTTTTAGTTTCTACCCATCAACCTTTATCCTACTCACTGGCCACCTCATGATCTCTACTCTTTAGATATTTATATGCATTTATATGAATAAGATCCCCCTCAGTCTTCTCTTTTCCAGACTAAAGAGCCTCTCCTGATATGAGAGATGTTCCAATCCCCTCATCATTCTCGTGATCCTCTATAGAACTCCCTCCAGTAGTTTCCCAGTTTTCTGGAACTGGGGAGCTAAGAACTGGAGAGTCCAGAACTGGACACAATACTCCAGCTAAGGACTCACAAGGGCAACGTAGAGGGGGAGAACTACTTCCTTTTACCTGCAGGCCACACCCTTCTTAATGCACACCAGAATACCATTGGCTTTTTTGACACAAGGGTACACTGCTGGCTGATGGTGAATTTCTTGTCCACCCACACTCCGAGGTCCTTCTCTGCAGAGCTGCTTTCCAGCAGGTCAACCCCTAACCTGTACTGGTGCCAGGAGTTATTTCTCTCCAGGTGCAGGACTCAACACTCACTTTTCGAACATTTATTCTACCATGAAGTTTTCCAGCCTCTGATTGTGATCTTCAAAGTTAGGCCATGATGAGTTGGGTGACACTCATTATCCTCCTAATAGCTGCACATTTTCAAGTGGACTTTCAGCTACAAACACTTCTCTAGAGAGCAGGCATGTCCCTTGAGTACTTCCCAGCCTCCATTACCCAGGCACAACAGGCTCCCAACTCCCTTCCAAACATGGCTGCACACCGTGATGCTGCCAAGCTGCTGGACCAGCCCTGCATTATATTCTGTGACAAAGTTGAGCTCTATGTTTCATTCCTCACAAATGCAGTTTGCCTGTAGACAGCAGTCGATAAGTACATCTACCCTTTTCCATGGCAAACCGCCCAACTTTAATATTTTTACTGGCTTACAGCTGGGCAAATTAAGCCTCAGATTTTTATTTATTTATTTTTTAATACTGTGCAACTGAAAATGAACAGCTACTTCACAGCGATTGCCAAGGACAACCTTAAAAACACTAATGCAATCCAGTCCAGCTCTCAACAGATCTATAAAGGCTAGAGAATGAAAAAATTCATCTTTTCCACCCAAATGAAATGCTGTTTGGGCAGGAAACCTAACATTTTAAGATCCCTAAAACAACAAAAAAACCCAAAACAAGAACAACAAAAAACCCCTACATGCTGGCAAAGTGATGATGGTATCAGTCCCAGCTATAATGCCATGAAAGGGGAATTAAAACTCGCTTTGTTACTTACCCCAGTCTTCCCAGCATTTCAAGCTCTGGAACTTGTGGTCCATACGTCTCCACTTGCAGAGGCAGATACTCATACAAAGCTTCTTCTACCTTTTGCACAGGAGCCAATGAAATATGCTGACCCTGTTAAAAAAAAACCCAAAACTCAAGGTTTTGACTTCTTTTTTTTTTTTTTTAATGCAATACAAGAATAAGCTTATACCATTAACCTGGTCCAGACAAAGACCATCCCACTACGAACATACTGTCTACTTTATCACTCATTTCTTCATCTTTTTTTACCGGGATCTACAGATTTGAAGTAATGTGCCATTAGCTATAACTTGTTCAGCAAGGTAGGAAAGGGGGAAGTTTTATTGAAGGTAGGCTTACTGCTTCCAGGGTCACTAGTAAAATTATTACTAGGTAAAAACTGTACTTATCAAAAGTAGTATCAAGCAAATGTCTCCAAGCAACCCTACTTGATTCCATAATCAGCGATTTCCTGAAAGCCCTAATTAGAAAGGGAAGCCACTTTCATTTCTCTCTGCAGGCTTTGCAAGCTCCCATATATAATGACTCTCAAGATGAACTTTCACAGCACAATGCAATTAATTCATTCAGCAAATTCCCATTTGTTTCATAACTAAAAATATAAAAACACACAAACATAAAACTTTGATTCCAGATGGTACTTTTTGCAAGCCTTCAGACCACTGAGAAACAGCTAGACATTTCTACACACCACCCCCCTCTTCCAAGTCCCTATCACTCTGAGCTCTCGCAAAACAGGAGACTGGTGGCTGGAAAGGAGAGGTCAAGAGGATATGAGATAGAGCCAAAGTTAACAGATGTTGCTGCATGACATTCTACACCGATTTGTTGATCTTTCACACAGTTTCAATTTTTTACTATGTTCTATGGTGATCACAAAAATTAGCAGCAGCAGCAAAAAGATAGCACTATGAGCTCCACTAAAACAGCTTGGCTTCCCCTGTAGAAATTGAGCTTCACATCTGCAAAACACAAAAATTTAGGAGAGTAGTGGTATTGTTTTTGTAGACATTTTGTCTGCCACAGGAGATCGGAAGCTTTCCACGGTGTAATGTCATGTATAACCTTGACTCCCACCAGTGATCACTTACTGAGCTTCACTTCCCTAGGGCCACTCATTTAAGCATCTACTCCCTCAAGTAGAAACTAAAGGCTCCTCAGGAGGAACAGTGGATTAAAATTAACTAAAGAAATAAAACCACACACAACAAACAAGAGAAGAAGGGGAACACTGTTAATTAAATTTGTGGTTGAGGACAGTGACCTTTCTGAATTTGGAACACGAATATTTTTGTTTAGAGAGTTGCAGAAAATAGCTAAGAAAATAGAAGACATAAGTCCTTGAGAAGTACCATCATGGATCTAGGCTGATCTCTGCAGAAATATCAGCAGCTCAATTTTTCCATTGAAATGGCTCTGCATAGGTGATGAGAACAGATAGTTCTGGCCTTTTTCTGCACTGCCTGGTGGGGCTGCTGCTAACATGGATACAGCAACAGTCTCCTGAAGGCAAAATGTGGTGAAGAAAGTTCTCAAATGAGCCGTGAGTCGCTCCAACTTTCATACTTAGCATACTGTTATTTTTGAGCCACGAACTATTGCTGCAACATTAAAAGCAGGCAACCACACACTTGAAAAAACAAAAGTAGGAAAAGAAAGGTTAAACATTCAGCTCGAATGCTGCTTCATGATATTTTAAAGATACAAACGCAATCTTTTTATATTGCTAGAAGTTGTTGATTTACAAACTACTATAATCCATGACAATATCACACTTCATAACAACATTTATGTGGGCATGTTAGACCCACTCTAAGAGATTAATGTTAAAATAAGACTTCTAGATTTAAAGTTTTATCAATATTTGTGCTTCTAATCCAACTGGATGGAAAGACATACTGACATTTTGCATCCTCATCTGGTGAGTGAAAAGTCTCAGTCTTTCCAAATCCAGAGCGATGTCATTCCAGCCATAGAAAAGAAAATTCAGTTTCAGGCAAAGATCAAAACCATGATAAATATTTTGGGAAATTACTTGTGTGTGGAAAAAGGGAGCAGCTCAGATTGCAGGAGCCACATCTCTGGAGGGCATCACCAGAACAGCTGCTCGCTGTTAGTGGAGTTGCCACTGGTGCATTCCTAACACTTTTTTAACAAGAGCAACTTCTGCTGACTTGGCCAAGAGACGCGGGAAACCTCCCAACAATCGGATCAGGCTCATCATCCCCCCCCATTTATGCTGCTAGATGCCCACCGCTGTCTGGGGACTCCTGGCAGGATAGTATGCCAGGTGCCAGAGGTTAAAAAGGATCATGATGGTCATTTACTCTCAGATAGTCTATCAGTGACTGCAGGGGAGCTATGCCTGACAGTAGGGAGGCTAACTGGTCAGCATGCCAGCTATACAGTCTGTACTGGTATATGTATCATGTGGAAGCCACCAAGCAATGCCAAGAGCTTACTGTGCAGAACTGGGGTTGGGGGAGCACTGTGCTGGTCCAGAGGGCAGAAGCACAACATTGAAGAAAAGCAGTATATAGAAAGTGGCCATCCTTGAGCTTATCTGACCTCATGTCCAGTGCAGGCCAGGACAGTTTGTGTTCCCATAACAAGTCCAAGGACTAGCAGTTCAGTCAGTGCACCTATTTTTAAAATGTGTCCAATCTGACTTTAATATTTCAGATCATAAAGGTCCAAGCACATCCCTTAGGGTTAGTCATTCCAATAGTTAATTATCTTCACTGTTAAATACTAGCAGTTCATGCCTGGTTCATCAAGCTCAGTTTCAAAGCACTGGCTCCCTCATCTATATACTGGGCCAAGGTGCAAACCTCAGAAACAGGTAAGTACTTTTGCATGGCAAAACAACTGCATTGGTTTGTGTCCAACCAGAAATCTGTACCTCAAGGAAGCTGTGTAGCTGTATGACACAGCTCATTTGTTTTCATTTCCCAAAATCACAACTTTAGCTGATGGGCTTTGGCAACATAGATTTACATTCCACTTAGCAACATGGCGGGGGGGAACCCACAACTGGCTGTTGTTCCTGCCCTATAGCTGTCTGACCTTGAGGTAAAGGCTTTTTGCTATAAACTGGATTTTAGTCTGCCTTGATTTGGGAAAGAATTAGATGGAAGCATCAGAGTTATAATATACGTTCCCATCTGAAAGGGTCTGAAATCTGGTCAAGCCCTGCAACCAATCCAGCTCTGTAGATGTTTTGAATCTGAATAGGCTACATCCAAACTGCTGACTCCTTGCAATGCAAGCACAGTGGGGTGGCCATGCAGGCTCCTGAGCTTGCAAGCTTCCAATTTGCTCAGCCCCCCACAGACTGCACCATGGTGACAACATTGGGTATAGCACAGACTGGTGCACAAAGGCTGGGATGGAAACCTATGCAAACTTAGCAGTGAAAAGTTTTGCATTCCTTCTTTCCACTGATGTTGCAATAACATACATTTACCCCAAAAAATCTGGTTGAAGTTAAAAGGCTCCACTTGGCCAATATTAGTTCCAAACCACTTGAGCAGCAGAATCTTAGGGTTGTGTCCCTGTCCTGAGTGGTCCCTTACCACTTCACTAAAGATTGTTACACAAGGGAAGGTCTTCAGACACAGAGACAGTAGCTCTCACTTTGAACTTACACAGCATTTTTACAGACCCAGGAACCATTTCACATCTATGAGGTAAGATTCTTTTAATTTCCTGTATTCCACCTAGACAGACAGCCTTACCTCCTTCAAGCATTAGCAGGCATTTATCAGCATGCTAAAGCCAAAATGAAAACAGCAGGTCCAAGACCCTGCCTCTGTACTGCTTTGTCCTGACAAACCTAAGATCTGACATTGTGGTCATGGGTAAGTATTTCTAATTCCCCTTGGATGCAGTAATGTTTGTGTAAAAGAAGCTGACAGTATCCAAATGGAGATAGAAAAGGCTTCCAAGAACAAAGACAACAGATTTTCCTGCCTCCTCTCACTCCCACCCCTATCTTCCTGGCATACAAGTTTTTTTCTCTGGGATTATTTTAGGCACTCTAGCTGTCTATTACATTTTGGAATGTATGGAACCACAAAACACACTGCTAATTAGAAGGAAGGCATTTGCTTATCCTTCTGACTTTGTTTATGTAAAGACTGCACAGCAATGGATTTGTGAGCAACTGACTTTCCATTCATGTGCTGTGTGGTTTTAGATGAGAGAAATAGAGGATTAAATTGGGAGGGAGGCTTAAATAATGTCTTTGCATTACAAATTAATCTGGTTGATTTACTTTTCACTATCCTAGACACACTGTTTGAGACATCTTTCAGATTAAATAATAAGAAACAAAAGTGGTGGACAATTTGTGTTTCAGAATGCGATACGACATGGCATTAAGAAAAAGTAAACCATGGATTTCGTACAGAGAAGAGCTGCCCTTGCAGTGACAAGGAGCTTATTTTAAACAAAAAAACCCAATGTCCTCTAAGGGAAACTGCAGCTCTCAGAACATCAAAATTAGTGTATCAGTGCACCTTTCACACAGGGGTGTGGGGAGGGACTCTTGCCAAAGCCCAGGTATATCAGTATATGCCTGCTAGCAGAAAGGTATTTTTTTAGTGCACAGAGGCCAGAAATGCCAGCTCAAGGCGCAGCATTCACAGTTCTGCCCTTCCTGTCCTCTCTCTCTGTCTTCAAAATGACACTGCCTTTCCTTCACCTCTTTCCCTTGGCAGCAAAAAGAAACAACAACTGACACTCCTCTCAGAAATTTCTCAAGTGCCAAGGAGGAGGAGAAAGACGAATGACACCAAAAATGCACAGGCAGGGGAAAGAGGAGGAACAGCTATGCCACAAAAACATCCCCAGGCAAGAGAGAGAAGCCACAGAGTAGGGTCAGTAAAACTTGTCGAGACAAAGCACGTTTCTGTACTAGAAGTGGCTGGACTAGACAATGCAGCAAATCTTTTTCCTTTTTTAAATGCTTCTCTGCTTAGGAACTTGCTCAGGTCTATTTTCACCACACTTCCAGAATACAGCACATTTCAGATAACAGAAATAGTGCTAAAACTCATTAAGTCAGTTTGCAGCAATGTTAGTTGCATTGAACTCTTTTCACCATCAAGTTGTCCTCCCCAGCCTGGCATAAGGAGCACACAGCTAAGTAAAAAGAAACCAAGCTGTGGGATGCCAGGGCACGATGCCGCTAAAACACAACCCAAGCATTGCTTTGACTGTGCGCAGCACAACAGAAAGATTAACAAAGACCCTTTCTGATACACCATCATCTGCAATTACCCAAATGCTTTCAAGCAAATATTAAAACAAAACTATACATTCTTAGATTTTTTCAGTACAAGCAGTTTTAGGAAACTACTGTTAAGATCACAGTAGCATTCAGGTTTTGGAAAGATTTCACAGTAACAGAATATCTTACAGAGCAATATTGAAGTAAATATCTTAGGCAATGTGGTTCCAGTCAAAAGCTGGAGTGGGGCGTGGGGCTGGTGGTTGTTTGGTTTCTTTGTGGGTTTTTTTTCCTACAGTTTTCACCCTCACAATTCACTACTGACAAATGCATGCTAATACGGCTTTCTGATTAACTACTTACTTTGACTACAGTAATACTCAGAAAAAGGAGAATGAAACTGATAGATTTGGAGGGCTCAGTCAATATTGTTTTAACCTTTACCCTCCCTGACTTCCACAGCTTTGTTTAAATAAACAAAGAATGTCAAACTAAAATGCATAATTCCATTCCTGAGCCTAAAATTCCTATGCCAGTGAGGCTTTTCCAAATACTTAAATATCTGAAATCAACTGCTTTGTCTTCTGCTCTTGAAAACCAACAATAAATCTAATTTCTTTACTCCATTATGAAAGTGCTGTGGGGATATCCCAGTAGCAAAACAGAAAGAGAACAAATGATCTGACATAAACCAACAAAATCCACCTAGGTTTCCATATTGATCTCAGAAACAGAATCTGACCACAAACAGCAGGACAAAAGATAGAAGATTGTCATACACATCCCCCCAACTTCCTCTCTAAGGTAGATGATTTCAGATGCTAACTAACAATCTGACTAAATTTAGACTTCACACACACACAGTTACTTAATTTGATTTAGGAGTGCCAAAACAGATCTCAAAGATGTGCTTTCTTTAGGAATGGCAGAAATAAAGCAAGATATCAACAGCACTGAAGAAGTTATTAAGAAAGAAAGATGATCACATAGATGTGATTTGTTACACACAAACACGTACCTGGGAAATTAACCTTGAGCAACATGGGCTAAATCCCACCATCAGTTCTACTGCCCTCCCAAAATTTTCCCTTACAATTTTTTGACATATTAATTACCTAACTAGACTTATCTTTAAGCTCCTGCCAAAAAGCCCCATTTCTCTAACCTCTCAGAATAAAAGCCAGTGTCCATCTAACACGATGAAATACAATTCTTCTGGGTCTGTGCCAGCACCAGGATTTAGTGGCTACTCTCCTCACAGAAAAGCCCAGTGCCCTTTCTTCACATCAATGGATTGCAGTGCCTCTCCGGGACTGTCCTATCCAGCACTGGCTGCTGGAGCTCAGATAGGATTCAGGGGATAGTCTGCATGTTTACTGCAATGAGTCACTCGCTTGTTTTCAGCGGAGATGCCAAAGTTTTGGCAGGAACTGCCAAGCTTTCCTCAAAATCTCCAGCACTGCTCAAAGGACAGCCCACAACACAAGGCAGCATCGGGTTTGGAAGTGAAGAATTAAAACACAGCAGCATTTTCATGTAAATAATCAGCCCACAGGTCACCTCCTGGTTTTCAGCACTCATTTCTCAATCTTGCTCCTAATTCAGTCTCTGCTCCAAAGCATTTACTCGCTTTTGTGCAATCCACTGTGCTGTACACAGAAGTTCAACTCCTTCTGTACCTTTTGCTCCGGTTCCCAGGACCTCTACCCTGCACACCATATCCGTTTAGCCACTTTTCAGCTACACTGAAGAGCCATGCCATCAACTGGCTGATGTGTGGTATTTGGACACCCTGGGAGTGCCAATTGCATTTGTAAACCTCACTATCAGCTCACATATTCTTTTTCCTGCTGTGGTTTTCACAGGGTTCAGCAGGGCCCTTCTCATGGTACAACCACAGGTTCTTCTCATTTTCCAGAGACATTTCACTGCAGGTGACTCAAAGTCGATGTTCTGTTGAGTTTGTTATGTCAGTTCTCAACATGCTATGTAATTCACAATGAAGCAAACTTTTGTTGCATCTCTACCATCAGACTTCTGGAGCCTTGATCATTTTGATTTGGCTATTGGCAAAGCACAAGCTCTGCAGTACCCAGTCTACTTACAAGATTAAAGGCTTTAATATAATATTGTTTTAAATACCCACATTAAGGGCCTAAGTTTTCAAGGGATATGAAGTAGAAATCAATTTAACAAATGCCACTGTGTATTGTGATGTATAACATTAAGCAAGGGACGGACACACTGGTGGAGGTCAGAGCACAGCAATAATTGTGTGTCACTCACCAGGCAGGGACAATTGTTTGAGTCCTGGTACAACTGAATCTACTGGTGTTTCTATTTTTCTGCAGTCAGCTGAAGGCTACATTGATACAAGCCCTCCATTATGCAAGAAAATTATTTAGGATTTCCTGAGAGAACAGTGGAACCTGCAAAAATTATCTGCTTTATTAATAGAACATTAGCTCATGAAGAACCATGCATCGCTGTATTCCACTATTTGCTCTTTCCTGGGATCTTCTAAAGCAGCTTCCTCCTACCCAAATACCCACAGCTATACAATATGGGTTTTAAGGAATGTAGAGTCTGATGGACGTTTTAAAAAGAAAAACTGCTTAAAATAACAAAACTGAACAGAAAGTTCACCTCAGTCTTTAGAAGATGAGAAACTCTGTAAGTCACAGAATCGCAGAAACATTCAGGTTGGAAAAGACCCTCAGGACCACCAAGTCTAACAGATAACCCTACTCTACAATGTTCACCCCTAAACCATATCCCCAAGCACTACATCCAAACAACCTTTAAACACATCCAGGGTTAGCAACTCAACCACCTCCCTGGGCAGCTCATTCCAATGTCTGACCACTCTTTCTGCAATTTTTTTTTCCAGAAAGTCACAGATATATTCCCTGTTTTACTGAGCACACAGCCTTAAACAGAGAAATGTTGACAAAGATGCAGAATTTCACATTCAGCATGACTTATGACTGATAAAGAAAAGAGATAAACTCAGATTCCTTGAAGAGCTACATAAGGGGGAACTGATAAATATTGATAATAGTGTGGCACAAGCAAGCAGAGGAAGGTATTTATAGCAATGGGGACAAAAAGAATAAAATATGAAGAAAAGGATGATAAAGAGAGAAGAAAAGCATGAATGGAACAGGAAAAGCAGGAAGAAAGAACAGCAGAGTAAATTACTAGAAACAGGCAAAAATTAGCATCAGACATTAGCAGTATGTGCTATGTCTTCACAATACTTGTGGACTACATTTACTACAAATTTTAAATGAAAACTGGTATTTGTTAGGAATACATTTAGAAATTACTACTTTTAGCCTGAATTGCAAAGTAGCTTATTTCTTACATTCGTCATTCACATGCAGAGCATGTGAGCAGACATTAGTCGATTATTCTGGGGACAGCAAGGCACACTGCAAATGCAGCACAGAGCTCAAGGCACTGCTTTGAAAATGCATATTCATTTTGTTAAACTAAACAAAAACCTCTCTGGGGCAGAAGCCACTGCTCAGTATCTGCACAAAACATATTATTCTGTCCTTCCAGAAAGGCTTCATTTCTTTCCATGCAAGTTTCCATCTCTGTTTTAAGTGGCTAGATAAAAATGATCCTTAAATCGGAACCACTGACACGGGACAGCTTTTGTAGTTGTGCATATTTCCAATGGCACCTGAATTTTAGCAGCACTTTGGACAGGATTCACAGAACAGGATCAGGAAATCTATTTGTAAGCCCTGGATGAGCCCAAGAGCATTGCAGTAAAGTCTCTCAGTGCACCCGAGAACTGCTATGGTTTCACTGACTATGACTTTGTAAACCCTCGAAGTGCAATAACCAGATGCCTTTCAGGCATCCTTAGTACAGTGTAACAAGAACAGTTCCTTCCACAAAAAAATCCACAATCTCACTCAAAGCAAATGGAAGCTGGCAGCAAATCAGCAATACAACCATTTCATCTTGTTCGCTGGCTCCTTTGTGAACCCTTTTTCTAAAACATTTGTATTCAAATAAAAAAAGCCAAGCGTCACCACAGATTCTGAAAGAGGAGACTGCTGCAAAAGCAACTGCAGCACAAACATCAGATTTTGCGCAAGCTAGAGTTATTTGCTGCTATAGGCTTACAACAGGAAAGTTTTGCCTTAAAAATGGCACTTCCAATGTAGAAAGGAAGGTTACTGTATGTTGTAACATAAATACTGGATAAACCCACAGCAGCAGAATGCCTTGAAATATAACAACACACGACACAGGGAAAGAAATCATTGAAATGCAGTGTGCTGAAGATCATCAAGGCTTATACTGACATTGTATGTCACAGCTACTCACTGCTCCTTGGGAAACATCACAAGCTGTAATCCAAGAAAAACAAAGCACCGAGAACAACCATTAAGAATATTTCCTAATCAAAAGATTAAACATATAGGGAACTTTTCTTTCTTTATTTTGACTTTCAGCTATTATTTTCATACAGTAAAATATGTACTAAGTACTCCTCAGATGATGCAAATGTCTTACCCTGTCTCAGGGCAGCTGCTGCTCTGAGAAACAAACCAAACTGAGCTGATCATTTGAATACCCTTAAAACTCTCAATTTAGGCCAAATAAAGCAAGGCAGAGCTTACTATACAGTTTAACAAGCCATGCCTAGTATTTTTGTGCAGTTTAAAACTATAATTTAATTAATTTCACCTGTATGCTTGGAGTGAGGAAGAAAATAAAACAAAATACAAACTCATTTTCTCCTCAACTCTGAAAATAGTTCAGAGTCCAAACTCCTATGCAAGTAGTAATAGAAGTAGTTTGGTTTCTGGTAGCAATAACAAAAATGAGGGCAAGATTAATTCTTACACTTTTATGGCAAACAATCTAAAGCAGATGTTTGAGAATAAAAGCGAGATGTCAAAGTAGTTAATAACTGCTTTTCAAAACCAAACACAACAAGACAACTTACAGCTTTATGTGCTTACATAAAACTCTAAATCATCTCAGTCAGCTTCCACCCTTAGCCCCTCTTTATTTTATGAAGCTCTACAATTACCAAAAATGTTATATCCAAGTCTAAACCATCACAGGTCGGTGTCTCCTGAACAAAAGCACATGCAACTGAGCTTCACTGGTTAAAAATCAGCTGCTGTTGTTTCCATAGTTTGGATATCCAAGATCTCTGGAACAAAGCCCCTAAGACACAGAGTATATTTTAAAGGTATCTAAAGAAAGGTCAGACTATTTACAATTCCACTAGAATCCTGCAGTTCTGAGATGGACATCGAACTTCACATTATGAGGTCAAAACCAACATATAAATTCCTTAAAATGAGGCTTCAACTATTTGAAGCTATCTGCACTTTCTGGCTTGCGAGTCCAAAGAATTGTTGGAATTGTTGACCATAAGGCAAACCTGAAGATACTAAATCCAAGTACAAATTTCACAAAAGAGGATGTGTGCTTGCAGGAGAATTGAGTCCTTCCACATTTAATATGGCAAAAGTTTGTAGAAGGTAACCATACGTACAATCTTTTCAGATGAAACTAGCTTTTATTGTGAACACGAAAGACACTATGTTAACCTAAAACACCAGTCACTTAGATGTGCTTTCCAAAAAGGCCTTAAGCAGGATTATATTGATTTAAATAATTAGGCAAGTTTTACACTTCAGACACACACAGACAGGGTTTGCCAAGCCTTTCGAGTCTGATCAGTTGTACAATCATACAGGCACAGAAGAGACTGACCCAGCATACACACACTTCTAGACCCACCAGCAAAAGCTGATCTTTGGCTGACCACAGAGAACTGCCTCCTAAGCCAGTCAGCCCAAGTCTCCATCTACCTGGAAGCCATCCATGCATCAACACTGGGCTACTGCATCGCCGTTCCACTTCATTACTTGAAACACAAACTCGTTGCTACAGCATGGGGATAACTGATACTGTATCACTCCAGTCAATGGGAGCAAATCAGAAACTCTGGAGTACCTAAGAATCAGTTCTTCTGTTTCTTTCCCCAAGTGCTGACAGTTTGGAGGGGCACTCCCACCTCCCCTCCATCTCTGCATTGCTGGATTATAATCACATTAATTTCATCGCGCCAAGGCAAGCTGTCCAAGCAGCTTTCACGGCATATTAGGCTTAATAATCCAGAGTGGGGTTCTTGAGGGTTTGTTTTGAACTGTCCAAGATTTGAAAATGAAGATAAGATGTATAACCTTTAGGAAAACTGTATTTTCAGCAAAAGACAGCAAGGCCATATCTAAAAGTTTTACAAGCAACCAAACACTTTAAGTCACCAGCAGCCTAAATAACTTTGCCTGGATCTAGGGCTCTGGACATAAACATTCATAAACTGGTAATATACAAAGAAAAACACATTTTCTCCTTTGGTTTCACACTAATCTTGGGTCACAGTTAAAACACAGCACTGTATCAGCTTTTCCCTCCCTCATCTTCTTTTCCTAGCCATTGCTGTGTTGGCTGAAACATTCATCGCTAAGACTGAGCATTGACAGCCAGAGTGTCTAGGAGACCTACAACAAAAAAAGCCTACCAGAGCCTAAAAGCAGCTTACCTTATGATACCAACTAACCCCATTCCAGCTATACCAGCAGCTTTGCTGATCCATTCCAAGGCATTAGCAAAAGCAGGGAGTTGCAGTGACTCTTTGCTGCTATTAAGACAAAGCAATTCAGACTTTTGATTTAGCCTTTCCTATCTTAGATTTAGACCAATACTAAAAGGCAACTCTCAAATGCTGCAAAAAACACTCTAATTTATACTAGTTGAGTCACCGCATAGTAACAACCCAGCCAGAATAATGCATCATTGGACATACCTACTTTTGTTTCTGCCAAGGGCTACAGTTTGCCTTTGTTTATTCATAATGCTCTGCAATGTACTTGGATGTGTACATTGCACATACACACAGCAGATTTAGATTTTTAAAAAAAACATATCCAAGCTTCAGTAATTGGAGAGCTGACTGCGGTGCTCAGATACTGCATTTTCGCATGAGATGCTTCTTGTGTGCTTGGGTGTTTGTGTTACACGTGTATACACACAGACATACACGCACAAATAAAACAGCGTAAGTTAAGCAGTTTTTAATAAATACTGTCTTCGAACAACATCCCAGATTCATACACAGGATTAATGTAAAGGCACGTCAAGCTAACAAATCTGATTGCTATCAGGAAATTGTATCATACACTTACATGGGGCTCAGACACAGATTCAGCAACACTGATTCAGCTTAGAAAATTACAAACAATCTTTAAGCCTCACAAAGTCAAAGCTGCAGTCACATACTGATTACTTTGTCTGAGTTGTGGCCTGCAAGTCCAGTCCAACAAAGCCAAGCAAGCCTAAACCTGATTGTGTAATTTGAGCCCATCCGCTTCATTGCAATTACCTATGGCAATAAACACAATGGTCTAGGAAGCAAAGGCTTGCACAAACAGGCCTCCAGAGAAACAACCGGCACCCTGACAACTCCATTCTCCACTCCTTGTCCTTCTGTAGATGCCTCTGAAGTTGAGCAGCTCTCAACCAGGTATTAGACATCATCTGCTACTGCCTAGTGCACAGATTTGCCACAATACCTCAGTGGGCCCTAGGGACTGAAACGCAATGAGAACAAAGTAAGGGAGCTGAGACTTAAGCTAAGAGGAGTACAAGCTTGCTTAATTTTACACCTTAAGGGTTTTCTGGGTCAAAGCCAGGATAATCCATATATTATGAGATCAAGCACCTCTACCAGCTTTAGATCAAAAATTTTACATGACTACTTCAGTGACACTATTAACTAGTTCACAAGGGCAAACCTCTGCTCAACACTCAAAATAGATTAAGTAAGATGGCTTTTACCAGGCCAATCAAAGTTGCATGGGCTATTTTTGAGGCAAACACCCACTGGTAATGGTGGGAGTTTTCTTAATGAGTTATATGGATGCTTGACCACACCCCTCTAACTGAAGGTGGACACTGAGAGACTAACAGAATAATACTGACAGAGATGTTAAGAAGTATATAGGGCTTCCAAGTAATCTGTCAAGAGTATTTATACATAAATCACCTTAATTTTATTATCTGGGCCCCAATCCCATGGGATACACAAATTGAGAAAATGGTCCCTGTAGGGACTGTGTGTAATGGGGTCCATTACTTATGCTAAATAGATCAAGCACCCTTAGAAAGCTGGTTTACAAAGAAAGTTTCCAACTTTCTCTAAAGCATTAAAACATCAGAAGGCGATTAAAAATCATGCAACCACACATAATAACCAATAATCCATTCCATTTAAAAAAGTAGATTAGAATTCTTAGGAATGGATTACTGCAATAGCCCTTGAATTGATGGTATTTACTTCTGTGTATTTTTCTAATAACTCCTATCTCGGCATTTGACAGTATCCTTGACATTCATCTCCCCAGCAAAAAAAAAGTTGCAAGATACACTGCATACAAACCACAATCCTCTGTAATCCTCTGGTGCTCAGGGGTGACACTCTTTATTGATGGGGTGCACTTAGCCACACCTGCTTTCTTCCCAAATGCACATCAGGTTTCTGTAACCTGTGCATTTACTATAATCTGCGTAAATAGAGAGCCGGTGTTTGATGCAATCAGCACCCAGCCATTTAAAGTACAGCACATCACAGCACTCTTAAGTCTTTTTGGAAATACCTCTGCTGCTCAGCAGCACTAGCTTTCCACCAGTTGCTGCTCCACATGCTATTGCCAATCAGCTGCATTTGCTGTAGCGCATTCCAAAGTTTACTAATTAATCTCTGCACTAAACCCCTCTGATGGCTGCTTGCCATTTGAAATGATCATCATCTTTTATTTAAAGACATAGTGACACTATGGTCAACCTCAGACCTTATCTGTTTAAAAAAAAAAAGAAAAGGTGTGCCCAATTTCAGGTAATTAAATCCACTTCAGTATCAATGAGGGTGTTTTTTAAACTGGACAGAGAGAATCAATAATGGCTGGAGGGTGTTTTTATTAGACATACTAAGTTATTTTACCGTTAATTGTCAGGAATCAAGTACACTCTTGTATTTTGAACAACACTCAGCAGAGGGTACGAGATGCAAACTTCTGGGAGACGATTAATTTCTTGCAAAACAGCATACATGCTTTGAAGTCCTGTGTTTTAACAATTCCAACTTACTGCTACATTTCATATGAGGTTTTAAATATTGATTTCACCCAGTCCAACCTCTCACACCATTGTTACAGGCTGCTCTCATTCTGCGGTGCATACTGGCTCCGTGACCTTCACAATGACCTCTACAAAAGCAGTTGTGCATTTTACTGTGGTGTAAATCCTCACAGACAAGTCGAACCTGTTCTTTTTGGCATCCAGCCCTTCAGATGAATAGTCTGCAGAGATTTATTATGAAAGGGGAATGAAGGGGCATTATTGCACAACATTCGTCTCTCACATACAGCTAAGTTCCATCTCTTACAACTTCTTAAGGCTTTTAAATAAACAGATTGTGTTCATTATACAAATCATTCTTGCTTCTCACCAATTTTCTGTAATTACAATTCACTGTTTATGAAAAGGTAGACATGCCCAGGAAAAAGCATCTGTGTGAAGGTGTTTTATATTATTATTAATAAGTAATATTCATACTTCCTGTTACTATACATGAGGGATTACTGTTTCCTAGCACAACACTGACTTACAACACTGAAGTATTATTCCACATTGTGGCAACACACATTGCCCTAAAAGGGTCCATTAATTATTTTTGTAATGCCATGAAGGATATTAGACTGCAGGATATTACACTGTCTCCATAAGAAATACACTCCAATGCTGAAATGATGAATGACAAAGTTTACAGGCTTTTAATTACATTTCATAACAGTAAGAAAGTATTTAGCTAGTTATTTTCCACAGCCTTGGCTTAATAGTTTGCGTGCCCTTATGCAAGTAACAACAACAAAATCATCAAGAGTAAGGGATTTTTAAAAATACAAAAACAAAACTACTGTGAAAAGAGCAGATTTTATAAATTCAATGAATCTGCCAAAGTGATCAAAGCAGTAACGGGGGGAAGTTAATTTAAAAACTTGCCTTGCCCTGCTAGGAAAGGTGGGGAAATGAAAACAAAAACCATTCAAACAAAGTTGCATGGATACTCAAGTCCAAAAGTCATGTCCAGACTGGCTTTATCTGATAGTCACTTGGTGTTATCCGGAAATGAAGCTTTTTGACTGAAGGAAATATTCCCTGATCTAAATCTCTGAATTCCCCTAAAAAGCTCCCTACCCCCAACGTCAGCTGTCATGGACAATTGACAATGCACACACACATACCTCACACTGCAAAAATAAAGAACTGCTCTGTGTGTGTCTCTCCTTGTCACCCACAGGCGATGTCAGGTATGGGTTCTCTTTCCCCTTCCTAGAAGTCTCAGCTGGCCATGTCTTAGCTCTTCTTCTCCTCCCTTTTCTACCGCTAAAATCTGAGACAACAGCAAAACTTTCCCCCACACAAGAAAATACACTCTCCTCCCACATTTCCCAGGTCCATACCACACTGCCACAGCTGCAGAAAGAGGATTCCCCGAACACAATATACAGCAGTGGGTTTTAATGTATAAACCCTCTCTCCACCTGCCTCCAGCACAGCCCAATCCTTCATTTCTAAGCCTGATGCTACCAGCAAGATGGAGCAGAGATGGGCTGAAGATAACAGAAGGTGAACCAGCATCGTTATGTAGTGTTGTAATTAACAACAAAGATAAAGTATCCTGAATTCTAAAGGGAGTTTCTTCCTGCAGAAGAAGAAAGTTCACACTTTGAAAAGTTCCAGTTGCCTTGTACTTTGTCTCTTGATAAAAGTAAACTAAAATTAAAAACAGTCACATTTCTATTTTCTTCTTCATGACAGACAAAATAATCCAGATCCCACTAATATTTTATCCAGGTCCTTTTAAAAGACGAAACCAAATAAAGACAATTGTCAATTAGGTGATAAACAAGACTTCATATCAAAGCTATACCTGGCACCTCAGCTGCTGATGAAGCTACTTACACTGAGTTTAAAAGTGACCAAAGGTTAAATGGGTAAAGCACTTAAAAAGTATTTCTGTTACTTTAAAAATGACATGCCTGTTTTTATTTCAAATTCACTTGACTAAGCAGACACAACATAGGTTTAAATTAGCATAAAGCAGATGCTGTGCACAACTGAACTGATAAATCAAGCTTTAGTATAAACTGCATCTTAAGGGTCGTTGTTTTTTATACCCCTTATTCCAAACAGATTTTAGAATTCCCTGATTTGAGATAAATTCTTGGTCTAATCCTGTCTACATTTCAGATCTTATAGAACTTAAACGGCAATTCAAACTCAAGGTATCATTCCACGAAAAGGCAGATTACGGTAAATAAGCAAAAACTGATTGGGTGGAAATGAAGAAAGCATCACATCTCCACTGCATTCCCCTCTACACTCTCCCCAGCTCTCAAGCCAAGCCCTATTCCTCTCCCACCACAATGAAAGAAAATCCTTATCATGTTTTAGTGGGAACAACCACAAAGGGGAATCCTTGGTGCGCAGGCATGGCCAAGATAGTGCCAACAGACCTTGAGCGCCAGGATCTTTGCATAGATCTTCAACATCTAGATTTCTTCTGTAAAGCAGACAACACTGAAGCTCTCCATCTCTATTCATATTAAAATCTGTGAGTGGATGATGGAAAACCCAGCAATTAAACTCCTCAGGCTATCCCTTTTCTGAATTTTTAGTCATGATTTGGCTCAAATCCCACTTCAAATGGAAGTGGAGAAAAAGCTACCATCCTGCTCTTACAGAAACTGTTACCTTTTTGGAAAGACAGAAAATTCTTCAAATTTCTTCCAGTTATTTAAACTTTGCCTGTCTGAGCTCGAAGATCTATCACAAAGAAGCATTACATTCTGGCCATCTCTACATAGAGTCCTGGATCTAAGTGCCTTTTTTTTTAATGCCAGTCAGGTGCACGTATCCACAGGTACACAAACGCAGCCAACCCTAAGCCTCAGTGCCAAAGACTGCCTAATAATGGTGAGGATCAAGTGCTGGATTGATCCCCTTTAGATCTGTCAGCAAGTCTGCACAGCCCAGACCAGCAGCTCTCGTTTTCTTGAGCACTGCCTCTCACAGTCTTGCAGAGGATCACATTTCCATGATTCTCTTTCTATGCTTTGGAGAAGAGAGCAGTGCTCTATTTATTTATGCCTCTCTTTCAAGAGATGAAACAGGAGAATGGACCTCAGACCTAAAAATACAAGCTGCTTTCCTCCTGTGCACTGTCCTCAGTTTTAAATTGTTCCTCCCTCCAACCTACTTACCGTTCCACTCTCTTCCAGGTCAACATGCATCACCTGTCTCTTGCAGACTACCTCACTGTTCCAGAATAGTACAAGAATCATTTTTCTTACACAAAGTCATCATTTCATTTTCTACTAATCATTGCAAACATTGGAAATTCCAGTTTCCTGGCCCCCATCCAGCTAATTTAGATAGATGGTTCCACATGTGCTCTCTGTCCTTCCATTTCCTGCCCATTCCACTACACACATCTGTCTAAGTGAGTCAAAGCAGGTTTCTTTGCAGTTGCAGTATTCTTACATATTTTATACTTTAAGAAAAGCTGTATTTTATACAGTCTCTATTACCACACTATTATCCACTTTCACAAGAGAATACACAATCTGCTGAACTACAATGGGTGTCACATCTACTCAAGCCTCGCCATTTCCCCAAAATACAAGTTACCTCTGCACCAACTGGGTTCAGGCAAAGCAGAACATTCAACTTAAAACAGCCTGTTCTCCACTTTGATATAATCCATTATCCAGGGTTTTCTTCTTTAAAATAAAATAATTATGATGAATAAAGATAAGACAAATTTTCAGAGACCAAGGCACTTCTTCATGAGGGTAATTTCTCTTTCATTAGTAGCCAATGCTGTTAATCTTCCTTTCCAGCAACACCTTGACTGACAGACTGAATCCAGACTAGGTATATATGGGGAAATTCACCTTTTGATGTCCAATGCCGATTGCCTAAAACAATATTCCTTTCTTTACCCTCTGCACCTGAACAAACATTCCTGAGGAAAATTACTTTTGAAGTCTCCCTGGTATAAAACATTGTCTCTTTGATCCAACGTATCCTTTGCTGCAAGTACCTTATGCACAATACAAGTGCATCGAGGATGAGTACTGACTATTGAAAACTAGGGCCCCCAACAGCTCCTTTGAAATACATCTTTATTTTTAAATGTATTTTTCATTTACAAACATGCTACTTCAAAGTTCAAAAATTGACTCCTCTGAGACCCTGCAGCAAGTATTAATTTATCTGCTGTGTTCACTTAGGCATGACTTATGGTGCAGAAAGGAGGTACAGGCACACACAGAACATGGCCTCCATCAACAGGCTGAGAATTTCTCCCTTGTAGGGAATTACCTAAGGCTGGTGCAACTCGTAACAGAGATTAACACAAAACAGAAGACGCTGTGAGAAACACAAGTCCTATCTGTACACCCCTGGCTACAGCCAGAGCCCCCTGTTTACAAGTGTGGGAGGAGGTGTCACACTTCATGCCATCTGAATGTGCATACACCATCTTTTGCTGTCCGTGAGATAAGACTTCTTACACAGGAACCTATCCAGACAAATGAGTACAAGAACCTCCAATTCCCCATTTTTTTCTGTACACCAGAGCTCTCCTATAATTCCCAGTCCCAGAAGCCCCTTGGGTCTTCTTCCTAGAAATTCCCCTGTTCCAGTCACTCCCACCTTTCTGCCAAAGTCTGCCCCAAGAGTGATGGCTCCATGTCCATACAGGTTCTCTACAAAGCACTTCCCATCCAAGTCCCCACCTCTTTCTCCATCCATGTCACCTACTGTCTTATGCTGCCCCATCCCCAGAAGCCCTGATCCTATGCTCCACCATGACACCACTGCTACTGCCAGCACTGGATAGCCACTTTCCTGCAACATTTCTTCCAGACACTACCTCCCATTATGGCCATTCTTGTCCTCCTCTTGGCTCTTCTTTGTGTGGTGTTTTAAGTCTGGCAAGAATTTCAGAAAAGCTGGACATAGGTTATGCTTACCCAAAATTTGTTTGAAGAAGGCCCTGAGAACAGGCAAAAAAGAAAATACAGGTGTACGAGAGATCTTTTACTTGTGCTGCAAGGCCAACACTCTACAATATCAGCAAATAGACCCTGCTTCATCAAGAAATGGAACATGGAGGGATAAAACTAGTCTGTGAGGTACGTCTGCACACAATGGCCTAATGGGAAAGTCTCTTAAAACCAAACAAACAGACACAACTCAGCCGACTGCTGACTCAGAGGAATCTGTGGAGGCATTAGCTTGTCTCTGCCATTCCAGGTCACCAGCCCTCCTCCAGGTAAACAATAGAGGAGATGAAGGAATGACACAAAATCACTTTGATCAGCAGCAACAGATAAAAGGATTAGAAGAAAACATGTATTGTTCTCACAAATGTAGACGTGTGCTAAGAAAAAAGGATCATGGCAGAAAGATTACACATTCTTCTATGCACATGAACAAATTTCCTACTTTAGCTTGCCTAAATGGCTTCAGATCCTTCAGTGCTCTTACTCCAATTCTTTATGCTCTTACTACTCTCTTGAAAAGAATTTTCCTCTCTGAAGAGTCCTGTTCTCAGGTCATAAATGTCATTTTCTATTAGTTTGTACACTGGAGTCAGTCTATCAACACTTTGTAAAGAAATCAGTGTTTTTCCTGTTGAGTAACAATCAAGGCATTTCAACTAATTTTTAAAGATCTAAATCCTAAAATAGTTCAGTCTGTGACGTCCTCTTTCTGTAGTCATAGTCACCTTCAAAACTCCAAGAACAAACTGCTTTTGACAACCACCTAGATAGAAAGTGAACTTGCACCAGGTCAAGGAAATGCACAATTACCGAGTTTCTCCTACAACATAACAGCAAAGGCAACAAGTGCTATCAGGGGCTGCCTGGAAGAGCACAGTCTCCATCTATAGAGGTCTTTAAGAATGGGTTCAACAGGCCCTTGTCACGAAGCACCCCTGACTATGCCTTGCAGCAGGCAAAAGGACCCTATGACCTCCAAAGACTGCTGCCCACCACTATAATGACACAATTCCTCAAATACCCACTGAAATATTGGCACTAAAGATTCTCATTTTATTTTCTTCCCAGATGTAAATTCCACCCTTACAGAGGAACTTTGTCCACTCTTTTTTTTTCTATCATCTCTATCAAGACATAATGAGACTGCTTATACTCGTACTTTTAGACAAGATATTTATTTCTGTTTCACCCCAGCACTCCTTTCTGGTATGTTTACTTTTAAACAGTGGATCAAGCAGCACTATTTAACAACTTTTTGCATTAAAAATGTGGTTCAGTAACTTTGCACTGCTCATTTTACATAAACATTTAACATTTATGATGCTTGCCACTCTTGGCCAGAGCATAGCATCAAAAGAGCATATATGCACTAAACTGTATCTTGTTAGAAAGAACAGCAGCACTGAAAAAAAGTTATATTGGAACAATCTATAAATGTGTTTACATTATATGAATGATTTGCTGTTCCTTCACAAGGCATGTAGGAAGTCAGCACTTCTCAAATGTGTAAAGTATTTCCATGTGCTTAAAGCATGATCTTTCCAAAACAAACAGTGATTGAGAAATTTTTTATTATTCTTTATTTCCCTGCCAGCTGTTTTTCTGGACTCTCCCCTCAGCCACCTTCTTTCTTTCAGTCAGGTCTCTCCTTATTGCTCACAGTAACACCTACTCAAGCAATAGTATGCTCAGAGCTGCATAACTCAGAAATAGGAAGATCTCAGGCTGATTTAAATGGCATTTTCCTTAGATCACTTTACAACGTGTCTTTGTGCTCTTGTAGCTAGTGGCAGGTCTGGCCGCTACTTAAGGTGGAATCTGAGCATCCTATATCAGGTCCTAAAGCCCAGCTCCTGCTGTGCTGTCACAATGCCTGCTCCCATATGGGCAGGAGAACAGAGAACAGCCTGACTGAACCCTTCTGGCAGCCCTCTGCTTACAAGCCTCATCCTATGCAGCATCTTTTCATGGGACAGAACATGCTGCATGACATATAGATGTACTTCTGAAATTTGATGGTAGAGTCAGGCAAGCAAGTTCTTGGGCAATTCTATAAATCAAGCAAGAAATTGGAAAAACAAACAAACAAACAAACAAGTACAAACAAACAAAAACCATAAAATAAATTTTTAAAAAATCCAAACCCTAAGAACAGTTCTATGCCAAAATGTGGCAACAGTAGAACTGCTCCACAGCTGATTACAGACACTTTACTAACAAGCACATTGGCCTTGCTGTTCACTCCTTACAATTAGCAGTGTTGGCACTATTTCATTTACTAAATTCCAGTCATTGCAGCTGTGCAAACTTAAGGGGCTAATTTGTATTTATACTAATACATGTATATAAACATGTGCTGCTTTACCTACATAAAGGAGCTTTAACACAAACGAACAAATATTTATTCTAACAGATCAGTATAAGAGAGACCAACCACAAAACAGAATCCGGTCAAGCAGTTCTGATTATGTCTGTCCACCAAATACCTTTATTTTGACTATGGCATCTTTCCTGAGGCATTCCAAACAGAAATCCTGCAAAGAGATATGGGGAGACACAGAACTGCATGTTTAAAAGCCCGTCTCCTTTCCCAAGGCTAGTGTTGTGTACATGAGGGGAGGAGAAATAACAAATACTATCATTCACATTGCCTTTTTCCCCAAAAAACATTCCTTACCTACATTAGGAAAAAAAATGCCTTAAGTCAACATAATGTGTTTAATGTTTATGCACTTTGATACTACAGTAATTACTTAGTAAGGCCAGAACCCAATTAAACATTTTAAACTTCGTTCCGCAGGCTGAAATGCACAGGAAGCATTCTGATGATAGATCACTTAAATAAAGTCTATCTGGCAGACACTTCAAAAACAGAGTTCAAAAACTTTAAGCACGGCTCTGCACGTACGTGCTTGACTCTTAACAAAACATCTTTATTTAAATAGAGGGCTAGAGATTTAGCATGACAAATATATCTACTGCTGCTAAACGCTCTCCATCACGCCACTCGGAAGTTGTAGGCATATTGTGTACATAATCCTATGAGATTTAGGTGAGCAGTGTTTGGATCACAGGACTCTTGGCGACTGTTTAAAGTCCATCATGTTAGCCCCAACCTGAATTCTATCATTCAAAATTTCTGATGCTCCATAATTGTTAATTTGAATTCTGTATCCATGCATAGTCATAGATGGTAGAGATCCAGCAGCTGCAATTTCCTTTGCCTTTTTCTTTTCAGAAATACGTAACCTCAGGGGATCAATGCAATGCTCAATGAGATACCGTTATTGATGACAAAAATTCAAAGCTAAAGCAACATACAATATGTATTCTTACTAGAAATCATGAAGAGGTGCTTAGCATCTGCAGGATCCCATTAGTAGAGCTAGTGTTCTTACAGAGGAATGTGCACCTGCTCTCCAAACTTGCACCCCTGAGAATCTTCACAGAAGCTGCTTGGCCAGAACGCTGCTTCTGAGAATCTCATTCAGAGACCTGCTGGAAATTACTACAATGACCCCCACACCAGTACATCTGGGTTTCCTCTGCACTAAGTCCCCACTTCAAAGGGCTGACATCCAACCCAGTGTATCTGAGCACTGAGCTGGGATACAGCCATCATGCAGACACGAAGACTGCAAGGGCAATGCAGTCTTGTAGCATTGATCCAGCCAGACTCCTGCTGAAGGGCTAGATAATACTCAGTGTCACTGAAAATTTTACCTTTACAAGCATGCTCTCCAAAACAAATACACCCATGTGTACTACTTCCTCTCGAAAACAAGTCCGATGTTTTGCTGTGATTCCAAACTATGAAGCGTTGTGAAAAGGGAAATATTCCACCCAGATGCCAAAAAGAAATGTGCATAGCACCAGCCAAATGAAGATTAAAACCAAAACACCAATCTCAAATCAATTCCATCTGAAGTGTTTCAGCCTGAAGACAGACCAGCTGAGCTAACAGTGAAGGAAGGAAATAGGCTTGGTTTTTTCCCCATTTATTTATTTATTTTTAAACTTGAGGCAAATATTAAAAGCACTTTTACATTTTTTTTAACATTTATTTATTTTTAATAAAACAAAACTCACACCCCAAAACACATGAAACCAAACAAACCAAAGCAGTGAGAACTGGCAAAGCAAAGCTGGAAGGCTGAATGGTTCCTAGTCACACAAGACAGCAAAGCACTCTTGGGAACTGCAACATGAACTTCACTTACCTCAGAGTACCTGGCATATGTCTAAGCAGCTTTGAAGGAGCACAATTGATTAAAAAGGTATTCTGACAGACTTTTTAGCATTTGGAACAGGACTTTGGATAATTGCTCCATAAGCTATAAAAGAAACAGACTGAAACACAGGAGCAGCCACTAAGCAGGAAGCAATATTGTAGGAAAAGGCAATAACAAAGAACAGTTAATTTGACCTGAGCTGATGAGGTCAATGTTTTAAAAGAAATAGCTCCACATAACATAAAATAAGAAAGTTATTTCCCATTAGAATAACACTGCAAGTGTAATGCCACACAAAATCCATTCTCTAACACTTGTTACACTCAGCTTAGCGGCGACATGCATTCCTGAGGTGTCCTAGACATCCTGTGTCTGACACAGATCCATTCCTCTGAAATATTGATTCAACTGCTCCCTCCTGCAAGCTCTGTCTGCTTCAGAGTGCACATTGCTCTCTCCCAGCATTCAGCTACTGATAGCCTCAAACTACAAGAACTGGAATAAATTCTGGTATAATATTCAGCCAGGCAGAAAGTTCAATGCAGTATGGCTGCAATTTGGACAGGGAAGCAGCAGCAGATATTTCACTCTTAACTCACTGCCATTCAGGAGTGCTGTTGACAGGAGATGGAGCCCGGCTCAGCGGAAGAGACCCGAGGTTAGGAATTCGGTAGGGCTGGATCCTATTCCTTCTTCTGCCACAGCTCTGCTGTCTAATCCTGGGCAAGTACATCCCCTCTGGACATCTGAATCCCTCCCTCCCTGACACATCTATTTAAACAGCAAATTCAGAGGGGCAGCGACCATCTTGATGATGACAAAGCATGTACAACACTCTGCACTAATACTTCTATTAATAAATATTGCCATTGCCATTAAGTAACAAAACTAAATCCATGATAGAAATTGCATGGTCAATGATGCATTATATTAAAGATATTTGGGCATAAACTGTAACAAGGCAAACTCCTAGGTGGTAGTGGGCCAGAGAACACCTATGTTGTTTTCCTGCAGATTTGGGCAATCCAATTAGAGGTAATTAAGTTTTTAACTACATGAAATTACTTCAAGAATACCATCACTAGAGGCTAAATCTCCTGTGAGGTTGGGGGAAGGGAGCAAAAAAACATTATAACGCTGGAAGCAACAGAAGGAGGACAAGGCATATTGTCTGAACCATGCTGAAGAGAGCATGCAGCCAAGCCAGTACAAGGCATTCATACTCATTACAAACAGGTGAATGGCTGGGCTGCAGACTCAAAGCTTTTCAATGGATTAAAGAGGAGTTAAATACATCCACACTTCTGTGCATTTTTAACCACAATGGTAAAGCAAAACCCAGATCTATGAGCACCAAAAGCCTCCTATAGTCCTGTAAATACCAGACACATAAAAAGAAAGCTAAGTTACTGTAATGAAATTAATTCCTGCTGCATTTGCAAACCACCATTCCTGTACAATGCATATGAGCACCTCTTTTACATGTTCAAATTAGCTTCACATTAAAGCCACCTCCCAGCCATAAATGGCCATTATGTTCATCAAAAAAACAGAAGTATTCCAGACCACAGCCTTTTTATGCACACCCTAGAAGCACTAGAAATGCTGCTCATTTCCAACAATCATTGCTCTTTTTGCTAGCTAAAATCTGAAGTACAAGCAATGACAGGAAATAGTATTTTTAGCACTGATGCAACAAGTAGGATTTCTACAGCTTCCTTCACGTCTTTACACTGATTTGAGATTAGATTTAATAAGACTGTTTTAAATATTCAGATATGCTGAAAGAATATTTCCTAATATGATGAGCATGATAAGCAGAACAGGAGTCACTTCTACTCCCCACTTACAGAGGTAAATCACACCAATTGATTAGGACAGAAGATAGAATTTACTGAAACAAAATGTAAAAGTTAATGAGCAGACTGCAAAGAAAACTCAGCTTTGACTAGAAAGGAGCACAAACCCCCAACTTAACAGAAGGAAAAGCAAAGGAGACCCTACCTTCATGAGCTAATTGTCTGTCTTGTGCTATAGGGGATGCTCTTGCTTAGCTTAAAAGTGAAAGGCACTCCCCTCCTCCCCCTGGCAGCACAGGAACTCCACAGCACTAATATGACACCTTAAATAAGCCAACTTCCTTGAGCATTGCCCAGGGGACTAGAATGGGCATGCCTCTTAATTCAGAAACCAAGAAACATGTCTGATTATCAGTCAGGCTGAAGAGCATCTCTGACCAAGACCATCCCAGGAAAAACACTCAGGTTCAAGCTGAAAAAAAAAAAAAAAAAAACCACATGGATTGCCCAAACAGGCATATTTTTATAGACTTTGTGTAAACACAAGCTCAGGATTAGCCAGCATCTCGGCTAGCTCTATCTGGATTCCCTTCTTTTGAAACAAAATTAAGGAAAGCAACCAGCAGAAAAGGGCAGTGGCTCAACTGTTTGAAAAAATAAAAGCATAAAGGAAGAGCACACGTAGTGATTCATTAAATGTTTACTGCAGAAACGCCAACAGTGAGCACAAAATGAGACTTTTCACAGAAACTGTGGATAATTTGCAGAACTGTGGAGCCAAAGAGAGCATTAACTCAAAACGTAATTTTTAAGAATTTTTCAATACTCCCCTAGAGCTACCCCCACCAATATGTGGTGGGAGCCCATTGGATTAGAGAGGAACTAAGCTAAAGCTAAAGCAGCTACAAAGAGTGCTGCCCTTGAAGAGGAGTGAAACAAAAGCTGCACCTATTTCAAGTGTACACCTATGCAAAACAAACAGACCCAGCGTCTCAGGTGTTTAGAAAAACACTCACACTGGAAAATAAGCATGTCATACGGTAAGTGCCCAGGTGGGAATTCACCCTCTGTTGTCACTTGAATGCACTGTTATGGATCATCAATCACATCAAATCCTGTACAATGAGCAGAATTGCTTTTTACAAAGCTAACTCTGCCCTGAGCCAAACAATTTGCAGTTGACTACAGTAACTTTCCAAGATGCATCCCAGTTCCAACCTGTAAGCATCGAACATCAAGAATTATCAATTTCATCACATTCCAGAGTCAGTTTTAACAGGGAGGCCAATTAACCAGTGGAACATAGTGAACTTCAGGTGTTACTTGTTCCTTCAGTTCCCAGATGGACCCTGTTTAACTACGCTTACTAGTTCTTGCTACATACACTGTTGCACCCTTTCAGTTTTGGCATGTTCTGTGTTAAGGAGGTAGATACTGTAAATTGGATCATATCTCAAACTAGAGGCAGAACACAGCAAGAGACATTCTCCTCCCTTTGAATGAATCTCTGTGGCTCCTCTTTGTGATCTTTTTGACTTTGGAATTCTAAAGGCTGCTGGGAGAACTCTTCACCCCAATACTTCATTTAGAAGGAAAAGTCCTCTCCTATTTGCTGCTGTACTACTCCTATACTTAAGGCTGCCTCACACATATGCGGTGGCTAAGAGTCAAATTGGTTTACTCATTTAGCTGAACTTCCAAATCCCCTTCACAGAGCCTGCTATTTTCTCTTCTATTTATAATTTTGCATTTAGCCATATTAAAGCACATTTCATTCAAATGAGTCCAGCTTGTCAAAGCAGCCCTGTAAACTGCCAGCTTGCATGTCATCCACAGTAATTCAACATCTGCTTCCAAACACCGAACTGCGTCCTAACAGAACACCCACATGTGTACCCATGCTGGGTTGGTTACCCAGGCTGTGGTAACCAACAACTGCTTTAGCAATTACAAGTTAGCCAGTTAATCCATTTATTGTCCAGCATCTCAGTGCTGTTATTATTGTGTAATGTAATTTCTATCTAATTCTGAAAATCAGGGTTACATAATAACTAAATCAAGTACCCTATAAAGAAAATATGAGAACACTCTTTCTCAACAAAACCTGTAATTTCATCAGTGTAAAATCTGTTTTGCTTGATGTAATCCATCTTCCATAAACAGAGCTCACCGACTTCAAACGTTCCTATCCTTAACTTTGTTAACTGTACCTATTCCAAATTTGTTTGAGGGTTTTTTTTAAGTTATTCTTTTTTCATCTAGGACTCAGGTCAGTCAGGGTGAGGGGTTTGTTTGTCAAGTTAGAATTCAGTTAAGAGTATTTTTTAAACAGAACAATGAATATTTTCTGACCACAAGCTTTTTTACACAAACAGAAAATGTCTCACGAAGCATATAAATCTCCCCCAGACTATTAGATTTTTAAAAGAAAAGGGACAAAGATACAGTTTATACTCCATGAAAACGAGAAAACAATCTGCACAATTTTGCAAAAGCTGACACTATTTGGGGGAAAAAAATAACCTAGAAATGCTTCTACATTGTGAATGCTCTGGGGGATAATAAACACAGCACAGACGTCCCTGACAAAATAAATTGATTAATTGATGGGAGACTAGTCTGATGCAAGGTTTTTTGCTCTGCTGACTTCTTGGTTTGTTGAAGAGGGTAGAAAGTATTGGTTATTTTCAGGACAAAGTTTACCATATAAATTCTAAAATACAAAGTCTAAAAAAACTTGCACCAACTTGAACCAAAAAAAGGAAATCAATGAATGTTAAAAAAAAATGAAAATCAGTAACTCATGCTCCCAGCTCTGACATCCCCTCATACCTTTGTTTCCACACACAGGCTGATGTGTACTTGTATCATTTCTTGATAAAGAACGCGAATGCTGACAGATCTTTAAGCTGTCACCGTAGCAATAATGTATTTGCAAGAATACTTGCTGCTTCCTAGAGTCTAACAACGATGAAAACACAGCATCCTTAACCACCCAGCATCATTTTCTGAATGCTGTGTCTCATACTCATAGGCTATTTCAGTGTTTTAAGTCAATCTGAAGTGCAGCCTATTCTTGAACTTCCAAAATTTCAGCTTCCAGAACTGGTACACAAATAAGACAAAAATAATTCAAAGACATCACAATTTTTGAGGGAAATCGGTATAGCTTGGGTTTTGACAAACATGCCATGAAAGTATGTCATACATTCCCACTAGAAGAATGATGAAATTCCTTGATTGATTCCTAGTTGCTTGTTTAACTGAGAGAGAACAATCTATTTCATATAATGTGTAACACAGGTCTAGATAGCCTTTACATTTTATATATGCAAATCCTTGGTCTTTTGAAAGGCATTAAAGAAAAAAACAAATCCAAGCAAGCAAGTCTTACCATTTTGATGCCAGTGGAAAATGTGACTGGTTTGACAGGTTTGGGGTTTTCCAGTTGCATTTCTAGCTGAGTAGATCTGTCCTTATGCTGAGCTAAAAGCAGTGAAGCAGGAAGATTGGAGCTCTCCTGTAAATATAGGAGGAACAAATTTGAAAGCTAAATAAAAAACCCCAAGTATTAATTAACATTGCATATTCTTCAAAACTGCAAGCCGTGTCTGAAAGGCCATTGCTAGCCGAGCGGCGCAAGGCTTAGTAACCTCTCCATGAGAAAGTTTACAGAAAACAATCATTTTCAGTAATAAGAAAAAGCTGCAGCAACTCCATAAATCAAAGTAATCTGCAAACAGCCATTTTTATGGATTCCACACTAAAGACAATATAACAGGCTCCTTATTCCAACTGGCCAATGCAACTATATTTATGAAAATTTTAAAAAAAATAAAAATTAGAACTTAATCAGAGAAGGAATAATCCCAAGTAGTATAACTTGGATCAGATGTTTATCTAAGACACATTCTTTCTACCAATGAACTCAGACCAGTTTGAAATTGTTTCCCATTAGATTTCACCTAAGGCCGTTTGGAAACGATCCTCGCTCTGCCTTGCACAATGGCACCATTGTAAGTGCAACCAACAGCATATTTATTTTCTCCTTCGCCAACTTATTTTTAGGGAAGCCAGCCAGGGCTTTTTTTAGATATATGAAAAGCAGTAAAAAGAATAGTTAAGCAAATGAACTACTTGAACTCTCTGAACAGAATTATTAACATACATAAATGTAACTGCACTCTTGAAAGAATCAGAATATTACTGCCCAAGTAATGTTCTAATAAACTAACGCAACTATCCACACACACATCAAAATTCTTCAGACTTCCCAGCCAGAATGATTGTGAAGTTGAAAGCAGGGAAGTTCAGATGGATTCTTCCCTGACTGCTCTAGCACAGTATTTTATTCCTAAGGCACTCAAACATCGCTTGCACTTCTGTTTCATGGAACCTGAACTGAACGATGAGCCATATTCATTAGTCCCAAAACCTAAAAAGCTTTACTGAACTGGACTGGGATTTTTACTTACTCAGTTCAGGGCAAGAAGCTGGAAGTTTTAACACCACAAGATGACTGACTGCACATGGTTTCCTACAGAATTCTTCCAAAGTGATCATGAAAAACATTCATGCTGTAGACTGACTTTCCACATCAGTTTTCACTCCTATTTCCTCTCTATTTCTTGGTACCCTCATTTTGTCTTACAACTAGATTGAAAGTACTAAAAGCAGAAAAGTCTTACAGAACAAGATCTGGTCCAGAGTCACAAATATGAAAACTAAGCACAGGATGCTCTGCACATTATCTGTGATTAACCAGAATGAGGAAGAGGTTAAAAACTTAAATTGCAGATAAGAGACATTTAATTTCTGTACAACTGGGAGAAAAATTTGGATCACCAATGCACCAGTTTACAGTCTGCATCTTCAAAGTGTTATACATGTCTGTAACCATCACACAGCAGCATGTGCTGCCAGCTGTCAGGAAAGTTAAATGATGCTGGATTCTTTTAATCATCAGATTTAATATGCTGAGGGAGAAGGGATGAGTGGGAAATGTTTTCTGGTTCATTTTGCCCTCTCATGTTCCTTAAACATTCACTGCATTTCTAATTCAATAACTGAAGGTAGCCAGTTTTCGTACTGACTTCTCAAGAGTTCTCACAATGACTAGCAACCAGATTACACAACTGTGGGAAATCCACACCGTGCCAACAGGCCATCATATCTGTGATTGTCCTTTTGAATATGCACATAGCCCTTCTGTTAACTATTAACACACATGAAAGGTCCAGTCCTATAAGCATTTATCCATACTAGCAATTTTTCTGTATGGGAAAACAAATTGTCTAACAGTATGAACAAATATTGTTTACATGTACAAATTTCTGAAATATTTGTCTCAGAAACCCTGAGGTTTTGGTAAAAGTGGGGACAGGATATCTCTAAAGGTACCTTGTCCTTTCCCTGACTCCAGGCTACGCCATGAGCCAGGGAAAACCTGCTTCTGCCATATGCTGCAATGCACATATTCCTCATGCCTGGTAAAGTATGGGCTCTTGAAGAGTTAAGATGACATCTATAATCCTCTACATACATGTGAGAGAGTTTATACAGTAAATAAAGGAAGTGCTTTAGTATTTTACTCAGCCATGTCTAGAAGGTTAAAAAACACCCCACAACCCAAAACAAACCACAAACACAACTCTTCAAATGATAGGCAAAATGCATTGGAAACTACAAGTCTAAATTGTAACAAAGTGTGGTGCTTTAGAAGTGAGAGGTTTTATTATAAAAGAGGTCACTTATAATGAAAGTAATATAAAATCTGCCTAATTTAGTACTGGGAAGTAAATGGGCAAAAGGTAAAAGCCCAAACACAGCACCTGACTCCTCTTTCAGTAGCTGGCAGAGCCTGAGCTGCCCATGATTCCTAGCTCACTCACCTCACCAGCAAGTGATACTGGCCTTCCCCTCCCTGCTCTCAGTCAAGGACAGTTCACTGCACTCCCCAGGCTGACCAGGAACCAGAGCCTGCTGCATGACATTTTAAATGCTGAACCATTACTGCACCTTTTTCCCTGTTTCTGGACTATCTAAACTACAAACTCTTTGAAGATGGGGCAGGATTCTCATACACTTTTGTAAATAACTGAGACCTTTACTCAGTGTGGTAATACCATAAATAATATGTATAAGAAACTGAATTCCCTCAGTCATTAGGATTTAAACAGCAAAGGTAAAATTAGAAGACGAAAAATGTACATCTCTACTCACACTACACAATAAGATGGTCTTTAGTTTTCTCTTGATGCCCAATAACATGGGGAGGGAATCTTGGGAAAAAAACTACTACATCACAGGTGATGCACGCAAGAGAGAACTCAAAACTGAGCAATCAAACACCAGCTTCCCACCCACCTCTACACTCACAATCCTGTCAGATCAGTAGTCTTGCAACTGACGTCACTGTAGTCAGAACTTAATCCTTGTCTGGTTTAGCACAACACCAACAACTACTGATATAGGGTTATCTTTTTTTTATGTAATTCTTTACACTGCTATTGCTTAAACTTGGCTTTTGCTGCATTTCTCAATTCAATTTTACTTATGATCAGCTTCGTTATCAGATTTGCAGCCAGCATTAGAGGGATTTCAGAGACCATAGGAAATGTTTATTTGTTTAACAACTGCTGTTTTCCAGAGACTTTGTAAGCCATTATACAAACATTTCAATGCAGGTTTTATAAACCTTTAGTATTACAAAACAAGTTTGGGCTCAAATTGAAGTTGACAGTGCCCCTTCATAAATTGAGACACAAAGTAGAATTGCCTAGTTTCCTTCCTCAGCCTTTAAAAATCAACTCTCTGTTGTTTTAAGAATTCACAGAATCACAGAATCACAGAATCACCAAGGTTGGAAGAGACCTCAAAGATCATCAAGCCCAACCTGTCACCAGAGACATCATCACTAAAACATGGCATCAAGTACCATGTCCAATCCCCTCTTGAACACCTCCAGGAATGGTGACTCCGCCACCTCCCTGGGCAGCATATTCCAATGGCTAACGACTCTCTCAGTGAAGAACTTTCTCCTCACCTTGAGCCTAAACTTCCCCTGGTGCAGCTTGAGACTGTGTCCCCTTGTTCTGGTGCTGGTTGCCTGGGAGAAGAGACCAACCCCCTCCTGGCTACAACCTCCCTTCAGGTAGCTGTAGACAGCATTAAGATCTCCCCTGAGCCTCCTCTTCTCCAGGCTAAACAACCCCAGCTCCCTCAGCCTTTCCTCATAGGGCTTGTGCTCAAGGCCTCTCACCAGCCTTGCTGCCCTTCTCTGGACACGTTCAAGTGTCTCAATGTCCTTCTTATTTCCATAAGCCATCTGGTGAAGAAGGTTTCAAAATCCCTATTCTGAGCCATTAATTCAAGTTGATAATGGAGCTTTTATTAATTGATCTTCCATTCAAACTATTCTTGTGTCAATTGTAAGCACTTCTACCTTTACGGTGAAGAGAGACTGCTGAATGCAAAGTTATACACTTGAGGGATTGTCAAAGAACCTTTCTGCTCATCTCTGCTTTTATCTACAAAAATTGAAACCACCAGCTCCTTTCAGCAAAACCATGACAGATTGAGAGGATTCCAGGCTTAGGGAAAGGCGACTCTTGAGGAGGCCCAGAAACCCCTGAATTGTGCAATGGTGCTCTCTCCTCATGTTGGTGCCATGGAAGAACTTTTAAGGAAGTTTAAGGAAGAACTTTACTCTTCCAGGAAAAGTAGAGAAGCATCTGTATCTTGAGTAGGAATTGAGAATACAAAGCAGGAACTAACGCCACATTAATGTGAGATAAACTGAAAAAGGAGGGAAATTCTGATTTAAATCTGCCAAGCAGCTTTAAACCACATTGACACAGCTGCACACGTGTACACATATATACATATGTATACTTTGCCTTTCTTCTCGCATCCTGCAAGGTTACACACACACTGTTCTGAAGGATTTCAGAACTTGTGAAAGTGTGTGCACGAATGCCTGCACACACATATGTATTTTAAAAATTGAGATGTGAATCTTGTTTAAATTACACATTTGTTGAGCTTCTTTATACTCACACATAATCCCTGCACTTCACATGCAGAGTCAGTAGTAAATTCAGCCAAAGATTAACATGATTTCCAGAAGTGAGCTGAGCCTGAGCTTTTCCTTCAGTTCTCTATGCAGTGCTCAAATGATTGCAAGCTCCATTCATTTCAAAAGGAGCAACTCAGCAAGAAGTAGTTTTCTTTCAGCAGTCCCTCAATGTGAAGGAACCACCTATTTGGGTGCTCTGACCCAAAAAGGGTTGCTAATGTTCAAGTAATTAATGAGGTTACTTGTCCTCTGTTCCCCACTATCTCCCCCTTGCACAGGTGCAAGCTCACAAACTGGCTCCTGATTACCATTTTGCTTCATCACACCAGCAGATCAAGAGAGGCAATTCTGCTACTTTGCTCTGGTAAGACCTCACCTGGAGTAGCGTGCCCAGCTCTGGAGCCCTCAACACAAGAAGGACATGAACCTGATGGAGCAGGCTCAGGGGACAGCCACGCAGATGATCAGGGAGCTGCAACACCTCTCCTACAAGGACAGGCTGAGGGAGCTGGGATTGCTCTGCCTGAAGAAGAGAAGGCTCTGGGGAGACCTGATAGCAGCCTTCCAGTACCTGAAGGGGACCTGTAAAAAGGCTGCAGACAGACCATTTACAAAGGCCTGCAGTGATAGGATGAGGGGCAATGGTTTGAAACTGGACGAGTGCAGATTTAGAATGTATGCTAGGAACAAACTCTTTACCATGAGGGTGGTGGAACACTGAAGCAAGTTGCCCAGGGAGGTAGCTGAGGCCCCATCCCTGGAGGTATTCAAGGTCAGGCTCTAAAAGGCTCTGAGCAACCAGATCTAGTGGAGAATCCAACCCAACCCATTCTATGATAACTAGGTCGTCTTCAGATACACAGTTAAATGTCAGCTAATAAGCAAACAGCCAGAGTGACTGAACTCAGTAAAGCAATCTCTGAAATACACTTCCACATGCCAATTAGCAACAGGAAAAAAGCTTTCAGTGGAAAGTCACTGAAGTATGCTGGAAAGAAATAAAAACAGGTAGAAACAGGAAAATAGCCTTCCTCAAATACACAAAAAATACTTCTGCATTCTGGCAGAATCTTATCCAGGATTAATTCTGTGTTGAAATAACCAAAAATGCTTCCCTAGAACTGATTTCTAACCATCAGTGGTTTAGATCAGATATTAGGATAAAATTTTTTACAGAAAGAGTGGTAAGGCATTGGAACAGGTTGCCCAGGGAGGTGCTGTGTCTCTGTCCATGGAGGAATTAAAGAAACATGTAGACATGGCACCTTGGGGTATGGTTTAATGACCATGGTGGTGTTAGGTCAGTGGTTGGACTTGATGATCTTAGAGGTCTTTTTCAACCTAAACAATTCTATGATTACAGATAATGAGTCCCATTAAGCCTGTGAATGACAACCACTCTTATTCCAGTCCGTAGCTTACCAAAACCAGAGTTATTTGTAATATTGAAGTGAGTAAATTGAACAGTAACACAAAACATGCAAGAGAGGGAAACAAGAAGGAATAGATGCATTAAATACACACATGGTAGAGATCAGTGTCAAGGTACTTGCTGCTTGCTCTGGTTTTGTTACTCACCAGATCATCCAAGAGTGCCTGCTTATTCTTCCTTTTCAACATCTGTTGTAGTTGTTCTTCTTTCTGTATGAGCAGTCGCCTTTGCTCATTTTCCTGCCGCTCTACCTCTAAAGCTTCCTCCAGCTCTTCCTGCTCTCGTGTCTGAAATGGAAATTAGAAATTGGCTCGTAGCAATCTTCCTCCTTGGGTGGACAGAGCTTTCCCACAGCTCTACTTCTGTACAAAGGACTTGAGACAAACAATATGAAAACAGCCAAATTCTACCTTTAGGGTAGATTTTAGTTAGAACTTCAAGGTGATTGAGAATGGTAATTCTACTTTCTCAGTAAGAGATAGCTTTGCTTTGCTGCTCTGTGCAGTTGGCAGCAACTACCTAAATCATGGCTCTTTAAATGTTAAGAGGATGACAAAGGCCTTTCCTTACACCTTCACCTTATAACGAACCCCACTTTGTACCTTACTTCTCAAGCAATGTAGGTGGGGGAAAACCAAAATATAAACCCCTAACACTGCTCAGCACCCTCCCCATCAGCTGCATCTTCTGTGGAAAGTACAGTGTACACTTATCAGTGGTGTTGAAGAAAAATAAGAAATTACAAATCTGTAATTATCAACATAGAAGCTTATAAGCTAAAACATATATAACCATGGACTGTAAAAATATTGCACTCCCAGAAAAATGATTATTTTTTCCTATAACCTAGATTGCAGTTGTGTGACATGAGATGTCACAAAAAGTAAAAAGTGATTCATTTTTATTTCAGGATTTTGTTCTTGAGAAGTAAACTACTAAGTAATCTGCATTTAATAATTACAATGAGAGAGGGGGGGGAAAAGAGGGCTCAGTGACAAGGGATAATGAAAGTATTAAACACTTTTATACAGAAGACAATCAGAATTGATGGAAGCAGTTTGAGAAAGACATCATTGTAGCCAAGAACTTAGTAAAATTAGTTCTTATCCAAAAGTTGTATCATCAAGCACAGCTATATGATACAAGCTGGAATATGCTGAAAAACATCCCTTTAGCAGGCAAATCAAGACAATGGGTCCCAGTGAGGCCTAGTTATTCCTAGATGCAAGAGCTGACAGATCTCATCACTTGCCACTGAGCCAACAGAACCTGCTTTCTTATTCATAACTAGCAGTGGACTCTCATGAAGATCTGGTCACTAACTAGGGACCACCTGAAACTGGACCCCCTTTGCATTTAATGAAAGGAAACAAACAGGAAAATACCCAAGTTGCTAATTGAGGTTATTTGTGAGAATTAAGGGATCTAGTTAGTTCAGTCAACAGAATGGAAGATTTCAAGGTCCCCAAGACATTCCAGGCTTTTTCTACATTTATGTCTAGAGATTGCCTGGAATTTGGACTGAAACAGAATAAAACTTGATGAGAAGTGCTGAAAGATTAGTCTGAAGAGCCACAAAATTTGTAGTCAAGAATTAAGAAAACTGATGTACAAACCTAAACCACATCAGACTACAGGAAAAAGGAAGAACTATCACAAATTGGATCAAATTCTCTCTGAAAGGAAGACCAAACAAAACAGTAAAACAAAAGAGAGATGAGTTCTATAGGCAGCAAGTGTTTTGTCAGGCTTAAAGATAGTCTGCACACAGTCCCACCAACTAAAGAAACAAAGATGATCATGGTGAAGCCTGGAGTAAACCCAAGACGACAAATGGAAGAAGTAAATACCTTGTGACAGAGTAGGAGGTAAGAAGTTAGCCTATAACTGGAAAATAGCAGATAAGGAAAAAGGCATACGGGGGAAAGCTGAGGTCCACTCAGAATGCCAGGCTTTATATTTATAAAGCATATACATACATATACACACACATTAAAAAAAAAAAAAAAATCTCATCTCTTCAAGAATCCCTTCTCCAAGAGCTCCAAATTTGTCTAACTGAAGTTGATGCATGGCCCTGCATCCAATCTGTAGAGTCATTAGGCATTGGCTACAAAGATGAAAATTGTGGCTTGGATCAACAGAACAAGTAGTTATTCAAATCCTGAGATGACTGGTTCAGTAACTTGATATTTAGATGTGTAAGAAACAATTAGATACTCAGGAAGACAGAAGTAGGAAAAGTGAGATCAAAATAACTTACAAGGTCATAGATTTGGAGGCACTGATTCATCAGTTAGAAACCAAAGAGGAGAAAACATGATGCACTACTTGACCGCTACTGATTTTGACAGTGCTTCAAGAGAAGAACGGTCTTAGGATCACGTCAAGGTACTTTCAGTAGAGCTGGGAAACCAGTGCTCTTTTCTAAGAGGCTGCTAACATCTCAGCTACAACACTGCATTCAAGCCTGGTCTCTTATGCTTGCATAGTAACAATTCAAGCTACAACAGATAAAGCATAACAAAAACACCAGGAAGGATCGATACAGGTATTTATATTTGTCAGAAGCAAACTATTACAGTGGATAGAAAAATTTACACCAGTCCAACAATGAAGGGACAATGACTGACCATAAGCAGTTTAAATGAGAAATTAGGACACCTTTTACAGTGTATGGAGTCAAAACCTGCCAAAAAGAGCTAGAGAGAAAGCACCCTTTCAGCTTTTGGGAGGAAAGTAAATTTATGGGCAAGATCATGCAATTATTGTAGTAACAGCTGTCAGGTCTGTTAACTACGTTGTAGTTGTTGAAAAAGAAATGTTCAATGTTTGTTTCAAACACTGAAAAGGAAGTAAAGAAGAAATGTCTCCATATCTCCAGTAAGTCTAGATTCATGCAGGCTTGCTCAGCTTCCACCAGCCAGCCTCTACCACACCAAGCCCATACAGAAAACAGAAGGCCCAGAGGGCTTGGGTGGGTACAGAGCATTTGTACACTACTTGGTGTGATCACACAGCCAGAGCACAGGTCACATACATGAATGGAAAGTGGGCTGCAGGCTAAGCACATCATCCTCACTGTGACCCTAGAGGTTGCGACTACATTGTAAAATAAGACATGTAGCCAAATATTTAGCAGGTCTCTTCGAACTCTGAAGCATAGGATATTGGACAGTGTCAGAGACAGGATAACAGATCAGAGATGGACCCTAGGGAAATTTCCTTGCCTTTAAAAGGAAGAGGTTCAAACAAACATTTTTCAGATTCCAATCTCCTGTGAAATCCTAGAGCTAAAGAAATCACTGGGAGTTTTGCCACAGACTTCAGGGGAGTGAGGATTTCACCCCTACTGATTTGAAAGCAAGTCCCTAGTGCAACTGGAATACAAACACAAAACCTTGTTATGTCACACTGTGGGCAGAACCAGTAACTCCTTCAAGAAGCGGTAACAATGTGTATTTTTATACTGAAAAAATATTTAACCGATTAAACTTTTCTTACAGAAAGAAACACTTGCCAAGTTTATTTTTCAAGAACAAAATGATATCTGAGCCACATTTTAATGAATGGATCTTCAAAGAACCATGTGTTTTGCACACAGATCATGTATACAATACTTCTGATGTTATTGTTATCAGCTCTTGACCAAAAGTTTCAATGTTTATTTCAACATCTTTCTTTTTAAATTTTGCATAAACCAGACCGATGCTTTCCCTTACTTTTACAGCTCTCTCCTGGGAGCTTCATAATGTCTGTGTCTGGATTCCTTTTTTCCTTTGGATGAGAAAGGAATGATTGTCCTGGTAAAGGAATGAACTTGGTCTCTCCTGGATATTGTCCAACAACACTGCCAGCGCACATGAGGTGGTGATGTATTAGATGCAGACTTTACTACTGCTTGTCCCTCTTTTCAAGCCTGTCCCAAAATAAACCGTAGCTACATTTCAACTATCAATTTCATCTCTTTACACAGCACTAAAGATCATTATCACAGAACATTAGTGCATTATGGTTTTTGAACACAAAGTGAAGTCTACATTGTACCTTCAACGCTGGCTTGGGTTTAAGACATTACAGAAAGCACTCCACCTTGAAAATCCTTTAATTCCTTAACTAATGAATAAAAATTGCAGGGGAGAGGAAAAGTTAACTAACCAATTTTATCTTATTTTTCTGAATTACTTCCTTGTTATCTTTCTGGTACAGCTCCATTTTCCTTTTGGTGTTCTCCAAATCCACATTGTTGGTCAAGTTAAATACTGCATAAACATTAGAAAGACAGAAAGCAAAAGCATAAGGTCAGCATACGTGACTACAACAAGGAAATACTACTCCTATGTTCTCTATGCCTTCTAGCACCAGATATAAGCATCACAATAACATAATTTTTTTAAATATGCCCTCTAAAGCAAGACAGAATCTGCTAAATCAATACAAACTTCAACAGAGGCCAGTAGAGTTCATTTAGATTTATGCATCTGTAGGAGATGAAAATTTGAGTCTTGCATCCTATTTTGTGATACTGATAATGATACACACAAGTATTCATAATATTATTATGTAAAACTTGACGTTTCCTAGTGGTAGTTACAGCTAAAACCACAATGATTCTGGTAAAATTAGACTAAATACATATATAAGACAATGTTAGAAATTAAGTAATTTCATTTCATAAGATTATCTAAAGCACAAAGACTACAGAGACTGATCAAATTCATAGAATCATAGAAGTCATTGGATTGGAAGAGTCCTTTAAAGGTCATCTTGCCCAACCTCATGGCAGTAAGCAGGGACATCCTCCACTAGATCAGGTTGCTCAGAGCACCATCAAGCATGACTTTGAATGTCTAGAGGGATGGTGCCTCCACCACCTCCCTAGGTAACCTCTTCTAGTGTTCCACCATTCTCATAGTAAAGAACTTCTTCCTAATGTCCAATCTAAATCTGTCCTTCTCCAGTTTAAAACCACAGTCCCTTGGTCCTATGACTTTGTAAATAGCCTTCTTGCAGGGCCCCCTTCAGGTACTGCAATGCCGCAATAAGATCTCCTCAGAGCGTTCTCTTCTCCAGGCTGAATGACCCAAACTCTCTCTCAGAGTATCTTCACAGGAGAGGTGCTCAAGCTCTATGATCATTTTTGTGGCTCTCCTCTGAACCCATGTTTTCTCTTGTGTTGAGGGTCCCATAGTCCTCATTACTTGATAAAAGATACCAATGTTTAATTACCTTTATTATAAGGAAACCACAGATGTATCCAGATTAATAGTTTAAAGGACATTCTTTTGTTCTCTCCATAGTGACAGGCTATATATCACACAATTATGACCCTGCAAGCAGGGCTGGCCAGCAAGCTCCATAGCTTAGTACAGCATTCCCAATCATCTACACATGGCACAGAAGACACCTCAAGAAATCGAACAGTTTCTATAATCAACAGCTTGAAACATGTAGATGGTCTGAATGACTAGTAATTTGATATGTCTGAGCCCTTCACCTCTAGGTCACTGGTTCAATTTCGGGTCAAGTGAATTCCAACTGAAAGCCATTATCATTGGGAAGTTGCTTGGCGATCACCATCCAGAGTAGACGTTGGGCTCATGCCCATGGCATTAGAGCTACTGAAGACTGCCAACAAACAGCATTAAAAGTCTCTAAGAGTTTTGTCACATGGCTACAGCAAATTTACAATGGAGCAAAGAAATCTGCACAGCCATTGGTAAATCCCTTGCAAGAAAACAACAGCACAGCAACTGTGCTAATTCACACCCTAAAGGAGGGGAGGTTCTAGTGGAAATGTCAGTACAAAACTTGGGAAGGTTTTGATTCAGTTCTCTCTTTCTAGGTTCTCAGCGATTGGTTCAAATAAACCTTAGGCATATGCACCATTGCCAAGTAATTTATATAAGGCTGCTAGAGAGATATTGAAAGAAGCGTGAAGTCTGTGTTGTTACTCAGCAGAACAGTACACATCTCAGTCTGGTAAAGAAATATCCCTCCTTTTATCCTTTGCACAAGTAACACAGCAAGAATGAGCTTTCAGAAGGCTCCCAGAGAAACCAAACCAGGAATAGCCTATACTGGCAAACCAGTTGAGAACAGCAAAGGAAACTGCAAAAAATCAGAGCAAGGAACAAATGGAGGCAGGAGAGAAAAAACAGAGAAGGTCCAAAATGTCAGAGTTGTGGATACAGCTCAGTTTTGAACTGCTACATGGCAGCTCACTAGTGCCAAAAAGTGGTAGCTCTGTTCTTACATCTCTTCCCAGACAAAGGCTCTGACTCCAGGACTTCTGTCAACAGAAACCCTCCAGTAACCTGAACTGGCTCAAAAAACAGAGGGTCAGGCAAGTGCCAGAGATAGTGCAAGGGAAGAGAAATTTATAAATACGAACAGGAATACTCTTTCCAGGAGTCTGAGCCACCACATGATCTTATTCTTATGCAATGTATTCAGTCCTTCTGCGAACTGCAGCAAAAAGCACTAGGCAAGACCAAGCTGAAGATATTCCCATCCTTAAACAAAACAAAACAAAACATTGCACTTACTGTTTTTCTCACCTTTTCCAAATAGCAAGCAACATCAAGAGGACTGACATTTTAATTCAGCCTGGCTCCTAAATCAGCTGAACTCTTCCATCCCAACCCCATCATCCTCACAACAGAAGTGATCAGAGACATAGGCTGGTTTTGTGGCTTAAGCATTTCACTGGGATTGAAAACCTTCCAGCTTTTCTATTGTTCCTGGGCCTTTTCTATACTAGAGGTCTCCCACCTATAAGAATCGTGAGCAGGGTAATAAAGTTTCCATTCTCCTATATGCTGTGTCTCCTTACTTTAGCTACATGCAGCATCTCCCTCTGTAGTCTCAATCTCACCTCAGGTGGAAATTCTGGACACTGTTCTTGATTTTTGGAAGCAAGTAACTAATTTCAAAAAAATTACTTTTTTTTTCCTCCTCAAAAGACATAACATTTTCCAATTTCATGTTGCAACACACATGCACTTTCTGGTCACAGGAGCATTTCCTTATTAAAACACATTATTTTAGTCTGTATTTTTAGCATTCCAATGGCAATTCAACCTCCAATTTCCCCGCCTACAACTCCCTGCTGACAAGCAGCTTAATATTTGAGTATTACAGCAGAGAAGAATTGTCATGTGAAAATGCTGGCATACAATAAGGCCAGGGCCCCGCAATGACAGCAGCTGCACGGGAATGTCAGCACTTCCTACAACTTAAATCCACACACCAGCTCTCTAAACTCTTCAATGACGACACAAGAAAGAAATAGCATATGAGACATGCTGTGCTAGCAGGATGCCCAGATGCCACCTTCAGGTGCAAGAGGAGGAGCGAGATGCCAAACGCCTTTGAGCTCCTGAACATCTTGCTTATTTCTCTAAAAATAATCCATCAATAAGCTGATGATCTAGGGTTTGCAACTATTGCTGCTTGAAATATGCAGAGTCTTTTTCCTTTCTCAGTTACCGTTAATGGTTCCACTAGTCACAACCTAGGTACATAGAACAAAAACTGTGATATTTAAAACTCATACTGAGAAAAGTAAGCAAATTTTAGGTACAAGCAGGTGTCTGTATCTAGAACTGCATACAAAAGCAGGTTTATTTTTCCACTTAAAATGCACTAATATTTCCATATAAGAGAGCAATTTCTGCCCCAGTGTTTAAGAAATCTTCAATATCCACTGTTATAGCAACCTTAAAGGCCCACTGTAGGCTCACAGTAGGATGAAAGATAGTTTCCTGCTGTAAAAAGAACCAAGTCATAGGTAAAACCTTCTCAATGATAAGATCTGCTCATGTTGATTCTGCTCTGTCAATCTTGCTCTACTCCAGTAGGACACCAACAATTAGATTCCTAATTTCAGCACCCTCAAAGACCAGAGCAGATTCCTCCTACTGAATTCATAGTCATTAAAGAGGAACATCATCTTGGTCCAAACTATCTGCTCCTCAACACTAAGCTATCTACATATCAAGACTTAAAATACTGAAGAGTGAGATTTTGTGGCAATGGTATTTCATGTTTATATTGACATCATTGTCAATAGCTGACCTTTAATAAAAATGAAAATACCTTCCCTCCTACAATAAAAACCACAGCAGCAAAACAAAGTAAACTCTTTGACAGTGTGTGATCAGTTGCCAATCACCCAGCCAAACCACTGTACATGTTTTCTAACAGCTTTTTCATGTATTTCAAACGCCTTTTCATCAATATTCAGAGAACACAAATTCTTGCCATTGTATCCTTGTAATTACAGCTGTCAAGTCCACTTTGTAAGGGGCACTAGGCCATAAAACATAATTAAGGGATCATTTCTTTCCCTTCTCTCTTGTTCCATCCATATATTAGTTACCATTTAAAAATCAGCAAGTATCAAATCAAAGAACAGAGTTACTTATACTCAACATTTCACCTTTTACAGAGCCAGGACTATGCAGGGTGTCATTTTCATTTGGTCTGCTTTAAGCTTTGTCAGAGATTTATTTTAAATGTAATTCTTTCAAATGTTCCCTTTAAAAAAAAAAAATCAAAACTTTTAAAAGAAGCAATGGATTTTAAAACTAGAAGAACCAGAAAGAGGAAAAAAAATTATATGCTACATGTACTCTGAAAAAATATTGGTATAGATCTGAATATTACTGGCAAAGCAGATGGCTAGTTTGAAAAGGTTTCAAAGAGAAGACAGACCTATTTTTGTCTATGCTGAAATATAGAATAAGCCAATATAAGAGGCCTGAAACCCTTCAGGGGAAAGAAACAGAAGCTGTTTTGTATGCAACAATTATTTATCTACTTATTCATCTCACATTGGTTGGTTTATAAAACGACTTGCCTTGAGACATCTGTTGAAGTATAACAGGAAGACTATTGTATTTTTCTGAAACATTTCATTCTATTTAGGTAAAACTCCCTACTTCTGAAACTCTATAGGGAGACTTTTGCTACTTTTCAAAACAACATTTATTATGTGATTCCACACCAAATGGAAAAAAATATTTTCCTAGTTATAAAAAAGAAAATTTTAATTACATGGCACAATAGTTTGTCTAGAGAAGCAGAACTATGAACAAATGTCACTTCACTGCAGGACTTTTAAGTCCATCAAAATCTCCCTGCTTTAGTCTGAGACACTGAAAATTTTCTGAGACTTCTCCTAGTTCCTTGAAGGACAGTAATGCCAGTGTATAAAAAATACTTGCTATTCAGATAGTGGGAACACTTCATCTCTGGCAAGAGATGATTATTCTGCTGATAGTGTTTGAGCTGCATTGCTGGCACGAGCCAGATGAAAATTTAAATATTAGCAGTACTGGTTTGTTATAAACAATATTCCTCCCACCCTACTACAAGCTCCTTAATCGTCATCTTTGTAAATCACCAGCTAGAGATCAGGAATGATAGAAGAGCAACTGCTTTGGGCAGAGCATTACAAAAGCAGATGAAACCACATCCTCGGTCTGCCTAGGCAGTGCAAAGCTACTATGGCACTTTCTGCTGGTGTTTTCGCTACTGGTGCAACCAACATTCTTTGTGATAATAATTATCAGAATCAAAGAAAAGGTGAGGGTGGTGAGGCACTGGAACAAGTTGCCCAAAGAGGCTGTGGAGGCTCCAACCTTGGAAGTGTTCAAAGCCAAGCTGGATGGGGCCTTAAGCAACCTGGCATAATAGGAGGTATTCCTGTCCACAGCAGGGGGGCGAGAACTAGATGATCTTTAAGGTCCCTTCCAACCCAGGCCATTCTATGAAAAAATCATATCTATGTCAGAAAAATCTAGGTAGGTATTAATAATTATTTGTTTATCCTCTGTTTTATTTTATTGGGTCAATAATTTTCCATTCCAGAAAAATATCTTAGCATACTAATGAATTACTGAAATCACCCAGTCCCATCAGTCTATGAAAGCTCATTTTGGCTGGAACTGTGTAGTACTGAAATCTTTGATCAGATGAGGTGACTGAAACGGATCTTTGATAAAGCTATTCAATTTCCTGTTAGGTAATTGCCATTGTCAGGACTAGCAATACCTTCCTCATGCATACACAGGGAGGAAAAAAAGAATAAAAAAAAAAATACAAAACAAACACCCACAACCCACAAGTGATCACAGATACCAAAATCCCTTCTGTCCAAGGATCACTTGTGAGATAAATGTTCTGAGCAAGACAAATCATTAGGCAGCAAGTATTGCATAAAGTCTTAGAAATGCAATGAGATGGAGGAATCCAAAGGGCACAAATACAGTAGCCTCCTTCCAAGTTGAATGTACTGAATGTTTTTAAGAAGCAATAATTACAATTAACAATTGTGTTGTGGTAACGCCTAGAGGCCTCATTCAGGTGTTGGGAGAATAGTGCCAGGCAGTGTGTAGTTGCATGCTGAGAGGCAGGCCCTGCTCTGTAGAGCTTATAATAATAATACAAGAAACCAGGTTGGAAGAGACCTTCAAGATCATCGTGTCCAACTTATCAACCAATCCAACCCACCGAAACAACTGGCTTTTGAAAAACTGGCTACATAGACACTCTGGGGAAGAAGAAAACCTTGTAGAGAGCGCAAGTAAATGTGCAGGATGGCCAGAGATTGTAACTTGTGGCAATGCTCTGAAGTTTAACCTTGTCCTGCTCATCATAGGGGCATAGACCTGACTTACTCAGAATGATCTTGTCCACACCTTTCCCAAAGGCAGGTTTTAACCCTAGCGTTAATGGCAACAAACTGTGTTTACAGTGTTCTCAAATTGTCCAACTGATTTTTCTTCTGGGGAAAACTTACTTTAAAATGTGGTTTCTATTTAAAGCCTTGTATAACACATTTTAGCCCAAAGCATTATTTAGTGGCTACATTCTACACCACTTCAAAAAATGTGTTTTTTATCATAGAAATCTTAAGAAGTGACTACCCTAATGTTTGTTTGACCTTCCCCTCTCACACTTTTGCTATCCCACCCAACTCTTTTCTTTAAATAGAAAAAGCCTATAGCAATCCTGATATGAAGGGTGGAAAATGTGTTTTCAAGTGAGGTCATCAATGGAATAAGACAGTGCCATTGCTGCAAATGGTGGAGCCACCCCAAACATTTGGAAAATTAGAATTGTGCCAGGGCCACATGAAATATATAGGATGCCTATATTTTCTCTGTCAAGCAACTACTTCATTTAATCCTTCACAACAAACAACAAGAAAAAAAAACTTACTGGCAAAAAGAAATCATGGAAAAGCTGCACTTTTCCATGAAAAGTGAAAACTGAAAATTTGGGATGGGGAGGTAAAGGGGAAATCCAGTTCTCTTGCTTCCTAGCTCTCCAACCTGGCAGCTTGATCAACCACCAGAAGCCGCTGCCAACGTGATATACATCTTGGCTCTCCATAGGCAAAACTTTGTGCTGTGTGGCTATGCCCTTTCTTTTCCATTTTGCAGTCTAGTTCTTTTCCATGCACTAACAAACAGGGAATTGACAAAACAATGAAATAAATATTCTCAGCAATAAAATCTGAAGTAACCATATAGAGTTAAAGACACCTTTAACACCTGGTTCAGCCATGCCACACGCAACATGCACAGCAAAAACACTGGAAGAAGTCACACTATTGTGTGACTACCAGAAAACAGTCAGATGGAGAACTCTGCCCAGGAGTGCAAGGAAGGGCTTCACAAGATGTATGCCATGGACTTTGTTACTAAGGAAAGGAGAACAGGGCTTGAATTCTGACTTAAGGTGGTGTTCTTGAATCTAACCCTGTCCTCCCCACTTCTGGATCTGCCTGAAGTTAATAGATCATAAATGACCTCTTTGACGGTGAAAATTAAGAGCCTTCTGACTGCTCTCCTGTCCTCTCATTACGCCGGCTGCTACATGAAGAAACAAGGAGGTAGTTAGAATTCCTAGTCTTTTTATTATTTCAGGTGTCCCTTCCAGGCAACCAACTCCAATTCCTAACAAGTCTATCAGGCTTCTTCATGACGTGTTTGCAGGGCCAACACAATTATTGACAAATTCACTCTTCACAAAGTTATGAAGAACAGACATAATTACTGCTGCCTCTAAACCATGTTACACCAGAGCAAGGTCTGGAACCATTTGAAATTTAACAACGTAATAGCAAAGGCTGGGGAATCATAATGTTATGCACAAATCAGTGAGGTTAAGGCAATTTCAGGCAAAACTTCAACTCCTTTGTTGCAGATGCTGAAACCCCTGCAACATCATTAAGTAGGAAACCTGTATTTAATGCTACAGAAAGTAATTTTCCTTTCCATGAGCACACAGATTCTTCCAGGATCCTCTGGCAAAGATGCAATCATTTTTTCTACTCACTCCCTCCTTCCCCCACACAATCCAAAATAATATACAAACAGAACTACACCCACATCGTCTCCTCCAGATATTTGGGCCCATGAGTGTGCCTGGTGTTTCCCAGCCACACAATTTAGCTCTCCAGGCTCAGCCTTCTGATGCCAACAAAAACATGATACATTACTCACAGCAGTAAGTGGACTGGATACGTTTCTACAAAACACCACAGAGCGAAGAGGAGCAAGGGCTCCTTTGAGAAAGGAAAGGAGAGCAGCAACTTCATGTTTTTCTTCAAATGACATTCATCGCCACTCTTGCATGTTCTAGAACACCTCTTCTACCTCCGGGATGGAAAAAGTCTCAGCAGCTCATAACACCCAAGAAACAAACCATCTAGGAGTCACCCTATGAGCACATCTTGTTTTTCCAAGCAAAATCCATCATTACACCATAAATCACAAGCTACGCTAACTACAAAGAAAGCCAACTCTGTTCATAACACAGTCCCTTCACCAAAGGGCAAAGTTCTGCTTCAACTAATCCAAAGAGAAAGAAATCAATGCTTGTTCCTAAACCTTCTCCTTCTGCACAGCAACACAAAATGCTACCATAGTGGTATGTAAGGTCATCAGCTTCAAAGAAGCTTCAACTACTGTACTTGCAGAAGAAAAAATGATGAAAGACACCATATGGCTTCTGTCATGGTAAATAAAGCTAATGGAAGCATAAAATGAAAATTTCAATTTCTCCTCTCTTTGTTTAATCTTTTCCAGTGTAGCACTGACAGTGCCCTAAAAGTCTCTTCCAGCTATAAAGTACTACTTCCTCTTTGAATGATTTTTTTTTTCTCTCTGGCAGCTAAAATGTTTTACTTAACAATGTCCTACAGTTCAGCAAATATGATCAAAAATGCACAGAAAAAAAATTGGTCACATCTGATACCATGATAAATCCTATTACAGAAACTCAACTCAGACATTCTCATAGGCAGCTGAGTCAGAAGACAAAAGTCTTTGGTCTCGTGAGCAGAACAATACAAAAACACAAGCATTAATACTTACCAATTTCTTCTATTTCTTCCAGGAAATCATTATATTCACGCAGACTAGGGAAGTCATCCTCTCTTTTATTGTATCTTTGAGAGAAGAGAAGCAATTTCAATTCAACAAGGCTCTTACTGTGACCATATTAAATATTGACCTATTTTTATTTAGCTATTTGCTTTGTGGCTCCCACAACTGACCAAGTTACAGCATCTTTTAAAATAGACAGAAATGTTCATGTCAAAGGAACAGAGTCAGACTGGCATAATTCAGTGCTATCCTCGCCTGCTCTCTGCCAATTCCTTTTACAAGGTCACAGGTAAACAGGAGCACAGAGGCTAGGTTCCAAGTCAGCCCTTCAACATGAGAAAACTGTTATCAAAGGCAAAGACAACAGTAGCAGCCACAATAAAAGCTTTTCTAGAAGTATCAGAAAAAGTAGTTTGACTTTCTTGTGCCAACAACAAAAAGCCTGTCAGCAGCAAACCAAAAATCCCACACAATTATCTTATTTCATAACAACTGACTATTTCAGAAATCATATATTCAAGTCATGATAGCTGGAAAAAGTAAAAAGATGAAGAGACAACTGGCTAGAATGTGAACAGCCTCTGAAAGTCAAGACATGCAGGCTTTCCTCCCAAGAAAATTCTGCCTGCTGTATGGACCAAGATACAGGACATCCAGGTAGATCAAAATCTAATCCTGAGACCTCATCCCAAATTCCAATTTGGTGACATTTTTTTCAGCCTGCTACTGATTAAACTGGCAAATCCAAGTGGGCCAAGCATTTTACAGCATCATCTGTTCTAACTATGCTTCACCACGTGTTTAGACAACTAAGCTGAATTCGTTACAGTTTGACTTTTGTTTAAGTTCAGTAGACTTTATAATCAAACATGACAATCATTACTGTTTTCTACATCAGAATCCCAGTATTCAAACTCACAATTTCCCCACACTTCAGCAACATCACATGACGTATTTAGCATTGTACTCCAGTTTCAGATAAAGGCTGCCAACCTTACAGTTTACCTGCACATCCATTTTTGCACACACAACCCTCTTGGGGTTTGTTACATTGCATCAGACCCTGTTCTACCAAACCATCAACTGGCCCACTTACTTTGCTTTAGAAAATGTCAATTCTTGGCCACATGGAGTGAGATACCATTTTAGACCTCATTTATCTCAGTCCCAAGAGCTCTCAAATCTGCATGAGACTAGTAATACCAGACTTCTAAGGAAACTTCCCCACTAACAATTGCTGTGTGAAGTAGAAAACAATGTGAACATAGCTTCTCTTCTGTCCATTTTCATTTTGGAGAGAAGTAGCCTTCAGCTCTCAGAACAGGTCTCCAGGGAACAAAACAATCAAAGTCCTGTTTCTTGCTCCACTCCCATGTTCACCCCCTCAAAGGGAAAGCAGCTGTAGTCCTCAATATCTAATCATCTCCATTTAGGAGGCAAGTCTTTGCCAAGGGAAGCCACAGAGAAACACCCAACAATTTCTAATGGTAAGCAGGAATCCCCCAAGGCTAAATGGAGAATTCAACCCTCAGTTGTTGCATAAAATCAGATTCTCTGAATTCCCTCCACATTAAACGCAGTCAAGTTTCATGGGTTGTCACTTTACAGAAAATTAAATTATCTGCTCTGTAGTACTGGAGGGGTAAGTCAATTATTTTAAAATGGTGATTCATGAAATACATCCACCTTCTGCTCTTTTAACTGGTGACACTCACATTTTCAGCACTTTCTTACGAATTTCCACTTCCTTGTCAACAGCAGGATCCTCGAAGAGCTGTACCCTGAAGTTACTCTTCCGCAGGGGAGTATTGCACTCGTGGCAGTTCCCAGCACCCCTCACAAACAGCAGCTCCACACAACTCTCACATCTGCAGGAGACAGGAAGGGGTATATAAAGGCAGATGTATGATAACTAGCAACTGAAACACAGGATCGCCCCTCTTGTTTGCTGCTTTCACACACTCTGTAAGCACACAGCACATCTCCCCTTGATTTCACTATTTCTTCAGCACCCAACAGTGACACGGAGGCAGGGGCTCTCCGCCGTGACTATAATGAAACAATCTCAGCAGCACAAATGTATTTAATCTCCCATCCCCAACAACTCAGCCCTTTGCTGAGACTCAAAGCTAATCCAAACACAATGATGGGGTTTGTATCAAGGGGAAGCTTGTTCATTGACACCAAACTCATTTTGCATGGACCAGATTGCAACATCCTTATTTACTCTGAGCATTACTCTACACAAGAAGCCCTGGGCTTTTTCTTTTTGATGCTATTGATAGTGCAAGGTACTGGTCAGCACAAGCAGGGATATAAATTCTGTCCACAGCTCTGCAAGCATCTAACTACCACTATCACGGAGGAACTGCTGAACAAACCTGAGCTAAAATCCAGCCTAAAAGAATCAAAACACCATTCTAACCAGCAACCAGCAGTATGCAGTTCTCCTGTGCCTTCTGTTAATGTTTTTTAAAAGGCACAGGATAACACACACTTTACACAGACGTTGCACATAGGTAAACCCAAAAATGCTATTCTGGTTTTTGGTTGGTTGGGGTTTTCTTGTCTTATTAAGATTTCAGATTTCAACAAGATGCTTGCTGACCAGTCAGCTGGCATTTAATAAAGGAAGAACACACAACACAAAATCCAATTTTTGAAGAAAAGCACGTGAGTACTAATAATGCACAAATTTCTAGCAGAGGACAACACCTGCTGCAGTCATTTCCTACTGCCGGGGAGGCAAAGGGCTACCTATTTATAGCTTTGCTCTATCAAAGCCAGAACAGTTGTACATGAAGGGCTAAGCTGCATCATACCTTCATAAAGCCAGAAAAAAAGCTGAACAAGTTAAGAGAAACAACACTGACATGGTTGCAAAGTATCTTAAATAAAACCTTCACTCTGTTGACCTTCCCCCCAACTCAACTGGTTCTAGTACTTACAGAGGCAGAGCTAGCTAGAGCCAACCAGTTTCACCCAGCTTCTGTTTCCAAGATTAGAAAGTGCAGAACAAATGCCATTGTATCTTACAATTTAAAAAAAAAAAAAAAAGGGCAATTTTGTTGTTGTTGTTAACACAAGGAGAACTACAGTTTCAAAATGCATCCTGCACAGCAGCTGCCAATGCTAAAGAGCAAATCTTGAATTTACAGAGACAGTCTCCTGCTCTAGAATTCCTTTAGCTAGAAAACCAAACACATTTAAATACAATTTATCTGGGAAGAGAAAGATCAAAGCTTTTAGCACGCTAGGCCTGAAATACAGAAATTATTGGGACATCAGCTCAAGAATTATGCTCCCATATGAAAATTATTTCACACATCCCTATGGGAGAAGCAACACTAAAGACAAGAGAGACAGCGAGGCAGGGAAAGGGTTTTCTCCTTTCTTCCCGAACCTGTCCGTGCATGCAACAGCCCAATGCACACGGACAGTTTTACCGTCTTCATTACTTTGACTGTTTGTGCTATTTATGCTCTCTCAACACAGGAGCCAAAGCACAGAAAACAAAACATTCTCCCTCTTCTTTCTTATTTTTAAGTTCTAGAAATGGGAGCGTAGAGCTACAGAACTTGACAGGTGGATCCAGGTGTTTGCATTGGTTGTTTGGGTTTTTTTAATCATATTGTTGCCTAAGGACCAACAGAACAGGGTCTCCATGTGCAAGATACTATGCACAGACAGTAGCACCTGAAACCACTTCCCCCACCCTCCGCTTTCTTCCCTAAATCAAAGACATTTCAAGTTTATACAGGACTGGACAAAAAAAAATCCCCTTGGAAAAGCACTTCATTGAAGTGCTACAATGCCTTCCCAAACTGGAACCAGTGTGTTTCTAAGGCTGGAAAATAGCTTTCCACACAAAAAGAGATGAGTCAACACCTCACTATGGGAATCCCACATCAGGTGATTACATTCTCACTCACTCATGCATATCCACCCTTATATTTATTCATAGATAAATCCTTCTGAATTCAAAAGGGGTTACATGGGACAAGTCAAGGGCAGACCTGGACTCTATCCACATCCTGCCTCCTCTCCATCTCCGGATAGATTTAATACACACAGTTAGATCCCAAGCCTACCGCCCAGCAGGTCTGTCATTCTCACCCCCACAAACCACAGTTGCTTTCCCAGGAATGGCATGTTTGGTCACACATTTCCACATGGAAAAAAGCCATCTCCTGAATCCCTCTCAAACAAGTTCCTCTTAGTTTTCCTGGAGACTGCTAAAGTCAGAGCTTACACCAACCACAGGAAGGCAGATTTCAAAGATGACAGTTGTAATAAATTACTTCATGTCTTCAATCAAGATTCCAAAATGTGACTTAATTTTTTTTGTTGCACCGTAAAATTAAAAAATAAAACAAAAATAACAAAATTGTGATGTAAAAGATGAAACTATTTCTGTAACTTCCCCACTCTCTGACTTCACAACTCTGTGACACATGTGACAAAGGTTCCAAACCCATACAAGACTCAGACATCCCATGCAGCACAGGGGGACAGCCCACCACCACAGCTGGCATTACAGAGCGCTCTCCTGACACACAGACCTCATCACCTCAGGTCATCCTTCCATTTCTTTGCAAGTCCAACGCTGCTTAGTGTAATGACAGCCTGACCAGGGAAGCAGGACGTCATTCAGTGCATGCTTTATTGGCCAACACATAATATATGGCTTTCCTCAAATGAGGAAAGAGATGAAACATACATTTAACTCCCCTTCAAATCATGGCCAAAACAGGTGGCCATATGTTTTCTTAAATTAGGAGCCTGAAATCAGTGATTTTTAATATGTATATATATATATATAATGCATGCATACATGCTACATGTGCAAACTAAAGATAACAAATGTTCAAAACGTACATTTGTTCAAAACGGAGTATATCTGAGACAACAGCTGCACATGAGGTTTAAACAAACACTCAGGATGTGCCTCTGTTCATCTTCACATTTGAGGTTTACAGCCCCTGTGATCTGTATCCTATTTTATATATTTACTAAAATCTTTTGTTCCCTTTTGGATTTAAGTTTATACCCAGAGACTAGGTAATAGGGATGAAGGTGTCAACAGAAAATGCCCAAGTATTTACACACATGCAGACAACAGAGAAAAACTATTAGTAGTGTCACCGGCAAAAGCAATCACATCTCCAGGAACAATAAAGTCTCCTGGTCTTCCATATAAGGATAATAAACATTAGTATACTAATTTTCATTTCCAGAGACACTAGTTTCATCTCTCTTATTCTTCTCTTTCACGCCCATGAAATATTAAACAAATGGCTCAGTCTCTAAGCAGTCTAGAACAACATCATAATTTTCAGGAAAGCAAGTAATGAAGCATCTTGCTGGTTTGGCATCATCAGAGAACAAACAGAGCGCTACATGCCCCCATGTCAGCGTTCAAAGACTTCAGGATCATACTAAAAATGCTTTTGGTACACAGCAGAAACAAGCAGAGGTTCCTCTCCAGAAAGCTGTTAGATATTTATCAACTAAATTACACTTACTGGAACTGAGTGTTTGTTTTGGACAAAGCGTCTAGAAAGGGCACAAGATTTGTGCCCAGTCCTGCATTCCCCACACATGCGCTTCACGGAGGGATGACAGCAGATAAGAAACCAAGCCTCCTGGACACTGAATGCATGAAAATGGCTCACAGCATTAGCATAGCCTGATGGTGCTGCTTATTCATCTAGCTTGGCTGGCAAAACAGCAATCAAAACAGAATAAAGGAAGAGCTATTTTCACGAGCAGTACAAGATATTTTTCTTTCAGAATTTTAGATTCAGCTGAGCATAGCAAAAATTTGCAAGACTTCAGATAGGCTGCCATTAATCATTTCAGAAAAAAATTCTTTATAGCTTATGCTGTTGACCAAGAATATTACAAAATGAGTTACTACCCTTTTTTACAAAGGTTATTTTTAGTAGACATGCTTATTAAATAGTATCATATATTTAGAAGCTCTAAGCTCCTCTTCCTCAGCTTTTATAACCAAGATGGTTCTATTAACAACATGTAACAAACAAATGATCCTAACATGGAAAAACAGTTTAGATTAAAAAACAATAATACAGCCTTCCACATATAGCCAAGACCTGAACCACAAAGAAATAGAATGCAAAGAATCAGCAAAAAAGGTATGTTTTCACTTCTTCCTTGACTCTGATGTCAGAGGGAAATTTACTTACAGAAATGGAATGACTCTTGATTTATAGTGAAGGAACATTAAAAAACTAAAAACATGCACACGTGAGAAAACTTGCAAAAGACATCTAAGATGCTTCTAGAAACACTCACAGCCTTTTTTGTTTAGCTGGGGTTAGATTATTTTGTGTTCTTGTACAGAGATTCCTTGACTGAGACAAGAGCAGCCCAATCTGAAGCAGCTGTCAAACCTGTTTATTTTGCAGCCTTCAGTGATTTTAGCAAGTCCTCAAAACCCACAGTGGTTTCTGCTACATAGCCAAGAGTTGAGCCACTATTTGCAGTTGGCCATTGCAGGTTTATTTTCTAGGCTGCTGGTAGGCCTGGAAGGCAAGTTTTTCCTAGTGTCTACAGCAATGATGATCTCTGTGATCCAAAAAGCTACAGGAACTCAGCAAAAACAATTTTTTTCCCCATGTTACAGGTTAGGGATCAAAAGATAAGGAAAGACAAAGAAGTATGACTGCAATGACACCAAGTGCTTCTGAGAGCCTCAGAACAATGAAGCTTATGATATTAGTGGCTCCAGAGGAGTAGGGAGTTTGGGACAAAATTAAGTCTTCTGCTCTTCACACCTTAGTTTCAGGACTCACAAATCCTCATGCAAGTACTTGCAGAAACAGCTGTCTGTGTGTTTCAGGCCATCTCTTGCCTGTTCACCAAATATAAGAGGGAGCTGGGAGAAGTTACTAATTACTCTTTCTCTGCTCCTCTGTTCAGATTCTGTGAAGTGCTACCAATGAGATTTTGTTATTCTGACCTTGTAAGGAGGCCACTTCAGAATGCTCCCAAAACCTTATCTGGCAGAAAGACCCGCAATGGGTATGCTTTCATCTGGTAAATAAACAGGTCTCATAACCAGCCCACACACCACCTACAGCTGACAGCTCTCATTATGACACTAAAACACATCTTGGATTTCAGGTAGAAATCACAACTCTACCAATCAATGGATGAAAATTTTTGGATTTTTAAAAACTGGTAAGTGGTTTTCAGTTGTCTGCAGCTTCCCTCTGTTCAGCCTACGTTAACATGCACTGCAAGACAGAACCTCACATATTACTTTGCTAACATGTAATTTTTTTTTCCCTACAGTATCAAGACTCTCAAGACCTGATCCTAATCCTTCCTTTAACAACAAAGCAAAACAAAACAAAACACACACACACACTGGTACTCAGCCTGTATCTGTATGATGTCAGTTCTCAGCATCATCCCCCAAGACACTGAGCACACAATCCTCCTTTAGACTATTTATGCCTTTTGGGGAAATGATGCATGTATACACTTGTGTTTCATTTTGTTCTGTCAGATGAGTTCTGCTCCATATTGGAGGAGGTTAAATGAGCCCAGACATCTCAAAAATTTAGGAGATGCTCAGTCACAGTTAACTGTATTTTCCAAACACCTATAAATGCACCCTGATATACAGACCAATTCATCCCAACTGCTCTCACTAGAAAGAAAGAAGACCAGGTAGTGGTTGAACAACAGCTTTGAATAACCAGCATTTTAAGAAAAAAAAAAAAAGAAAAGAGACATACTGAGTCAATTAATAATGAACAGAAATATTTTCACCACCCATTGTGTTTCAACATCTCCATTACAAAACCATTTCAAGTGGTTTGGACCTGACAAGAGTTTGCAGTAAACTGAAACTTAACTCTCATGTTTCCAGTACAAATGAGCCTTTTCTTTTTTTCCTGGAAAAAACCCACCAAACACAAACAAACAAACTCACTCCAAAACCCAGAGAAGAAGTTTTTTTGGTATTAACCCTGGAGAGTATAGAGCAAATATTCTATAGGCGTTGAAATAAAAGTGGTTCTTTATGAGATACTGCTACCTAGTCAATTAAGAACACAATTGTAAAACCCCCATGTCTCACAGTATAATTATGTCTATTTGGTCAAACATGAGGCCAATACTTGACAGGCCAATTCTTGACACTTGAAGAGCAGCTGTGTGATATTGAGAAATAAGTGTTTTCCCAACAACTGGGCATACCAAAATTGACCAAGAATTTACCCAAAGCCCTAGAACAACTACTTCAAATCCATTAGAGTCTACTGGGCAAACACATGCACTAAAATAATACTTCAGCTATGTCAATAACCCTTTTATTATGCTTTATTCTCTTTGAATAAGAACCTTTGCCAGTTTTCAGGGTTCTCAACAAACATCAAGTTAGGCAGCTATCAGGATTAGCAGCTGCCCATAGCACACCTGAAGTTAAGACACTATTACGAAACTTTGCACGTCTGTCTAAACTGCAATCTTTTAGACATGATCCAGCCCAGCACTGCCCATCGTCTCACAAGACAAACATACTTATTGTTAACAAGTTGAAAATCTCACACCAAGCTCCACACAACACACAGTGCTCCCTGCTTCCACATCCATTTGTTGCCTCGTGAGAAAGTCCTACTCCATGGTGTGGGTTGAACTGCCCTCCAAGCTGACAGGTCTTACAAACTCAAGGATTTTGAGCACTCATTTACTCAGTCTTATGAAACACCTGCATAAGCCAGGGAAAAAAAAATAAAAACCTAAAACACAGACAATGGAAAATAAACACTTTTGAAATCCAAAGTAGCCATTACAAATCTTTTACTCAGAATCATAGGATCGTGTAGGTTGAAAAAGACCTCTAGGATCAACCACTGACCTAACACCACCATGGCCATTAAACCATACCCCAAGGTGCCATGTCTACGTGGTTTTTTTTTAATTCCTCCATGGACAGAGACACAACACCTCCTTGGGCAACCTGTTCCAATGCCTTACCACTCTTTCTGTAAAGAATTTTATCCTAATATCCGATCCAAACCTCCCCTTGTGCAATATGAGGCCATCCCCTCTTGTTCTATCACTTGATACTAGGGACAGCAGACTGACCCCCAACCTCACTACAATCATCTTTCACGTAGTTGTAGAAAGCAATGAGGTCCCTCCCTCAGCCTCCTTTTCTCCAGACTAAACAACCCCACTTCCCTCAGCTGCTCCTAAGACTTGTTCTCCAAGAAGAAGATTTATCCAAGACTTGATCCAAAATGAGGCTTCTCTTCTGTTCTGTGCTTTCAGTGCATTTTACAGTGCACCAATGGCAACTGCAAGCAAGACATGGAAATACAGCTATACAGTAGAGGGGAAAAAAATTAAAAGGCATTTCTGGCATGATGGGACATCCTGACCACATCACTGAAGGCTTTCATGGCTAATCTCAGAAAGGAAGATGATAAAGTTGGTAAGACACATCTGTAAGAGAACCAGGTATTATCAAGGTTTTCCATAAAAACAAGTGATTTGGGGTCTCAGTGGTAAACATGCAAATATTTAAAACTCAAAAAAATTAAAACCTTTACCGAACTCCCACAAACATAGCTGCTGAATGCTCTGCATATGTTGGCTCATCTCTCCCAGCTCTTAGGAGGAACTAAGCCAAATTTCTGCCAAGAACATAGGCTTGTATTTCACTTGAAGCCTAAGTCATACATAGTTCAGTTTCCTTAAGCTATTCAACTACAGAGAGACAGTGTGGGTGTATGTACACACAATTAAAAACTATTGAAAAAAACCTGCCTGTTGGAGCAAAACCTGCATTGTCTGTGTTCTGGATAGCTTTGAAAACACCACCAGTGCTCAAGAACTAATGTATAATAAAGACCTGTCCTCTCTGTCATTGAGCTTGCTGGGTTTGCAAAGACTTGAAAGAACAATTTACCACAAGTATGTACTGTGTCGGAGCTCCTATATAAATCTTGGTTTATGATACAGTAAAAATAAGTTGTTTATTTTTATGCAATTTGTCAGGAATGAGTGACCAGACTCCAGAGTTAAGACACCAACTCCCATTCTCATAAACTGCAAAAGTCCTGACAACCTTGAGTTTATGCATGCAGCCCAGGAACACCAAAACTGTATTTCTACAGGTTAGATTAGCACCAAAGCCAAAAAAGCTGCTGTCCATCATAATCTGCCCTTTCCCCCGTCCTCTCCTGCAGGCCAGAACAACATTTATGCAGTCATATGGTTACTTGCTGGGTTAATTTCCATCCAGATCTACTCTCCCCACTTGCTTCACCATGTAGATCACAAATACTTTTACCAACATGCAGCAATGGCCAAAGCAAAAGCAGATTCAATTAGCAAGCAGGGTGAGAAAGCTGAAGCAGGATGCTGCCAATCCTAAAATCCCAGGAAATGCAAGCATATCACACCACAATCACTAACACCTTGAAAGCCAGACATGTTTAAGACTCATGCATTAAGGAAGCTGAGGCATGAATTGAAGAGGGAACAGAGTTTGTGTTTAGTACTGGACAATGCAGTTAGGCAGCATGGTGGGCACTTCTGTGAACACCACTACATACCCACGAAGCTTCGCAGAACCACTCTTAAAGAGGAACTAAGAGAACTGACAAATGAACTCCAGGTCACAACAAGTTCAGCAGCCAAACTTCCTGCACACTTCAGACAGGTTAGGGCATCCCACAAACAATGCTCCCATTCAGACAGCTTCCACCCATGTATTGACACTGAGAGGACTTTGACAAAGGGCGACACCCCAACTGCTGACATGCCTATGATGTGAGCACCAGCACCAGTGCAGCTGAGATGAAAACCAAGAGAAGACAGCACCAATCAGGCAATCTCCAAACAGGTTAGGCTGATGTAGGATCACATCCTTAAAAACTCTGGCAATAAAAGACACTCCTCAACATTCAGCAGCATTTTATGAGCTCATGAGGAGAGTCTGATGATCTGATTGTCTTCAATGGGTAACTAGACTTGATAACAAAAAAGGTGCTTCAGTCTCATAGTCTCATATATGGTCCTAGCTATGTGGTCTGAATTCTGAAACCCCAAGAGAACAAATCAGAAAAACAAATTTTAAAAGGAGAGAGAAAAGCTAACTTTGGTAAATATATTGAAATACTATGAGCATCTTTGAATAATGAAAGCTTTTTTTTAAAGGACAACACATATAGCACAGATGTTCTGGCATCTGCTTCTGCTCATGACAGAAATCAGTCCTAACCACTGATCTAAAGCAGTCTTTCATAAATTACACAGATTCATATTTTTTTTAAGTAGACAATTTTTTTTCTGGCATAAACAATAATATGCATATGTCTCAGAGATCCAAACTTGATTTACTTGGATCAGTATGTTCTCCTTGAAAAGAGAGAAGGTAAAATCAACCATTATGCTTAATAGCTGGAACAACAGCACAGAAGAAAAGTATATAAAGAGTAAGCATTCTCAACTTGTCTTATTTCAGATAGTACAAGTAATTTAATGTCATTTAATAAGGATATGATAAATAAAGGTTATGTAAATGTGTGTGTATATATATATATATATATATATGAGGATATGTAAAATATGTAAGGATGTGAAAAAAATACAGATATATATTAGCTGATGTGTACTTCCATACACCTTGTACTACACCATGCTTTAGCTCACACATAAACCAAACTGAGATAAACAACTAAAAGCAGCAGCAAAAGGTGGTGGTCATGGCTCAAGAAATCATCACTCCTACCCTCTTCATCCATCCAGGACTTAGAGCCTTAGGAAACACACTGCTTCTCAAGGCTGCTGCTTTTTCAGTGAGACAGACCAGAAGCACCAGAAGCCTTTGAATACTAAGGACTCTCCAGTATTTTAGCTGCGGAGTGCACTCCCGTTTCCCAGAGTGGCGTAGGTAATTTTGCATCATATCCCAATTCCTTATTGGAATTTCAACTGACTGGGGCATTATTTATTTCCTGCCCCAAAGCACCATTTAGAATGACTTGCTAAATCTGTGTTGCCTTTGCTATTACAATTAGAAGAGCTGGATGTCAGAGAAGGAAGAACCATCTCTGCTCTTTAAATACCTTACAGAGCAGAGTCTAAATCATCCTTAAGTTGCAGACAGACAATCTCATCAGAAGAACGAAAAACAAACAGAAAACCCAACTCAGTAACATTTTATTGCCACCTCTCACAAAAGCATGGACTAAATCCTTAAAGAAATAAACCTGGGCAAATATGTTTCCAAATGAAAGACTGGCACTTTAGAAAACACCACCACCAAAAATCAAGCAGCAAAGAGTGAAAGGTTTGTGTTTTTTATATATTTTTGAAAAATATGTACCTTTGACATGCAAGACACATATAATAGTGTTTTTTTAAAAAGAACTCTTCAGGGCTGTAATCACACAGAAACAGGACTGCAAGGGACTCCCAGGTCATTTCCTGCATTTCTACAGAGCTGTGTCTTAGATTATCCACAAAAATCTGCAAAATATTTGCCCCTCAAAGTGCCACGGGCCACACAGAACTCTGCAACCCAACAGCAAAGTTTTGATACACCTACTTGTTTTGTCACCTAAAAAAGATAAAAGAGATCTAAAGAATGAACACAAAACCAAGCAAGGCATCTCATGTTGCAATGGATTGCTCATTTAGGAGTGTCCCTACTGGCCTTGCGCCTAAAGCTCAATTCTGTCTTATCACCTCTCAGAGCAAGCACTTTTGATCCACCAATGATCTTCAGCATCACAAGCACTTATCATGCTCTGCGGCTGCTCTCTCTGAAACTGCAGCAATAAAGGCAAGTTACAGACTTTGGTTTAGCTTCTGTAACCCAACAGATTTTCACTGCATTTTCTTGAAAAGCTTCTTTATCTCACCAGTCTTCATTTTCAACAAGTGTAAGTGCAAAGGAGATATTAATTAGCAAATCCCAACAGTAGCAATTCAGAGAGCTTCCCCACCTCCCTAGACTCATTTGGGAATATCCTACTTCCTACCAATTTTTAAGGGTCATTCCTCACTCCATTTTCACATAATCCCTAAACAACCATTATCATATCTTTCCTCAGCAGGAGATAAAATATAGGCTGTGCTTCATAAACAACAGAGACCTTAAGATTACATTCTTGGTGGGACACAGCATGATAAATATTTCAGGGATGTTCTGAAACACTCTGCAATATACAACATGTGGCCAGTGAAACAATCTCAAAACCAAATATGTTTTATTTAAAAACAAAACAAACAAACAAACAAACACACACACACAAAAAACCCACCACTGAAAAACACACCAAAACCTCCTCCTCTCATGCCACACTAGCCACTGCGCAGGTCAGATTGCAATTTCCCTTTTAAGGGTGGCAGAAATCCTGACCTACTTAAAGCTTGGTAGAGACCATTATTTTTGCATTGTAAATTTAAGCATTCAACAATAATTCTTTACCCCCAAGCTTAAAAAAAAAAAGTAGTAGTTGCAATTTTAGTACATTCAATCATTTGGTGACCGTCATGCAATCGTTTTGAAGTTAAACTCTGAGGTCACATTCAATGCAACTACAGTTAGAAGAAGGTATTTAAAAAAGAAATGAGGATGTGTCAGACCTTCATTAGCTATGCTGGCATCTCAACCATTTCCTATGGATTGTGGGGAATAAAACCCCAGCCCTATTACAGTGAAGCTGGAGGTAGTTTCATTGGTTCTCAAACAGAACTCTAAATAAGCAAATACATTAGCCACCGTACCAAAGATGTAACACAAACTGCTCTCTCAAAGTTGCAGCACGTTTCAAACAACTTTATCATGATGAAAATTTGTGACAAATTCATTCTTTTAATATTTGTTAGTAGGAGAGACAACAAGGAGAATCAGTTGCACAATGTGGGAGGAGCAAGAAGCAAGACAACATGTATTAGTAGAGGATGAAAAAGACAAAAGCAAAGAAATAACTCTAGTTTACCAAAAATAAATGATAGTTTTGCTTGTATTTAGATCTGTACTTGCTCTGCCACAGTTTGCACAAAACAGAACATCCTGGTGTAGTTCAGCAGTGAATGCAGATACCAGGACAAGAGATTGCAGAGGATACAGGGAGGATGACATGCAGTTGCCTCTCCACATTGGTAAGATGATGAGGATCAAATTGTTGTCAAACCATGTGAAGTCAGAGAAATATTGACAAATCTGTTCTTCATTACATGGAGTTCCTCCCATGCATGAACACCAAAGTCAGAGCACAGATCTGTTAGACATTTTTGTTTGTAGCTCTTTATTTGTAGGTGGAAATAGCTTGGAAGAAGTATTTTTGAATGCGATCTAGTATAAACTACAGCTGCCACCCTCTGTAGTACTGGTCCAATTTATTCAGTCTGCAGAAAAGTTTTGCTCCTTCTGATCTGTGTAGCATTAAGTAAAAAAAAAAAAAAAAAGGTCTCAAAATTCCCATTCACCACTTCAGCTGCAAATACCATGCAGACAACCAAACCCCACCATTAGTGACAGCTACAGCCTCATGCTGCATGGCACTATAGCCCACTAGTATCACTGACTAAATAGAGAGCCACTGAAAACAAGTAAGGAAATGGAAATCTGGCCCAAGATTCAGATTAACAGTTCCAGACAATATTTGATCTTATTCATTTTATCTAAACATCAGCTGAGAAGCATTCCACAATGCGGCAAGCTCTCTGATAAACACCACCCTCCTCCATAATCACACAGGATCTGCACACATTCAAAAGCAGCATTTGTTTAGGCTCTCAACAGCTGTATTAAAGCCATGTGCCAAGAAACATTGTTCCTGGTCTGAGAAAGAGTGAATAGTGTTTTCCTTGTCCATATAAATCACACACAATAAATTCTTGGTATAATCTAGTGCCACTAAAGCAGTCAAATTAAAACAGGTCAGGAGAGTATACCCTTGAGCACACAGAGTCAAAGAATGTTGAGCTTGGAAGAGATCTTTGAGATCATCAAGTCCAACAGTTGATCTAGAGCTCATAAACCCACCACTACTGCTAAGCCACTACCACTGAACCATGTCCATAAGCACCACATCCACGGGTCTTTTAAATAGCTCCAGGAAAGGTGACCCCACTCCCTCCTGTGCAGCCTGTTACAAGGCTTGATAACCCTTTCTGTGAAGAAATTTTTCCTGAACCTCCCCTGACACAACTTGAGGCCATTTCCACTTGTCCTGTGACTTCTTGTATGTGAGAAGCAGATTGAAAGCCTTCGAATACAGACTTCTACCCTTTTGCTATGTTCCTAGCCTCATTCAACTAAGAGGCTTATGCATGACATGGACAAGATTTCTTCTTAAACAGTCCCCAAATCAAAATATCTATTTTACATGTGAATCAGATTCTGCAGACCCTCCAAGAAAGAAACTGCAACTAGTAAATTCCTGGATGACCAACAGATTGAGGAACCTAGAAAGGGAGTCTAAAAAGCAAAGGATCAGTTTTTCAGAAGACAGAAATCCTGCCAATTGCTAACATTTTGGAGGTGCCAAATTAACACAGACCATCTTTAACTTTCTTGGCCAAAGCAAACCACATACATGAAAGAAAAAAATTCTCTCTACTCAAAAATCAGCTCTAAGGTGTTCCCAGGCTGTGAATTATCTGCACACACCATTTTATGGAGTTACATATTACTATGATTATTTGGCTCAATTCTTCAAGCTCAATGCCCAACAGGGATAACCTGTGCAAACAAATCTCCCTTCCACCAGTTTTCAGAACAGCTGTCTGAAATCTGAATTTTTCAGATTTGAAAGTGTGAGCTCAATGCTGTAGCACACATTCAAGTAGGTGGTTATTTGTGTGCTGAGGAGTATGACTGCTCTGTAACATGGCCCACACAGAAAATTTATCCTATGTAAGGGTTCACTGCCCTCTTTACAGACAAAACTATTGTCTAAAAAGATGAAAGTTCTCTGATTCAGTTTAACTGCTGCAAGAAAGACCTTTTGCCACAGTCCAGCCTCGCAAGATAAAGTCCTTCAAGCCATCACCAATAGCTATGATTAGCAGTCTACTTCGTTCACACTCCTGCCATTTATAATACAGTTTTAGCATGTTCCCTAAGCTCTCAGATCCCCATGAACTTAAGCCACTTGTTACCTTTGCAACTGCTGCTTCCACTCCCTAAAAAACCAAGCTGCATTTTGGGTAGCTGCATAAGGTGTTCTACTGTTTACCAGCTTTTTCTGCAAGAAACATTACAATGATACAGAAAAGTGATCATCCTACCTACTTCCATGAAGGCCATAAGCTAAGTTTACTAGTCATTTTTTTCTAGAAAAGGGATCCAAAGATAAAGAGATGGGTTGTTTGCAGATATTAAAGCCTGCACCCTGGCTACTGCAACTATCACTCAACAATTAAACTCTGAGAAGAATCCAGCTACCAGCACAGGCTGCTATTCATGACTGATGGCTCTATTGCACAACAGAAGTTATTTGAAAAGCAACTACAAACTTTTGCATTTACCTATCAGCACATCCAGGGCAGAAAACATCATGCTGGGTGTTTTCCTTGGAAAACCCTGTAAAACAAGTTTGGTGACACCCCTTGCAGCATGACCTGAATCCAACATACAAAGTTAACCAGTCTAACAAAATTCCCCAGTAATATATATGTAACAGTGGGTCATGACAATCACAAAGATCAAGCCACATTCCCAAGATGACCAAACCCAACACAGACAGAAACACACCTTTGCCTGTACTAGGGAAGCATAACCATTACCTGCTACCCTACAGTTACCATTTTCTCTCAACAATTCAGCTAACTGGGGCAGGGGGTATGTCAGCCCCAAAACTGGAACAACCACCCTACCCTATTTAGCTTGCCAACAGGGGTTGACAGGGTCATCAGAAACAAATGTGTGAATTAATTCAGCGATCCTAAGGATGTTCATAGGATTCACTCCCCTTTTTCCCTCCTTTTAGGAGGCCTTTTCATGTCACCTTATGCTTTGTACCATAACACCACCATCGCAACATGCTGAGCCTTCAAAACTATTTTGTATTAAAAAATAGAATACATGACTCAGATGGTTTCAAGGTCTATATGCTTAGTCAAAAAAAAAAAAAAAAAAAAAAAAGAGTTCACCCTAAAATATCACCTCTAATAGTAATTTATATTACACTTTCCAGACCTGTCAAATACTTGGCTGCAAAAGTTTGAAGGGATGGAACTGCAGCACCTGTGAAATGCTGGGTTTTCTTTAAGAACTGCAGAAATCAGCAGTATTAAACATCCCAAGGGCCAGTCCTTGCTGATTGGCCCTTATACAAATTTAATGAAACCAAATACCAAGATGATCAATTTTCACCTTTTATCTAAAAGTGCTCCCGTGGAAGAAAAACACTCTCTCCTACAAAGGTTTCCTGCTGGTCATTCTCTCTTATCTGGTTGCTGAAGACTTTGGCAATACCGATTCCCATACTCTCAATTCTCAGGGCAACAGTCCTTAACTGCACAGATAAAAATCACACTCAGCAGCTATCCGGAAGGTATACATGGAATTAAATTTCAATTAAATTCTCACAAGCTTTAAATTATAAAGTGTTAAAACTCTGGGAACATGTATAGTAGAGACAGCTTAAATATAATGCTGTTTAATTGCATAAAGGTGTGAATGAACTAATAAGATAATAGTATGTTTTGGTTCTGCTAACTAGGCAGCAATTGTCACCCAGGGCACAAAGTCAAACAGTTCAAATTGTCACCAGCACCTGCATCATCTCCCCACCTACAGAGCAAACAGTTGACAGGGAAAGACAAATCCATGTGATTTCTGCTCAGCTGCTTTAGGCAAAACCAGATTCAAGTGAAGCTAAATGGTCCATTAAATAGCCATGCAAAAAGAAGTTCTTTGGTTTTGACAATATACAATTAAGTAACTTTTTCCATTCCCAAGATACCCACTGAAGAGGCATGGTAAAACTCAATACATCGGAGGTAAGTTAAAAACATGTGTACAAGCTGTAAACTAGCTTAGCCATTCTCAGACATAACACGTCAAAATGTAAATATACTCAGGTCTATTTTACTACGAAAAAAACTGGTCTAATCCTTCAGGCAGCTACTACTGGTGAGGCAAGCTGGCTACACAGCCCTAGGGGAACAGAGGTCTCAAGGAAGGAAGGGAAACAAAATCTCAGTATTTGGTGGGCTTCAAGGAGGTCTTGGATTCAGCCCCATAATTTCAATAGTCCCACAGGTATTGTCAGTAAATAAAAACTCTTGTTCATGACTGTCTGCAAGACCAGGCCCCTCCAGACAATGGCCTCCTGAAAGCAAGCAAATAAAAAGCCACAGCACGGAAAGGATAAAAGAAAACAAAAAGACAGCTCCAGACACTTGAGAAAATGCTTATTACATGCATTGGATAACTCTCATGTAACAGGAGGTTTTGCTTTCCCTAGCAACACAGCACGGATATGCCCAACATTCCCCTCTGCCATCAGCCCTAGCAGGGAGGCCACACTTACACCAAGTATTGTGGAAAATTCATCAGGAACTACTTTTCACTTGTTCTTTGCTAAGGACAAATACTCTCAAGTCTTTGTTCAACAACAAAGGCAGTAAAGGAGTAATAGATTATTAAAGGGAAACTTGAACGCTCTTTCAGAAAAGCGAGGCCCTAAACTAAAACCCAGCACAACAGACTACAACCTTGCTCTGTTCCACTCAGCAATACCAGCAACAATCTTCCCAGCACTAGAAAAAAGTTTTCTTTTTCCTGCTTTGCAGGAATGACTTGTCAACCATCAAATTCACATATGGCAGAAAAACAAGAACAAGAACTGCATTGCCCAAAGTACTGCTCCAAATATCGGTCCTTTTTTTCCCTGTTCTGGACTCAAAAGTGTACATTTTTGGGCAAAGTACCAAAAATAAAAGGCACACCCTCATGGTTGTCCTTCCTGAAGATCACCCTGCTATAAAGGTCACACAGCAGAAATGCTTCCTCTGTATTTCATAGGCTGCTGATGCCACCTTGCCAGTCACTCTGAGCGCATTAAGGAAAACCGGTTACAAGACAAAAGCCTTCCTCAACTTTGTGGAGTGTTTACAAATGTGATGAATGCCAGTGTGTCCTAGCATGCCAGCTTGAAAATAAATCAAGCACCTGGCCCTCAGCACAAAGGCTGACTCACCTGTATGGCATTATCTTTTCAAAAGACCCAAGCTTTAGCACTGTGGGGACACAAAATACTTTCAAGAGGCTAAGGGGAGCATGACTTTTCCTCGTTCTTCTCTCCACCTGCATACACTGCTGATCAAAGTTGTGGGATAGATTCCCAAGCCAGGGGAGAAAGATGACTAGTATACATGCAGTCACTCACCAATACTGCACAAACACCAGCCCACCTACTCTGCTCCAAGCAGGAAAAAAAACAAACAAATCAAAACAAAACACCAACCACCTAGGGATTAAAAGCCAAAACACAACCACCGATTGCTTAAACCTATTCTCCATGCAGCTTGAACATCAGTGGTACTCCTTTCCTATCCCATACTGCAGCTCAACTGAAATACAATGCATAAACCTGAGGAAGGACATTAGTAGGAGACACACCATATCAGCTAAGTCAGGAGGAAATTATGCTTTTCTTGTTCCTGCTAGTTCTTCATCTCCCCTGCTCCAATTTGCCTTTTTAGACTACAGCTAATTCGAGGACTTTTCCTTTTGCACCTTGGTGATGACACCTGTGATGCATCACATATCAAATTTGCTTCATTGTCATTACCTCTACCATCCAACTAAATTTTGCTTTGTATTATCTTCACTTCCATTTATGCAGAGAATAAAAATAAGCAAGATGAAAACCACTCTTACCAGGTATCATACTGTTCAGTGATCATCCTGAGTAGTATCTCATACCAACTTTTCATTCACACTGGTGACAATGCTAGAAGGCCACTGCAAACCAAATCCCCCTGGCCAAGGTTTGATCAGACTAGGTATGAAAATATCTGAATGAGAAAACCCTCCCCACTTCAAGAAGAAAAGTTGTAACCTCCCCAGTATATCTCTCTTCAAACTGCAACATTTGCAGTAATCCACAAGTGATCCTTTTATTCTCAGGAGCACAGACTTTACATAACAGGAAGCTCCTTGCAATGTGTTTAAGCTAAATCTAAGTCCAAGATATGCAGTGTTTGAGCAAAGAGGCTGTCAGCTAAAACAAACATCTTAAGTCCCACAGTACATACTGGGGAAATTGTGTGGGATCGTCTGAGATCAGTTTTCTGCATGGCTGCTACGCACCTACATGGCCACTTCATGCCGTAGGAATGCTACCAAGACAGAGCTCTCCTGAAGCTATCAACAAAGACAGGTACAAGTATCTAAAACAGAGATTTATTTACTTTTACTGGAATCATATGTGGCTGCTACAAGTACAAGGTAAAGCCTAGTCCTACACTAACTTATCCTACTTCTAAATCTCAGCTACCATAGTTTCCCACCCCACATTCAAGCCCCAGCAGCTGCACAACTCATGTAACCAGAATCAGGGCAAGAAGCTAGCTCAGCTGACAACTAATTTAAAACAGATCACCTCCCTGAACTAGTTCCCCAGTATTTTTAAAAAAAAAGAAGGGTAAAAACAAAAGGATGGAACAGCCATGTGACACAGGGAACATCTGTCCTTCCATTAGCTGGAGTGACCTCAGAGACTCAAGTGGAAGTCAACACACAGATAGCTTGTAATTTCTATTTTATTTTTTCACCTGCACCATTGCTTATGATTTCTTCCTGTCAGCATTATACATAGAAAGCATGACCAGTGGTGCTTGATGTCTTCATGTATGAAGCATAAAATACTTTACACTAACAAGGCTAGTCACAAGGCCCATACGTGCTCAAAGCAGAGTGTAGGAAGAGTCACAATGTTTGAAGCATGAGCAGTAACAATACCACCAAAAGGGCACGATCACAGACGCCTGGTGAAGGACAGCCCTTCTGTTCATGATTCTGCTTATAAACTCAGAGAAAACCTGCAAGTGAAGGGACACAGTTGACAAAGTGCCTCAGAAAATACACAGACAACACACAAGAAAGACACATGGGGGGCAGTTTTACAGTAAGTTTTCTCTGGTGGCAAAATAGGCCTTGTTGCTGCATATCCCCATCTCCTCCCTGTACCTGTGCTGGCATGGCTCCTTGCTGCTCCTCAAATATGCCAATGTAACTAACTAAGAGAAAAATTAGTCAAGAGAGGGTAAAACAAAGGGGGGAAAAAAAAAAAAAAAAAAAAAACATGCCCCAAATAACCCCACTCCTTTTGGAACTCTACTGTCTCTTTTTACACAGTTTCCTTTCCCCTAGGACCAAAACTGAGATGATCCAGTGGATGATCCACAGCCCAAACACTAAGTAGCACAATCACCAGTTGGCTATGAACTCAATGTTGTAACACACACACACAAAGAAAAAATATAAAGCCACACACCACCCCACCTATACTGCAGAGCAATGGTGACATATCACTACCTTAACTAATGCAAATGCCCTTTCCTAGAATACCCGTAAGATATTTGTAGGATTGGCATAGGCTAAGTTTAACACTTTTCATTATGAGGCTCTCAAAAGGGTCTTTTTGTTTATTATGGAAGCAGATTGTGTGTTTGAAGATGAAGTGTAGGAAGGAAAGAAATTCTAATATGCCCCTAACAGCACACTTCAAAATTTAGAGGCACTTGTAAAACTTGTCATCAGTAAGACAGAAGTAGCAATGCTTTTAAGTCACAGGAGAAATACATGAACATAAAATTGTTTATATCCAGAGACATTGAGCACTATAGAAAAGAAATCAATGATCCTTTTATTCATTACATCTGCCTATTAATGTCCACAAAACAGCAGATTAAAACATTCTCTGAATATGATACAAAACAGGTTCTGTATGGTTAAAAATAGTGTTCCACTTCAATAATAGTATGCTGCCACATGTACAGAGCAACCAAGCTAAGACCGAACAAGGGATCGTTTTCCTGACATTTTCTAATTTCTGGGGCTAAACTCCAAAACAAAGCTTGGAATGCAGCTTTCACATGTAATTTATACACACCTCAAGAGGTAGAAATACTCAGACTATCTTGAAAGAAGCTGGGGGAAAAAAATCTGCAGAAATAGAGAGGAAAATAAACAGGATTTTATTAAAGTAGTCCCTCCAAACTTGCATGGGGAAAGGGGAAAGGAAATAAATACTATCTGACCAGGAAATGGAGTTGGCATAGTATATTAATTACAGCTCCTAGTCAAAAGCTGATCTAGCTAAGAGGTCAGTGCTGAAGACTGGCAAGTAAAAGACCTGATGTCACGCAGGAGAAGATGAGGGACAGCCATTTAAAGAAATTTGAACTGGTAATATCTGGGGGGAGAGAAAAAATACACACAAAACCACAGAAACACACCTCTCCCTCATCTCAATCACCCTCAGCCTCTGCTGTAAGTAGTCCAAGCCAAATATGAAAAGTGACTGCATTAGGACAAACTCCAAACCTACTGCTATCAACTTATCTTAAACAAACTGTTTGTCTGTGTTAAGTAAACTATTTGACAGAAAAACAACTGCCAGGAAAACTGATGTACATTTTTTAGAAGTGAAAATAAATAGCATGGTTTTGATCCTAAAACTAATCATCACAGGAGTCTGTTTCTGGGGGCTGCTTGCGTGAGTGAGGCTACACTGGCATTCAAGCACCTGATGAACTGAGACAGTCTTTTGGAACAGTCTTGTTAACATGGTTCTTTCAGCCATTCCACTGTTGCACAGTACTGCATCCCAAATGGCCAGGAAACAAGGTCTTTATTTAGAAATCTGTATTTTGTAATCAGCAATCATAAATTCAGTATATATATAAATGAGTACGCAGTGGAAGAGTTTATCACCGATACATCTCTGACATTGCTGTGCATGAAATGCCCAGAATAGTACAACAAATTAATTCCTTTTCCTACTTCAGGAGATGTCATTTGCCCACATCAGATCTTTTCTAGTAGGGAAAGAATGTCTGAAAGTCTTAAAGCTCAGTTGGGGAAGAATTCAGAAGGCAAAAAAAAGCAATGTTCTTGCAGGGACATGCACTAATGACCAGGGAACCATTAGGACCCAGCCTGCTGCAGGGAGACTGTAGGCTGTGCTGCATTTGTACAGCTTTTCCCAGACGAGGGCTCAAATCACAGCAGGGAAAAGCTGGCTGAAGAGACAAAGGGCAGATAGATCACTCCAGCCCATCCTCGCTGGCTGCCTACCACTGCTCTCAAAAACCTGCCACAAGCCTGTGCTGGCGGCACTGGAGGGCTGCATACTGGCAGTTCTGAAGACATCATCCTCAGAGCTGCCCCTCCGAGGAGATGCCAGTCTGACAACTTGTCTTGGTCTGATCTGAGAAGAGACCATGAAGGACAAGTATTAAGTCTTACTAAAGTCTGAATGAAATTCTGCAGCAGCTACACACACCCAAAATAGTAAGAATATCCATAATGTGCTCTGCATATGGTGTTCCATTTGTGAGGCTGCTAAACCATGCATAAAAAGTAGGTATAAAAAAAAAAAAAAGTGGGAAAACATCCTGACTAGCCCTGTTAGTGTAAAGCTCCAAGTACATTAATGCAAGAAAATAAGAATGGTCAATAACAATGAGGATAGAGACACATGCCATGCAAATGTAGCTTTTTCTTGGTACCACATTAAGGCTTCTTTTTAATTAACTTCTTAATAGATGAAATACAAAATTGCATACTGACAAGAAAGGGATAAGAGTGAATACCATTCTCTACATTATCTTTTGTTTTATTACAAGAGCAGTACTAGGTATAGTAGAGAATGTTCCTGGTTATTAAATTTTATGTTTCTCTGTTCTAAATTGCATCACAATATACATGGCTTTTTTCTGCAATTAACCTCCAAAACACAAATTAAATATTAATGGATAAATGTCAATTACAATTATGAGAAACAATAAAAGGGCTGTAAATTAAATAACAAAAGCAAAGCAAAGTATTTTCACGTGATCGAGACAGTATTTCAGTGTTAATGTTTTCTCATTCCAACTGGAAATATAGTTACATACTTATAGGTGGTGTTATTGTATAAAATTTGGTTTAAAATACCATCTCTTTAGCATTACAATTCACTCCCAGTAAGAGCAAATTAAGCCTTGTAGCTTCTTCCAGCCAAGCCCAGCAGTGCAGTACTACTTGGTGCTTCACGGATATCTTCAGTTTGAGACTGTCCAGGGTGCAGGATATTTTCACAGTTGTTCCCAGACTATTTCCATTTTCCATAATTTATTATACACAAGTCTATATTCTGTTCAATATTACCAGCTCTCCCAGGCATCCAAAACATTTTCCCACTATGGTACTTTTTAACTAAGGAATTAACCTTAGGCTTGCTAAGAATTTAAAAAGCCCCACAAAACAGAAATACTCAGATATGATACTGACAACCACCTCACTGCTCTAAGGTTATTGCTTCTGTTTTCTCAGGCCACTTTTTATGGGAAGAAAGAAGCGTAGCCAGCAGGTCGAGAGAGGTGAGTCTCCCCCTCTACACCACTCTGGAGTACTGCAGTACAGTTCCAGAACCCCTGTTACAAGAAAGATATGGATGTCCTAGAGTGTGTCCAGAGAAGGGCCACAAAGATGATCAGAGGCCTGGAGCTGCTCTCCTATGAGGACAGGCTGAGAGAGTTGGGGTTGTTTAGTTTGGAGAAGAGAAGGCTCTGAGGCGACCTTATTATGGCTTTCCAATATCTGAAGTTGGCCTACAAGAAAGCCAGTGAAGGACTTTTTAGGGTGTTGGGTAGTGATAGGACTAGGGGTAATGGATCCCAGCTAGAGGAGAGGAGATTTAGATTAGACCTTAGGAAGAAGTTCTTCACCATGAGTGTGGGAAGACACTGGAACAGGTTGCTCAAAGAGGTGGGCCCCATCCCTGGAAGTTTTTAAGGCCAGGCCAGATGTAGCTCTGGACAACCTGATTGGGGGGGGAAGTGGGGGGGGAAGGGAGGTGGTGGAACTAGATGATCCTTGAGGATCTTTCAACTCTGACAATTCTGTGAAACAAAACAAAAACAAACAAAAATAAAGGTCTGAAACAAAACATTCTTAACAAGCTATCAAATGCAGTAAAAAGCTGATTCAAATAGCAACTGCTTGATGCTCAGACATACAATTCTTCCTGGTCATCAATGACTACTTTACGAAAGGTAAATGACATGGGACACACTGTTCACAGGCAAAGCGATTTATGGTTATATTCAGCTGTTCCTGTTACCTGAAATTAGAATTAGAAGCTTATTAAATATGAATATGCTTCTGCAAACGTAGAGGCACAGCATTATATTGATGAAAGCTTCATTAAATTTTCAATGATAGAGCTGCTTCTATATTTGTGAAGGAAGGACACAGAGTGGAAAGAAGTTGAGGAAATTCTCCTTCAGGCAATTTTGCTTCTTTCTACTGTTCCTAAACAACATACAGGTTTTGCAATAAAATGCTGGATAAATTAGGTGTAACACAAGGTGACTGTGTTCATTCAATGAATGATTGCTTTAAGATCAGCATTTGTCTTGTATGCATTTGCCAACTATATAACTGAGGTTCAAGAAAAGGGGAACTGGTAGAAAGCTAGAAATCAGGTTTGAACGATCAAACACATATATAAAATATTGACTCTGTACAAGGTTCTGAATTCAATGACCCAGTCATCTTTTTAAAATACTCACTTTAAACGACATAATAAGAGCATTGGAAATGAAGTGTTACCTAGCCAACAATAAGATATCACTTCTTCTGCAAGTAGGAAAGTAAAACCATCTATCAAAGTCATGCAGTAATACAGTTTTATTTTCACTGCAGAGGCTGAAATCAAGAAAAAGACCTGTGACAGAAAACAAACAAGCCAGACACCAACCTACTATTCAGCCAGATTTCTAGTATTATTATTGGCAAGGCAGACAATGAAAATGTTCTTCCATAAAACATCCATAACCAAGCTACATGAAAGAACACAGAATCAGAAACACGACAGGGAAAATTCAAGTGGTTTGATCCCTCTTGTGGTCACGGACAATGATATATTTATATTTTATCTCCACATTACATTAGCCCCATTTCCTCTGGAAGAAAAAGGCTTATGCAGTCAGGCGCAGCTCCTCCCCATCCACTCCCCTCCTTATCCATTACCTTAAGTAAACTAAGTCAGGCAAGGCTAGAGGCCTCAGTGTCCTGTTGTTCCTCTGACAAGCCTGCACAATGTATGGCCCAGGCACTACATGTTTTCCTTAGAGTTAACATGAGTGGCTTGAAAGAAACTGAGATGTAGGGTTGCTCTTTCCAATTTGTTTGGACTGCCACCTCCTTCAGCCCTCTGGATAGGCCATGTTCAATTAATGTACATGCAGACAATGTTGGTTTATCCTCAAACCTTGTTTATTTTGTTTTGTTCAAATCCTGCTTCAATGTGTTTACTGGGGTTCTTCTCCCCTCCGGTTTTCATTGACAAGCATAGTCAGTACGAAATAATTGACCTTCTCAAACCTACCATGAGGTGGTATTATCCCCACGTTACCAGATAAGGAAATTAAGTCACTGCAATTAACACTTGAAGCATGCCCAGATTTCACATTCCTGATTTGAGAGTGATTAGCATTAGTGTTATACAGGATTTTCTCTGCTCACAGTTCCTGGGGAGCACAGGAGCAGTTGCACACAGCCTGCACTCCTGCGGGGAAGTCTGATGGACACAGCCCAAGCCCCTCTGGGCTCCAGGAACTTGGGCTCTGTAACTCAAACACCTGGGGTGCTGCTCCAGACCATTGAACAAAGGCAATGCCAACCAGAATGCCAACCTCTTTGTCTTTCCTTCTTCCTCCCACCAAGACTTTTGGATTACAGGCACAGACTCCTTGCTCAGCTGATTTCCATTTAGATATATGCACCCTTTCACTACACATACACAGATGCTCACTTGTGATCTTCCCATAGCCACCACCACACATTCAGCCTCCTAGAACCTCATATCTTCTTCTTTGGCTCCAGTTTTTCCTAAGTCCTCCCAGATAGTCCTACATGCTTCTCTAGCCCAGTCATCACCCTTCTGAAGTCCTGATGTAGTCATATCCCTTTCTCCATTAAAGTCCCTCTCCTGATTTTGCTGCTTCATGTACTGTCACACAGTAAGACTAAGAGTCAGACTCCTCTTTCAACTCTACTACAACATTTCAGTTTCCCCAGAACCACAAGATGTTTCCCACTTGCGTATTCCATACAAAAGGAAAGGCTCCTTTCCAAAACCCACCACCTGGCAGCAAAGGTTCTCACACAGACCCCATGCAATTTGAGTTCCCTAACCTTGTGCCTCCAAGAGGCTGTTTCACATGACTGAGGTGCTGCCCACATAGAGACAGCTAATTCCAGCCACATCTGCTGTTCTGTCCTGTGTTACCTTTACCCACAAACAAGCTGATAGGAATCAAGGATTTGTTTTGCAAAATTTTAGACCATGTTTTGTTGCAAGAGTGGAAACAAAAAGGCTCAAACAAATACAGCAATTCTAGACTAAGCTAAACAGGCAAATATCTCTCCAGGTCCTAAATCTCTCAGTCTTCTCAGCTGACATTCAGAGCAACGTCACATCATCCTGGCATTGCTCTCACCCATGCTAACCTCCCTCTCACCCTTGACAGAATACATCCATATCCCCAAACTAAAGATAACTTTTCTTCTTTTCTTTTTTTTCCCCTGGAACAAGGGGATGTTGGGGATTTAAAGGCAGCCTCCCATCTCCACAGCACATCAGTCACAGGCTTATCAAACTATACAGCTGCCACCAAGAGTTCGTCCTGACACCATCCAGGGTGTGTAAGGACTACTTTTTTTTTTTTTTTTTTTTTTAAGCCTGCAGACAACCACTCCCAGAAGAATCTGAACTCTTCTATTTACACAGGGCTATTTGTACGCTCACACTAAAGTTTATCTAGCCAGTAGTTACACCTACAGATAGTTCAACTCCTACACCCTACCAAGGTATCAGCTGGTTTTGTACAGAAAGCACAGGACACTCTGCAAGTCAGGATAACAAAGATGTTACACATTTGCCTGCCTGGACTTGCCTGGGACTAGAGGTCTCCCTTCTTTATCCTGGCTCTGTCAGCAGCTCTTGCAATACGTCTAACCCCAGTGCCAAACTTTCCTGCCCAGTAAGGCCCAACACTTCCCACTCTGGCTCAGCAGTCTGAAGGTGTCAGCTTTGACTGAACCACTCCCTTGTCTTTTGCTGTCTAGGAACATAAATTCTTCTTCACCACCCTGGCAGAAAGACTGACAGCCTGGTCACATTGCTTGGCATGAATAGAAACTGGGGAGCAGAACATTCTTTGAGCTTAGGAACTATGAATTCAACTTTCCTCCACAAAAAAACCCCACCACCTAAACCCCTGTTCCTCACCCTGCCCCATTTCACTATTTACTAACTCTCAACAGAACTACTTCTCTTCCTCTATAATATTAAAGAAATTGTCATGCTCACATTGAACTCAGGATTCTGCATGTGCTTAGACTAGTTTAACCTCAGTGGCAATCACTGAGGTAGGACTGTGGGAACAGCAAAAATCATTACCTATGTTTCCCAAGTCAGAGTCAAAATATTTATCAAACCAGATGACTTCCTCATTGTTCCTCTGTGACAGAGGCATCTTGTTCTCACTTCCCTGAACTTACCTGCATTCCACACAAAAACACCTGCAAGACTTTTACTAGTATGTTCTCTCCCCCTTATGTGTTATAGTCAAAGAACAAACCTATAACATCTTTTTCAGAGCATTAAAAGAATGTTCTTAACTAAGAAAATTCAAGTCTAATTTTGTCATTTATATGCAGCAATTTGTGTTAAGCTCCTTTCTCAGATCTAGTCTTCTCAAATTAATTCTTGCAAAACATTTTTTTAAAAAAAGAAAAACCAAGTAGTAGTCATTACAAAATTCTGCCCACTCTTAAGACTACTACTTGTGATTTTTCATTAAGGCAAGAGAGGTCTTTCTATGAAGAAACAACCACTGCTTCCCACAAATTAAGACAAAGGGGGAATGGACACCACGAAACTTAAGTGTACCCAGTGCAAGCTCAAGGACCCTGCTTGTCCCATACCTTGTTACTATCCAGGAAGATTTTATTTCTTCGTTTTCTAACCATATATAACACTGAAGTACTTAATTCAATTTTCAAAAATGCTGACCTAGCTTTTCTTCAAACTTTACCTCCAGCTGTGCGAGGGCAGGGGAACCAACCAATGTCCCCAAACAAGGAGCATACACATCAACATAACTTCTGAGTGCTCCAAGAGGGCACTTTCAGATCTGTTCCACTGTGAATTTACAATTACCAAGACATTCTTTTGTAAATTACTTGGGAATATATTTGCTTAATTTCATAAATATTAAAGCTATATGTATTGTTTATTAACGTTTGGCAGCTAATGCAACCACACAAAAGAAGCAAGTCAAATGTCCTTCTCCTCAGAAACCCACAGACCTATTGGCTTCAATTATGACAGATGCAATCAAAAAGGGGGATAAAAGATATGTCAAATATCAAATTGTTTAGAGGTTATTTTATTTGCCTTCTTTTTTGAGAAGTGCTTATTTTAGCCATAGAGATTTACCACACCTGTGCTGGACTATTACCATGTTGGATATTTACCATGTTCAACCTTTGTTGAACATGTTAATGTTCAACTTACAAACCATGGTAAGAATTTACCCAACAAAAAAGGCTGAGCACCTCCGAAGACTCCTCAGGCTGGGTACCCAAACCTATTAGCCATTTTCAGGCTGCAGATTTTATCCTGACTGGATTTTCAGAATCAAGGAAAAAGAATTTATTTTTCAGTCCACTGACAAAGAAATGGGATGTGAACAACAGCCTTCCTTTTGCCAAGGTTACATCCCAGAGCAGAACCACAACTCAAAATTTCCAAAAAGCACTTATGAGGAATGAAGAGCAGAGCTCTGCAAGCTTTGCTAAGGAGACAAGAAACATTACTAAGCAGACATAGCTCAACAGAGAAACGATTTTCTGAATATGACAGTTGTAAAACAAAAGAATAATACAAATGAAGCATTAACACTACTTCAGCAAGAGTACTAAGACCATGATTCAGAGCCAAATTTAAAAGCAAATATTCATTGTCAAAACTGGATGGCAGAAGGAAGTAACCTCTTGGGTATTTCAGCAATTATTTAATCACCCCCCATGACTAACTCAAGAGAGTCTTTAGAAGAGTAATGGGATGGAACAAAGTCCAAACAGCATCTAATCCCTATTAATAAAAACAATAATAACTCAAGAAAGACAAAGACGACGACCTGGATTTTTACTCCCTAAGAAGCCAGAAAAAAAGCTCTCTGAGGGAATACATTCCACTTTAAACCAAAAGTAATTCTGCCTCTTCCTTCAAGGATGTACACAGACTGTGATTGTGCAACTATTTCTAACATGCACCAGTTAACCTAACTTCCCATGGTAGATCTGACAAACATGAGTTAAAATCTCCTTGATGTGAGTCCTTGTTCACCCAGAAGAAATGAAGAGAATTCTCTCAGAGATGCAAATTGCTGCAAAACTAGTATACTACATAGTTTTGATTATTTATCTCCCTAAAGCAAAGTAGGCATTTTTAGGACCACATGAAATTCCAGTCCTGGTGAGATTTTTAACTAGATGTAGTCTTAATCTGGTTTAGTTCACTAAGACTACTTACACTTTGCATGCAAGTAAGGTTCTACCACCTAGGCACCTCATTTGAGACGTGATATGCCAAGAGCAGCAAGAACACAAGCCTAAGAGACAAAACTGAGTACTTGCTCTCCCAAATAAACCAGCTTTTTAAGCATGCAGCTTCACAAAATGGCATAATCTTAAAGTCCTTCCTTCGACCCTAATCCTATTTTACTTGTGGACACACATTCCTACAGATTATCTTGCACCACCTCTGACGTCTAACCATTCACGTGCCACTGCAACTCACTAGTCCCATACAAACACCACCACACTAAAGCAGCTGCTCATTTTCTCCCAGGTTAGCAAACTACACCAGCTCCTGCAGTGGTTCACTAAGTACCAGACTCAGGTGGCCGTTTCCCTTGTGCCTGCTGTTTGCTCTTACTCCTGCAGCCACATTTCTATGGCTTAACCAGTGCTACTCATGCTGCTTGTCCTTATGAGCTTCCACCTCACTTTGATATCAATAGAAATCTGATGGCCTAAAAATCATACACATCACAGCCAGCCTTTACGGTACAAATGACAGCCGTGAATCATTACCCTTAGATATCTTTCACTTCAGATATTTTCTTTAGGAAAGAAGGTTGCCAAATAAAATTGAAGTATGTATTTAAGCACCTAATTCCCACATGCTCAAGTTAAAAGTTACAGGTCTCACAGATCCTCACTGCCTACCTCTAGTTAGACTTCTTCACTCAAACTCACTTGGCTGAAATACAGTTTTATGTTATTTTCCACCATCTCCAGGGCTTTCCCCCCATCTTAGCAGAAAGGCATTTTCTTGAACTATACTGCAAAGAATGCAGAAGGAAGCCAAGTGATCCTTTCACTTGGAATGAGTTTAAACAAGAAGATTCCAAACCTTTTTTTCGATGACTCCAACCCCACACACTGGTGTAAGACTCTGCTCCCCTGAATTCACCAGGGATGTGCCTGCTTCCAGCTCCTGGGGAATCTGACAGCCGCAAAACTCCAAATGCTGCTAACATGAACATAAATATGCAAATAATGAAACCTCTGTTTCTTCATTTTAGCAGCCGTTAGCACTGCAATTAAGAGTTCTCAGAGGATGCACTTACCCCCTAATGAATCCCTGGAACAGCCATAACAGGGTGCAGGGCAGATTACAGAATCCTCACAACATAACTCAGTGAATTGATGTCTCCCCTGAGCAACACAAAGCTGGGCCTACAGATAGTAAGGGGGTTTAGGCTGTCTTCATTCTAATGCCTTATTAACAAATTAAACAAGGAATAAACACATATCCCTCTGGGAAAAGGAGAACAAACAAAAAAATGTAATAAGGAGCCTAAACACCTTTCCATAAGTCTCTCGTAGAGGGGAAAATGACACCAGAAAAGCCAGAGCAGAGGAATTTCATTCACTACTGTCTACAATTGCAGCAGAACACAAACAAACCCCAAAATACTACACTGACAGCAGCTGAAATAGAAGATAGATAGAAGATAGAATAAACCAGGTTGGAAGAGACCTTCAAGATCATCGCATCCAACCTATCATCCAACCCACCTAATCAACTAAACCAAGCACCCTATCAAGTCTCCTCCTGAACACCTCCAACAACGGTGACTCCACCACCTCCCCGGGCAGCCCATTCCAATGGGCAATCACAAGACTATCAGTTTTGTATAGAGGCTACTCTGGTACCTGCACCCCTGTCTCACAGAGATGTCAAGCACGGCAAAGATACTTTCCAGAGACAGCACAACAGCTGGTATGACACTGGGGAGGAAAAGGAGTTTCTTTGCTTTTTTTGGTCTGCAGATTTCCACGTTTCCTCTCTACAAGTCAGCATGGGCCACAGGTAGTTGGAGCACCACTAACTCCTAAGAGAGAGCTTTAAATAGCAGTTTCTCTCCTCCTCCCTACAGCAGGCAGTGGACAACAAAGCTGAACCAGCAGCCAAATTAACTACCTCTTTTACCCAAGACTTTTGCGTCTGATTGTTGGAGACCATATGGTCCAAGTTTACAGCCAACAGTAAATTTATTCATCCAGTCCTGCTAGCAGTAACAACCTTTACATTCTTTTACCACAGTTTTCGTGGATGCATTTCCTTTCTTCTCTATGTAAGTAAATCAGTGGGATATGCCTAACCTGATTGCTAAAACTCAACACAGGCCATGAAACCCAAGCAGTCAGAGAAAAAGATAATTCATGGTCTCAAATGAAGCCAGGTGGATTACAACTCCACTGGCAAGCATTCAGAAAAGACATTAAGAATCATCTGAATAACCAAAAATTGTCAGGCATGCACAAAAGTTTTTGAATATAATTCTTAAGAGTGAATTTTTAAAAGGCAGCAAAGCCATCAGTGCACCTTAGAAACTAATGCACTGCAGAATTAAGCATTAGTCCATAATTAGACACAGAAAAGCATCTTTAAAGCCAAGTATCTGATGCCTTGAACCTCTGTAACACTTAAGAAAATAAACTTTAAAAGACATTCATTATTCTTGAACTGAGCATTTCCATACCAAGTCTCATCCTAGAACAACTTTTAACTGCTAATTTATCATCCTCCCTCCTGGTGACAGGGAAGATTTATAGTGGAAAAAGCTTATTTAACATTACTCTAATACCAAAAACACATGGCATTACACTTTTGGCAATATTGGTCAAGAAAGCAATAACCAAGGAAAACAAAATAACCCAAAGACACTCAATTCCCACAATTGTAAGGCTTGGCATGGTTCCATTGGAATTAACTGCAATGGAAACCCAACATGAAGGATGTTTACAGCTGGGATCCAATGTTCGATTTTATCCTCTCACACTCATCTGCCTAACCCTTATCTCCACTGAACCACTGCTGCGCTTATCAGCACACCGACCCCAGCCCTGCCACAAGCAGACACGAACGCATTCCGGAACTCCACTGACCACAGGGGAACTGAACACAGCTAATGTGCAGTGTAGGAGAAGGGCGCCCTGAGTTTTCCGTAATGTAGAATCACACACACTGAAGACATACAAAGGGAAGACAAATGCTGTCTGCTTATGTTGGTGCTGAGATCCAGAGTGAAATCGTTGGCAGGATCAATGTGGCAGCACAAGAGAGACGAGAGGCCAACACAGGTATTCTAACACACAGTATCTAGCCCGGATGAACACTTAATCAAGTGGGGTCAAGAGGAGTAGAGCAAACAGACAAACCTCCAAAGCACAGAACTTCCCAGCAAGAGGAAGCCTCTCTGTAGGCATCTGTCAAAAAGAAGAAACAAACAGGAAAACCACTACCCAACAAGTTCTCAAATACTTTGAGATTAATGTTGTTTATATAGGAGCTGAGAATAAAAATGAGAAAGAAAAAAAAAAAAAAAAGGGAAAAAATTAACCAAACACAGTAAAAGGAAGGCTCTTCTAGTTTCATTCTAACCAAAGGGAAGGAACAGGCTCAGAATGTGAAAGTGAAAACAGCTTGGCTGACAGAAGGCACAAGAATGCAACTCTCAGTTCTTCAGAGAGAAAAACAGAGCCACAAAACAAAGAAAATGAACTGATGGCAAAACCACAAGCCATCTGAAACCCAGGAGAAAGATTTGAAGTTTACTGACAAATCATCTCTGCTAAGTATAGGCTCTTTAATGACTTGAAATTCAAGAGATTTTGCACAAGTGCAAATCAAATCACTAACAGTCACTTTGTTAAATGAACAGAACCGTTAACAAAAAAAGGAAAGGTCAAAGTATTAGGAAAGAAACTACTGGGAGGCAATACTGAAGCTAACAGGAAAACATGCCTTCAGAACTTCTGCAGTTGAAGAAAGAGCAGTTAAAGGAGAAGCACATTAACCCTTTATTCAAAGGCAAGGAAAAATCTCTGACAGATGATGCCAAAGCACTCAGGGCATTTTCTGCATCGATCTTCATTCACTAAGAAGGATTAACTGCCTAATGTAACTCACGTTGCAGCAGCAGGAGCAAGAACACAAGTGAGAACTGGGAAATGCATTAGGGCAATTGCGCCAAACCTCCTGAGCCAACATTCAGGACTCCGAATTTCCCATGCCTATTTATCAGCGGACTTCAAACAGAAAGCATGATAAAGGCAATGTGCTTTTGCATGCAACTTAATAAGCTTCCATAAACCTGTGGACTATATATTCAGTTCTTATGGCATTAAAAGAGTATTTCAAGGTTTTCAAAATATGGTAGACATAATATCCACCCTTTGAAAGCTGACAAAGGTAGGCATCAAAGATTATCTCTGCTTTCTGCAGTAAGTTCCAGCATACTAAAGAAGGAGAAAAACCTCCTGCCTCCAAGAGGAAAGAAACTGAAGACACTGGGCAAGACAGACTACTTGGGGGTGCTGTCAGTCCTGGGAGGATGCTGAAATAATCAGACAAACAACCTCTCTCCCACATATTTCAAATGATGAAGCAGATACGATTCAACACACAATCTGTTAAGAATAAATCATATCAAACAAATAATTTCCTCCAGTGACACAGTAACAAAGTGGGTAGTGCAACAGCAGCAAGAGGTAATATAGTTTTTGGTTAACTGGACTTTGGACACACTTGAACTGACAGTAATGTAACCCAAACAAATACCAAGAGATTATTAGAAACCCATACTCAGAGATAAGACATCATTTCTGCCAGAGAGAAAGTAGGCGGCAAGCCCATTCACAGGAATCTAATATTTTAACATTCTCCACTGTTACAAAAAGTAACTTGGCAGTGGAGGAAGGCTATTTAGTAAAGAATTTATTGCAAGCAACTCCATACTTTGCTGTCTCAGTTTGATTTCTTATGGTCACAAGCAGCAGCAGCTTTGAAGATCTCCCAAACAATGCCTTGCAACAAATTACACATTGGAAAATATCAGGATGGAAAAGTCACTTAAGAGGACAGTCACAGGTGCTTAAATGGAGGAATCCAAGTCACATGAAGCAAGTGAAAAGTCCACATTTTGCACTGTCAAACTATACATCGCGTAAGAATGAAAAGCTGCATAACGCATCGTGGAAGGCAAGGTTAAATACCATTCTGTTCAAAGATCCATTGAGTGGTAAAATGTTGAAGAATATAGGGTTTATGATGAACACAAATCATACATCACTTTAAAAAAAAAAAAAGTAAAAAAAAAAGTCACCATCATACTGAGATGTAAGAAATACAGGTGTCATATGAAAACCATGTGAAGTCATTTTGAGCCTGCCCGCTGTATTAAGGACTAGGATGGAAAAAGTCCAGTGTTCCAGAAAAATGCGAAACAAGTGGAAAAAGCCTCAAGAACAGCAGTGTGAATATCCCACAGAAGCACAAAAAAACCAATCAAAAAAAATCACCGAAGTGACTGAAGGAATGGGATTTTAACTGTGAAAAGCACAAGAGAAAGCTCTCAAAAACATGTGACATGTTAGTGCAGAAGAGGTGTAATAATAAGGAGCACAAAAGTTGTATAACATGCATGTTAGAATTCTTAAACAACAAATTCATAGCAAATAAATTTAGATTAGAAATTAGAAATATTTTCAATGGTAAGAACAGCAAACTATCAGAACAGATTGCCAGCAAATCTCCATCAGAAACTTGTTAGCTCATTTGCTTTGAGAACTAATTGCACATTCCTTTCTTGTGTCTGAAACATGGTGAATTTATGAAAGAAATGTCAATTACCTCCTATTTTTCCCCTCATACTTCATTCACAGGTGCCTCATCTGAGCTTTCAGATCAGTTATTACAAGAATTTATTAACCATTACAAAGAAACTACTTCCAGCATGAAAGCTTTGTAACATCATATGGAAATAATAATAAAAACACAACCTTAAAGGAGTCATTGGAAGGTTATTACAGAGGAAAAGTGACCCACTTGAACCACATCAAGATGGAGTGTCCTTAACTGCAACAAAACCAGAGAAATCCAGAGATCCTACTTACACAGTGACTTCAAGTTTACCCTCATACACATATGGTTTAAAGCGGCGCCCAGCTGCACAGACTGGGAAAGTACTGCACTTGCTGTGGAAAGGTAAAGGAAGGACTAACAGACTTTGCTGGGTCTGAATTAGGCCAGTCTGGATCTGCTTAGCCCTCTCCTAGCAAGCACCTTGCAAAGATACCCAGCTAGCTCAGCCCAGGGCCACACAGGTCCAGACTACTACTGATCTGGTCCTAGACAAAACACCTGGCAAATGCAGAAGTGCAAACAAGAGCAAAGGTAGTCCTTCTGCAGCAGGGAAGAAACAAGGAAAGACAAGGACATCGACATCAAATACATTTCAGCAGCTGGACCTAGTAAAGCACAAAAATGCCTGATTTTCTCAAGCTAAGCTCAGATACAAAAGTACCACCACTGAGAACCAAAGCAGGAAAGCAAACTGAAACATGCTGTCCACTGCTGGAAGTGGCTCTGGAGGAGCTTGAAAATAGATCATCAAGACCACTAGCCCTGTGATCCTCACTGGAATACAAGATAGAAGCATCATTTGAAAGCTGCACAATCTTGTGTAACTGTGGCTGTTACCTTTTGAACTCCAGCTAACACTGCACTTTTGCACAACCAGCATCACTGTCACTAAAAGAACACCCCTAATGCCACCCTCTCCTACACCAGCACTACCAGGATATCATCTGCTGTTTTCCCACATGCCTTTCCTCCTGGCAATAGAAGTATTTATGACGCCATAGAGAACAGGAGCAGGAAACTGGATGAAAGGTAACACTTTTTTCCCAAGAAAGTAACATAAATCCTTTGGTGCAATCCAGTTCCTTCATTCTCTTCACGTGCAATGCTGTACCAAACTTTCAGGCTGTGTCTTTTGAATACAATTCACATGCAGTTTAACAGTAAGAACAGCTTGATATAGGCATCACAGGAAAGATTAAGACATTAAAAATAAACAAAAAAGCTCAGAAAAGGCTGCCACTATAGTAGGAGATTTCTAACCTGTGTTATCTAGAAAGAATTTAGAGTAGTGTCTTTAAAACTTCTGCTCTAACTAAGATCTGAAAGCAAATGAATTCAGACTACCTATGACTTACATCAACTGCTGCCAGTGGTGGGAATTATCAAAGTGTTCATCCTCAGGGCAACGGGAAAATACAAATGGGTAAACACCAGCAGCAGCACAGGCTGACACAAGGATTTTTCAACATTTAAACCAGCATCAAACCTTCATTCGAAACATCCCTTATTCAAGAGAATTAACATTCCAAAACGATAAAACAAATCGATCCCCTCCCCCTAATTATCCAGAATACTAAATACAAATAATAATGGTTTTAAGTTTATGAGAAATGCATTTCTCTCAACGTTCCCCGTTTCATAATCCGAAGCCTCACGTCTTCAGGATAGGAGCCGTTACCAACGACCACACCGAACGCACTGTGGTTCCCCTAGCCCCAAGCATTTCACTACCGAGAAGCAGCCACATCGCGATCCAGTCCCTGGCCCGAAAGGAACCGCTGGCCCTAGCGTTGCCGCCGGCAGGCAAACGGGAAACGAGGGACCCGCAGCCACCTCGCAAAGGCACGCACTGCCCTGGCGGAGCCTCGCCGGGCCGGGTGGCCGGAGTGCTCTCCACACCCAGACCGGCCGGAGGAGTGACTGCTCCCCTCAGGCTCCGTCACCCGGTGGCCCCGCAGAGAAGCAGCCTCAGACCGAGGCCACTCTCCCCTCACCGCGTCTGTTCCCCACCGGTCCCCCTCAAGGAGGAGTAGCGGCCCCACTCACAGCGTGTGCCCGCAGACGTTGACCATCAGCTTCAAAGAAGGATTGCGGTACTTGGTGGTCTTGCATCGCGGACAGCCCTGGTCATCCATGGCTGGCTCTGCCTCCCACTCTCTTCCTTACCCTCCCTCTCTCTCCCCTTCCCTCCGCGCCTTCCGCCTTCCGACGCTCAGTGCAGCAGCCAAAGTGTTCCGCCGGCGCCGCTTGCCGTCCCACACGTTCCGCCGGCCGCGGGGGCCCGGCCCAGTGAGGCTCACTTCGCACCCCTCCCAGTCCCGACCACCGCCACGCACAGCCAGCCGGCGGCGAGGAACGCCAAGACTACCAGGCCGAGCGGGTACCAGCCGCCCCAGGCAGCACCGGCCTGGCGTAGGGACGGAGGGGGCCCGCTGTCCAGGCCGGAGAGCCCCAGTGTAACGGGGTGGGGGCGGCACTCCTGCCTAATGAATAATCAACAGGAGGCCGCTACAGGGCGGTCGCTCCCTCACAGAGCTCCCCTTACATCACGTAACTAACACATCCAGAGAGTTTTAATTCCTCCCGCCTCGGGAAAGGCACGGGGTGGTAGCGCAGGTACGGGGGTACCCGCCGCCGTCTCCCCCTCCCTTCCGCCGGCCTTGGGACGGGGCTGCAGCGCTCCAGGTGGAGGTGGGGAACGGAGGGGGACAGGAGCCGTGCGGGGCTGCTTGATTGACGGTTGCTCTGGAGACGAGGGAGCCCCCGCCCCCCGGCGAGGCACAGCCAATGGGCGGGCTCGGCAGGGCCAGCAGTCTGCGGTGCCATATAGTATTGCAGCGAGGCTGGGAGTCACGTTGGGGGGAGTCGCGCAGAGAAGCCCGTTTACACTACTTTGCTATAGCAGCTATCTTTAATGGTTATTGCGTGGCCGGGAGGAAACCTGATCGGCTAGAGCCGGCCGAGAGCAGGAGGAGGAGGAGGAGGAGTGGACTTTTCAGGGAGATAGGAAGGGGGAGAAGAAGAGAAGAAGGGGACGGGGGAAGGGAAGGGGGAAAAAAAAAAAAAGAAAGAAAACAAACTGAAAATGTCTTCTGCCTCCCCCACGGACGAGATCGCGGGCGCGGTGGAGATCAAGCAGGAAAATGTGATGGAAATTCTCTCTGAAGCAAGCAAGGTGCCCCCCGACGGAGCTGCGGCGGGAGCCCTCAACCCAGCGCCGCCGCCCCCTCCCGCCGTGGCCCCGTTCCCCATGGAGCACGCAGCCTCTGCCGCCGCCGCGGAGGAGGGAGCCGCGGACCAGGTACTGCTCCACACAGAACTCCTGGCCAGGAATCACCACGCTGCCTCCTCTCCCTCCTCCTCTTCTTCTTCTTCATCCTCTTCCTCCTCCTCGCAGCCCCCCCTGGCTTTCTCTCCGGACCATGTCGCCTGCGTCTGCGAGGCGCTGCAGCAAGGTGGGAACCTGGACCGCCTGGCCAGGTTCCTGTGGTCTTTGCCCCCGAGCGATCTGCTACGTGGCAACGAGAGCTTAATGAAAGCTCGGGCGCTGGTGGCTTTCCACCAGGGCATCTACGCAGAGCTCTATAGCATCCTGGAGAGTCACAACTTCGACTCCTCCAACCACCCGCTCCTGCAGGAGCTCTGGTACAAGGCTCGATACACCGAGGCGGAGCGAGCCCGGGGCAGACCTTTGGGGGCGGTGGACAAGTACAGGCTACGGAGGAAATACCCTCTGCCCAGGACGATCTGGGACGGCGAGGAGACGGTCTACTGCTTCAAGGAGAAGTCCCGCAACGCGCTGAAAGAGTTTTACAAGCTGAACCGGTACCCCTCACCAGCCGCCAAGCGCAACCTGGCCAAGATCACCGGGCTGTCCCTCACCCAGGTCAGCAACTGGTTCAAGAATCGCAGGCAGCGGGACCGAAACCCTTCCGAGACCCAGTCCAAAAGGTGAGGGCAAACTTTCCTCCCCGCCCCCTCTCCCGCCTGCCTGCCTTCCCTCTCCCGGCTCTTTCTTCCCTTGCAAACATGGCGCTTACCTTCGGTGCGCCTCGTCCTCCCCTCCTTCCCCCTCCCCGCTCCCTCGCTTCCCAACACACCCACCCGGCCCGGGCACGCAGGCATGCGAGCCGTGCCGGGAAAGTTCAGCCCCGGCCCCCACCGCCCCCTTCCACTTCCCGCGCTCCCCTCTCCCGCCGCCGGCCCCTCTTCCCCCCGGGCTGGAGGAGCTACAGGCCAACCCGCAGACACTGGCGGCACGGGGGACACCGGGGAAGGGACGAGACGGGGGAGCCGAGGGAGTGTTTGTTTCTCTCTCTTGTTTTTATTTAATTGTCGCGCCTGACAGAGTTAATCATTGACGGCGGCCGGAGAACGCGCGGGGGTGTGGGGTCCCGCCGCTCGCTCTGTTTTGAAACCTGACTCGGGAGCGGGCCGAGCTCGGGTTTCAGCGAGGGAGCGGGGCTGGTCGCGCCGAGCCGGGCCTCAGTAGCGGCACCGCCGGACTCGGCCCGCCCTAGGCCTCCACCTCCCCGGCCGTTTGCTCCCCGCAGGGCGGGAGAGCCGCCTCCGCCTGGTCCCGCTCCGCCCGCACCCGGCCTGGGGCTCTGCCTCTGCGCCCCCTTCCCCGCTGGCGGAGGGGCCGCCGCGGGGGCTCGGCGCCGCGAGGCGGGCAGGTGGAGGTGACCTCCCCGCTCCCGCCCCCTCCTTCCTCCCGGGGCAGGGACGGGAAGGGAGGAGGGGGAGGAAGGGAGAAGGGAGGAAAGGAGGGAGGAAAGTGGCGGCCGGCCGAGGGCCCCAAGGCATTCCTCAACCAAGGGCGCGATTGTGCCGCTTGTGGCCCCCTCCCCGCGGGACACATCAAAGGGCGAGCGGCCGCGGGGGAAGGGAGGGAAGAAGCGACCGAAAAATGCAGTCGAGGGACTGCAGTCCCAGTCAGCAAAAAAACCCCGGCGCAGCAATGAGCGGAGGGGTTCGGGGCGGCCTCGCGGGGCGCGGCACATAGTCCACCCCCGCTACGTCTCCGGGCCGACAAACACAGCGCGAAGTGCATTCGCCTGCATCTGGGGGCAGCCCGGGCCCGGCCTCCGCAGGGCTTCCCCTCTTCCCAGGGCTCGGGATAGCTGGGTCCTGGGGGTGGCAAGCGGAGGCTGGGAGGGTCGGTCGGCGCTTCCCGGCCTGCTCTCACCTCCCGCAGCTGCCGCCCAGCGACTTGCCAAATGGCTGCGGCGGGTCTCATACATGTGGACACCCTGGGCCAGCCGCCTGGGGCCCCAGGCTGCTCCCTTTGGTCGTCCGGCTGGACAGGAAGCGGGGACTTCACTTACAAGTCCCTAACCCGGTCTGTAAAGTTTTGCCGCAGGCAAGCATTTGATTTGATATGTCCATTTCTAAGAAACCTGCTGCTTGATTTGAAAGTCGTTTAAAGTGCTATGTAAAGGCAAAACATGAAAAAAGTCTTGGGGAAGTTTTCACAAACTGTATGAAAGCAAGGAGTCCCCCTGGTGCAGAACTCACAGGGATGCTGTGATAATGCAATGTCATGTCTCTGTCTTTTCCCTTAGCGAGTCAGATGGCAACCCTAGCACAGAAGATGAATCCAGTAAGGGGCAAGAGGATTTATCTCCCCATCCACTCTCCGGCTCAACTGATGGCATTGCCAGCCTCAGCCTTCCTGGCCACACAGAGCCTGTCTACATGCAGCAACTTGGAAACACTAAAATAGCCTTGAGCTCATCTGGGGTCTTATTGAATGGAAACCTTGTGCCTGCCAGTACCTCTCCCGTCTTTCTCAATGGTAGCTCTTTTCTTCAGGGACCCAATGGTGTCATTCTCAATGGACTCAGCGTGGGGGCTTCGCAGACAGTTACCTTAAATTCACCCAAAACCACATCAAGTGTTGTTAGCAACGGGGTGTCCATTACTGACATACTGTCACCTTCATCAGAAGATGTTAAGGACTTCAAACTCCTTCAGGCTTCAGTCCCCAATGTCACAGCAGCCACTTTTAGCCCCAGCAACATCCCAGTCTCATTCCCAGGATTGATATCAAGCTCAGAGGTGAAAAGGGAAGATGTACAAACTGCTGCTTCCCAAGATGGAGGCTCTGTAGTTACTTTTACTGCTCCTGTCCAAATAAACCAATATGGCATTGTCCAGATCCCCAATTCAGGAACAAATGGCCAGTTGCTGAACGGAAGCATTGGGTTTTCTTCTCTGCAGCTGCCTCCTGTTTCTGTGGCAGCTTCACAAGGTAATAGTTTTGTCTCTTACAGTAAGAAGTACGAGAAAAGTTGTAATTGGGTACACAGCGTTTTGGCAGCTGTGTTCCTTCTTCTCCAAGGTACCAGAATTTTATCTCAGCCATGGGCACACACAGTAATCAGATAATACCTTTTTTCTTTGTAGTGGGTTATGTTCATGGACAGACTGTTACATGAGGCTGAGCTCTTCCACTAAGAGCAGAAAAGGAGGGCTGATATTTTACACCCCTTTCATCTCATGCTCTTCCCAGCAGTCTGTGATACCAGTCTTCACAAATATCTGTAAATTTTACATGTTTCAGTAGTTCAAACTATTCCCCATTTGCCATTGAATTCTTTTAATGAGACAGTTCATAAAAACTGAAATTGCAACAGCTGGAAATTGTTACTGTTTTTCTTCTTGTGGTGGTTGTTTTGGGTTTTTGGTTCTTTAACTGAAGCATTTCATAAAAATAAATTTTTAATTACTATAGACACAACAAGACCAAGCAGTCATGCTTGTGCATTTTCTGTCCTTTAATTAATAAAGATTAAAGAACAGGGGAAACAATAGAAATATGCAGTAGCTCGTAGGTATAAAATCTGAGAGTATTTGGATAAAACTGCCCTCAGTCCAAGGGAAATATGTCATCACAGGTTCATGAGCCAACTGTGCAGGCTCCTCCCCAAGTTCACTTTAGTTTGTCTTAACATATCATCGACTGAAGCTTGCAGTCAGCCAGGAAGAATCCCAGAGAGAACAAGCCTAGCTCTGGATCATTGTTTTGAAGCAGGTCAGTTATAAAGCACAACCCGACAGCTTTGCTACTCGTTAGCCACTATGTCTTTGGTTATGAAAATGATTAAACTTGAATTAATCTCTCTAACTTCAGGAGCTGTGAGTACTAGAATGAAAATCAAACTCTACTCCTGTTAGCTTGTTTGATTTTAAACTTGTACATGGAATGATTTTTTCTTGCTGTGGTACAGGGAGTCACACCAAAGCTGTGCAAGCATGTTTTAAACGGGTGCACAATTAGAAGTTCCTAAAATGTGGCACCTCACAGTTACTGGAAGTTACTGGTATGTAGTTTAACCAAGATGAAAAAGATGACATTTAGTCAGAATGCCACCTGTAATTACCAAAAACATTTAACCCACATGCTCCAAGGCATAAATTGAGAGCCAGCAAAGGTGAGAAAGTAAGTTCTGTCCCTTAAGCAGTGTGGGACTATTGTATTTGAAAGGCTTAAGAATCATAATAAGCTTTTCTCTCAACATTTTTCCATGTTGTTAAAATGCCTGTTCTCACTGGAGAGTGACCCACCATATGTCTAGTCGGGTGCAGAGAAAAGTCAAGATCTGTGTTTGCTACTTTTTTTTTCCCCTTTTTGGTTGGTTGTGGTTTTTTTTAACATGAGAAGGGTGGGTAGCTGGCAGCCTATTCCAAGTGAAGTGTGCTGCAGGCTATTTTAAGTAAGCTACAGTAAAGGATATCTTACTGCTGGATAACTTCAAGTTGCCTCACTTTAGTTTAAGTAAGTAACAACTTCCCAAAAATCATCATTAATTAACAGAAATTAATAGGGAGCTAAAATGTTCCCTGGAAAAGAAATTTCTCTTTGGTGCTGTTGTAAAAGATTCATGTGTCTCCACATGTAGCCTTCTAAAATTATCAGTTAGCTGCTTTTGAGAAAGAGAGGTGTTTGAAGTAGGATGAAGTCCTGAGAGCCAGTCATTTTAGGAATTATTACAGTGACAACTTATATAGTATGTCCAGTAAAATGAACATTAGGTCATCTCAGGCCACCTTTTGCTTTGGCTAGCAGTGACATCATACAGACAGTGACATGGCTTTCAGCAAGGGTAGGCAGTCACTGGGTGATTTTACAGGGCATGGTGAATGTGGAGGGTTAAGCTTTTAGAAGCATGTGATAAAGTGAGCTGAAAGGCAATACATCTGAGTGCTTGACATGCTACCCAATAGAAGTTACTGGGTTTTAGTGTTTTCTCTACATATTGGCTGGGCTAGGTTCTGCCCAGCAGTAGTGGATTTTATATGACATGTTTCCAGTTCCCATATACAAGTGGTAGTCTGTCACAGAACTATCTTTAATAGCTTTTCATGCTCCTATTCTTAGAAATCGAGTGGTGGTGACTAGCGACGGCCAAAGAACATTCATTTTGATCACATGGCTGGGGACTGTTTGCCCCGTAATGAGAGTCTGAAAGATACCTCATATACCAGATTATTTTTTTCCTTTCCTTTCTATTAGCAGCTTGCACTTTTTCATACCAAATTTTCTCTTGCCTGTTATAAAAACACTGTTGTGTTGCATGAATTGCTGCCATCTCTATGTAGTGCAAACATTAAAAAGACCAAAACGTCTTAACAGAACACCTGCACAAATCTCTGCCAGCGGTAATCTGTGTTTTCCTTTATTTTGCTTCCCTGTCTCTAGGTAATGTTTCAGTAAATCCCAGCACGACTGATGGAGGAACCTTTACAACTGAATCTCCAACAGTGCAGCAGGGAAAGGTTTTCTTCAGCCCCCTTGCCCCAAGTGCAGTTGTTTATACAGTTCCCAATTCAGGGCAGGCAGTAGGCTCTGTCAAGCAAGAAGGACTGGAAAGAAGCCTTGTGTTTTCTCAGTTGATGCCAGTCAGTCAGAACACTCAACTAAATATCAACATGTCTTCTGAAAACATATCCAGCGGAGGACTCCAGTCCCTGGCCTCCTCGTTAGTGAATGTAATGCCCTCACATAATTTTTCCCTCACACCACCAACTCTTTTAAATGCTGCGGAACTGAACTCTGGTATCTCGGAGAGCCAGTCCATGTCATCACCCGTGACCAGTACCTCTACCGTGATATCTATCAGCAACACTAACTATGCAACCCTTCAGAACTGTTCCCTCATCACTAGTCAAGATCTGTTGTCCATTTCTACCGCACAGCCCACACTCGGAGAAATTGTTTCTACAAGCGGAGACCGCGTCAGCCACTCCTCTGCACAAGTACATGAAGATTTTGTCAGAGAGCACAGGTTAGTTCTGGAAGCCGTACCTGACGTCAAAGAGAATTTCTTACCTAATTCTGAGAGTAAGTCAACTGGCAATTTAATGATGCTGGATTCAAAATCCAAGTATGTTATGAGTAACATGGTTGACACAGTTTGTGAAGAACTGGAAACAGACAAAAAGGAACTTGCCAAACTGCAGACAGTGCAGATGGATGAAGATATGCAAGACTTGTAACTTCTTTTTTTTTTCTCTTGCTTTCTTTTTTAATAGATAAGTCTCCTGATGAGGCCCTAAGAAGCACCAAGTGGGTTTTGCTTTTTTCGTTTGGTGGTTGGTTTTGGGTTTTTACATTTAAGGGAAACAGAAGAATGCTTAAATGTTGAGAATCGATGTACAGAGGAATCACCGGCAGCAGAATTAGGTTGCCACATTTGGTTTGCACGCACTATTCTCTTTTAAACAGATTAAAGGAGAAAGGAAACACCAGGGCAAGTACTAAGTAAATGCATACAGGTTTGGCTACGAGGTACTACCCTGATAATTTAACTAGACTCTGAATAGTACAACATACTCTAAACAGTAAGTACACACTCCTGACTTCAGATAGAGGACGAAAATCTCGCTCTGAAAGGGTAGAAACAATGCAGTCATTTTTGCTGTTTACTTCTAGTCCATGGGCATTGAGAAATTTTTGAGTAACTGTAGACAATACCTCACCGGCTACTTTTCTGTTGTTTGAGGTTAAGAAACAAAACACAGTCATAAATAATATTGTTACTGGTGTGTTTGCTTTTTTCCAGCAGATTTACATTCAAACCAAGAATCTCACACCAGGCATTTACAGGTTTCTAAACGGGCCAGCTAGCATTTTGTCAGTGCACCAGAAAAAGCATCATTTGAAACCAATTATGCAGCTCAGAAGCTTTCTCTCCAGTATGAATGTAAATACTGTTCTTTTAAAGGAGACTCTTTTTTTTAAATGAGTACAATGGATTTTATTTATGGTGTATGTTCCCTTTCACTAGACACAATGCATTGAAAAGGAAAACGTTTTCTGGCTGTTTAATTTATTTTTATTGTTTGAGCAGGAAGTAAGGGTAGTAATTTTGGACAAGGTTTTAATTTTTGGGGTGGCTTTTTTTTTTTTTTTAGTGTTTTTTTTTGGTTTTCAAGCAATAGACTGTAAAGGTAAAATGTTCATCACACACTGAAACTAGAAAATGAACTCCCAATCTCGCAAGCCCAGGAGGTCCCTGTCTCTGCCCGCTCTGTCTTCGTGTTCAGGGGTTTTGTTTGTTTGTTTTGTTAGTAATTTGCAAATTAGTTGAACCTTTTTTGTGTATTTTTTTTACAGAATTCCACGTGCCTTTCTTCCTAGTGGCCTTATCTTTGTTACTAAAGCACAGTGGCAGGAGGAATAAAAACACTGATTTGCAAATATCCGTCCTCAGGGACAAATCCTGATGCCTTACTTCTGCGAGTAGGCCTGCTCCTATTTGCACAAGTAAGAAGAGTTTTGAGTCTGTCGGTCATTGTGGGTAACATTTACTAGCGGTGCAGAGAGCCAAAGATGGATCGTTCTGTACCACGTTAGCAGGGCAGGAGAAGTCCAGAGAGGGACCATGGGCAGAGCTGTTGTGCCAATGGAAAGGTCTTGCCTCCAGCCTCAGGCAGATGAGCAGGAGAGGTTGGATGGGCAGGACAAGGAAGGGAGCCCTATGTTTACATGGACTCATTGGCCGAGTAGCCCATGCAGAAGGGCTTCAGCAATTCAAGCAGTTCAAGCAAGCAGGCCCCCCCATCCAGAAGTGCACTTAAGCAGAATAAGCAGCTTGGGGGCTGATGATGGGAATTGCAGCTGCCCAAAGAGCTTGTGGGAGCAGCCATCATCTCTGCCTGGCTAGGCGTGGGTTTCTTCTCCCTTCACCCCTTTGCACAGCACTGGGGACAGCAGAAGCAGGTGAAACAGACTTTGCCTTTCCTCCAGAGAAGTATTTGTAGCATGATAAAGCACATCGTTAAGCTTTAAAATAAGAAGAATGCAGATGTATAAAGATAACATGCTGTTAATCTTTCTGAGTTTGTTTTGTTATTTTTTGAATTCTAATGTGAATATACACAGTAGCTAAAGCATGTGTTTATCCTCATCAGTGGCCTGGTCCTGTTGGAAGGCAATGGGAAATGTTTTCATAGGCTTTTGTGAGCTCCAAATCAGGCTCAGGACAAAACAAGATCACTTGAGAGGGCAAAAAAATGGAAAGAGAATAGAGGTAGCACACCCCAGTCTGTTTCTGTCTTCGCTGTTAACTGGTTCTGTGGAAAGCCTTTGAGGAATGAAGGTTGTCTTTCTGCGTCCCCTGAGCATGGCGTAGGCATCCTCGTTGTTTTGCACTATACTGAGTACAGCACATTTTGCAAGGTATTCTGTGGAACCTCAAAGCTGAGCTCTGTTGGGAAGCACTGGAATCCCCACTGCAAGCCGGAGTCTCTGGGGCTGCAGGGAGAGGTGCAGGAAAAGGGAAGAGCAAGTGTGCAAAGCGTGTGCTTTGCAGCTACAAGTCACTGATGTTCTGCAGAGAGAAGCAGCCTGTAAGCAGTTGGCTGTCCCCACACACTCCCGAGCAAAAAGGGATATTTAAGGCAAGTGTTTCAAAGTAGAGATTATCACAAGCAGAACATGGAGCTGTATGTTCCCCTGGCACAGCTTCCCATGGCATTTAGGGGATCTCTGTGCGATTAGGGAATTGGACAGTTCAGAGTTCTCTCTGCTCTGTTTGTTTATCTGTTTGCTGATCTGCAGCATGAATAATCTGCTTCCCATCTTTTCTTTGCCCTTAAAATCAAGAGGACATGGTAACAGTAGCTGTATCTGCTCTGCATGAACCATTTGGAAGAATACAGGGACACTATCATTGTCATACCAATGTCATCTGTGAAGCTCAGACTATATTTGGAGGCAAGTTAGAGAGTATTTCAGAACACTCTCTCACTTGTTAATGGGATCAGGTCTCCTAACTGAAAAGACTGTGGTGGTACACCAGTATCTGTTACTTTGTGGGGGTTTTATTTTTCCTTCTTTGTGGTTTTTTGTGTTACTGAGGCTCTGAATTCCATGGGTTTGCAACACAGTTGATGTGAAAACTGTGTGTGTTGTTACAGTGGCGCCTATCTTGGAGTGTCTGGTACTTCTAATAGACTTCCTGCTCTCCACTGGGGGCGGAGGATGTACATAAAAGCAGTGGTTTGGGACAAAGTAAGATTAATCTATTCTAGTCTTCCAGATACCAAGTAACTTATTTTATTATGATGTTTTACTCTTTCTTTCTCCCATTGAAAATAAGTGTCATTCCCTCCAGATAACGTAGTTATAACCTCATGTTTTCTGCAGGTACGTATGCACAATATAAAGACTCGTTGCACGGTACAATGTTTTTAAAGTAGATATTTAAATAGTAGTTCTACTCCTACTGTAAAATAAGGGTCAGTTTTTATTATGCAGCCTGCCAGCAAGCAAGCAGGCTAACTGCTCTAAATAGACAGTACACAAAGTCCTGAAAAGTGTCTGGGGCCAGATCTTTGGCTGCTGTAAATAAGGCATTGCTCCACTGATTCCCAAACGGAGGATTTTACGCAGTGTTCAGGGGATATGGATGCTCGTATTCCCACACATGAATGGCAGTGAGTGTTCAAGCCCCTCAGATAGTCCTTATCATCACTTTCTGGTTTTTAAGTGGAAGGTATGTCCCTCTGGCATACATCTTCCTCCTTCTTCCCCCTCTGTTACAGATGAGAATAAAGGATCATTTCAACTTCACATATGTTTGTAACTTAAGTCCACTGGAAATCTTACAGGAAACGTTGCCAAATTATACTACTTTTCTGGTCCCAGACTCCGCTTCTAAAAATACGCTTAAAGTTTAAGCAAATTCCTACAAAGCCTGATGTTTGAAAAGCCTTTGTTCTTTACTGCTCTTAATTAAAGCTGCCTTTGTTTCACCCAGGGTTTTGCAGAGAACCAGAAGTATATTAAATCAAATGGTCTATCTGGACTATTTGCAGCATTATTCCTGTGGTCTTACCTGAAAGGACATTTCAGCCACCTAAATCATGGGCATCTATTGGCCAGGTCCACAGCTAGGCTGAACTAGCACAGTTCCATTGACTCTAATGTCCTTTCCCGCCAGGCAAGAATATGGTCCATTCATTTCACGGGAGTTGGGTCAGGGACGGATTTGGCCCAGTATAAGGTAGCAGTATAAACTGGTGCAGAAGGCTGGTGCTCAGACAGGTATAACTCTATCAGTGATACTCTATCAGAGCATATACCTCTTTCCACTTACTGCTTTACCCTACTTGTGAATTCAGGAAGACTCGTTCAGAAATTTACTTCACTCAGAATTAAGGCTGGAACCATCTTTATTGGTATTACTGTCCGTTCGAGTTTAATGAAAATAATGGGCACATTTTGACTTCAAATCCTGCAAAATCACCTCAACACCTATTTTCAGTTAAATTAGGCAGGTCAAAATTTGGCCCCATATGCACAGGAGCCTTTCTCATATGTAAACTTCCAGTGCTTGTGCACTTTTGTTAGCAATGGCAGATCAACAGCCAAGAGGGTGCTTCCCTCCGGTTCCATATGTGCACAGATCTCCCACGGGCATGATTCATATAGTGCTTGTGGTCAAGAAGCATCTCAAATCATGTAAAAAAAAAAAAAAAAAAAAAAAGTTAATTTTATAACTCTAAACAAAAGTAATGACATGTTACAAGCAAGAAGAGTTGAAGTCTTCCTGTATTTCCTAGCAGTTGCTGTCTTGAAGGATGTTTTATACTTTGTACGTTTCATATAATTTAAAACTAGCTTCTTAAATTTCTGAACTCGAGGGGGTGAATCTTCTGACTTTCAGGATTCACATTCAGAGGATGTTTGTTCTTTTGCTGCATGTACTGTTTGTCCAGAACTAACCGGTTATTTCTGCGATATGGGTTTACTGTGCCTTACAACAAATACTAAACTTAAGCAGAATGTATGCATTAGAGGAGGGAATAATCAGAAGACTTTACTGCACTGTTAGGTGATGCTGCCCCAGAGTGTATCACCAAACATATTTGTGCTTAATTACCCAACCAAAGAGATCTAAAGTATGTATGTTTGTTGTACTGTAATAGGGGTTTGTGCCTGGACAATTAAGTGTTTTATTTGTATTCTGAGATGATGTGAACTTATTTTTCTAAACACTATGCTGAATAAACTTTATATTTATACACATTGTGTGTAAATACTTCTCTTTGGATGTCCTGTGAGGGCTTTGAATGTTGTGTTAGAAAAGCAAGCAAAAGTAGAAACTTGTTTTTTAATGGCTCTTTGTGAAGGTAATGGCAACTGGGAATGCCTGTACTCACCAGGAAATTGATCTAAAGCCTACTTAAGCTAGAATGAGACTTTCTGTTGACTTGCATGGTCTTTGTCAGACACAAACTTTGCTTCTAAAATGCTAAATTAAAAACCATAAATCTTCTATTCCATATTGAACCTCGCTATTAAATCTGTGTCTCAAACCAAATTTATACCATAATTACATACTGTTACAATATATTTCCACCTACTAGTTAGGAATGGTCAGTATTTACTTGTGACTCCTGTGGTGTTGGGATGTCTTCTGTGTCAGGCTTTCTTTTTGGGTGGGTAAGTTCCTATTTGCTAAATTGGTGTTTGTTGACATTTTTCTTTAAAATGTTGCACTTGGTATCAGACCTGGTTTTGGCAGGTTTTTGAGAACAGCCTGGTATTTATGTTCCCTTGATATTAAAGGATTTAAACACGTCACTGGATTGCTTCAGATCTGTGCCCCAAGTACCAGGATTGCCTGGTTAAGGCTTTGATGCCAAAATGAAAGACACTAAATTCAAGCAGACTAACCTGTACAGGTGAAATACTTCCCCTCACTGAAGCTATGTGCATATGTTAGTGATACTTAACAGCCTGCATGTGCCAGCAGGAAATGTCCTTTCACCATTTATACTGTGTTTAGGTTGTAGGAAGCAAGATGAGGTTTGTGAGACTTAATTTTTTTAAACAGTCTGATGCAGTTGTAGACACGTATCATATTTTTAATCACAAAGACATTGCCTTTCCTTACCACTGCCCACCATTCCTCCATCTTTCCCGTTTACCACAGCCACATCTCACTTGTTCCATGCAGTGCTGGTGACAGTGATCAGGCTGCAAAGTGCAGCAAGCCTCCTCCCAGCCCTGGGAGTATCTCTGCCTGGTGTTGAGCTGCCTCACACTCCACAGCTGTCAAAGTAAATCCAGTTAGCCAGGAGCAGCCCTAAGGTAGAGACAGTTGCCTTGTTGCCCAACTCTTGCTTCCCTGAAGCAGCACGTGTGACTCAGTCCTGCTGTTCTTAGCGCTTCTCTTTGCCACGCTTTGGTTTTGCCTCAGCAGTAGGGCTGGGATAGTATTTTCCCGCCCTGCAGATCCCAAATTCATTATTGATCCCTGGATAGCAGTTCTGACCCAGCTTTGCTTGGAGAAGGAGCTGAGAATCTAAAACCATCCTTCAACCTGTGAAGGATGTAAGCAGCTTCTCCTCTCATTTCTGCCCCATGATGCAGCCAAGGAGAGAACCACTGCTGCTGGGTTGGCCCCAGCTCAAGATCTCTGGAAGGGGTTTCTGGCTGCACAGCCACTCACACTGGAGCAGGCAAAGCACAGGGATTTGAGGGCAACTAGAAGCAGAAAGTCTCAGTGTGTGCAAATGTCAAAATTCTCTCTGAGCAGCCACCCATGCAGCATGCAGGATGAATCATGTCCTAACGGAGCGCATTCCTGCTACTTTGGAGGGCCTTGCAGATGTGTTCCAGGTCACCCTGGGCGAGAAAACCACACACAGTCATGGTTACTTCCTCCCTGGTAGCTTGTGTGCAGATGAAGAAGAAGGGGACAGCACCTTCAGAAGGAGGGGTCCCTGACCCCTCACCAGGGAATGCTGGAGAGAGGACTAAGGGCTGCCAAGGCAGTAGCTGGGATAAAGCTGATAGTAGGAAGGCTCATTGAGAGGATTGGTTGCCCTTGATCTAGCAGGGAAACAAGCTGGGAGGGGAGGCAGCGTTGGAAGTCAACATTTTTTATCTTGTTTCTACCTGGATTTTCCCTGTTGCCAGATCAGAAGGGAATTTTCCTGCCCCAAAAGGCAGAAGTTGGGTCAGTAAAACAAGACCTTAATATAAATGCTCACAGCTTGGAAAGCAGAGTTCTTACAGAGCTGCATTCCATGTTGTAGTGATCTCTGGCTGCAGAAATCTCTGGGCTGAAGGCTTAGGACAGTATATCTCAGTTATGGATATAGATCACATTATTAATATAAAAGTATGTTTTAGGAGGAAAATGATTCCCAGAAATAGGAATTCATCTGCCAAACAATGTGCACATAACTGACTTTACACTTAGAGGTGCCAGAAAGTTCAGGAATGAGACCAACAATAAAAAAAAAACCCAACACACATGGGAAAAAATCTACTGCATTAAAGCCAGATTCAATAAAAGTAGCACCTAGTTTATATGCTGCAGAAGCTGGCACACACCCGCAAAAGCCAAAGGAAAAAGATAAAATGTTAAGTTGCACGCAGTCCAGAGGAACTGAGCAGGCCTGGAGCAGAGCTGATGGCTGCTTAATAACTCATGTACAATATTCTCATGTGTAAGTACTTGAATTCTTCATCCTGCTACCTCTCAGGCAAAAAGACACCATTTAGAATACTTTGAGCTAATCAATAAGCTTTGTTGATGCAGCCAAAGCGCTTTGCAAGAGATCTGAAGTGACCCAAAAGGTCTCCAGAACATTACACCACACTGTTTTCTTTCCTACTCACAGCCAATTATGTCAGTGGTGTCCCTTGTAGCTCATGCAGCTAGGAAATGCAGCCCCTCCCCTGCAGAGCTTGCAGGATATAGAAGGAAAAGCAGCCCAAACTGGGAGGGGAGAGGAGGGCAGGGAGAAGAGGTGAGGTGCCCGGGGCTATGCAGGCAGTGGGTGGCAGAGGCAGATTGCAAAGCCAGGTCTCTGACTCCCCTATTGCTTTGACCACTGGCCCACGCTGCCTCCCCAGGAGCCCGATGCAGCTGAGATGCGATGCCCCCTGACAGCAGCAGTAAGACTTGCTGCTTGCACCAAAGCTGCGTTTGCTTCATTCATTTATTAACTGTCTGTACAGCAGCCACCTTCTGATGCCGACCGATAGCAACATGAGCCTCCAGCAAAGCCCCCACCGGTAAATGGACAACCCTGAAACAGAATCACTGAGCCTGCAAACACTCAAGCTTCAGGAAAACCACTCCTGCATGAATCACCCCATCAGGGTGATGCACACGTGGGTCCTAAAGGACTCTGAACCTACCCATTTCCAGATCAAGGCAATTTGAGAAAGTCTGAGGAGTTAGGGCAGATAGAAGCTCCTAAGAGGTGAGGATGGGTTCACCCAGAGCCTGAGTTGTGTGTGCTCTTGCATGTCCTAAGCCGGTGGTTTCTTAAAATAAGTCAAGAACAAATGACAACTAGGAGCTTACCCATGTCCTAGGAAGCTGCCTGGGGGTTGCTATTTACTGCTGCCTAAGGAAACACAGGCAGACATATCGGAATGTGATTCTGGAAAGCAACACTTTCTATACCAACCTAAGCACAATTGCAACAGGTGGAATAATATATAGGTTGCATGCGTTTAAAAACATTATCTATTGTATTGCAGGTGGAAGCAAATATTGACCAGATTAAGACTCAAAAAAAAATGTTGAGGTTCATTTTCAAGCTGCAGAAAAGGCAGCCTCAGCTCCCTCCTGCAGGCAGCATATAGCAAAGCCTGGTCCCAGAACCCAGTGAGCAACCCAAGCTGAAGCTCCAGACCCTCAGGCTGCTGTTAGCAGCACAAGAGTTTGCTGTCCCCTTGCTCAGAGCTTGGAGCAGAACAGCAGCAGAGACAGCAGGGGTTAACTGCCCTGTTAGTACTGTGCTTGATGGAGAAGCAATATCAGTAAGAGAGCTGCAAATTATAGGGGCATGATATCATCTGCATGTGAAGAAATTTATGCACATAACATCCCTATGTGGGGAATGACATGGGCTTCCCGAAGTCTGCTATAGCCTTTCTCCTTTTCCCTATAAACATAATAATGTTCTCCCCAGAGCTTCAAAACTTTGTGGTGTTTCTCCTGCTTATATTACCTGCAGGGTTTGGTCTCCCCAGATTTGGCAAGAGGGCTGCCAGCACCAGGCCAGAGAAGTAAGGTACACAAAGACAAAGTCTGGCTGAAAGACAGCAGCAGGTCCAGTCTTCAGGTCAGTGAGCAATGAGGTGTTTCAGCTGAGCTCCCACAGCGTATTCCCCACGGCTTCTTTTGCTTGGGACACCTCACAACCTCCCAGATAAATTCCCAAGGGGTAGTTATGGGCAACTCTCATTTGACATCTTCCCCATAGCCACTTAACCACACTGACCTCCGAGATACAAGGATATCAGGAAGATCTGATCCAGGACTCCCAAACACAGTCAGCAGCTGCCTATTTCCAGGTATTGCTTTATCAAGAACAGCCCATCCTGCCTTGGAAGCAGTCCCGGGAGCATGGGGCATGTCACACATACCGGGCACTGTAGCCTTGCACCAGCCGGCAGCACTGCAGGACATCTGGCCCCAGGACAGAGATGGGTCTGTGCCAGCCAGCCCTCCCTGGGTTCAGCCAAGGCAACACCAGCAGTGTATTGGCCTGGTAGGGGAGTGCCAGGTGGACATCTGGCTATTCCTGCAATGTAGGGTATTGGGGATGGTGATCATGGTAAACCCCTTCTGGCCTTAGGTCCTAGGAAAAGCTTCTTATAGCTACTGAAGGAAGCAGTGTGTGCAAACCAAAGGTAGGCCTCTTTGCTCTTTGTTTATGTTTGTTACACAGCAATGGCAGCAAGTATTGCTTGTGTATACACAGCTCAAAGGTGCTCCTGTTCTTTCCAAATTTCCCTACAAAGATCTGAATCTTTACAGTTTGGGTTACAAGTGCAAGACTTGTTCAGGTGACTGATGCTCTCAATGAGCAAGGATGGACTGGCCCCTCAGATTAAAGTACAGTGGAGAGCTTGATTCTGTTCATTTCTTAACTATTCTCAATTCTTAGCATCTGTTTACAAGCCATAATAAATTAAATATCCCTGTGAAATAAGCAGCTACTATTAACATAGACACACAGACTGGAAGGCAACAGGAGAACCATACCTAAGCCCAAAACCAGACAACTCTCCAGCTTAGGTTTTGCCACAGCCAGGTCCAGTGGAAGAAATGCCTCCTACCTTGCAAGCTCTCCTTCCATTGCAGACACAACAGTCTCTGTGTCAGGACCCAGTAAAACTTAGACAGAATTGTCAGATTGTCTTCCAGTTTTCCCCATCTTGGCATAATTTCAGTATTTAATAAGCGTACTCTCTTCCCACATCCGGGATGTTCCTGAAAATACTGACTAGCACCATGCTGAGTAGAAACTTTTGCTCAGGAGCCTGTGGTATTTTGACCTGGAACCACAAGATAATCACTGTTTCAGAACAATTTCCCACCCATCCTACAGGGGCTTTGCCCAGATCACATTTCCTCAGTTCACCAGGGCATGGAACAGCATCAAAAGGCTGACGGATGCCAAGTTGTGTCACATCTAATGGCTCTTCCCTTTCCAAACGGCATATCATGTCATCAAAGGCAACTAGGCTGGCATGATATAATTTGAGAATCCCACTTTATAGCTGGTAGAAACTGAATCCCAGCAAGTCTGTCAGTAATGATATATTCCAGGTAATAGAGGATTGAAATCTTCTGACCCTGGGTCTTGGTCTTAAACTTAAGCAATGCTCTGATTTGGCAACTTTTGCAATTTATGAGCTTTGCAATATGTAATACCTGGTGAGAGAGGGGAAGTAGGCAACGGGGGTATAGCTACAGCTTCCTGCTCAACTACCTTCTTAAGTTCCTGGTTTTAAAATATATAAATAAATTTGGAGGTGCTGCAGGATTCCAAACCGGAGTACACATAAATACAGGTATATCACAGTTATCTAGTGCTGCCAGACAAACTGAGTGTTTATCTGGTGTTGGCTACAATAACACTGTGAAACAAGACACTTTTAGAGAATTAAACCAGGGTATCCAAAAAGTACCATTTTAGAAATAAAATTAATAATTTTCCTACAAATTCAGGAGAATACTTATCAAAGCTGCCTTCAGATCCAAATTTCCATAAAATTAAAATTAGGTTTCTGGGTCAATTTACTAGGCTGTTGTAGTCTGATCAGTAAAGGGAAATAGCTGATTTATTTTTTTTTTTTAATCTCTGTATAAGTCAGTTAAGGAAATATTTCACTGATCTAAAAACAACCCCCCAAAAATAGTATACAAATACATTTCTCAAAATCAGTACTTGTAAGACTGGTTTGGGTTTTTTAAGGGAATCAAGCAAATTTATTCTACATCCCTGAATAACTCAGGCAGGGTTTCCAGAACATCCTGTGCCTGGCAGCTCCCATAACACTGGCAGCACAAGCAATCCCATGCCTGGTTACTCCAACACCTAATTGAGTCCCACAACTAAATACACCTCTGCATACAAATCTGCATTTCAGTGTGGCCAGAATTACCATAAGCAAATGGCTCCCAGTTGTAACAAATGGTCGTCAGCTTAGTTATCACCCATAGCGAAGACAAGATGAACCTCAAGGCTATGGGAAAGGAGGCAGACAGAGAGAGAAACCTGCATCATATGTTTCGTATTAGCTACTGACTTCAGCTCTGGGCCAGCAAAACTTCAAACTGTTTGTCCTTCCAGACAAATTAAGTCAACTTTGGGATTTTTCTTTGGTGCAACCTAACAAGATGCTGCCAAAAGAAGAGACACTGGGATTTAAAGTTTTGTTCTAAAAGAGTAAAGAAGAAAAGAACAATGATGGTTTTCCTCTGGTCCTGTCTGTAGCGGAGTTTGAAAAATTCCAAATGCTTGTATTTTTGCAAAATAAGAGGGAGCACAAAGAGGAAGGTTATCCTTTATTTTTCAAGCCTAATGTAAAGGCAGCCTGAACTGTAACTATCTCTTAAGATCAGCTGGTGTTAAACATTAGGAACCAAAAGTCCGGTTCCAAACATCTGTATTTCCACCTCAGTACAACACCAGTAACAACAGTTAGCTCCATTACGGGGAGAGGTACAGCTTGGATGAGATTCACCCAGATGGGATGGTGCAGTCAAAATACTGTGGCTACACCCTATTGATGGAACAGATAATAAATATAAACTACATATATATATATATACACACACATAATATATAAAAATATATAATCTATATGTAGATGCACATATATAAAATATATGTAATAATGAAACACAGTATATAGTATGTGATATACATAATGCACTGTTAGGTCATTGTTACATTTTTATCCCTTACACGGATGAGGTCTCCTAGGCACTCAGTCCCTCTATAAGCTGTGTTAATGCCTCTTACCTCCCCATTCTTGCCCACCGCCTACTTCCTGTAGGAGTGTGAGCAGGGCACAGCAATAAGCATTCTGCCCTTTCCCTTTGAAGATGCCTTTTCCTTCTCACATTTGCCCAATTCTGCACCTCCTCCAGCCACATACAGAGAAGGAAAGGCTATTTGTGAGCCTTTTTTCACATCTCTCTGTTCATTTCAGCTGAGTCAGTAGGACCACTCTGCACCAGTAGTAAAGGAGCTGAGCCTGTACACTGCTTTACCATCTGGTAGTACATTTTAAGAGCCATTGCTTAATCAGACCATGGTGATGCTCCTTTCATTGTGTCCCTCCCAAGTCCACCAGCACAGCTCTTCAGATGCTCCCTACAACATGCTCTCCTCTCCTGGCTTCCCAGTGGGTATCACTGAACCACCCAATGGAGCTCCCACAACTTTCTAAGCAGCCACTTCTACCAGCAAACAGATCACACTCGCAAATCACTGCCTGGAAAGTCTGAATGGTATGTGGCTTAATTTTCTTTTCCATAATATGAAATCCAATCTGAAATGCACAGATTAGTTTACTAATCTGTGTAAATCCTATTAATAGCACTTACACTGCTGTGCTCCCATTCACTTTCTAACAAATCTGTTTAGACTGGCTGGGTTTTCCCTCGCCTCCTGCAAGATCTTCGCACCTGATTGCGGTCACGTCTTCACAAAATAGCTGGCCACAAATGGAAACTTGTGCTTTACAGTCATGTCTCATATTTTAATTCATGTCCTATGGTCCAGCATGCTCTGGATCAAAGCATTAGGTACTGTAAATCACCACGGTGCCATTGAAGCTAAAGGGATTATACAAAGGGTCACACAGCATCAGCAAGGAAGGGCAGAGCCTGTTATCTCCTCTCCCACAGCACTGCAGGCTTCTGGGCTTGCTCCTGCTGCAACATAACCCACACAGCTCCCGTCACACCACAGTGACTTGATTCTGCACTGGGCACCTTACCTGAAACTGAGCCCAAACACTAGTGAATGACCCACTTGCTTGAAGGAGATGATGGACAGTCTCTGGAGCCCCTGGATCAGCCCCATACACATCCCCTTTTTCACCTGTGGATTTAAGGCACACCTGGCACCAGGGCTTGTGACTAGCAGAAAGAGCATCCTCTCTGGCAGCCGTGTGGGCTACAGTCCCTCCAAGCTCATCATGACTTCTCAAAGAGAAGGTACCCTCTGTTCTGTGATAGAATAAGGCATTCTCTATCCAAAACAGCAATGTTTACTTTTCCTGTAGTGGACTCCAGTGGCTTCCTACATCACAGTCACAGCAAGAGGGATCAGCACCAAGAACAGGAGGAGAGCAGAGATCACATGCCTGGCTCTGACTACCTAATCAAGCTGCGCATTAATTCCCTTCCACTCTTGTGTCTCTCTGCACTTCATTTCATCACCACCTTGGAGTCCCTGTAACTGAGCACCTTCAGCACAGTCAAAATGCAGCCTCAGCCCTTCCATGTTGAGCTATCTTCATGCAGCCAGGACCACAATGTTCCCTTGGGGTGAGGAGTCTTCCACGTTCTCTGACCAGGCTGGCATTTGCCAAAGTGCTATAATCACTCCTGACCTTCCCTGGGAGGTTTCAAGCACATAACAAGAAAGACATGGACTTGCTCAAGCAGGTCCAGAGAAGGCCACAAATGTAATCAGGAGCCTGGAGCACCTCCTCTGTGAGGGCAGGCTGAGAGATTTACAGTTGCTCAGACTACAGAAGGTTCCAGAGAGACCTTATAGCAGCCTTCCAGTACTTAGAGGGGGCCAACAGGAAAGATTAGGAGGGGCTCTTTATGAGGGAGTATAGAGATAGGATGAGGGTTAATGGTTTCAAACTGAAAGATGGTAGATTTAGATTATATTAAGAAGAAATTCTTCACTCTAAGGGTGGCAAAACACTGGAACAGGCTGCCCACAGAAGCCGTGGATGGTGGAAGTGTTCAATGCCAGGCTGGACAGGGCTTTGAGCAACTTGATCTAGTGGAAAGTGTTCCTTCCTGTGGCAGGTGGGGATTGGACCTAGAGGTTCTTTAAAGTCCTTTCCAATCCAACCCATTCTGTGATTCCATGAACATGGGAACTGTTCTTCCCCCAGAAATCCTTGCAGGTGAGGGAGAGGGGGAAATCTACTCTAAATCACCAAAAGGAACAAGTTTGAGTTCCATTTACAATAGTACACAGTAGGAAAAAGCCACTACTCACCTCCTTGCCGAGGGATCCCTGCTCCTTGTATGAGTGTGCTGGCTGTGCAATCCCTGCTATCCATCTTCCCAGGATTCAGCCAGACTCTGAAATGCTTTCACTAAGGTCAATAAAAGGCTCAGCCTGCAGTACTGAGCCAGTTCCAGCACAGCTCCCACTACTTTTCCAATGTTTTGGGTTTTTTTTTCCCTACCAGAGGGTTACATTAATGAATAGCACAAAGGATTTGGGGATCCTCTTTTTTTCCTGTAGCTGAACTGCATCCACTCTCCATACAACTCTGTATGGATATTTCTCTCATCACTGTAGAATCTTTTTTGAAAGCATCACTCTCTCCTGATTTCTCCTAAAATGGTTCTAAATCATTGATTATCTGAATAATTCCTACTGGTTTGCATGAATGTTAGCTCAGGAATTGTTTGTAATTCCTAATTCCTCAGTGTTGTGGAAGAAATGCTTTTTTAAGTGTTACCCTCACTCAAGAAGTTCTCCCCAAGTTCTCTTCTACAAGAGGTTCTCACCTCTTGTAGAAAAAAAAGGAGGAATTTTTAGAGAAAGCCAACCAGCCAAATACAATAGGTGGCCAGACAGAATCAGAAGCGCTGGCTGTAGTGCAGACCCAAGAGGCATCAGACAAACCACCCCACAATGGTAGTTGTTCACCAGCAAAAGTAAAGAATGTAAAGAATAAAATGGAGGGCAGATACCTCCCCTTCCTCCTCTACCTTCCCCTCAAAAGACCATACAACATGGATGATGCCTCTGGTGCATGCAAATGTGCCACCTCTGGAAGAGCAAATAAGGACTTACTGGCTGGTAAGTTCTGCCTTCAGTGTCATGCCTTTCTGACCCTGTGTGGGCAGACCTCACGAAAAGTGGTGCTTAAACTGTAAATCAGAGCAAAGGAACTCCCCACCTCAGCTCTCAGGACGTGTGATGAGCTCCTTTGTTAAATGAGTGTGGTTTCTATCACCTTTGCAGCAGAGCATCATGTGCTGATGACTGGAGACCTTGTTCCGATGTCCAGCTCATGTGTGCTCACAGCCAGACATGCTCATCTATCCTGTGCCCTTTTTGTCCTTCATCTTAAATAGCTCTTTCTTCTCAGACATGTTTAAAGGGGACAGACACATTCATCCTTCTCACTTCTGCCTGTACTGGCACTACCGCACTAATCAAGTTCCACCAGAGGCTGGCTTGCAAACAGTTTCTTGTTCTGTTGTCAAATCCTGTGTTGCATCCTACTATGAGCTGAGATGTAGCATACATGTAGCATAGACAGGACAACAGGAAAAAAATTCTTCACTGAAAGGGTTGTTAAACATTGCAATAGGCTGCCCAGGGAATTTGAAAGTTGAGTTAGCATTCCTGGAAATACTTATAAGATACGTAGATGTAGCACTTAGGGACATGTTCAGGGGTGAACTTCACAGCATTAAGTTAATGATTGGACTCAAGGATCTTAAAGATCTTTTCCAACCTCAACAATTCTACAATTCTATAGTTCTATACCCTGGAAGAGACCCTCTGGTACTGCAGGCCCCCTGCTACCTTAGTTGCTCATAAGCCATCTACTCCCTGTTGCTCACAGGAAAACTCCATTCACCATCTGCCAGGGGAGCATGGCCAAAAGGTGAACTTATCTCACAGCTGCTCTTCAAGCCCTGCCCAAGGACAGACTCATGAGCTCCCATTGCCTGTGCTGGGGCAGTGTTGGGGCTTACTGCCCCTGCCTGTCCCCACACTGGAGGTTGCTGCCTTGTGTGGTCTTAGCAGTGTGACCCCTTCATGGTTATCACAGAGTACAACCTCCTAATATGTGCTGCAGCAGCTGCAGATTTCATCTACAATGTCAGGTTACAAATACAGAATGTCAGGTTACAAATACAGAATGTCAGGTTACAAATGCAGAATGTCAGGTTACAAATACAGTGGCAAGATTTACTTCTTGTGCCTTTTCTATGGGAGAACAATGATATTTTGGAAGGATAAGATGGACAGGCAAAAGAAATCACTTCTTAAAACTCAGGAAGGCTAGTGGAGGGGTTAAAAGCCTGGATCGCAAAGAGTTTTGCAGCCTGGGTCAACCCAGTAATTGGTTTCAGAAGTTCAGGGTTAATTTTCTGCTGCAAAGTTTGGTGTTGATTTCTGAAACTTATTGCAGCATCTACTGCTTCCATCCAGAACTTGCCAGGAAGGTGCAGTGGTGCTTCGTGGTCCAGAGGCACAGCTTCTGGGACAGGGTACAGCCTCTGGGAGGGGTTACAGCTTCTGGGAAGTAGAAATTTCACAGGGAATATCATCATTGCCTGATGTAGGTGTGCTCTGGTGCTAGTGACAGATAGGAGAATACTACAGTATCCTTCATGCCAGCTCTTCAAACCCCTTTTTCACCTATCTAGAGCATAAGCTTTCTGTCATGGAACAGCCTCTCCTTTGGCTGCAGTGCTGAGCTGCACAGCACTCCATCTTTAGGAGTGTCACAGTGATAAAACTTGGTTTTGATTAATTTTAATACTGGCTCCTGTGTAAAGAACCACAAATGCTGTCCCTTGGTAACTACTTGCATAAACACAAGTGAGCTGCCAAGACGCTCCTCAAATGCAGGCTGCAGCTCTAGCAGTCATGCTGAGGTTTGCATGCTCAGGATGCTGTTATAGGGGTGCCAGCAGTGGCCATGACCACCTTGGTTTTGAAGCATGGGGACGCTTTGGCAGGTGATCATGTACATAATAATAATAACAAGAGCCCAAATGCCATCCTCATACTCATCCAAGCATCTTCTCCAGGCACCCAACTGTTTCATCTAGTAATAATTATAAGTTTCTATTATCATGACCTTAACTCATGAAGTGTAACCCTAAATAGGCTTACATTTCTTAGAGAGTGAATGGAATCTCTGACAAGCTCTCAGAATTGAAGGTATAAAAGATCTGAAGAAAAGAGAAAGGAACTAAAATACAGATGATAGATTAGACACTGTGATCTGATCCACTTGAGGCACAAAGAACATCAAACAGAACCAAAATTCAAATGTGATGAAACCAAGAGACAGCAAACCCGTGTAATTGGCCTACAAGATTCACTGACACAAAGCACCCTGAAAGCCCAGGGCTTGTCACAAAGTGTGGAAATCCATACATGTATACACCTACTCACACACACAGAGGGATATACACCTGTACCTGTGGTCTCTCAGGTCTGGAAAGGACTTGACAACACCATTCAGTCTTTTCCACAGCTCCAAGCCAGGATTAGATACATGTTGGTATTTCTGACAGATGTTTGTCTAAACTTGTTTTTAACAGAGAATCTCCCCAGGAAATTAATTCCAATGCTTCCTTTTCTCCTTCGGCTCCATACACACATGTAGACACATTTATTTATCTCAGAAGGTGAGCAGAGCGGTCTCTGATGACTTGTACATCAAAAGGCTTGTTATCTCCTTTCTCATGACAATGTCTTTATTGCAAATAATGTACAAGCCCAAAAAGATCCCAACCTGACCTGAGATGAGAGGCTGAGCCTTAGGGACGTGCAGATGGGGGAAGGGGGACAAATAGGAAAGCGGGGGAAATTCACTCCTTTCCTTATTAACCCATCAGATTTGGTCTGCTGATAGAAGAGAGACTAACTTTTGAATACTCTGTTTTTAGATGTAAACACTAAGTTCCTCTGATTTTTGTAAAATAAATAAACTTTCAGCTTCCTCAGCAGCCACCTCAGAAAAGAAACCGTCCTATCAAATTTAAGTAAGGCAAAAGAGGGAATGAGGAATGAGGCTGCGCAGCTGGAATATGCAAACGTCAGGATGGAGGGTAGCACTTTTCCAGCCATCCTGGATATCTATTACCTCCACTTTTGGACTGACAATGCACCAAATGTTTCATTGCCTGGGGCCTTACAAAGCTGGCTGGCTTTTTTAACTGAAAGCACTAATGTAGAAGGGCATTTGGGAATTAATTATTTAACGTGGTTCTCATTGGTAGAAAGCTTCCACCCCTCCTGCCTCTCAGCTACTGTTATACATATGTTGCTTTCTTCAGACTACAGTGATTAGACAAGCAGTGGAAAATTATGGCTAATCCAGTTCCCACTTGCAATGAACTTCATTTAAATCAACAGATTTGCACTCAGGAACTAAGGACACAAATCAGCCCCATGCTAAGAAAACATCATTTGCAACAAAACCCATGGACATATCTCAGCATCTCTGTCTCTGAAAAGAAGCCATCTCATACTTCCAATCTTTGACAGGCAGTGCAAGACTGTTCCTATTTAAAAGTTAAAATCCATGCAAATAACCCTATCAGTAGAAAATCAGGAGTTCCCTTTAATGGGGCTATTTGGATGCCTCACTGGAGCAGGCAGAAAGGTGTATCCTGAATCCACGTGGCATGTTGGTCCAGCTACAGGTTCTCCAGGATTCTATGCATAAGCAACTATTTCATTTAGAGCCTTTTTAGTCATGACGTGCATAGAAGCAAATCTCTGTACCACAGTTGTATACCAGAAACTCCTATCCAAGTTACTTTGAGAAGCTTAACAGTCAGGCCCCATGTATTTGAAAAACAAAGTTTGCAAAATAAGACTCTGCAGTGGGGCTTGGATGGGCCATAAACTTTATCCTGTCAGCAATCATATGTGAGAAAATTATACCTTCTTCCCCACAGTCACCACCTCCAGAATCATTCCAGATGAAGCTTTGACAGGATCCTACCAAAATTCAATGTCATGAATTGCACCAGGAATTAATGTAATATCTTGTGTATTTCCAAACACAAAATTGATTGGGTTTGCCTTTCTTCAGCTCTTCACGTGAAAGAAATACAACTGTACAGATGTGGTTCTCTAAGATCCAGTGGCACGAAACCTGAAATACCCCAGCAAGGTCCAGGAGCAAGAGTTTTTAATCACCGTGGAAGCATGACACTTTTGAAGGTCTATGAAATCATATACTCAGGTCTGAGAAGGGTAAACCTATCCATCTGGACAGATCTGCTGATAAACAGAGACAACACATTTTCTCCTGGAAAGCTGCACTAATACATTGTCTGAAAAAAGAATCCGTCATTAGAGGCAGGTTTATGCTGGGAAAGGAATGGAGAGGAAAAACAATTCTCAAAGAGATGTTCTGTAAGGGAAAAGGAAAGGCAGCATGAAAATTGTTCCCTTCGTTTGGGAGGCAGAAAGGCAGACAGGCTGAGCATCTCTCAGAGCCAGACAGAGTGAGGCTGGCGACGATGGAGGCATATGGAGACCCACCCAGGGTGCAGACAGAGTGGAGGACCCCCAGACCTTGGCTTACGCAAGGTGACCTTTCCCCTTTCTAAAATTTCAAAGCTGTCGTTGCCGGCGCTGAACAGACTGTGTGCCATATGTAACATGACCTCAGCTCTGCTCTGCCAAGCCACTGATGGCATCACTAATGAGAGGTGAAAGGTCCCTTTCTTGCAGCTCTCTCAGAAACCCACTGAGGCAATGGGTATGGGATGGGCCCCCCTACTCCTTATCCCTGCAGGCAGGCACCTACCTGCTGCCCCACCATAGGGCCCTTCCAAAATCACACATGCCCCTACCCAAGGGGTTGATGGTGCCTCTTCCCTTGGCCCAGATGCAACTGGCACAGTTCCCCAGTGCCTGTATGCAAAGCACAGAGGTAAACGGAGGCTGTATGTAAATCCTGTTCCCAGTCCCCACTGCCACCCTATCAACCCCCCCAATTCAGCCACTGCTCTCCTCTTTTCTTTATTTTAAATTAAAAATAGGGGTCTTGGGGAGGGTTGGGGTTTGGTGGTTTTTTGTTTGTTTGTGGTTTTTTTTTTCCCCCAGAGTTCAGCACACCTCTGCCCCAGCCATTATGTAAGGAAGGGATACAGGGGACTTATTTGCACTCCACTCCTGAGCACCCAACTGCCTGCCTTGGACATGCTGGGGAAGCCCATATATGTGCAGGTGGGTGTCACTAATGTGGGTGGGTGGTACACATGTGAGTAGGGTGTGGATGCATGTGTGTGAGAGCATTCATGTATCTTGGAGTGTGTATACACAAGCGTAGTCCACACATGAATGGGTGTGCGCGGGCATGCATGTCCACACACGTGGGTATGCGCACAGGGGGTAGCATGTGCACACAGGTGTGCAGACAGGGATGTGTGTTCACACATGAGGCACTGTGCACCTGAGTGTCTGTGGAGTGGGTGTGTCATTCATAGGTGAGTGTGCACACTCATGACTGAAGGGGTGACTGTAGGTGGGGGTATCCATGGTTGCAATGTCAGCACACATATATATGCACGGATTGGTGGTGGTAGCACACAAGTGCGTGTGCAAGGAGTGGCTGGGGGCATATCAGAGGGTGTGTGCACTGGTGGGTGCTGCAGTGTATGCATGGTGTGGATGCAGGTAGGAGCTGCGTTTCCCGGGAAGCCCCCGTTGTCCATCCCCCCGCGGCTCCCAGCTGCGAGCACCGTGCAGGCATCCGCGGCCAGCTCTTCCGCGCCTGCGTTGTGTCCCGCGGGGGCTGCGCGGTGCCCTGCGGCCGGCTCCCGCAGTGCCAGGGGGTTCCGGAGAAGTGGATCCCCAAGGAGTTCGGCCCCAGAGGGATTCCTGGGGTCGACGAGGCTTCGCCAGCCGCGCTGGAGCCGGTACCGCGGGCGCAGAGGACGAGAGAACATCGGCCCCTCGATGCAGCCGCGCCCGGGAGTACCGCGAGGGGAGGGTCTCCGTGGTTCGTTTCGGTTTTGGAAATGACTCATTTATGGCAAAATGTGGCACTGCTGAGGTACAGCGAGGAGCCACCCACCCACGCAGTACATCTATCCCACACGCGGTAAGACTCCTGCCTCCCCGCGCAGGGCCATACCCCTCGGGAGAAGAGACTGCCTTTAACCCTCGCTATTTTCCTGCTGGGGATTAATTTTCATATCGCATCGCGCTAAGGAGAAATTAAATTGTTCGTTTTAAACATGTATCCCCTTCCCAGCCCCCACCCTCATTTCTGAGGAGGGCAGGCGAAGCTGCCCACGCGTGCTGGGTTGCGCTGAGGGATATTCAAGTAGCAGGGGCAACCAGGGGGAGTGTTTTTCTCCCACTGAGGAACCTCAGCTTGAGGGGAAGCAGCGATCGATCCCGCAGCAGCCCAGCGTCCGGTTCATCCGCAGCCTCATTCGAGCAACATTATCTTACTTAAAAAAAAAAAAAAAAAAAAAAAAAAAAAAGGCAGAAATGTCAATTCTGATCGTCTCGTCTTACGGCAAATGCCATTATGCTGAGAAATGGGAGGAAAACAATGCCGCGAAAATGCTAATCGCCTCGTAAATAACGCGCTTCTGCTGCACGGTCCCTGCGCGCCTGTGGAAGGTCTCCCACTCCCTCAGCGTAGGGCTCCCCGCCTCCAGAGCCCGCCGTGCGGGTGCTGCGGACCCACCCGGCAGCACTGGATGTTTCGGGGAGGAGTAAGAGGCTGGGGATAGGGTGAAGAATCCTCCCTTTTTGCGTGGGGAGATTGCAGCTTCTGGGGGAGCGGCACGCTCCGGAGGTGTGTGGGTCCCCGGGGGCTGTGTCACGCACACGGACATGGGCACGGGGGAGATGCAGCGTAGCCGGTGCGGTCTGAAAAGCAAGACGGCAGCCGCCGTGCAGAAAAGGAGTTAAACCTCGACGTTGTCCTTTGATTTAGGAAACGGCTCATCCAATTCAGTTCCAGATTATTCAGGGGCAGGCTGCCTCGCTCGCTCCCTCTCTCCCCACACCAGCCCAAACATCTTGAAGTAATCAGCAGCTGAGAACGGAGACGTCCCCCTGGCATCTCAGGTTAAAGAAGGAGGTCCAGGAAAATGTGGTAGAGCCATTACAAGAAACCTGAGATGCATTCATCAGAGACTCCAATTGCCATCGCATTAGGATTGATTAGAGACCAGCAGTACCGTAATGACCCGGAAAGAGGGGCATACGGGGATTATTAATATCAGACTTAAAAAAAAAAAAAAAAAAAAAAAAAAAAAAAAAAAAAGGGAGGGGGAAAATATCGCAGGGCTGCTGCTCGTATGCAGACTTACCTGGGAGCACAGGCACGGCGAGCCGCATAGGAGGCAATTTATCTGACTTCTGGGGAAGAAAAAACAAACATGGAAACTCCCCCCACCTCTGGAGCCCCTGAATTTGCCCGCCCCATGCACGGCTCACACCAAAACTTCCTAGGGCCGCGGCCCTGGGGCGGCGGCTCGCGGGGAGCCAGCCCGCTGTCGGCTTCACCCACCCAGGCCAAAGTTTGTCCCCTGGCCGGCGACAGCAAGGACAAGTTAAGGAGCCTCCAAGGAGGAGCAAGGAGACCTCAGTGGCTCGTCTCCTTCTCAGTTCCCTGCGCCAAAACAAATCAGCCCCTCCTGGTCTCGGTTTAAATGTAGCTCACTGGATAATTAACTCCATCTTTCCAGCCCTGCTTTAACTGTTTATTTAGTGTCACCCCGTATTACCATCACTAGCACTTTCCTCTGAACAGGAGGAGCTGGAGGGTTTCACCTCCCAAAAGGAAATTCTTCGTAGCTTAAAAGAATCAGCATCTTGGAGGTACATTAGCGAGCAGGAAAGGGGAGAGGTCGGGAGTGTGTGGGGGGAGGCCCTCCGTAAAAGCAGGAGAAAATAAGGGTGTGGGGGGGACAGAGACAGAAAGATGTATCGGCCTTCGGAGAAAAAGAAAAGAAAAGAAAAGGAGAAGAGAAGAGAAGAGAAGAGAAGAGAAGAGAAGAGAAGAGAAGAGAAGAGAAGAGAAGAGAAAGAGAAAGAGAAGAGAAGAGAAGAGAAGAGAAGAGAAGAGAAGAGAAGAGAAGAGAAGAGAAGAGAAGAGAAGAGAGAGAAGAGAAGAGAAGAGAAGAGAAGAGAAGAGAAGAGAGAAGGGAAGGAAGGGAAGGGAAGGGAAGGGAAGGGAAGGGAAGGGAAGGGAAGGGAAGGGAAGGAAGGGAAGGAAGGGAAGGGAAGGGAAGGGAAGGGAAGGAAGGGGGAAGGAAGGGAAGGGAAGGGAAGGAAGGGAAGGAAAGGAAGGAAGGGAAGGGAAGGGAAGGGAAGGGAAGGGAAGGGAAGGAAGGAAGGGAAGGGAAGGGAAGGGAAGGGAAGGGAAGGGAAGGAAGGGAAGGAAGGGAAGGGAAGGGAAGGAAGGGAAGGGAAGGAAAGGAAAGGAAAAGAAAGGAAAAGAAAGGAAAAGAAAGGAAAAGAAAGGAAAAGAAAGGAAAAGAAAGGAAAAGAAAGGAAAAGAAAAGAAAAGAAAAGAAAAGGAAAAGAAAAGAAAAGAAAAGAAAAGAAAAGAAAAGAAAAGAAAAGAAAAGAAAAGAAAAGAAAAGAAAAGAAAAGAAAAGAAAAGAAAAGAAAAGAAAAGAAAAGAAAAAGAAAAGAAAAAAGAAAAAGAAAAGAAAAGAAAAGAAAAGAAAAGAAAAGAAAAGAAAAGAAAAGAAAAGAAAAGAAAAGAAAAGAAAAGAAAAGAAAAGAGAAAAGAAAAGAAAAGAAAAGAAAAGAAAAGAAAAGAAAAGAAAAGAAAAGAAAAGAAAAGAAAAGAAAAGAAAAGAAAAGAAAAGAAAAGAAAAGAAAAGAAAAGAAAAGAAAAGAAAAGAAAAGAAAAGAAAAAAGAAAAGAAAAAGAAAAGAAAAGAAAAGAAAAAAGAAAAGAAAAGAAAAGAAAAAGAAAAGAAAAAACAAACGCGTGATCACCTCTAATCCTTTGAAAAATGTCCCCGTAAGTGAGCAAGAAAGAGTCCTTTGTGCCCTGGGGATCACCACGCCGGGAAGGCCTGATCCTGATCCCGATTCTGGTCCCGATACCAATCCTGCCCCTCACCCCACCGCCCCGTCCCGTCCCTCCGCCGGCAGTCCGGGGCCGACCTGACCCCGCTTGATGTAGGGGCAGCCGGTCCTCGGGGAGGGGGTGTACCGGACGGGGCAGGGACCTGGGGCGAGGAGGAGGAGGGGTGTGAGGGACCGGGCAGGGATACGGCCCTCGCCCCACGGACACCGGATTTGTTTTTACAGGTGTCTGGAGGGTAATTTACTAACAAGTAATTAAAGGTTGCGCCGGTTTGCGAGTCGCGTCGGGCCAAAGGCTCCTGCAAGAGAAAGAGCGATGCATGCGGAGGGGGGTTTGCTCTTCCGCATTAAAACCCAGAATAATAAAGGAAGGAGAAAAGAGGGAAAGCAAGCAAACACAAATCCTGTATTGTGCAGGAATAAGCTGGCTGTCTCCCCTGCGCCTGGCATTCGGCAGGGAAGGCAGCGCGGATCCGGTATCACGTTGCAGATCCTCACTGGAGATAACGAAATGCGATCTATTTTTCAGAACAGCAAGTGGATGGGAAAGGAGCCCTCCACAACACAAACCTCATTGACTTAATGGGTCGGTTTTGAATTTCGCCTTCGAAAGGTTCGGAAAGCGGCAGCGTTGTGTTACCCTCCCGACGGCTCCCAGCTTCCAGACCCGGTTATCACCGCGCCGAGGCGGGGGTCCGGAAAAAAATAAATGCGGATGGTTTTATTTGTCGCGCTATTTGTTTCCTCCAGACCCTCGCACTTAAAGAAAACCAAAATCACATTTTTATTCGGTTGGGAAGGAGTTTTATTTCTAAGGTCGCAGGGGAGACGGAAGTCGTGTTTGGGTGATTTATTTCACTTTGGTTTCTGAAGAAACGGAGGAAAACCCCGCAGACCCTTGTTTAGGATTCATCTTCATCCCCTCCTTGCGCTGTATAACTCTGCATCGAATAAATAAGCGAATAAATTAATTTCCAGCACAAACAGAACCGGTCGGTGCCCTGGCGAGTGGGGCGAGGCGCGGAGGCCCCGTGACTGTGCACCAGCGGCTTTCCCTTCGCGGGTGCGGAGGTGTCAGGCCCTGGTAGCGGGGTGGACCCCGCGGAGTTCTGCCCCGGGCGAGCCCGCCGGGATGCAACTTTTTCTGCCGAAAAATAAACCACAGAGGAGCGGCCGGCTGCAGCTCCGCGCCGTTCCGTCGTTATTTAGTTATTCGGTTATTTGCATCTGCCTTGGTTTAGTTTTATTTTTGGAGCGGCTCGAAACCTTTTTTTTCCTGGGCGATTTTCAAAGACTAAATGGGATAGGGTGGTTCGGGAATTATTTTACCCCGTTCACTGATTTGAAGTGAAAGATTCGCAAAGTTTTAAGAAAATCAGCCCGGGCAATAATTAACATTGATGCTGAGGGGTTCTGGTCTGCAGTGTGTAACTCCTAGGTGGACCCCAGCTAACCTGTCTCCAAATTGTGTGGATTTTCGTGACACGGAAGAATTAAGTCTCCCTCGGAAATCGCGAGACAGGATAGGCTCAATCCTTGCCCGTCCCTGTCAGCTCCGCGCCGGGATAATTTGCTTATTCTCGGCAAGAGCAGTACTTGTTTTGGTCGGCCTTTCGAAGGAAAGAAAAACAAGGAGGAGAAATGTGAGGGCAAGATAAAACCGCTCTCGTTCAAATGGCAAAGAACTTCCCCAGCCCCGTGTTGCATTTGTCTCCTCCTAATACTGAAGGTATATGCCCTTAGGTTCGTGCTTTTCCCTCACTGAGCACCTTGTTAGAGAGAACACTAAATTTAAAAAAATAGTATCTATCAAAAGGAGGGATGGAGAGCCCGTCTCCAGGCTGGGTAGGGCATTGCTCCTCCAGGACGCGGCCGCGGGCTGCTCCGAGCCCAGGCGTTATAATTCTGCGCACTTGCTCCAGACTTTAGGGTATTAGTTGATTTTAGAGCCGAGTTTAAGGCTCCGTTCCGGTCCCTGCACAGCTGCCTTGTCAATAAGGATCTGTTCCAAGCAGACATTCCTTCTGGGAGGACATTGCAGCTCTTTAAGACTTCATCTGCAACATCATAAGTACTAAAATAAAATGGCAAGGGAAAATTACCAGACACATGGTCATGGGATACAGGAGCGCCCTGACTCCAGCGCATATAGTAAAGTCACTGTACAGACTGGGTGGCAGGGGCTTAATTTAAACAGCCCCGAGACGCGAAGTACGTGGCGAAAAAAAATAAATACAAGAAACAACAACAATAAAATCCCAAACCCCAACCAGCAATCCGGATTTAGGAAAGTATCGGGACCGGCCTTTCCCCCTCGTACAGCGGGCAGGGAGCGGGCAACGCCGGCGGCCCCGGACTCGGAGCCCTTCTCTTCCACAGACGGGCTGCTCCGAATGCGGAGGTTTAAAGTCAAATAAATCCGAATGTCTTTAGTGAAGACAAAATGGTTTTAAAGAGACCCGCGATGGTTATTAGCACCCGCGGAGAGAACTCGTTCTGGAATCAAAAGCGTTCTGGAGTGTGCTTAAAATACTGCTTTCGACTTATCTAATCATAGATAAATAGAGCCATAAAGACACGTTCTTCCCACCGCTCCCTGGCCTTATCTCATCGCATTGTCCTCATCTCCCAGCCCGTTCTTGCTACTGACAATAGATTATCTTTGCTTAGAGATCCTAATTGTTTTCTAATTTCATTCTTTTTCTTTTCTTTTCTTTCTTTCTTTCTTTCCTTTTCTTTCTTTCTTTCCTTTTCTTTCTTTCTTTCTTTCTTTCTTTCTTTCTTTCTTTCTTTCTTTCTTTCTTTCTTTCTTTCTTTCTTTCTTTCTTTCTTTCTTTCTTTCTTTCTTTCTTTCTTTCTTTCTTTCTTTCTTTCTTTCTTTCTTTCTTTCTTTCTTTCTTTCTTTCTTTCTTTCTTTCTTTTTTTTTTTTTTAAATCGTTGCTTTTGAGCGAAGTGTACAAATGAAGATTAAGCTAATTAAAGCCTGGCCGGTCGGTGCAGTTTTGCTGCCCGCAGCCTACACGGCTTCCTCAGGGGCTCCCCTCAGCCTGTCAAGGACACCCGCCTAGGCTAAGCGGGGAGCAGAGAGGCCACAGGGAGGGAGAGGAGGGGGCGCAGGGCCCCGTGTATTATTTATGTATTCACTAAAGCATTATTTATTCATCCCCAGCATTAAGGTAATTAAATACGGGCTGGCTTGGCAGGGCAGTTTGGAGGGGGCGGGAGGCAAGAGTTTGGGGGTAAGGAGTGGAAGAAAGACAAAGTCTGCCGGGAGCGGCTTCCCTAGGGATGCGACGGGGGTGGGGGGCCGCAGGGCTACCCCGCTACCAGGGCCGCACACGCGCAGGCGAGACTGCCGAGGCCGGGGCCGGGTTCCCGCTGTCAGGCTCCGCCCGCCCGTGCCGGGCTGGGTTGGGCTGGGCTGGGCCGGGCAGGGCAGGGCTGGGTCCATCTGGGCCGGGCTCTTCAGGGTTGTGTTGGGCTGAGCCCTCCTGGGCTGAGCCCTCCTGGGCTGGGCCGGGCTGGGCTGGGCTGGGCTCGCCGAGGCGGGGGCCGAGCCGCGGGCGCCCAATCAGCGCGGCGCGGGGGCTCGGGCGCTTTAAGCGCGGCGGCGGAGGAGCAGGGACAAAGTCCCCCCGGCTCCGCGACCAGCATCCCCGCTCGACCGATCGATCGCCCCGGCTGCTGCCGCGCTTCCCCGTTTTGGGGCAGGGACCGGGGCCGGGACCGGCACCAGCACTGGAACTGGGCCCGGGCCCGGCGGGTGGCTTTCCCCTGCCTCTCTGCCGCCGCGCTCCCGCCGGGTGTCCACTGCCATCGCCTTCTCCTCTTGCCGCCTCCTCTGCCGTTGCACTCGGCCATGTCGATGCTGCCGTCGTTTGGCTTCACGCAGGAGCAGGTCGCCTGCGTCTGCGAGGTGCTGCAGCAAGGGGGAACCTGGAGAGGTTGGGCCGGTTCCTCTGGTCGCTGCCGGCCTGCGACCACCTGCACAAGAACGAGAGCGTCCTTAAGGCCAAGGCCGTGGTGGCCTTTCACCGCGGCAACTTCCGCGAGCTCTACAAGATCCTGGAGAGCCACCAGTTCTCCCCCACAACCATCCCAAGCTGCAGCAACTCTGGCTGAAGGCTCACTACGTAGAAGCCGAAAAACTAAGGGGCAGACCTTTGGGCGCCGTCGGCAAATACCGCGTCCGCCGAAAATTCCCTTTACCACGCACCATCTGGGACGGCGAGGAAACCAGTTACTGCTTCAAGGAGAAATCCCGGGGCGTGCTACGGGAATGGTACGCCCACAACCCCTACCCGTCCCCCCGGGAGAAGCGGGAGCTGGCGGAAGCCACCGGGCTCACCACCACCCAGGTCAGCAACTGGTTCAAGAACCGGAGGCAGAGAGACCGAGCGGCGGAGGCGAAGGAAAGGTACTTACCACCCCACCCCACATCCCTTACAATTCCCCTTTTTTCTTCCCGCGGACATGGACCGGGAATCCCGGGAGCGCAGCTAGCACCCGCCGGTGGATGCGTAGGGAACAGCGAAAATACTTCTCTCGCTCCAAATCCTTCCCCCCGCCCCTAAACCGCGCTACGTTTTGCCCCAGTGGGTTTTCCACACGAGATTCACCATACCCCACACCCCGTGGCCCCACCGCCACCTGCCCGGGGTACTGTGGGGAACCACGATCCCCTCACCGACCTCTCCGGGCCTCTTGGCCGCCTTTTGTTTGCTGCCCTGAGTTAATCCGGGAACGATACGGTCTCGGAGCTTCCCGGGGAAGCGGTGGAGATGCTGGGTTGAGTATTTCTCGGAATCGGGCAGGGTAGCTGCGAATCTCGGAGGAGAGAGATGCAGCCGCGGGATGGAATAGGAATGAGAGAGAGTCACTGGGATGAGGGAGCGATGGCCCGGCCGAGCTACCGCTCCGCACAGAGGCCACCCCGGGCGGCGCCAACGGCAAAACAACCAGCCGTGGAAAGGCATCGCCCTACGTTTTGTTTCCTCCAGCAACCTCCCTACCGAGCCTCCTAGAGAAAATTCCGCATCCTGCTCGTCTCCGGGCCGCGCTTTCATTTTACATTGAAAAGGGGGAAATCTCACTAAAAAATGTCCGACTTTTCCCCTCTTTACCTAAGTTACTGAGCTGTGCGGACTACAGCTATTTATGGAGGGGGTAAAAAGAAAGGGGGACGATCCGTTGTGAAAATACTAGGGTGGTTTAGGTTGGTTTGTTTTTGTTTTCCCCGGTGAGAGGAATCTGCTCTCACGACAGTATAAAACGTGATGAATTTACTGGGAGCATTTAAGCCTATCCCCGGCATCTCTTGCCTGCCCTAACATCCCCGTTGTGGGGTTATTTTTGTTTTTCTTTTTTCTTTCCTTTTTTTTTTTATTTTATTTTGTGCCTTTTCGCAGGGAGAACACGGAAAACAACAACGCGGCTACCAACAAACCGAACCAACTCTCGCCTCTGGATGGGAGCAAACCCCTCATGTCCAGCTCTGAGGAAGAATTTTCTCCTCCTCAAAGCCCGGATCAGAACTCGGTCCTGCTCTTGCAGGGAAACCTCAGCCATGCCAGGAGCTCCGGCTATTCTCTGAGCGGTTTAGCGACATCCCAGACGCCTCACAGCCTCCAAGGCCACCAGCTCCAGGACTCGCTGCTGGGACCCCTCACGTCCAGCCTGGTGGATTTGGGATCCTAAAGGCCCGCGGCGGCCGGCTGAAGGATCGGGAGAGGAGGTTCTGCTTGGGGACAGAGGCTATGGGTTGTATGTAGAGGACAGCACCCGGGTTTACAGCTCGTCCCGCTGACTCTTGATGGGACTCTCGGCTCCTTTGACACAACCCCCACATTGGCTACTGGTCCACTTCCCCCTCTCTCAGCGCCTCCTACTATCACCATGATTTTTATTATTATTTTTTTCCACGTAGCCAAATGCAGAGAGCAGCAGAAACCCACAACCCTTCGACTTCAAACGAGCTGGTCCCAAAGGGAATTACAAAATAATTTAAAAAAAAAAAAAAAAAAAGGGGGGGAGGCAAAACCCCAACTAAACCCAACCTCAGTTGGATCCGATTCCACTCTAACAAACCCCAGTGTCGCAGGCGCGGAGAGGGCAGTGGCGGCCGGTGCATCCCTGGTGCTGCCCATCCAGGACCCGTGGAGCTGGGATGGAGGCGAGGGAAACGAACGGCTGTACTGAGCCCGGTGCTGGAGCGGGAGGAGGGCGGGGGTGGGGTGGGATGTTACGTTTACATTTTTCATATTTAGCCTTACCAGAAAGATTTCGATATAGTTTAAATTAAAAAAAAAAAAAAAAGGGTGAAAAAAAGGAAGGAATTGCAGTATTAGAGTTATACCAAGTGCCTGTGTCTTACCGCGGCTGTGCAAAGTGGTTACCGAGCGCGCTCCCACGGGCCCGAGACCCCGGGTTCCTTCTCCTCGGTGGTGAAATGCAGCGATGTGACTCAAAATTAGAATAAGAATAACAATAATTTAAAAATTTGACGGCCGTTTCCTTCTGAACGAGAGTTCTTCGGCTTGTCCCCGCCAGCTCCACGTTGTCTTCTCTCGCCCGGCCCCGCTCACAGCCTTCCTCCTCTGTCTTGCAGAGAGCCTGCCGTCAACGCTGTCTCTGTCTCGAGTTATTTGTTACCAAAAATCGCATGTGCTTTCAGGTTTATTTTCTATTGTACCTAAGCAATCTAAATTAAACAACGCTGATGGCAGAATACCCAAGCTGTGCTTTATCTTTGCAGGGGCGAGCCCTTGCCCCTCTGCCCACTATCAACCCCCACCGACGGGCTGCATTGGAGGCTTTACGGGGAAAGCCGGTGCTTTCGAAACCGAGGAAGGAAGAAAGGAAAGAGGGCACCTCTCGGTGCAACCTCTTGCGTGGGGTAGCCCCGTGGGAGCCGGGCGATCGGCCGTGAGGGAGCGGCTCGCCCCATCCGCCTGCGCCGCCTGGGCCTCGCTGGTGCTGGGCCCCCTGTTAGCGTTTTGCATCATTAAATGCCTGTTTATTTAAATCGCTGCCGTGTTTGTTCTCAGGGTCTTGGGCCATGGAGAAATGTCACCCTCTGCAGGAGGGTCTTGCCGGGCCGGAGCGCTCCGTGTCCCTCCTGTTCTCTCCTTGAACAGGCCCGCCTTGCCATTCCCAGCACCCGGGCATCCTCTACAGTTCCCCGCGTACCATCAACGCGCGCTAAGACGGGGCAGGGGGTCTGTGGCCTCCGTCGAGCTCCTTGGCTCCGGCTGCAAGGGAGCCGGGGGCCTAGTGCCAGGGCTACAGGAGGTGGTTTAGTCCTGGCACCGGCTGTCCCCTTGAGGCTCGCGGCCGAGATCTAGTCAGGCTTCCTTTCCCTCTACCTCACCTCGACCCTCTGTGGGGCATGGCGGGAGCAGTGGCAGACCCCAGTATAACGCGGCTCCATGGGGGCAGAACGGAGGGTGCAAAACCTGCGCTTGGGAGAACAAACCACGCAGGCGGGTGTGCATCTGCCTGTCTGCACGCATCCAAGGCTGTGGGAAGGGCAAATCCCGACGTCAAAGCGGGAGCACGACGACCCTTCCATGAGCATCGACCCTGACCCCAGCAGCATGGCCGGGAAAGCACTTGGAGCTGGGTCCCACAAGGACCTGGAGTGACGGGACTGTCCATGTCCCCCAGTCCAGCCTCACCCTCTGTCCAACCCTGGGACCCTCATCACCATTCCAGAGGGATTCATCCAGCTCCCAGGTGATTCGCCATGAAGCAGCACAGCATCTCCGTCAGAAAAGGGAGAACCCCTAGGGAAAGGAGGAAGGTTTTAGGGGGAGCAGCTGCGAGCTCTGCACCCCAAGGATAGATAAGCTCCAACTCCACTTGTTTTCCAAACCATGGGCTCAGCGAAGAGGAAGGATAAGTATTGCCCGGGGCTCCAGCCCTGCGCGGATGGAAAGCCAAGCAGGGACTCGCAACCCGGGGCTTATTTTCAAAGCAAACAGCACAGGCAGGCAGCAACAGGGCTGACTTTCAGCGGTGGGAGAAGGGAAGATCTGCCAAGGAGTGTGTCCCTCACTCAAATCCCCCATCCTCAGTGCAGACCTGTGTGTTGGGGCTGCTGTCAGACCCAAAAGCTGTTGAGTGGGATTGTGCAGCACAGTGTAAGTGCACCCCACCACCCCTGATCCCTGATGCCCCAACCATCCATTTCTCTAACAGAGGAATGAAGTCATCAGTAGGACGATGGTGGCAAGGAAGGATGGAGGAATACTGAGCCCCCACACCTCTCCCTGGAAATAACCCCCCAGAAGAGCAAGGGGCCAGTGGGCAGGTAGGGTCAGGGAGGACCTGAATCTGAGCCAGGTGCACGTTGCTGAGCTCTTCTTGAATAGGTTTGACCTCACAGCAAGCTTTTCACAGCAATATCAGCCTGGGGAGGCAGCCTGTGGCCCTTTCTCACCTCACTCTGCTTTGTATTTCCATCAGGAGTTAATTTGCCCCCCACCCTGCTCTTGCTCACCCCCCAGGACAGATTTCACACTGTGTCCAGGTCAGCCAAAAAGGGGAGGAAATGGAGAACAGCAGAATGATTAATTCTACCTGCTTTTCCCATGAGTGATCACCTGCTTTTGGGGTCATGAATAGCAGGTAGCTCTCTCCATCTCCAGCTCTGAGAGGCTCATTTGTTTGGTGACAGCTGAGTGACAAGACCTGAAACCGGAGCCCTCAACTTTGCCTGATGTGTGGATAAAACCCTGGATGTTCCCTCAAACATTTCAGGAAATGAAAGTTGTAACGCGATCCCTTGTGCGCCCACATCTCCCCCAGCAACACACAAAAGCTCAAAGGAACCTTCTCGGATTAAATTCAGCCTGAAGAGGATGGAAAGAAAATGGAGAGCAGGCTGAGAAAGCTGGAACTGGCAGGCTTTTCTTCAGCACTCATTGGAAATGTCTGTCCAAAGCAGGGATTTAGAAAGGTCACCTCCACCGTAAGCACCTCTTCCTCCAACAGAGCCAAATGGGCTTCTCCCCACCCTACCTCCATGTTAGAGGCAGCCAGAGAGGCAGGCGGGCATCTCTCTGTGTGTGTTATGCTTAGAATCCCTGAGCAGGAAATTCAGTATATAAAAACAAACGCCCAAGGAGAAAAGCAGTCCTGCTCCCTCCTCCTTATTTCATTTCCTGGGTCACGTTGAGCCAATGATGTCCTATGTAAGAGCCATGCACCTACTTTACCCCTGCCCCACTCCACTTCCACACTGTCCCCCAACCTCGCAGAGGGGCAGGTATGACCCCACTCTCAGGCCCCACAACCCTGAGCCACGTTCTGCCAAATCCTCCGTGGATGTCTGTGGTGAGGAATGGATGTTTGCTTAGCTGATGTGTTGAAATGCAGCACTTCCATGCTGGCTCTCCAGACCCTGTGGATCCCTGTCTGCTGTGCCAGGATCCTGGCTCTGTGATGTGCCTGGGAGACATTTGTGCTCCATATCTCTGCAAACCGGGCCTGCTCAGCTAGGCACCAGGGCTCCACTTTAAGCACACAGGTTTGGAAATGATGGCAGCTGGGATGAGGCAGGGTGTGTGGTACAGGCAGAACGGGGCCAAGGTATCTGGCCCCCTCCCTCCTTCCCTCCTGGGTAGATGGTCTTACTGAGCTGCCTGTGGCTAGGCAGCCAGCTCCTGCTTGCACTGTTATCCAGCCTGAAGATAAAGTGCTATTTAACCATTGTTTAACTATTATTGAAGTGCTTTAGATTCTGCAGAGCTGTAAAGAAAACAGCACATGCCTCCAGATAACTCTTCACCCCTGAGCTTCTCTCTCACTTCTGCTTTTCTCTGGAGAGCAGCTCACGGGCACCACATAGGCACAGGTGGAAACCTCCCTGTCTGCCTACCCAGGATGCTTCACTGATGTTAACTTTGTATCTCAGGAAGAGCTCACTGTGGGGTGATGCTGCTTGGTGCTGGGTCTCTGTATATGCTGCTTCAAAGCAGAGGTTTTCCTCTGCCCCGTGCACTTCAGATGTCATTAACAGCAGCAAAAGTCGTAAGGGTAGAGCAAACACAGTGCTTGACTGGCCTGGCTGCATCAATCCATCTTTTTTTTTTTTTTTTTTTTTTGCTGATCCTTCTCTGGCTGAAGTCATTAGGTTTTCTGAGGGCACCAGGTGCTGTGTGGGGAGAGCAGAGGTGGTAAAGGCCGGATCTGTAGAAGCTTTGGTTCAGCTCAAGTGTGCAAAGTAACCTGAGACACCATCATCTTGCCCAACTGGATGAGGACACAATTTTAAATATGGAAGCAGAGGAAAATTTGCTTTAATCTTCAGGAAGAGAAAGCACATCACTAAGCTCCCCAGGGATTATCAGGGCTCACCCCAACAGAACCTGTCTGAAAAGAGGGCACTAGGCTGAACCCCCTACCCATGCCACCCCTTATTTCTTTCCATCTAGACTTGTCACCTAGTGCAGGAACATTTCCTCTCTCCCCATGGTTTCTAGCATTTGCTCTCACCTCCCCAATCTTTAAAGAGCTGTTGAACAATCTCCAAAGCATATAATTCTAATCCTAATAATGAGGTTTAAGAGGCAGATTTAGTTCAATTACAATTTCCTGTTTTCACTTGTTCGGCACTTTTGGAAAATGCCTCCATAGGCAGAGGAGCTCTTTTCCACCTCTACCTCAGCTTCTCATCCACAGTCTAGTTCTGCCAGGGATCAGAGTTGCTTTGGTGCAGTGCCATAATTGCTAAGACTCCATGTAAAGATGTGATAAAAAAAGTATAGAAGATCTTCATGCCTGCATCTCAGGATGGAAGAAAGGGGGAAACACATCTTTTTCCAGTTTAAGGATGGAAAAGCTTTTAAGCTAATAACTGGAGTGTTAATCAGTCCTGTTCTACATGAGGGGAAACTGAGACCCAGGGAGATGACAGATCTGCTGAAGGTCAGAGCAAGGGCAGATGATGAAGTGGGGAGAGTGGCTGCTGCTTAGTATGCCCATGTTGCCTCTCCTTATAGTACCCATAATAAGTTGCCATGGCTTATCATTATGTAATACAATATCCCTAATAATACAAGACAAAACCAATTGACTAAAAAACAATGCCAAACGAGGCCTGTGGCTAACACTCCCTGAAGAAATTGTCTCTTTCCTAAAACCCCAAGCAAATTAGAAACAATTGAAAGATGAAATCACATCTGCAAATCATCAAGAGTCTTCTCCTGAGCTCCAAAGGATGCTTGTTCCCCTCTGCCACTCCCACTGCCCTGTACGGGGTGGCTGGGTGTCATGGGGACTTGCAGCACTGACACATGTGGGCACAGGAAGGATTTTGTGGCAGTGCCAGGGTATGGCCTTGGCACATGCTTCATTCAACAGAAGGGCTGCATCATGCTAGAGCAGACCAGAGGTGCAGTTAAAGAATTAAGAGCTTTATGTCTAATATCCCAGAGCTGATGGGGAAGCAGGGAGAGAAAGAGTGCAAGAGGGAGGGAACACTGGCTTCAAAACTTCTGTTCCCTTCCTGGGAGCCCTCCCGGGCTGGGCAGAGCCTCTGGCATGAAGAAATCACAGAACTTGCCCAAATGCTTGGCCACAGGCTGCTTGGGCCCCCATAGCTAGAGGCTACCTTTTGACCATCTGGGCAGGGCTTTGCTTGTTTTTATCCTCTGCAGGAACAGAACTGAAGTGAGCAGGAGCTGGGGACAGTGTGTGGGCTCAGCAGTGCTCAGCTACAAGGGACACTTCTGTGCTCTGATGTGGTGGCTTCCAGCCCTGTCAACACGCAAGACCATTAGTGACTTGCAAACGAGCTGAGATGGGGAAGCCCTGACCTGCTCCATGCTCCCCTGGATGTTCTGTGGCTGTTTGGGTGCACAGTGGGTGACAGCACATGGTGGTTTTATACCACTGGGGTGGTTCAGACTGGGACATGAATCCTGATGTCCCTATGGTGGGAGCAGATGCTGAGGCTTGAGCTTGGAGGAATCTCTTTTGTCAGAGGTGTCCCTCAGCCAATGTCTCCAAAGGACCAGGAGGTACTTGACAGGGAGGTGGGATGATTTCTTGGAAGGAAGAGCTCAGGTAAATGACACAGGGATGTTGTAGCTGTACTATCCTCAGGAGACAATGCCTAATGGACAGACACACTAAATGCAACACGTTGGCAAAAATCTTGTGCCACCCTAGGCTGTACCAACTCCATCTATTACCTTTGTGTGTGGGATTTGCTTCTGAGGCCTCCAGGTCTGAAGTTTAACTTGGATGAGGTTCAAAGACCCCGGTGGGGGCAAGGGCAAATCAGGGCATGAGGAGGTGGAGGAGACTCCCATCTCTGCTCTGCCTCTGAGCTTCCAGCCTATGAGCAGGGTCTGTGCTGGAGGAGATCTTCAGCAACAGGAGTTTTGGAGCCCTGCTGTTGGCCTGCTCAACTGTCACCAGCCTATGTGAGCTTGGTCTCAGGGTGGTTGGGGACAATAGTTTGTCCAAAGCCTGTGACAGAAGGTGTGGTGATCACGGTGCGGATGGTCAGCATCTGGCCACTCCCACTACCACACTCTGGCCTGTACCCACTCATGGTCAAATTCAAGCCTAAAAGGGAGATGTATGTTTTAGAAGGGAGGAGAATCAACACTCTGGAAAGCCTGTAATAATTTTCTGGGAGATGTTTAGCAGGCTTGATCTGGGTCTGTGGCACACCAGATGTCCATTCGGCTTGTCACAGTGATTCCTTCTGGTTTATAAATGTGTTGAATTTGGTTATCTATCCTAGAGAAGGAAAAAGGATGATCTGAAGGGAAATTTCTTGACATTCTCTAAACCAGGTGGAAAAGAGACAAAAGGAGCAAAAGATGTGAACCGGAATGAGACATGTCCCACAGCAAAGAACAGTTCAACATGTATATTATAGCTCCCACACCACTGCAGGGTTAGCTTCAAACCTAAAACATTTTCCATAAGACACACTCTGATTTGCATGGTGATTTTTCATGGCAGGTCACAGTAATGCCCCAAAGTCCCAGTATGGAGGTTGCATGGGCACACTCAGTCCCTGCTGACCTGTCCCCTTGGGTGGCACATGAGAGCACTGCCCTAGGAGAGGACCATTGCTCATTGTGGGATGGGACCCCCTTCTCAGCACCAGCTGCAGCACTTGCTGTCCTCAAGTGCCTGACTCTCTGAGTTTGCACTCTGTGATGCTCCACCGGGTGATGTTTTGGGGGCTTTGCTTTGCTCAGGATGCCTCTCTGTCTTCACTCTCTTCTTCTGCCAGGGTTACGTAGCCACAGCTATTTGCTGATGGCCTCTGCGGAAACTGAATATCCTGCCTTTGCAATCGGAGACAAGGTGCCCACGCAGCTGCCAGATTTGAAAGAGGAGCTGGCAGGAGGGGAAGAGGCTAAAATGGGTGCTCTGAGGAAGGGAAGAATCACATCCAACCCAGAAGAACCATAGTGGGATGGGGGAAAAAAAAAGAAGCCCTACTTGGAAGAAATCTCTCAAGACAACATTTAAGCAGTGAAGGGCTGAGGCCAGATTTAAACTGAGCCTCCTGCCCAGTGATCCATGAGGAAGGCTCGGCTGCTCAAACAATGAGCGGGGAAAGAAAGCTGAAATGATGGTCATCGGGAGAACCTGAAACCCTCGGTGGGGAAAATAAATAAATACAGTGAGTGGAGCCTTCCCCATCCCAGCTGAGGCAATCTGTGCTTATGCAACCCTACCCCAAGGCTCCCTATCTCTGTGTACAATCTGGGCTGATAAGATTGTTCTCCACTGAAAATCAAAACCGCAGGGATTCCAGGCGGCTCAGCCGGAGTCAGATTGTCCACCTGAACACCGGGGCACTTTCATGTGGAAATATAATCACAGAGCTATTTTGCTGAAGTAAGGAAAGAAAGAAGGGGGGGGAGGGCCTTTGGCTGGTTTGCAGAAGAGTGCTGCACAAGCACAGGATGAGTACAGCATGGCCAGCAGGCCAGTGAAGAGCATCATCTCAAGGTGAGATGTCCCCTTGGGGTGATAACCACTGCCTGAAGCCCTGTTGTAGAAAAGCAACGGGCTCGTGCCCAAAGCTGACCATTTTTTAGTGAAAACTCCTTGTATTAGGGCTCTGAGACTTGCAGCTCTTGGGCAATAGGCTCACAAACAGGAGGCAGGTGAATGACAGTGGAAATAATTATTGCCAGTGAGAATCACAGAATCATAGATTATTATCTTTTTAATTGGAAATGACTTTTAAAACCATTGGGTCTGTGTTAACCCAACACCACCAGTATCACTAAACCATGTCCTTAAGTGCCATGTCCACCCATTCATTTGAACGCCTCCAGGGATAGTGACTCCACCATCTCCTTGGGCAGCCTAGAGAGGCCTTTAGGGCTCTTCTAGGCCAGTTTTAACATTGTGTGTGTGAAACAGCATATGATTAATATCTGCAATAAGTGGGAGACAGCATGCATAAACATAGAATCATAGAATCATAGAATCAGTCAGGGTTGGAAGGGACCACAAGGATCATCTAGTTCCAATCGCCCATATACACATTTACATGTACATGGAGAGACAAATACACTTGACAGAGCCACTCTGTACAACAACCAGCCCAATAAGCCATTGCCATGAGCAAGACATGCAGCATTGGATCTGTGTTTGCAGTTATAGAGTGGACATTGTTTTTTCTGGGTCTATTGTAGTTCAAAAAGCTGTGGTTTTGGGCATGTGCCTCAGTGCCTGGCTAATCAAATCCCTTCTGTACTGAGTATCAGATCAGCCCTTCTCTCAAGACAAAACTTGTTATCGAATCCTGGCCAGCACAGGTTGTTATTTGGGAAGAAATAGAGGCAAGGGACTGTTTGGTGATGCTGGAGGTAGAAGCTCCTTCTGCTGAGGTGGGAATGGGATGGTTGAATCCTGCAGCAGGAGGAGGAGCCTAAATGCCTACCTGAATCATAATGTGCATTTATTTGGTGCATTTAGCACCAAGTGCCAGCTGTTTGTAAGTTTTAAATGCTGCCGAGTGAATACATATAGCAAAAAAGTCCATTGGGGTATTGGCAGAGACAGGCTGGGGAGCTGGGCTCCCAAGCCCCTGCCAGTTGCCTAAACCAGGGACAAACCTCAGAGACCTTAGTGAAAAACAGTTTCAAATGCTACATCTGCTATGGCTCTTGGCATTTTTCTGGGGAACTTGCGGCTGGTTTTATTTCCCTCTGTGCTGCAGGAAAAAACGTGTGAGCAAGAAAGAGATCAGCTTAGGAGGAGTCCAGTGGCCTGGGCAGGATGGTCTGGATATGTGGTTGTACCAGCCTCAACAGGTCAACTTAGTTAAAAACAGAGTCACTATTCCCTCTGCTCTAACATCCCTCCCCAGCCCTCAGGTCCTTCCAGTTACCACAGCCTAGCTGTCACTTGTGACAATGCCTCATTAAAACAGAAATCCATGTAAAAGCGTGTTTGCACATGAATTATATCTTTTTAATTTTGCAGAGGTGCTGTGTTGCCACAGCCACCACTGGCCCATGGACCACAGGGGAGGCAATGATTGTGCACATACACACAGAGAGACACACAGACAGAGACACAGAGAAACACAGAGTCATTTGGGTGGCTACAATGAGAAATAAAGTCTGTTAGTTTGACCCATGGGCAATGCATCCCACAGCGGCCATCTTCCTCCAGGGCTTGGTGTTCTTGGCAAAGCTTATGAAATAAAACTGCCTATAATTTTCTAAAATTCCTTAATCCTGCTTATTTTCTCCCTTTCCCTGAGAGATCAGAAGCCGCAGTGGTCTCCTCAAGCTGACCCACTAATTACAAGACATGAGCTCAACCAACTGCTAGCCAGAAACAACATCACGGGACCAAACACCGCTAACCAACACCACTCATTTTTTTTTGACTGAATGATCACAGCAAATGGCTTGAAAGAAAGTCATGAAGAGCTTGGCAATAATACCCAGTCAAATCAAAGAGAGAAAGAAGGAAAATAACCTTTTCCCCTTCCTTCTGCAGCAATCCTGACTTTCCCTGGATCACTGGCTGGGTATTCTGATGTCTAGGTCTCTCTTGTCTGTCTCACTGTGGGATGCTCTTTCAGGTCTCTCTCTTTTCTGCTTAGCTGCCATTTCCCCCACGAATTTAACCTGATTATTCTTCAGATTAGCTTGAAAAGGTCAACCCCTCTGGCTGTGCTAGGGAGAATGGGAATTTCTAACAGGAGGGTGGCATTTAGCAGAAAAAAAATCAGTGTGGAGAATCAGATCAGACAGAATCCTGAGGATGCCAGGCTAAAAATAAAGCCTGAACTTTCAGAGTAGTTATAGGATGGGAACAGAGGTTGTGGTGCTTCCCCCATTACATTCTTAGCAGGTGCAATTGGAAAAATTGGTATAAATTTACTGGCATAAATCAGTGTAGTTCATGGGATTCTATGTTTACATTTGTGGGCTTGCAGCACCTTGGGTTTCTTCCCTGGTTTGCAGTAGCTTGTGGCTGCACTTTGGGGTTAGCACAGGGGCTACTTTGATTTTTCGTCTACTTGCCTCCTCCTGCTTTCCCTCTTTGCAAGCAACAGGCATGTTCAGCCTATTGTACCCTAAAAAGTGAATGTCAGATCCCATAGACTGAGGAGGGGGTTTCTCTGCACTGAACCCTCACTGAGCACAGAATTGCCCCCAAAAGGCCTGCTCTGATGTGGGTTAGAAATAACATCCCAAGGTCTGCTTCGTGGCACATAAAACTGTGAAAGAAGGTAGATTCAGATTAGATGTGAGGAGGAAACTCTTTACTGTGAGGGTGATGAGACAGTGGAACAGATTTCCCCGAGAAACTGTGGATTCCTGGAAGTGTTCAAGACCTGCTTTGATGGGGCTTTCGGCAACCTGGTCTAGTAGGAGGCGTCCTTGCTCATGGCGGGGAAGGGTGGAAGTAGCTGATGTTTAAGGTTCCTTCCGACTCAAACCGTTCTGTGATTCTGTGAGAGATGGTGGGTCCTGCAGGGGGAATGCACCCCGGAGTGCAGGGCTCTGCTTTTCCTGAGCCCTGATCTGGAAGTGGGAATGTGAGTGGGAGCGTAGCTGCGCTTGGGCAGCAGCTGTTGGGGCAGATGCGGCGTTTCTGGGGCTGCAGTGCCACCTGCTGTCACCGCCGCCTTCTGCTGGGGACCCCGCTGGCTCCTGGAGCACGTACTGCGAGTGACATGCCAGGGAGAAACCAGTGTCTCAGCCTCCCTATCCCGTCCTTAGCATCGGTGCAGAAATGCTTCCAAACAATCCAGTTAAGGAGAAAAATGCCAGCGAGAGTAAGGCAGCGATGGGGCAAAAGAATGGAGTGAGATGCACCCACAGGTCTGCACTGGGCTCCTTGGGTGCACAGGGATGTCTCCACAGTGTCACAGAGCTTCAGCTGTAGAAAAGCACCCTGCAGGTGTCACCTGTTATCTTCTTCTGGACATTTGGACATTGTCTCTTGCTCTCAGTGTGTCCTTTGGGAGCTTTAGACAGTGTTAGTCCAAATTCTTACTGCTCCTTGTTACTGAAAAAAAAAAAGAAGAAAAAAAAAGAAGAAGAAAAAAAAAAAAGAGCAGGAAGATCCTTGTTGCTGAAAATTAAGCATTATGGGGGAAAAAAATGCTCATGAAAGCCAGATACAGACCAGCCAGCCAGCTTTCAGAAACAACAAGAAAGTTTGGAGGAAACCAGATACTCGCTATAAAAATTTTGCAATTCTTTGTTGAACAAATGTTTCTATGGAAAAGCTCTGTTTACCTGCCACTCATCCTGTTGGCTTGCTGGGATGCTATGCAGCTGGGCAGGCACTGTCCAGAGGAGAGGAGGGGAGGGGACGCAGCCTCAGCAAATCTGGACGTGGCCAGGAGGCCTCAAAACAGAGTGATGATGAGTCCATGTTTGCCTTTCAGTCTGCTACCCATGCTGCTTATGTATGAAATGCTTTAATTTCTCATGGGTAACCCATTTTGGGAAGGAGGGCTACAAATGTCCTGATCCTAAGCAGGTTGCAAGGTGAAGGGTTCAGCTACAGTGGTGTATGACCACCTAAACTATTGGAAAAGCTCAGCAGGTCCAGTGTTGGTGTGGCCTCACATCTAGAAGTGTGTAGACATAAATAGGGGACTTTTGTGAGGAAAAATCCTATCACTGAAAGCTCAGATCTGCACTTGGAACAACTCAATTTCCTCTTTCCCCATAGGAGATGTGAAGTAATGGCATGTTTTCATCAGTCCTATAGAAGCCCATCCCAGGATCTGTCTGGGATACTGCTGGGCACAGCTTTTGGAGCCAGGGAGGCAGCTGTCTGCCTCTATCTTAGCATTTTCTTACAGTGCCACTGGGACTGGTAGGGGAGAACCATGGAAGGGAAAGGCCAGATTTGAAACCCACCACTTGGACCCAGACAAAACGAAACAAGGAAAGTAAAAGCAAGGGAAAAGTAAAAAAAAAAAAAACGGGGAAACTTGGCCACAACTGCTCCTTTCACAGGCTCCTTGTGCTGGGTCATAAGAAACCAGCCCACAGAGAGGCAGGCATGTTACCATCTGTGGTGCTGAGTCCTGGGGAGCTGTGGAAGGGGGCCAAAGAGAGAGCAGATCCTGGAATTCAGCCTGTGCTGCCTGCCAATGTGTGCTGCCAGAAGTGGGAAGTGGGGAAAGTCATATGTGGCCTCCCCAGCTCCTCTACCACTGGCCTGGGGTGGCACAGGAAGGGCTTGTGGGCTTGTGCTTGGCTGGGGTGAACCATACATAGAGAGTACAGGGTTCTCTTCCTGCTCTGCATCCCCTTTTCAGCACCCAGTGCTGATTTGGATGTCTTGTTCCTGAAAAAGCAAAGGGGTTTGGGGCCTTCACCATCCTTTGAATCTCTGGCTCTTAGGGCTGGTGTATCACATGCTGCTCTTGGTAGCATCCTCCTCTTCCTTGCTCCATCATGATGTGCTCCCAAGCTTGCTGGGAGCCCTTTCCCTCTACTCTACAACCTGCACCCTCAACACACTTTGTGGGGACTGTCCCTTGCTGTGTCTACCTCCAGCTCTGGTTTTGGCGGGAGCATGTCATCAGCAGCTGCGGTATTGTCATTTATGAGGCTGTGCTGACAAATACCAGCCAAGTCCCTGGCAGGGATGTGTCTTGATCCTCCACCATCACCCATTTTCATGCTTAAGAGCATGTTTTGGGTTCATCCATCATTTGGGTTGTGTAGTCCTCATCCCTGGCCTCTTCACCTCTCCTTTCCTCCTGAAGATGGTAAGTGCCTCTTCAGTGCCTCTCTCTCCATTTCTCATCTCAACAGGCCAAGCATTCACAACATGCCAAACTGGCAGGCGGCTTGCTTTCTTGGCACATGGCCTCTTGGCTCTCCATCCAGACTGATTCCTTTTATTTTTATTGTTTTATTTTTCCTGTCTTTAAAATTCACCATTGGCTTTAATTAGGTGCCTGGGGACTTGCAGGTCTGGTGAGACCAAACGACTTCCAAGAAAAGGAGATGAGAGGTCTGGTGGTAGTAGTGCCACAACCCAGCCTGTGCAAAGACAGCTCATCTTGTTGTCAAGAGAGGGGAACTGCTCTGAGACAAGGGCCAAGAGGTAGCCATAGTGTTTTCTCTTATTCCAGCATGCTTCCAGACGCCCTGCAGCTCTTTGAGCTCCACCATGGAAATGCCACTTCAAGGAGTCAGTTCTGGTGCCAGGGTGAGAGGAGCGCTGGTGGCAGAGAAAGGCAATGGGGATAGATTCCCAGGCCTGGGCAATAGGTGAAAAATCAGGGAAACTTTGTCCTGGAGGGCGTTAGATCCTCCTTTCAGAGAGGTGCTTTTACAGAAGAGCCTGATGATCAACTTGGAGAAAGTGGAGGGAGGTCCCATCCATTCTGTGGCTTCCTGGGAGGAGTTTTTAACTGATTTCTGAATGGCCTCATGCCCAACTCCAAAATGGCCTTCCTTCAGAGGGTTTGTGCATCTCATGCTCCCTGCCCATAAGTGTTGGCCAGGTGTAGAGTCCATCATGTACAGCCTTCTTTCCTTGGGGAAAGAAAGAAAACAAAAATAAACTCTTTATTTTCTGCTGTTGATTCCATATGTTCTAGGCCTGAAATGATGAAGAGCCCCCAGGAATCTGAACCAACAAATGATGTTGCAGGGGTTTGATTTTCAGATGTTTCATCTCTGGATACATATATTGGAACAAGTGAGTGGCTCTGAAGTGACAAGATTTGCACAGTTGTCCTGAGACAGTTCCCAGGACAACCAGAATTTGGCTTCAACCAGGTCATCACTGATGTAGTGTATCCATCTTCTCACTCCCCACTTAGGTTGAGCAGATGTGGTCCCCTGTGGTGAAGGCACATTATACCCAGAATTATGCCCCAGATATTGAAACTTGTCCTAGCATGTGAGGACACATGCTTTGCTGAGAGGAACAAAGGCCAAGGCATCAGCCAGGTGGCACAAACAACTGCATGCACCCATCGCATGGGATCCTTGTGCTAATAACAAGTATGGGCATAATTCACGCTTTCTGTAGGCTAAAGCTGGTTGTTTACAAGAGTGCTCTTTGGTCAAATCCGGCCTTGAGGAACTTATAAGTATCACCCCAACTTGTAAACAAGTTGCCCTCTTTCTCTTTGTCCTCTTTCTCTTTGCTTGAGCTACCAAGCTCTCCAACTATGCACCATAGCTTTTGCTATTAAGCTCATTGCTAGTAAGGCTTCCCACTCCAACATGTAAGCAAACTAGCAGCCTCCGCAAGACAAGGAGAAGCCAGCATCTGGGAAGGCCTGTCGAGCCTCAGCCCTGAGAGTCTCCAGAGGGGAGACCCTTGCTGAAAGCCTGAGAAGCTACAGCGTTGTACTGCCAGCCCCACCGGTCAGAAGACGAGCCCGCCGTGTCTTCAAGAGGACTAGACCCCTGGATTGCCCACTTGATGGGGAAGGGACTAGTCGAGTCCGGCAGTCCAAATGTCTGCTGCAGACTTACGCAGCAGACTAACGAGCTGCACAACCCTGTGTGCCAGCTTGGAAAGCAGGACCAGTGCCCAGCCGCATGCCTGCACGACCCCGCCGTTGTGGGAGAGAAGAGGAGCCACCACTTTTGCTGCCATGTGAACCCCAGAGCACTGTCCGTGCCTATGCTCCAAAGCCGGAACCACTCCGAGAGGGTCCCGCCCGCTCCTTCGAGCCAAGCAAAGCGGAAGCCGCCGCTCTGCGCAGCCCTCTTCCCCAGGGCCGTCCTCACCGGCCCGAAGGTCGTTGCTACGAGGGCCAACCCCGTGCAGGAACCAGCCCTACCGGCCCTGCCGGGCTGACCCCGCAGGACCGATTCCCTGTTGTCCGGAGGGAGTCACCTGAGTCCTGCGAAGGGAGCCCGCCTACCAGCTAGCCTACGTTCTGCGCCCTCTCTGCTGCCGCGGGAGGGACAAGGTTGCCCTCCAGCCGCTCTGCCGCAGCCTAGCAACTAACCTTGCTACAAAGGACACAGCGTACCTTCCATGTGCTTTCCACTCACTAACATTCAGTTCAGAGCACCCGCGCCTAGCAGCATAACATTTCCAGCTCAAGCCTCTGACACATTAATACCCTCTGTATATAGTTAAGCAGCCGCTAGCGTCCCGCCGAGTCGCCACCTCGTGGACAAGCGGCGGAATTGCACCATTTGTTCCATTAATAGAAATTAATTCTGTAAATATTCTAATAGGGTCCAAATTGTAAATACTAAACCACTTATGGGATGTATTTCACAACCGTGCACCAGAATCTGTATATAAAATAGTGATTAATCAGTTATTGATAATTTTAATAATAAAATTAATATTTATAGAATTCATATTTCATATTAATAAATTAATAACTCCTTCATCACATCCCCACCTCACTGAACCAGTGCACAGGTGGGTTGAAGGAATAAACAACCTCTGGTGGGAGCTAAGAAGGGGGTTGACCAGGTCTTCTGCTCCTAGCACAGCATCTGTATGCTGATCATGGGTAGCAAACATGTTTGCCCCCAAGGGAGATGTGGCAGAGGTGGGCAGCAGACTTCTGTCATTGATGCCACCCAAACAGCTCCTGGGAGTTCCAGCCTACTTTTTCTATCTTCTCCAAGATCTAGGAGAGAAGGCAATGAGGGAAGACATGGGACCTGCCCAGCGCCGAGACCCAGGACTGCAAAGCTCAGCCCTGAAAGCCCTACATGCCTTGCCAGTCCCCCAGAATATCTCAGTCCCTCCACCCTACTGTTGTTCTTTCATTATATTTTTAGATCTGTTGCTCTGGTTAGCTCTTTTCTATTTGTTGTTGGTTCTTATTATTCCTGGCTTCTCCTAGTGTTTTGGTTTCTCTCCACAGCCCTCATCCGGATGTTTATTCTCATGGCTTGTTTTCATACTTTCCCAAGGTGCCTCCTGATTGTAGCTGGGCAGAGGTCTCTGTTTGGACTGAGCAGGCACTCATGCATATCTGGGCTGGGAACAGCTGTTGGACCATCACCTGGAGAAAATGAGCTGGTTCAGGAGAGGAGAAGACCTGGGTGCTGTAGCCTGCTTTTCTGCCTGCTCTCTTTCTCATCTGGGCATGCTAAGGATAGCTTGCTAGGGATAAACAGAGTGTTCACCCCATGTAGGAGTGTGGATGGTGCATGAATGTGGCAGCTCCTTTAATGGAAGAGCTAGAGCAGGAGAAAGGAGGTGGGGGAAAAGAATTTAACCCATCTCTGAGGAACTCAGAGGGACACAGTGACATACCCAAGGTCACACAGAGGATATCTAGCATCCCTGGGAGCTGCTTTTCCTGTCTTCATTTGAGCATGGTTGTTCCTTGGGGTATGTTGAAAATCAGGCAGGACCATTCAGCGCCTCCACCTACTAAAGTGGAAAAAGTTTTGGGTTTGCCTCATTTTAAGATAAATAGACCCAAATTTGGCTCTGTTCCTTCCATGATCATCACTCTCCCATGTATGTGCCTTGATATCTTTGCATCTTCTCCCTGCTCATCCAGAAATGTTTCTCAAGCTTTTTGGAAGCTCCACTTAAGAGACATTCCCCTGGAGCATATGGACAAAACCATTGAGTTGCGTCATGAACCTACAGACTAAGAGCACATATGTGACAGGTCTATTGTTGCCCCTGGTTTTGGAGGCAGAGAATGGAGGGTACATTCAGGCAAAGTAGTGGGTGCTAACTGTGTACTCATCTGGGGAAATAAGGCTTTGTTCTCACCTATTGCTAGCAAGGTTACAATAATTCCCCGTCTTCCCCCTGGCTTTTGCTCCATTTTCTGTCTAACTGGGAGGAAAAATGAAGCAGTGTGGAAAAGGCTCTGCAATATCTCACATTAGAGAGTCATGGTGGCTCTGGGTATTTTATTGGGCCCTACACATCTCACATCCCCCACCACAGCTGCTGAATTGCAGATAAACACAAACACGTGTCTGCATTTGCTGCAAGAGCTACCCTGGCCTCCCCTGTTACATTGTTTATTCCAGTGCAAGGGCACCAATTTTTTATTTATTGTATTCTTTTGGCATTCATCCTTGTTCCTCTTTCCATCCTACAGCTTTTTTGCTGGTGAGGTGCCTGGAGCTTTGTAGCCCATCAGGGGCAAGGGAACCCCCAAGGAGAGGATACTTTGGAGCTCAGAAGGTCAACCACCACATCTTTTGCTACATCAAAAGCAGCATGGCCAGCAGCTCAGGAGAGATAATTATTCCCCTCTGCTACGCTCTGGTGAGACCACCACTTATAGTACTGTGTCCAGCTCTGGGAATCCTCAGCACAGGAAAGACATGGACCTGTTGGAGCGGTTCCAGAGGAGGCTACAAAAATGATGTGAGATCTGGAACATCTCTGCCATGAAGAAAGGCTGAGAGAGTTGGAATTCAGCCTGGAGAACAGAAGGCTCCAAGGACACCTTGTTGTGGTCTTTCAGTACTTAAAGGGAGCCTATAAAAAAGATAGGTACAGATTATTTTTAGCAGTGCCTGTCATGACAGGATGAGTGATGGTTTTAATCTAAGAGGGAGATTTAGACTATATAGAAGGAAGGATTTTTTTACATTGGGAGTGGTGAAACACTAGCCCAGGTTGCCCAGAAAAGTGGTAGAAGCCCCATCCCTGGAAATATTACAAGTCAGGTTGTTTGGGGTTCTCACTAGTTGAAGATGTCCCTGCTTGCTGCAGGGAGGTTGGATAAGATGACCTTTAGAAAGGTCCCTTCCAACCCACACCAGCCTGTGGTTCTATGACTCTACATGCATACCCTGCAGACAGGATGAAGCTGTTCTCTGGTCACGCGATATTTATTTGAAGAACCACTCACTCGTGAGAGCAATGCAACAGTCCCACATTTTCAATATGGTTACAGAGAAGTTTGTATCTGAGCCCTCAAGGAGCTGGCAGGGAGCTGGGCACCTGGATATAAGGACTTTTTATTGGTTGACTTCAAAGAGGTTCAGTAAGGGGGGGGTGAGTGTTCAGGTAAGGAAAAGCTCTTTCTTCTTTCCATGTGAAAAGCGTGCCAGAGGACACAAAGACATACACACACACAGAGTTATAGGGCTCTGGGAAGAGTTTAAAAAGAGCAGGCTGAGGATTTTGCATCAGAAATATTATTAGTTTTGGACAGAAAAGTCTGGGCTGATACAGCAATCCAAGCTGTCAGGATACTTTAGGTTTGAGGGGTGGATGCAATCAAAACGAAGACTGGTTCACTAAAAGGAACCAAAACACAGCAATTTTTGGTCATCTTGAGGCCAAATTCCAGCTGTCTGAAAAGTATCACGCAAGCTGGGGGGTCCAGGTGTTGTGGACACTAACTCCTAGTGTGAGTTGGACTTGATGATCTTGGAGGTCTCTTCCAACCTGGTTGATTCTGTGATTCTGTGAATATCTAGGCACACACAGCAGCTGCTCTTGGACCATGCAGAGGGCTGGCAAGCCCCATCCAAGGGCTGGTGAGGGCAGGATGCTCCCCAGTAGGTCTGTCCCCACAGGCTTGAGCTCCTGAGTATAATGCTCCAGTCTGAATTTGATGCAGCAGAAGAAATGTAAATGTTTCACTTTGCAGGCACTAAGTCATGTCCCTCCTGCTTGAAAACTTGGCAATAAATCTGAGCTTTCTGCCTGTGTGTTTTCTTCTGGATTTTTTATGCCACAGGCAGGGCTGATATTTTGTATCTTGCTCACTCACTTGGGATTAAAGCAAGTGTTGGAAAACCATGGGGAAAAAGACCATTCATGTTTAAATGTGGAGAAATTGGGTCATTTGTCTTTAGAAATAGAGCTCAGCCTCTTCTAGAAAATCAGGACATCTCCTGTACTGTGCTTGCAAACATCCTTCCCTGTCCTTCCTCACTCTAAAAAAGGCCAATTTGTCTGTTTCCCCAGTTTCTCTGGCCCTCCCTTTAGACTTTTTTGCACATGGACACATGCATATGTATGTGTACATACACAGATACCAGGGAGGGTGACTTTACCCTTATCCCTGGGTAGGAGAGCATTGATTGCCATCGTTCATAGCAGCTGAGGGTTGCAAATTTATATGGCCATATGGGCTCAGGGGCATCTCTCAGATGTCTTTTCATGGCTTTAGGCCATACTTCTTCCTCCTTTTATTTCCAACCCATCACTGTAAAGTCTAGTCCCCAAAAGGGTATCCCTGCACACAAGCTCCATGGATACAGACCACTCCACTCTGAATGGGCTGGAGCTCTCCAAGGCTCAAGCAAACTGAGCTTTTCTGTAGAAAGCTGGTGGTGTCCCGAGTGGTCCATGAGCTGATATGCAAGCTGTGTGAAGTCCGTTCCCAGGTATTGCCACACTCCTGGGGCCAATGCCCACCTGTGCCCCGGTGCCTCCATGCACCCACAGACCCAGCAGCTCTGTCTACTCCTGGCTGCAGCAAGGAATCTGGGTCCTCTATGGTTTTTTTACTGCTGATGTTAAATTATTTTTTAAAGAGAAATTTCCAGAAGAGGCTGGCACTGTCAGGGGAAGGTATCAGCCTTCCCTTTCTTCACACCGTTCTGTCCTCCAGTGGAGCCCCCTCCAAAGCCATTTCCCATCCGTGAATGTGATCCACACATACTGGGGATGCTTCATGTCCATTTCACATCCTGCCTTTTCTTTCCTGCAGAGAGTGAGCCAGGGCAGGTCTGAGGGCAGGGCCAGATGTTTTCTTCCCAAGCAATTTTGCTAAATGGAAAAAAATGAAGACACTTCCTGAAGCCCCATGCCAGCTGTGTTTGCAGAGGCTGGAGAAGCAACAGGGAAAGGCCTATTCTTTTCCCACAGGCAGAGCAGGGCTCTGTTCTGGCAGGGAGCATCAAAACAATGCCAGCTTCTCTGAAAAAAAAAAAAAACAAAACCACAAATAAAGTCTCAAAGAAGAATAATAGTACTGGAAGGGGTCCTGGTAGCCCATTGCATTTGTGGTATGGGTGAGATGTCTGGTATTACACCCAAGTTTGACTCCACACTTTCCTTTTGACCCCTCTCAATCATAAAGAGAAAGGTGGATGATTTATATCTCCTTATCAGCATCTTCCATCTCATGGCTAATGCTTTCCTTGCACCTTTTGACATCCTTCTTCTATCAGTAGCTGTTTATTGAGATCCTAGTTTTTTTCACACCTCATCACCCCAGTTCTATCTTGATAACCCTCCCTGGAAAGCTGGGACTGTAACTGAGTCTTTCACTGTTGCCAATTTGCTGCAGTTATGCAGTAAACTGGGGCTAAACCATGACTCAGGCTCCGCTCCAGGTCCAAATCAACATTAACTCCTCTACCATTCTGTCCAAGCTCAGTGTCCACTCCAGCTGGGATGCAAAGCTGGATGACCCTTGTTGTGGGAGTACCCTTGCCAGGGCAACACCAGCTTTCCCAAAAATGGATTGATATTACCTTCCCTGGCTGGCTGTTTTTGGAGGGGAAGTGGCTGCCAGCTCACATGGTCACTTCTGTGGGAGTTGAGGCTTTCACTGCCACATGTTTTTAATCAGCGCCCCCTGCCCCGAGGGGCTCAGCCCCTTCCACTCTCCTACCCCTGCGTCTGCTTCTGTACACCAGTGCTGGGAACCACAGTGACCTTTGCTGACTGCAGGGAAATGATTGCAATTACTGGAGGGGGGGTGGGGAGTGCTGGCAAGCTTAGGTGATAACAGTGGCCCTGCTCTGCTACCTCCAAGCTTGAGCATGTGCTTTGGGTACTTCCTTAGGCTGAGAGGCATCTGAAGGGTTTCTGGGACCTGTTCCCAGCACAAGCATGGGTACAAATGCGCAGGGCAGGACTGGTGACTTGAAGCTGCCTGGGATGGCCAATAAAGTTGGGCTGTGACATCCTATGACACAGCCTGAAATGCTCCCAGTGCAGTTTTCTGGGCAGAAGACTCCATGCTGTTGCCAAGGGCTGAGTCTCAGAGAATGGGGAGGGGCTCTGCTGACAGCACATGCTGGTGGGGCTGAATGTGGCCAGGCTGATGACACACTGCTGACCAGGTGCCAGGGACCATGAGCTGTGGAGTTACACCCAGAACTGAGGTTTTGCCTCCAGATCAGGCTCTCAGAGATACTTTCCAGTTGATGTTGTTTAAAGAAACTGTTCTCTTGTCATTTTCTGTAGCTGTAAACTTTTTCAGAAAGTCCTTTATCCCAGGCTGATATGATGTTCACAGTAATGAGAATATGGCCACTAGATGAATGACAGATGCTCTCTGTTAACTTTTCTCCTTTCCTAAAGGGGAAGAGAAAGGGAATAAAGGGGAAAGAATTATGATCAGGGAAAACAAACAAACAAACAAACAAACAAACAAACAAAAACACCTAAACCGGCTTTAATGAAATTATAACAATAAGAAGAAATAGATACAGATAGATAAAAACTCAGTAATGAAGGAAACCCCTCAATGGTGATAACTGATATTGCAGGGCAGGCACTGGGGAAGTCCCACACTGGACCCACCAGCAGATGGGAACTAGATTCAGGAGCTGGGTTCAGAAAATGGATTCAGGAATGCATTGACTGGGATCCAAGGCAGAAGGGCAGACAAAGTGCTCAGACACCATCCATTAAGAACAGTCTTGACCCTTGTGATCTCTCAGCTTCATACTGAATATGATGTGTATGGAATGGAATCCCTTTATGGTCAGTATAGGCTCACCTGCCCTGCCCACTTCTCCTTGCAGTGATGGTCTTTTACTTCATGACTCTCCAATGGGGCACACAAGACATAGCAGAGACTTTAATTTCTATAGGAACAAGTATAAGTGAGAGCCTTTCTGCACACCAGTTCTTAGCAGTAACTATAAACATGCAGCATATTACTGCTTGTAGAAGCAGACACTGTGCAAACATGCCATTAACTGCAGAAAGTGCCATCTCTGAGAGGAGACTGATCTGAAAAGCCAAATCACTGAATAGAATTAGTTCTGTTCTAACTCAATCCTGGACAGAGAGGAGTCTTGGAGTTGGTCAGTGTCAAGCTGGTCATGGTCATATCAGACAGCACCTAAACCATGTGGTGACAGCTTTGCCTGGAGTGCATTAGCAAACACCCAGCAGCAGCCGAAGCACTGTCTGACACACAGATTTTCTCCCATGTTTTCTGCTCCCTTTGGCCCGCCAAGGCTTAGGGCAGCAGGTCTGTGTGCTGTGTCACACTGGTGCAGACTGGTGTGGCATCATTTAAAAGAGAGCTGTACGGGTCACACTGGCAAGGGACTAGTCACACTTTAATTCCACTGCAGGGGAATATTTACACCCCTGGGGGACAGCCACCACTTGCCAGCTACAAAGGGGGGTGTTGCAGTACAGGGCAAAATTCAGTAGGTATTTCCTCATTCTCTTAATAAATCACTTACTCAACCATGCAAATGGCAGAGCAGTATGCCTGGGACCGCCCTTTCAAAGCAGTGATTGTGCTGCTGGGTTTCCAGTTCTGCATCTGAAAAACAAGGACTACTTTTCTCCTGTCCTCCTATGGGGGTTGTACTTCTCCAAAAAACCCCAGATAGTAATATGAGTTTGCAAGAATAACTTGAATGAGCCAATATCCCAGAATACAACTTGGATGTAAGTCAGCCAGGTCCTACTGACTCTATTTGATGTGGGTACATGACTTATGGTAATTTAATTTGCAGTTTTTGCTGCTCTTGAAGTTATTGTGGTTTCTAAACTGTAAGCCAGATCATGTCAGCACAAGGGGAGGATGAAGTTAAATACAGGCAAACATGTAAAAATACACTGTCTTCCTACTTATTTCCAGACTGAAAAGATACTTGCTCATTACCCACACTTTCCAAGTTAAAAATGGCATAAAGATGCTTGTACTTGGTGTCAGAAGATAAATACTGAGCTGCATGTCATCATGGTATACAGGCTTAAAGCAATGTATTCAGAATGATTTAAAGGTGCAGATTACACGAAGTTTGTAATCTGCCTAATGCTGTGTGGTGGCTGGAAAAAACCCTGCCTGTCTTTCAGAGAAGTCCCACTCAGGCACTAACTGATCTGGCAGGGCAGCCAAAATCTTTGTGTACTGAGTAGAGTAAAGCATGAGCCTGCCAAACCAACAGTAGAAGAAAATTCTTGACTTTGCTGTTGTCCAGGTTCAACAGGAGGGAAGATGTTCCCCTCCTATCCTCCAAAAAACCAAATAACCTGCAGCTTGTAGCCTGCTGAAGAGGAGAAATGTATTTGAAATTCTGAGGGCTGCAGTGGAAAAAAGTATATATAACTTCTCCTCTTCTTTGGGCTGACTTTTATGAACAAAAAGAGCCTGTGACTGCATGTAGTGAGGACCTTGATTCTGTCCAGATATTAAAATGCCAAGAGCACTCCTGGTGTTATGGTCCCATGGTGAATTACTTGATTACCCTTTTCTGTAAGAGAGGACTTGGCCAGTGCAGCAGGCACAGAAGTGCAAACATGGAGGAATTTCTGTTCTGAACAGCATGGGCAGGAATGTGGACCTGGCTGGCTGGCTGCTGAGCTTAGAAGGGTTTGCGCTGCTGTTTTGGATTTACATGCCCAAAGCTCACACCAGGCTCACACCAGGTCTCTCCATCTTTCAGAGAACAGCTGCTTTTCCAGATACACCTCTTGCCACAGGAGGGCACAGGAAAACAAGGAGCACGAGTCAGAGCACTTACATACCCGACAGCTGATCTCTTTTTCTCTGAGTGTATCATTTGATCTGACATAAGACTCACAAGCCTCATGTCACCTCTCACAACCACTGCGATGACAACAAAACTAATACAAACTGCCAGTAGACTGTTCTGTGCTCCCCTCATCCAGCTACTCAGCTGGAATGATGCTTATTCCTCCAGAACAGCTTTTCTGTGAGTAGCTGAGCCTGAATAAGGTCAGCTGCACCCAACCTTGTCACAAAATATTCCCCTGTCAGCAGCATTCCAACCTGCTGCCCACAATCCTGTTCCCAAGGTGACACTGGTGGTGTTAATGACAGGATTTCAAAGTTTCCACAAGGTGGCATCAAAATACCTGGGCTTCCCTTCTCAGAACTCAGACCCCAGAGGATTCAGAACTCTTCTGGAATGGTTTCAGCATCAGCTGTAGCCAGAGACATCTGGAAGAGGGGAGACTGTGTGATGTGATGTGTGTCAGGGATTTGGCCTTCAACCCTGACACCCACCACTGCCTTCCTGGAGGCTGCAAGAGTGTTAGACCACCAGATCTCATCCAGGAAGAGAAGCTGTGGACAGCAAACACCTGCAGAGATCACTGAGGAAATAAATGTACTCTCCTCCCTGCAAACTGCAATGAGGGGATTGTGGGGATAGAGAGAGTAATGGCAGCAGTCACCAAAATCACTAGGAAGAAATAACATCACAGCTTGACACAGGACTGATGTATCTAGGTGAAGCAGGTTTGCCTTCACAGGGCAGCAAAGCTAGAGAGAAACCCAGGGAGTTTGGAACAATTAACATAACCTGTTTGGCCCCAGAAGTCCTCCTTGTATAGCTCTAGCCTGGCCCCATGGATTTGTTTACGGAGCTGGGGGGGCGGGGGGGGGGGGGGCAAGATTTGCTGGCCTTTACTGCACAGACATCATCCCTCGGATGTTCCAGGAGATGGTCCCACTCCAGCAGTAGCAGTGGCCTCAAATGCTGCCCCATCAGAGCTGCAGTGGGACAGATACCTCAGCATTGCACAGGCATGGATGTGCGCTGTGACTGAAACTTCTGCCCCATCTCCTGCTAAGCTTTGTGATGTGAAAACCAGTACTACCACACTCTGAAGCTGCCCTGGATGAGTGCTGACCTGGCCATACTTGGCACTGAGCCAAGAAGTCTGTCAAAAGGATGGGATCAGACACTGACTAAGCATATTTGAGCACAAAATATGGCTTTGTGGTTTGTGGTGTTTGGACTGTTTTGGCAAGAGGCAGACTCCAGCAGAACTGTTGAACGATTGCAGCCCTTGGAGAAATTGCAAGACCTTGTGTCTTGGTTTTGCTGGGATAGAATCCCAGACACAGTCTGCAGGCAGTTAACACTTTTGAGTCACACAAGAGCTTAAACTGGGAGGGGTGAAAAATGGGGCAGCCTACCTGGGTTGGTGCACAGGTGTATCCCAGACCATAAATGTCACACTGAAGATGAGGGCTTCTTCTCCTTCCCTTGAGGATCATCATCCCTGGAACAGCTTGCTCCTGAGGCTTATTTTCCCATTTATTGTGACTGTTGTGCATTTGCTGGACTGAGTATAACTTTATATTGGCATTGGTCTCTGTTTCATTACATCCATTTTCATTTCAACTTGCAAGTCTTCTCTCTTCCTGATTCCTCTTAGATGAGGAGTCATTGGATAATAGAACAAGTGCTATAGTTTAGCCCTAGATATGGACTTATGGGAGGCACCTTGTACTTTTGGAAGAATCACACACAGAATCACAGACTGGTAGAGGTGGAAGGGACCTCTAGAGATCATCTAGTCCAAACTCCCTGCCACAACAGGTTCATCTAAAGCAGGATGCATAAAAAGCATCAAGTGTTAATCAGTGAGAGTCTGTGTCCCTTGTCAAGTGTTCAAACATGAGGTAGAAGCAAACAACAGAGCCCAGTCAGGATTCCTGAGGGCTCCAACAAGGTGCAGCACAGCAGGCTGAGATTCTGGCAATAGGAAACACTGTGTTCCTGTAGCAGAGAATGTGTCTTCTCTGGGAGCAGGGTAGAGGATGCCCTTCCAAACAGTGGGGTTTGGGGGATTAGTTGTAAGTATAACAATAACAGTAATACTAGTGAATAAAGGCTTAAGCGTGGCTAAGGCGAGCCGAGCTCTGGCGGCTCTCCCGCGGCTCTCCGGTGCGCTCCAGTCCCTGCACACGGGGGAGCTGTTGCTCCGCGCCGGGGGCTCTGCCGGCACCGTCGCTCGCTCTGTCGGAACCCGACCCCATCAGCCCTGACCCTGGACAGGCAGGACTTGACGTTTCCTTCAAAAATGTGAATTCTGGCTGAGCGGCGGCTGGAGGGATCCAGGCAGCTGTGCACAGGGGACCGGTACAAAGCACGGGTGTCCCCAGACCCCCACCCAAATTTAAGGTTTTTGTTCCTGAGTGGGGCCGGGAGTCAAGGACTGAGTCAAAGGGAGCATCTTTAATTAGATAAGGGCAGCTTGAAGTTGAAATTGGAGTCCATATCCTTAGGCAGATCTTTGTTTCAGGTATGCCTGTTTGAGAGAAAATAAAATTCAAACCCCTCTGACGGTTCCAGCTCCTCCTTTTATCCTGCCCATGGGCAGAGATCTCCAGATGTCCCCACTGTTTACCCTGCTTTCCCTGCAGAGATCTCTGGCAGAACACAAGGACACGCTGCAGCAGCAGTAGCTGCCTGTCTCTGGTACGGGTCAAGACAGGTGAGGAGGGTATTTGTGTGTCTGATCCATGCAGTCACCTTTGTGTCATAAGAGGTGATGCTTGGTGCCAGCTAGGTGAGCCCTGGCTTGACTCCACACAGCACCAGAGCGTGGCATTGTGTGTGCGGGCAGACAGACAAAGCTCTACTCAACCATGTCTTCTTGTGGTCAGTGCCACCACATGTCTTTGGTCCTCACACACACTTCTGTTTTTATGAAGTCAAAGTGGCCTGGACCCCACTTCTCCCTGCTACCCCCAGCAGGTCTGACATCTCACTCCTTTTCAGAGTCTTGTGGGTGCAGAGAGTAGGCTACTGATCAATGGCACCTTTAAATAGCCTGGCCCAAAGCCTCTCTAAGCAGCTGGCTTTCTCAAGCAGCAATAAAACTGCCTGGCTGTAAGCTCTGTTATCCAAACCTTTAATGTTAACGTTACCAGATAAACTCCTCCTATCCAAGCGAAGAGGAAGGTATTGCTGCTAGGCCACACCTTAAGTACTGGGTTCAGTTTTCAGGCCCCCACTACAAGAAAGATGTTGAGGTCCTGGAACATGTCCAAAGAAGGGCAAAGAAGCTGGCGAATGGTCTGGAGAGTGGGTCTTATGAGGAACAGCTGAGAGAACTGGAACTGTTTGGTCTGGAGAAGAGGAGGCTGACCAGAGACCTTCTCACTCTCTACAAGTCTACAAGGAGGTTGTAGCCAGGTGGGGGTCAGTCTCTTCTCCCTAGTAACAAGTGATAGGGTGAGAAGAAATGGCCTCAAGTTGTACTAGAAGAGGCTTAGATTGGATATTAGAAGACAGGTCTTCACTGCAAGGGTTCTCAAACACTGGAACAGGCTCCTCGGGGAGGTGATTGAATGATCACCCCTGGAGGTATTTAAAAAACACATAGATGTGGTGATGAGGAACATGGTTTAGTAACAGACTTGACAGACTTTGATAATGGTTGGTCTCAGTGGTCTTAAAGGTCTTTTCTAACCAAAATGATTAGATGACTCTGTGCAGGAAGGTCATTGCAGACCTGGCACCATGATCCCAGCCCCTACATACCCTGGATCAGCACCGAGCGTTGGTGCATGCTGAAGTCTCCTGGGCATTGATGGTGAGGCTGCCCTGGGAAGCCAATGGGGCATAAGATTGCGGTAAGTGCTTTCTTAACTTGGGGCTTGTAATTATTAATAATCATAGTTAATCTCTGTCTCATCCAGGTCAGGCTACACATCGCATCTCATTTAAGCTATTTAAGATATGTTTTTGTTTACTGCAACCATCTCTGGGCCATCATATTATCACAAATGCCCTATGAATTAGCAGTTGCAAGTTATTAATGTTTCATGGCAGCTTTCAATGAAAAAGGAGCAATGAAAATCTACTTGTCTTCAGAGGAAAACCTCAAATAACCCCATGCCAAATCCAAGTGTTTCCAGCCTGCCACCAGGACTATGAATATTGCAGATATTACAGATCTTTGTATGGTATTTGTTAAATATTTAAGATCAGAGAAGAGATTTTAGCCTAAATGGCTGCTTCAAGTTGCTGCATTAGAGACTTGCAAAATTATTGCTGGAACCTGCAGACAAGCACAGGTTTGCTTTTAGATTCAGGCTCCTAATATTTTGTATCAGGTTAGGCAACTGATTCCCAAAGATGAAATACAGGTTACAACTCATCCTACCTGGAGCTGTAAAGAAAAAGAAGAAGAAAGAGCTGGAGTGGCCAGGGCGGAGTCCTGTTGGGCCAACAAACACAAGGACTTCACCAAGTATTCTAGGGCATCATCTTAAATGAATTTATACATTATGCAGAAGGTGATTATAGGCTGGGTTTTTTTATTTGTTTGTTTTTGAGATATGGTCAAATTCCCTACACTGGTAAAAAAGATAATTCATTTTAACTTATCCCATGGATCAAACTCATTGTCCTCCTCTCCCATACCTCTTACTACCTCTCTGGCCAATGTGGTCCCTTGGTCTTTCCTGTGAAAGCTGGGCAGGAGCTACCCAGCTTCAGCAGTGCCCTGGAGTAAAACTGCAGGATGATGCTAAGCCTGTGTATAACAGGTTATCATAGAATCACAGAACAGTTTGGCTAGGAAGGGACCTTTAAACACCATCTAGTCCAGTCCCCTGAAGTGAGCAGGGACATTTTCAACTAGATCAAGTTGCTTAGGGCCCCTTCCAACCTGACCTGGAATGTCCCCTGACCAGGGGACACAGTCTCAAGCTGCAGCAGGGGAAGTTTAGGCTCGAGGTGAGGAGAAAGTTCTTCACTGAGAGAGTGATTTGCCATTGGAATGGGCTGCCCGGGGAGGTGGTTGAGTCGCCGTCCCTGGAGGCATTCAAGAGGGGACTGGATGTGGCACTTGGTGCCATGGTCTAGTCGTGAGGTTTGTGGTTACAGGTTGGACTTGATGATCTTCGAGGTCTCTTCCAACCTTGGTAATACTGTGATACTGTGATACTGTGATACTGTTTCCAGGGATGGGGCATCCGTTTCTAACTCTGGGCCATGTTTTCACCACTCTCATTGTTAAAAACAAATAAATAGTTATCTCTAATCCGAATCTCCACTCCTTTAGTTTAAATCCATCATCTTTTGTCCTGTCACAACAGGCCCCGCTGAAAACTCCTGTCTCCACCAATATTCAGTGTGTTTCATTTGACAGGGTTGAAGCCTCATCCTTTGATGGGTTATACAACTAGATCTCACTGGTGGGGCACGTTTGCAGTTGTTGAAGCCTCATCCTTTGATGGGTTACACAGCGAGATCTCACTGGTGGGGCACGTTTGCAGTTGTTGAAGCCTCACCCTTTGATGGCTTACACAGTGAGATCTCACTGGTGGGGCACGTTTGCAGCCAGGTGTCGGGGTTTCAGGTGTGAGGGTTTCTGCCAGCACCCAGGGGATTTTCACACATGCTCAGAAGCAGCAGGAGTAAGTAAATTATCCCTGGCAACTCTGTATGGTTTTGTCTTTCCCATCAGCTGCCTCCTGGGGTGTGGACTCCATCCACTGCACCTGCAGGCTGCTAGGAGAGCAAAGGTGACTTTGAGTCACCCCAAATCCTGATGCACAGCCAAACCCCAGCTCAGACCAATGCCCACCTGTGCTACAGCAGCTCTGAGCAGTGGAGAAGGGGCGAAGCCCCACCAGGCACAGTGAAACCTCCAGCCAGGCCTGGGCTGTTGTCTTCCTGCAGTCACCTTTGGGCCCTGGCAGTAATCTTGAAGCATCTGCTCCAAATCATCCAGGATTACAGGAATTAAAAAAAAAAAAAAAAACAAAAACCAATTAGAGGTCCCGGGTCCGGTAAGCACAAATCCGTTTAACCCTAATCCAGGCTGCTGTCCCTTCCCAAAAGGCAAAGGGACCATCCCTGCTGGCTGTTTTTTGTGTGCTCCAGTGCCCTCCTCTTCTCAGACAGAATTTACCTATTTTTGCCCCAGAGGTAATTCCAGGGGACAGGCTCATGCTACTGGAGAAATGGCCTTGGGGTCTAAAATCAGCTGCACAGACACAGGAGTCAGTGCCAACCGCTTTCCTTGTTTACACTGTGAGAGGCTCCCAGAGGACTGGAGATGCAAACAGGTGCAAAAAAACCTGAATATGTTATAGCACACATCAGGCTCTATATGGCAGGAACTGATTTCTCTGCTTCTAATTTACCACCAAGACCACCTTAAGGGCTTCCGTAGATGCTGCGCTAATGTGGACCAGGGTGTCTGCAATTCCACTCTCACTTGCCCACCATTTTGCTGACAATTCAATGTGGAAATGAACCCTTCAGATGCAGTGCTGAAATGGGAGTATTTCTTTAGAGTGAGGGTAGAGATTAAAAATCCATTAAGGGAAGCTTTTTTTTTGTTTCAAAATCACCCCTGCTTCTTTCAGTGATACACCCCTGCTTCTTTCAGTGTTACTAGGCTCTTCTTCAGGTAGCTCAGTCTTTCACCTGCATGCCTAAGCCCCATAAAATTAAAATGCATTATCCATGGAGTGTGGCCAGTGTGAATTACAAACTCTCTGGATAATGCATTTTAATCAACACTGGATCTCTCTCATGTGTGGTGGCCTTTGTATCTGCTAGTGTATTTTGCATCAAGCGGGCATCTATATTGAAAACAATCAGTGCTTTCACACAATCACAGGATGGTGGAGGTTGGAAGTGACTCCTGACGCTCTCCCTCTGCTAAATCAGGCTCACCCAGACCAGGTTCCACAAGAACAAGTCCAAGTATGTGCTGAATATCTCCAGAGAAGGAGACTCTACAACCCTCCTGGGCAGCCTGTTCCAGGGCTCTGTCACCCTCCTAAAAACTTTTCCTCATGTTCAGATGGAACTTTTTGTATTTCAGTGTCTGCCTATTGCTCCTTGTCCTGTCTCTGGGCACTGCTGAAAAAAATCTGGCCCCATCCTCTCTACACTAGCCTTTAGATGCTGATCATCACTGATAGGATCTCTTCTTAGTCATCTTCTCTCCAGGCTAAACAGCACCGGGTCTCTCAGCCTTTCTTCATCAGAGAGATGCTTCAATTATTAATAATTTAATGGGAAAAATCTTGAATTAATATTCAAGAATTCATGGGGTTTATGTGATTCTTAGACGTGGGTGATTTGTTATAGCAGTTTGTTTGTTTGTTTTCTTAGACATAATGCAAAAAAAAAAGGACAATCACAGCAGAGGTGATCACCTTCCAGACAGGTGATGCTGTGACAATTAGCACAGCTCGACCTCTTAGGATGTAATCATTTGTGCAGTTATAGACACTGATTGGTCCAGAGAGTTTGTGAGCTCCACAAGAACTCATTGTGCTGAACATGATCACCACATTCAGCTATGCTGAGACATGAGATACTGCACTTGGCAAAAGTTTCCACCATTAGAAGGGAGAATCACAGGAGACAAATCTTCTGGCTCAGAAAGTCCCTGCCTGAGGAGAAGCATTGAAACATCACAATGATTTTCTGCTCTTTTCTGGCATATCCTTCTGCTGCTGTCAGGTCATTCTGTCCTCTGGGCTTAGTATGGATGAGGGCAGGCAGGGGGTGTGAAGAAGGTGTGTAGCTTTAGCAAGGGTGTCTGCATGGCAGCAGCATGTTGGTGTCAGGTCTTTTTGTGAGCCTGAGGGGTGATTGGATAAGCTTCAGACTGATATGGGGAGAGGGGCTCTCATTGTGTGATGGGAGGAGGTTGGGCAAGAAAGAGAAGAAAGCAGGAGACCACAGGCACTGAAAGGATGCTAAAGTGAAGAGCACATGGACAAGGAAGGGTTTGTCATGAGTGAATGGGCAGTCAATGCTGAGCACAGGATCCACCATGGAAACATTCAAGTGCTTCCCTCAAATTCTTCAGACTTGCCCCAATTCCTGTTGGCTTTGGGGTATGGCACCTCTAATGTCTCAGTGTCACAGGGATCCCAGTGCCCTAAGGTGGGTGACAAAGGCCACTAGAATGCAGTTTGAACTGAGACTATGTCAGGGACACAAGTATGTGAGTATGTTTAAGGCTAGGCCATTTGAATGCTTCATCCTTGAACATAAAAGCCACGTTTAACCTATCATGTCAATAAACCCCCCAATTTACAGACTTCTGCGGACTGTTACTAAGAGCTTTGTAATTCTGGTGTATCTCTGACTTAAAGGTCTGTCACATTCCTTGGTACCTGGAGGTTTTACCCTAGGCTATTAGGAAATGCCAGCTGGACATGATCAGTTTTGACTTGTGTGAACAGCATCCTTTGAAGGATTCTCCTTGTGAACAAACGTTTGCAGGACAAAAAAAAATCAGATAGCTCATTTTAATAAGAGGAGTTCCTGAAAATTCTCAGAGAGAGAAATGAGATACAGAAATATGACCACAGAACACCCACAGGTGTGTACTGCTTCCATAATTCAAGATGTTGGCAGTTGAAAATGTTTCCAAACTTCTGCTTGATGGTTAACTTTTGTTTGACTGATATGTCACTTGGACTGAGAAATCTGGGTCAATCTGGGTCAACACCTTTTCTTTTTGACATAGCCCAAGTAGTTTACTTTTTGATATCCATCATGAGATGGTTTCCTTCTACCTATTATGGGAAACCTCTATCCCATTTCACCAAACTCCAAGGAGGTGTGGTACTCTCTGGGTTTTCTCATGCCTGGCAGCACGGAGACTTCTGGAGTTACAATGCAGAACTGCAAGGGTGGAAGAATATTTCTCTTAGGCGGTTGTGCAGATTGTTACAAATATTTTAATGTCCAATTAATTAAGCCCCGGAAGCTTGAAACTGCATGTTGTTGTAGCAGAATGCAATTCACTGGCCACTGAAGTTAACAGGAATGTTTGCTAATGTTAAGATGTGTTTGGATCTGGCACGAATTGACAGTGATGGAACGCAGAGCAGCTAATGCCAAAGAAAAGAGCATTTAATTATGAAGCAAATAATTAATGCCATTCTATTAAAGAAACATTTCATTAATTACACCTACTTTGCAAAGTAACAAAGGATTCATTCTGCTCCATTGTTCTTTGTGTCTTCTGATACTTTGCTGATGCTCCCCAATATTTCAGGTCTCCTTGGAGCCTCCATTGCTTAAATAAATATATGCAGTGAATGCAAACAGGATCAGCAATGCCAGCCTGAGTGAGTGGGCCAAGGCCAGTGACTGGGCCAACACACCATGCTTTCCTGTGTGCCTGCTTGGAAGGTGAAACTTACAGACCTCATAACGGCTGAGTCAGTTTAGTAACAAAAATGAACAGCCAACATGTATACCTACATCCATATGTATGTACAGTGACATATAGAGGTGACATGTGAACAGCAAGTTATAATGCCTGGGAGGCCATGAGAGCCTTGGCAAGGTGACTTATTCCTAACAAAGAAGAGGAAATTGTTAAACATAGCAAATGAAAATCATGCTGCAGCACTGTTAAGAACAGCTTTTCTTCTGTCCCCCGTCTCGCACAATGTGGATGTGACCTCGCAGCCCATCTTCTTAGCACGAATACCCCATTGACTGCAGAAGGACCAAAGGAGAGGCTGGGAGTGCTGCTTATGAAGGTCAGGAATGCAGGATAGGGTAGCACACGATGACAGCACAGTCCTGCTTCCACAGTGCAGGAGAGCAGAAAAAATATAAGAAAGGCATTTTTGATGAAACAGTTGAAGCAGTGGGGATTTACTGAACCACTGTTACACTGTCCATGCAGCTTGCTCAGTTTGCTGTTGCTAGCGATTCAGATATTGTCCAAGCTGTCCTGCTCATCAGTGCATGAACTCTGAAAACACTTAGCTGCTACCAGCTCTGTGCATTATTTCAGCTGGAAGAACCATGGTAGGTAAAGTAACAATGATGGATCTAAATGATGATAAAGTCTCCCTGTTGAAAATTTAAAGTGCTATACAACTACTTTTAGTGACCTCTCCAGCTGAGATAATGCAGAAATCTAACTAGATATGAACATTCATCTTAGGTGAATTGATTCTTACAGTTTGCAAACCAAGGTGAATTGCAGGAGATTAATGTTCATGCTCCAATACAAGAGAGGTCAGCTATATAAAAAGATGTATTCTCTACATGTAAAGGAATTACTTATTCAATGTCTAATGTGGATGCAGTGTTGGTGGTTTTGTTTGTTTGTTTTTTCCTTTGAGTACATTTAGTTCCCTAATGGACATTTAGTTTATAGAGAACACTAAGAGATTCCCTCCTTCATATTGTCCTCCTCTCCTCCCTTCACATCTGTGTATGTGAGCGTGGAGAGGGAGAAGACTTTTGTCTTTGATTTTGGAAAGAAAACATTTCCTGGCTGGGGTGCTCCAATCCCACACTGCGACAAAGCATTTCAATTTGATTCTTCTGAAATCAAAGACATTAAAAAAAAAAAATGTTTGTGTTTTGTTTTTTTTAATGGATTCTTCCACTCTTTGAGCATGCCCCAAAACTGAGTTCCATACTTTAAGATGAAGCAAATATATTTTTTTGTGGCTTCTTAAATAAAAGAGGTGAGCACCAGCAGCTCTCGCTTTGCAAGGAGATGCAGAGCACTAGGGGCCTTTGCAAAATGCAGCACACATTTCAGGGCTGCTGCAGCAAATTCTTTACTTCTCAGAGCTTGTTTGTCTCAGATGGGCTCCACATCCAGCAATGCAGCTTGCTCCCCTTCCCATCCAAACCCTCAGATGGCAATTAGCAACATCAATAAGTAATAGAACAAATACTTGTCTCTAAAAAAAACAAGCCACAGAGAGAGCAGCTCATTCACTTTACTTTGAGGCTGCATTATAAACCTTAATTTTTTATGTTTCATCTGTTTAAAGCCCCAGTCTTACAAATACTTAGTTTTGAGATGAGACATTTGAAAGTCAGCTAGTGATGAAGAATGGGTGGAAGGCAAGGCCACAGGGGCCCAGGGTGAAGAGCCATATCCATCAAGTCCCACACACATGAAGGATGCCACCCTAAGGACGATTTTTAGCAGAATTCCTGTAACTCAGCTCTTTAGCAAAGAGCTTTTGGAACAGAGAAATTAGTCTGCTGGCACTCAGCTTCTGGAGACAGTGAGTTCCCAAAAGAAGCACACTCAAAAGTAAGTGGCAGAGACCAGCTAAAATACTGTAATATGAATGTTTATTAAATTGTATAGCAATAAAATGAAATATTAGTGGGGAAATAGCTTTAAAAAGTTGGAAACTGGTGAGATCCACCAAGTGACCACGAAATATGTGTTTCTAAGTATCACTGTGACTCTAGTATTGCTTCAAGAACCATTGCCTGTAGGAGACATCCCATCACAAAAGCCCTGAAGCACTTCTAAGCCATGAGTGACCCATGAAACAAGTCTGCTGGGAAATACTCCAGCAGTTGAAGTTTAACAGCCGAGCTGGTTATCATCACTCCTTCAGCACTTGAGGATGTCGAGGGATAGAAAGGATCACCAACTGCATGGGAGCAATACTCACAGAAACTTGGCTGTGGCCTCAGGAGCCTCATCCACCTGCGGTCAATAGGCAGAGACAAGCTTTTGCAGATGGTGAACTTGATTAGAGAGCTGATCTTGGTTAAAACTGCCTAGATCTTCTTGCTGCAAAGGATGGAGGGGAGGAGAGTGGGACTGTCTCTCCAGGCAACAGAGACAGATTAATGGTGCTGGATTACTGTGGTAGCATAACTAGAGTGGGATTAGGTGCTCTGAGTCACCTACCTGAGAACTTCTCTTTCCCACTGACAGTGCTGCCAGCCTGCAGAGATCAACCTCTTTCATGTCAATTTTGGGGACACCTGTCCCCATGGCAGCCCCAGGGGCCGGCTGCTGACCTGCATGGGAGCAGACATATAAGAAAGTGGTTGCAAGCAATTTTGAAGAGCAACCCACAGGGCTTTTGTATTGACTTAAGAGTGGTTTCCAGTATAAATATCCTGATAGGGATATTTATGAGAAGGCTTCTTTGTTACCAGCTTATAGACACAGTTGCACATCCTTGTATTTCTTTGAAGTGCCTGAAAAATTCTCACCTATTCTCACCCTCATCTATGTGTGGCTGTCTCCACTGTACCTTTATTATAGGGGAATTTTCCTACAGTATGATGTTCCAGAACAAAAGCTGTCATTCTCACTAGCCTGGTATTACAACTATGTCATATGAAAGCATTTGCAGAATTGCTTCTGAAGAAATCACACATCTATTTCAATAGGTGAAACTGAGAGAAATGGGGTGTCTCTGTTCTAAATGGAGCCACTAAAAGTTATTGAAAGAAGATTCAGCACAGCAAAAGTTATCCAGCTGAAAAAAAACCAACAAACAAACAACAAACCCAACCAAAAGTCATGTTCTGCTCTTCTGCTGTAGAACTCTCCACTGAAATCAGCTGGTCTTGAAACAGAGAAAGTAAAGGTAGAAAAGCCTCCCCACTTGTCCTAGCAGATAGTGTGTCACTGCAGGTTACTATGGAGTTATTGAATACAGGTCAAGAAGCTTGTTCTGCTGATCAATACCTCTGATTGCAGATGCAGATGCAGACCTCAGCAGTGGCTGTCTCCTGGAGGCTTCCCTCCAAAACTTGTGAAACAATGAAAATAAGAGGTGCAAGCTCAGGACAAATGGACTTTTCCTTTCTGCTCCTGCCACTTGGTTATGATAACCTCTCTTTTCACATCTTTGCTTTACATCAGATTACTAACAAATAACAACCACAGGGGGAAAAATAATAAAAGTATCAGGAGGAACAGCTTTAAATGGAAATAAAGAGATGTGTCTAAATCCTTTAGGCTGTTTGGGATGTCTCAAGTGATTTAGTCCGGCTGTATCTGTACATTAAAACGTATGAGGGCACTGAGGTTCAGCACTTATCCTATTAAAATGTTAGAAGAGTCCCAGGGTTGCTGCAGACCAAACAGACCTGTACCACATGGTCCCAAGGGAACGGCTCAATAGCTAGCACACTATGTGGAGCCTTTTCCATCAGCAGTGTGGACACAGACACCCTATTTGGAGGGTGAAAGGGCTCAAAAGCATGGAGCAGGGCTCCCAACCAGCAGGCAGCAGTACTAGGATATGTCATTTAATAGCACAGACCTGGCAAAGCGGCTGCCTGCTCCATGGCAGGTCTTCGCTGTGACAACAAAGAGCTGTAACCCTGCAAGATGTTTTCCAGTCAGAAGCCTGTGTTGGATGAAGACATCCTAGGGGAGAGACACCACCCTGTGAGTCTGGTCTTTGTGTAGATACCCTCCTGACAAGGCTGTGCTGGTTGTCTGAGGGTGAGCTGCAAATTCAGGTTGGAGGGACAGCAAGCTACCTGTCTTGTTTGATACCATCTTCACCTTTATTCAGCTTGGGACAGGCACACTGGGGATGGAGTCCTTGAGGTCCCACAAAGCCCCTCCTTGGGCATCACTGGAGAGGACACACTTCCCCTAGCTATAAGTGGGGAACGTGCAGATCCCATCTCACTCACAACAGCCTTTCTTGGTTAGAAACAGTGGAAATGGTGGTGAGGGCTAATGCCCTGGAGCTGACTCCAGTAGGATGGAGTAGCACCAGCTCTGCTAAAGTGTAAGGAGACAGCTAATGAAGTATGTAGGGTTCAGGGTCCATGATCTCTCTCTGCCACCTCTGAGAAGAGGCAGAGAGGACAAATATGTGAACCCACTTTGCTTTTAGAAGGTTTGAAGTGGGAAACTTCCCTCCAAATCATATTTCTTGAAGGGTAAGATGTGTGCCAGAAGGGTCCGTGTTCACAAATCAGAAGGTAGCAGGGTTAAAATGGGCTCTACAGGGAATTCCTGCATTTTTGGGGGGAGGGGCTTGGAGTGAATGTAGCAAGTGATGAAGGGAGGGGAGCCATTACCTGGCCTTTTGCTGCACATCCTGTCTCCAAACAGAAGGAAACAGAAATCCAAGGGCTTTATTCATCACCCTGGTGCTGAGAATAAATACCGACAGAGTGTAAAGTGATGCATCCCTTGAGGAATCTAAGATAAAATGTTCCTTCCCTTGATTCCTTAAGGTCTCACCCTCTGGGCCCCCTTGGGGCAGCCACACCAAGGTCAGCCCAGGGTTTGAGCTCTGTTGTGGGTGCTGGGGCTGCAAGGGGTCCTTAGGAAGGGGGCTGGGGGGAAGGACAGGTCAACATTTGACAGCTTCTGTATCCTATAGTGTCTTTTCCCTTTGGCCCCCACACCTCCATCCTCCCCTCCAGCAAATACACTTGGATCTTCTCCTGGAAAATAAAGAAATAGCACAAAGACAGAAAATCCAGCACCCAGCATTGCTGAGAGGCAGGTCCAGCCATTGCTGGGCAGTATTATGCTATCTCTCAGGGTATTACCCCTGCATTGGCCAGGGGTAACTGGATCTGTGATAGAGTCTGATCCTCCCAAGCCTTTAATTGGATGCGTGAAAGGTCCAAAACGCAGCTCACTGTAATGCTTCCCCCAGCTATGAGATGCGCAATCTTCTTGTCACACAAGGGCACTTTTCAATGAACCCAGCCTCCTTTCTAACCTCTGATACCACCCAGCTCCCAGGCCAGCAAGTCAAGGCAGACCCTTTGCAAAGGACCCCTCTCAGCTAAGCAGGGTGCTGGTGGAATACTGAATAGCTTTTTAGACATCCCCCTCTTTTTCTGTTCTGCAAAGAGAATCAGATGAGAGGCAAAAGGCAATGGGAGAACAATTAGGGAACAGTCGCTCCCTTCTGTGGGATGGAGCTGCGGGACAGGACTGGGATGAACGTTCTGCAGGGCTCGTGCAAACTGGAGCGTGAATATGGGCGTGTGGGGAGCACCTGCGTGTGCCAGGCAGCAGCTGGGGCAGTGCTCTTGTTCTTGGCCTGGAGAGGCTGGTGTGGCTTTTCCAAGGTTCCTATATCTTCTGCCCCTCTCTCCACCTCCGATTTGCACCGCAAACAGCAGCAGCCCTCTTCTGCAGCACTGGGGCTGGGACAATATGCCATAGATAAGTGGGCCTTCTGTCCCCAGCTGCACTAGGGCCAGGCTCTCCCCAACCTGCAAGGCTTTTGCTTTCCTTTTTTTCCCTTTTCTTTTCTTTCTTCCTCCCCCAGCCTCCTACCCCCTCTTGTAAAATCAATTTGCAGACAGCTCACTCATTTTTCCCCCTTGCAAACTTATTAGCTATTCAGCCCCTGCGAACACTCGTAAGCATCCTTTGTCCCAGGGAGGGCTGGAGACCCCTTCATTAGCAGTGATTACTCTGAGCAGTTTGACAGCTTCCCAGCCCGCTTACAAGACTTTCCCATTCAGCTCTGCCCGGGGCTGCCCCGCTTCTCAAAAGAAACGGAAATATTCAAACATTTCTTCCCTTCTCCCTCCCCACCCCCGCCCGCCACCAGCTGAAGAGAGGAAAAGCTGTTTCTCTTCTCCTCCCTCCCCATTCACTTCACTTTTGATACAATATTTTCCCTTCTTTATTAAGCCAGAGGGAGAGGCGTCAGGGCAGACTTTTTGGCGACCTTTATCTGAGCGGGTTTTTTAAATGTAAATACAAGCTCCCCCTCCTCTTCCCCTATTATTAATATTGTTGCCGTTGCTGCTGTTATTATTATTGCTAATTATTATTGTTACCCCTACTACTACTATTTTTAAACCAGATCAAGGCTCAGGAGAGCGATGCCTTGGGTTGATCTTTAGGGAAAAGAAATGCTGAAAATGCCAGAGGAAGGACATTGCTTTTCGGTGCGGGGACGGAAAGGGCAGAGGGGGTGGGGGGGGGAAAAAAAAAAGGCTTGTAGGGCGGGGTGGGTGTGTGTGGTGATGTGAGGCAGTTTTCTTCGTGGGCTTTATCGGTACAGCCAAAGGCGGCCGGCGCAGCCCCGCAGAGCTCCGTCGGTGAATAGCAGGGCTGGGAGATGCTCAACTCCCCTGATCCTCCCGCACCAAAAAGGGCCTTGCACCGGAGCTTCTCCTCTCAGGGCTCCGTGCTCCGCTCCCCGTCTGTTTCGGAAGGGGCTGGTTTGTCCTTTCGCCGCGGCTGGAGCACTGAGCATCCTCGGAGGGTCCCTTCACAGCCCACTCGAGAGATACAGCATCCTTTATGCCACTTAAACCCTTTGTCGAAATACATAATATTCACGCAGCTGCTTATGGTCCAAATTCCTGCTTTTTTAGTTAGGGGAAAATAAAATAAATTCCACGCTATCAGAGTCTGAGCGCATATATCTCCCCCAAAGCTTTAATTCCCCACAAGAAGCATTGGCCACTCCGCCCGAGGAAATTGCAATCCGCTTCACTGGTTCTCGAGGAAGGGAGGAAAGAATACGGTGTGTTTCAGACGATTCCGTTCTGAGGGGGAAACCCGCTTTTACTCCTCAAAAAAAAACCCAAAAAACCCAAAACAACCAAAAACAAAACAAAAACAAACCCGCAGGTGGGAAGCACTGCTCGCCTGCAAACCCACCAACCCCAAAACCGAAGCAAAACTCCCCACCTCGTTTGAGGATTGAGCAGCAAAGCCGGGATCCTCTTGAACGGCTCTGTGGGGGACAAACCTGGGGGGGGTTAAGAGGCAACAAAACTAGCCTAGGGTTTGGGTACAAAGTGGCTGCTCCCGCAAGTGGATGCCCCTCAAAAAGAGCTGGAAACTCTCCCACAGTGGGTATCCCTCAAAAGGAACTGGGAATCATCCCGCCGGTGAGTACCCCTCAAAAGGAGCTGGAAACCCTAGCGCTGCCCCCACACCCAATATCCGCTGCTCCTACTCTGACAAAATACAACCTATTTACCTCACTCACGACACCCTCGCCAGGGAAAGTTGCTTGTAAATGGACTTTAAAAAATCAGTTATTAAATACCTGTTCCCTGACCCGTCACTGTGATGGTCTGTAAGGAAAACCGAGGCACAAGCACTGGGCAACGCAGCTCTAGAAATCGATGGTGCCAACGCCTTTCAGGCTTTAAATGTAAACTTAGGCAGAGGGGCAAAAGCCACTGCCGAGAAGGGAATATACATCCCGATAAAAGGCATCACAACTGAATTAATGTCACGGATCTGAGATGGCCCCGTGCCCTCTCCGTCCGTGCCTTTGCAGGAGAGCTAGAGCCGAGCGGAGCCGGGGCGTTCCTTGGAGCTGCTGCGGGTGAGCCCTGCCCGGCTTCGCCTGCTAAATAAAACGAACCGAGCAATCAGCTTACCAAGGAGGCATCCCTCTGAGGACAGGGCAGTAAACGCAATGAGACCGAGCAGACAAAAAAAGCACAGCTCAGGCGATTTAAAGATCAATGTCAAATTGTATAATATAAAATCCTTCTGCTAGGGGAAAAAGATTACCACGCTCCTTAGACCTGGCTTTTGGTATCCTACAGCAAAACCGCCCCAAAACAAAGCGAGGGAGGAGGAGGATAATGAGGACAAACCCTGGCACATCGCAGGGGCCGAGGTTTGAGGTTATTTCGCTCCCGATCCGGCCCTTCCTGGTTATGAAGGGCTCTTGATTCGCTCTTGTTTTTGCATTTGCCCAAGGAGGAAGGAAGGAAAGTTTTCTCCGGTTTTCCTCTTTTTTTTTTTTTTTCCCTTTTCCCTTGTCTGTGTCCGAAAATTCACCACTGATAATCCCAAAAGCCCTTGAGAGAGGAGAAGCTGCGGCGATGCTTTCTCCTTCCCTTCCCCGGGCACCCGCATCCTCCGCCAGCCTCGACCCTGCTCCCCTCGCCTCATTCCGGCTCCCCCCAGCTCTCTGCCTAGCGACAACATCACACCCCGGTCCCGGGGACCCGGCTATTTCGGTTCCTGCCAAGCTGGCGCTGAAATACCGGTGGCCTTGGAAATCTGCTCTGCGTAAACTGGTGGTCTCGAGACCGACACCGTCATTTCAACTCAGATGCGAGGGTCGTTCACCAAATATTTTATTATGGTTTTAGGCTGTTTCATACAGTTTCGTCCTGCACATGCTCTACAAGTCACCTGTGCACATAGAGAACAAGCCAATAATAATAATAATAATTAATAATAATAATAATAATAGAAAAAAATCTACCATAGCAATCCCTTAAATAAGTAAATAAACATTATATATATATATATATAAAACCCCAAACAAACAAAAAAAGCCAAACAACCCCAAAACTTTAAAGTAAAGCAAAACCCAACCAAAAGAACAGCGTCTTTTCAACATTAAACACCCCCGCAGGGCAAGGGCAGTCTCCCTCAGACATTTTGCAACTTAGCATTGGGGGGTGTCTATTTTTTTAAGTTTTGTGGGATTTTTTTTTTGTGGGCTTTTTGTTTGTTTGTTTGTTTTTGTTTTCGGCATCAATTCTGCAAATCCTTCGAAATAAAGGCGACAACGATTTTTATCACATTTTTTAATGCAGTCTGCTGCAGGCCTGGGAGGGAAGCGCGGGCGAGAGGCGTGTGGCTGGGGAGCTCCCCATACCTCGGGTTTGGGAACCGCGGTTGGACGATTACAAGCCCCACTATTCCGGCCGTGTGGGCAGGCAGGCAGGCACCGGTTAGCTGGACCTCCCACTCCCCCCAGTTTGTCATGGCGGTGGTGTCAGATGTCACATTCACTGTCGCTGGATGTGATGGAGATGGCGGAGGTGGCCGCTTTGCTGGAGAGGCTGGCTGCGGGGCTGGAGGCGGCCCCCCCGCCTCCCCGCCGCTCTCCTCCTCTGCTTGCAGGGAGCGCACCGAGCCCTGCGTTAGGACCTGCTGCTGTAGCCTGCAAGGAACCGGCACACAAAGCATCACCGGACCTGCCGAAAGCACCCCGCTTTCCCCCCACTGAGAGACTCCCACCGGCACCCCCACCTCCAGCTCACACCAGTTAGCCCAGTTTAGCGGCGCTGCCTGAGAAACTGGTTGCTCACCCCAGGGCTAGCGCCACTCCTGGGCCTGTGGGGAGAGTGCGTCTGTCCCTCCACTCTCAGCAGCCTGTCCCCAAACTGGGACTCATCCGAAGAGTGGGTAAATCGCTGCAGCATCCCCCGGCATAGGCTACCCTCCAGCAGGCCTTACATCTTCCCTCGTAGCCGATGAAAACGGGATGAGGGTGATAGCCCCATTCCGCAGCTACGGAGTGACGAGTGGACACCTCCCCCTCAAAAGATTCTGGAGAGGAAATAATGGGAGGCTGTGCGTCCTTCCCCGCTTCATGGGGCGTCTACTAGAGTTGGGACAACCCCGCGCGTTTAGAGCTGAGATTTTGTGCTTTTGAAATGAAGAAAAAGAAAAGAAAAGAAAAAAAAAACCAAAAAAAACCCCACAACCAAAAATGGAGGGACAAGAGAAATTAGAGAATTATTCCAAGAAGGGTTTTCCCGGCGGAGGTTCAGGACAAGGCAGCTCTCTGCAAACGACCTGGGCCCCAGACGGGTATTGCAGTCTTTGCTTCAGCTGGACATATATGAAATAGCTATATATGTCCGGTCAGAATTTTGAAGGGGAGGCTGTCTCCCCTTAGCCACCGAACATGGCCTCGCCGCCGCCTGGTCCTGCCGGAGTCACGGCAGCTTCGTCAGCCGTGTTGCCCGGCTGATCTCTCTCCACCGTCCCGTTGCTCCAAGAGCATCCAAAGCGGAGCCCAGGCGAGGACCACCTCCGTATTGAAAATAAGTAAATAAATTTCAAAATAATAAGATTTTCCCTCTGCATCTACTTTATGTCGCTGCATTTTCCTGGGAGAAATTTCCCAGGCTCGTTTCCCCATACCTCGAGGTGGGGCTAGCCTCAGCGTCGAGGCCGCGCTGCCTCTGCCCGGCATCTTCATACCGGCCTGTGTGGCCCGTGGGGCTCGGCAGCGGGGGACAAGCCTCCCTAAATTGGGGCGGGGAGAGGGCCCTGTGCCCCGACAGGACGGGCAGCACCTTACCTGTTCTTGGCGGCTGCTGCCCTGTCCCTTTGCCTGCGGTTTTTGAACCAGTTGCCCACCTGCGTGGGGGTAAGTCCCGTGGCCTGAGCCAGTTCCCGCTTTTGCTGGGGTTTGGGTAAGGGTCCTGCAGATACCACTCCCGCAGCAAATGCCTTGTCCGCTCCTTGAAGCAATGTGTCTTCTGCTCGCCGTCCCAGATGGTGCGGGGCAGCGGAAACTTCTTCCTCACCCGGTACTTGTCCACCGGCCCCAGGGGTCGGCCCCGCAGCTTCTCTGCCTCCTGGTAATGCGCTTCCAGCCAAAGGGCTTGCAGTTTGGCGTGGGACTCCTTGGTGAACTTGTGGTTCTCCAGGATGTGGTACAGCTCCCGGTAGTTCCCTGTGTGAAAGGCCACGATGGCCCGGGCTCGCAGCACCGACTCGTTCTTGTTGAGGGCCTCGCAGGCCGCCGGGGCCACGGGCAGGGACCAGAGGAAGCGCCCCAGGCGCTCGATGTCCCCGCTCTCCTCCAGGGTCTCGCATACCCCGGCCACCTGCTGCGGGCTGAAATTGAGGATGGGCAGCTGGAACATGGAGGCGGCGCCAAGCTTCGCTCCGCGCTCAGCGCACCCTCGGCGATGCCCGCCGCCGCCCCGCACACCCCCGCGGCGGGGAAGCGGGCAGCGGCCCCGGCGGCCGCCGCTCGCTCCGCTTCTGCCTTCTCTGGCGTTGGCGAAACTGCCACGGGAGGGATGGTGGAGGGCGGAGAGGCGATGGGGAGCGCTCGGCGGCTCCGGCGACTGGGGGCGGTGGGCAGGGGCGAGGCGGAGGAGGATGGAGCAGCGGGGGAGGGCGGGCGTGGGGGGAGGGAGGAAGGGAGGGAGGAGAAAAAAGAAAAAAAGGAAAAAAGGGAAGGAAAAAAAAAAGACAGAAAGACAGGGGAAAAAAAAAAAAAGAAAGAAAAAGACACAAGCCCAGCTCAGCGCCGCCGCCGCGCTGCTGCGGGAACGGCTGATTTGCTGCCGGGCTCGGCAGATTGGCTCTCGAGTTTCCATGGTGGAGCTGCCACTCACTGACAGCCGCTGCCAATCACGGCGGCGGTCCCGCACCGACGGCCGGCGGCACCTCCCCACCCAGGCTCCCCGCCTCGGCTCCCCGTCCCGCTCCCCGGGTCCCCCGGCCCTCTCCCTGCGGGACCGCGACTCCGCCGCCCTGCCCCTTCACTTCGGGCAGGGTCAGAACTGCGACGCGGGCAAGGGGACAACCGGCACCCGCTGCGGTTTGCTGCCGGAAAGTTGGAGGGAGCGGCTCCGCTATGGGATGGCCAGGAGCCCCCTGCACCCTCCTTGGTAAAGCGGTGGGATCCAAACCGGTGCTGCACACACAGAGCTCAGAGCGCCCGGGGTTGGAGAGGGCGATAAGGCAGGGCTGAGAAATCAGATGAAAAAACGGCGGCAGAACAGTGACAGTGGTGCTGGGACTGACAGTGACAATGGATGCGGCGAGAGTACCGCAAGAAAACCTGAGATACAGGGAAACCCCCCCCCCCCCTCTTCCCTCTAGAGCCGACTTCCCATCTCCGTTAAGACGAGGAAGCCCAGCGCCCTACGCCGTTCATCTACAGCTTTATATTTTTCATTTTTATTTTTTTTTAACATTTAAAACCTTATTGTTTTCGGCTGAGTGGTCCTGAATAGACGCCTAGAATAGTCGCAGGGAGTGAGAAGTCATTTGTAGGTCAGGCCAGCGACTTAAAGCAGATTTCAGGAGTCTTTTGAAATATTGATCACCTAGTAGGAATTGTTCCCCATGGTTTTTTTCCCCCTCTGCGCCCCGAGGTAGCAACCACAGGGCTGGGGCCGTACTGTTGCCCCTTCGGAGGAGCAGGGAAAGCTCCAGCCATGTCGGGGCAAGGATGGAGTCACTTTCTGGGCTGGGAGGATACCGTTTGCTTTCTAGAGAGAAGGGGTGGAGAGGGAAACCAAGAAGCTGATCTCTATTCTACATATGAGATGCTCAGTGACAATTTCTTCCCAGGAACATTAGAGACTGCACTCGAGAAGGCAGAATATATTTCGAATTAAGCTCAATATGTTCTCTCTCCGCATTTTGCAATTTCTTTTTTTTTTTTTTTTCCCTTAAAACGCTTGTCAAAGCATTCAGAGAAATGCCTTCTTAATTTGATATCTTGTTCTTGTTTCTCATTTCCCTTTTCTTCCTTTTCTTAATTTCTTTTTTTCCTTTTTTTTTTTTTTAAATTTCCTTTCTTCCCTTTTAAAGAAAGCTCCTTTGCTCGTAGTCTGAAATTAAACAGATTTACATTTTCTCCAATCATTTCTCCACAGAAATGGACTGGGGCTTGCCGTCTTTTCTTTAGTATCAAGTACAATTTGTCTTTTGCTTGTGAAGATTCGGTAAATCAGAAGGCAGATAGATAGCGCAGATGGTCGGAGGTGTCGGGTCAGATTATGGTATGCCTCAGTACAGTGCTAAGCTCATTCTGACGGAAAACCCTGATATTATTTTCACAGATCTACACAGTTCACTTGAAAAAAACCCTTGGAGCCATTTACATCATTTATGTGAGGCTCACAGCTAGCGGGATGGAAAAGCTTTCAATACTGCTCATTTTCATAAAACCCGACAGAGCTGGGGAGATAGAAGCACAGACAAAACTCACGGGTTCAGAGACACTCCACGGAAACTTAACAAATGAAAGAAGAGATTCTTCGGCTTCACTTTATAGATCCAGTTTGATTTGCTCATCTGCTTAGAGAGAAAAAAAAAAAAAAAAGAGGAAGAAGAAAAAAAAAATCATAGAAGAAAATACAATTGTGGTAGTTCTAGGCTATGCTTTTTTTTTTTTTTTTTTTTTTTTTTCCACAGATCTTGAACAGAAAGCAGTAAAATGTAAATAAATCACTACTGGGTGTAAAAAAGAAAACTGAACTGGTCTGGCAAATTTAATACTGGGGGGGGAATTTTCAACCTACCACAATAATGTATAAATATTGCTGAGGAAGAGACCTCTTACACTCCACCCGTCCTCTCTATCAAGGAAGAAACAGTAATTGGGGCAGCTCAATGAAAGGTCCCAAATAACCATTCCGGGCAGGGAAAAAGCCCCCAAACCTCCTCGATGTAAGCATCAGACTTCCCCAGGGAGTGAGTGAGAAAGTGGGGACCCCGCGGGCAGGGGAGCCGCCACCCCGCAGCCTGCTCCGCTGCAGACCCCCTCGGAGGTCCCACAACCCCTAAAGCATCCCGGGACAGGGGCCGATGGAGAACAACCTCTGCTTTGAAAGATGTTGAGAGGAGGAAAGCCTGTGTTAATGGCTAGCTAGCTAATTTAGACGGGCCTGATGATGGTGATGATGGCTAATATTAGTGAAGGTCTTTCTTTTTCTTTTTTCCTTTTTTAAAAAAAGAAAAAAGAAAAAAAGGGTGGGGGAGAAAGAAAGAAAGCACGCACATGATCTGGAGAGGGGGTTACTGGGCTGCAGCCTAATGATCATGAACAGAGTGAGACAGGCTCCATAATGAAAGCCAGGACTGTAGGCTAAAGAAATGAATCCTCATTAAGAGCAGAGAGCGCAGCTCGCAGAGGCGAGGGCCTGTCCCCCAGGTCCCCTGCCTTTGTTCCTCAGAAACCGGCCCGGATGGGGAGATGCTGGCAGCTAGAAGGGGAGAAGTAAAGAAAGAAAAAGAGCCACCAAAATGGACCCAAGAACTCTGTATTAAACGTTTCAAGGGTGACATGAGGCGGGAAGTCAGCAGCTCTATGCCGTCTCCAGCTGTGAACGTTGGAGAAGTGGTACTGTCCAGGGAAACATCTCGTCCCTGGCTAGGAAAGGACACGGGAGCTACCTGCTCTCTGCCACCAGCGCAGAGACAGGAATCAGCTCCGACGGGGGCCCCGCGTATTTTTCCCACCCCCTGGGGAGCTTTATTAGTGGCCGGGACCCTGGCAGGTTCCCCGTCATTTATTCGCTCCCGAGGAGCTTTGCCGGACGGGGGCTTTACTTCCCCAGTGCGACCGGGAGAGATCCCCAAGATCGAGCCCTACCCTATGGGACCCAGGAGAGGCTTCCCAGGAATGTCCTGGGGTGTCCAGGTTCCTGAACTAGTCCCTATGTCTCAGCAGAACTGCCTGCGAGCTTGGGTGTGCACTCAGGCGTCTCTGCTTCGTTTCTGCTTTTTCCTCTCTTTTTAGTTCTTCGCCCCTCTCCACACCCTCCCCCTCCACTCCCCTCCACCCCTTTCCATCCTGCCCCAACCCCGCGTATTAGTGACACTACTCGTGACATTAGTAACCAGCAATGATAACTACCTTAATTTAGGTGACGACTCTGAAGCTTGCTACAGGTAGAAGGCGGTGTTAGCCCTGCAGAGGTGAACCCACTGGAGAGGGAGGAATAAACCAGCACGTTAAAAAAGATTAATCAGAAATGCTGCCAGGAATCCATGAGGGCTTGCATGGACATGGTGTGCATGGCCTTGGGACAGGACATCCCTCTCAGAGCCTTAAAATACAAATACCCTTAGCAACATGTCTGTACACCTCCGTATCAGCAGTTATCAGCTCCCCTGAGTCTCACAGTCGTGGTCCCTAGAGATCATTTCATCCAGATGCAGTTTTCATGCACAGCAGACGTGTGGATACATTTTTTAAATCTTTGACTTGCGTTAAGTATTGCATTAATAATAGACCCCGGGAACCAGAAGCCCTAATTTAAAGGTCTCTCTAGGCTTGCCGGAGATGTGGGAGTTCACTAAGTGATGCTAAGCGAGTCTGCAGTGGTGACCGAGGGAGACGGAGGGCAGGCAGGCCCTCGGGCCGGTACCTGGGAAATCAGCCGTGATTTTTGGCCTTGGATCGGCACGGGCAGCACCCAGCCTGATATTGGGGAGCGCTCCAGGTCGGGCAGGACTTGAGGGGGCACTGGGGAGCGGCGCAGCTCCCCGTCTTCCTCCTGGCTCCGCCTGGTCGTCACAGAGGTGCTCAGGAGGAGCAGAGTGCCCGTTGTCGCTTTTAGAAAAGGTTACTAAAAATGTCACCTCCTCCGAGGACAGGGGCCGGGGCTCCCGGCAGCGTTTCCCACCAAGCCACTGAGGGTGATGTGGTGGGGGACACTTGGTAGGGAAATGACTCCTGTTTCGATGTATTTTGTCTGCTTGCATTTTTTCTTAAGGATGTCATAATTGTTGAAAGAGCAGCTATCAATCCCTCCATTCCTTCCTAAGCAGTTATGCTTAAAGATGTAATCTGATTAATATTAGGGAGAGTGCGCAGGGTGGGTCCTCACTGAAATTACAATGCTGTCGAGCCAACACAAATGTTCACCTGCTTTCATTCTCAGATGTATTCTTTGTATCTTTGTCCTTTGGCGTGTTATTTAGGTTATCTCTTATAGGAAGTATCGGATCATGGCTGGTATATTTGATGTTAGTACAAAGAAACACTGAAAACTAAATAATAATAATAAAAACCAGCACCAGTATTATTTTGAGTCTGGTAAGAGAAAACTTCCTTGTACAGGGTCCTGCTCAAGGCCAGGGCTGCAGGGAGAAATGATTTACCACCCAAGATTTACCTTTAATTTTCTTTGTGGTATCTGTGGCTCTGGTTTTAAAGTCCCCGATCCATGGGGATTTGTTTGGCTGCTGCCTTTACCTGTGGTGAAATACACACAGCATCAAACCTCCTTTTAAACTGAGGCATGATCATGTGAAATTTTCACTCTTCCCAAAACCCACAGTTTCCATCAGGATTTTCACCGAAAATTCCAACAACAGAAATCAAGCAAAACTCCAAAATATTTAAATAAATCTAGACGTTTTTGACCATTCGGAGGTTCTTTTCCCCGACTCCAAATAAGTTTTTTTTTCTTCTCTCTCTCTCTTTTTTTTTTTTCTTCCCCTGGAGGCTGCTTGCTGAGAGTGAGGGCTTCTTGGGAATTGTGTTTCTCTTTTGTTGTGAGGGACATTCTCCGCAGGTTTGGGTGCTCTTTGGGAGTCATTAGCATCACGCCCAGACCAGTCCAGCTCCTGGTCCAGCTGCCTGGCACCACCTCGGTCTTAGAAACAGGATTAGGGTCACGGTGGAAGGTGAGCAGCAGTCCCGGCTGGGCTCCAGCAGTCACGGTGCTGCTTCGAGGAGCAAATTTATCCCAGAGCAGCCGCATGAGAAACTGCTATAATTTTTTTCTTTTCCCAAGTTAACACCTAGGAGGTCCCTCAACCTTGCCGAGTTTTTGGCTAGTACTGAAACCACTCCGCTCATCGCCTTTCTGAGCTAGTTATTCAAGTCCAGAAGAAAAGCAATTGTCTGGGACACTTTTAGACCGTCCCTGTCATTCTCCAGCCGTGATCTCTCCTCTTCCTGTGCCCACAAAACACCGCAGGGACTCCGTTTCTAGCCGGTCGTTACCCCCAAGTGAGAGTTTAGGCAGCGATCACTCTCCGTCTGGCGGGAGGACATAAGGGGAGGCTCAAGGAGCACAGTACAGGGGTGCGTCCCTGCTTTCTTCAGGGGGAATTTGGTGCAGGTGCCTCTAGAGAGCTTCCCCACCCCCATCAGAGGTGCTGCTGGGGACGCCGGGGTCATAGGGTGCCCTGTCCTCTACACGGGGGAAGTCCTGGGTTTCTTTACTCCCTCCATCAGCTGGAAACGGAAGGTCTGAGGGGAAACAGCCAAAAACAGGTGAGGGTCATGGGGAAAGTGAAGGCCATCAGGAGGGATGCCCACTGCTGGCCTGGGAGTCTGCCAGCGGCTGGGGAGTGGGTTTTGGAGCTCTCGCTGAGCCCCAAATTTATCATCTATCTTTTCAGAGGTACACAACCCATTCATCATTGACTAGAGATGGTACTATGAAAGAGTCCTTCCTGCCTGCCGACCACTAAAGGAAGTAATTATTTATGACTTTGTGGTGTTGGTGTTTGTTTGTTGCGTTTTTTTTAGGGATGTTATTGGCAAGTGATGCAAAACAAACAAGGCAGAATCTGCGGGACACAAAGCTCGCCTTTCTGCAGACTCAGAAACCATTTGTTTTTGGGTGGATGCTACAGTGATAACCTCGGGTCGGGAGTCCTTGTAATAAATAGATGGAGCATCCTGGTCCTGAAAAGCCCCAGTCGGGACCACCTCTTGACAGTCGTTAGAGGGAATTAACCGGGAAGTCCCTGTTGGCTTTAACCAAAGCCTGCTGAAATGACGGACAACCTTCCGGGTGAGCTCGGGTCCTTGATCTCTGGGAACCTCAGACTCCCTTGACACTGGTTCTTAAATTACTGGGATGTGGGGAGGTGTTAATGAGCATCATTGAAGTTATTTGCTACTCTGCTATTAAATTCCTATTTCTGCATGTTGAGGGGGTGTGGGATTGTGCTTGCCTTTAGACGAATGGCTTCAAAGCAATTTCTCCTTAGGTTTCATGACATGTTTTGTGAAGAGGGTTTGCTAACCTGCTTGTGGAGCCTCTTGGAATGAAAGTGTTCCTGGAGAGCAGGACAGGGAGAAGGGTCTCGCCCCACCATGATAGGGAGATGCTGTAGAAAAGGACAAAGCTGTCATCAGGGTCCACAGGGCAGAGGCTGCAGACATGTGGCTTCCAAAAGGACATGCCGTTTTCCACTTCTTTCTCTCTTTTCTTTTCCCTCCTTCATTGCTGACCTGAAGCCAGGTAGGTCAGCTGTTTCTTTTTGAAGCTGCATTTCTTGTTGGTTGAACTGACTTGCATCACATCTGGCCAACACCCATGCTGCGAGTGGCAGAAATAGTTTTCTGTCTTTTTGATCCTCTATTTTCCCTGTCTTTTCTTCTTTCATCAGCCATGCTGATGTTTTGGTTTTGTGCTTTTTTTTTCTTCTTTTTTTTTTATTTTGTTATTGTGTTGTTTTTTTTTTTTTTTTTTTTTTTTTTGTCTTCCACCTTGTATCACCCCAATCTTATTTTGCTTTATTTATGGATAGTCTTAACTCCATCCTCTGCCTCCATCATCTCAACAGCAAGGTAAAATCAACTCTGCTGTTAGCACAGTTTAGAGGCAAGTGTCCTGTTCTACTTTCTGCCATGCCTGGGCTATGCATTTTTTGCCTTGTAATACTGCACATCAATAAATAAATATATTGAGACAACCTGTGCTCAGGTGAGTGGTGAGGCTGCCCTGCACATCTGAGCTGCTGGGGTTGGTGACGCTCCCCAGCATCTTCAATGCAAAGCACTGTTCCTGGATGTGAAGTGTGACACTTTAATGCAATTTTAAACTGCCAGAGGAGTGGGCCGCACCTTTAGATGTGAGCTAACGGAGGGCAGGAAGGCTTTATGCAGTCACTACTCCCGAGTCAGCAACACACGCGGCGCTCGGAGAGTGGATGAAGCAAGTTACATGCTGCAGTCTCTTAATTTTGTGTGGCATCCCGGTGCATGTTTAACCCCCCAGGAGGTTTCCAGAAGCTACCCCTCTTCCACGGCCCCCTCTCCTTGCAGCCGTCCGGCTCCCACCCGCCTGCGCGCTCTCCCCGGTAGATGGAGCATCCTCATCGCTTTTCACTCGCGGCCGGCACCGCCGGCTCGGCCCGCAGCCCTCGGAAATATTGATCGTCACCTCCTAACTCTCACTGCCACGACAAACGAGTGGGTTCCTGGGGGCAGGAATCCCGCTGATACGCCCCCGAGGATGCAGAGAGTTGCAGCTTCTGGCGATGGGACCCGATAGCCACTGCTGGTTGACCAGCTATCAAAACGGCCTCAGCCCCTTCTCCCGGCAGATGCTCCAGGTTTCACAGTTGAAAGCCCGGCTTCTGGCAGCTTTCACCCTCGCTCCCGGCGGCTCACAACAAGGAGGGCAACGAGGCGTCGGCTGGGAAGTGGCACCTGCCGGCCTCTCCGCGCCATTTGACAGGGCTCATTCCGCCACTCGGGAGGCCGGTGCTGCAGTCTGGCTCCGCATCCGCCTGCCTCCTTCCCGCCACCTTTCCCCTCGCGACGCCCAGGGCCGCGGGCGGCTGCCCGGCCATTTTCCCACCTCGCTGCAGTAAGGGGCATGGGTCGTGGCCAGCGGTGGGGGAGAGCGACGAGACGATGATCACACCCCCGAGGGGCCTGTAGGTGTGAAAGGCTCCTCCCGGGCTAGGTTGGGTGCGGATCTAGGTTGTCCCTGTTCCTTTCCGGAACAGCGGGGACGAAGCTAAGAGAGCGGGGTGGTGGCCGTGCTCTACCCACCTCTATCCACCTGCTTGATGGCCTCGGGTGAGGCTCTTGGCGGCTGCCGTGGCTCTCCTTGCCCATACACTTCTGTTAGCACCTCAGGCGATGCAGAACCACCACACCCTGGTCACTTTCCGGGAGCTGATGGCCTCCCAGAATGCAAAGGGACCGCCGGGCCTCCCCGGCTCTGTTACCATTTTTGGCCGGGAGGGCCTCAACCCTTTTTTTGTGTCATCGTTTTATAGCCCTCAGCTGCAGCCCTCTGGTATCCCCCAAGATGGGTTTCCCCCTACCATTTTTACATAAATTCATTTAATTTTTAAATGCCATGAATTCAGGAAATTATTTTCAGTACCATCCATGTGTTTAGAATGTGGCAATCCCATACATACTTGATTTTCTGAGGACTTCAGAGACATGTCGATAGCTAGTGATGAAGGCAGGGTACAAAATGCACGTTGGCAATGTGCTTTAAAAGAAAAAAACAAAATAAGTGTGAGAAACAGGGACTTAATAAATGAAGAGCCCTACATTTTTTCTTAAACTCAGATGCAATAACTACAGTTGTCATTGGCCAGGAAAGCAGTTTGATGATGTGGGAAACAGTGAAAGCAAAAGCAATTTCAATGTCATCACCTTCAAGGTAGCATCCAGTCTGCCCTCAGGGTTCCTAAAACTGTGGACCACACAATGAAAGGCTTTTATTTTTTTAACAGAGAAATAGAAATACTTGCTCAATTTCAAGAAGAGTCATATAACTGGTCACTTAAGAGAGTCTTAAAACAGCAATGAATAGCACAAGACAAATACAGCTTGCTCCCAAAAGAGCAATTATAATTTACAATTTATATAAGCCAGCAGAAATTTATACTGTTGCACAACGGACAGGGGGCAGAGTTGAGGAAGAATTTTACCTCATAGATTGGGGGTATTTTTAATCTTTTCATGAAGAACCTAGAAATGGCTGTTGGCAGATGGCATATGAAGCTACTGCTGCAACTCTGCTATGAGAAGTGACATTAATGACAGTGTTTTGATAATGGCTAGAGTCTCCATCAGACAGTTTGTCTGTGGTTTGCACACTCAGTGCAGTCTTGTAATGCTTTCTGCCACAATTGAATTCCATATAATTACATTAATGTACAAAAATGCAAGATGCTTAGTGATTTTTTTTTCTTGTGGCAGCATTCTGGATAGCATCATTAGAAGTAATATATGAAGTTTGAAGCTCTTTTAGCTATTGCTGAATATTACATATTTCTCTTTAACAAAAATAATAGCCCCATATGAGGACAAGCTCTGAACTTATCATCCAGAGTTGGTTAATGGTTGGATGCTACTTTTCTCTCCAGTAAGACCAAGAATCAGTCTTCACTACAGTCATAGCCTGGAAGTTATCAGCTGTCCAAAATGTAGATCTCTTTAGTTTCAGACTGGTGTTAGCTACTGTTTTAAAATCTACAAACACCCTACAGATGATTAGATTGAATCTCTCAGCGCTTTCTCTTAGTGACAGGTGTCCTTGTAATTGACAACACAGAATAGCATTTCTTCTAGTGACAGGTATCCTTGTAATTGACGACATACGATAGCATTTGTCATTTGCAGTTATTTGCAGTTTACTTCATTTTAACTATCCATAATGGCAGGTATTCTGCATCTGCATGATTTCAGAAATGTTGCCATTTTCTGCAGCTTTACCGTTTACATAAATTTTATTGCAAAATTACAGCAAAATTTTAAACATTTACTTCAGTTCTGTTTCTCTTTTCTACAGAAGCATTCAAAAGATAAGATTAATCATAACTTGGTGGTTTGATGATAGCATAGTTTGTATCTTAGTAATATACAGCTGTAGAGTCTGCTCTATCGCTAAACTTTGTGTTGTGACACATGAACTAATGAATAGAAGTTTTTTGCTGTTTAGTGTTTGTGCTTTTTATTTTGCATTTGTGTGTCCTCTGTGTACTTCCCAATATTTTGCATTTTTAATGAGAACTATCAGGGAAACAACTAACAAACATTGTTAAACTGTTTCTAGAGAACAGTTTTTTAATGTATACTCCTAACTAATTCTTGCACCCAAGGGAATTACTTAGGATTTTCTTTCATATCATGTAAAAGCAAAAATATTCTGCATTGACCTGTTGCTTGATGTAGTATTTCTTACTATTTTTTTTTAGTGATTTCAGAATCTGTTTGTTTGTTATCTTGTTTCCAGGCATTAGCAACTAGGGTTTTAAATACATTTGGTAAAACTATTATCTTTCTCAGAGTTTTTATCACAGCCTATACTAATCCAGTCACTTGGATTAGGCGTTCTGATCCTCACTTGACTATTAGGCAAATTCATTTCTGTCAAACATCCAGCATTTTAAATGCTTTCCCCAGCCCCTCCTGTTTCCAGCCTCAATGCTGTAGTATATAGCCTTAATGCCACTTAAGTTAAATTCTGCAGTTGTTTTCTATTCCACTTTATCCTGGATTAGGATCTCATCCTCATCACCAGTTTGTTGTGGCTTTACTTTTTTTACACAGAACTAATGTTGTGAAGAAGCCATTGTGGAACAGGTAAGTATCAGATAACTCTCCTTAATGTGGAGCGTATCTGAGTGAACAGCATTTTGATTAAATGGTTATTGTATCCTTTTTAGTGGACTATGTGACTCACAAACTCTTTAAAGGCCCATAACTAAATTTCTGCACATAGCAGCACTACACAAACAGAAGAATGGATTTGTAGTAATCTGCTTTCCGTTGTATGTGAGGTCTGTCTTTAATCTCAGTTAGACTTCTGCAATCATAGAATCATTTAGGTTAGAAAAGATCTTTATGTTGAGTCCAGCCAGAAGATATACTTTCTGATTTAAATGTGCATTGCAGTTACAATGGGAGGAGCGTACAGAATGGATAAGTAGCTTTTCCATTACCAGCATCACTGTTGATAAGCTTAGTAAACCAACTGGAGCAGAGGTTACACGATTTGTACACAAGCATCTTTTCTTTCGTTCTTCATGCTTTCTAAGAACACAAAGGCTCTCAGAGATAGAAGTGCTCCAGGAGTGAAGCTTTACCTAAATGATATGCCTCCTTTTTGCTAACTTTGATTTAGAGTTTCAATGGATCCACTACCACTCAAAAATTTGTTTCCTCTGAAGTGGTTTGCATACTAATTCAAATGCAGTTAAAACTTCTTTTTCTTCCTTTTATCTTAAAAGATATGGTATTCTTTTGCAATTTTGAATTGTTTGTTGTATCAGGAAAGCTTTTGAGTGCGTAAATCCTCAAAGTGCATCTTTCTTTTATAGTTTACAGAATGAGTGACAAGCTTTTGAACAACTTAGACAAACTTCTGCTTCAGTTCGGTAGGTCGTTGTATCAAAAATAATCACTAACATAGTACGTAGAGTGATGTTTTTTGCTTTAAACAGTTATATTAGCTTCAAATAAATATATAATGCTAAGGTTGTGATGTTAGCCTATTTTTGTTAGCTGTGAGGTTATGGAGATGGGTAGTAATAGCTATTTAATAGTAAAAGTGCTATTTTGTTAAACTCTTTGTTAATCAGTGCTTGTGCCACCCAACAAATATTTGCTTCACAGCTCAAATCATATATATATGTGTGTGTGTGTATGAAAAAGTGTTTATTTTCTTCTTAGTTTTCCAGCTAGAGCAAACTTCTTATGCCAAGGAACATGTGACTCAACAGATAAATTGTGAGTAGTGATAAATCATAATTTTATTAGACTGCTTTTTGTTTTGTTTGTTCTGGTACATGGTCTGTGTTTCAGGAGCGGAAGCAAGCCTAATAATGGAAGCTGTCCTGTGTCCTGCTCATCTTTTTCCATCAATACTTGTTCATTCTCTTGAGCAGACTTTGCTTTTGCTTGCTACTTTTAGCCAATGCTGCTCAGCTGTCTCCTGGACAGCCAGTTCCATGCTGCGCCATTTCCGCTCTTACTCTGTATTTCCTCACAGTCACTGGCAGTCCTTTGATTCAGCTGTGCTTGCTCAATACATCTGCCACTTGCCTCCCTTTCTTCATGGTTTTTGTTCTATCCAGATTTGGACCTTTGCCTCACTGCTTCTTCTCTCTGTTTTCTTAAAATAAAGAAGGTTCTCTCAGTTGCTACTACCTACTCAAGCCTGGTTCTTCTTTTTTGCAATCAAGCAGCTGGTGATTTTTAGTAGACCCAATGAGAAAGTCGTGCTCTACATCAAATTCTTTCTCCCCCTGCCAAGAGTTACAGACAGCATAATACTATGGAATTAAGACTGTTTTTTTAAAAATTATTATTATTTTAAAGATGTTACTATGTGGAATCACTCACAAAAATGGTTGTGGTAGAGAATTATTCTTTTTACAGTCCGAGGACATCTGTGCTCATCACTGGTACTTCATAGGTAGATATTGAAGGTTCATGAAAAAGAAGGAGAGAGAATTGTGGTCTGATTGGTGTTCCTTTTGGTGGCAACATTTTTAATAATCTTGGCTGAGATGTCCAAGCTGGTACTTATTCATTAAGAAGATTATCAATAATAAATCTTAATCATGGAAACATCTGTAATACTAAATCTGGTATACCTAGAATTCTATTTTAACACTTCAATCATGTAATTGAAGTAAGAGTTGATTTTTTTGTTAACATTTGTGCAAGCTTATGGTAAATAAGCATGCTTTCAGGGAAAATCCAAAGTCTGTGTAGTCATCTTTCATAGCCATTTGTGTGTTCAGCTCAGAGCTTTCTAAATATATGTGAAATCAGTGGCAACTCTCTGAATTTTTAAAGTTTTGGTTCTTTCAAAAATTTGTCCAGAGATCATTCCTCTGATTTAATTTTGTCTCTGTGTATTGCTTGGCAGAACAGTTGTAGCATTCAGCCTTGGACTTTTAGTATGAGATTCATCAGTGTTTTTGGCTAGAGTGCCTTTTTATAATCACTAGAGGGAAATAGGGACTTTGAGGGTGTGATTTGTTTTACCCTGAAAAAAAGAGTTTAAAGTAGATTAGATAAAGTAAGCTGTAAAAATTGTCTGCTTATGTGTGCTGAGTGTAGTTGTAGCCATGAGTATCTAGTTCTGAAGCAGGTGCTTGCATTATGAAGTTGGGTGAGATAAATCTCATCTGCAGGGTCTTTGAGAAAGCAAAGGGTGAAGTAGAAGAGCTCACACCTGATTGATTTATAGATTTATAGAAAATACTAAGTCAAATGTTAAGGATATAGCTTTGCTTAAGTAATAGATGTTTTGTTAATACAGTTATCTTATTCCTTGCTAAATCTCAAACTGTCATCTTCAGTATGCTTCCAAATACATCTGCTTTTTTTTTTTGCAGAAAATTAAGCATATGCTGGTTGTCCTATAGTTAGGCTTTATGCTAAGTAAAAGCAAATTATTGACTTAAAATATTGAAAATACTAAGATATTGAAAATATTAATTGAAGCTAGATTGAGATAACTCATGCTATTAAAATACACTGAGAACATTTTGGTTTTCATGGAGGTGGTTGAGGCCCCGTCCCTGGAGGTATTTAAGACCAGGCTGGATGAGGCTCTGGCCAGCCTGATCTAGTGTGGGGTGTCCCTGCCCATGGCAGGGGGTTGGAACTAGATGATCCTTGTGGTCCCTTCCAACCCTGACTGATTCTATGATTCTATGATTCTATGACTGGTATTTTCCTCAGAAGTGGTTGTTTTTTTTTCTGGTATAGATGCATGTGGCATTTAAAATTCATATTCAGCAAGTTCTGCAAAACCAGATCCAAACTTCAGGATGACCTGAAACTCTAGAGCAGTAACTAAGGTGCCTTGCATAACTAAGATGCCCTTCCTGGTTCAGCAGATGAGGAGAGTTTGGTGTCTGTGACTGACTTCTGTTTAGGCAACAGGGTAGCAGTGATGGGAAGGTGTGGTTTTGCACTAATAAATCTGAAACCCTGTCTGAAAAAAAATCAGAAATAAACAGTACAGAGGGGAAAAAAAAAAAAGTCTATGTAGTTGTACTCATTGCAAGGTGAGCCTGCATGATGGCTCTCACAATTTCTAGTTGTGCAAGAGAACACTGATCATTCAACAACATGGATTCTCCACTAATCACTCATTTGGAAAATGTTAGCAGCTGTCTGCTGTTAGAAAAAGCAGAATTAAGGATCTGCCTTAAGAATCTCTGCAGGTATCATAGTGCCTAAGGATTTGTCATCATAACATATTCTTTTCATTAATTAACCTCTCTCTCCTATGTTAATTTGTTGTGCATTGCACGTTCCCTCCTTGAGTAAATTTCCTTTTTAATTTCTCTATTTCTGTGTCTAGTAACAATTTGTTTATTTGCCTCTAGTGAAGTTCTTATTTCTCCAATTTTGTATTCAGCTTTCCCACTCAAAATATTTGTGTTTCTGGACTTCTGTAAAAGAACCCAAATGTTTAAATGAGAATTTTATTTCAAGCAACTGTTGTACTGCAGTCTCCTCAGTTGTGAACAGGGGCGAAGTGGATTACACTGTGTTTTCCCTGTACACTACTTGTAGTGTCTGCAAACATTGTGGACTTCAAACCAAAAAAGAAAACCCCAGGTTCAGCTCTAGGTGTTAAGAGTTCTTTGCTTTCTACCACTAAAAGTTACTCTGGTTTTATATAGGCTAGGATGCAGAAACAGCACAAATAATCTTCCAGTCTCACAATAATAAATGATAATTTTTGGACTACATAGTCAAAACTCACTTTACTGTTGCTTTGCTCAGTTGCAGGCTGTTTATTCATCTGGCAGTCTCCAGATAAAGTATTTCCGAGTGTAAAAAATAAAGATAAAGTAATAAAGTAATTCTGAATGCAGACTTCTATTTCACAGATATGTTGAAAATACATATTCTTACTTTTGTATTTATTTTTAATTCTAGTGCATACTGCAAAAATAATAGAAAAAAAGAATGAAATTACTAGGTTGGAAGAAAATATAAATAACAGCAATGATGCAATTGCTGATTTGCACAAGCACAATAAGAGTAGTAAGGAGAGCTGCAAGGCGTAAGTATAATACAGCCTGGACTTTAAGTTATGGATGGCATTAACAAAGTCAGTGAGGGAGTCATGTAAAATTATGTGTGTGTGTGTGCTCTAGCAGGAGTGATGTTAAAGAAAACACCAGTATTCTACTTTTTCAAGCTGCAAATCATCAAGTATAAAAATAGCAGTATTATCTTTCCCTTGAAAAAGTAAATTACAGAAAAACAGGATACGATTAAGTTTGGGATTTTTTAAAATTAGAATCAAGAGGTTGCAGAGATGACAGGTACTGTCTTTGAAGCATGCAAAGTAGTAAGGTGATAGAAACATAACTTTTCTATATTTGGATGCATGTGAGTTCTGTCAAATTTGGACATTATTAAGTATACTGTTTGAAAAAAGTTAATTTTGTTAACAAGTTAATAACTATTAATAACTATTAATAACTATTACTGACAGTGAGTCTCCATCATGTTCATTGTTTAATTCTGAATTTGACTTCTGAAATGGAAGCATCTTTCTATTCGTAGTTGACAATTTTTTGCCCTATACACATTCTATCCTAAGATTTCTGTTGTTGTTATTCTATACATATTCTCTCTCATAACTGTCTTCACACACAGATATATCTGCAGTTCGAATAGAAGATTTTGGTGTAATTTTTACTGCAGATTGCCAAATACTAAATACTTATGTACAGTAAATACTGCAAATACCAAATAGTCACACTGTTCTGATGAGGGCAATGGGCTGCAGTTCACAGATTATAGAAAATTTTCTGTCAGATTATTAGTGCAAGTTTCAAATGCAGATCACTTTTGGATCTTAGTAAGTTTCTCAAGCCAGGATTTGTCTACAAGGAGTTTTTTCTTACTGACCTGGAATGTCTAATGTTTACAAATGACAATCTCAGATGTTGCAAGGGTAGCTAAAAAGGCAAATCCATATTTGACAATGCAGAGCGTTTGGCCCAAATGATACAATCCTGCCCTTTCAGCATGTTGCAGCTCTTGTCTCTCCACCAACTATCTAGTTCTTTGGCAGATGAGGTGATGAATTGTTAGCAAATTCTGTCTTTTGCTGTCTTGAAATTCTATACCTAGGGATAATGAATAATTAAATATAAAGGAATTGAATAAAAATCTGTAACATCAATTTTATTATTTTTTTAAAGATGTGAATGGAGAGTGTGGGTTTTCTAAGAATAAAAGAAAAGTAAAGATAGCACTGGGGCCCTGTCTAGGTTTATTGTGAACTCTGAAAACAGAAGACAGAAGGGAATCATTAGTGATTTAAGTGGGTATAGTGGCTAGCTGTTTGTGTCAGTTGCCATCCCATACCGATTGGTAACTTTAACATAAAAAGACATAGGAAAATATTTGACCTTGACAAGAAAATTCCAATTTTACTTTGCATTAAATTTTTGCCTCCACTGCAGTATAAAATGAACGTGTCTGTAAGTTTCTGATACCTTTCACACTGCTTCCCTAGATGCCTTTTGAAGTTGCAAATCTATTTGCAAATGACAAACTCTTAAGTGATGCAAATAAAAAAATAAAAAATGAAGGGTAGAACTAAGGATCTGTTCTAAATTTTAATCATTGAATTCAGTGGGGTTTGGCTCAGGTCCTACAAAGAATAATTAATGGCATTAGTGTAAAGAGACTGAAAATGAGAAGTGACTCATTAATGAATACATGTATTCATAGAAGGACAATGCTTGCAGAAGAGAGGAGACTGTGTCTTAAATTATTGAAAATGTCATTTAACGACATGCTGAAAACTGTGATAAACAAGCCCCAGCTACAAGAACAGACTATTAGAGCACTTAGGTACTAGAATCATAAACTTCTAAAATTTATTGTAGTTGATACTCCATATATACTGACCATGATTCTAATGTTGGTTTTGCAAATTCAAATATAATTTTTGAAGTCACACTCACCCTCATAGTTGACAAATTGCCAGTACTGCCCAATAGAGCTCTCAGGGAAGCAACTTTTCATCTGGATCACTAGACATTGTAAGTATCTCTGAAGCCTTTGAACAAAATGTGGGGGTTTTGTATTCAACAGGTCTACAGAAAATATGATAGATGAGACAGGTGAAGTGGGATGCTACTGTGGTTTTGTCTATGTAATAAAGAACCAGATGTACAACATGACCAAAAAGAAATGTGTATTATTAGATAAGTGATGACATTTTCCTAGTATTTATTTTCTTGAATGATTCAAACTAGAAACACTGATTCCAGAACAATAAGGTGGTGGTGAAATACATCTGGTCGAACCTATTCCAATTGTATTGATTCTCTTCTGTTTTTAAAATTTGGATTCAAGGATGGTGAGATTTCTAGGAAATAAAAAATAAAGGCCAGATGAATTTGGAATGTTGCTAATTTGAAAAAGAAATTGTTGTCTTGTCCTACTAGCTTTCAGAAAAGTGAGGATAAAGATTTTTCTTTTATACCCTAGCTCATGAAAGGACAAACAAATGTGATAGCTACCATGAACATCTGTGAAGCAATGATGCATTTTGCAAACTTTCAGATGAGCTACTTGAATCCTGTGTACCCTGTGTTTACAAAACAGTGTTCTTGTACTACTTGTTTCTTTCATGTCTGCTGAATAGATGTGAACACAAAATACAAAGCAGTTTGTACATTGATCAAGAGAAGCTCTGGAACTTTTTCATTGCCTGATATTTTTTTTCTCTTCCAAAGAAAGGCACCGAGTTTTCGGAGCAGAAAGGTTTGCGTGCCAGTAGATTTTCATATAAATATGTTTGTTTCTACTTTTATAAAACCCGAGCCTTTAAAAATTCAGCTTTCTACTGAATTTGTAGATCTGGTGAAGCAGCCTTTTTGTGTTTAGATTTTAATCACCAGTGATGTCAAATAATTTGTGCCAACAGTGCTAAATTTCCGGAATGGATGATGCGATTTCTCATTCAGCTGTTTTTGTTTGCTGTCATTATTGATGCTATAAATGTTGATCCTTTAGTGTGTTGTCTCAGCACCTGAAATACATTCTTTTTTTTTTTGTTCAAGGTTATTTGACTTCGGTTTAGCAAGTTAATTATCATGTCTCTGTTCTTTATTTATTTCCTTGATGGAATTACATTAAATTAGCTGTTACTGAAGCCTCTATTATAGTCTACCTTTGGAGTGATTTTCTAAATGAATGTTCATACTTTGTGTTATTGTATACTACAAACTCTTCTGTTTTGAATCATAGGGCATACTCACATCCAAATATGCCCTTCATTTACCCTACTCATGAACATGCAGTGCGAGGTGGGCCATATGCACCCTCAGTTGGTCTCATGTCTCCAGTGATGAAATATGTGCTTTGCTCGATTGCAACTTTGTTCTGTATTGCCATTTCTCCCCTCCTTCTTGTTGAGGTAACTCTTTAAATGTATCTATACTGTTCCATTTAGTCTCTTCAGTCCGTATGGGATTTTTCCTTCCTGTATTTCTACAATGTTTAGTTTTAATAGTATCTATATATATGTTCCTAAAATTGGCACTTGTGTTTACATCTCCTAGGACAGATAGATCCACTCAAACTTCATTGTGGGTGTTTGTGTTGCCTTAGGGTATCTTGTATTCTGGACAAAAGCTGCTTTTATCAATCAGTTTAAGCCCTGACTAGAGACAGGGTGTGCTATTTTTTTCTATGGGAGTTGCCCTTGGAGGAAACATTGGATTTTTTTAAATTGGAGATAGGATCTGTGTCCTACACTAGCCCAGTCCGTTAGATTATTCATCCATCATCTGAATATTGGCTCCCAGAACCTCAGAAGATACCTGCTGACAACCTGTCATTACAGAGGTTATTCGCTCTGACTGAGCAGAGTATTTGTCAGCAGCACATATGCCTGTTTAGCTCAGTAGACTTCAGTAATTTTTCTGTCCCTTCCCTTGCCTCAAAACACTTTGGTGTCTGTAAAGTTTTAAATGGCTGTTTGGAAGCTCCATGCACCAGAGGTGTTCAACTTTGTTTCTTACCATCTCTAAGTGAGTAACATCCTGGCCATTTGTCAAGTTACAACTTTCTGTGCGGATACCTTTATGTTACCTTATCTGAGAGGGTAGGAGATGTCCAGGCCTGGTTGGCTTGTCCTCCTAACAACAGCGTTTTCAGGCAGAATGCTTACTTTTAAAGAGACATTATATGCGTCTTTTAATGATCACATCTGAATCAGGAAGTTTATTTGCCTGATTTTCTGGAGTTCCCACATCCAAGGAAGTGTTATCTCTAACACTTGAATGTTGATTAAGTACTATTAGTTTACTAGTTGTGTGCCCTTCATGCATTTCCTCACGTTGCTGTACTTTCAATGCAGTCTATACCATCCTGCTATAAGAAAGTCACTTTGGTTGACTGCATCATAGCAGTTACATTACAAGACTCCAGAAACAAGAGTAGAACAAAAAATGGATTAATTGTATTTCAAGGTTTTTAGGGGAGCCACACTAGAGGAGACCTGGAGTAAACATTACAGATGTGGAGCCATATTTGCTCTAGAGGAATGTAATTGTGAGCTTGGTATGAGCCACTCAGCCGCTTGTGTCTGGGGATGTGTTTCTGGAACAGATACATTTAGCTGTGTAAACATCCTATACAACCAGATGCCTGGTTCAACAGGGACAGGGATCTACTTGAGAGAGTCCAATGGAGGGCTACAAGGCTGATTAAGGGACTAGAGCACTGCTTTATGAGGAATGGCTGAGAGACCTGGGGCCTTTTAGTCTGTAGAGGAGAAGACTGAGAGGGAATCTAATAAATGTATATAAATACATGAAGGCTGGGTGTCAAGAAGGAAGGGACAGCCTCTTCTCACTTGTGCCCTGTGACAGGACAAGGGGCAATGGATGTACACTAGAGCAAAGGAAGTTCCACCTGAACATGAGGCAGAATTTCTTTATTTTAAGGGTCACAGAGCACTGGAACAGGCACCCCAGAGAGGTTGTAGAGTCTCCTTCTCTGGAGACTTTCAAGACCCATTTGGATGTGTCCCTGTGCCACCTATGCTAGATTCTATAGTCCTGCTCTGGCAGGGGGTGGACTTGAAGACCTCCAGAGGTCCCCTAACATCCTGTGATCCTCCGAACTCTGTGGAATATGAAAGTATATGTGGTGGAAAATATATATGGACTTAGAGGTGAAAAAGAATGTTGCTTGACAGAAACTAGGTTCAGCTTTCATCATTAATTTATTATTCATTATTAGCTGGCATGTTTTCCTGTAGGGGCTGAATATGAGTTCAGATCTAGTCAGTAAGAAGTGGCAGGTATGTGGACCTGTAACTCCACACTGGTAGGTCAGTTCTCCCAGTGTCTGGACTGTTGTACTTAAATACAGAGTCTCTCTCTGGCTATTTTCTGAGCAGGACTTGCTTAACAAGTGGAGGAATTTCTGAGTCTGTGACTACTGCTTGCATTTTGATATGAAATAGGTGCTGGTGACAGCAATGAGAACAAAGTGAGGTGCATCTTCTTCAAGAACATTGTACATATGTAAAGGATTTACTGATGGCACAGCTCTGAATACCGAACATAGGAATTTAGATGCCTAACTGCTTAGCATTAGGGTCCTAAAACTTTGTGAAGCTCACTCTCTTTATTCCTTAAAAAAGTGCTTTATAATCTTTATTAACTGTATATTCTTGAATTTGCACCTTTAAAATCTTAAGAAAATAAATGTGCATATAAAAGCTTTCTGTGTTAAACCCATTTATGCTTGACTTTCAAAACATCAGATAAAGTATTTGTTCTAGAAAACTAGCTGAATAGCTTGATGTCTTAATTTCCAAATGGCTTTTGCTTGGGGAAAGACCACTTACATGCCTTCTATTTTATACTTTCTCTACAGCTGGAAACCTACCTATGTAATCCTTAGCAAGCATGAAGAATATGTGAAAAATGAACTTGAATCTTTACAAGAAGCTGTAGAAAAAGAGAGGTATCTGTTTTCACGTGGGATGAGGGTTCTGGCAGTAGTAGTTTTTACCCTGTCTGAACTGATCAGCAAAGATAGCATAGGCTGCGTCAAAAAGTTGTAAACTTTTCAGGACAATATAATTGACTGAGTTAATTAAAAGAAATGTCAGGTTGCATCAATATGAGTTCATGTGTTATTTTCTAGGACAGGATAAAATATGGCTTCAGCAAATCCACTTGCTTTCCAAATGCTGATTATAATTTTTTAGCATGTTGTTCAATTCCCTAGAATTTCACAAAAAAAAAAATCTAAAAAAAAAAAAAAAAACCCAACTAAATTTAAGGCAATTAATGTTTCAGCTTTGGCAGAATATGAAATATCAGAGCCTGTTTACCAGAATATATACAGGTTTTATCTAGGAACGATTTTTTTTGGCCAGTATTATGAAATATCTTCATGTACACTGTGATTTCATGAGCTTCAGATATTCAGCTTTGGGAAGACTTTAAAAAAAAAAAAAAGACTTTGCACTTTGTTTCTTTTTCAGAAGTATCATTTAATTGAATCTAAGTCTTTAAATATATATATGGACTAAGTAAGAGAACAATTAGAAGCATTCCAATAATTTTATACGCAATTTGTAAATATTAATTGCATCCGATTACTAGAATATACACATCACATTTTTGTCTACTGCTCCATATTCTTCAGATTAACCACACAGCATGCAAATCTAATATTAAATCCTGAAAAATAGGTTGAGTGGCTCAGGAAGGCCTGGTCTAAAACCACTCTTAAGACCAGTTGTAGGCAAGATTCTAGTCAGTGTTAATTGCAAATTCGTTTCTCTTCAGTAAGTGGCATTTAAGTTGTTTCATCTTCATTAATTAGATTCTGTATTTTAAAGAAATAGTTAGTTGTGCAGCGTAGCTGCCTAGATTCAATAGAATAAGGAACAGCCCATGGAGGTTTTCACTGATACAGAATTTTCTCAGGTAAAACAGATTTTCATTGTAAAGGGGTTGCTCACCTTCACTGTTCTGTCAGCCCTGTGGTGAAAAAATCATGCTAGACCCACCTTGAAATCTAAAGACCAATGTAGAGGTGTAACTTGGGGTAATTAAGATGTTGGCCCTGATTCTTTTGTAAGTATTCTTTTTGCCAGTTGTCCAAGAGAGCAGAAATAGCATGCCTGATAGCCTTTAATTAACTCAGTTAGTAGCTTATCTGTCTTCTTCCTGTTCAGAGCTCTATTTGGCAAAAAATCAGGCTAAATTGGCTTTCTATGAGTATATGATTAAGCCATTTTGGCTTTAACTAATTTGAGCTGACAAGCCAAAGAAGCATTACTTTTAAATTGCTTCTTTAGATAACTAGTTTTGATTCCAGCATAAAAGTGTTTGATCTGTTTTCCTGAGCTTAATTATAAGACATCATGAATATAAATCATAAAATAAATTTAATTCATGCATTTTACAAAAGTGGTCTCTCAAACAGAGTCCTTCTGTACTGAAGCAATTGATGATGCATGCAGATTAGTGAGATGTGCATTCAGCAAATTCTAAGTATTTAAATTAGGAAGAAAAATAAGTGCATTTAGAACTTTAGATGCTGAATGAGCTTTTTAGCCTGGCTTTTGGGGACACTAAGGCCATGTTGCTTGAGATGGGAAGATGTTTTAAAAAGATGGGCAGATCAGTTTGCAGTTAATTAGGCACTTTTTATGGAGACTTTAAAAGCCCTCCCTGGTTTTTTGTTATTATTGGTTTCAAGAACATAGAAGAAAGCTTATATGAACTGGAAGTTCATGCTAAACACAAGGGATATGAAGAAGGGAAATAAAACAACTGTTCATGTAAATTTCAGGGGTTTTGTGGGTGCTGTCCTTTTTCCATTGTCATTAGATTAAAACTGCCTAGTTCTGAATTCTAAAGAGCCTGTGTTTAACTGCATGAGTTAGAGGATGTGAATTACTTAGGAAAAATATTAAAAACAGTGAAAAATCCTTAAGTCCATTACACAGTATATGGCCAAAAATAAGAGTCTGTGGAAAGAGCATTTTGGGAAAAGAACATAATATTTGAGGATTATTTTGAGAAGCTTGGAATGTACCAGCTACAACAAATAATTTTACTTATTTACATTTTTAAAAAATGTATTTGTAATACATTCTTAATTATACACCAGGAAATTTGCTAGTTGCTCAGCTATCATTCATAACATCCATTTACTAAATTAAATAGAACTGAAGATTTTCCATCTTTCCTACCTGGGAATTTTTGTACAGCATGCACAAATATTGAGTGAATCAAGAAACTTAGATTCCTAAGACCATTTATGTAGAAAAATAAATAAATGAGTGTAATTTTCCACCTGAAATTTGGGAAGTGTCAGTTCCTGGATTTCAGAGTGTTGATCTAAAGCTTCTTTCCCCTTAACAGGTGTATTAACAGGTGTATGAACTTCAGTCCATTTAATAGGAACTAGTGTCTGGAGCATGGCTTTTCTTGAAAATTCAGAGTTCATTTTTTTTCTTTTTCTTTTTTTCCTCCCCTGTGACTTTTCCTTTTGCAAGAGCAAGAGCTTCTACTATTGAATCTAGACACATTTTTTCCTCCCTTCCATTGCCTGGGCAAGCCTGTGGGCAGACAGGAGTGTCTGCCTTTCAGGCTTGCTGTGTGAAATGATGAATAGCAGTTTGAAATAAAACTTATTCTTTAAACAGGAATACTGTGTGCTTTGCAAGCAGTGATTGCTGCTCCTTGATGCAGGCTTGATTCATGGTGCAGGTAAACAGGTGGATCTCTGGCTTTAGTTGCTATTATGCATCATAATTTGTTTCACAAAGGACTTTCCGGATAATCTACAGGAGTACCAATAACTTTGCATTTTAAAATGTGCCTCACTCTGCTGTTCATATAACCATATTCTAGAGGATTAGATTTCTTTCACATTCTGTGATTTATACTGGCATATTTTAATACCAAGAGACCTTGTGCCTATTTCTTTATCAGTTGAAGGACTGATCTGCGTTAATGGTGCATGCTGAGTGTCTGTAGACGGAATATCTCCTTATAAACATTTGCCATCTGCATAAGCACCATCAGATGCTTGTTATGTATTTTGCATATGACTGAATTTGTCCTTTTTTGTTTTTCAGGAATGAGGGGCATAGAATGTAGAATTTGAAAAAACAGGACATTTTAATTTATTAAGCACTTACTAAGTGTTTGCTTTCAAATGCAGAGAGAGTTGTAGTTATTTGGCTCTGGGTATTATTATTCATAATGTAAAATCTATTAATAATTAACTCTTGTCTATGTGGGAAATACAGATGTCTTGCAAGTCTATGCATACATTACATCTTTGTGATATTAAGAAGCAGAACTAGTTCCCTGACTGCATTCTTAATTATTCAGCTTTCCTAAATGATGCCACTTTGATACTGAAAATTACCTGTAATAAAAATTATGCCTAGCAGCATTATTGGTGTAGTAAAAGACTCATCCCAATGAGACAGCTGAACATTTGCTCTGTCATTAGCAATCTATCCTGTAAATTCCATGTCTGAATGAGAAAACCTGACTAAAAAAAAAAAAAAAAAAAAAGTATTTTTTCAGTGTAGTCACTGTCATTGATTTAACACTGGAGAACAGCTGCTCTGTGGAAGAGCACTTTTCTTTCTCTTCTTTCCAAACAAAATATTGATCAATTTTCAGCTTTATTTGTTTTGGCATTTGTTTGTTTGGGTTGGTTGGTTTGTTTTTTGTAGTACAGTCTTTTCAAAAGCTGTTTAAAGTCTTAAAGATGCCATGAACATTAATTGCTGCTACTAATTTTAATAATTGGTAGCTGTGTGCTCACATGATGCTGGTGAAATTATATTAGTGTAACATTAATTTAAAGGGCAGTCCTGCAAGAAGATGAGCGTTCTGGCTTTCTGCCAGTGAAATACTGAAGTGTTTGCTTAACATTAAGCATGACTAGTCCTGTTGTTTTAGTGTGACTAATATGGGCATTTAAGGCTTCTCTGAGACAGATTACTCAGCATCTCCTTGGAGGCAGCTCTTAGTCCAGTGATGTGTCATCAGACTGCTCTAAATATGGGATGCTAGGCCAAATTCCCTCTTACTGTAAGTTTGATACAGCTCCAGTGAAACCAGTGGAGTTCTGCCAATACACAAGAGCAGATAACTTGGCCTGCAGTGAGTTTCATGAGAATTACATAGGAAAAACAATTTCTCTTCTTCTGGGCTGCCTTTAAATGTGTTATGTTCTACATTTCTTTCAGAACAATGAGGTTTGCCTGTTTTCTGCATCACAAGTGTATTCTTTGTTACATACGGCATAGTCGTCGCTGAAAATAGTTGGAAGATGGAGAGAGCAAAATAATGATATATTAATTCTAATCCATATTGTTCCAGGGCAGCAGCAAGTCTAAATGAGCAGATTCCATAAATTAATATTATTCTTCCTTATAAACCATGGCTTCATGTGGAAAAAAAATTAAATCTCTTGTATTTCTATAGGGAAATGTATCAGGATTACATAACTCAATATAAAGAGGTTTTGAAGCAACACCGTGAAAAATATGCAGAAACTGCCCTTGCACAGGAGTATTATGAAAAAAAGAAAGAGGTTGAAGAAATCCAAAGCAGAATTTTGAAACGGTGTGAAAAATATAAGTGGAAAGAAGATGCCTGTTTGGATAGTCTGGGTAATACTTTTATCAATGCTTTTATGGTAGAGCCTACTGGCAGTGCACTGTGTGTTAAAAGTGCTGCGCAGAAATCCTCTGGTTAATTTTCCACAGTTTCTTTTATGCCAGTAAAAAAGGTATTTGTTTTGTTAGGAAAACAGTCTGTAGCAAAAAAAAAATCTTTGAAGAAGTATTTGGAGTAAGCCTATTCATTCATTCTTTCAACCCATGAATGTAATGGGGAGAGGTTTGCTGTTGGACTTCTCAGGGCAAAAAACGTGCTAAAATTGCTTTAGAACTAGCCTCTCAACATTTTAAATTAATTTATCACATTTTTAGCGCTGTTTTTAATGGCATATTCCCAGTTACACTGCTCTTTCTGTTACATACACGCACATAAGTGCTCCTGATCTATTAATATATCTTATATTTGTAATGGAAATTAGATTTCTGAATTAATGATCCAAAATTAAATTTTATTTCTGCAGATCCTGTTCCTTTTAAATCCCTAAATGACTGGGCTTTGCAGATGTATCCTTGATTCGTAGGGTTTGTACAGTTTACAGGCAAGAAAGTTTATATTTACATTTCACAACTTCCTGTCGAAAACCAGAGTAGTTATTTATATATTTGTGTTTAGAGGGGCAGCATTGACATTCCTCTATGAGAAAATCGAAGGTCAGCTACTATACTTCAGTTTACATTTATGGGAGCGTTTTGAGGAAAGAAAATAAAATTTCACTTTATGATATCTGTCAAAATTCTTCATGAAGGAAGTGAGCTTTGAAGATTTGTCCAGGAAACATAGATTTGCCAGAGCTTTCTATCACTGCACATTTCAGCTCATGGCATAGCGGGGTGAAGAACCTGACAAAGGGTTGGGGTCTCCTTGAAAAAAGGAATGTTGCAATCTATATTCCATAACATGAAAGTGCTTCCGCAAGGCAAAAAACACAGGAAATGTTAAAGCTTGCTGCAGCTGCTAAACAAGAATCCATTGAACTAGAAAAAGAAGCAGAGGAATTAGAAATGAAAATTAAGTATTTAAAAAAGGTAACTGTATTTTAATTTCATGTATGCAGTTATGTGTGCCCCCATTGTATTTTCAGAAACATGATAAAGTGGTGTATATTCAAGCACCCAGACCAATACGATGATTCCAGTGTTAGTAATTATGTGTCTATAGTACCACATAGGTTTTCTTACAGAAGAGGATCCATGAAAGTAAAGGCTCTTATGTCTTGCTTTTGACCTTGATTTACACCATGTCCATCAAGGCAGTGTGTCATCAGGCTAGCTCGAGAAGGCCAGAGAATACACTACAAAATAAAGCAGAGCCATTCCTTAGTGAGCCCCAGGGCTTGACTATACAGATTTCACAGGTCCTACTGGTTTTAAAGGTTTTGTTAAGACAAATGTGTTTATCTAAATATGCTTTACAAAAAGAGTAATGTAAATTTATTTCCCTGCACAAAAACATCTCCTCCCCGTCCCCCCAAATAATTTTGTGGTTAAATAAAACTCAGAAGTAGAACTGGCTGGTTTTAGACAGGAGATCACTACAGTTACGATGACTGGAAGAAGCTTTCAACAAAAAAACAAACATTCTGTCAGAACAGTATTTTGATCCATGCCTCTGCTGGAAAGTAAAACGTCTCTCCTAAGCCTAAGTAGCCCAATCTTGTGAAGAGTTGTAAACTTTTATAGTATTGTGTCAGGACACTTTTACCTCTCTGAACCAGATGATTGGAGACTGCATTTACTGCTGTCTCAGCTATGTACAGCCATACATAGCCAGCCCCCAGCTGACAGAAGTGTATCCTGCAGGGGTGGTGTTTGTTGTTGATATTTTGTGGTGCTATTTGACACTCACATAATGTGGTATGTGCTGTATAAATGTACAGTAAGAAGGGATGTGGTGAATTTATTTGTGTCTATTGAAGGAGACCAGATAAGGAGCTCCTTGTGAATAGATCTTTAGAGTCAGTACTCAAAAACACTTGTGTATTCAGTTGTGACCATTAGTCCAACAAAATATATTACCTCTATTTAACCCCGTTCTGCTTATTTCTTCAGACCATCTTGGCTACAAAAACTTTTCATCAGGTTAGGAAAACATTTGCATTATATATCTATAATTTTTCAAATTACAAACCCAAATATTTATTGTTTATCTTTTAAGACATTTGAAGAGACTACAGAAGATCAAAATAATTCCAAAATAATTGAAGGAAAAAAGCAGAAAAGTCTAGAGAAGCTGAAGGAGTTTAAAGAAAGGTACATTTAAAAATAATTTCTTCCCTTGCTTTCATCCAGAGCACTATCTCAACATTTACACACATGCTGTGACAAACCACAAATTCTTGTTAAATGACTGGCAAGCTTCTCTAACCCTGATCATGAGATTTATTCATGCAATTTAAAAGCTTCCATATTTCTTGGGGTTAAGATGGTGTCAGATTTTGATTCTTGGAAGGTAAGTGTTTCTGGAAGCTTACTATTCCAAAGTATTTTATAGAAACTTTTGGTCCTCACAGCCACTGCTGATAGATCTATGTGAATAGTTTTTAATACAGCTACATTGACTGTGAAACCACAGATAAAATACATTAACTCTACTAAAAACACATTTGGGGAAAAAGAGTCAGGGTTCCATGAGACATTTATCTTCAGCTCTGAACTACTTAAGAAATTTAAACCTTAATACCAAGCATGAATGAAGGTTTCATACACAGGATTAATGGCTTAACGAATTAGTTGGTGGTCAGTTACAAGTGGCATTCATTTTAATTTGAGCTCAAATTAGAATCAATTAAAATCACCATCAGGACTATCTTGCACTTATCTGGAGTTCTTGCAGGTCTCGAAATATCACCCCTAGAGCTGACACTTTCAGAGCAAAATCCATCTTAAACTGAAAATATGTCCCAAAGACTCTGTCCAGGTGATTTTTATATCGTAGAATCATTAGAGTCATAGAATGATGAAAGTAGGAAAAGACCTCCACGGTTGTTGGGTCCTATTATTAACCCAGCCAAGTCCACCACTAAACCATGTTCCCAAGCTACAGGTGTACAAGTTTTTTGACTGTTTCCAGGGTCAGTGATTCCACCATTTCCCTGGGCAACCTGTTCCAGTGCTTAGCCACTCTTTCAGTAAATAAATTGTTCCCAATATCCAACCTAAACACAACCTGAGGCTGTTTCCTCTCATCCCATTGCTCATTACCTGGGAGAAGAAACCAACCCCCACCTCACTACAACCTCCTTTCTGGGGGTTGTGGAGAGAGATTAGGTCTCCTTTCAGCCTTCTTTTCTCCAGGCTAAACAACCCCTGTTCCCTCAGCCACTCCTCATAACACTTGTGCTCTAGACCACTGGCTTTGCTGACCTTTGGACACACTCCGGCACCCCAGTGTCATTTTTGTAGTGAGGGGCTTGTAGTGTGCTTGAAATAGAAGGCTTTTAAGGCTTTAAATAGGTGTTTAGTAGACTCTATTTGTAGAACTGTGTCATTTTAATCATGCCTAAGATGCTTCACACAGGGACGTTTTAATATCTTCTTACAGACCTGTAAACTATTCTACCTTCTTATGTAAGATTTCTGTAATTGGCAAGATTTCACAAACAAGGCAACAATAAACCCAGTTTTAAGACTAACTGAAAAAAATATGTGAAACAGTTCCTTTGAGTTGTCAAAGAAACCCATGCCTGTTAAATCTGTAGCTCAAAAAATTCCAGTTAAAGACCAATTATAAAAGGTAGAGATCTGTGCTCTGTGCACAGACATGCAAGAAGCACTCAGTCAGGCTCCTCATGGAAAGAAATTCACAGGGTGCATTGCTGGACATGCTATTTGTCTTCATGTCTTCGAGTCTTCAGGTGCTTGTACCTTCACCTGAAGTTGCATACAGGTAGATATTTTTTGGCTACTTTTATTGAAGCAATAATTCCGTGGCTTGTGTCATAATTAGAAGATGTTGTAAACATTTTATACCATCCTAACTCAAATTGCCTTTTGACCTCCATGTGCATTTATGTGATGTAGCATATGGTATCAGGCCATTACCAGATCATTAATTGGTATGTTTTTCCTAGAGTAAATTTTAAAGCTTGTTTACATGTCAAAGATATTAATTATATAGAGGTTTGTAGAAAATGGCATAAAATGGTTTTGAAAAAGTTCTTATTTAATAGTAGGGTATTTGAAAAAAAGGAAAGCACAGAAGCATCTGATTAAGTAACTTCTGGTGTTAAAAATAAGTGTACTATGAATCTGTGATTATTAACACAGTGAGAAAAGTGACAAACCGCAAACTTGCTGATGTAATGACTCATAGGAACGAAAACCTTTGCAGACACAAGGCAGTACCCAAAATTGTAATGGCACAATTTGGGTACTAAAGGCAGTAATTTCTTGTGAGCTGTTGGGTCACTAGAAGGTTACTACTGAGTAAAGAGAGCAAGGTGAAGAAAAAGGAGATACCCTCATCTTCTGCCACAAAAGGAGAAAACAAAAGAGTTATACTATGAATCTCCATGAACTGATGCAGACTAGCATGAAGAGAAGCCAGCAGCATGAAGGGAATGAACTATCCAGAGCAATGAAAGCGCTGAGCAGGGTGATGTACAAATTAATAGCCATGAAATGTTTTAGAGGGCTGTAGGACAAGAAATCAAGATACAAGTTAATTAACAGCTACTGATAACAGATGTTACCCTTTGGGCAGGAGGGTGGCAGTGGTAGCTGTTCTTTTAAAATGCTCGGAACATTCTATTTTAAATGCCTTATGGCTGGCCAGCTAGCCACTTATTAGGCTGACTGCAAAAGAGATTCCTCTTCTCATACTGTTCTCTCTGATAAGTGTACTTTCCTAGTTCACCAGTTACACAGACTAGTACAGTGGTTAAAATTTCCAAATCAAGGGATCTCATCAGTCACCAAATAGGACTCAATTATTTTGAAGCTCTGGTCTCCATTAGAGATTATATTTATTCTATAGGAAGGCTGACATCTTGAACCATGTTGTGGCATGTATCGTGTTCATTCTCTTTGCTCTTGTAAAATACTTGAGAGAGGTTTATTTCCATTATTCTGTAATTCTGAGTTAGTTATTTTTTCAAGTTAATTATGTATTAATTCCACCTCTGAATACTAAAATATCTGATGTTCCAAGTGAGATTTTTTTTCTTTTTTCTAAAGCTGCTTGCAAAGGATCTGGCATAGTGGATTAGTGCAGCTCTTTCAGTATCTTTGCAGCACAAGTTATTAGAAGTCCTATTTGCCAAAGAACTCACTGGCATGAGCCTGATTAGAGTATTGAACACGGCTTCAATACACAGTCCTGGTAAATTCCATAGTGGCAAGCATGATTCTTCATATGTATAACCAAGTACACTTGCTTCCTATAATGGAGAAACAGTCATACTAATCTTTGAGCCTCATTATTCTGCACAGAATAAACCAATGCTAAGGAAATGAGATTAAAAAAAATTATTTAAGAATATCTATTTTTTCTTTGCATTTTACTAAAAAAAGATATCATCTGTTTTGCAACATGGATGTAGATAAAGATTTCGTATCTTCTCAGATGTCTACTAACAATGAAGTGGAGACAGAAGACAAATTGCCTTGTTACAGTTTGTGCTATTTTGAGTTTCAGTATGCAGTTTGGTTTTCCTTTCAATGGTTATTAACTATGCCAGAGTAGGTGCACGTGGGGTTTTATCAGTAGCATTTTTGGGGATGGAAGGGAGCAGGTGCATTGCATATGCATAAATTTAAACTGTGGGTTCTTTTGGAAAGTTCTTTTACTTAAACCCCACATTTTTTAAGAGCTTCTGAGTCCTGTTTATAACTGTTGTCTGCACATTTTCCTGGATAGACATGCATTGTAAGAGAATGCTTTATTTCATGGAGAGTGAATTATTAGAAATACAGAGGAGTCTGCTAGGAACATGGAAACTGACTCCAAGAACTTTTAAAAGCACAATTTGACATCCTAAGTTCCAGGAGGGAAAAAAAAAGTTTAAGTTTATAGCAGTCTAACTCAGGACCTCAGCAGGAGCAGCCTTGTGCGATTAATTTTTGAATAACAGTTCTGGTAAAGCAGTCAAATAATCCATTTTGGATAAGTGATGCTGTTTTAGCCAGAGTTCTGTGCTTAGCTCTGGGTTTATTTCCCCTTGTTTTTGTGCTCTCTGTGTCTGAATTTAAAGGTACACCAGCCATATACACATCTTATTTCCTGTAGTGCTCATTCTTCACACAGGTAGTATCTACAATTACTGTAAACTGAAAGACATTTTAGATTTTTAAAAAGTATTATTCCCATTGATTGTTTCTAACTGATGCATTGTGGCACATGTTTTATATAGATTCTCAGGTCTTAGTCCAGCACAGCACTGAATGTACATAGAACAGAAAAATAGAATCATTTGTGTTGGAAAAAATCTTTAGGGTATATAGCTGAAGACAGTGTTTTCATCACTTATTTGACCAAGGTACATTCATGGTTTTATGTGGTCACTGTTGTGCATGTATATTAGTTTAATGTCTTCTTACATCCATTTATCTTATCCAGACTTTTGAGTTTGGCATTTTCTTAGCAGTGTCACCAATTTTACCCTCCACTACTACAAGTCCATCCTACAGTTGATCTTATTTTAATTTATGGAAAATTTCCAGAAGAACAAAACAACTGATGCAATTCTTCATTTGTTCTGAACGGCATTGTTTAGTCAGCTCTAAACCAGATGTTGTAGCTAGAAGCACAGAGGTTCTAAGCAGGAATGCCAGAGAGAAAATAAAATAAAACTCATTATTAAAAAAAAAATGTAAATGCTCCTATGCCAAATAGCCACTTTAGCCTTCATTGTTCTGCTAGCCTTTGTCTTTCCCACACTGTAAAAAAAGGCTGTTTATCACCCCCAGACCCCATAATTACCCCACAAGTGAAAACACTTGGTGCAGTTTTCTCTTTTGTCTGTGTAGCAAGTATTCCAGACAATTGCAGGGAGAGAAAAAGTGTATCTAAATGTGAAAATGTGCTTTCAGAACTACAATAATGAAGTACTTTGACTAAAGTGTAAAACTCCAAACTGCTTATATTTTTCTTTGATACTGACAAAATTTGAGTCAGCAGTGCTCATATGATTGCCTTAGTGCTACTTTATGTCGTCTTCTTTTTGTGATATTCTCTGTCTGACATTGTTTAAAGAAAACATCAATTTTTATCATCTGCTGGATCTGAAAGAGGTAGAACCTCCCTGGCAACATTCATCTCCGTTGAAAACTATACTTACTTGAAGCAGTTATATTTTGTGTTTTCCTTTCTTTTGCAATTGCTAACTTTTTTTGGTAGGGTATCTGAAGAAAGTGAACATACACCTTCGCTAAATGAGAAACATCAGCTGTGTAAGCCATGGCGCGTCCCATGCGCTCCTTGGAAATTAGTCCGGTCTGTACAGAGTATTCGGTTCTCAAGGCAACCAAGAGAAACAGGTATGGTGTGTTTAATGGTCTTTCCATGAGGATTTGGGACAGTTTTGGTATAAATGAATGGAAACCATAACAGATCTAGTGAACTGCTCCTGCTGTGATAGTTGAAGCCAGGCTTTCAGTGGAAGTTGGGGTTTACCTGTCTTTATGTTCTGAAAAATCTATGTCCAGCTTGCCTCTTATCTATGCAACGAGTAAAATAACATATCTGATGCATAGTGTCAGAAAAATCTGAAGCATACTTTTAACACTGTTGGCATGAGTACAGTAAATGTTAGTAAATATTTGCAGCAAATGGATGCTTCCATATATTGTAATAAATATTTTTTATTGGTTATTAACAGAAAAATGTGTAAGCCAAAGTTCTGTTTAACAGTGCCAAGGTGGCTGGGGCCCCATCCCTGAAGATATTCAAAGTGAGGCTTGACAGGGTTCTGGGCAATCTGATCTATTTGAGGATGCCCCTGGTCACTGCAGAGGGCATTGCACTAGATGAGCTTCGAAGGTCCCTTCCAACCCAGACCGTTCTATGATATGATGATATGAAGTAACACTTGCTAATTTAGGGAGAGAAGAAAAAGAAACACCTGTGGAACCTCCAGTGACCACCAGAAGTTCCTCCAGTCTTGAAGAAAACTCACCACAGGTATGCAGCTCTCCCTCTGGTAAAAACATCAGAGTATCGAATCTATTTTATGTGCTTGCTTAAATTTAAAACACTTCAAATATACCTAGTGCTATTACATCTTAGACAAAACTTGTTGCATGGTAATCAAGATGCTAATCTTGACAATGTGCTGATACTTGGTAATCATCATCAATTTTTTCTTTGGCATAATTTCTAATTCCACTGAAAACATATCTGTTATCAAAAACTGCATCTGGTAGTCATAGTAGGCATTCTAATGTCAAACTTAGGGTGGATCATATATCCAATTAATTTTGTGTAGTTTTTGAAAATTAGAATAATCTTTGCAGAGTCATGTCGTTGTATGTAGCATGTTTTTGGAATTCTAAAGAAGGAATGCAATCTTCTGCAACTGATTGGGTGTCAGGTAGTGATAGGACTAGGAAGAATGGAGCAAAAATAGAAATGGGTAGATTCAGATTGGATGTTAGGAAGAAATTCTTCACCATGAGGGTGGTAAGACACTGGAAGAGGTTGCCCAGGGAGGTGGTAGAAGCCCCATCCCTGGAGGTTTTTAAGGCCAGGATGGATATGGCTCTGAGCAACCTGATCTAGCGTGAAGTGTCTCTCTCTATGGCAAGGGGCTTGGAACTAGATGATCCTTGAATTCCCTTACAACCCTAACAATTCTATGGTGAGACTACTCCATAATGAGGGATTCCACAGAGTAACACAGACTCTCATAATGCACTGGTTTGGAAAGGACTTCTAGAGATCATCTAGTCCGACCCCGATGCAGTAAGCAGGGACATCCCCAATTAGATCAGGCTGAATTCATAAGGGACCAAATGTGCAAGGTGCTGTACAGGATTGCCTGCAATTATGCTGTATGTGTCTGCCTGCAGTTAACAGCTCAGTTCTGAGATTTAACCGGGATCAAAAATCTGGTCTGAGAGGAATAAAACCATGAGTAGTGTTTCTTTGTACACTCGAGGAATCCATGACTACATTTTGCTGTCTCTCACATATAAAGAGATAGTTCCTATGGCACTATTTTTGAGAAGGTAAAGTGTTTTACAGCTGGAGCAAGTGCAGAGGAGGGCAACAAAGCTGATGAAGGGCCCAGAGAATGAATCTTATGAGGAGTGACTGAGGGAACTGGGGCTGTTTAGTTTGGAAAAGAGGAGGCTGAGGGGAGACCTCATTGCTCTCTACAACTACCTGAAAGGATGTTGTAGAGAGGCTGGTGCTGGTCTTTTCTCACAGGTAATGGGTGATAGAACAAGAGGGAATGGCCTCATGCTGCAGCTGGGTAGGTTTAGACTGGACATTAGGAAAAAAATTTTCACAGAAAGAGTGGTCAGGCATTGGAATGGGCTGCCCAGGGAGGTGGTTGAGTCACCAACCCTGGATGTGTTTAAAGGTCATTTGGATGTGGTGCTTGGGGATATGGTTTAGCGGTGAACCTTGTAGAGTAGGGTTATAGGTTGGACTTGGTGATCCTGAGGGTCTTTTCCAACCTGAATGTTTCTGTGATTCTGTAATGTCTTAAATATGCAAGCACAATAAATCAATCCAGAAGCAAGCTGAAGGGACAGCTTGCACAGTTATGAAGACCACAAATAAAACCTCAAGAAGTGCAAGAACATTCACAGAACAAATAGATTATTAAAGAATAAAAGGTGTATTCATGTAAGGTAGTACCACAGGAAAGAAATAGTTTGCAAGTGTGTTTTCTGTGCAGAAGGTTGGGGAAGCTTCTATACTAAACTTTTTATTTATAAGGGACATCTCGTTGGATCTATTTAAAACTAAATTTTAAAGAACAACAAAAATCATCAGGCAAAAAGTTCACAGAATCAGCTGTTGTTTACTTAATAATATCAAGAGAACTGAAGGACAAAGAGACCAAATTGCTAAATAGTTTTAAGTGGAGCCTGTGGTAGAAGCAGCAGCTTTCATTAGATAAGACATGAAGTGAATGGCTACACAGAGTAGAACAAGACCAGACGAAATTTCAAGCAATTCTGATTTGTGACTGGCTGAGGGAGTTGGACATGGAGAATTGCACTTCAAGATTAGTCAAGGGAATATTAAGAGTGATGGCAACAAGGAGAAAAAGATGGAGTCAGGAAATACAAAAAGATTATAAGAAAGAAAGTTGCTGTGCTTGAGGTGTGCTGTAAACTACAGAAGTGAAGTGCCACACAGATTCTTCATAACCAGCACTTCTGTCCTCCACCCTGAACAGAATTCAGTTTGATGTATTTTACAAATTAAAACCAAGGTAAAACTAGCAGCTCCCGGTGAAATAATGTAGTATCTAAATCCGAGGCATAGATTCCCACTGCTACTCTGCCCTCAAGGCACAACTACATGCTACTATACAGAGTTAAGGCTTCTGCTTTGATGAATATCTGTGAGGCAAGGGTATTTCCATGTTTTCTGCATTTTTTAGTCTACCCAGGAGACTTGCACTAATGCACACACTCAACTTTGGCCTTTGGAGGTGGAGACAGGCCAGGCTCCAGCCCTTTCAGTGTTGTCAAGCAGGAGCAGCCTCTCTGCAGTAGTAGAAAACCTGGATGAAGTTTGTAAATTATGTAATGCTATTTGTGTAACAGAATAGTTACTCATTCACTTGTTATCATTGCCGTGAATACAACTTTATAGAAAAATACAGAAATGGTTTTGGGTATCACACCATTAAAATGCAGGCAAAGCAATGACAGTAAACAAGAGTTTGTTGCCCGATCTCTAAAGAGTGATTAAAATAATGGATTTGCACAGTCTAATGAGAAATTTGAGTGATATTGTTGAAGTGACAATGTCTTATGCTGCCTCATTTGAAGTTTTGCTGTGTTTTAGATGGCTATGGAAAGTGCAGGGAAGAGTAATCCACAATTTTCCCCAGTTCCATCAATAGCAAGTTTGCAAAACCAAATGCAATTCAGGTAACTTTTATTTAACAAAGTAATTTGCATTCTTGTGATTGAAGTTTATGGAAACAATCCATATTTAGACAGATGGTATTTTTTTGTCTTTTAGACTGGTACTTCCTCCAAAGCAGATGACTTCCAGTCAACAGTTTGGGAGTGAAAATACAGTTATAGGTAAAAGTGCCGCTCTCATTTTTTTTCATAGGTTGTGCTGTTATTGCATGCTAGATCACATAATTATAACAAATTCTAGGGGTCAATTTTCATTCTGGTATTAAGTGGGCCACCATTTGTATTCCTTTTCCACCTTGATTATTTAATTCAAATGTATAATATAATAGACAGGCCGTGCCCTAATTTAATTGACTGAACTGCTCAATAATATGAGATTCATTCAGCACTGACCATTGCTAATGAGAGGAACCTTTCAGCATCTCTTGTAAATCCACTCTCATGTAGTCTCAAATTACTTGAGTAAAATGAAATCCAGTCTGAAAATCTTCCCAGAAGGCATGAGAAACTGAACAGAAAAGGGATAAAAATCTCAGTGTTTCTAGAATCTTAATGCATCAGGTTAAGATTATTTTAAAAAGAAAATTAACTTGAGAAATACATACAGAATACTTACAGAAACAAACCAGGAGTTACAAATTAACCAATTGTTTTGCAATCGTTTAAATATTTTTTTCTAATTGTAGTGCCAGAAAATATAGTCTAATCATGTGTCCTGAAACACAGGATCTTACCCCATGGTGCCTGAAATGTTTTACTGAAAAACAACAGTCTGATACCATTCTTCTCATGACTCATCGTGGCTTTTGCCCAGTTCTCTAAGATATGCTTGATTTGTGCCATATGGGTGGGCCTTTTGGATTGTTTCCTCCTGGTTTCTGTTAACTGGTGCTCTCACTCTCAGAGGACAATGGTTGGATTAGACAAACACAGCACTCCTGGGGAAAAGTAGCTAGGCTTGAACAACACACCAAACCAGCCTAAGCGTTACTTTAAGGATAGTACATAAGTGGCAAAACAATGGGTATGGATATCGTGGGTTAACGCCCATTCTGAAAACAAAGGGGGAGGGCTTGCGAGTGCTTTGTCCTCCCTGCAGGGCATTTTCCCCTGGGAAGCTGAGTCCGTTCCACTCCCCGCTCCCTGCCCAGCTAGGGTATAAAAAGCAGGGCATTGCAGCTATTAGGTCTCCTTTTGGCTCCTGCCTCTCCTGGATGAGAGCTACTGCGGCTGCTTTTCCTGCTCCTCTACCACGTGGTCGGGCCTGATCGTTCGCCCTGCTGCCTCCGCACCTCTTCAGAGAGAGACTGGTTTTGTATTATTCTTCTTTTCCCCCCTCCCATCCATCCTTGTTCCTTGCCGCTGTGAATCTTACCTGTTATTGTTATATATATATATATATTGTTTAAAGAAAACTCTTTACCTCTCTACTTCCAAGCCAACTCCAAATTATTGTTTGGTGGATTTGCTCCTTCCTTTTTTTCCCCCTCTCTGTTGGGAGGGAGGAGGGGGAAGTGGGGGAGACATTCTCAGCCTTGCCCCCATCTGAGCTCTTAACTCCCAGTTAAGGCTTAAACTGCCACAATGGATATAGCCACAAAGTGGGTTATTATGAAAACTACAGTTAGAACATTTCTTTAACAACAGCCATGTCAAGTTAGTAAACCTTTCTCAAAGATTTTTTTTCTTGCAATGTAATTTTTATTTATCTGTTTAAAATGCTGTTATAATACAGGCATTGGTGTCTTGTTTGTGTAGCAGATCAAGAGGCCAAATGTGTTAATAAAGAAGCAGAAGAGGAACCAAAGGATTCTTCATATATACCTCAAGTAAGGAAATAATTTCTTATAAGTAATTATGTTATTTAGAAGAGTTGCAGTGTCTTGATGTTTTTGAATCTATTGGCAAGAAGTAAGTCTCAGAAACGGGCAAAGTGATTCATGATAAGGCACCCAAGAGATGAGAAGCAAATCAATGCCTTCTGATTATTAATATGGTGATTGTTGTTCTTGATCATGTCAGTGCTCTTTGAGGTTGTTATGCTATCTTAACAGCAGGCTATTTAGGATGACTGTCCTGTGGGCAGCATGGGTTTTTTATAAAGTGTTGTGGGAAAGGGAAGAGAGTTGGGTAAAGATGCAAAAACTTGAGGATTGATGACAGTTTAACAGGTGTAGCAAAAAACATGCACACCAGAGAAACAGAATAAGGAATTCATTCACTACATCCTTCTACAAGCAGTTGTTTTGCCTTTTTTTGGGAATATAGGACTTTATCACATGTAGTGGTTACTTGGGAAGACAAATGTCAAAACTCAAATAGTCTCCTTCCTTCTTTACTGCAGCTTTTATTGCTGAACATGATATCATATGGTATGGAATAGCCCTTTGATTAGCTGGGGTCAACTGTCCCAGCTATGTCCCCTCCCACCTTCTTGTGCACCACCAACTTACTCACCAGTGGGGCAGCATGAGAAGTTCTCTTCTAATTCTTTGACATTGTGTGAGCACCCTGCAGCAACAACTGGAGCACCCCCATGTTATTAATGCCGTTCTTACCACAATTCCAAAATAAAGCCACATATGAGCTATGAACTCTCAGCCAAAACCAGCATACAAAAAAACCTTTGGTATATGCCTCATCTCCTCGATGGCTCACCATAGGCTGATGCCAGCAGAGAAGAAATGCTAAGTATGATGGAAATCAACAGAATGCAAGTTGTCATTTATCCAACAGAATCCATTGTCATTTATCATTTTCTAAGGAAGAGGAAATACCTCAGTCAGATGAAATTGGCCTTGAGCACAAGCCCTATGAGGAAAGGCTGAGGGAGTTGGGGTTGTTTAGCCTGGAGAAGAGGAGGCTCAGGGGCAACCTCATTGCTCTCTACAACTACCTGAAGGGGTTGGCCTCTTCTCTCTAGCAATCAGCACCAGAACAAGGGGACACAGTCTCAAGCTGCGTCAGGGGAAGTTTAGGCTCGAGGTGAGGAGAAGGTTCTTCACTGAGAGAGTCATTCGTCATTGGAATGGGCTGCCCGGGAGGTGGTGGAGTCACCGTCCCTGGAGGTGTTCAAGAGGGGATTGGATGTGGCACTTGGTGCCATGGTCTAGTCATGGGGTCTGTGGTGACAGGTTGGACTCGATGATCTTCGAGGTCTCTTCCAACCTTAGCGATACTGTGATACTGTGAAATATATTCTGATGGTGATGTTTCTTTATTTCACTGGGGCATATCAAGAGTATTCCAATGTGACTTTAAGCATTATCCTAAGACTTATTTTAGAGCAAATTAGTGTTTTCAGTCAGTTTGAGAGGTTTGGGGTTTTTTAAATTATTTTTTTTTTAAATTAAAACATTCATATATAGTTTCATATATACTTTCATATATAGTTACATTCACAAAAAGTCCATTTAAGATTAGGTAACACATTTACAGATTTAGGTAACAGATTAGGTTACAGATTTAAGTATGGTAAATACCTCACTGTAAGCATTTTATTAAAACCTTTTTATCTTTCATGAAAATAAAATTAACTAACCCTAAACCAGATGTGGAACATATTTGTAGGTAAATGGACTAATGATACTTTGGGAAATATTATATGCCATAAACACCATTGTCTGTTTCTTTTCATTAGGACATACACACGTGTTTTAAGTCAAATGAAGATAATTCGGACACAGCAGAAGAGAGTGCAGAACATTTCTTGAGGCCACCTGAAACACCTGTGTCAAAGGGGAAGGAACCTCAGTTTTCTAAAACACCTCCATTTGACTTGTACGACTTCAGCTTCGATTTTGAGCAAACTTGTATTGATTGTTATTGTACAAGCATTTCCACTGGTTTTGAAAGATACTATAGAAAAACTTCCCTAGAAAGCTCTTCTGAATTTTTTTTTTTTCTGACTTAATACTAGATAATTTATAAGATTTTCTTCTTATGCATCACTTCTACTTGGAGTTCTTTTCAAAGAGGGAGACTGCTTAGAAATAGGAGACACGAGGCTCAGAGGAGACCTTATTGTCGTCTACAACTGCCTGAAAGGAGGTTGTAGCCAGGTGGGGGTTGGTCTCTTCTCCCAGGCAACCTGTGACAGAACAAGAGGACACAGTCTCAAGCTGCACCAGGGGAGATTTGGGCTGGATGTTAGGAAGAAATTCTTCACAGAAGGAGTGGCTGGCCATTGGAATGGGCTGCCTGGGGAGGTGGTGGAGTCACCGTCATTGGAAGTGTTTAAAAAGAGACTGGATGAGACACTTAGTGCCATGGTTTAGTTGATTAGATAGTGTTGGGTGATACGTTGGACTCAATGATCTCAAAGGTCTTTTCCAACCTGGTTAGTTCTGTATTCCGTGGCTCCTTAGCTGCAATTGTCTTTTCCTGCAGTAACATTTCTATCTTTAAAGAGTCTTTCTGGTAAAAGGGTAAGGAATAGTAACACTACCTCATTTTAATTTAACTACTTGTGTTAGCAGTTTTCTATTGGAAGAAGAAATTATTGTCAGAAACTATGGGAATCTAGGGGAGTGACAAAAAAAAAGAAAAAAATAGAACAAAATATCCATCTATGCACTTAAAAAAAAATCTTAGTGTAGGTTCTTCCTTTCTGTTTTTACAGTATTCACAATTTAGGTTGTGAAGAAGGAACATCAAAATCTCCTGCCTTCTTTTCTCTCATGAACTTCTCCCAGAAGTCACCTGGCTTTAATTTATTTGATTCCTCTCTGTTTGGAGCAGAAAATTCATCTGATGAGGTAAAAATGAACACTTGGGGGTATTAAATTTCCAGAATGCAAAATATTATAAGAAAACAACATTGACAAAGGATGAGGTTTTTTCAGCCTGATTATCTTTGTAGCAAATAATTTTTTTACTAGCTTGCTTAATTTTACATTTGACATCCTTTGCAAATGCTTATCTCCTTTCCTGGCAGTCCCACTGTGAAGATTTCTGATTAAGTATGATGCTTTCCAATTAAGGCAAAATTGGTTCTTGAGCAAATATATAGGTGACTAGATTCGCAAAAAGGCTTCTGATTCAGCATTGCAACCCAGAACTTTAGGTACCCTGACAGAACTCATACACCTATCTTGTGTGTTTTTGTATTGCGGAAGTAGAGATCAGGTACTTAAATTGTTATTCCCCTTCCATTTTTCACAAAATGCAGAACACTGAGAAAAGGAAGAAAAGATTATCTGTTAGGGATATTGAAGAGCAAATGTGGATTAGATATACTTAAATGTGGGAAGAAATGTAGGAAACTGATTGGAGCAGGGAGTGGAATCCAGGTTTTTATTTTCCTTTGCAGGTTTCTCAGCTTCAGCGTTCCAGAGTAATTTTCACTGGGCTAGATAATTGGGTTCTGAGGATGTGTATCAGTGTGTAGCACAGTGGCTGGGTGTCACTGCTAGCAATGCAGATTCAACCCCATTATGCAGGTATCTCTCATTTTAGTGGCTGTGCTCAGTCTTGATTTTGCTGGATAAAAGCCGAAGGAAGGAACAGGGCAAACACCACTTTATTTTGTGTTAGCAAGATACATGTCATTGACAGCTCCTAGCATCCACTCTTTGTAGGCTGTGAGTGGGTTTCACTCACAGGCTGGTGAGTACTTTGTGAATTGTTTAGGAAGGAGGTAGGTATCAAGTCACCCAGTGCTGTGAAACCCACTGTATCTTGTGCCTGGTCAGTGGCAGAAATTTACCAGCCTGTAGCAGTCATGTGAGATTCTGAGATGGGAGTTTAGAAGGATTTAAGTATCTATTATAAATCTAGCCTAAGAACTCTTTCCAAGATTGCTGAGGGGTTATTCTGCTACTCTTTCTGACTCATTAGGCAGTAATTATGTTGTTGCTTAGAGGTTTTCTAAAATATCACAAAACAAAATAATGTTGAAACTTTTCAGTTTAAAAACCACCAGCAAAACAGACCAGATTTTGGTCTATTCTTAATCTGTTGCTTTTTTTCCAGAAGAATGAAAGCAGTGTGTTTGCAAATGTGAGCAAATGTCATGAAACCTGTCTCACTGAAGAATTTACCTTGCAACTTTAGGGTCTGATGTATACATTTAAATGCAGACTTTGTGAAGAGTACTACCATTCATTAGAACAGTGTCCTTCTCACCAAAAGTGGAGTAACTTATTACATATCAGTGCTAGAGCTTATCTTTTATCTTGCTTATTTGTTAAACAAAATGACTGCTTCACATTTCAGATAGAGGAAGGTTATCCTGTGGGCAATTTGAACCCTCTGTCTCCACAGAAAGATATCGGTAAGTCTGAAAGTCAGATGTACCTGTGTATACCAGCTGTGTTCTGCTTGTGCTTGTGTGACTGACAAGCTTGTGATCCTGCTTAACAAGGCACCTTTGATGGATGTTCAGCTGTGATACTGTAGTTCAGAGGTTTATTGGGTTAATTTCTGTTTTGACTAGCTTAAATCTTACTTAGCATGTCTGACTTCAATTATATGAGATATCTTGAAATAAGAGGTATGAGAAGGAAAGGAAGAATGGGATAGGGTTAGGTGGGCTTGAAGCAGACTAAGAGGAGCTGCAAGGATGAAAAAGGAAGTGTCAAAGCTTTTTCACTGATGAGAAGAACAGGTTTTTTTATGTAAAAAGCTGTAATACTTGGTAAATACTACTTTTTAACTCCAGGCTATCTGCTTGGTGTTGGAAAGAATACATGTGTGGATTTTTTTTCCTTCCCTCAGCTAAAATGAAAATAATTATGTTCCTCTCAGAGCACAAGTGTGAGAGAGGAGAATCAGACTTAAACAGGATCTTCCACTCATGCTGAGTGAGCCTTACACATATGCATTCTGTGTGATGAAAGGCTAATTTTTCCTGGTATTATCTGGATCAAAACTTACTCTTGATCACACACCTTTCTGGAAGAAATTGTAATCTACCTTTTTTTCTGGAGGTGCTGCAAGTGCAAAGCTATTTTTTGCTAAGTGTATGAATGTCTGGTTGTATGCATCTATCTAACTATTATAAAGAAAAGAGGGTGAATTTCATGTTACTAAATACAAAATGCAGGTGCTCTCCTGTCTGTACCTTTGTTTCTCCAAGACTTTCAGTGCTTGATTGCATCATTCTCTAGAGAAAGGATCTGCAAACATCTATCAGTTTACAAATACCTCTGTTGCATGGTATTCAAGATATTTCACTCAGTACCTTATGCAGAAGTGTTTTGTTTTTCCAAGTCCTTCAAGTACTTCACACTTCATTCTATGTAGATTCTAGTAATGCTGTCCTGGAAGTAAGTGCCATTTCTAGTAAACACACACCAGAGGCTGACATTCAGCAGGAGTACAATGTTATTAAGGAAGCACATTATACTGTATGCAGTATTTGTTCAGTAAGAGTTAATCTAATTATTAATATGTATTCATACAGGAAGCTTGTTTGGGAAATCAGAAAGTGAGGATGCATTTGCCTTTCCCTTCCCCTCGGGACCAACTTCTCATGCATTTGGAGATGGAAAAGATGACTTTAGTTTTCCATTTACATTTGGACAGGATCAGAGATCATCAGAGTCTCCTCCTGTGAAAGGTTTTCATTCTTCCTTACAAAATACAAAACCATTTACATTCTTTTGAATACCTTTGACTTCCCTTTACATTCTTTTCCTGCTTAGCCTTGACAAATGTTTTCAATTTCTTTAGCTGAAGCATTTCATCTTCTTTCATGCCTTGTAATAATATGTTCTTGCAATTGCTGCAAGAGCATGAGTATGTTCATCAGGCATATGTGCTTTGAGGTGCACCTTTAATTTTTCTTACTTCTTTTCTAAATGTGTTGTTTTGATAAAATGTTACAATAGACTGTTGTTAAATTGACACTTATGAGAATCTTGTGGTAGTGTGTTGGATTAATTAAATATCTGTGAGAGCTTCTAAACTTCTAGATGAGTGCTTTCAGCCTTTTGATATAAAATAAACTTGTGTTAGTAAGAGTGACAGCTTACTGTAGGAGCTAAAGCTGAATTTGAGTTAATGACAATGTTCTTAAATTAGCTGTGGCACACAAAATATTTATCAAATGTTTGAAATAAACTTTTTTGTTAATTTTATCTAACATTTTGTAGGTATTAATATATCTGAAGTGAAACAATATCACAGTTATAATACTTAACATTTCAACTTCTGTTCATTCCCATTGATCTGGTATCTTCCATAAAAAGGCACAAAAGCAGACAGTCCCCAGAAACTAACAGTGGTCATGGTCAGTACAAGTATATCCACAGGTTCTCCACAAGCAGTTTTCCTTATAGAATGGTTGGTTGTGAAGAAAGTATCAGGGCTACTCATTAAGGGATGCTGACTGTTCTGAGCCACCACAGCACTATGCCCTATGAATCTCTCCTAACCATCTTTAGAACCAGCAGTTTCACATTTATGGGTTTTGAAGGAAATACCAGATCACTTTTGAGGTTGTTTTTTTTGTTACATGTGAAATGTAGACTAATGATTTTTGAAACTCCTTATAAATGTATAAGGGAAATTGAGTTTCTTAGGTACTATGACATAAGAAACATACCTGTGAGCAGGCAAGCAAGACGTGAAAGGGGAACAAGGCAATTAATGGCGAGACCACATCATTCAGCAGACTTCAGAGAAGGTATTGTAAATGCACAATCTAGTCAGAAGAGCACATGGACTAAGTGAACGAGTTGACAAAAAGCATTCTACAAGTATAGTCTGCACAGTCTGCCAATAGTGTCAACAAATTCCAAAGAGGAGTAGATTCATCTTCCCTCTGCTGAATTGCAAAGCCCTAAAAGACCAAAAACTTGGTTATCTATGCCACCACTTCTTTTCAGCCAAACTGCTAAATGTCTTAGGACTGCTTTTGTGCAGCTCAGCTTCAGTACTTGTGCCTAGAGATTGTGAAAGTATTTTTTACTGGAGAGGGATTTGGGAAATTTTAGTGCAGTGCTGCTGAGATCCTCCTTAATAGGAAGGAAGACGTATGGATTTGGTGGACTTTATGCTCCCCAAACACAAGTTTCCTTGTTAGTCTATTGTAAACACATTTTCTAATCTGCTGAAGAACTCACAATCTGAAAAAGCCCATGACCTAACAGGTGAGTTTGAGAGAATTTCTGTGCTATTTGGGGTAACATTACAGGGTACACTACTGACAGATATTCTGAGATCATTTAGAAAGCTGAAAAGTACAATTTCGTTAGCTCTGTTACTCCACAACTGAAGCTTGCTTTCCTGTCTTCTAATGAATTCTGCCATCCATATCTCTGACATTACATTCTGGAAGTCAAGGTTGCTGGCTGAAGTGGGAGACACCATTGTTCTAGGTCTTGCTGGCTGTCTACTTACACAAATTGGATAGGCTGATTATAACACAAAGGACAGAGCTACTCCAGAAGAGACAACTACTCAGTATTTGGGATACTATTCCGAAATATAAGGGCATGAGCTGCTTATAAACATCCATGGAGATTTTTCATAAATATCTGTCAAATTCTGCCTAAAAATGATCCCATGACATTATGCCTATAAAATCAACAGCAGTTATGTTGCTGGATTGCTGACTCTAGTTCTTTGTTCCTCAATGCAGAGTCAGTAAGTTTAATTTTTGTCACTGTTACAGGTGTGGAAAGCTAACTTGCGCTGACTGTGACCTTCAGTAGACCAGGATCAGGTATTAAGCACATGACTACAACTTAACTAAAGACCAGTAACATCCAGCAGCAGGAGCAGTAATACAGTTATACTGTGTGCTTTTACCTGCTACTATCAGGAGGAAGACACATATGTCTCAGCTGTCTTTTTCCCAGAGAAAAATTACCTGTATGAGATGTCATTTTTCTGACCAGAAAAGACACCAAAAGCATTTCTCCACGTTTGCCTTTCTGTGATTCTGTGATCTTCCAGCATAAAAAAAGAAATTGTTACAACTTGTAAGGTGATGTAAGATTTTAACTGCAGTCCCATCTACTATGTTACTGTTAATTTTACTGATTCATAAATGCAAAACATGGAGTGTCTGGCTAACAAACAAGCTAAAAAAATTAATGTAGAAATCGGGAGGTAAAGACTGATGAATGACTTCCAGCAGCTGCGGAATATGGCATTTGTTGTAGTGTAATGCTCTTCCATGGCTTCACACACCAGCTGTGATAGAAAATGAGACACTATTCATACTGTTCCCACCCCAAAGTCAGGTTTCCAGTTAAAAGCAGATTATTCATATTCTATAACTTCAATCTAAGTCTATCAATACAAAGTATACACTTACAGCATAACATTCTTTAGGACAAATTTCCTTCTCTTATTATGTATAATGCTTAAAGTAATATACCCACAAGAGATCCTTAGTTTGATGTCAGAAAAACTGTTCAGTGTTCAAGTGTGAATGTGGCATGTGAGAATTTTTAAGACTGGTTCTTTACCATAGTAAATTTTTAATGATGACATTGTGTGAATGCTTTGGGGGGTGGGGTGTGTGTGTGAGTATATTACATCACACTATGGCTTCATATCACCAGTCAGTCACCATATGTGTAATATAGCCAGGGCAACCAGAATTCTGGGCTGGAAAAATTGCAGTGATGTAAGTTGATATAACCAAACCACAATGTTGATTAGAGGACACGCAAATAGTGGCTCTATTCCTAGATACCTGTTAGAATTAATAGTAGAGTGCAAAAAATATCACTCAGATATTGAATAAATTAAAGTCTTGGTTTCAGTTGCAGCTGTTTGCAGTCAGAATTGCAGCTTTCCCACAATTCAATAAAATCACTGCACTGAGCCCCACTGAAATTCTGTATGTGGTTGCCTGCCCAGTTTGGACCCTTAAAAAAGAAACAAAAAAAAATCAATTATTTCCTCTTTCATTCCATGACTATGAACATAACTAAAACTTGAGTGTGGAAGTAAAGGGGCATCAGTGCATATGTGTGGGTAACTGTAAACTTTGGGGGCAGGGCCAGGAAAATCATTGCATCATAAGAAAACAGTCTTGCACTATAGCATTAATACACTTAAGCATTTCAAGGAAATAAGCTTTAAGTGCTACTTATTGTAACAGCTTGGAATGTGTAGTCTTACAGTATTAGATGGCAGTAATCTCCCCAGTGCAGGGCTGATTGCACGGGTAGCAAGAGTTGGCTAATCCTTTTCAGCCAATGGCATAAAACAAGGATTAGTTTTTCATTTACTGCAACTGAGTGGGTCATTAGGATCCAAAGACGCTAATGAGCCTGAACAGGCAATTGGATTCTGGTTTCAAAGTTATGGGCTAGTTTAAAAGGAAGTGATTGTGTCTTTTAATGATTTAAAACCTAATGTTTCAGTGACCTTCTTCCAGGAAAAAATAAAAAAAGGTGAATGAAGGATTGAATGAAGGATATAACCATGGAATACGAATCTGGAATGTTGACTTTTTCTCTTGGAACTTGAGTTGTTGCCAGATTCATTGCCTTAGAGCCTCAATGGCTCATTTAGAAATATCTCTGTTGCCTTGCTTTTATGTTCTGCTCTTGATGTCTCCAGAGTTGACACAAGTCACATGTAATCAAGTCTATAGTCCTGGTGGACAGGCACTGTCCTAATATTCTCTGACTCACACCCAGGTTGTTTGCAGCTCAGCAGTTTTGCTTCCAGACACATCACTTTGTGTTCTGATGCTAACATCTTGCTGAGAAATTGCCTCTTGGCACGTTGTTTCTTGAGTCCTGCACTTTGCTTGATTTGATGTGAAGATGATGCTCTTTTTAGCACTTGCAACACATTACCTTTGGAAAGGTAAATTTCATCCCCCGCCAAAATGGCTACATTCTAGAAGTTCGTATTTTCATTAGAATCACTTCAATTCAGCGATCACAGGTAGCTTGTATTGAAATCATAAGATGCTGCCAAAGTTCAAAAGAAGATATCAAAAGGTAGACATTTCCACGTTAATAGAATATTACAACATGTACGGAAGGCAATTACTTTGTTATGATTCCCCAGGTGAAAAAAATGTTAAGTGCTTTGATAACATGAACTTATTTTCTGGGTTGTAGCACAATCCACAAAGCAGCCAAAAAATTATTTCATGTGGCAGAGGACTTTCTCCATAATATTTTGAGACTTGGATTGGGGAAAATCAGGGAAGGAATTACAAGGCTAAGTATAAAAAGTTCTTGCTAGTGGGGAACCAGCTGTTGTGACTGGTGGTAAGCTTGGTAACTGACGTTCTGTGAAGCTTGGTAGTTGACAGTCCATACTGAAACTCAGTTTGGAGCTTGCAGTTCTTGACTGCTCCCTCCTGCTGGTGCAGGACTGCCTTGAGCTAAATGTGGTCTCTTGCTGCTTTTTTCTTTTTCTTGAGGCACATGTTTGGCTAATTTTACTATTTCCACAAAATGCATGGTGTTGTGATTGGTGATGTCACTCACTGCCATGGCTGCAAAGGGCTCATGTCCAGAAGCTATGGGTATCAGAAATGATCAAAAATGTTTCTTAACAATGATCCACAAAATCCTCCATTTCATTTCAGGGCTGTGCCAAGCCTTCGAGGCACTCTAGGAGTTACCCAAGCAGGTCTGGTGTGCACCACAAATTCAAATCCTGCTACACAGGTTGATGAATATTGCTGGATACAATACATACTTAAAGGTGATTTTTTTGCCATGGGAATCTCACCCTAAACACTTAACCAGTCATATCTCTCACTGCTACAAATGTTGGAGGAGCTGTTGTATGCAGCTGCCTGTTTCTTTTTCTCCCTCACAACTGGAAGAGGCTCTCAGAAATATGCTAGTAATTACCAATGCAATCTTAGGGGTCAGGTTCTACACTAAGGTCCTGATCACCTGTACTCATTGCAAACCCACTCACACTGCTGTTTTGTTGTAAGAGTGATGCAGAAGTTGGCTTCTCAGATTATTTTTTCTCCCATCTTGATCTAATACTTGTGACTCCTCATCAGAGGACAAAGGGCAGTAGAGTTCTTATAGAAAAGATACAAATCACAGATTGTGTGGAAACCAGCACTGAACTTCAGAGGTGCTTTTAAACTCATGTTGGTCATCCATCCAGAGTACTTCAAAGCAGCTGGTTCCTTGAAGTAGGTACTGAGTTCATGTAAACTTCCACTTTACCTTGGATTGTGCTCTTACCAGGTTTCAAAAAACCAGACAGTTTCATTGTTAGTGAAGGGGAAGCATTCTGATTACCAGACCACTGCAGAAATTGTTGGGATAGATTCTTCTGCTTTGCCTTATTTCATTAGACCTAAGAGTGGCTCCACATGGTGAGGTTTTGCAGGGGCTGAGGTTGCTGCTGCATAAACTTGTTATTCTCGTTTGCCGATTACAAATGGATGTAGTCACAGAATCATAGAATACATCCGTTTGGAAGAGACCTGAAAGATCACCCAGTCCAACTTTCGACCCAGTACCGAAGGGTCAGCACTAAACTATGTCCCTAGTGCAGCAATAACTAAGAATTGGAATCAGCTGAGTGTGGTGCCACGTATGAAAAGAATGTAGTGTATTATCACTTGTAGACAGAGTTGAACTCAAATTATCAGATGTAGTGATGATTTTTTAAAAGAATTGTGTAAAAAGACAATAATTTGATGGACAAAAGAGATAAATTGTCCAGATCCTTCTTCTAAAATTGTCCTGAGATACAGTTGCTTATCAGTAGGACACTTGGATTCTTGGATTACTCATCTTGTGTGGCACTGGAATTATAGACCGGCCTTAGGTGATGATACTGACACATTATTACAGTCACTGCACGCCTCAAAGTCTCCAGTAACATCAAAAGGGAATGAAACTGGGGTCAGACTGTTTGAGGGACATTGGATAGTTGCAGTCTTCCCACAGGTCCACAGGCAAGACCAAAAGAAAGAGTATTAGCTCAGATCTTCTGAAACTGATGCTACTGCCTCAACTGCTGGACCATCTGGGTATGTAAAGGACATTTGTCTCTCTGGCTGTCAAGAGTCCAGCAGCTACACATCCATGTAAAAGAATTAAAAATATTGATGGTAGGCAAGAGATTTTTGTGGTAGTACAAAGGGACTATAAGAGTTAATTTTTCTGAGAAATCAGAAATACTGTATCAGAACAGAGATACAGATTGGTAAAGCATCTGTGGGGTTGGCCTAAAGTCTACCTGCTGCTTCTGTAGTTATGATATCTGGGGTTTGCTGGGGTATGGAAGATCCACCCATACCATCTGCTTTTTTCCTCCTGCTTAGTTTGGAGGAGGAGGAAGGCACAAATGATCCTAACCAGAAGAATTCCTGTTCCGCCAAAATTGCCTTAGCATTACCTTGGGCTCTGGGATCCACAGCAAAAGCAAAGGGGTGAGGCCTTTTTCTGGATGGAAATGTCATGTTCACAGCAGCATAGGGCTGACAGCAGTGTGAGATGCTTTGTTCACGTACTGCAAGTGTCAGTGTTTTAACACAGAACACTTCACATCACAAATAGAAAAAAACGAGGAAGGTACTCCGGTGGATACTCTGTGCATTTCAGTTCCTTTTGTGGAGTTTTGCCTGTGTTGACAGTGCTGGAATAAAGTAGATTGTCAGAGGCTGGGCAGAGTGCTTTCGTCATCTGCAAGTATTGGCATAAAGTAAAACAATGATTCAAATTTCTGTTTTCTGTCTTTCGTGGGTTATGTTGTCAGTTATAGTGATGTTTCTGACAAGGGAGTGCTGCTGGCTTAGTGATTCCTTCCAGAGCTTCAGAAATGGTTAAGTTATCTGTTGTTATCATCATATCAGGACTGACAGCTGCTATATTGTCTTTGTAAATTAAAAAAAATGAAGTTAGGAGCAGCAATGCATCTCTCCCCTTTCATAAGGTTAATTCCACAGGACTATTTCTCATGTACTTATGTTCAGACTTGGTAAAATTCTTGGTACTTGTTAAATTGCGCAGCACAGCTCCAAAGAGCAGGGATTTTTCTTCTGTAATGAAGCAGGGAAAACAATAATCCTGTGCTGAGCATGTATCTTGAAAACTTGCAGGGGTTTGAAAACAGTTAGACCTCTGCAAGTTCCTGAGTGGAAGGTTTTATCAGAGTGAATGTGTTCCCATTAGCTGGTTCTGTCATGTGTTACAGGACAGTGACTCTAACACTGTCCTAGTTCTGTAACTTAATGATCTGCACACATAACATTTACTATGTGTTACATTTCCCCAGCTGACTCTAGTCCTTATAAATTACAAAGTTCTGTCACTGAGGATTGCAATGTGAATACAGTTTAATGAATGTACCAGGATCCTAAAAAAAAAAAAAAAAAAAAAAATAAAAGATAACAGCAAAATCTAAATGTTGAAGAAGAAATTAATTCTTCACTCATAAGACTAAATGGTAAGTATCAAAACACATAGCTGCATTGTAGTGTAATTGCAGTTTAGGTGTGTGGATTTATGAAGTACAACCAGTGTGACTATGGAGCTGGCAAAACAACTATCACTGCTAAATCTTTGGGATAAATATCCATGAATGTTCAGGAACTGTGCAATAAATGAACTCATAAAACTGAGCTTTATGTAAGCAGTTACTCCTAAGTAAAAAACAGGTTGATTTTCTTGCTCAGTTTATGTGAGAACTGGATAAACTGCATAAACATTCCTAGTTGGGAAAATTTGCTGTGGTTAGAACTCCAAAGTCTGATTTGGGAGCAACCCTTCCTCCCTCCATCAGTGAAAGCATCCATGTGTCAGAATTACTTTGTAGTTATAGCTGGGAGACTTACCTAGCAATTACCATTCATATTATAGGAGTGCCCACAGGCTACAACTTCATTTAGGGCCACATTATTTTAGTGAGAGAGAGCCCAAGCCTTCAGCCCTTGAAAAAGACTGGGCAGACAATGATGGGCTGCATGATAAAACACCAAGTGCTTCCCACAACTGTTGAACACCTCTGGTTTCCAGGGAAGCTGATGTGAATTAAGGGTGCTTAGCTCTTCTCAGTGCCAGTCAGCCTGCTCCCTCAAACCTACAGGACACATTAAGAAGAAAGTATCACCTGAAATAATAAAAATAAAGAGTTCTCTGTAGTTTCATGGCGTTTCAGAGGGGAAGAAACCTTGGCACTAGGCTTTTGGAAAATGTGATAGTTGGAAATAAAACAAAATTCCTCTTGCTGGCCACGTTCTGTTAGAATGACTTGAGAAGGTGTCATGCAACAGATTCAAACGGTGCATGACAAGCTGTGCTCTGAGCAGAGTTGTCATCAAGAACTTAAGCTGGGAGAAATTTATAAAATCTGAAAAACAGCAGCTTTCAAAGTGTTGAATGTCCTTTCAAGTGCCTGTCAGTCTAGAAAGAGCAAATCTGATGAGGGAAAGCGAGGCAAATAACAAGGAGGAGAAAGTCATGGGGGAAGATAAGTCAGGCTGGTAATTAGTGCCAGAGAGGAAACATAATTATTCCTTCTTACCCCCAAATTGTGGTGAGACTATAGCTACAATGTCTGCATGCTCCAGTGCTTTCAGAGCTGCATGCAAGCAGAGTAAGGTAGATCTGCAGCTCAAGTGTGCACAGCCCAGCATTTAGCATGTTTCACTACATCACCACAGTGCTGCACTGGTTCAGCACAAAGATCCTGCACTCAGCAGCCAGGGAAGTGGCCTGGGAAGCTGGCCTTATTTTTCCTACAATAAATACTGTCTCTGTGAAGGTTATCTTTATTGCCACTACTACAGACAGCATTACAGCTTCTGGCAGCTGTTGTGGGAGGTGAAATGAAGGGTGTCCATATGGTGCTGTGCATTGCATCAAAGGTGTCTTGTTTTCAGTAAGATTCTTACAAATGTCAAGGGTGAGTCATGCAAGGCCTGATTTTGTTTCAGCAGCCAATGCGGATTTTAGCATTTATTAGTAGGAGCAGAAACAAAACCTTAATCCCTGGCAATTGTTTTTGCATTACATTATACACAAAGTGTCACAGATGTGCACAGCTTACTGTGGAAAACACCGGGTCATATGCTGCTGTCCTAGAACCATGGGACCGAAGCCAGAGCAGACCTGCTTCCAGGCAGGCTTGGGCTGCTGTTTCAGGCCACTAATTTAGTTTATTCTATCCCTTGTGAGGGAAAATAAAATTTGGGGAAGTAGATGTGATTCATTAAACTCACTTATGCCACTTCCAGTCTGAGGGCTGGTGAACTCTCAAGACCCCGAGAATGTCACTTGGCCGCATGCAATGTTAGTTACTGTGTCTGTCTCATAAGATCTGGAGCAGAATGACAGACTCTTACAAAGTAAAAGGGAGGGCATTCAAACAGAGGTTGAAGCAGGGAGGGACAAGCAGGAAAACAGAAAATAATCAAGAAGCAGGATATCAGAAAAAGAACAGGATCATGAAGCGTGAAGAAGAAATACTGGGTGGGAAAAGATCCTCAGATGGGTCCTGTTAATTCTGGCTGACTTGCTTTTCTTTGACCCAAATGTTTTATCTCCTCAGTGTCTCCTCCCTGCTGTGCACTGGCTCCAGTGAGCACTGGGCACTACTCTGAGGATGTGGCCAACTACTGCTAGGCAGGGACCTCTGCTTCTTACTGCTTCTATAGCTTTTTGTCAGACCCTCAATAGCTGATTACATCAACTTAGATGGGCAGTGATCTGAGGAGACGCTGAAGTAAAGACATAGCTAGTAAAACCATTGCTGGGACGGGCAGTAACAAAGAAATGTGAAAATCCTGATGCAGAAATGCCTCAGAGGACTCTGTGTGCTCCCACTTACATAACTCCCGCGCTGTACAAAGTGCCAGTGCTGGCACTCAGTGCTGCCACTCTGGCCTGGTTTGACCATGGCATAAAGTATTTTTTCCTCTGGTGTTTGCTTACAACGCGCCTCCTTGTTTTGCAGTGCTGACCTGAGCATGCCGAAGTGGTCACTCTTTATCTGTGAAGTGGGCTGCACTTAATCCAGGCACTGCTCCAGCCTGGCAGCCTCTGCTAAAATTGATTTCTGCATCTGAGCTGCTTGCGTGCTGTGAGAACATGACTTGGGTGTGGTCAGCTTCTTGGATATACTGTCAGGAAAGTAAGAACAGTCAGAGCATCACAGCGGTGGGATTTTTGGATGGAGAGAGCCAACCCCCTGAACTCAGAGCTCACGTCCTTCTCTGTCTCCTTGAGACAGCTAGAGCTACCAGCTGATTTCCACAAATGAGTTTGTTGACAGTTATCCGGAAGTGGCAACACTTATCATATGATAGAGCTGTTCTGTCTGATGAGTTTGTTTGATAAGAAGCCAAGTGTTAGCTGTGTCTGAGTTCACCGATACTTTCTCTGAGCCAAGGCACGTGCTGCTTTTTCATCTTTGTCCCTCTTGCCAGTATTTACAGCATGGTATAAGTACCACTCATGCTCTATGACTGGTAGATCTGGCTGTTCATGTGTTCATGATCAGCAAGAGCATTGTCTTCGTAAACGAGTATGTGGAAGCAGACACCTGTGCACCTCAACAAGCAGCAACACATTCTGTGTTCCACACATGCTTCTGTTGTAAGCTTCTTGCTTCCCGAAGCACGTGTGGATATAGGCAGGTGTGGTGCTAGTGCAGGGTCTAAATAAACTGCTGAGTGAATGGAAAGGCACTGACAAGCTTTGTGTTAGTGCCATTAAAGAAATTTCTAATGAGAACAACTATAAATACTGTGTCACCTTTTCTGGGGCCAGTCCTGTTTTATTAAGGTCAGTAGCCAAGTTGCAAATTTATTTGTTGCATTTAGCCTCTGGAGAGCTGGGTCTGTCACTGGGCCAGCCACTAGTCTCCTTGCATCCTTTCAATGGGTTCTCAATGGGTAAAAAGTAACATGTTAATAATGACTTTATCATTGTCAATATTATCTCTATGTGCTACAAGGGCCGTAAGAAGAGAGAGCGTCTTTTAGTACACTGAAAAAGTGGGGGCACAGTTAACTGTTGGTCAGTTTGTCTCTGCTTCAGCCATGCTGGTGTCTCCTCTGTTTAGACTGCAAGTTGAACAGGGCATGATGAATCTTACTGGGAGTGAGTTGAGTGCCTCTTACACAAAGGTTTTTGTCTCTGAAAATGTAGTCGTGATTCCAATAAAGCTGAATTATGATCTTAGTAATACATAAGCATGGCTCATCCCAGGATTCCCAGTGAAAAGAGACCCATACAACACCACCATGCTTCTCTGCTGACGTTCCCAGCCTGTCTCTTTGACTTTGTCTCTTTCCGTTCCCGTTCCCTCTTTTCATACATCGGCAGCTTCTCGCACTCCTTCACTAAGGCTGAGCACGCAGTTTGCAAAATTGATTCCTGTGTCTAGCATCGGGGAGTGATTCTGTGAATGCCTGTGCACATATCCTTTGAAGGTCTCATCTGAAAACATCTTTCTCCATGATTGATACTGGCCCCATTGCAGTGCTGTCTACAAAGATTGTTCAAACTGACTCTAAGCTGAAGAACTCTGGAGAGGAGCACCCAGGGCACTGACTTTGCAGCTGCCACCTAAACCTGGGATTAAAGCTGGGGAGGAGATGGAAGGCTTTATGACAGCTTTTGACATTGTGAAATGCTACCTTGCTTTTGTGTTGCAGGAGAGGAGTACTTTTCCACAAGAAAAACGTTTTGTGGGTGTCTGGGGTCAGCTGAAATATTTTTATTTCAAATACATAAACCCTAGATTTCTTTACAGTGTACAAAATAGAAAAGCTGAAATGACAGTCTGAAAACCAATTCTGTGATTGGCCAGATCTGGCAAACCTTTCAGTGGTGATGGAAAAAATACATTCCAGCTGATGCTGACTCTTTCATGCCTTGCTGACCAGCTTTTCTTGAAAAGCATTGTGAGAAATATTTAGGTTTCTTATCAGAATCAAGATTTGTTAGAAGTGTCTCTCTTAGAGCAGCATGAAGCTTGCTCTGAGCTGTCTGCTCTGGGTGCTGCTCCCATTTGCTCTTCAGGAGAAGAACAGTGTCCTCTGACCATGGCTGAATATTTGCTGCAAGGGTAGCAGAGGAAGTATTCTTGCAGAGGAAGCTATTCTTGGCTGGCAAAACACAGATCCCTGTCAGCATGGGACATTTTAAACTTATTTATGACAACAAATCCTTCTTATTGGCAGTATTAAGGTGCTATGCCTAGGATGTGTAGCCAAAATGGTTCTATGATTCTATTTGACTGACTCACCTGTCCAGACTGCAGTGGAAGGGCTGATCACCCAGTATTCAAACCTCAACTAGGGTAAGCAGAAAAAAAAACCCATCCATCTGCCAGCACTTCCACCAATTAAGACACAAGATCTATTGACTGTTTCCTCCTATATCACGACAATCTTCCTTTCTGCCAGAGCGCTCTGAGACTGATCTTTTCTTAGACTGCATATCTCAACCCACTAACACGGTTACCAAGGTCATCTCTCTTCATGTGTGTGCAAAATAAACCAGATTTTGGTCTACATTCATCATGTTTTTTGAGAGTACACATGACATAGTTTAAATAAGCTTATCCTACTCAGGAGGAAAAAAACATCCCTATCACAGTTTAGGTAAACCAAGCAATTATTCTGTTACTAAGTGCAATTAATGCCTAATGATTTCCTTTGATTAATAGGGCAATCGGCATCTGCTCCTAGAAACAGGGATTAGTAACCCAAGCCGTCTCCTAATGTTAGAAGGTAGGGGGTTCTTTTGTACGAAAATCTTTTTTCCATGCTTATCTCAGAGCAGAAAAGCCCTGTGCTGTGCTCTAAAGCAGACTGAAGAGAGTGTATTCTAGAAAGAGCATAGAGAAAACTCCATCTTCATGAATTTGTGGGTTTGAGTGAAATCTGTGCATCTCCGTCCTTTAAGAAAGAAATCAGCTTGATCAAACTCTCTGACCATTTTAACAGACCAATTTATAGCCAAAACATTCAAAATTTCGCCTCTTCTGGGCAGCAGAGGCATCTCCTGGGGCAGCACATTGAACTAACTAAGAATCTGTATTTGATATTTCTAACTATTCCCTCAGTTCAGGAAACAATGGAATGGTGGCTTTTAGACATAACAGCCATTTTCCCAACTCTCCTGGTTAGTTTCTCCGTTTGGTTTTTTGTTGTTTTTCATTTTCATTGCTGCATGGCTGAAGAATTACAACATAGAATGAAGCTGCAAGGTTAATTGCTCTTTATCATCTTCTGTTGAGCCTAAAGACGGAGATGGAGTGAAGTTAGATGCAAGCACTAATCCAATCGTATAACAGACATCTCCATATGGTTAGTCACTGGCTTTGCTGTAAACCAATCAATAATCACTGGGACAAAGAAAATAAATTTGGTTGCTTTTTGTTGAAAGATTCACTGGGCTCCGAATGCTGCATCTGCCAAGGGATATTCAGCTGTTACAAACTTCTCTGTCACTTCACCACCCATTCACAAAAATGGTGCTTGATGGTCAACCAAGCAGGGCCAAACACCTGGCTGCCTAGAGGGCCTTGATGATTTACAAGATAAGGCTGGACACCTGCCTAAATGGCCTTGATACTTTATTAAATAAAGTTAAATGCATTCTCACGACATTTCATCCCCACTCATGATTGCATTTTGCTAGGCCACATTATTCACTAATGAGCATACTTATTTTGCTAATGGTTGTATATTAGGAATAGATACAGATCCTACTAATGAGCATATATTAATAACAACTAACATTTGGTTGGGATGTTCACCTAGAGGTCAGCTTTGGTTTGGGGCCTATTGCTGAGGCCACAGCACTGCAAATGTGTACTGAAAATTATTTCTTCCCTTGTCTTCTATCTTTACCCAGATGGACTGTCCTGTTTCATAAATCTGAAGCAGTTACAAACTTAGCATTTCCAGTTACCTTCATACCCTTTTCTTTTTTTCCTCCTATACAATGTAGCTTTACCTTGTGTTTCAGATGTTGCTTGTCATAGTGCTGAGATTCGGGGGTTTATTTCACCGCCTTGACAGAATTTACTGGTGGTAAGCCTGTATACATACGGCATGCAAAGGAGGAACCCAGCAAAAATAACCTGCCTAAAAGATGGTCAAAATCCAGCTCCTGGGCAAAGTCTTTCCCAATATGTGCTCTCTACCTGGAAGCTGAGGACCTTTTAGGTATATGTTCTCCAGCAGGCCCCTGCATTCCTCATTTGACTGTGGTGGATCTTTTTACCTTTGCTTGGAATTAGAGCTGCTGTTTTATTGGTCTTGACAGCAGTTTGAAGTGGGTTTTTTCTTGTTGTTGTTGTTCAGAACTGTCACCAGGAAGTGTGTTAGTGGAGAAATCCAAATGTGTTAAAGGCTACAGAGTCCCCACAGTACAATGGAGATATACTCTTATGTATACCCCAGTGCAGTCTTCGCAACATAAGATCAGAGATCTCTCGTGTTTCTTTCCTCCCTTGAATTCCATCTTTCACCACCCTATTCCCTTTGCAGGCTGTTGTGCTAAATATATGCATAACAGTGAAAACCACTACATAATACACTGCATTGAAAGAGAGTCTTGCCAGGCTTCTAGGTCAAGGGAAGGAATATCTCTTTCTTTCCTAATTAGCTTATCTTCCCATTTATCTCTCTTTGTGAAAGAGTTGATGGGGAAGGTCTCCAGCTGAAGGAGCTATTCAGAAAAAGACCTGGCATTTTGAATCAAAAATCAGGCTGCCTCTGAATGCCACATTCCCAGTGCTATTAAACACTGATCAAAGTATAATGAAATTCATATTTACTCTGGGGAAAAAAAAAAAAAAAAAGTGCCTACAGGTATTTTATTTAAGACAAACCAGATAATTGCCTTAAAAAAAACCCACGTGTGAAGTGGATAATTTTAGGTAAAGAATGAAAAAAAAGTAATGCTTTAATCTATGAGAGGAAAAAACAGGAGTCAACAGCAGGCAGAAGCAGAGATGTTTGCATTCTTGTTCTATAGAGAAATATACAGACATATGGAGACAAAGGCTTGGAAAGAGACCTTCATTTCACCAAGGTCCAGCCCTGGCAACAGTTTGGTGGTACATATCAATACAGTTTGGTGGTACATATCCCACAGGAGAGCATACATGCTGGGCCCTGTGTGCCATAGTTTCTGGTCTCCGTGTCACACAGCACACAGACATCAATAGCAAATGCAACACCACCAGTGTGTGAAATTAGAACCATCAGCATGTTTAGCACCTTTATCAAGTGCCAGTGACACTGGGGAGAAGATTTACCCCCACACACACACTATGGGTAAAAGCAAAAAAATTGTAGCCCTAGTCCAGTAGTGCATGTCCCTCCTGATTTATGGCACAAACTCCTTCCTGACTCCAAGCCTGTCATCAGTTTAACCCTGACTTTGTTGATAAATCACCCACTAGTCAAGAAAGTTTCTCAGGATCAACAGAAGCACCAACTTAACTAATGTGAAAACTATTCTCACGAGAGACTGGAGAAAAGCAAATCAACCCTCTGAGTTTGGCATTAAGGGTGAAAAAAGTCCTCTCAGTCTTGCAAATGGTCAGAACTAGCCTCAAAGAGCATCCAAACCAGAAAAATGCTTTGGTGTTTGGATGTATTAAATTGTTGAAGACCTTACAGGGAAGCATGCTGCTACCCACTGCAGGTGGACCCTTGCTTATCTTGAGCTCCAGGGAGACATACAAAGCAGATCAAGAAGAGTTAACATTTGGACAATCAGGTTAAAAGTCTTTGCTAGTGGCTTGTGAGATGTAGTGGTTTTGTCTGACTTGTTGATTTCCCCACCTCTTTCAGATTCCCTGCCATAGTCCTGTCACGGACACTGCACCTATAGAGACTGTCACAGCCCAAGCTCTGCCCTACTCCTCTAGCCTTGTGGATAGAGCATCTGAGTAACACCTCTTTCTGGGTGACTATTCTGTCACTTTTTCTTAAAGCTGACCTCTGTAAGATGATTCATGAGCTGTAAATTGATCCTGTTGCAGCAGCCAGGTAGGAATTACTGGCATGTGCTCAGGATTCCCAGGCAACACTGTCAGGATGAGGTTTTGCTTGTCCTGTCAGTCATGGTGTGTAACCACAGAGGATAATGAAAGAGCGTAAAACAAAGCAGGTGAAAAAGGTCTTTGCACATACTCTTTGTCACCATTTAATCTGCCAGTGAAGAGACAGACAGGCTGCAGCCATCAAGAGCTCTAATGCAATGAGCTGGAACACAAGGCTAATGAGGAGTGGCTGAGGGAACTGAGGTGATTTAGCCTGGAAAAAAGGGAGGCTCAGAGGAGACCTCAATCTCTACAACTACCTTAAAGGAGGCTGTAGCAAGGTGGGTGTCAGCCTGTTTTCCCAAGTAACAGTGACAGGACAAGAAGGAATGGCCTTAGGTTGCACCAGAGGAGGTTTACTTGGACATGAGGAAAATATTTTTTCACCAAAATGGTAACAAACACTGGAACAGGCTGCCCAGGGAAGTGGTGGAGTCACCATCCTTGGAGGAAATTAAAAGACATGTATTTGAGGTGCTTAGGGACACGGATAAGTGGTGAACTTGGTAGGTTTAGGTGAACCTGGTAGGTTTAGGTTACTGGTTGGACTTGACTACCTTAAAATTTTTTTCCAACCTAAACAATTCCTTGATCCTATGATTCTGTCTCCAAGCAGAGTAATTCAGCAATGGTGGTAGCAACCTGGACAATGCGTCTGAGAGATGCTTCCTAGCCCTACCACCTGCCAGTATTGCTAAGACTTTTGAGCACTGCAGCAGTTTGCAGGATTACTTAAAATTGAATTGCCATGTATTTGAGACCTTCATCCTGCAGATCCTGAGGTTTGTTGAGACAGGTGAGTCCCAGATCAGTGGCAGCTTGTGTGTGACCAGAGTGAAGAAATGATCTACCAGATTTCTACTGTTAAAATCCTCATGTAAGAGTTTTGCTACGTAGCCCAGTCTAAGGGCTGTGTTTGCCACACAGCTCCATTAGTACCCATGCGTGCTGAATGCATCTGCCTGCCACCTGACAGGACATCCCAAGGTAGTAGATCACTGCTGGAAGGTCAACATTCTTCAGAAGCTGGATAAGATATGTTACTGAGCTAGAGAAATGTCAGCATCATTAGAACTATCTGCTGTGCTTCATGACAGTTCTGACTCCATCAGTTCTTGCTCTGCCCTGCCTTCTCTGCCTCCCAGGTTTAAGACCCCCAGCCATACACACATTACACACAATACACAAGCTTCCAGGGGCTATACTTTCCTCTGCAGCCTTCATTGCATCTCTTAGTCTTGTATTCATGAGCACAGAATTCATTTTACAATTCACACCCACTCAGCACAAAGATAATTCTTGACACCAGAGGAAAAGTTAATGTATGAAGAAATAAAAGAATATGTAATTGAGATTTCTCCAGAGCAGAAAGGAGAGGAGAAATCTGCCACCACGTATCATGCATCTCACTAACAGATACATATTCATTTTGCTTAAATGTATTCTGGTAGTTCTTATGTATTCCTTGTAGTTCCTAACAATTATATCTGATCTCTTTGTTAGGGACAGAAAATGAAGGCTTAGGAAGATGTCAACAGAGAAGGAGCATAAAGTAATTGCCCATTATGCTATAAATGTGTTAGAATCATTTGCCAAAGGGGAAAAAAGTCTAATTGAATGAAAACACTTGATGGTTTCATTATGCTTCTGTTAAGGGGGAGTCAGCCCCCTGATCCAAATACAATTGTGGCATGATGCTTCTTGCATTTGCATTTGTAGGAAATCTGAGGCAACTGCAATGCTACTGAGGGATTTGCAGTGAGGCAGAACTGGAGTAAGAGAGATCAGAGTGTGTCCTGAGCATTTTTAAACAAGGATGAAATGAAAACATTTATCATGCATATGGCTGAGGAAGAAACATTCAGTAAAAAAAGGCAAAACTGGATAAAATGCCAAAGCTCTTTCCAGCAATGGCGGGAATCAAATGAAGTCTGTGTGCATGTAGAAAAGGTAAAGGGCTAAATTCTGCCTTTCAAATGGCACTGCTAAAAATCCAGGCTAATTATCTGCTTATTAGTTATTAAATAAAACTTCCTTTTCTCTGTCCTTCCTGCCACCCAGGCAGAACACAGCTGTTGAAATCCTTTTCGGTCTTTGCCAAGACCAGCACAGCCTTTTTCAATCACTCACTAACTCCCCTTTCTCTACTGCATCTTGTTCAAGCTCCTTGTCCTTGACTTTGTGCCCTGCATAATTCCAGCTCTTCCCCCACTTCATGTGCTACCCCCACACATCCTCCATGCCCTATGTACCAACTTCAGATTCCTCTACCTCTGTTTCTCTACGATCTGCTGGCATTTTCCCCTCATAGCCTTCCTGGGCTGCTTCACAAAGTCATCCCCCTCACCTGCTTTCAATACTTTTAGAAGAACCTTGCCTTCCATGACCTTAAATAAACACAAGTCCTAGTGGCTTCATCCACTTACCAGATGGCAACAGGAATCGTCACTCCTCTGTATCAGTCTCACTGAACACACAGCTTCACTACTGGTGTGTTTGACCGCCCTTCTCCTGCCTGTCAGTCTTGGTGGCTGCTGTGAAGCCACAGATTTGGGTGCATTCAGAGGGTACCTCTGACTAGCGGTGGCTCTTGCAGCAGGGGTATGGTGTATGAGAGGTGGTGGAGTCTCACATCAGCCTGGGACAATTGCTGGTTCCCTACCCACAAGGGAAGTCCATGATGTCTCATCAACTCCACCTGCCTACAGATCTTCATGGGACAGGGTGTGTGTCTGGTGGGTCCTGATGAGAACATGATTTGGGGGTGTGACTCATAAGGTCAGACAGAATGGACACTCCTAAGCTATGTTGTCTCAGGAAAAAAAACTCTTTTCAGCTTTTGTTCGATAAATGTCTGCTTCCAGTGGGAGAGCAAGCACTAATAGATCACGTCTTCTAAAGGCTGACTTTTCTTAATTGCCCTCCGTGGAAACTCCCTGAGGATCTGCAGACCACTGATGGGAAAGCACTGCTGGCTTCCTCTGATCAGACAAATTAATCGAACTACCTGAGCAGAGGTATTTGTGCTGGCTGAGGCTCTCCCTCAGTGGCAAGGATGCACTCTGGAGGTAACAAAGAGCTTCTGCAGGGACACTTTAAAGAGATTATAAAACCAGACAGCTGCTGCTTATACTCACGCATGTGTATGCAAGTTACTGTGTGAGTATGTGGACAATATATATATTGTGCAGATGATGTTCTAACTGGGGTCATCACCTGAAACAGAGGGAAACTAAATGACTGTCTATGTAGCAGCAGCTGCTTCTGGCCCTAAGCCCTTAGGCTTCCCTGCCCGACTGTCAGTCTGTCTACCTACCTGCCCTGGCAGCTGCATATTGGGTCTTTTGTAGACTGGAATGTAACCAAGTCTGCTTTGTCTCCTCCTCGTTCTCATTCTGTTTTTCCTTATAGCAAATTTACATGTTACTGGTGTGAATTTATACCACCATCAGCACCTTATTTTCAAAGCTCGTGCTTGGAGCTCAGCACAATGAAACCCTGAGCTGCTTATGTCAAAAAATTTCTGGGTAGATAGACTGAGCAGTGAAGCTGGTCAGTGCAGCTGGTATTTAGGCATGGCTGACCCCTCACTGTCATTTTGTTAAGGAAAATATCCCATCTTTTCATTGGACTTGTTTCTGAAGAAATCACAGGGTGTTTCTCCCAACCTCTGAACACACCAGCTGTTTAACATCGCCTTTGACAGTTGGACAGCCTTGCCAAGAAGGAACAGAAGAGAGTCAGGTTAGTACACTGCTGAAGGAAGGACCCGCAGAATGTAGCTGTTACCCAGTGTCTGGACATGGGCATTTGGCCAGGCATCATCAGGACTGAGTCAAGGTCCTGCCAGAGAGAAGAAGGCAGCTGGGGCAGTGCTGTGAAGAGAAACATGGGGGCAAAGATCACATACCTACAGCAACTGAGGCATTGTGATTTCATGTTGCAGTATTATGTAATGGATACTGTAAGCTGCTCCTGGGGACATTCCAGTTAGAAGCAAGGGGGAAAAATTTCACAAGGAAAATCAACGGTTGGAATAATCTCCCCAGGAAAGTGGTGGAGTTCCCAACATCGAACACTTCACAGTTTCAGCTGGGCAGGATGCTGGGCCATCTTACCTAGACCACACTTCTGCCAAGAAAGGTTAAATCAGATGATCCTTCCAACCTGGTGTTTTATGATTGTTTCCATAATTTAATTGCTTCATTGCACTGCATTAATTTTCATCTCCATTTAGTTGGTCTGTACATTTATATGCCGTTGTGTAATTCTTGAATTGTAAACGTCTCGGGTAATTTTCTGCCTCTTTTTGGGTGAGGAAAAGATCCTTATTTGTCCTGCATCCTTTGAGAGGGTTATTGCTGAATCTTGTCAGGTAGGTCTGGGGAAACCATGCTGAAACCTTTCAATACTTAAAGGGAGCTTATAGGAAAGATGGGGACAATATTTTGTGTGGGGCCCGTTACAACAGGACAAGGGATGATGGTTTTAAATTGAAAGACAGAGATTTAGACTAGATAGAAGAAAGATACTTCTTACACTGAGGGTGGTGAGACACTGGCACAGGTTACCCAGAGAGGTGGTAAAAGCCCCATCCATGGAAATATTCCAGGTCAGGTTGTTTGGGGCCCTCAGGAACCTGCTCTGGTTGAAGATGTCCCTGCTCACTGCAGGAGGTTGGGTGGTTGTACTAGATGACCTTTAAAGGTCCCTTCTGACCCAAAACATTCTGTGATTCTATGATTCTGACAGGCTCAATGACTCTGTTTGGAAAGCCACGTGCACGTGCTTGTTGGTGCAAAGATGTCTTGTACCAGTTTGTAGAGGTTTCCTTTCACTGACACCAACCTCTTGAGCTCATAATGAGACATTATTTTGAAATATTTGCTTTCAAAATATTTACTGAGAAACAACCCTCTCGTCCCACATCCTTGCTGAGAGTTTTACTTCTGTGTATGCTCCTTGACTTCAGCAGTAAATGGTTTTGTCATGCTTCGGATTTGAACTCTGAAAGGAAAATTGCTGGTGAAGCTCTATCTGCAAGTGGAAATGTTCCCCTTCATACAGAGCCTGATCCAAAGCTACCCGGCATTAATGGCAATTTTTTCCCCAATAAGGTTTTTGAGCAGTGTGGTGCAAATCTAACTGTGATGAGCTAGTTTGTAGAGGAAGCTTCTCTATTTTTAGCCTGCCTTTCCATGAGCAGAGGAGTGGTACTGATAATAAATTACAGTTTCTTGTACATAGCAGTGCGATTATTCATCTCTCTGCTGGTTTATATAAGCATAGACACACTCTGTTCAGAAAACACAACAGAAGAAATATAGCTAAAACACTGACTTGTGTGCAGCCCAGTATGCTGAGGCACACTGAGCTGCTTTATTTTATGCTACGAGCCTTAAAATCAAATAGAATAAGATGATAAACAAAAACTGCTGCAAAAGATTAAAAAGAACTACCAAACCCATCCTATTTAAAGGTTCTTTTTAGCATTACAAACTCAAGTCCATTCCAAACCCCTGTAATTATTTTAGCACTTTTGGTCTGCATCTAAAACCCTGTAGTTTTGTAGTTTTAGCCTTTGTGTGTGTGTAACACAGGCAAGGCAAAGGATATAAAGGTGTTAGTGTAAATTAGGAGTAATTATGATGAAATTTTGGCACAATAGGAATCTTTATATATGTATAAAATCTGACTTTACTGAGAATTGAAACATTATTCTTCCTGCTTTTGCAAATCCTTTTCAAATGCAGAGTTGCCCTCTGACTTCAAAAGTGTCCTGTATTTTACACACATTTCTCCTGCTGCCTTGGAATTGCAGTTGTTGAGAAAATTGCAGTTGAGGAGACAATCCAGATATGCTTTGGAGAACTATCAAAGTGTAAATTTAGGAGACTAATTTTAGGCACCCAAGCTTGGAAGTTTTGACCAGTGGGATTACATTGGTATAAACAACAGCAAAGCCCCAAATCTGGGGGGGGGAAATAACAAAGCAGAAAGATCTTCTTAAAGAAGGACAATCCAACTCCTGCAAAAGCTGCCAAGGATTACTGTAAAGCAATAATTAATGACCACTGCTGCTGGGTCTCTAACTGATGCAGAGGGAATATTGATATAATCCTATTAGTGTGTTGCTCTCATTAATGTACTTATGTCAATTAGCTGAGCATTTTAGCAGAAAGGTGAATTTATGATTTTTTTTTTTTCCTTATTCCCTCCAACATAGATTTCCAGTGCAAAAATCGATTTTGAACAACCACAAAAGATCAAGGTCCCTTAATGAATCTTATCTGACACTAATGTTGTCTAATTACATTAAAATGTCACAACTAATTTCATGGGATCAGAGCTCCCTGCTCCACAAACAACCCAAGTTTGGTTATATTTCTAAGGAATTTCATTTTTTGAACAGAGAAAAGATGACTAGAAATTCCAGTTTTGATCATTTCCTACATTTCTGTCTCTCCTAAGTGTTTTGAAACAAAGAACAAGAAAAACCTGAGCTCAACAAAAGGTTCACCAACATCTCCCCAGCCAACACAACAGATCTTTGGAGACCTTTTAGAAGAATTTAATTACCTTTGCCCTTTTCCTTCATTAAATACTATGAAAGCCCTAGAAAATTGGTCATATCAGCTTGAGCTGTTCTCTGTGATGCTATTTCTGCATGTGCTCACGTCCTGGGGCAGTTGCTTGGATGCAAAGCAGAGTTCAGATGAAGTTGCCTTCACTTAAGCATCCTTGTGTGTGTGGCTGGTGCTCACTCAATGACTCAAACTCATCCATGCTCCTGACCTGTGTGACCAAGCTCTGCCCTGGCACCTATAGGCCACAGTGTGGAAGAAGGGTGCAAGAGGGGTTAAAACTGGGCTCTGCCCAGTCCCCAGCATGTTAGTTTGGCTATAAGTAAAAGAGGAGAGACCAGGGGCTGTAGTGCAAACATAGTGAAGGTTTTCATCACTCCAACACACTTGAGCCTTGAAAATGAGTTAAAATAAGACATTGAACTGACAACTCTTCAAGTGACTGGTAACTGGGGCAGAGAGAGGAGATCTTAACCTAATTCCCAGTGGGTTTTTTTTTCTTCAACAAGATAACCCAGCAGACTCTTTCACAGTTGTCAGAGCTGGAGCCTCATCAAGAGATTATGAGAGATGCAGCCAAAACCAAAGTTTGAACACAAAAACGTTTCTGACTGGTTTCACACAAGATGAAACTCTGCTACAAAACCTGTGCCTCATTTTCCATTGAAAGAGCCATTTGGGAAACTGTCTCCCTTTGTGCTCTAGCTAGGCAGCAGATGGCTACAGACAAGTTTTACTTGGTCCTATTGATTTCACTGAAGGGATGCAATTTTATTTCTCAGCAGAGCAGATTAAAATAAAGGAGAAGCTTTGCAGGCTTCTGAACTGCCAGAAACCTGCCCCAAAGCAGCCACAGAATCAGTCCATCCCCAAGGGCAGCTCTCTCCCTTGTGTCAGCTCAGAGACATCCACTCCCTCACTGCAGTCTCCCACAGCATCATTTGGGCCCAGGGAATGGCGCTGGCAGACACAGTGCAAAACACAGACAACAAGCAGACAAAGGAGAAACGAGTGATTCTGAGGAAGAGAAGTGTGATGTGAGAGGGGTTGTTTTTTTAAAGCCTGTCCCCAGAGTGTGCTTAATAAATAATTAATTGCTGTTATTTCCAAGCTCAGATCCATTTTCACACAAATGTGCTTTCAACTCCAGGGGTTTTAAAAAAAAAAAAAAAAAAAAAAAGGGGGAGGGATATGCTTTTTTGTTGTTGTTGTTGATTCTTCTTGTGTGCAGCCCTCAAGCAATAAAGCAAATTGACTGCTAAATTTAGACAAGAATACAGTCTGGCTAAGTCATCTTGGAGGCCATAAATGTATTAATAAGGGAGATCAAGACAAGTCAGGAAAGAATCTCTGAGATGCAGAGCTGCTTCTCCTTTTAGTGGGTCAAGGATAGTTTGGACTTTGTAACACATGCTGTGTTCTCCAATTTACATAGCTAAATCTAAGTTTATTCTCTTAACTATGGAAACAACCTGCACTGAGGAAATACTGGACAGCTGTCAGCAGGACTTCTCCCTACTGAAGGAGGCATGGAGAAGTCCCACCTCTAGGGATGGGGATTCAACCACCTTGCTAGGAAGACTTTGAGAACCCTTTCAATCAAGTGGCTTCTTCTAATATTCAACCTAAACCTGGTATAACTTGAGGCCATTTCCTATTGTCCTATCTCTTGTCACTAGGGAGACGAGACCAATCCCCACTTCACTCCAGTTGCTTTTCAGGGAGTTGTAGAAAGCGAGAAGATCTCCCCTCAGTCTCCTTTTCTCCAGGCTGAAAAACCCCAGTCCCTTCAGCTGCTCCTCACAAGGCTTGTGCTCTAGACACTTCACCAGCTTCATTGCCCTTCTCACAACCTGATCCAGCACCTCAATGTCCTTCTTGGAGTGAGGGCTCAAAACTGAGCCCAGGATTTCAGGTGTAGCCTCACCAGTGTCCTGTGCAAGGGGACAATCGCTGCCCTGGTCACTGTGGTCACATTATTGCTGATCTGAGCCAGGCTGTGGGTCACCTTGACTGCCTGGGCACATACTGCCTCATCTTCATCTGGCTCTCAGCCAATACTCCCAGAAACTCTTCTCTGCAGCCACTCTCTTCTAGCCTGGAGCATTCATGGCATTGTTGTGACTCAGCAGGACCCAGCATTTGGCCTTATTGAATCTCACCCCCTTGGCCTCAGCCCATCAATCCAGCCTGGCCAGATTCTTCTGTAGGGCTTTCAGACCCTCAAGCAGATCAACCCTCCTGCCCAGCTTAATGTCATCTGCAAACTGACTGAGCTCCTACAGGAGGCTCTGTGTGCGGCTGCTTTACAGCTGCAGAATTCACCTGCCTTTGTAGCTCAGGTTGTGTAAATCCTTTCCAAGTCATGGCCAAAGCTGTGTGGAGGGAAAGAGATCAAAAATGAGGACAGAAATGGAACTTTTCACAAGGTCAGATTTTACTGGGAAAATGACAGCAGAAACATTGAGATTAGCGATCATCACCACGCCAGAGTTATGACAGCAAGGCACAGATAAGGCCCACCTAGGGAGGAGAAAATACATCAGAAAAAAACAGATCATGTGTAAGAACTCCTGAGGAGCCAAGCTGGGACCTTCTACCCTAAACCATACCCATTCCTGCCTGGCTATTAGTGATTTGATAATGCATTATCACTCGAGACCTCAGCCTGGTGTTTTCCTCTTGGGAGAGAAACCTGTCTCACCAGAAAGGACAGGGACAAGAACAGAAGCACTTGCTCTAATCTTAACAGGAGGGACATTCCCAAAGAAAGATCAAACCTTTGTGGTTCACCACACAGGTAATGCAAATCCTGAAGATTCTCTCCATACACACTGCTTTGTCTTCAAGAGCCATTGGCAGTTTCCAATGCGTTTCTCTTTTTGCTTTGTTCTACCACTCATCACCCATTTGATAGATGTTTGACGGGCTTCCTGACTGCTTGATGAACATATCTTCTGGATACATTCAGGAATACTCAGCTGAGGCATGTTCAGGCTGTGTTATCTAGATGTGTGCGCCAGTAGGTTTGCCAAGTGTAAATTTCAGTGGTGAGAGGTTACCAGGTAGAGCTGTGGACCTAATTCTTTCAGCCATTCCAAGCAGGAAACAGTGAAAATGCTGGTTTGTATTTTTCCAGCCTCTGATTTTGACACAGATCAGAAAGATGGTTAGACCTTACAAAGTGTGTGTCACGGTGTTGGCAGCAACATTCATTCCAGCTCAAGGAGATCAAGACAGTCTGTTGGATGCTTGTTTTGTGGACTTGTAGGATCTGATGAGTTAGAGTTGTTTCTGCTGCACCTCTGCACAGAGGGAAAATGTCTTGGAAATGATTTTGGAACCTCTTTATCTAGTCATGGAAAAGGACAAAATAATAGAAAGCCCTCTGCAGTCTGAGTCCCTAACCAGGAAGTCCCCATCAAAAGCTACCATTTCATGTGGACTTCTGCTGGTTGCCCAGAGATGTTGTGGAAGCCCCATCCCTGAAAGTGGTCAGGACCAGGTTGGATGGGGCTTTGAGCAACCTGATCTAGTGGAGGGTGGCCCTGCACATGGCAGGGGGGTTAAAACTAGATGATCTTCCAAACCAAGCCATTCCATGATTTTGGCAACAGCTGCATCTGCAACAAGGAGTACATTAAAAACTAAAAAAGCTAAGAGGGAGCTTGGAAACCAAAGATGTGGGGGAGGGAAGGTATTGGAGGAGGAAAGGGGTCTGTACTACCTTTTCTTGCTGGAGAGCCTGTTTTCCTGTAGTAATAGTCTTCTAGAGGACCTGGTGAAGGCAAATGTGAATGGGCTGTGTAATGCTTCAGTTGCTTTCTCTGGTGTTGGAGCTTGTACTCAGGAAAATTACAGCCTTTTAGTTACTTGGCAGGAAGATCTCACTTTCATCTGCTTTACTGTAACACTTAGATGTTGATCACCCTTGTGAGTCAGGGAGGGAGAGACAGGAACTTGATTCTGTGCTTAAAACACGGGCCCAAGTCTGGGGCACTGCCAGTAGCTTGACCCTGTCATTCATAGCATATAGTTTAATCATCAAATTTTCAATATCAAGCAATGATTATTAAGACTGCAGCTCAGACTAATGTAAGTGTTTGAATCCATAGACATTTTGCCAAGTGGCAGCATGAAACCAGCTTAACTTCCCCTTCATCTTCCCAAAGCAGCTCTGCTCCCTCTACACCATCCTCCCCCTGCCTAAACAGCTTCTGCTCCACCACCACCATTTTTGCACCATCCCAGAGCCTGGGGTAAGACCCTCAGCCAGCCAAGATACCACACAGGGGAGCTCAACCCCTGTAAGGAGGCCCAGCCAGTAGCCATGGTGAACATTAGAGTAGCCATCAACTCCCTACCTAACCGGGGGCCACCAGGCCCCCGGCCTTTGTTGTCACCACCACCATCACCCAGTGTGCACCATGGGTACTCACCAGTGATGAGAGGAGGATCCCTCAGCCCAGATGGGCTCAGCTTAGGGCTTCTGCCTTTCCTGGGGGGATTAAAAGGGGAGTGGGTGGGGAGGGCAAAGTGGCCACACCTGGAGTGGGAGGAGACTCCAACAGAGCCCAGGTGCTCTGGGATTTGAGGGGAAAAAGAGGTGGGTGGAGTGGAAAAGGAGCAGATATGGAGGAAAAGGGGAGGTGGTGGTGAAAGAAGGGGATTTTAAAATAACTTTATTTTCCATTATCTTCCATAATGCACAACTGCAGTTCCTGGTTTGCTTTGCCTCCATGCAAAAAGAACAAACCCATCAATACTTCATAAAATAAAGCACAATGGTGGCTATTACAATGAAACCTTTCCATAAGTATCAGTTTGCTTGGTGGGAAAATCTGTGCTTTTCACATCAAAATAACAAGTTTTAACAATAACAACAATAAAAGTTCTCTGAGGGTGAATTTTCTCCCTGGATACCAGCAGAAAACACCAGGATGATGAAGGGACTGGAACATGTGCCCTATGAGGAGAGGCTGAAAGCTTTTTAGTCTGGAGAAGAGAAGACTGAGAGGAGATTTAATAAATGTTTATAAATATCTGAGGGCTGGGTGTCAAGAGAGGGGACAGGCTCTTCTTTGCTGCACCCTGTGATAGGACAAGGGGCAATGGATATAAACTACAGCACAGCAGGTTCCACCTCAACATGAGGATCTGTGAGGATCACAGAGCATTGGAACAGGCTCCCCAGAAAGGTTGTGGAGTCTCCTACTCTGGAGACTTTCAAGACCCATCTGGATGTGTTCCTGTGAGACCTCTGCTAGATTCTATGGTCCTGCTCTGGCAGGGAGGTTGGACTTGATGATCTTCAAAGGTCCCTTCCAATCCCTAACATCCTATGATCCTATAAACTACTCCAGGTGGCTTCAAAAAAGACTATTTACCTGAGTAAAGGGAACAGAACATAGCACAAAAGGATCACTTTTTGCTCTACTTGGCCAAAATTCACTGCAAAAGCTGTCAGCACAAATATGGGTGACACCACTGTGAGGAAATTAGGACAGGCTGAACACAACTCTGACAAAACCGTGTTACTACAATGCCCGCCCCAGATCTCTATGCCTGTCCCAGCACACTTGAAGCTTGTATAAAAAGGCTGAAGGGCAAACTCCAGTCTCAGAGCAGACAGAAGAGTGTGAGGCAAAGCTGCTTTATTGAGCACTGGTGCTGGCTTCCTTGCACACAAAAAAGGATGAAGTTGATGCAGTTCAGTTCTTCTGCCTTACATGAAAATGTCGTTATCTCATTTTGTGGATCACAAGAAGTTAATAAGAGTGTCACTAGGGTTGTACCTTATTTGGGTTGGAAATTCTTCATTGAACAGGTTGATAATTTATGGATGCTTCTTAATTAGCCCCTGCAGGTTTTCTCATACCCTACATTTCAAGGCTTGGATACCAGCACAACCCCATGCTGGTGTCTTCTTACTGCTTGCCCTCTCCTGGCCTTTCTGATTACTGCGTGTGCTGCTCCTCCAAACGGCAAGTTTTTCCTTTCCTCCTCCAGTGTGAAACTAGGTTTCTCCAGGGAGGATTTTGCCCTTGGCTAAAGGGAAGGAGGCACTTTGTTGGTTGTGTGTGAAAGTCCCTCCACTCACATTCTTGGGCTACAAACTTGAAGTTGGAGATGATGGACATTAAAAAGATCATGCTCATTATGCTACCTGCTCCTGCTGACCAGCTCTGCCTGGTGATAAATTTTACAGCTCCCAGTGCTATTCAAATGCTCTGCACTGGTGAGGAAAGAGTTCCTGCTTAGAAACAGCTACTTTACAGTCTTTGGGATTTTTATCTTTTTTCCCTTTAGATTCCCCAAGTTCAGCACTCTACTGAGCAAACAGAAGCCAGTCCCACAGAAGCAATGACAGCCACCTATTTTCACCAGGAACACATCTCACATCTACTTGGCTATTCTTCGTAAATTGCTGCCTAATTCCCAGCATAAAGGGTGTCTAAGGTACACACTTTCCACAATTGCAGCTTTATCACAAACCTGCAAGGAACAATAAGAGCTTTCATTGTTGTTTTAATTACTTTGAGTTTCTGAATTCAGCTTCTCCAAAACACATGCACATAAAATTGCAGGGGGGAAAGCACTGAAGAGGACCTAGAATAAAGGTTTACATTACTTTTCTTGCAATTTTCTAATTAAAAAAACAAAACAACACAACAACAGCAAGATGTAACAAGCAAAGAATCACATTCCCACAATTAGGACATTCACTAAATACCATGTATTTTGGGTCAGCTGTTGGAATAAAACCTAAAGTTAAAAGAAGCACATTTCTGAAGCGACTGATGGGTGTAAACCAGGGATGTAACTCCTGAAGGCAGAACCATCCTCAGAACAACACAGAGGTTCACCACTGTGACTAAGAGTTGATGCGGCCAGGAAAAATAAGAGTAAAAATAAGGGTAAACACTGCTGTTTAACTGAATTCTGCTACTACAAATCTAGGCCAGATGCAGCCCTGGCTTTCCAGTCATTGAAGAAAGAGCCTCATACAAAGCAAATCTATTTTGCAAAATACACAAGTGAAAGAGCTTGGAAGGTCACCAAACCTAAACAGTTAAAAGCAATCCCCTTTCAATGAAATTGAACTGAAACAAACAGGCTTTAGAAAGAACGGTAAACACAGAAATGTTTCACTGAGCATTAGGATGAACAAAGAGCATATATCTTTGGAGATGCCTTTTAAGACCATCTCATCCCAGCGCAGACATGAGACATTGCACCGCATGAAACTGCCGACTTCGTCCCGCCAAGCGAAGCACAAAAATTAAATAGTTTTTTCCTTTCTGGTCAAGATTAAATAATGGCAAGAGAGCCATCTGAAGCAAAAGGGAAAGAAATGGCTGCATGGTATTAAGAGAGTTAATTATAGATGCAGATTAAAAGGCAAGACCGAATGGTGGAAGAAAAGGGAAGAGTAACCTCCGGCACAGAGATACGGACATGCAGCAGTTGTCAGTCACCTAGCAACAAGTTTCCTATCCCTGCTGTGCTCTTTAATTCAGCAAATCTGCTCAGGATGTTGGGCTGTTCTCCTGACAAAACACATTATGTAGTAGACTAAAGGATACAAAAATCCACTGTACACAACACTCTGCTCCCTATTGACCACTGATCCTTTCTCTCAACCCACAAAAGAGGCTTGCATAATGCTCTGAAAAGAGAAAAGTCTCAACAGAGAAAACATTTGCTTGTAATTGAGATTGACTACATAATGAAAATGATGTTCTTTTTTAAATTCAGCTTGTTGAGGCCATGCTTTTTGTCTCCTGGCTCTCAAAACCCATCCCTGCTGGGAAAAGGGGCAAACATTGTACAAACTGAAACCTGTGGGTTTTTTCCCTTCTTTTCACTGGAAGCACACACATGCACGCACGCACGCACATGCATTTCGTGGCTAACTGGGCAAGACCAGCTCCCAAAGACTTAAACAAGTTGGAAAAAAGAGAAGACAAATAAGAAAACTGTGGTGTGTTCTGCATCGGAGGGAAGCTGCCTTCCTTCTAGGATGTGGAGGGTAGAATATATTTTATGGCTAACTAAGAAATGCCACTGTCTGAGAAGAGTAATTCTGAATCCATACAATGTTATAAGCAAACCCATATATGACCTGTGTACCTGCTTCTCTGTCTCCTCACTGAAGTCAGAACTGTGCTTTGAGATAGAGATTATCCAAATGTAATAAATAAACAAGTTCATGAGTTTAAAAGGCCTGCCTTGACATAGTGGACCCTACTGTCCATAGCAGAAGTTTGGGTGAGTGCTCCTCACAAAGCAATGTCATTGCTGCCACCACCAGGAGAGCTGAGAGACTTAGAATCATAGAAACATAGAATTGTTTTGGTTGGAAAAGACCTCTAAGATCATCAGTTCCAGCCATTGACTCAACACCACCATGGCCATTATTACTTATTGGGATATCCCATCCTGAGTCCAGAAATTAGTAGAAGAAGAAAACAAGGTAAGGGAAGAGAAACTCCAGCCCAATCCAGCTCACATGGATGGTCACAGCAAACTCAGCAGAAGAAAACAAGCCCACTGAAGAGGATTTTTAACCCAGCTGACACACTCAGCTCTTTGAGATGGAAACTCTTTGTTTGTTCTGGTTGTAGAGCACCTAAGGCAGTGAAGAATCAGCATCCTGGGAGTTCCACAAATGCAGATGATGGCAATGACACAAGACAAGCTTTTCCGTATGTATCAACCAGTTGACTGCAACTGTGCAATTCCAGATAAAGCAGTGGAAATGCACAAAATTAGCAGGATTTCCTTCTGGAATAAGGCTAGTCAGGCACATCAGTGTGAAGTACATCTTTACATCCAAAACTGAGACTGTAGAAGAGAGGGGCCTGATCCCACTGAGTCCTAGAGCACAGCACAGGTAAGGAACATCATGAAACCCCAACAAACAACAGAACAAAACTGGCTGCTAGCCATACAGACAAAAAGAATTATCACTTCACTGCCTAAAGCACTGTCAGGGCAGGTAGAACAACATTTTTCTCCCTGAACATCAGAAGTGCCCTATCTTCATGCTCCACAGTGTAAAAATCCACTCATGTGCCTGCACACAAGGCAATTTTTGGAGGAGATTTCTCCTCCAAAAAGCTACACAAAAGTCTGAAAAAACACCTTGGTGACCCTATGAAGAGAAGATGGGAGAGGCGACCGTGTCATTTACAATCTGATGCTCATGGTATAGTGTTACTCAGGGGCTGTAACAGGCCAGAATAAGGCTGATGGGTCCAATACTTCATCCTATCAAAACAGACCCACTTGGATTTTGCTCAGCTGTTTCCACCCTCTGCTCTCCTAGAGAGAGGATGGCTGAAAGGCCCAGTGAGTATTTCCAGAGGTGATAACCCACATTCCCCTCTTTTACCTGTAACCCCTAGATACCAATTCCTGCCCTAACACCTCCTTCCCTCCGCAGGGGCTGTGCACCATCAGGCACTCACTAGACATGTTGCCACCACTGTTGCTTGTGAAAGGCAAGAGATTTGGCCACAGCTCTCTGTGTGGTCACAGCTCTCAGTTCTCACCTTCCTCAGGTGTTCAAAAAATGTGCAGATGTGACATTTCAGAACATGGTCTAAAGGTCATGGTGGAGTTGGGTAGAAGATTGGACTTGATGATCTTAGAGGACTTTTCCAACCTTTATGATTCTATGATTTTCTTGCCATAGCTGACCATCTGTGCCCCCACTGATGTCATCTGTAAAGCCCAGCTTCTTGTACTGCGCTGATCTGAGCCCTAGAAGCTGGGGTTACAAATTCCCAGTGAACATATCTCAGCTGATAGCTTACATCTGGATCTTGGGATTCTGTGCTTGGCACAGCAGAGCTGGGCAATTGGTGCGGGATTTCCCTTGGAACCATATCACAGAATAAGGATAATGGTGGAATAATGCTTTGCTAATAAGATATGGGTAGTGCTGAGTTTATTCTCTGGCTCACTGAAACATGCTTAACAATTTCTCTTCCATATCAATGGTTTTGCCAGTCTTGTTTTGTGTATTGGATAACAAGCTGGGTACTTTGTTTCCTTTATTTTAATAATCATGGGTTTGAAGATGAGGAGGGTTGATGTAAGCAATATTCACTCTAATGTGAATATAGCTCAGCCTGTTAAAAAAGGGATTTGGAAGGACTGTTATGACTCTGTTGTGCACCCACAACCAAGAAAATACAAACTTTTGGGGTTGTGGGGGTTTTTAAAAGATTTTTTTCTTAAAAGAGATTGTTCCTTTAAAAACAATCAATTCCTTTTCAAAAATTTCCTTCCCCATTTTAAACTAACCCCAAACCTATTTTCAATGGGAAAATAAAAGTTGTACCAAAATTGTGAAGATTATTTCAGCTGATAAAGACCGACCTAAGGGAGAGCTTCATAAGTCTGGGAATGACTGGAAGATAATATGCAAGAGTAGAAAACTGGGTTATGTGAACCCCCCAAAGAGATGCTAAAAACCTGAAATAGCAGAAGGTTTAGAGGAATGCACTGGGAAGGGAAAAAATGCAAACAGAAGATGTGAATATGTGGTACTGGTGAAATACATCTTGGTGTCTCCAGAAACAAGGTAGTGATGTTTACTATAGAAGTGAAGATTCTCTGTCATTCAGAGTGCTGACAGATTTCATAGGAGTTACAGAGAAATTCCCTGTGAGGCAGTTGGATCAGGCATAGAAAATGTGCAAGGGTCTAAATCGCTGACCCCAAAGAACCCCAAAACCAAACCCACCCCCCCCAAACAAAAAAACCCAAACAGACAAACAACCCAACCAACCAGGCAAAACCCCCACAACAAACAAAAAAGCCAAGCAGGAACTCCTGGTGTTATCTAATGGCAAGAACACATGAAAGTATTTACACTCCTTTTCAGAGTTTGTAAATATGGTCAGCAGGGGCACTTATGTAACTCTACCTACAGCAACCTGTGTAAGTACTGCTACTGCTCAACACTATGCAGCTCCTCTCCTGCTGAGCCAGGGCACAGCAGCTGCAGAAAGGGCTTAAAGCAGATGCTGAAAGCAGAATTCTGTGAGGGAGGGTATTCATTTTCAGGTATAGCTTTTAGAAAAAGTTTTATCTCAGAAAAGATAAAATTAAAGTGGACACTGGGGTCAAGGCAGAATAGTTGGATCACATCCCAACAAAAATAGGAATCGCGAGGGATTCTTCTGTTGATATTTTAAACTTTTGTTCGTGCAAGTTTTAATCAATTAAAATGCATTATCTAGCCTCTTAACTTTCTCAGAGAGGATTATCTGACATTTACTATTCACCAGTTTTGCTGAAAAGGTTAATAGTTCACAGGCTGAAGTTAGAAGTAAACAGAATTGATCATTCTTAATGCTTCAGCTGAAATGGAGGGGCTTTGTGTTGACAGACTAGGAGACGTAATGAGCCTCTAGTACATTCTTAAGGCTTGTTTCATTTGCTCTGTGAATGGGGAAAGTAAAATTATAGTCTATAGGTGTTTTCCATGGTTCTTTCATAAGCAGGCCTCCTGACACCAATTAAAGAGATTATGTCATCAACTGAAAAGAAAGCTATAACCTTGTATGTTAATGCCATGATTACTTAAGACAGGGTCACTGGACCCAATAGAACAGTGAATGACCTTGGTGAAATTAACTTCGGAGCTCAATTCCTAATTAACTGTTTTCAATGAAAGAATGTGTGATTTCAGGCTATTGGTAAAAATATTCACTTTTTTCTGTACAAGGACTTTGCCACCAGAAGTTAGTCTGCAGCAGCACTGGAAAAAAAAAAAAAAAAAAAAACACAAAAAAACAAAAAAAAAAACCACCACCACCACCAAAAAAACCCACAACAACCCAGGAATAAGATTAGGAAAGGGCAAACAGCATGTCCAGAGCTTTATGAAAGCAGATATTGTGTCCTGGATATTTTGCCTGAAAAACCCTTTCTCTTCTGAGGTTCCTTTGCCCACAGTGCAAAAATTACAATCCCTGGGATGAAATGACACGTTTGAACACGCTTCCAGGACAGATGAAATTGGAAAGAATGGCACCAAAACACTAGCAATATCTACATATCAAATGTAAGCACATGTTTATAAATATGAAAATGTTACCATTTTTTAAATTGAATTGCAGCATATACAAAAATCTGATCAGGGAAACTGTGTTTTCTAACACTGGAGGAGTGTAGAAAAAAAAAAGACAGGGAAGCATTTTTAAGCAGCTCACTCCATTCTCTCTCAGATAAGGCTCTTGATGCTCCAAAAGGAGGGTGGACTGCCAGATTATCCCTTGACTTTGTCATAGTATCATCATCATAGTATCAGTCAGGGTTGGAAGGGACCACAAGGATCATCTAGTTCCAACCCCCCTGCCATGGGCAGGGACACGCCACACTAGATCAGGCTGGCCAGAGCCTCATCCAGCCTGGTCTTAAATACTCCAGAAAACAGTAAATCCCCCTTCAAAATTCATACAAGGTTAATGGCAACTTGCATCACATGTACAAAGACTTTGGACCTGAGCTACCCCTACGAGCGCCTTCTGCTTCCATGTGGTGGAATTACAGGGTCAAATATCATGCCTGTGACAGCGCTGAGTACAGCAGAGACTTCTTCCTCTGAAAGCTATGAGCAAGGTAAACATGGTCGCTATCCAGGGCATTATACTGTCCCAAGCACAGAACAAGCCATGGGGCTCTGGGTCTGCTTCTGCTGCTTAATTGTGAGATGGAGCTGATTCCTCTCTGTGGCTGCTGTGATGGGATCAACATCCAAGTAGGTCAAGAAGGGGAAGCAGGAACCTCTCCCATCTGCCCACATCTGATTCTACAAGAAGTGATTAGACAACATGTCCTTGAGAAAGCCCAGAGTGCTGGTGCTCAAAGACAGTGGAGGTATCTATGTGCCATGGGCAAAACCCCGAAGGGAGCCAGTAACAAAGGCAAGGAGTGAGCCAGCTTCCTGAAACTGCATCTCTGTTTGCAAACCACATCTGTGCAAACCTTACAAAGTCTCTGGTTGACCACTGGGCCAGCTGTGCCTCTCCTCACGTAGAATGAAAATCTGCCTGGGCTTGGAAACAGACATTCACTGTTCCGGGGAACACTCTCAAATGTCACAGTGTGAGGAAGTCTTTTCCCACGGCCACCAGGTTGTAAGGCAGCGTGCTTAAATGGGATCCCATCCCAGGGGACAGCTAAAGAGATGCACGGGAAATTAGTCTGGTGTGATCTGGATAACATCACTGATACGTGCCTGGAGATACGGCATGCAGGCATACGGACGGGAAGGCATTAATTGAACACAAAGCTCTGTGAAACCTGTGGCCATTTAATATAGGTGACACAAAACATGCAATTCAATTGTGACCAAATGCGGGCAGCTGCTTTCTCTAAGAACAAAGAGAATGAAATCTCTTGTAGCTTTCTGGCTTTATTTTTATTGCAAGGCAAAAATATACCTCTTAGACTGGGCTTAAAGGTGGCCAAACAAGCCCCAGGGTTGGATATTGCCAAACACACAACAAGTTCATCCTTCCAAGAGCATACTTCAGATAATCACCTTTCACGCTGTGGCCCCTGGCTAATAAATGTCAAAGGAGCAGTTAGAAAATTTGCTGAAAGGTGCAATTAAAAGCGATAGGGGCATTCTGCCCACTGAAAGCTACGTATTCTTTCCTCTCCTTTGGGGAAGAGGAAAAAGGACAGGAAAAGATTTCTCCCATCACTGTAGACCACCCATGAAACTTTTTGTCTCCTAATTCTGACACCAGAAAGAAAAGAGATACTTGTTGCTTGCGGCGATGCTTGAGCTCTCCTGCATGTTTCTCCCCGTACAGTATGGCTTTGGGAAGCTAATTGCATTGATGCTTTGCCCAAGTCCAAGCAGGTGCTGCAACACCTGCATTATCTAAAGCTGCATTTTGTTAAGAATCTGTATTTTCAGAGGGTCAGTGTGTGGTTTATACAAAGGTGATATATGAGGGACTGGGGCTGCACTAAATTGGAATGGTTAATGACCTGTGCTATGAGACTGTGCAGATTATTGACTATCAGAATTAAACTCTGGGCAATGTTGAGCTCTCTGCAGGAATTCGGCATGGGAGTGATTTTCAGGGAGTGCCAGTGGAGTCAGTTTGTCTGAACGTTGGCCCCATGATGGTGCTCAGCACTTTACAGGATGCTGCTCCCAAGATAAGGGCTCTGAGCCTGTCAAACTGAAGCCATCAGGCTCTTTGCCACCGCCTCATTCAAAAGCCAGGTCAGGGTGAAAGAGGTAACTCTAAGTGAATAAATATTATGGCTATAAAGAACATGGCAGCAACAACACTAAGGCTGACAAGCTTCCCAGCACTGAGGATTTTCTAGGAACAGGGAGCAGCTTACAGGCTACAAGGACTGAAAGGGAAGATCTTCTTATGCATATGAGTAAGGGCTACTAGCAGTAGGATGGATTGCAAGATTAAGCTCCTAAGGAACGAAGTGCTAGCAGGTCTGATGGTGAAGTGGCTCTGCAGTTGCTTCATGTGCACATCCATGTCATAACACCAGCAACTTGCTAAGTGCACATAATCCTTCCCATCAGAGACACGAGAGTTACCTCCTTGTAAAAAGCATGTTAAAGTCCTGAGAAAATACACAGCCTTGTGCCAACAATCATTTGTACACTGAACCATGTAAGGGGGTATACATCTTGGGTAAAATACCCTTACTTCAGTGAGAGCCCTTCCCACCACTTGTCTGTGTTTGTAAGTGTACTAGAGGGTCAGAGCAGCTGGGAGAAGTTTGAAAAGCTCTGTTAACTGCAGATAATTCCTTCAGCAGAGGCAGCAGAGAGAGCAGAAGGTAGCAGTGTATTCATTTTCCAGAGACGGGTTCTATAGCTGAGGATGTACAGAATAGAGACCTTAATGAATCAAACCACCAAACAGAGATAAGAGATAACTAAACTGACTTTGAGAGCTCATTCAAATACAAGTGGGAGTAGAGCTTTCCTCCTCATGCTACCAGTCCAGGGTTGAGAACATTAAGTGAGTCTTTTAATCAGTAAAGCCTTTAAGTCATCAGAATGCAACTGTCAGCTTTGGTGAGGTCCAGCTATGAGTCCTTTTGAGAATCATGGCTGTATTTCATGTGGTGCTTCAAATTAAGAACTAATACTTAATTCTATTAACTGGTATTAGTCTCATTGTTATTAGCCTCATCATTATTAGTAACCTCATTACTTACATCCAGCCTGATCATACTCTTATGGTCCATACACAAAGTACTACATGGTTTCATTCCAGTTCACTACAGCTTTCAGCCCAGTGAAAACTATTGCTGAAACTTGCCAGCTACCAACAACTGCAAAGATAAGTGTGGGGATTTTTTGCCTCCATCCCTCCTGGGTGCAGGCAGTTGCCTGCCTGGAATGCAGTACTTCCATGGGATGTGTATTACCTTGGACACTGAAGCAAGAAACCCATTACTAGGGAGATAAGTTACTAGCATCAATTAAATAATTTAGTTCACATGTTTTGTAGTGCAGAAAAGCAGCGGCAGGGTCTGAATATCCTCTCCAAAAAGCAGATCTGCCTTGTAATGATGCTGCCATCAAATCTTCCAAAGTGGAAATGAGAGATGAGCAGCAGAAATGACCAACATCCGTTTCCTTCCTTCTGTTGAGGGCTATTTTCAGACATGATTGACAATGTCTTTCCTACTTCATTCCTCTGAAGTCAACTTCTTTTCTAGCAAATACGCAGTTCCTTCTTCCTTTTTCACTATCGGCAAGTCCACATACCCCGGAGAGCAGCTACTTCCTGTGCATATGAAGATGGCAGCGGAGCCATCACTGGAGCAGCCTTCTCAAAGTAGTCTGCGAAAAAGGATAAGCCCCATAGAGTCTGGGTAGGCTCCACCATGGTCAGCTCTTCACAGAAGATTCTCCAGCAGCTGTTTCTATGTGAGCTAACAATAATTCTTTTAATATAGTGTTCTTCTTACCAGCAGATCTCAAAGCACTGTTGTCTGCTTTTCACAGGCAGCAACAATCAGTCATGTAGGCAGTCATCATACAACCAAGAGCAGAAGAAAAGGCAGTTAAGCTCCCCAGTCATGGTTCTAGCCCTTGGACCACACTACTACTTCTCCTCAACCTCTCATCTACTCTCCCAACTCCAACTCCTGATGGAAAGTCAAGCCTATATCATAGCAACCCTGATACTCAGATTTGGGGTACCTCTGATTTCAGTCCTTGTTTGACGAGTTCTCTCCTCCACCTTGGTACAGCTCAGCCTATGAAAGCAGTTCTTATGAGGAAAAAAAAGAAATAAAACAAGAAAAAAACATTAAAAAGGAGGTGGCGAGTATGCAGCTGCAGGATGGCTTGAGAAAAACACTATGGCAGCACAACTTTTTGAGACAATCTTCCCTCAGATCACAGAGGATGCTGTGTCTTCCTAAGCTGAGAGCCTGGCTCCAGGGAGCCTCCAAGCCGCTCGCTCTCCTGCTGTGGTAGGTTGAGGAGGGCGATTCTCCCACCACGAGCCAAACTGAGGCTCACACGGACTGCAAAGGTGGTGGAAAGTTTACATGGAAAAGCAGGGAAAATTTTACAGAGAACCACAAGCACAGTGGCAAAAGTGAGATCCCGAAGCATACCCAAAGCATCCCACCCCCACCTGAGGGTACACCCAAAACCCCCAGGACCCTTTCTCCGCTCCCCCAGCCTTGGGCCTAGCCTGGCCCAAGAGAGGCCGCGAGATGGCCTCACCCCATTACCAGGCAGCAGCGAGGGAAGAGGGAGGAAGTGCAGGACCCCCCTGCTGATGTCTTATAAGGGATCAGGGCATTGTGGGATGAAACACCTGCCTTCCTGTGTCCACCCACTGGGATGAAACACCTGCCTTCCTGTGTCCACCCACTGGGCTGGACCCTTTTGGGACACCACAGGTGTGGCTTGTGTGGTGGCATCAGGGGCAGGGCATCCAGCCTGAACCACCACACCTGCCCATGAACAAGGGCTAATGGCAGCTCACCACTGGTCTGCCTGGTTCAGAGATGGTGTCTGAGGACGAGATGAAGGTTGAGTCAGGTTGCAGACTGCAAGAGCTGCAGCAGTCAGGGTGAACTTCTCTTGACCTGTCTCTAATCTGTCAGTGTTTGAGTACAAAACCTTAGGCTGTCATGCACCACACGTTTTCATTCCTTTTTACAGATCCATTCGTGCTGTGATTATTCCAGGTTTTTCTGTTTCCATCCCCTGGGGAACAGTGAGCCAGGCACAGACAAGACATTCTCTGCCAGCAGCTCTGAGCAGCTCTTTGTCACCGTGCTCCAACACTACGCCATGGGGAAACTGCTCCTCTCAGCCTGGCTGTGCTCTTTTCATCAGCCGTGATTTTTTTCTTTCCTGACAAATGGAACTGGAGCCCTCTTGTGTTGAGATTGGAAGCTTGCAACAATCCCCTCAGAACTCGATAAAACCATCCCAGTTTGACTGTTCGATGCTATTAATAGGAACCCATCTGCACTACTTCTCTGTGCTTTAATAGCAACATTATACACACTGATACTCCAGAATAGATTTCAGCTTCCACAGCCACATGCTTAAGTATAAAAACATAAATTAAAAATATCTCACGATGTAAAACCCACTCTGAGCTCTCAGCTCTCATCTCTGCAGTCTCAGCTACTGAAAAGGTGGCTTTTTAATTGTTGGTGTTTAGCTAATATATGCCCACTCCATAGGAAACATATATTTTAAGAAGTCATCACAGAATCATAGAATGGGTTGGGTTGGAAGGGACCATATGTTGGTTGAAGGGATCATCTATTTTGACACACGCCCCACACCCCCCTGCCATGGCCCAGGACACCTTCCACTAGATCAGGTTGCTCAAGCCCCCATCCAACCTGGCATTAATCACCTCCAGGGAGGTGCCCTTCTGGGCAACCCATTCCAGTGCCTCACCATCTGCAGTGAGCCCACAAGAAGGACAGGAAGGGACTTTTTACAAGGGCTTGTTGTAAGAAGACAAGAGGGAATGGATTGAAGCTTGAGGAGGGCAGATTTAGACTGGATATTAGAAAGAAATCTTTGACAGTAAGGATGGTGAGACACTGGAAGAGGTTTCCCAGGGATGTCACATGTGCCCTATCCCTGGAAACATTTGAGGCCAATTTGGATGAGGCCTTGAGCAACCTGATCTGGTGGAAGGTGTCCCTGCCCATGGCAGGGGAGCTAGGACTAGATGATCTTAAAGGTCCTTTCAAATGCAAATAATTCTACAATTCTATAATAGTATCTAATGTGAATTTCCCCCCTTGCAGTTTAAAGCCACTGTCCCTTGTCCTATCACTACATGCCCTTGTAGAAAATTGCTCCCCATCTTTCCTGTAGGCCCCCTTTAAGTGCTGGAACGTTGCTGCAAGGTCTCCCTGGAGCCTCAATCCCCAGCCCACCACTCCCCAGAGTGATGACTACAGGATTTTCAATTTCACTTGAATTTCAAAACTGTGTGGAATAATCAATCCCTGTTCACACCTGCTACAAAGCTGTGCAAGATGACTGGTTTCCACGGAGGGGAAACTTGGAGTTTCCCTAAGCATGAGATCTTTCAGGATATGGCTATGGTAGAACAGCACAAGCACTTAAAAAAAGGCAGCATCTTAATTGTTGGGATTATTTGAGACTGATGTAAATTTTATGTTATTCTTCATTCATTTCATTCTTGAATTATACCTTTTCTGCCTCTTTGAGTGACATCAGTTTGATGCAGCAAGCTGATGTTGAAACCACTTCAAGTATCAGTGGTTTAACTTGGGAAACATATATGCAAGACAATGATGTCACCTTTTAACAGCTGGGGAAAAAATAGGATTATATTTGCCTTAGATTTGTATGTGGGGAGGGATTTTTATTTGTTTTAACCCTCTTCTGATAAAAGTTGTTATAAAATAATCCATTCAACTTCACTGAAAATGGTTTCTACTCTTTCCATTTCAGACTCATTTAAGACACCCCCCAAAAATTACAGTATCACAGTATCACAGTATTGCTAAGGTTGGAAGAGACCTCGAAGATCATCAAGTCCAACCTGTAACCACAGATCTCACGACTAATTGTTACTCTTAAGCCCTATGTACAGGTTTCCAACAGCTTCTCAGCAGGGATCTTAATTCTATGTTATGCCTCTTAAGGCCAACTTCTTATAAGTTACTAGTACTATTGTAACTATTGTTGTTGATATGGCTTTTCACAGACTTGTGAGATGACAAGTCCCTTGCTCAATACTGCTCACTCTTTAGCTCTGGCACGTGATTTGTGGAAAACCATCACACTGTACATGGCCTTCTAGAGACACACTCCTTGTGAAAGTCAGCCTTCAGAAGCCCCACAAAGGAAGGAGGTTCTAAAGAGGGTTTTTAATGTGAGGGAAAAGAACCTCATGTTATCAGTATGAGTTGAGTCCTCTGTATAACCAATTATACACTTGGTAGCTTGAGGCCCAAGATTTTCCCAGACAATGTACTCACTAGCAAGAAATTAGATGCAACTGCCATGCCTTCCACTGCTTTTGTTGTATGCTTCCACCTCCCCTGTCTTTATATCCAACCCAAGATCATGTATTACCTAAGACCACATGTTTCCTGCATGAGAGAAGCTAAGCTGTGGACCAATATTCTCTGCAGAAACTAGATCTTCCCAAGCTCCCAGCTTGTAAAACAACAAAGGAAAATGGTTTTGTATGAACTACTAAAACACTGTCTCAAAATCCAAGACTTTTAAAGATGCTTCCAGTTGTTGTCTTTGGGGAAAAAAAAAAAGCCTAAAAGCATTAATCACACTAAAAATATCTGTCTACATTTGGTTGGCAATATTGATATGTTCAGCACAAGTGAAGGTCATGTTTGATCTTACTGCATTTTGCTACCTGGTTCTCACCATATGTTGACGCTCATGATTATAATCTGACAGAAAAGCATCTTCAGCAAGTGATGCATTTCCTCTGCTTGTGGTTAAATATAACACCTACAGACAGACTGATGTTTTGTGATTCAAGACTTCAGCAACAGCCACTGGAAAAGATAACTTACAGGTATGTCAGCTCTCTCTGGGTTGCAGAGCTCATCAGAGACTGAGCAACAATGTGCAGTTGCTGGCTCTCACTACGGCACAGCTGAAATGGAAATAATGGTTGCTGATAGTGCTGTTCACTGAGAGAGAGTTCCTCACACCTCACGCAAACATCAGTGACTGAAGGATGCAGTAAGCTAACAAAGCACAGGAGGGAGACTCTGCCAGAAGACATTACGGTAATGTACTGCAAATGGGACTTGCTGATTTGAATAAAGGAGCGTGTTAAACACTCCACAGCCTCTTTACTGCGTGTCATGGCTCTATTTACAGCTCTATATGGAAGATATTCGCACTCCATACAACTTGAGACAAGCCAACACACCCAGATTACAGCATTTTTCCATTTATTTTAATTTTAAAAATTTAAAAAGCAAACATAGAAACTTCCTCCCTTGGTGGAAGCTTGACAGCTGAGAACAGGCGTTGCATCAACATTCCCATTGTTTACCTCTTGGACGCATCCTTTGAAATGAAATGTTTGCTCCAAGCCCAAGGTCAGCACAAAGTCATCTGTCACTTGCAGAAATGCTACTGGTCTCCGAAAACAGCTAACACTTTTTTTCTGTAGTCATTAGAGCAATAGACGTGCTTTGTCATCCATTCATAACAAAAACACCAAGCAAACATTAATAAAATCACCTATTAATAGCTGCAAAGCACAAGAACCCATGCTGTATGCATGGCTTTGTGCCACAGCCCAGGCCCTGGTTGAACAGACATGTTCTACTCAACTGGGCCAAGCACAATCTGTAATAAAAACGGCTGATGGATGTGATGCTAACATGCACCACTCATGATTATAGTCTGCTGTTCTCTTGACCTTCTCAGCACTTTGTACTTCAGTCATCTTTCAGAATCCATCCCTTACTTCTACATCCAGATTAGACTGCCCATCATTCAGTCTGTGGCTGCTCACTCTCTCCCAGTGTATCTCCCTCTGCCTTCTCAGACACTGTTGGTTTTGTCATCTATAGGGAGTCACTTACGGGGCCAATTGCTTTGCAGGAAGATGTGGCTGCTCCTGCTCAGCCCCCTGAGTCACCGGTCTTGGCCAGGGGAAAATCAGACCCTAAGGACCTGACCCTCTTCCCATTCACTGCATCCACTTTCAACTTTCATTTATAAAAAGAGCAATGGTTTCCTTATTGGTTTTCTTCAAAACTCCTTGACATGATTTCTCTTAAAATAAAAAAAAAACAACTTGAAATGAAAAATTCTCACAAAAAAAGTGAAATATTTGATTTTGTTAAAGGCAAAATGGCTTTTTATGAACAACTCAATTAAATCCATGCAATCCACAACTTTCTGAAGTAGCTGGGCCAGTGATTACTTGTTTATTTAGTTGATATTTGCCTTGGCTGAGAGATTTTACAGCTAAATCTTTCTCCCTCTTTTACCTAGGGACCCTGATGATCTCTGGGGATCAGAGCTGTGTGTACTGTGTTGTTCTTAAAGCCCCTCTTGTATTGTTTCCCTGCTTCTCAGACACTGATTTGCCTGTGAAGGCAGCATCTGCTCCTTAATCATTTGCCTTTGTTTTGCCTGGTGCTCTCCATTTAACATATCCGGAGCTCCAGAGAGCTGCTGCTAGTGGAGTATTTCTGTATACATACTTAACATCTTCCCTACAGGTCCAGAGAGTTCCTAAAATCCTCCAGTGGAGTTATGGATTTGGTTGGTCTACAGGAATTTCATGGCCCAAGGTTGTCTCTGGTGCCTTGTAAACTGGAAATTCCTGGCTTCAGACAATGATGCTGAAGAACTTGGTGCTGCAATCTACTGACCACAGCAAACTAAGAGGAGATTTGCATGCAATTTTGCTGCCCCTTTTTAGCGACGAAGGCAATTGTGAGCCAGTGCTGTTCCTCACAGCACAGCGTGAAGCTGAGGAGGAGGGCTAACAGCTTGGCATGCCCTATGCAGAAAAGAGCTGGGCAGGACCACACATGAACCTGTGGTGTGGCAGCCCGCAGCTGCTCACAGCTTTTCTGCTGTGCAAGGAGCCTTCTGCAATGTTGATTGTGGAACAGGATGGCCAGCAGCATCTGGCATGGGGGTGGGGAAAGCTTTGAAGTCAGCAAGAACTGTGACACTGCGCTGCAATGTCAGGAGCTGCTACTGCTTGTAGAGCCGTGGAGAATACATGAGAATTGACAGTGAGGTCAGGGAGATAATATGAAGGAGCTAAAGTGGCTGGAAACCTGGAGAGAAAATGACAACTTCTTTTGCACTTTTTGAAGCTGAACCTTGTTTACTTCTGGGGACAGATGATCTGAAGAACTGATATAAACCAGTGGGTAAGCTGGAAATCCTGAGAAACTAAGGAAAATCTGTGGGTAATGAGTAGCAGAGGCAAAAAGAAGGAAGAATAATTTTGGATCTAAAATCCACCATATTAGATTTTTTTTCTTATTTAAGGAAATATGCTAAAGATAACTCACTGGTGAAAAACAAACAGACAACAGTGCAACCAAATGTATTCATGCATGACAAGATCTGAAGTGTAATTCTCTCAACGACACATTGTTCACCCTGGGTTTTTTTTAGCATATATGGGGGAGGAGGAAGACAGCAGTCAGCCACTCACCCCTGACAAGGCAAATCTTTCATCTTGCATAAACCTAATGTAGTCCCCTTCTTGCTACAGGAACCAAGCTGTGGACACTGAGTTCCTGGTCTGTAGCAGCCTGTGGACAGGTGTTAGAAGGTAGGAAGTGCTTGGCACAGGTGAGGTTCAATGGAGACACCATTTGCCAAGTTGAAGTGCATCACACTGTAAGTTCTGTAAATGCAGGCATGTAAACTGGACAACAAAATTTTGTGAACTGGACCACGAGTAGAGATGAATTTACCAAGCTCTTCAAAATACATCAATTAAAATAATGGAAATATAATCAAAAGTTATGTAATTCCCCCTTGCTTGTGCTTGGGCCCTGCTTGTGGTGGTGGAAATATAAACTGAACTAGAGCATATAAAAAGATTTCCAAGAAAAAGCCTTTGTTTAACATTTCCTATGCATCAGATACTCCCCTTGCCTCCCAGACTTATGTATTCCAAATCATGCTTTCAGTGTCCACAGAAAATTCCTCCATCTATTTATACTTTCAAATCTATGATCTTGTACATTAATAAATAGTAATGAACTCCTGAAGTAAATACCAATGTTACAGTTCCACTGGAGATCTTGCTGACATTTATAAATATCTGCAGCTTTCATGGTTCAGGACGCTGGCAGAGCTCAGAGATTCAGTTAAACTTTGTCATGTAATTGTACATACAGCCTCTCCTTTGCAAGTATAATGTGTGGAGCTTATGGAATAGTTCTGTTAGGCAGCACCGTGTGTGTTTGCTTCTTTTATCAAAAGCTGTGTTCTGTGTGGGTGTATCTTAGCTGACCTACTAAAGCCATCATTTTTCATCTCAGCTGGCACTGAACAGCACACATAGTCTGGATGTTCCCAAGCTATGGCAATGTTGCTATCTTGTGCTTACTCACTTCTCTGAATTAGTCACCCTTGTATATGCCTGTCCATTTATATGCTAGGAGAATGCAACAAGACTAATGGCCACTTCACTTCTTGTGTATGCCTTTGTCTATCAACAGGATTACAGGACTTGGTTCCCTGTGGCAGAAAGTTTAGCTCAGTGACCCAAGAAATACTTTCCAGTTGAACACTGTCATTGCCCTGCTCCAAAAGGTAAGGGAGAGGAATTTTACAATGCAGCCTGGAACTGAACCTGGTGCGGGACAATCCTGGTCCAGGGATTTTGCTGCTGGGATAAGGCCAAGCTGATGAGCTGAAGAGCATCAGCAGCTGTCAATTTGAGTCTAGCTTCTCCCAGAGACAGTTAAGTGGCCAAGAGTGAAGGACTTGGGATGGAAAATTAATTTCATTCTCAGTTTCAAAGGTGTAATTCAGGTGATCTCTGAGCCAGCTTCTTGCTGATAGCTTCTAATCCTAATATTGCCTAACTGTGCAAAAAGACAAATGCTGTAACATACATTCCTTCAATAGAATCCTCAGTACCCAGCATCTCACATTTATACCAAAAGATAGGGAAATGGGAGGGAATTCTGTACTACTCCAGACAACTGTTAAAATATGACTTTGCTCCTTGAATGGGGAAGATCCTCACTGTCTTCTGTCTCTTGACAGTCCTCTCATCCAAGCAACAATCACATAGCTGCAATCCCTGATCTCTGTTGGAATTGCTAGGGATTGATAAGTTACCAAAAAAGTAATGGTTAAAATTTCATGGTTAAAATTCCTTTTTCACATGGTTAACTTTCATACTCCAAGGGAGTGGTCAGCCCTCAGCAGCATTAGATTTGATGGAGGCCTTGGGACAGTCAGAACAAGAGGAACTGTTCAGACAAAACCTGCTTGGCTTGTGCACAAATGTCATGCAGGTAGAGATGCTCCCAGTAACTCTGCACTGCCTGCCTGGGATGATGAAGGGAACTTCTGTCACTTGCTAAATGGATTCTGCCAGCATTTCTGAAGCCCTAACTCTTCTCACCTTGAAAGGAATTGAAAAGTATGTGTTAACTCTTTAGGAAATAGTCACCTAAATGTCCTGTCCAGTACTAGAGACATGAGATCTGTGGCTGCCACTGCTACTGCTGAGGATAAGACCTTAAAGAGAAAGGTCAAGCTAAGCAGGGTGGACTACTATTGAGGCAAACACAAGATCTCAGAAGCAGGTGGGATTTTGCTTTCAGGCTGCAGAATGGCAGCTCTGAGCACACCGTGAAAAAAAAAGCTTTTAGGAGGATGCATGAACCTTTAAACCCTCTTCTCTCCAGGAATGTATTTATGCCAGCCTAAAACAAATGCTACATAGAGGAAGGAAGAAGGGCTTGCTGCATATGCCACAATACGGACCAAGTCAAGCAAAAAAGCCAGTGTTGGTGGCACATGAAAAATTACCTCCCTGAAGCAATGTAGGCAATGACTTATTTTTGCTGGCTGGAAAAAGTGCTTCTTCTATACACTACTTCTTCTCCTACCTACTCCTCTTCCCATGCACAGCTAACTAGCCTGGTGATTTTGCATATCAGATCTTTTTATTGACCACAATAATGTCTGCAGGTGCTGGCTAATGTAATGTGTGAGATGAAGAACTTGGCAGGGAACCACTGGTTGACATATACCACCACCCTCATTCTGATAAAAGCAGTGATGAAATAATTCCATACCTTTAAAAAATGGTTGCAAGGTTGTGTTCTGATCTGTATTTAGTAGTGGCAAATTCCTAAACAGAACAATGAAGTCTGCTTACATTAATCAGAGAACTACAGAAAAGCATTTGCCCTAATGTCCAACCTAAGAAGGGCTGTATGAAAGAAGAAAAGGAGCTCAGTTCTTAGGTAGGTACCATCACCAGGAACTGGCCCAGTAGTGAGTTGAGAAAGGTTAAAACAGCTGAACTGCTTTCACCAAACAGTGAGGCGGGTAAAGACCCCTGCACTGCCTATGCTTTGCCTTCTCCATGGCTGAAGATTTTGTCCAATACGCAGACATATGTGTGATCCCCCTGAAATGATTCATGGCACCACAGTGCCCAAAGCCTCCATCCAAGACCCAAAGCTGTGCAGAGGCAGGTGTGGTCCTTGCTGAGAAGACCATCTGGCTGGTTTGAAACCTGCAGAGAAGAACCATAGGGTGACAGGAGTGTGAGGGAAGGGCACACACTATTGAATGTGCAATCTCTTTGTCCCACAGGCTGCATCCTGCTAAAAATCACAGCTGGGAAAATTAATTTTGAGCATTTTTGCATGAACTCACCTGTTAGTGCCCTGTTTACCATGTTGGTTGGTAAGATCTTGCTACTAACCAAAAAGTTTCTTGAGCTGTTTCCTTGCTAATATGTATAATTACTCCCAGTTTAGATAAGCCCAAAGGTAAAACAACCACCAAAACTCCTTTCCACTACTGTTTTGCTTTGATTCTCCAAAGAGAGGTCTTTTAAAGGTCACATCTTGACGGAACTTCTTTTTTACCCCCTATTGTGCTAAAATAGCTCAGTATTATTGACCTTGACAACGGTGCCTGAAAGGTTTAGTGACAATCTATTCTGTATCACCAAGCACATATAACTGTTTTCATGGGCTGGGGGCTCTCCGTGCGTTTGATAGCAGGCAGATTGGCTTTTCTTGACAAGACATTGAGTAAAAAGATTTAATGTCTCCATCTCCATGTGAATTGGATCCTACCCTCCTGACATGAGATCCCCAGCCCCAGGGAGAGCCGTGCTCAGTGCTGTGTTGTTGCATTAGTTGCTCGTAATGGCTACACGGGTAAACAGAGCATGACAAGAGCTAAATAACATTGTGAGGGGGGAATTGTCCAGGTTTCCCCAGCCTCTCTGCTTTCCCAAACTTTACAAACACGAAAAAGCAACAAAATGCTTTTTAAAGGGGTCTAGTTGCCTTCTGAAACCACTCCATTCTGAAGCGTGCTTTGTGAAGGTAGATGTTGCACAATGAATAAGGCAGCCACAGCTCCTGTTAAGGAGCAAACAACTCTGCCTTGGCTCTCTCAAGTGGCTTCAGATTTGGGGAGGTAAAGCAGCTGATCTGCCAACGTTTAACTGCTCTACTGCTGCTGACTCCAGTTTGAAAAGGGCCAGTTCTCCAACACATGCTCTGGGACAATGTGTCCCTCGAAACTGAATTTTTCTTTTTCTTTCCTTCATTCCAAGAATCAGACACAGAAATACAATTTAAAGTCTGCATTTGGTGAGACTCTGGCCCAAACAAAGGTGATGCAAATGTGCCAGGGGTGTCAGTAGAGCAGGATTTCACTTGTATAGTTAGAAACAGGTTTTGCCAGAATCCTGACTCTTTCCCCTTGAGTTACAATGATTACTGGGGGAGAGGGAAATAGGGAAAGGGGAGGGAAGAACTCTGTTAGATAAATAGGTTAATAAAAAATCATACAGTGGGGAAATGTACAATGACCACTGTTATTCTGGTGCTTCATACTAAAATTGGAATAGTATGACACATGAAGAAAAGAAGAGAAGATAGAAATTAAAAGCTTTATGTGAGAATTTACATTTCTCTGGTTTAAGGGGTTATAAATAATCCTTCCTAATGGGCTGAGTTACCTCCCATCATTAGCCTTATCTCCATAATGCCTGTTCTATCTTGTTCTTCATTTCAGGGTAAAAAAAAAAATTCACCTGGAAAAGCAGCAGCACACAGCACATTTCCCAGAACCCAAGCAGGGATACATATCAACCAGCCCTTTTACTAATCCACCACTGCAGCTTTGTGTGCTTGTCCTCAGGGTGCCCTCCCCTGTATTACTGTGTCTAGAAGTGACGTGGAAGCATCATGAATGCTCTTCATGATCGCTTCTGGAGATGGAGGATTGTTGCCCAAGGATCAAAAGCTTCTGTATCTGTCCAAAGGCAACTGGTATGACTGAACTTTTGGAAAGAAATCATGTGGCTTACTGCAGCACAACCCCCAGGACAGGAAAAACAGATACACCTTTCTTCTCACCTGTGGAGGAAGGATACAGCTTCCAGAAAGGAGTGGAGGTTGGTCTCTGCTCCCAAGCAACAAGTGATAGGACAAGAGGAGCAGCCTCAAGATGCACCACAGGAGGCCTAAGTTGGACATTGGGAAAAAATTTCTTCACAGAAAGGGGTGTCAAGCACTGGACTGCCCAGGTGGAATGAAGTTCCCTCCAAGTGGTGGAGGCACCATCCCTGGAGGTATTTAAACGATGTGTATATCTGGCACTTAGTGACATCATTTAGTAATGGACTTGGCAGTGCTGGGTTAACAGTTAGACTCTTCAAGGTCTTTTCTGACCTAAGTGATTCTCTGATCCTGTGGAACTGGATGAATGTTTTCCTGTGTGCACATACATTACTGAGCACCAGGGTGTATGCAGAGAGCCCCCCCAGATTCCATCCTCTTTCTTCTCTAAAGACAGAGTACAGTGTTACTGTACTGTTCAGATTCTTGCTTCAATCATTTAAAAGATAACTTGTAGATCAAAAGAGTCTCGAAAAAAACAAAGACCAGGTTATTTGAAATGCAATCTTGGTCGGAATGAGCCACCGTGGGGTTCCTTTCCCAAGGCAGCCCCTGCTTTGGGAATGAGAACAAAAGGGAACAATAGCAGAGGGTGAACAAACCTCCCCAAAACTCAAGGAAAGAATGAGGAAGAAAAGTGAAAATATTAATAATTTCCTCACCAGCATACTCCTGAGCAGGGCATTTGTTTTTCCTGCATGAAAAGTCCTCACTTTGCTACCTAAGTCAGTCACCTGGCATCTAGCTTGCCTTCAGCCCTTTCACCCCATTTCAAGCACGCAATTATTTACACCAGGTGCATTGCTTCAGCCCATCCCTTGTGACCACCTCATTCACAAGGAAAGGACTGAAATTTACCAGTCTCTACTACAGCCCCTTTGTACAAGTCTTTGCCCAAGGTATAATGTTACATTGACAAGTGGCTTAGCACAGTGGGAAGGGAAATAGAATTTATCCAGTGAACAAAGGGTATTAGTGCTCCCTGCCTCTAACCCCAGGTGACTGGGCAGGTCCTCTGGTGACAGGCAGTGTGGGCCATTGTCAAGGGTCAGGGCTGGGCTGGCCACTACAGGGATTACAGATGGTGTCTATTAGTCCTTGCCCTCCCTAAGGGGAAGAGAAAGGGAATAAGGGAGAGAGATGCATTGGAAAAGAAATGTGAAAAAGCTTTAATTAAAATAATAACAACAACATGAAATAGATACAAATATATATCCAATTTTAAATAGCTGATATTGAACACAACTCTCCTGATGGCAGTTACATCACTGTCACCCCTGATGCTGTGCGGCACATGCTGGGCAAGTCCCAGACCGGATTCAGAGGTAAATGGGAAATAGATGCAGGACCTGGATTTAGGAACTGAGTTCAGGAACTCATGGATTGGGATTGAAGGCAGAATGGACAGAATGCTCCTCAGATGCCAGTCACTGAAGAAGAGGCTTGTCCTTCGTGATCCCTCAGCTTCATACTGAATATGAGGTGTTACGGGATGGAATCCCTTGCTGGTCAGTTTAGTTTACCTGTCCTGTCGACTCCTCCCTGCAGGTGTGACCTTTGCCTCTGCTCCCCCAACAAGGGACACAAGATTTAGCAGTAACCATGATCTGCATAGGAGCAAGCATAAGCAAGAGCTTTTCTGCATCCCAGTCCTTGGAACTAACTAAAAACATCCAACGTTATTGCTGCCAGAAGCAGACACTGCCTGCAAAAACACACTATTAACTTCAGAAAGTGCCATCACTGAGTAGAGACCAAGTTGGAAAGTCAAATCACTGAGCAGAATGAGTTCCATTCTAACTCAAATCAGAACAGCCACACAAAACCCTTAGCAGGGCAGCAGTGCTGGCAGACAGCTGCACTTGCAGGAGCCCACAGCTGTGTGCAGCCATGCTGATCTGTGCTGTTACATGGATTTTAGCTGTCATGGTCCTCAGTGCTGATGGAGGGTAGTCAACCCAAGCAGCATTCACTCCTCTCTTCCCAATTACCAGCAGAAGATTGTCCCATTGCTGCTGGATTCAGTCTGGCCTTTTGTGCACAGAGTTGCCTGGAACTTTGTTGATGGCTGCATTCAGATTCAGGTGCAGCTATAGCAATGCCTGAAAACCAAGGTCTCGTGGCACCCATGACACTGCCTCTTTGTTTCACTAAACCTCCTGGAATTTGCCTGTTGCATCCATGCTGTGCAGGACCTGTCCCTTTGTGTGCATCCAGGAACTCTCCCAGGCCAGGGATGATCCATGACATATGCCCCTGGGCTCTGCTCTAAAGCAAGCAATGACAACAGTAATGAGGGGAAAGTGAGGAGTGGGATTACTTTAGGTTGCAGCTCCTGTCCTTTGATTTGTTTAGATGTATCAAGTCCAGATATGGATGAATAACGGGATGAAGGGAGCTGGGATGCTCTTTGTTTAGCCCTGGCTACATAGCACACATGCCGCTGCATGGTTGCTTATAAAAGCAGTCCATTTTCACCCATCTCAATCAAAGATGTGTCCTGTCTTTCAGTCCCAGAATAATCCCAAGGTTACAGATCACACAGATGAGAATAAAATTATGGAGAAAATAATGCCAGATAAACCCTGATTCTCCCAACACTTCTCATTGCTTTTCTTCCGTGAAAAGCAGAAGCAATAAGCCAAACAAGTCCTGGATGCTAGAGGGGAGAAATTCCTGCTTGTTCAACTTCAGCCTACACCCCCAGCCTCTGCTGTCTCACCTATGCTTAGAGTGAAGGCAGTGGGAGTTCCCAGTTGTTTCTTTTCAAAAGCAGTTCTGGTTCCCAATGAATACCTGGTACACTCTGGCCATGCTTTCCTGTGGTCCTGCTCCAAATTTGGTCTCTTCAAAACGGCAGTTCACTGCCTCTGCTCTGGCCGCCAATCAGAAAAGTGCACTGGGGAAAGGTCACTACATCATGACTCACACGTTGCACTTGGGTAAGTGACGTACCCCAGGGATCAATATAGGGGTCAAAAGGACTTAAACTCTTTATTACTGACCTGGGTGACAGGAAAGAGTGTACCCTCAGCAAGTTTGCAAGTGGCATAAAACTTGGAGGCTTGGTGGTTACAGCGGAGGGTTGAACTGCTGTTCAGAGAGTACCTTGACAGGATGAAGAAGCAGATTAACAGCAATTTCCTGAAGTTCAGCAGAACAAAACGTGAAGTCTTGCACAGGGGAGGAACAACTCTTCACCATCAGCACAGGCTGGGCACCTACTGGCTGGGAAGCAGCCTTGCATCAAATACCTGTGGGTCCTGCTGGACACCAAGTTGACCATAGGTGAAGCACATGTCCTCATGGCACAAAAGAAAAACAGCCTCTGCCTTGGGCAGAGCATTGTCAGCAGGTCAAGAGAGGTACCACCCATGAAAGCCCTGTTGGAGCAGGAGGAGATTTATCTTGCACAGGTAGGCTCAGTGGGAGCTGTACAGCAGTGGTGACCCCACCTCAGCAGAGTGCTTTTGGCACTGTGGCTATACCCAGTACACAGATTCTTGAAGATTTTCAGCACCACCACAAAACCTCAGCTCTGCTGACATCTGTCATGGGAACTTCCCACTGCATGGCCAGTCAACCAGAGGTTACAGGCAGTGCTGTAGGAGAGGTCCTCAGCAAGGAAAGGAAGGATGCTCTTGCACACATAAAAATTATTTTGTAATAGTTTCTGCCCCCCTGCCCTTCCCCCCCTTTTTTCCCCTTCTCTTTCTAATCCATTGCCAAATCTACAAAGAATATTCAGGAGAGGGCAGCAGTACAAAAGTTGTTTCCTCTGAATCTTCTTAAAGTAGAAGCTTACAACAGACTTAGAAAGCTGTTCAGGCAGGCAGCTTTGCTGAACTCAGCACAATCTTCTGCTAAAGCCCCTTCTGCTGTCTGACCCACCCCTGCCAGGGCACTGCTCCTTCTGACACGAGCGTGCCCATGGATTGCTGTGAAATGTGCTATGGAGGCACCTTTCTGCTCTTCCTGCAGATGCTTCTGACTCATGCTGATCTACCAGAGATTAGGGAATCCAGCTTTTGAAATGCTCACAGACATGTGTTTTTAAAGGAAAATAAATTAATTGAAACAGCATTGGTCCAAGCCCTGTCAGGGCAGAAATCAGACAAGAGGCGGGAGGAATGTCCTTGAGCATTTTTACTTTTTTCCATGGCTTCCTCTGACCTGCAGGCTGGAGGAGGAAGTGGGCAGATGTTTCAAATGGAGACATTACGTCATTGCTTTCTTATATCCTCCATCTGTATGAACTGTAAGACATAAATGGGGCCAAGCATAATTATTCAAAAAGAAATTAAGCTATGAGCAAGGCACGTGCACAGCCCCAGGGGGTAGCTTGCAATACAAGAGAATTTTGCCTTCCCTCTGGGGCAAATGAAGATCTGCCCCTCCTCTGTGTTTTCCTGAGGTCACCTCACAACTGTTTTTAGAGGTTTTCCTCAGCTGCCTAAAGGAAGAGTGCAGAAATGGGTAAGAAGCTGTATCTCAGCATTGTCAGAGTTTTCAGTTCACTTGGGTCCCTGACATGACAACAGCATGTCTGCCTGTCCCACCCCACCACCTCTTACTGCCTGACTCAAAAGCAGCAGCACTGTGTTACAGCCAATGAGCAGAATTAGAGACATTCTGCCCTTGGAAAGGCTTTGGCATGCCAAGGTGAAGGCTTTTGCTCAGTAAGAAGCATTTCAGGCCCCAGGTGCAGGTTTACCATATTGCAGTACCCTGATTTTTGGGGCACACTGTAAATGCAAGTTTTTTAACAGACTACAGATTAAGCCTGTAGGTAAATAGGAGACCACCAGCTTTTGGTTTTCTATTAATTTTCTATTAAATCTATTTAATTTTTCTGTAAACCTTCTATTAATGTTTATATTTTTTGTTTTGTCTTCCACTTCCTCAGCTGTTTTTCATCATTCTTCGTAATAATCAGCTGAGATGAACAGGCAGTTGTAGGCTCTTCCCATTCATTACATGGGATGGTTTTGTTTTTCACTAACTTGTTTCTCTGTTTCCTGCTTTTTATTCAGGAAAGCATACCCTGTCTGCAAAGAGAAAGGGAAGGCGAGTGCAGCACATTGACCCTCAGATTTTTGCCCAAATTTCTACTGCTGAGATGTCTGGACCTTGTCTTCATACCAACCACATTTTCTACTGCTCAGTTCTGCAGCAGCCAGGCTCAGTGGCAACAGCCCAGGTCCAGCATTCACCACTAACCAGGAGAAAGAGGCCATCCTATTCTACGAGGTCTCCCTGTGAACTGGCAGACAATTATTTGAAGCACAGGAGAAAAGAGGGTGAGAAAACTTCAGCAGTGACAGCCAGCTTTGCAAGCATTTACAAGTATCATTTACAAAAAAGAGATTACTGCAGGAAGGTTCAGTGTTCACAGCTGGCTGGATAAAAACCCTCAAATATAGTTTCCTTTGACTCTCCTTTATGCAACAGTTGGGACTTGGTCTGAAATTCAAATTAACTTTCATACCCAGCCTACTATTCCATTTTGTGCCCCAAAGCAAAATTTCCTGCATAATTGTGTGTATTTAGGTCAGTTCTCCATTGTTTTCTGCTGCAAAGGAACTAGCTGATTTGCTACTGAAAATTCCTACTACAGTTTTCAACAGCACTTTTGCAATTAGAGGTTGTGCTCCTAAATGATACTGCAATGCAGGCATGCGTTTGCTTGAGTAATGTCTTGAGACTTTTTTATGTCTGTTCTTGATAGCAGGGTGACTTCATTTAAACACAGACCATACTTGACATTAGTACAGGAATAAGCTGGTTTGCCAAACTATATTTAGAAAACTATTTATCCTTTTTTTTTCCTCTCCACTTCTATCAAATATTAACCACAAGAATGAAATAGGTGTAAATATTAATCTTTTTTTTTTTTTTTTTTTTATAGTTAGATTAATATTTGCACCTATTGAATACTTTAATATAGAGAAATAACATACATTTAATCCAGGGAAATAACACTTATCATGTTTCCCTATTCTAAGGTTCTTTTCACTGTATTTTTCCCCTGCACTTCATTTGTGTGAATTTCTTTCATACATAAATCTCTGCTGTGAGGACTCCAACAATATTTTCTGTATTTTCTGTTTCTGTTTGTTTGCAAAGCATGGATGGATCCATATAAATGTTTCAGCTCATGCAGGTATCAAACAAAACCAAAATATTCTGAGTGCAATGCTCAGCTAACTGGCTTAGATCAGAGATTTATGCCAAGTGATGCCTTCATCTCTGTCTCTTGCCATGAAGCAAGGAGCATGACTCAAAATGTCTATTTTCTATACATCTTAGAGACCCGTGGTCTGGCCTTGTGGGACTGTAAATATTTTTGTGAATGCGGTGCCAGAATAGGTCCAACACAGTTGAAACACATCATGCAAAAGCCCACCAGGGCTGTAATTCAGGGCAATGACACCAAAGGCTGGGAGGTGGAAAGCCAAGAGCTGATGCTACATGTAGATTTTGAGACATTAATTAAAAAATCAAATCAACTCTCTACCACCCCAACCCCCCCCCGAACGCTTGCAAGCAACAACAAAGCATGGCAGATCTACCTCAGGATGCTGGGAGAGAGGGGGAAAAGAATCAGGTCAAAGCACACGATATAGAAATCCTTGGGTTGCCGAAGGGCACAGTATGCAACGACCTCAGACTGTTTTGAAAATTGATTACAGAAGGCCTTCAGCTGAATGGAGTCAATGACCCTCTCTATGCACGACAAAAGATAAACAGCTACATCATCTCCTAGCTAATACATATGAGGGTTCCTGGCCCAAGATCCTCATGGTGGCTAGCAAAATGGGACCTATGGAAAAAGCCCCTCCCAGCTGTTCTTCAGTCCCGGAGAGGAAAACATGGGTTTTCTTTTCATAAAGATTTGATTTCCACAAGATCAAACCAGACCAACCCCATTTTCCCTCCTCCCTTTCAAAAAAACATCACCAGCTGTGCTAGGGGTCACGATGTAATAGACAAAGAACGTGTGTAATGCAGGAACTGCAACTGCCTAATGAAATATATGTCAAAAGAGACAGCTGGCCTGGAGGCTTGAGCTGCCCAGTGTCTTTGTCTTAAGGTTTTCTCTAGCTGGAAGTACAGGAGAATTAGGACTGGTGAAGTGGGGAGTTTTATTTGGTATATCCGACTGCCAGAGTCTCCTGTTCTATGCTTGCACCCTTCAGGCTTTGTAATTACTGTCCAGTTAAACTGTTCTACTTAGACAGTGTGAGCCAGCACCACCCATGAGAACAAAGGGTTTCGCTCCCAGTGAGCAGAAGATTCAAATACAGGAAAGCATCACTGAGTGTGATTTGGGTAGCAAACAAATGACCATATTAGAACTTATGATGCTCCAGCAGACACCAAAAAGTGGATCTGATTATGTTACTGCTTGGGAGAGGTTCTGCTTCCAATAGCTGTTTCCATCATCTTCGTTACAGCAGGAGAACAAGAAAAGCTCTTGGGTTTGTGACACATGTTGAGTCTGCCCTCTCTATCAGTGCTGAAAGCACATAAGATATTTATGCTAATGATATAAAAACTTTTTTTAAACTGATGAAGAGGAAGGAATTCTAACAGAAAGCATGGCCAGAGGATTAGGGAAGCGATTGTTCTCTTGTAATTGGCACCGGTGAAGCCGGTTTTGGACCCTTCACTAGAAGAAAGACATTGAGATGCTGGAGTGTATCCAAAGCAGGGAAATGGAGACGGTGAAGAGTCTAGAACACATGGCTTATGAAGAATGGCTGAGGGAACTGGGCTTGTTTATTGTGGAGAAAAGGAGGCTCATTGGCAATCTTCTCATTCTCTGTAACTACCTGAAAGTAGGCTGTAGCAAGGTGGGGGGCAGTCTTGTCCTAAGTAACAAGCAATAGCATGAAGGCAAATGGCCTCAAGTTGTGTCAGGGGTGGTAGAGGTTGGGTATTTGAAAATGTTTTTTAAGCATTGGAATAGACAGCCCAGGGAAGTGGTAGAGTCACCATCCCTGGAGGTATTTGAATGATGTGTAGATGTGGTGCTGAGGGACACGGTTTAGTGGTGGACTTGATAGTGTTGGGCTGGACTCAATGATTTTAAAGGTCTTTTCCATCCTAAATGACTCTTATGGTTCAATGAACTGTGAATAAGTTTGGAGACCATGACTTCCAGAACACTTTTAAATCGGATCACAGGGATTATTACATCACCTGAAAACACACTCTTCACAGAATCACAGAACATTAGAGGTTGAAAGCAACCTCCAGAGATTGTTGGGTCTCACCCCCACTGCCAAAGCAGGATCACCTAGGGTAGTCTTCACAGGAATGCATCCAGATGGATTTTGAATGTGTCCAGAGAAGGAGATTCCACAACCTCTCTGGGCAGCCTGTTTCAGTGCTTTGTCACCCTCACTGTAAAGAAGTTTCTCCTCATGTTGAGGTGAAATCTTCCATGTTCAAGCATAGAGAACATGATACACCAGCACTAGTTCACTATACACATTTTTCAAGTAATGGTGCAAAACCCTTTTGAAGTCAAGCAATACTAAGAAGAAAACAACAAAGGGTCAAAAATCACTAATTTTCCTTGCCTCAGCTAATGTAGACTGTACAATTGTGTCTTCCTTTGCTTTTCTTTCCTTCTTTCAGAAGCACCCATAGAAACCATAGAGGAAATGAACTGTGGGTCCAGCCCCACAAAAATACGTGAATGGACTTACTTTTAAGCATGAGAGAAGCTCACTGGCTTTAGCTGGGACCCAGTGTTCATTGTATGCTGCAGGGCTGTGCCAATGTGGGACTTCTCCTCTTATGGAGGAGAAATGGACTAAATGTCTGTGCATGGCCACATAGGCTGAGGCAAGGCACTCGCACTACAGCATGAGTCAGTGTCCTGTGAAGAATTTAGCCTTTTATCAGTGCAACTAAGAGCCTCAAACCCTGTTAGGCCACGTGGTCTAAAAATCTAGTGTGGACTATTCCAAATACAAGACAATATAGAAAATGCACACAGAATATGGAAGAGGAACTCTAACACCACCCAGAGAGTTTGCAGAACTGTATAGGATAGTCTGGCAGCTTCAGGCCAAAAAGAGAAAGAAGGGAAGGGAAATCAAAGGGACTGGGTGTATGCGAGGTGGCAGAAGGAATGTGCTTCACTACATGCAAAGCAAGAACCAACCACAAGAACAAGACCCAACTGATTTGTTTATACAGGGAATATAGAAATTAGGCTGAAGGTTACAGTCTACCTAGAAACAAGGTGATAAGGCAAGTACAGCTCTTATCAAATTGTAATACGAAACCTTTGTGTTACCTATTATATAATAACAGCCAGCCTGGGGCCTGGAGCAGTCTTCTGCTAGCACTGAACTCATGTCCATGAGGTAAATTGAGATCCTCACCCTCAGCTTGACATCTGAAACTGAAGCAAGACTCAGTCCTATTAGGCTGGCTGCCTGTGAATGTTTCTTTCAGAGCAATAAAGTTCTGATATTGCAAGTCCTGCAAATTTTAAACATATAAAAGCATTAAGTTAATACACTTTTGTAATTAAATACTTATTCCAATCCATTATGTAAATGTCATTGCTATTATTAAAAAAAAAACTTATAAAATCAGCCTTTTCTTTAATTACTTTTTTCCCCCTGAATCTGAATTCTGATATATTGCCAGTCTCCAGTTCATTACTATGAGTCAACAATAACCAAAGAAGCTGAAGGTGAGCATTTAAATCTCCCAAATAAACAAAATATGGCAACAACAGCAAGTGAACACCTCAGAATACTTATAATATGAAGGAAAATATACCGGGCTTCAGAATGATTGTGTCATTTGATATTCTTCAGGTAAGAGACTCCCACTATATATATGACAGGGGTGAGCACTTCAAAACAAGCAAATTACTCTTCTAGAGGAGTACTTCTGAAAGGCTTCTGGCTTTTTAGAAAAGGTAATTTGGATAATTAGGAAATGCAGTATAAAAAAGCTCAGCTCTCAAAGACCTGGATGCCAGCCATGTCCACATATCTTATTCTTACTGTCTAGAACTTAAGTCTAGGGACTCCACAGGTTTTGTAACAGCAGATCAGAGAAGCTTTTCTTTCCTTAAATGCCTTTTTTTAAAAACTGCTTGTAAGATACCTTGAATTATTTTCTTGAAGTAAATGATACACATAAATTGTTCCTCATTATAGGTTATGGGACAAGATTCAAGTTTCAGAGGGAGATGACTGTTCTCATCAAGTTACACTTGATAGTCACGAGCCACCAGCAAACTCTGACATACTATGTCAGAGTAAAAAGCCATGATGTAGCTTCACCAAGATGAGAGTTCCTAAAGAGATTCAGCAGGAGACTGGACAGTGTCACACACACTTCTGCTACTGAGGAGTAGAGGTAAAGACAAGAAAACATATAGCTAATTGTATTCACTTTATATTCACTCTACTGTATAAATAAACTCACTGGTCTAACTGTCTATTCAGCAAACTTTTAATCAAAGAGAAGTCTAAGTGATCATAGAAAAGTTTCCCACCCTGTTTAAAAGGATTAAAAATGTGGCTACCAAATATTTTCCTAAAGTAGAGGATGAACACCAGAAAAAGCTGCTAATGGGAAAAAGAAAATCTTTCTTACGGTTGTGTCTCATAAACAGGAATGTTGGAAGGCTGCAGATCATTTTAAGCTCTGCCACTTTCACTAGAAACACTGGAAATTTTGCACTAAAATTGGTTAAGTACAACTCAGCTTAATAAATGTATGAAGATGAACTTCTAGTCCTGCAAACTCACAAATGAGAGCCACACACCTGCTGCTCTCAACGTGCAGCCTCTCTGTACGTAGGGATAGCTGATCTACTTCTGTCAGTACCTGTAAACAATTCTTCATGCTACCCTTTGCCAAATTCACCTTCATTCCTGCTGAATAGCACATCAGAATAAACTCTTACATTACTAAAAAAAAAAAGCTGAAATCTAAAATTGACATCAATTAAATGATTTAACTGGGCTGCAGGCTTCCACATCTTGTAAATTAGCCCATGTAGATACTATCTGATTAAATTCAGTCACAGTGGGCACCTTAAATTAGCTTGACATTTCTATCTGAACAGCTCCAATAACATTTCAATTTATTATTACATGCCAAGATTTAAAAACTTCCATACACTTAAGTTAACACACAATGCTAAGCAGAGGTGTATTATTTTTTGGCTTCAAGAAAAAATACACTACAAGGTAAATTTCTAATTAGATAGGCTAAAACATTCTTCTCATAAACTTCAAGATACAAAACCCAGGGATACACTTCATGCCCCATCTTTGCTCTATTAATGTGAATTAAGGCTACCAATCACTCATATTGTGAACTTCAAATTTTTCATCCACAGAAAATATTCCCTTATTTTGCCAGACAACTCAGTAGTTGCAGTTTTTAATCCTTAAAGGGATGGGGTCTGAACCTTTTGAAAACACAATTTTGCTCCAGGTCACAGGAGACAGATTAAGCTCTTTTATCCTCCTCAGGTTTAATTTGTATAGTTTATGACAGAATCCTGCTAGCTCTCCACCTCTAAAGATTTCCTGGGAAGGTAAACATGAACCAATAGCATACAGGCTCATTTCCCTTTCAACTCAACAGGCTAAAACCAGCATAAAGATTTCATAGAATCACAGAATACTTTGTGTTGGAAGGAACTTTTAAAGGTCATGTAGTACAACCCCCTGCAGTCAGCAGGGGCATCTTTAACTAGAGCAGGTTGTTCACAGCCCCATCCAACTTGTCCTTGAACACTTCCAGAGATGGGTCATATACCTACTACTTCTCTGGGCAACCTGCGACAGAGTTTCACCACCTTCTGTACAAAATGTCTTCCTTATATCTAGTTGGAATCTTCCCTCTTTCAGTTTAAAAACATCACCCCTTGTACACACAAGGCCCTGGTATTTTAGCCTATAGCATCCTTAAATTCTCAGAAATTTACCAACAGCCTATCCTGTATTTCACAGTACTGTGTACAAATACATTTTTCTCCTCTTGACTTGGTTTTCCCAAAGTTTGGCATCCTCATCAGTCCTGAGCTCTCTTGAAAACTCCAGACCAAGTGGCCTCTAGGGAACACTGTGGCTGGAGCCAAGCACATGCTGCTTTATCTTGGAATTTCAAAACGCAAGGGGGAAAAAGTGAAAAGGAGAATATTTTTTATTATTGTGACTACAAATTAATTAAGCACTCAATATCCCACTTTTTAACTAGTCTGAATGGAAGAACAGATGGAGGCTGGAGAGGTTCATAGATCAGTGACAATTTGACAAGCTTTGAAAACGGTTTGTAGCAAACCACTCACACACGATGCAATTGCCTGTTTTATTTAGTGGAATCACTTGTGTAGATTAGAAATAGTTCCAATTCCCATTTGCTCCAACGCAAGCCTCCACCATCGACAGGCATAACGTGGTTTCTTCTACTGATTCTAAAACATAAAACCCCCAACCAACCAAACCCAAAACACCACCAAACCCAAATGACCAAACCTCCCAAAACAACAAACACAAAAAGCCCCCAACAAAACATCGGGGGAAAGGGGGCGTGGGGTGTGTGGTAGAAAATAATTACCATCTCGAAAATGAAAGTGAAGTTAGAAACTAAGTTCACACATTTTCTTTGGGACCAGGAATCTGTACATAGTACAAAATAGACATTTATTGAAGAACTTTCTGTAAACACACAGTTTGAATTGTGTAAAACTGTTAAGTAGTGGGTGAACTACGTGGAGAATAATTTATTATATATTGTTATACATTCTACTTAAGGAAAATAGTTATGCTCTGGTATATTACTCTGTTAAATTTATAAACTCCATAATGAAGCTAAGTAATCTGCAAACATGCTTTTCAAGCTTGAATCTCTCCATTCAGAACACACATTTATACAAGTCATCAATGAAAAAAGTTACACTTTCCACAAAATAGATATAAAGAGATCATGAATTTTCTAAAAAGACAGGCACAGCATGTCACTACAAACCAGACTCTTATGAGATGATGTGGAGTCAATTCTGTGAGGAGACACAGGTAAAAACTCTCTAATTCAGCATGTTTGTACATGGTCTTAGTAACAAGACAGATACTAGAAACCAGAATCTCTGCTTTGAAAGATTAGAAAGCAGTCAGTTGTGGAAATCAAACCTCACATGTTGCACATATCCATTACTCCCTGGCTAGGAGAATCTAGGCTTTTGCCTCTCATTAACCCTTCATCACTGGAAATTTAGTTTTCCGAGTAGCGAACTATCTGGCACAATTTGCCAAGAACATTAGCATAATTCAGCACTTACTCCAAAAACAAGATTCCTGGCACCAAAGAGTTAGATCTGGTTAATAAATACAACTTAACTCTTGGTACTCAAGGTCATTGTGAATCACATCATTGGTAAACACTTGCTAGGAAATCCCAACTTCCAGCATCAAAGAGTTGCATGGCATTAGCCCACAGAATGGTACCTGTGCTATCAGGTACTGCAGCATCTCATGTACTGGGGTCTCTCTTGTGTAATGCCCAGCTTAATTTAAGCCTGGGAATTTCACATTGCAGCAGACTCAGCAGTCTGCTAACAAACACCCAGCAAAATAAGAAGTTCCCCTAAAAAAAGTGTGACAAAGATCCTCACAGAAGGTTCATCACTGGACATGGAAATTGCACTATGCAAATTCAACACATTTACTCCTAGATTTTTAGTCTCATTATTCTTCCATCCTTTGTAGGTAACTCATTTTGGGTTTCACCTTTTTATTTATTCTTTATGGCTAAAAGCACTATATCAAAGACTGAACCTCTTAAACTGTGCCATTCTGATGCTTTAGAAGAAGAAAAAAAAAAAGCTGAGTGACATGTTTAAAGAATTACGAAATTGCTATCCAATTAATCTAACATTTTGCTTTACCATTACTACCTTCTTCCCTTTGGCTTTGAAAAGCTTTTTTTCAAAACAAAAATTGAATGAAGATTACATTTATTTTTCATTCAAAGGGAAGTGGGACAGCTAAGGTTCCAACAATACATGTGCCAACTGTACGTTGTGAATGAAATTCCATCAAAGTCAGCAGAATGTAAGGATAAGTATGTGCCTGATTTTCCTAAGACTGTCTTCGTTTCCTCCCATAGTCTGTGCATGAAGACTGCTTCAACCTGAAATTGCAGCAGTGAAAATGAAACCAGCTACTCAGGCTTTCCACTGCTCAGACTGGGTTGAATTCAGTAATGCAAGTGAAATTAAACTCTGAACCTTAGTCTATAGGCATTGACAGAAGTTAAAGTATGTAATGCTTTATGGCCCACCAGTCTCAGTTTTCTCATTTTCCTTCTCAAAGGTATTTCTCAAAAGAAACAACAATGGCACCTCCTTCAAGTCTAGAGTCTCACTCACAATACATGTAGAGAGTTCCACCTGCTTTGGCTGTAAAAATGCCACACTCCCACCAACAAAAGTGAACTTCAGCTTTGGTTTGGTGTTACTGAGTGAGATGAGAAGAGCAGATGTAGTGCTCTTACAGGAAGATGTTACTGCTTGACTCAGCTCTCAGCCTTGCAAAGAAATGGCTGGTTACACAGCAGTAAGGACCATTGGTTCCTTTCCTTGGGTGGTGGGAAGGAAAAAAAGTAGAGGTCTAAGGATATTTCAAAAAGCATTTGAGCAGGAATCAGTAAAAGTTAAGAATCTGGCTAGCCATAAAGCAATATACAGTCTAGAAACTGACCTCTCATCCCCCCTCTACTGAAGTTTCTCCAGTTTCAGAATAGAATTATTTCATAAATTCTGTTATGAGGCATTTTTAAAGTGAAGCCCACTTCTCCAAATTTTGTGCTTGCAAAGGTTAAGAGTTTTAGTTCTGCTGCTGCACTTAAAGCAAGCTTCCCCCAAAACCCTCTCCTGAAACACTGTCGACACTCATGTTCTCTTAGCTTAGAAGCAAAGACTTCTTCAGAAGCGTGCCTATGCAGCGGTGGTAAGATCTAGTTTATTGCTACTCAAAAGGAACATTTGGTAAAAATGCAGATAAAGCAAGGAATACACAGAGCTGTGGTCACTATGGGTAGCAACTCTGGCACAACCAGGAGATTAACTTCCCAGGCACTTGTTTTTTTTTTTTCCATGTAATAATAGGAAAAACATTTGTAATTTTTCCGGAAAGAAGTTTTCAGCAGGCAATACCGCAAACAACCTCCAGCATATGGTATGCTCTTTGTTTCCACTTGGGAAGTATTTAGCGGTCCATGAGAGGAAAGACCACCTTTAAGTTCTCCTGCAGCTTCCTGAACTTCTGTGAACAAATGCTACCGTCCAGGTGACCGCTACCTCATTTACAAAGTAACGGTATTAAGGAAAATAAGACTCCAGAGTGCTTCTCAAGCCTGGGTCTGCAGAGACCTGCAGATTGTTCAAGCACTCTGCAGAGACAGCTCAGAAAAAGATCAGCAAAAGACTGGATTATCTGATGGGTATTTCACAGACAAGGTCAGTCAAACCCCAGACTGTTTGTTACTTTAAAATGTTGTTCCATTTTTAGAGCTTATAGCAGGAATTTTATGCTCCTAGAAATTCATGTGCAGAGCCTCTTTTTTACCACTTGAAGAGTTAAAAGCCTTATCCAGCCAAGTGGAGACTCACTCTATTGGTATATAAAGGCTCATCACAGACATGTAGCAGTAGAAACAAGGAGCTATCCTAGTTATCTAGATGTTATTGTCACATCTCATGAACTGACAATTGCATTGTCTACAGAAAAATGTCAGGTATGGCTTTACAGAGTTTTATTTTTCTGAACTTCTGCAAGGTACATCAGGTTTGCATTAAAATACTGTATTTGCTAAATGAGCAGAAGGGTAATATTTTACTAAAGGTTAGCCTGGTTCAGACACAGACAAGTTTAACCATCAAGAAATTTAAATATACCATGTCATCTGTGCATAAAAGCAATTCAAGAAGGTGCAGGTAGAAATAAAGGTGAACTCAGTGTGATGAAATCCTGGTGTACACTGCAATAAGGTGCAAGAACTGTATCATTAACCTGATTGGGGCAGCCATGCTGACTATCCCACAGGACAGAGCTAGAGATGTTTAGAGAAAGCAAACAGAAGTTTGTCAGCATGGAACTCATAAGATGACATCAAAACCAAAGCCTCGTGATTCCAGTTCTAAGAAAGAATGTTTATGTAAGCAGAATGTTTGTCTTCAGCAAAAAGTGAAGAAACATTTGCAAAGGCTTCAATACTCTATGCAGGTCAACTGTTTACCTGTGCCTAGGGTGTGGCTTCCCAAACTGTGTCAGAATGGGAGGTGCAACCATTCCTTTGCTCTTTCCCCATCTACCCACTCTGCATCCCTGCCCTCGTGCCAGCATCCCATAGCTGGGTTATCAATTTACCCAGCTGAAGAGCACAGATTCATTTTTTTTTTCCTTTGTCCCATTGCATGGCCACATGAGTGCTGGCACAAAACGGGCAGCCATGACAAACTCCTAGCAATAGCTGAGTCCCAATACCTGTCAATCATGAAACCATATCCTTAGCTCCTAAATCACTAAAAATTCAAACGCAAGAGGAAGTCTGCCCTATCCCAGTGTATCAAATCAAGATGGGATTCTTCTCAGGGAATCAACTGAAGTGAAAACTGGTCTCCAGTTTTGGTTAAATCACCTACTTGAGTCTGAGCAGAACAGCTCAGTTTAACGTATAGTGCTAAGACAGTAGCAGCTCTGCAACAATTTAATAGGTGCTGAAGTCAATTTGTCATAAGTACATGTTAAAATGATTAGGTTTGGCATCTGCATGCATGATCAGGGGAAGTGCTACCATTACTCATCTGCTGTTTAATATTCATCAGGCACCTTGCTGCTATGACACAATCTAGGATTTCAGCGATTCAGCAGCATGTAATGACAAACATTAAATTTCTCTCTCAGATTCTCACTTCCACTGGAAGATTAAAACGAATGATGGCCACACATCAAGGTCTTTGCAGTGCTGCCTCCTGGCTAAGTAATAGCAAGCCAGCTAAAAGGCCCTGGCTTCATAGCTTGTATGGGACCTGGAGATTTCTGCCCCACTATGTGTAATGGGGACTATCAATATGACGGCTTCACAAAGCCTTGCAAATCCAGGACTTAATGTAATTGCATTTGGTTAGTCCAAAATTGGTTTCAAAAGACATTTTAGAAGCCTCTGTCTTGAACACTATTTCAATGCTGAATTAGTGAGAATTAGTTGAAACAGCTGTTTATAAAGCAGTACAGGTATTCTTCCAGAACGATCAGTGAAAACATTTAATCTGACTGTAACACAACTCACAGAAACGGAAGCCAGTGAAGCTGCCAAACGTAGAAGGAAAACAAAGTTGCACAGCATACGAAGCAAAGTAGCTTTACAAATGTCATTGCCTTTTAAAAACAAGCAAATTGGGACCATCCTATTTTAACATGTATTTAAAAAATACATATTTTTAACATCACACAATTTTCATTTTTGTCACACGGGAATCTTTCTCCAAGAGAGAAATAAATAGCAAACAACACTTAAAAAAAAAAAAAAAAAAAGAAAGAATTGCTGCCTTGCCCCTGAGGTGCTAATGTTTTTAGCATTTAATAAAAAAAAAGTTTCTGGTGCAAGAAGGAGATGCACAAAGGTGCAAAAGTGCCTTTTCCTTTTCAGAGCAGTGAAAAGTACAGCTTGCCTCTTTTCTAGGATGCTTTACGTACTTAATTTGTGTGTTTTGTAACCAAAATCTGTATCTAAAATGGCAGTGTATGCATACGAATAGATTCAGTGCTCTGACCTCAAAACGCTGAACGTAGGTGGGAGAGAGAAAGGCCTGAAATAGCCTTTCTTCCGCTACCCTCAAACCTGGCTACAGTGCCTGTAGCAACAGGAGAATTATTTTCTTTCTAACCTTTAGGAGACCCACCCAGAAGAGGCTTCAAAGAGATAATTTCTCAACTGAGACAGTTTAAGTGATTATGAAGTATGGCTTTTCACACCACAGTTTTGCTTCCGATTGTTAAAGTTTAAAACTCAAAGGTTCCACAGTCCAGTTCAAGGTTTTGCAGTTTCCAAAACTAAACTTTAGTCTCTATGAAAAGAGGACAGAACTTTATCTGCCTAATCCTAAATTAGTCTTAGGTTTTTGCACTAACACGCCATGTATTTATATTAAATATGCTTGTTAATTAGGTGCCTGTGAAGCTATAACTTAACATTATTATAGTTTTGCACTCTACAACAAAATTAGACATTTTAAGCATTTATTCATAGGCAGGTAAGGAACTGGTTCTTTAAGCAAAAATTGCTATAAATTTATAAATACAAATAGTGCTTATGTTTGCTTCATTCATGCTTGAACAGATTACAAACTGAATACAATGAAGTTACGTTTAAGCACCCCACATCGACAAGAGGGATAAAAGAAAAGTTTGCTGGTATATACTATACTTAGTTCCAAGACACTATAAGTTACTTTTTCACTGTTCAGTGTTCCCTAACTCTGCATTAGTTTTAAGGCTATATATACAAATATGTATATTTCCAAGTTAGGGAAAGACAAATATAGCAAAATGCATTGTACTACATTTTCCTATCAAAAAGTAATTATACACCAAGTTCTGATTCTGTTTAACTGCAGTAAATGTTACAATCTACTCGTTGTACTGATTTTCCTTTTGGGGAATCTGCCTACTAAATGAGTAAACTACATATTAAATACAATATTCCCAACCAAAAAGACAATACAAGGTGCACAAAACAGCAGTTTTGCAAACACGACTGACTCAAACTTAATTTTCCATATGCTCAATGGGAGAAAGCTAAGCTTAAAATTAGTTTTATTATCTTGTAAAATTTTAAATTAGAATTTTAAACAACAAACAGTTAAATATTGTCAACATGCTATATCTCAAATCACAAGTACTGTTTAACCACTAGCCTCTCATTCTAAGTAAGTGGGTCAATTAAAAACACACACCAGAAAATGTTAAAGATTGTCAGGCTTTGACAAATGTATTTTTTTATCAAACAGTAGGCAAATTCAAGTCAATGCACATCTTCAGTGGGGAGGAAAAAACAAAACCACCAAAAAGCCTGAAAAAACCCACACTTGTAAAAAATAGGGTAACAGATTAATCCCACATCACCCTCTAGCATATGGCTATGTCTTGGGCAATAATCAAAATCCTTCCCATTTTAAAAATGGGCTACCAATTAATAAAAATAGTCTTCCACAAGTAAAATATCCTTTACAATGGCACTGACATTTTCAAAGGCAGGAAAAAAGGAATTACACATTTATGGATAAATTTCTTGTTTGTTAAATCAAGCTTTATTGATAAAATGGAATTCAAAGTATTTTACTTGGAACAGCAGCAGACCCAGCCAATCAGGATTGTAAAAAAATGCTGCAGACTCCTACTGTATGTAGAAAGCTGCCTGTTCATGCTCAGTGATTAGGAGTTTCAGGTAAGGGTTAATGAAAAGAACAACAAGAGGTGCAAAGAATCAAGGCATTCTAATCCCAAGGCTGGTACGTGTATGAACATGATACTATTAATGGGGCATGACTCCCACTGAAGTAAAAAATCAGAACTCCCTCTAACTTGATGTGAGAGCAGGAGTGCATCCAAGGAAATGATATATGTTTGTTGAAGAATGTGCACTACCCAAGTTATTTTTCCATTGCCAAGCAAATTCATACACTGTAATTTCTAGTAAATCGCCCACAAGTTCAGCTTTCATATAAAACAAAGAAAAATGATCTTTACAGTTTTGTGCACCTCTTGAGCACCTAGCTGGCTAGGCTGCTGCTCCTTGCAATCCAAAACCACAACATGAATTTAAAGGGATATATATTGTTGCATCACACAAGCCAAACATTTCTTCTAACCTTTATAGTGATTTAAAGCAGTTCATAATTAAATATGAGCATTTTGTACAAAGACAATTGCACTTTACAAAAACAAAAATCATACAACATAAATTGCTGGAGTCTGATTTACAACATGAATTATGGTTTGAAATCACGTTTACAGAAGTCTGTTTTACAAAAAAGATCAGTTCCTGGGCTAGACGTCGTACTGCTGTAGTCACTCTCGCCAACATCATATTCCCTTCTTTAATTAAGGTTCAGGATGGATGTTAAGAAGGGTCACTGAGGTTGGGCTGCACTTTCATTTGAAGGGTGAAACGTGAAGTCCACAGCTAGATGAGCAGTTTTACCACATATCATCAGTTGAGGCAGAATCCTTAAAGAAAAAGAAGGAACCCTTTAAAGTCTGGAGAGCCCACAGTTACAGCAGTTTCTGGATAATCCAGACTGAAAAGGGTAGAGACTTAAATCATTTTAGGAGTCTGTTTTCTCTCTCCTTTCATAAACAGCATTTAAGAAAGTACCTAAGAACCTACAAATGCTTAATTAATGAAGCATTAGTACCCAAGACATTTCAAAATCCAACCAAATGTTTTGTTACAGTCTGATCAATTCCCCAAACAATATTCCAGGGGCATTATTCAAAAGCATTCCCAGAGCAGTTAGAAGCAATACACAAGGCATACACACTGCCATTAGAAGAGCAGGATGTGCCTCATGCCATTTGTTACTATCATCACTACCATCTTTTCTGTTTTCGGCCCTCCCTCACAGCTTAGGAAAATACAGTCAGCAACTGACAACCCATTATAAATCAGATGAATTTCACCACTTATAATTTAAGGTTAGAAAAGTGTAGTTTGGACAACTGTAGGAAACCCTAATTTTGGATGGTAATAAAACCTCAAGGAGAAGATTAAAAAAAATAAAAAAAGGTATGTAGGACAAAATTTGTACGCAGAGACATCGTGTACTCTAAATCACAACTGTGTGGCCACACTACATGGCATTAGAACCAGGTAAGCAACACCTGAGTACACCTAAAATGTTGTCCACTTCAGCCCATAGGCAACAGTGGATTTTGTGGCACTACCACACTGCTGAAAGTTTAGCTGGTTCTTGCTATCAGTTAAAAAAAACCCACCCAAAATAAAAAAATCCTAGTACAAATCAAATATTTCATTCCAGTGGTTTCTGATCTATTTCACTGTGTCACGTCTGTTTCCTTTTCTCGTGCTCAGATTGTTCTACATTCAGCCTTCCCCAACTGCTTTATCAGCTGGGCACACAGGTTAACACCATGACCGAAATGTGAGACCACAGCTCAGTAGGAGAAGCAACAGCTAAGCAAGTAGCACAGGCATGAGAGCAAACTGTTTCCATACAGCAATGTTTGGCTGTTTCAGCATTACCTGCTACCTTCTCATAAGTAATTAAGGGCCACAATGGGCTTCAGCAACACTCATGCTGGTGCTTCCACAGCTACACTTCCCTATCATTACCATGACTGCAAGAGGCCGAAATATTACTCTTGTATAAAAGCATTGCCTTACTGATTGCTTTGAGTGAAAAGGGGCTAATTAAGTCCCTAGCGATGCCATGCATGACAGTTTCTTAGCACTGAAGTTCTGCACCCTTCATTCAAACTTGCACAGAGAATTTATTACAAACCATAAAGAACAGTTGGCACGGAGGTGTAGTAAAAAAAACAACAATAAAATCACTAAAATTACCCTTTGCAAAAGTACCGCCTCCAGTTTTTGTTTCAAGACCAGAAGCAGCAAAGGAGAGCAATTTTATCAAAGACCAAAATGGCTGAATTTTGTTTCAAGTGCAAGGATGAAAAATAAAAGCAGTAGTGAGTAAAGATGCAGGAACTGTGTGCCAACTATTCAGTATGCAAATTGCTGTACCCAAGTTGCCAACATCATCACAAGACAAAGAAGGTTGTGTATGGTACATTTGTAGAATAGGAACACACTACAGAATGTATTTTGAAGGTAAAGCATCTTCTTCCAGCCACTATTTTTGAAGTTTAATCTGAAGATATAACAAGCACTACCAAATAAACTAGCACCCAGTTATAAAGCCAACACACAGTTCTTCCTGTCTGAATGCATTTCATGTGTCACATCTAAGCACATACATAATTTTCACTGATCGGTAAAAATCGATTTAACTCCTTTATGAAGTACTTTTGGGACAGAACACTGTTTCCAGTAATGTAACAATTTGAATCACTGTTCATATTTTAGAGGTTTAGGGTTTTTTTCACCCCTGATAGTGAAGTCATGTCACTGATCACTGACATACAAGAATCTAAACTGCATGCTTGCTGTAAGAATGTTTAAAAGTGCTTACACAGTCCACTTGGAAAGTTAAAATATCCTTAAAGCTTATAGTTGCATATCTGTTTAACTACAAGTATAACCTTTTTCTTCTTGTGTCTGGGGAAAAATGTCTCCTATAAGAGGAGAAAAAACCAATATAGGTCACTCCTTGCAACACTTAGCAAAAAAAAACATTTGGAAACCCAGGCACTGAAATTCCAAAGGACAAACAAATCAACCATAATGGAGTTTTAAGACTATGATCAACATAAGGCAGCATAAAGTGAATACAAAGCATAGCCCAGAGTACAACAGGTTCTTGGTGTTGTTTCTTTGAGGAAAGGAATCTCTTACCAAGAACCATCAATATGCTTCTTTACAAAACAGCTAAAATACTTGGCATAGATGGAAAGATAACACAAAAGAAAGGATACTTACAGTGTCATCATTCCTGTAAGGGTTGAGTCTGTTATAAACGGCTTCAATCACACTCCGTCTAGAGCAAAAAAAAACCCAAAAACCACCCATGAGATTTTAAGGTTGTGTCTTTTTTAAAGTCAAATTCCGTAAGTACAACTTTAATTTTAAAAGCAAACGTGAAAGGTTTTAAATTTACAGAATCAAGTTTACTGCAAGTTAGCACCAAATGTCATGAAACATTGAACTGCTACCATATCCTTTAAAACATTTAGTTGCAAGAAAAACAAGGCTGAACACCACAAAAACAGACCACCTGACATTCAGATGAGGCTGCAATGCTGCTTGGTGTTGCAGTGTCTCTTTGCTCTAAAAACAGACAACAGAAAACTGGATGGACAATGGATGTCGTGGTCATTTGCGTTTCTGATGAACACTGAAGGGATACTTCACCAATTACAGCACAGTCATTTTCCGGATGCACAAAAATGGCATTCTGAAGTACATTTTTATTTGTACTAGCCTGAAACGTAAAAATTATTTCAGAAGCAATACTCTTTGACAATAATGTGTCAAACACTCTTCTCCAATTTTTCCTGGAAAAAAGGTAAACTGCAAACCACATTCCTACACACCATACCTTTGACTGAGGAGCAGTTTTTCTGGTAAAAATTATTTAAAAATCCATTCACCTCATCAGTTTCCTCCCTTTAAAAAATTGCTTAGCCTATTTAAGAGTTGGTAATTAACTTCGGTACCTGGGATTCTCAGTTTTTCTCATATTGATAGAAATATTGGTAGGGAATGCACTGATAAAGCAGTAATAGAAAAATTGCAAACAAAGTGTAAAGCAGCAACACAATTTTTAAATTTACTTCTTTTTTACACCAGGTCAAAAAAGTTTTCTTGAAAATTGACACTCAAACCCCCCCCCCCCCACACCCCCCCCCAACAACTTCAATGTGAGGCTGAGGGAAGAGGAAGCCTTTGTCTTACCCAGCACATAAAAAACTTTGGAGGACAAGCAGGAAGGAAAGAGGGGATTAAAAAGAGGAATTAACAGATTGGCCTTTAAAAGCAATTTTCTTCCAGATTCCCTTCTGCAGAACAAAGTGTAAGCAGGCTAAGACTGCGATGCAAAACTAACTTCAAAGAACAACCTTTTAACGGCTCACAAATGCATGCAGAGCAATCACAAAGGAGTGCCTTAGAAGAAAAAGCAGGAGACAGCCTAGAATCATCCCATAGCACTGAAAAGTCAGGAACTACCATGTAGCACTGTAGACATTGTAGTGAATGGTTATAGGGCACAGAAGAGGCAGCTGAATTTAAGGCAATAAAACCAAGCAATTACAAATTAAGTATATTGCATGTATGAACTGGGAAGTTTCCCTTATCTTTCATGAGATAGGTATCTGTCTCCAAATGAAGGCAGGTTTCTTGAAAGGCATTATTTTCCTTCTAAATTGGTAGGAGTACTTCTATTTATGCTAACATGCAATTAAATCCGTGCTTCTAACCAAACCCAGCCTCAAGCTAGTATCCCTAAGTCACAAAATCCCAAGGAAGTCTCTTCATTTCCTCAAATCATCACAACCATGACGGTACTGCTAGCAAAAGGAGACTGAGAGAAAAAATGGTGTGGGTTTTATTGTTGTTGTTGTTGTTTTTTTAAAATCAATTTGTATTTCATATTTCATCAGGAACTGACTCATCTGATACTTCAAACTACAGCAACACATCCTAAATAGATGCTATTATATATAAAATTGCTAGCTCCTCTTTTCCTAGTCAAACAATTCAAGAAGAACAACTTTGTTTTGCAGAATTCATCTTTAGAGTTCATTATCATTTACTCAAGGACATATCTAGAGTCTTCATGCTTTAGCATAACAATACAAAAAAATCACACTCCAAAGGGCTAAAAATGTAGTCTGTACCATATGTGCCAAATCCATTTTAAACACAGGAAAGCTTCAGGAACAATCTTTTCAACCAAAAAGCACAAGGGTTGCCGTGCAAACAAGGTAAGCACATTTGCTCCTTAAAGGCTCAGTATCAGTTTGACAAGCCACAGAGCATCAACACCAAAGGACAAAGCAGCTTATATAAAAGCTGCAAATTTAACTTTCCACTTCTCTTTCTTCATAGACTTCTATCTAGTTCTCAGATTTGTCACAAGCAGAGAGATACAAAAGCAAACTTTTAAGTAATAACATTGCTTTAGCTACAGATGAAAAAAGAAAGCTGCCAAGCAAAACATCATATGCATTTAATTTGTTGAAGTGCAGAACTATACATTCAAGTAAGCACTAAAGTCAGTACATTATTTTTGCATCTTTGTACGCAACCTCCCACCCAAAAAATCCAATTAACCAGCCCTCTCCCCCCAAAACCCAGATATATTCAGGCCACCCTTAAAAAAGCCTCAGTCCTTCCCAAAACTACACTTTGACATTTAATCCTATTGGTCCTTTTCATCCACAACATCTGAGTGATAAAACTGCAGAACAGATCATCACCTTTTGTCTTGTATCCCTCTTCCCTCCCCCCACTTTTAAGAGTGGCCTTACAGTTTAGTTTCAATTTAAACAAAAAAACCACATTTACACTGATATGAACTCACTTGCTTGCCAATTCACCTCCCGGCGGGAGGTTTGGGATGCTCTCAGTTGCTAACGTACGCATCACGTGGACTAAGTCTGGGACTCCTTCACCCTGCTTCTTTATGATCTCTGGGAATCAGAAGTACTTTTTTTGTAAGTGCAGTCCAAATTTAACTTAAAAAGATTGAAACACTCAGTTTTATAAAAGGCAGCATAGTTTCTGTTAATACACATTATAAAAAGAGATGACAGACCGCATTTAACATGGCAATTTGCTTCTGTAAGAAAAAGAACCTGCAACAGATTTGACAGATATCCTGCTAGCTGTTAAACATGCACACTGGTTCTAAAAATAGACAGCTACCTAATAAAAGTGAGAAAAAAAATTCTTTAATGGGTCTCCTGATAAACATAAGAAGATATAATATCTTCCCAACAAAATGCCCTGGGCATGATGCAGATATTAACATCAGCTTTAGCACTGCAACAGAAGATAAAAGATTATTGCCATCACAAAACACATAATATTTTCAAGAAACAAAAGGTTAGACATAGTAAAAATAACTCTCGTGGCTGTATGTCTATTAGCAAATACGTGTACCTCCCAGCATTACAGCGACATGTATGTTTTAAGAACTATTACATGTAAATTAAAAGCCAGGGACATCACATTTAAGAGACAGTTCCATCCTCAGCTCCCTTAAGTAATATGTGAATATTGGGCAGTTATTTAAAGCTGATCTGCTTCAGTTTCCAGGTGAAGAAGATCTGTAACTGTAGCCACAGTCACATTTGCTAAGAAATTAATTCCTTAATTTTAGAGTCTTAGGCCTGGTTTGGGGGTTAGGTTTTTTCCAAGTCATAAATACACAGTTTTATTTGAACTCAAGAGATTTCAGACAACACCACTTCTGAAGAGTTGCTCTTTAAACAGGAATTTTAGGAAATTTAAAGAACAAGCATGTTTTTAAAATGCATCTCATTAGTTTCTCTGTAAAAATGAGCTCATAGAAATTGTAAGAGATATGAATTATTTAGACCTGGGCCTGTTGATCTTCAAACAAATGCTGCAGCACGCATACAATAAGATGTACATGCGTGCATATATATGCACATACATGCACATACGTACCCAGACTATTCTTCATGTAATAAAGCATTTACAGTTTGAACAGCGGTTGGATTTCATCAATATCACTTTTGAAAAATGCTCCATCAGACAGTTTTTGCCCTAAACATTACCTCCAGAAGAGCATACACCAAGTTTGCATATTATAATTTGTGAGATAAGGCACATTACAAGCTATTAAAACCAGCATGTATTCAGCCCTTTTTAGTTTAAAACAACCCCCCCAAAAAAAACCAAACAATTGTGAACTACTTTTTGTGCTGCGTGTGTTTACAAAAAGCATCAGCTCTATTTTGCAGTCAGGCTGTGTAAATTATTTGCAAGGTACAGGGGAAACGCTAGTCCTGAACCAGCATCAAACTCTGCAACACAAAGCTTCAGGCCTTCAAATCCTACATTTTGCATATGATACCACACACCATGGACACCTCAAAAACCTGCCATTTCCTCAAAATCTAAAGCCAAAATTCACATTACCATCTAGTATTTATTAAATAATCTAACACAATTAAATCTGAATAAGAAGCAAAGATGTCAGATTTGGTTTGCCAAGTTCCTTTATTGTGCAGTTTTGAACATCTAGTATATTCTACATTGTGCTAGTGCTAAAGTTCTGCTGTACAAAAATAAGGAATTTAGAGTTTACCTATACTACACAGTTTCACAACCTGTAACTGCAGTACATGTAACATACAGTCTCCACTAAATGAATACATTTATATTTTGATAAAACTAAAAATACAGACTGAATGAACACTGAAGACAACAAATGGAGTTGGTCCGCTAGCTGTTTAATTTATTTGAATTATCTTCTTTCAATACATCTTACAACCCTCCCCCAGCCTTTACTTTTAAACCTTCTATGCATTTTCATGGCATTGAGTACTGGAAAAAGGTATTTAACCACCCTAAAATAAAGGATTCAAAACATATCTGCCCATTTGTATTCTGAATAGGAATTCCAAAGAAAGTTTAAGAAAAAGCCAGAGCTTTGACTTTGTGAAAATATAAAACCCAAACAGCTAACTTAAAAACATTTATCTCTCTATAGATATAAATATTGCAAAGATTATCTGCTATGGAATGTTCTTAGATTAAAAAAAGAACAGAAAAAAGGCTTAGACAAGTTTCTTTTTAAAGCCAACACAACAATTACACACATTAGTGCAAATAATACATTTTGGAACAAATGATTACTTCTACCATGAAGTTCACGTGGTATTTTAGGAGTAACACTAATTTATTGCAAGTAACAGCACAAATATGCTCCTCCAAACTTGCTGCTGATTCTGTTTTTATTGTAGCTACAAATCCAGACCACAAATACATCACAATTAGTAAAAGCATAGTCCTAGGTGTCATGGTAAGTAGAAAACATTGTGGGTTTAAAAATCTGAATTGCCTCTCTGCATTCAAGATGATGATCAGCAGTAAGCCCTATTCAGTCTTAAAATTTCCACTACTTCTTGACAGTATAAAGATATGTTCTGGGTTGAGAGAGTAAAAATACAACCAGAAAAAAATGCGCATTAGTATGCATCAAATCATATTACTTCTTGGACTATGCTGAGTATTGAAGTATATAAAAATACAAAATACGCATTTTCACCAAATTTCCATTTTAATGAATTTTAACTTTGAATTGGTATTACAGGTTAGCAAGATTATTTTAAATCATTCTTCAGATTTTCCAATTCCTTCAGATGAAGATTAGACTTAAATTAAGCACTGGCATTCTTAAAAGTATCCTAGGATAACAGCAAGATTATCCACTGTAGTGTTGAAAGTTTTAAGATTCTGTGGCAGTCCTGCCTTCCTAGCCAACACTGCATCGTCCATTTACAACAGAAAATAATTTAACTGCACAAGAATTAAGTGTAACAGTTAACTCCTGTTCTTGAAATTCTGCTTTTAGTTCAGCCTCTCAACCTCCCTCATGAGTAAGATCTAAAAGGCCAGATACTGCACACAGCTGATAAAAATCATTGCTGAGTTTAATAGTGTTTACTACATATTATTTAAATAGTAACTTTGTGCAATGATAGACAAATATCGAGGACAACTCTACAAGAGCAATGACCCTTAAATGGATGTACAATGTATTTCCTCAAGTTGTTCACACATCATCCCATTAAAGTGCTTTATAGCTATGTATAGAATCCTTCTGCCCCTATGCAACTATCACACTGCTCATGGCTGAAATTTTGCATTTGTATCATGCAAAGCACCAGTAGCCAAATTCATTGTATGTACCATAATCACAGGCAGTTCCGGTGTTTAGATTCTTTGTTTACAAAAAGAAGTGTCTCTACAGAAATGTCAGCTTTTCTCATTCTAACATCCCTGGGATACAGTGAGGCCAGCTGAAGAGGCAGTCTGAACTTGAACATATTTTCTTATTCTAGGTCATGGGTTTGTCTGAACTCTGACAAAATAGCTAAGATACGATGGTAAGACTTGCCCAAATTAGGAGAGTTAGCATGATGTAAATGAACATGTGAATTTACAGCAGCCTTGTTCTTCACCAGTTCTGTGAGTGGGCATACATAGTAAGCTCTGCAAATGCCTGGTGCAAAACCACTCCCTGCTTTGAAAAGGAGAAAGCCATCTGATACTCAACTCATGCAGTGCTGCCATGCACTTGGATATTCCTGCTACGCTGTCAAAAAGATCACGCTATTGCTCACTGTGTACAAATTTCTCCCATTAGGCAAGTGTTAGATTGAAAGAACACATAAATGTCTGTCTGGACATTTGTTCAGGGGCAGAACAGATGTAGATTGCCAAGGCCTTCTGAATGAGGCCTGTGAAACAAGTGATACTTCCTGAGGAACACCTACAGTGCTTTAAAATTGCACATTAATTTGTGTGAACCCCCAGTTCCCATGTAGGCAAGTTCTCTCTGCATTTTCTAAAGCTGCAGTGTGTTATATTCATGCAACTTGAGGGAAAAGTGCACAATATATTCCTGTTACTAATCCCAGATACCGTAGTCGCAAAGAACTCCCTGTATGCTATTAAGGATTCTTGGGAGTACGTACACATAACTAGACTTGTGACATATAGGTCTAGAGCAGTCCACTTCAAAAATGTACTTAACCTATGCAAATAATGCATACAGCAGGTCTTACTGTTCCAGAAACAAACTCCCATCTGTGGTCATTTTTAAATACCAAAAGGCACTATAAATGCAGTTTTAATGAGAAATCTTGTAAATCGTATTGATTTCAAATATCATCTTTAGTTAGGTGACCCAAAATGCCTTGTAGGAAACACAAGTTTGAAGCAAAATTTTGAGGCTCCTGTCACAGTGAGATGAGCTCCCAACTATTGATCATGAATGCTTAAAAATCGTCTTTGAGAGATTTCTGATGTAGTTTCAAATAAATGAACATGTTAGCAGATGCCTTAAAGATGACAGCAATCGAGATGTAACCCTACCGTAACTGAGTAAGATAATATTATGGCTAATTTGTAGATAACTATACAGAAAAATGGCACTCAAATTGCCACTTTTACTTTGCAAGATATTCTGATTATTTAATTTAACTCTGTGTAATAGGAACTAGGATTTACCGGTCAGAAGTTAGCTCTGTCAAGGACTCATGAAGACAAGTGAGTACAAATTATTTCTCTGCCATCCTGAATAATTTTCAGGCACTTTCACAGCAGAATTTTTTCAGGACATACAGCAGGACTCTATGAGTGCCTTTTTCCAGAGACGTACACTAGATGGCAAATTGCACTTGAAGGTGTATTAAAAAGCCTGAACGTGTTAAGAGTTTAGTTGTTGTAAGGGGAAGGGGCCAAGGGGTCTGTTTAGAAACAAAGTTACTTATTTTTTTTTAAATGATCCACCTTCTACTCTGCTTTCCAGGTACTTGTCCAACTCTGCCTCTCTTTTCACCGCCTCTGGTGATACCTTTGGTGCATTCGGAAAACAGATCAGTATCACACTCATGTTGTCTCGACTTCCCTGGTGGAAAAGAAAAATTATTTGAGAATGCATACACGCCAGGCTAAACACACAAAGAATCTCACATACACACACACACACAAAATAATCACAAGTCAAAGCAGTATTCTAATACCATGGATTAATATTATCATTTATCATAATTTCCCCTCACCCTCATACAGAGCTCCAGAAGTCTGCCCATTCACTCAATACAACTTTTAAGCCACTTTGTTCTTTCCTCTTTCATGGTCTGAAGACTACACTGAGGCAATTACAGATAGCCCATTGTCTTTTAAAAACTGACATTAACTAATGAGTGATGTTAATTACAATGTTGTGTTCTATCTTGTTTTAAGTATTATCATTTTGGGAAACAAGCTGAATAGTAGACGGGTACAAAAAACATTACTGCTTACAAACACTAAGCAGGGAGGTGCTGAATTCAGACAGTGCTCCCACTTAAAATCACAGCTATTAGGTTCCCCCACCACCACTTATTTTAAAACAAGAAAAATTACAAGTGAGAGGATCTGTTAAAAGAGCAGATGGAAGGGGCCCAGCCTTCACAAAAGCATTCTTTGAAATGGAAACATTTTGAACTAAACTGAACTCTCAATTCTTGAGTACATTAAAATACAAGCACATTCTGCTCATAAAAATTAGATGGTTAATTTCAATACCCTCATGAAGGTACATCCATATGCTTCACTTAACACCAATTAAATCCACTGAAGTCACCAAGACAGAGTTTAAAACAAGAGTATATGGATGTATGAGAAGGTGTTCACAGTTGGCTACCACAAAGCTTACAGCATCCATAAGCCACTGTTTCTTTACTAGTATTTGTTTTCAGGATCATCAGACAAAATCTGGTAACAAAACCACGTTTTCTCAATCTGCTAGAGTGCTGGAAAGCAATTACACTCTTCCAAAAGAAAAAAGGATTTTGTTAGCCATGTGGTAAGGGCAGAGATTCTGTCCTGCCTCTCTAATATAAAACAGTGTTGGGTTTTTTGACCTTGTGACTTAGTGTTTACCTCTGGAAAATTAAGTGTCAAGCTATGAAACCCATTCCTTCAAATCTCTGTAACTTATTAATATACACAGTAGAAGTAGACGAAATTACACAGATCTGTTAAACAAAAGTCCCATATTTTTCTGCTTGAGCTTGTTTCAGAGCTGTATCGCACAACACTGAATAAGAAATACAGAAATTAAGCCAGAATGAAAACAAACTTAGCAACTCAGATCTTCATATAGTCAAGAAGAAATATTAAACTTCAAAATATGAAGTTACGGTTCATTCATTCTGCATTGGTTTTGACGTAATTATGACAGTAATGTTACTAATATACACCCAAGTAAGCAGAGGAAGAATAGCAAGGTAAACAATAGTCTCTAGCCTGATTAAATCTTAAGGTTTTGTAAAGTATGTTGCCAAGCAGGAAAGGACATCTATCGTCCTTGGCTTGCTCATAAATTCCCATCAACTTCCCAGTGATCACAGCGTATCTTCATGTGATTTTAAACTCTTCATTAACCAAAACCACTCAGGGAGCCATACTTCTGTTCTATGTTCATTCCCCCTCTATCACTGTTTCTGTGGGAATCATGGTAATTACTGTCAATGTTACATTAACACAAACCATTGGATACTTATAGACTGGAATCTTAACTTGTTCATAAATTTCTAATAATAGTGGCAACACAGTAAACGTCTTCTCTGAAGTCTGGCTACCTTGTACAAGCAGGTGTCAACTATCTCATTGCAAACTTTCTCAAGGTCATCAGTGACTTCAAGTCTGGATCTTACAAAGTCACACAGCTCTTCATTGCCCATAACATCCCAAATACCGTCGCAAGCCAGTATGATGAACTGATCATCTTCTTCTGATCTCTCAATTTCATAAACTTCAGGCTCAGGTGAGACTAGCTGTTCTGTAGGACCTTTCCCATGGACACATTTGTAATCGAAGTCCCCAAGTGCCCTTGAAACAGCAAGAGAGCCATTCACACGCTGAATCATTACAGAGCCACCTGCATTCTGTATACGCTCCTTCTCCAGTGGATTACTTGGTTTGTGATCCTGTGTGAAGAAATGAACCTTCCTGTTTCTACAAAGTAAACCTCTCGAGTCTCCACAGTTGATGAAATATGTGTGTTGGGGAGAAATCATGACACCCACAGCTGTTGACCCGCTTCTGTCTGCACCATGTTTCTTCTCAGAGATGACTCTCATGTGCTCATCAATTTGCAGAAAACCTGTTCTGATGCCGCTCTTTACACTTTCCACAGACGGTGGCCCATCTGGCCCTTTAAAATCCTGGTTGCTCGTGATGTGATCTAATAAATGCTCACAGCAGTACTTGGCAACCTGTGATCCAGCGTGCCCATCATAGACAGCAAAAAATGACCATCCATCAAGTCCATTTGGCAAACCAATCACAGCCGTATGTGCATCCTCCATTTCAACTCGCCAACCTTGCATGCTACTCAGACCATAACGAAGCCCATTCCCTTGCCCCTGGGCATTATGCTTCTCCATCTTTGGCTTGTCTAAAAATGCTCCCATGATGACTTTCCTTCAGTTCTAAAAACAACAACAACAAAAAAAGAATTAAGAGATTTCTTAAATACATCTTGTTCAAACATGCTATTGGAAGCTACTGAATAATAGCTCAAGTAATGTTAAGATGACAAGACGACACAGATATAAAGCTGATTTTTCTGTGTCTTGTCTCTGGTCAAATTCACATTGCTTTCATCTAATTTAAATGAGGGCACTGCTATAAGCTGAACTGCACTTCTCGTATTTTTGTAGTATTTCCAGATGTTTTAGTTGAAGAACTTGTATTCCACTATCATTCATGGTTCTGATAAAAGCCTCTAGTATAAATACATTTGAAATTAGTTTGAAAGAGGACTTGTTAACTGGAACATATCTGAATAGCTGGGTTCCCTGTGACTACTGTGACAAAGAACTCAGTGTTTCCAGGACAGTGGCATTCCCTAGATCCCTACCTGGTGGCCATGAAGTCCTGCTCATTCCCTGCTTTTCCAATGGTGATGAGTAAACAAAAGTGAATTGATTAAGTTTTCTTTTTGGGAGAAGGAAGTTTGGGGATTTTGTTTGGTTGGTGTTTTTTTTTTGTTTCTAACAGACAAAGTGATCTGAATGATCAAGATGATGCCAGAGCCTGTATAAAGGAAGAGGCAACACTGAGTAACTAGGAGCAGGCCTCAGAAGGAACAGAGCAGCTGTCCCTTTAGGCAGCAGCATGCCATTAGTTTGGCTCAGCCATCTTGGGAAAGCTCATGCTTAGATTTTCAGTTAAATTACACAGCAAGCTTCTCAGATGTCTGTGCTGCAGATTTACTTCAAGCCTTAATGTATTCATGCATCACTGAAAGACAACTGCCCCGACAAGTCTACAGAAATCTGTTTGGAAATAAAATCACATATTGTAAATTCATGCTTCCTTATTCAAGCCAGACCAATATACTGCACACCCTACCCCTCCTCTACCTCCCATCACTGGGAGGTGATGCAGCAAATATTCATGCTTAAGTATAAAACAATTATAATTTTAGGCAGCATAAACTGACTGGTTTATCTTCATGGCTTTCACGCCATAACCATCTAACCCACCCTTCTAATCCAGATCAGGTTATATGTGCACTCATTATTTTAAAAAAAGAGTAGTAAAAATGCCCCAAACAACCCCCTCCCCCAAAATAGGTCACACATTCTACATACTTGCAAATTCTGCCCTGGGAAGCATCAAAGAGCGTGCAAATCACTGCTATACAAGGCAACAGAACAAGACTATGAGCTTTTATGTGTTGAAGACAGAGGACAAAAATTAAGTGTGAGAAGAGACTGAACAGATTTTACCTGAGGCCCCAACTAAGCAGCGTCACTGACAGAAAAGTTTCTATGTATGCTAGAGGGATGAGAAGGTTTTTATCTTCTATGTAGAATACACTTGATCAGTTTTCTAGGTGATAACACAGCTTTTTGATAACATGTTTTTATTGTAATACAGCTCCTGCTGTAAGTGACACAATATATCCAACAAAGCTTTCCATGTTGTCTCTTCCAGCCACTATTGACCTTTCTAAAACACTTGTATGTGTTAGAATAAACAGTCAGGAAATGTTTGTATTTGATCTCACCACAACAGTGATTTAAATGTGCGGCACAGGGAATGGACATAACCTCCTTAACTCACATGAGTTGTTAACAAAAAACCAAAATCCACACATACTTTGGCTGTGGAGAGATGTCAGCAGCAGTACACCTCTGCTTCCTCTCACCCTAACCCCTACTCTTTAGTTCTGTCTCTTCTCAAGTGTACACAAAATATTGATGCCCACACAAACGGTAACTAGCCAACAAAACAGAGTGTACACTGGCCTTGTATCCTAAGCACATGCATAAGGTTCACATTACTGCAGTTGCTAGGAAAAAAAAAAAAAATACAACTTACACTTTATCTTCACATGCAACTCTACTGAAGTCAGAGTGATCAAAATAATTATAGCATACTGACATAAAATCAAACAGGGAAGTACTTTGTGGAATTACAGGTTTTTTTATTCATTCCATGACAGCAGTGGAATTTAAACTAATGCCTAACACATTCTTACTGTTGAAGAAATAGATATAGAATGCAGATATTAAATTATTTCCCCTTAATTTAAAGCTCAGAAAGCATAAACTGCGCAGGCAAAATTTTTGTGAAGTCTTTTACATCAATACTGTGTTCAAACCAAAACAGAAAAGCATTAAGAACAGGATACGGTTAAACTGACCACAAGGCACTGTCAAATTTGGAATAAAAAAGGCAGTTTTCCTTCTAATCTCTCACATTACCAGGTATACCATATCCAGAAAGCTGTGCTTAGTAAGCTGTTTGTGTCTCTCAGTAGTTTCTCATGTAAATCACAGTTAAAAATATAGACAGGTTGTGTGCAGCTCTAGCAACTCTTACAGAGCTGCTAACACACTTTGAAACTTAAAAAGCCCACTTCCCATTGAAGCCCCTTCCCAGAAGGTAACCTTAAAGCTGTTGCTAGTCTAAATTAAGCCCTTTAGGTGAGATGCTGACACATCAGGTATGTTAACTACCCACCACAGATGTGAATACAACCAGACAGAAAGATAACCACAACATGGTCATGTAACTTCTACTTAGGAAATTATTTACAGCCCACAGCATAAAGAATTCACTTTCTGAAAACTGCAGTTAGAGCCTGCAGTTACCTTCCTTCTAATGCTCTAGCTAAACCATACTTCCATAAGAACACCAGTTTCAACCCACAGAAGAGCAAGCCAGCTTTTCAAAATCCTCTCTATGTCTGAAGCAAACGCATAGATTACTTGTGGATAGGGTAAACATGCCAAGCCTTCAGTTTTTCTAGGATTTCAATTCTCGTTCAGAAAAATTCGAGTTTAATATCATCAGTCTGTGAATTCTTATGAAGTGGAGCCTACCTGCTACTTCTCCCCCCTACTTCCTTGCATCTGGCTAAAATCTCAACAATTTAAAGCCTTAGTTATTAAAGAGTCTTAGTTTGAAAAGACACACACACAGAGGCTGACATTAATAAATCTGTGTCTTCTTTCTACTAAAAATATCTTTTAGACCTGTTTTTAGTCTACATCTACGGAAACATCTTTCACACATCAGTGTCTATTGAAATCACTAGTATGTTCTTCATTCTTTCATGAGGTGGTTTGTGCAGCATCCTGATTAAGTTGAAATGACACCTCTAGCTAAGCATATAACTCTGTAGACAAATCAGATTAACCTATAGCAGTGCAGGCACCCAAGTTGCAGCATGACTTTATGTAATAATGCTACAGAGAGAAGTCCGACCCAGAACAGTCTGCATGTATGCTGTCATCTTCCTAAACAGGAGTCTTCAACCTATGATCTCCAAATAAATTTACTACCTTTCCCCTTGCCCTTCTTAACCCTGCCACGGATTTCTGCGGTCATATTGGAAAACTGCAGTCTCATAGGAGGAGACCACATCAGTCCTCTACTCTGGAAGTCTCAACTTTCAGGATGCTTGAACAATGCACAGACATATTAAAGGAGACAGACATTCTTCCCATTCCTATTAAAGCCAAACTAAGAGAAAACTAACTTTCATCATGAAGTCTAGTGGCAAATGTACGCCACTCACTGACGATTTTCTTAAAGGACTATTCTGAACAGTCTGATAGCAGCAGTGCCCTGTAAAAAGATTAGGATTGCAACATTTTCTTCAGACACGGTAACTCTGAAACATCATCTGACATTGCAAGTGCCACAATGATTAGTTAAGTAAACTCAGTTTTAACCCAAGATGATTCTTGGTTCACCATCTCCCTATCAGTGACTTCCATTAGTTTCAAGTATGCAGGGGACACATATAAGCATCTCTGGGGTGTATTTAAACCATGACTTCTGAAATACTAATTTTATGGAGGTCAAACTGAAGGACAGGCTCTACAGCAAGTGCACATAAAACTAAAGTTGCAGTTTGCAGACAGAAAAGCAAGGACACTGTACAGGACCTAGAGGGAAAAAACCCCAAAACAATCAGGACAAGCAAAACGATCTTGGATAAAACACAAGAGTGTTGAAATTCAAAGGACTGCAGCATTAGAAACAAAACGGAAATAATGAATGGAGCATGCCAGAGAGTTAGTAGCTAAACTCCTTGAAAATAAACGCAACTGGAGAACAGAGGGGCAAAGAAAAGCAGGGTAATTAGTATACTGGACCATGGAGAACCACGGACAACCACAGATACAACACTGGAATGTGTGAAATCTATTTGCCCCTTCATTTGTCCCTCAAACTGTGCTATCCAGACAGCAAAGCTAGAACACCTTCTGATACACATGAAGATAAATTCTACTGTTTTGCTAGGTACTAATTAATTTGCTTGAAGGTTCAAGTGAAGACAAGTCTTAAATTGTTCACAAAGGACAGTTCATGTAACTTCATATACCCCTGTAAAACACAAGAACTTACTTTTCCAAGGAATTCAGACAAGCAGTTGATCTTCTTGTCAAGAAAACCAACCACCCCACCTGAAACTTGTACTTTAACAGTATGTAGTTTGATAATCCTTTTTAAACAATGTCCAAGTTGTGTTCCTTCCACTAGGATAAGCTGCTTATATGAACCACACTGAAGTCACAGGCACTTGTTTGAACTAAGCTGAGAAATATCCCTCATACTCCACTTCCCCAGAACAATTCTCCAAGTGACATTATGCCCTGTGTGTTGTAACAAGCACCATAAAGACTGCAACCCTTACTTGAACTACAGGACACAGAGCAAGCCACCAAATTACACAGACTGTTACTGAATAAAGGCATTTGATTACTTCAGCTTGAGCCTGGTCTGTGGAACTTTTCCATTGCCTTAAACAGGCTGGAAGCAGTAACCAGTCAGCATCTAATTGTGCAAATGTGGAACTATTTTCAGAAGTTAGTGCCTACTGTGTGAAAAACTGACAGCATATGCTAGGATACCCCAAACCAATTACTATTAACAACATGTCAGAGATCATCCCAGGGATCAGAAGAATGACTAAAATAAAACATGCAGATGAGCACACATAATTACACCACAATCATAGGCTGAATGAAGTAACGAAAAAGCTTTGTGCCAGTGAAACCATTTAAAAGCTACTGGAGGCTATACAACCGAGTTCTGACATGGTTCAGCAGCATCTAAGTACTGAAAACTACAGCTGATGTTTCTGAATGTGGACTTTCAGAAACAGCAATATGTGGCCAGCTAGATGTAAACTGTCCATGAAAAAGTAAAAGAAATACAGAAACTGGTCTAGTTTAATGAAGCAGGACTAATACACAATTTAGCCACCAGAATACTTGCTCTTGGAGATGCAACTGTCATCTGTGTTGCATTTCATTAAGAGGATTGACAGAAGTAAAAAAGAAACTGTCCATACAGGTAAGATAGTAACAACATTAATTTTTGTTTGTTTAAGACAGATGGAGGAGCTATTTCACGTGGCAGACAAATGGAACAAGAAAAGGCAGACAGCTGAAACATTAAAGTCCAGAGAAATACCAAAGCTCTGAGAGGCAAGTACATCTATACATGGACACAAATGAGAGACAGGACAAAACAACCCAAAGGTAAACAAGTTGGTGATGTGTGTGCGCAAGAATGAATTGTTTCAATGTTTCCCCACTTGCCCTTCCTTTCTCCCTGTAACTAATATGCAGCAGTGATTACAATTAACAACTTTGTTTCACAGCAGAGAGCACAGAATCACTGTATCTCTAATACAGACGCCTATGAACTCTGACCTCTTGATAGCAGGTCCACAGGCACTACTAGGTTGTTTTGGTTTTATAACACTACTTCTGCTTAAAATTATTTCTTCATGCTGGGAGCTGACAGTCTTTCTGAATACCTCCTCCATACTAGAATGGCAAAATATTTTATCTTGCTTGTTTTCTTGTGTCAAGTTCTTTTTCATGAGTGCATTTGGTGGAGTAGGTAGGATTTAGGGAGGATGGCTAAAGCCTCCAGAAGTCTTCTGGAAGTCTCAATTAATTTCTAACAGCCTTCCACCACCACCATTTCATTTTTGGTAAAACACGTTTTTCTGCTCCCATCTACCTTTCCTGCAGACAACTAAACCTGCTGCAAGATTAAACTAGGAGCTGCTGCTCTCAATATAAATACACACTGGCTGAGGTTCAAATTCTCTCCAAAGGAGATCTATGTAATCTGATTTTTGAAAAAGCCAGCCCCTGGACATTGGGAAAGATCATTCATCTCTCTAACAAAGTGTTCCTACATGAATCTGAAGGACAGTGAAGTAATGTCAAAATTTCTTTATAGAGTTGTTTTCATGTTGCTGTATGGTTTATTCTTGAAGAAAATAACTTCTTTCCACAAACACTAGAACCACTGCTGTGAATAGAAAAATCAGTACACTGATTTTGAGAGGAGATGCAACCTGCATCCACAAGTACCTATCACTCATCAGGATCTTAACATGACTGGCACCCTCAGAACACAAAGTACTATTTATTGGTCCAGACAGAACTCTTGCTTCTTTCTAAATATTCGTACTACAAATTAGAGGTGGGAAAACATAAGAAACAAGAAACCAGCAATGGGCACCAGTGTCAAAGTATGAGAATCCCAATCACTATGAAAACCTGTGCAGACAGCCAAAATGGCATTAACAAGCACTATGAAAATCCATGAGGTAACTGCATAAATTCATACAGTATCACAGTATTACCAAGGTTGGAAGAGACCTCGAAGATCATCGAGTCCAACCTGTAACCACAAACCTCACGACTAGACCATGGCACCAAGTGCCACATCCAGTCCCCTCTTGAACGCCTCCAGGGACGGCGACTCAACCACCTCCCCGGGCAGCCCATTCCAATGACGAATCACTCTCTCAGTGAAGAACTTTCTCCTCACCTCGAGCCTAAACTTCCCCTGTTGCAGCTTGAGACTGTGTCCCCTAATTCAGGCTGCTGCCTGAATAGTAGGAGAATGAAAAAGCCAAGATCTTTGTTTGAAAGCATTAATAAGCAGAAAACATGCCCATGCTGGTTTTTAGTTCAGCACCTTTCTGGTTATACTTCTTTTTCAAAGATTTCTTACTTAGAAGTGTTGGAAGATAAACAAAAGACACTAATTTCAGACCCAGAGAGTTGACAATTGCTTTGTTAACAGCACACAAACTCCTGCAGACTCAAGCCAAAATTCAAAGCCTCATTGAAGCAAGCACTATAAAAATAAACTGGATATCCAAGGAAGTTGCAGTCTACACAGACAGAAGAAGGGAGAAAGGCCTTGCTTCATTTTATAAACCAATGAGATACAGTAAGAGTCATTTTTTGAAAGAGTGAGGCAAAGAAGTGAGAATATGAATTCCAACCAAAATGTTCATGTCAGAAAGAGTATACAGTGCAATGCAGCTACTCCAGCAGACCTACACACAGCAAGGTAGTTTCACCAGAAACAAAACATGGGCAAAAATCAAACAGAAAATGATAACAAAAGAATGGAGATATATCAAGTCATAAAAAGGCACTGTAGTATTTTGCAGTATTTCTGATAGCAAGAGCATCCTGCTATTGTCATCTACTATCATAACTCAATTATTACCCCACTCCTAGACATGATGAGCCTAACTGGCAACTGAAGTCCAAGAATTGAATGGATTGGAACACACTTAAAGATTCAAGTAATAGCTAAACCCCCTGTTCTTTAAATTCCTTTCTTTTTTGGATCTCTCATTTACAACTCGAAGCCTCAGCACCTTCACTCACTGCCAGTATTATCAAAACAGTATCTGCCATAAAGAAAAATAAGTTCAAGATTCAAAGGGGAATATTTTCTTTCCTAGCCCATCTCGAGATTATCAAAAAGAGGCAAGTGTTGGGTAAAAAGTCTTTACACAAGAACAACTTAGACTGACCAGGCCCGTTCAGGTTCTTCAAAAGCCACTGCAGTGGCTACCGACAATTTGTCTGCCGGTGTTTTGAGTTGAAGTGTTAGGATAAACTGGAAAAAAGATGCTGTGTGTAAAACAGTCCCAATGGTATTATTTACTGAGACTCAAAAACCAAAGGGAGGCTTGAATAACAGTAATGTGAAAAACAACAGAACACAAAGTGTATCAATTAGACCATTCCTGAAATAAAGAAGAAGGAAAAAGACACTTACTGCCTCTCATATCCGTGGTGAAGTTCAGGAAACTACCACTTTTTTACAGTTCAAGTAATTTGGTATTGTCATCTACAGTAATATGTATGAATTCTTAGAAGATCGCACCACCCTTCTGTCATACCATTCCACTGATAACCACACCACAAACATCTTAAAGTCTTAAGTTAATACAATCCTATACAGCTTAAAGACATTTGAACACATGGAATTATCACACTATCATCCCTAACCTGTAGCCCTTGTACTCAAAAAAAAAAAAAAAAAAAAATCATAACCTAAAGCTTTCAAATTTGAGATCTTCATAATTTCAATACTATCAGCCACCTCTTTCAGATCTGTCTTACAAGTAATTTATTTATCAACATGTAAGAATAAAATCCAAGTGAAAACAAAGTTTATACAATGCTCAGAAGCAGAAGAAAACTACATTATTCAGAGAAAAAATATCCATGAAGCATGCACTCAGCAATTAGAAGATTATGTTTGTATGAAGGCCAAAGACTTCCTGTTTAGCCAAGTATTCAATACTGTGATGTAAGTCAATATTCCAGATCTTTCATTTTACATGAAAATATTTGTAGGGTTCTAACATCAGCAAAACCACACTGTTTTGGTAAGGATATAGGAAAAGTTGTATAGAGGAGACTTAAAACCTGATGACTACACATGGCAACAAAATGGGAATAAAATAGGAAATGTTTCTGAAGTGTACATCTGTAACCTGGCTTTGCTTGCAAGGAAATGACATCAAAACTGTGCCAGAAGCACATTAAGACCTGGAAGTCAAATCCTCAAAGCTTAGGAAAAGCTGAAGTTTGTTCATTGGTACACACACAGAGCTTTTATTTACAAAGCTGTTTTGCCCTCACATCCCCAGCATTCCTGTCTCATTAAAAGAACAAGGAGAAACGATGACAAATCTGTGGCAATAAAGCAGAATTTTTTTTGTCCTAAAACGACAGGCAAATATTAAAAAAAAAAAAAAAAAAATCTAGGGGAAAATCTCCATTATTTTAGTCTTTATATAAACAACTGTCAGGACAGAAGGCATTCCTCTGAGGGCCACATTGATTATCAAGTTCACTTCTATCAGTATCAGTAATAGACCAAATTTGCCCAAGAGATTTGTCTGTGATGAACAAGGCAGTAAGGTGCTGCCCTGCGACAAACTTCACTGAAGCTCTAAATATTCTGGTCACCAAACAAGGGCATTGTTAAATTCATCTGTTCTTCAAAAAATTAATAGTGCTAATGCCAGCATTTTCTAACTGCCAGGGCTTCACTCTACAGCCTCAGAATGGTTCTTTATGGAGAGCAGCAGTACTAGATTTTTAAGAAGGGTCTGCACTTACTATAATTGACTGGGGAAAAAGAAAATTTACTGATAAAAATGCATTCTTCCTGTATGAAATGTTTCCACAGTTTAATACAAACTTGCCCACGTTTTTCTGCATTCTACACCTCTTTCCAAAGATTGGATTTTACTTAGCAGACAGCCAAAGAATTCCTTAACACAAAGAGCTTAGGCACAGGTTACAGTTCTCGTGGCTACTGCATATTAGGGTCTTTACTAGAGTAAAAAATACAACCGAATTTTATGCACAAATAGCTATGACATATGGACAAGAAGAACACAGACCACAATTCCAGTTTCAGATCAAAAGTGCAGTTGGCAGTTAAAATGAATTGTATGCATAGGTACAGAAAATCCTTCGAGTTACATCTAAGACCCAAACATGAAAGCCTATTTCTTCCTCTAGGTTACAATCCAGCAAGGCATTTAAGCATGAGAGCAACATCATACATCTGAGTAGTCCCACATAATTCAGTTGCATGTGGCGTATCAGTGTGAGCACATTTAAGTGCTTTGCTTTATTTAAACTGCAGCTATCAAAATACAAGTCATGTTACACTTGAGCTTGAGTTTGTAAATTATTATCTTAGAAGACTTCAGAGGCCCCATTTTAACCCATTTTAATATTCTTACCTGAACTGAGAGCTAAGATGTCAGCAATAAGGCAGATAAGGTACTTCTTTCTGCTATGTGTAAACTCTTAGCATCTCTCTACATTTCAATATTGAAATCTGATTAGCCAGTTTTTTTTTTTTTTTTTTTTTTTTTTTTTCTATTGTATCACTCTTGGATGCTCTTTTGCTAGTGTACTGCTGCAGAGTTTACACTCTAAACATCAGAAGTTCATAGGAACTACCTGTAGATGAAAGAAATTCTTATTCCAAACTCCTCCTTATAAGAGCTATTTAAAAAGCACCTGAGCAACTGTTTACCACTAGGTGAAAACAACAACCAAACTTCCCAATTAAAAGTAAAGGTTTATTCCATTTAATCACAAGCAGAAATAAAGAGAATTCACAGACCATTGTAACTTAGTATGTGGCTGAACACAGAACAGAGCTTAGTGGAATTAAGAGAAAAGCAGACCTTATAGCAGATAGAAATATTGAAAAGCAGACCTTAACAACATTGGTTTAATACCAGTAATAATCAGCTGGATACTACCCCTATCCAGGAACAAGAAGCAATTTACTCATTCCCATGAAATCACACTTGCTTTTCTTCTCCTACGCCAATTACAATTTCCCTGGTCTAAGCATACTTTCTTATCTTAAGGTGTAAATGATTTACTATAGCAACATTAAATCTAAATAAATCCTGAATTGTTCCTTCACAGACAGTAACAGGAGCAACATAAAGAAGTTACAAGGAGATGCTTGGACCAGACGACCTTTAAAGATCCCTTCCAAAACAAAACTGTTGCATGATTCTATGAGATAATGTCTTTTCTACTGTGATCCACATCACACCATGGCTCAAATACATAAATCCTTCTTAAACAAGATTTTTATGCACTGGCTAATGGAATGCACATAATGCCATAAAAATCACAATTCCCTGGATCTTCTAAATATCCTAAGAACACCAGCATTTTAAAAACAGATTACATATTGATTGTGTGAACTTTATCCCATGCAATTTGCCATTCAATGAAGAGTATTGTAGTTAAGTATGTTTAAATTTCAAAGAAGTTCATCACTTATCCTACTATTTTTAACTGAAATCTGGATCTTGTGACTAAAGCCATAGAGATCAGTAAGACTCCAGCAACAAAACAGCATCCAAAAAGATCTTAATTTTCAAAAGAACAAATGAAACTCAGGGCTGCATTGTTTAAAAATAGCTATGGATGATAAAGCAACGTTTCAAAAAAGCATAAAAGTGAGGTAGAATTTATGAGAAGAGCAAAAATTACAAGTATTATCTCAAGTGTAGCTATGCTAATCCACTATTGTCTTGACTTCAAACACTGTTACTATTCAAGTCTTTAAAATGAGTTGCAACTTTGCAAAGACAATTAATACAATTATTTTACATTATTTCCTGCTCCAAAACCTGCTTATTTAATAGCACAACCTAAGTTATTCCATCACTTGATTGCAATGCAGTTTTGTGAGGCCAATTACATTAAAAAAAAAGGAAAAAGTATTTTTACATCAGAACAGACCTAAACATGTTAAAAAAAAAAAAAAAAAAAGAGTCAACAGTAATGTCAGTATTTCAGTAAGAAATACATTATTGATAATTAACTTACATTTAGGTCATCTTGTGAAAGCAGCTGCTTTATATTCCTTATATATTCCACTATAAAGGAACAGTGTAAATAAAATCTCCTATTGACAGCTGCATTCAAAAACATACCAGTTACATGAGTTTACAAATTATCTTGTGCCAGAGTTAAACATCTAAGCATTTTAATGACAGTTCTTAAAATGCTGTCTCAGCAAGAATGACTCAACTTCACTGCATAAGCTGCACTCCAGATAAGAAGTAACTAGCTTGATTTTATAGAAAAAAAAAATAATAATTGTGTTTTGCTTTAATTCAAACTGCACTAAATAAGCCATGCTTGTTTAGACCTGCAAGCTTCACCAGTCATTTGGCATTTCCATCTCTCCTCCTCTGTTTCAACAAAAGTATCTCAAGCTCACCTACAGACAGTTAAGTAAATACTTGGAAAGGTATAGTTTTCTTCTGTACCTCAAGGGGAGAAAGGTTTATAAAACAACCACCAACCAAAGGACTAAATCTATAAACCAGAGCTAGGCTGTGTCTCCATATGAGAAAAACATGGTTATGCCAGAAAAACAGGAGAGTACAGACTACCTCTCTCCAGTACAAGGTACATTTTCCAGGTTTTATCGGATATCTGTCTGTAAGGAAAACATTAATAACTGGTATGAGGCATCAGCAAGACTTTTGGTCTCAGCCCAGTCTTTTATACAAAAGGTAGACCCAGAAAGGCCCAAATGGGAAAAAATTTAGGGGCAGCTGTCCCTACATCAGGGAAAAATGCTGGTACACCTACCAAAACTGCTGTTCTTCCACACCTTTCCTTTAACTGCTACTTTGATTGGACAGGTAAAATGTAAAACTTCCTCAACATCAGTTTTCCCCTCCATCCACTGTCTCTGATGTTATTCATAGAGAAACTATGAATAGTAACAGAAGGGAAACTATCAGAGATGAAATGCGGGTAGAACTTGCACAATTCCTTGGTCGTTTGGCAATTCACAAAGGGTCCTGAGCAACAGCAGCTGTCTTGCTTTAATTTCAGTAGTGCTTCACAGATCTGTTTCAGCCACCAAAACACTGAAACAGCATATGTACCGCTCAGGAAAGTGTTACATAGGTTTGTATTTGGAAAAACATTTCCTAGAATTACAAGGTTTAGAATTTATACTTTATGAAATTATTCTACTTACTCTGACTGTAAACATCACAATCTAAGGAAAACATATCACCTAGCATCAAACCTTTCAGGATCTAAATCTGTCTTCTGCTTTAAAAAAACTACAGACCCTGTGTATGCATACAGGACTTTAAACATTAAGGCTACCACATAGGTCATCTGAATGACCAGGACTTTCGCATTTGACAAAAGGCACAACTAAAAAACTTCAGTTCCTCTCAAGTATGCTGTCAAGTTAAACGTTAGTTTTGCACATTTAGTGATACACGGCAACGCTGAAATATTCTGATTGTATCACATAAATACAAACGTATCAGTTGTCTACAAAATCAATTTTTCTGAAACCATTAACCTGCAGCCAATCTTGAAGCTCTACCTTATCTACTACAATACAAGCTAACGTAAGACAAGTTAGACGTATGCTCTGAACCTCTGGCATTTAACATGCAAGCCCAATTATCCAGTCCATCACTGGACAACTTTCTAAATGAGGAGAGCGTTTTCTTCTACCGACTTTTGAGGAGTACTCTATGACAGATTACAGATCGTCAGCCTAACCTTTGCTTACGACATTGTTTTCAAAGGCAGCGAAATCGCTCTCAAACTTCAAACGCCTGAAAGGCGCTGGCAAAGGGAAAACCGCCCGCTGCATAATAATGTCACTATTTGGGGAGTACTTGATGCTCCGACCCTCGCTAGGGCGGGGTGCTTTATAAATAGATACTTTTTTTCCCCAGTGCCATGCCCTAAGCGTTTGGGTGGCGATTGGAGAGGAGGCTGTTTATAGCCATTATTAAATGAACTCTCAATCGGCCAAGAAAGGGGCGGGGGGGGAAAGGGGGGAGAGAAGGGGACGGGAGCTGCTACCTGAGCCAGGCCCAAACCCCTTCGCTCACCCTCTTCATTCCCCGTGCCCAGCTCCAAGGGGCTGCCGTGCTACCCCCACCTTTTCGCGAAGGCGTCTGCAATGCAGAAACTGCGCAGCCATGCCCCAAGCCCAGGTCACCGTCAGCCCCGGATCTGGGGGAGGCCCTGGCATCACCACCCCAAAGCAGCCAAGCCCACGCCGCCCCCCTTCCCATTTCCCTCCCTCCCGCCGCCCCGACCTGGTACCAGCTGCTGCCGCCGGGGATGGCGACTCGTTCCTTACACTGGCTACAGCAGGAACGACCCCCTCTTCCTCCCACGCCACAGGCCCTCCCCTCTCTCATCCCGCAGAGCCGAGAGGGAGAGCAGCCCCCGCGCAGGCCACCCCCGCGTGTTTACAGGCCCTGGGGCTGAGGCGGCGGCCGCGGCCCTTCAGCGCCCCGGCGTAGCTCGGCCCCACCGCCCCCCTCACCCCAGCCCGCCAGAGGCCCTCGCACTGCGCAGTACCACTTACCCCCCGGGCCGCGGCGGACGGCGCCGGTTGTGGCGGGCAGGGCCGCGCTCCCGAAGGTGCGTGGGGGCAGGGAGGCCGGGGGCAGGCGGGGACGTCCGCAGTGGGGCCGGCAGCGGGCGGGCCGGGGGAGAAGGGGGAAGGAGGGGAAGAAGGAGGAGGAGGGGGACACCCGGCTGGCGGCCTCGCCTCAGTTCATTCACAGGCGGCGGCTGTCGAGAGCGGCTCTCTGCCGAGGGGGAGCCCCGCGCTCATTTCGCCTCCGCTCCTCGCTGGCTGCCACTGCTCGGCCTCGGCCACCGCCACGGCCACCGCTACCACCGCCGCCGCCCCCCACCCCCCTCCCCGGTCTCCTCCCGCCCGCCTGCCCGCCCGAGCTACGCGCCCACTCGCGCAGCTCCGCGGAGCGCCGTCAGTCCCCCTCCCCCGCCCCTCACACACACGCACTGCGCCGCCTCCTCCTCCTCCGCCTCTCTGCGCAGGCGCGCAGCTGGGCGGGGGGGGGGGGGGGGGGAAGAGGCGGGAGCGAGTACGCGCGCGGGTGCGCCCCGGCTTTTTGCCGTGGTCGGTGCGCAGTGTCCAGCCGCCCTTCCTCCCCCCGTTAAAAGAAGAATTAACAAAGCCAACAAAACAGAAACCAAGCCCAAGTTATATTTAGGGGAAAAAAAATAAAGTAAACAGCACCAAAACGCGACCAAGAGTCGCTCTTCAGAGCAGAAACCCGGCTCTGGCGTAGCTGGGCGGGATACCCGGATGTTGGGACTGGGTGAGCTGCGGAGGCGATGAAGAGAGCGGGGAGGGGGAGGGCAGGAGGACACCCGGCGCGAGGCCGTTAGCGGTATTACATCATCCTCCGTCCCCTGGCCCGGCCGTAACGAGCATGCGCGGGGCGCGTGGGAGAGGCACGAGTTGGATGGGGCGGTGGGCGAAGGCGTCAGCGGTACGGCCTCTTTTCCCTCAGGGGAGCGGCTGAGACTGCTGCTGGCGGTCCCTGATGCGGGTCCCAGGTCCGATCCCGGCGGCGGTCCCGTGACGGCAGCAGCATCTCATGCTCTCTGCTCGCTTGAGGCTGAGGAGAGAGCAGCGAGGCCCAAGCCGAGACCCTAGCGGGATCAGCCGCAGCGACGTGAGGAGAGGGAGGCGGTGGTGGCGGGTGCGGGTAGCAGCGGCTTTTGCCCCTCGGCGGGAATGAGCTGAGGAAAAGCTACCCTGCTCGTGTCGCGTCTCCAGAGCCGCAGGACACTCGGGGTATCCTCTTACACACTTAAATCGGAGCCCCGCAGGTTTCACCGCTGAAAGCACAAGTGCTGACAAAATCAGCAGCGGATTACCAGTAATGAACGCATAATGATTTTCAGATACCCTTTGATGAAGTCTGGCCTGTTGACTAAAGTGACGGGACTATTGTTCAGGGAGCATCTCTCCTCCTCCACCAGTCTGCAGGGAACAAATTTAGAGGGCAAGGTATGAGGCAAACCTCTTACTCTGTGTAAGGGGGAGGCGAATGTGGCGGGGCTGGAGGAGAAGATCCTCGGAGGCAGAGGTAGGACAGGGGTGAAGGCTGTGTGCGGCTAATTTCAGCAAACCAGGGTTAAATCGCCGGTGGATGCGTGCAGGAGTGCTTTTACGGGGAGGATTAGGGATTAGGACAGTAGTTTTGAAGAAGCAATTGACTAAAGAGGGAGAGATGTTGAAGAGGGCTGGAGAAAGGTGAAGTGGCTACGTAGAGAATCAGGGTGGTTGTCTGCTTTAGATAGTTTCCATCATTTAACAAGGATCAGAACAAACTGTCATATGGTGAGGTTTCCCTGAAGTGAGAGCTTGGAAAGTCCTCAAATTGCTGATTATGTTGCCCTAGCTTTTGTAGGTAACAAGCAGCTTCACCCCGAGTGTGCCAGCGACTGGGGCAGTTAATTGAAGGCAGTTGCACAGATAAGACCTATAAAACCAGCAAAGTCTTAACCCGGAGATAGCTTAAAGAGCTGTAACAAATTCAATAAAAACTCCCCGTTGAAGGGCTTTCCTGTGATAGACTGACTGCGTTTCGGAGTGATTACAAAATCTCCAGTTTCCATTGCTGACTGTGGATGAATGGTCAGTTCTGACTTGATCTGTCTGTATTCACTCTAATCGCGTTTGTTAGCATGATACTGAACGCTGCTCAGTAGTGCTCAACGGTGTGCTAACTTTCAGACTTTGGGGTTGTAGTTAAATGCAGAGAAATTTCTTAGTGGAAGCAAACCTTTAGAGAGATTTAAATGCAAAATACTCGCAAAATAATGATGCGAGGAAGCAGAACACAGTGAAAGAAAGATGTTCGATGGTCAGGGAGTAATTTCTTTATCAATGCGATTTTTAATTTCCTCTTTGCACCCTAAGACAATTGGCTAAAATTTTTATTCAGTTCAGATTTAAAAACAAACAAACAAAACAACACCTTTGAAAAAATCTTTCCCCCAAACTTCTATAATGTGCTGACAAGATAGTGGTTATACAGGATTGTTCTTGCAGGCATGGGCCATGCTTCTTTAACACGTACACGTGAATTTTAATTTTCACCCTCCTTTTCCACTTGAATAAATCTAACGCTGAATACAACTGTGAATTTCATTTGGATTCTGTTTGCATGTGTGTAGTTTTTAAAAAATAAAAGTGAATGATAACGCGGCCCAGCTTTTTTCTGTGATGCCCTAGTTTTAAGCTGCAGGAATGTAATGACAGCAGAGAGTTTGCTGCTGTCATTTTCTGTTTATATGTTTTCCGTGGGAAATTGGATGAAGTCAAATTACCACAGTATTTTCCTAAAGTGTAACTGTTCTTTAGTTTACTGGTTTTGCCTGGCCTGTTTTACTGACAATAGTTACAAGTACTTAACAAGGTATTTAAACATCACATTTAATTCGAAGAAACTAGCTGTTTGCAACACTGCCTCTGCTATGTGTATTTGCAGTTGATGAGAGTACTTCTCCCAGCATACAGGTCTTTATTCTTCTCTTTAGGTGCAAGCTCAAGATGGGACACGTCTGACAGGGACATGTAGTCACTGTATTCATTAGAACAACAGTCATGGAGAGGCAGTAATGAGAACCATTTAATCAGAAACCAGAACTAAATCATTGAGAAGAATCATAATTCACTGTTTTGAACAATGTATTTCTAGTAGCATAATATGGTGTTTTTTAAATGATGTGCAGTTCCATAGTGTATTTTTAGGTAATGTTATTTTTAAGCAATCTTTTTTGGCTTTCTGTTACATCTTTTAAAAAGTTTTGAGGTGAATGGTATTAAAAAAAAAATAAATCATCTGTGTATCTAAAGAAATAGATGCATGTACCTCCTGTGGAAACCTGGATATTGCAAGCAGGAGGGTAATTATGTCCAATGCATTAATTACAACTGTCAATTTAGAAAATTCCACACTTTGCCCAGTGAAGCTGTTCCCAATGACATAATTTCCCATTAGAAGAGAATATGGGAGTACAATTGCTGTTGGCATCACATGATAATTTAATGTTTCCATCGTAATGGTACTTTAGGTATGAGTCTACTGTAATCTCTGCCTGTTGCTATTGCCCAATGCTCCTTTTAACTCTTCTCAGTTTTAATACTAGTCAGTTAAACTTCTTTTATTATAAGGCATATCATGAGGTATTGGAAGTGTGTCTGTATGTTCCTTACATGGGGTATTTAGTACAAATATGAACTGATTAGGTTTCTTGACCCCTGGGTGAAAAAGTGTACTTCTTTCACACATAATTTATGCAAAAGGTCAGAAAAAGAGCCTTTTGTTTTCAGCTTCCCTTGTCAACCTCTTTCTCCTCTCTTTTGTTGTTTACCATGGGTTGAAAATTACATATTTGAAGTTATGCTGCAGTCTAAAAACCTGGTAGGCTGTGGTGTTTCATTTGAAATAAGATTTGTATCACTAATAATACTAATCTAAATTTTAGACATATTATCGAGCTGTTGTCCCAGTTATCTTGGTTCAGTACAAAGAGACAGGCACCTTCAGATGATCATTACTCCCATTCTCACACTGGTATCTAAACTAGGTTGAGTGAGTTGCCTTCTGAAAGTGGGTTTTTTTGTTACATGGTCTCTGTGACTAGAGAAGATAAGATGACCACCTAAACCAGACCCTTGATTTTCAGATGGTTAAAATGGTGCTTAGAGGTTGTCTAATCAAAATCTTCATATTAATGATATGTGTGGCTTGTAATAGTGTGATCATGAACTTGCCTGGACTTTGTACTTGACTTGTTAGATACTGATTCCCTGTGCCATCACTTCTGCAGTGGGCTGTACCTGTTTTAAGAATCTAAAAGCCAGCTGGATGACTCTGCTGCAGGCATTGCATCCACTTGGTACAGTTTCTGCAACACCCTGGTGTGATGACATCTGTAGGTATCTGCTCAGGCAGCTGTGCCATTGGGAACTCTATAAAATGCCAGTACTGTAGCTATGATTAATAATCACATGATGTTTAAATCATCAAACACATACACCTAGGGTGTATCCCGCATCTAGACTGAATTTATCTGAAAGATGTCACGGGGAGTTTTGTCTTTTGAAGAACATCATGTGCAAACATTCCACATTCTTGCAGCAGTTCTGATATAATTCACTTTGTCTTGAAGACTGCTAAACTTTGACCTCTCTGAGATGAGATTTATGCTTTCCTGATAGCTCTGTAAAACAACATGGAAACAGTGAGGACATCTTTTAAAAGACAAATGCTAGTGATTTTCAATCTACAAAATCAGGTACAAAATCGGCAGTATCACAGTGTGGTTTTCTTATTCTAGCTGTAACAGAAAACAAGCAATGCTCGGTCATGAGTTTTATTTTTATGCTAAGAATTTGCTGATGGAAGTAACCTACAGTTCAGGAAGATCAGCAAAAGCAAAGTGCAGTAAAGACCAAAAGCCCTTTATGTAGGAAAAGCCCTTTATGATGAAAATTAATATAAAGCTTTACTCTAGAATACTGTTACTATTTTTCTCCTACTTTTTCGTATGTGAAAGATGGGAAAAGCTTGGCACCTCCCAATTCTTTCAAAAGTCCCAAGTAAGAAGGCAAAAATCCAGGCAGCTCAGGAAGATAAATGAAGTTTGTCGAGGTTTCCAGAGCTCATCTGCAAATCACCTGCATTTCATGCTTTTTTTCCCTCTCTGTAGCAAAACCTCATTGAAAACCTGGTGGTCAGGAAAATTTGCTTTCATGTGAAATGGGGCAATTGAAAAAGAATGTCAGTCTAGCTGAAAGCTTTTTACAGAAAAGGAAAAAGGAGGGAAAGAGAACCATTTAAATACTTGTTTTCTCTCCTTTTAGAATATCAGCTGTCTCAGGAGTTGAAATGGACGTTTGCTAGAAAGCCTGCTTGTCCTGAAACTTCTGTGTAAAATGAAACAAACCAGTCATGCTTGGTGTCTGAAGCAAGCTGGTGGCATGGGACACCGGGGTATGCCAATTGATTTTGGCCCCTGTGCTGTCTGCCAGATCCAGGATGACACAGTGTGAAAGGTCTCATTGGGACCATCTGCATTATTCTTCAATTCAGAAACCATGAATCAGCTTGTAGCAACATTAGTAGAAGATGTTGAAGTATTCTAAAGACTAGCCCATGACAAGACTCCAGCACAGGTACCTTTCTATGGTTCTTTCCAACCTAAGAGGGAAACATTTGATTGAGGCTTCATCTGTCAGCAGTGAATGTTTTCAGCATCTTTTGTGTGCAGTTGATGAATGTTTAATATTCTTGACAAGATCTTCTTTGGCTCTAAGACAAGCTGTGAAGTAGGGAACAACTAGAATCTTTAACCAGCTAGGCTTTAGCCTGTGCCATTCATTAGCTGGTTCTTTTCTTTCAAAAATGTGAGGGTATATGTAAGTTACAGTTTTCATTTGCTATTAGTAGTCTGTGCATGAAGGCCTCTGCCCTCACTGAAGTCAGTGGAAAAGCTTCCACTGACCTCAGTGTGGCAGGATCAAACCCTTCATCAGCAGCATGTGATAAGAACGGCTGTTATCCCAGCCAGTGTTAATGGGCCTCCCTACAATTGTCAGTTGTTTAACCTAAAAATTAGCTTAGCAAATCACAGCTAAAATTACATGTCAGACTGTTGATGCCTAAGAATACTTCATAATGAGTCATCAGGAGTCTTATGATGCTCTTAATGCTTTACAATTATTAACATTCAAGCACAGATTCTGGAATTTGATAAAGACTGGAATTTCCAGATGTGAAGGAGATTTGTTCTGATGAGAAGATAAGACTTCTATTCTGTAAACTCCATTTTTTGTTGCCAGCCCTTTTCTTCTTTGAATAGCCAGATTTAGTCACCCTTTTTGTACAATCACAACTCACTTTCGACTACATTCATTCATAGAAATCTGTTGAATCAGTTGTCTTTTAAGAAGCCTGTTGGCTGGGACACAGCAGAGGAGATAAATTTTTGTGTCTCGAGAGTTAAACTAAAAGTAACATGTCAGAATCAAATAGTCAAGGTGTGGAGATATTTGAAATCTGTGTATTGCATAGTATTTTGCAAAACAGCTTTTCTAGAGTATCAAGGATTCTGGAGAGTCCAGGATTTAAAGGATAATCCTGTTCCAAAGATGGATTTTGCTATTTATGCTTTTATTAAGTTGACAATATAACTGGACATCAAATTTAGTTTAACTACATAGGTGCTAGTGTGGTATAACTGTAAGAAGTAAAGACAATGTTTCATGCTTGCAGGCATAAGGAACATGATAAAAATGGATATGATATCAGCAGCTCTATGTGATGGTTTCCTCAGGAAAGCAAAACAACTAGTAATTTGGATTTTTAGCATTTTTATGCTAAACCTCACTGCCTTACATTGGTGTTGTGTTTCTTTGAGGATGGTGCAGAGCAAAGGATTAGCAAAGCAATAAGGGCCATTATGAAAAGAAACTGCTTCTCGTGCAGTTCGAGCTCAGAGTTTCAGGAGGAGGAACCTATCAGGGAAGGAAAATCTCACATTGCAGGTCATATTAGCATAAATTCTTCTGTAGAACATCAAGTGCAAGTAATGTGGTGCAACTTAATATCAGAGTATTGCTCAAAACAGGGATGCTAACTGGAGATAATCTGAGTCCCCTCCCTAAACAGAAAGGTATCCTTCCTGCTCAGGAAATTTCACTTAATCTGATGGATTAGGAGTCCTGCTGCTTCTTGAGAGATTTGGAAATGTGATTTCTTTAAGGATTTGAAGTGTATGTTTTCTCACTTATTTGCATTCATTTCAGTGTATCACTCATGTATTTATTAAGATAAATCTCCATTTCCAGTATATTTGTATATTATGTCTGTAAAGGCACACATTTTATTTTTACAAACACACTTAATTCTTGCATTTTTTAACCTTTATAGGAATAATCAAAATAATTGGCTAGTACTTGACATTTATTGTGTTATATTCTAATTACTCCCTTGTGTGGTTTTACTTTGGTTTATGTTCAAAATAAATAGCATAATTGCTGGTGGGACAAGACAAGGAAGAGCAAAAAGCTTGTTTGATGAGATGAGAGAAATGGTGAGATGAAAAAGGGAAACCCCATGTGATGTTAATCCACAGCATCCTGCTGGAAACAGGATTGGAATCATTAGCTCGCTCTACAGAGGTCACAAGATTGCCATTCTGTGACATAAATTTCAATTAATATGGACAGTGTCTCAATATGAAAGCAGCAGTTGACCTGAGCTGAACCCAAGTTAGATGAGATGCTCATTATCAATAACAATTAGCAAACAGGAATTTTCCTGCAAATGCAAGCTGAAAAGTTATGTACCCTCAGAGCGCTGAGCAAACACTTCATTCTGCTGCTAACAACCTAGGTAGAATTTGTGAATACTCAAAGACAGTGGTTGTGGAATGCTTCATTCTCATCTCACTGTGAAAGCAACCCACTGAGAAACCCACAGTAAAGCCCAACCCTGATGTAATTTCTAGTGTTGTCTACAAAAATAAAGTTTAGAAGTAAAAGTATTGGTTGATCCAATGCCTTTCAAATTAAACACAAGATTCCCTCTGACTTTAGCAAGTCTGGATGGGGTTTAAATTTCTTATTTGTTTCAGGAAGTATTAGTCCTGTCAAAATAAATTTCATCAGCTTAAACAGGATTAATGATACAGCAGTCATTTATCGTAAAATCATAGAATAATTTTGGTTGTAAGGGACTTCTGGAGGTCAAGCCCTGGGTCAAAGCAGGCCAAATCATAGACTCACAGAATCGTGTAGGTTGGAAAAGACCCTTCAGATCATCATGTCCAACCATCAACTCACCATTGCCAAGTCCACCTCTGAACCATGTCCCTCAGCACAACATCTTCACATCTTTTAAATCCCTCCAGGAATGGTGACTCCACCATTTACATGGGCAGCCTGTTCCAGAGCTTCATGAAACTTCTGGTGAAGAAATGTTTTCTAACATCCAGTCTAAACCTCCCCTGGCACAACTTGAAGCCATTTCTTCTCATCCTATTGCTTGCTACTTGGGAGAAGAGGTTGACCCCCACCTTATTGCAGCATCCTTTAAGGTAGTTGTAGAGAGCAATGAGGTCTCCCCTGAGTCTCCTTTTCTCCAGACTAAACAACTCCATTTTCCTCAGCTGCTCCTCACAGGACTTGTTCTTCAGACCTTTCACCTGCTGCATTGCTTTTCTTTGAACATGCTCCAGTGAGATCACGTTGCTAAGGTCTTTGCCCAGCAGTGCTCTGAATATCTTTGAAGATGGAAATTCCACCTCCCTGGGCACCTGTTTCTCTGTTTCCCATCAGAATTTCCTGTGTTGCAGTTTGTGTCCTTTGTTTCTGGTCTCATCATGATGTATCTCTGAAAAGAGTGTTCAGTTGAAGACAACAGTAACATATCCCCTTATGTTTCTCCTCTTATAGCTGAAAAAGATGGTTCTCCAGGTCTCTCTTCAACTTAGCAGTCCTCCACTGCACTTTCTCCAGTATGCTGAAGAATTGATTTACCCAGGAAAGGCAATAGGAGGCTGCTTAAATAGCTTTGATTTGAAACTTGTGACTAGCATCTTGCCTGTGGCTGTGACATATGAATTACTTTTTTTAAGATCATCAAAAAGCTCAGCTATGCAAATTAATACGTTACTGTCTTTTGTGACTCTCCTGAACCTCTCTGGCTTGACACCTATGGTACTACACATAGGAAGCTGATGGATCTTCAACAAAGCATCTGGGTGCATACACTGAGGCTCAATGTCAAATGTGAGTTGACTTTAGAAAGCAGAATAGGTGAAAATGTTCATAGATCATGAGCATATCTTGGATTTGTGTTCCTCAAAGCTTCTTGCATTAACTATCCTATACACCTTGGAAGAGGAACAGGGTCCCCTTGCTGATAGACTCACATCTGCCTGATACTGGGCAGTGCAGGAAACCTTTTTAGATGTTGGTAGTAGTGAGAACAGTTTCAGAACTACTTTTTCTTGGGTTTGCTTTCCAGGAAGTGACTGTTGGAATACCAGGTGCACCAAACTTACCCTCTCACACCAGTATGCCCTACCAATCAGCTGGTTAAGAAAGTACTATGCTCTAATTTACTTCTCTGACAGCCAGGTATTTCCCCAGGTGAATAATTAGGTCATCTCTCTGTTTAATGTTGTTGCTAGAATGGAAGCTAATATTTAGCCACTGTATCTCCTTACCTCTTTACCTCCTTCAAATAGGTACTAGCTAAGTACGACCACTGCCTGTGATTTGTTAACAGATACACAGGAAAAATCCATCCCCAGTAGTGTATGCTTCTAAAGCTCCTTACATAATATCTTCATTAAAATACCCATCACAGGGTTCTGCTAAGAGCCAGATCAGACTGTGATCAGCTTTTAAGCCGTGTTCACTTTTGGCCTTTTTGCCTCAGAAATTCCATGGGTTCACATGCTTGATTATGCAATTATTATCTTAAATTAATTTTAAAACTCCCCCATGCTCAGTTTACAGCCCAAAATATGATCTTCCTTGTAATTTAGATTCTGGTAATAAAAGGTTTAGAAGCAGAAATGTGGGGTTTTGTCTTAAAATTTTTGGTTGAAAATTCTCTATTTTGTGTTTTTCTTGGGGAAGACCAGCAGAGGGTGCCTGAGCTAGAGAGCAAACCCCCGACCCAGATTAGGGCTGAATTATTAACATTAGCAGTATAAAAAAGAAAACTTTAATTTAGTTCTCTATTAAATCCAAAGAGGAATACATTAATGAAAATGAAGGGAAAATACCTGCTTTAGGAAAACTGCACCGTTAAGAGGCTGTCAGAAAAGTAGTACTAAAAATTAAGAAAAAAAAAAATCAGAAAAGGAATTTTAGTGATCTGATTCTGTCACTAGCTAACAGCTACTAAAGCCTGGATCCCAGGAGTATCTTATTATGGGTTTTGCAAGACATTCTGTCCATAATTTACTTCATAAGCTACTTTTGTGTAAGGAGATGGAGGAGGAGAAAATATTTCAGTGCAGGATTCAGAACAGGTTCCTAACTTTATGATGTTCTGTTGTTATCAGATGTTTTTCTATATAGTTATTTCTGAGAGTGGAAACAGTGAGGTGTAGGGAGAAGGAGGAAAGAATGATTTACTCGCAATTACACCACTTAAACTTAGGGTTTGTTTAACTGAACAGCTGCAAAGCCTTGAGTAACCATCTTTGCTATGTCTTGGCTGGTAAGTAAAACAATCTGTGGACTTTTGAGTCCTGAGACCAACTGGCCTGACCTGGCTTGTGTCTGTAGCTGATGTCCTTCAGACATGTCCCATATGCCTTGGGAGTGTGGGCAAAGCTGTACCTTGAACCACGATAACAGCTGAAAAGTATGGGCAATCAGGTGCCAGTGTATGAGTCCACACTTTGGCCCTTATGAGGACTATCTTCTTTTAGCAAGGCCTGTTGTGACAGGACAAGGGGGTGATTGTTTTAAACTAAAAGGAGGGAGATTTAGACTAGATACAACAAAGAAATTTTTTACAGTAAAGGTGGTAAAACACAGGCACAAGTTTCCCAGAGAAGTGGTAGATGCCCCATCCCTTGAAACATTCAAGGTCAGATTGGACAGGGCTTTCAGCAACTTAATCTAGTGGGAAAGGTTGGACTAGATGACCTTGAGAGGCCCCTTCCAACCCCAAGGATTCTGTGATTCTATGATTCTTAGGCTTACTCTTACAGATGCAGTTTACTCTGGCAAAAAAGCAATTTCTCTGGTTTACCCTGTATTGCTTGAGAACAGGTGGTACTGATCTGTAATGTAGTGGCCAGGAAGGCAGCACCAACAGTTTCATTTACTCTTAAAAATAGGCAGAAGACACAGCTGTTCAACTTGCCCTAATTAGAACTAGACTCTCAAGCTTTAAATTGATGGAAGCTCACATAGAAGATGTTAACAAAACTGAAACTAAGTGCGTGCAAGTAAAATTGAGAAGAGTTGCATCAAGTCTCTCTCTAAGTAGCCTGTGTAAGGAAGCAGCCAGAAGGGGCTACATGTGAATAAAGATGGAACAACATACTAAAAGCTGAAATGAGAGGAGAGTAGGGTAGCTAGGAATGCAGAGGCTTAAGTGCACAAATACTCAAAGGCTTCAACTCACAAAAGTAGTTTTGACACAGAAAGTAGAAAGCATGTGTGCTTTGTAAGCAATAGGAAACTTTTCACTGACATGGTGACAGCAGAATTATACCTCAAATCTAAATCAGATCAAAATGATTCCCACATATAAAAGGCTTGAATGGATGTCCCAAACCTAGTATAAATTTTAAAGTTTTTAGTATATGTTATACAAAAGAGACAACATTTTCTTAACTAGTATCTTGCAGTTAAACCAGGTATAAAATAAAAATTATGGAGAAAAAAAAAATGTGTATTTGAGGGTGGTAGAGCACTGCAACAGGCTGCCTAGAGGGGTTGTGGGGTTTCTTTCTCTGGAGACTTTCAAAACTAGCCTGGACATGATTCTGGGCAACCTGCTCTAGGTGACCCTGCTTTAGCAGGGCAGGGGTTGGACTAAATGATGTCTAGATGTCTGTTCCAATCCCTGTCATTCTGTGATTCCATGATATCCACTGCCCAATCAAAGGGATTTATGTAACAAATGGTTATGGTGCTCCATTGCATTTAGGTGGGACAATCTTTGCATGTGTGGTTCTCTTCCCTTTTAGCAACTGTAACCCATATGGCATAGGTAACACTCTGAAACAGAGAGCATGAAGTCAAAGCTGACCTCACTTCCCTTGTGCACATTTTATGGCAGATTCTCCTTAAAATTTTGCTTTCCTAAAAGTGAAGAGCTCATTTCCTTAGAAATTGTCCTGATTTGCTCACAGTGGAAGAGGAAATACAGGAAAAGTGAATATAGTGCTGCTGTAACTGCTATTCATTTTAATGTTCTTGTACCTGCTTAACTAATTTAGTGAAGTAAGATAATTTTTCAAGTCTATGCCTTACAAAGACACTGAAATAACCTCAGGTGACTGCACTGGAGCTTCATTTACTCTAACATGGATCAAAGAAATTGCATCACAGTACGGTGAAAAATACTCACACCCATATTGTTACCAGGGACACCATCAAGCCATCCAAGGCTCCAATGTGTACATTCAGAGAGGAAGCACTTCACCCATGAATCTGTGAAAATTTACTCATTTTATAGAATCTCAGTCTGTTGAGACAGAATGGTTTGGGTTGGAATGGACCTTTAAAGGTCATTTAGCTCCAACCCTCTATGATGGGAAGAGACGTCTTCCACTAGATCAGATTGCTCAAAAACCCCATCCAACCTGGCCTTGAACACTTCCTGAGATGGGGCATCTACCACCTCTCTGGGCAACTTGTTTCTGTGCCTCACCAACTTAATTTAAAAAAGTTTCATCCTTATATCTCATTTAAATCCATCACCTTTTAGTTTAAAATTGTCACCCCTTGTCCTGTCATTACACCCTGGTAAAAAAGTCTCTCTTCATGTTTCTTATAGGCCACAAGAAGGTCTCTCTGGAGCCTTCTCCAGGCTGAACAACCCTGACTCTCAGTCTGTCCCCACATCAGAGGTATTCCAGCCTTCTGATAATTTGCATAGTCTTCCTCTGGACCCACTCCAACAGGTCCATGTCTTTCTTGTGCTGTGGGTGCTGGAGCTGGATGCAGTACTTCAAGTGGGGTCTCACAAGAACAAAGTAGATGGGTAGAATGTGGGCTGCAAGCACCCATGTCCAATTTTTCATCCACCAATATCCCCAAGTTTTTTTCTTCAGGACAGCTTGCAATCCCTTCATCTGCTGGTGCCACGGTACCATTGCACTCTTGCACAAGGTCTTCTCAATACTACACATCTGGAGGAAAAAAAAATATATATAGAAGCATCCATCTAATCATGCATTTACTTATGCCTTATTGCTTTGGAGAGAGAAGGCAGCTCATCCTGCTGTTATTTACATGAAGTGTATCAATTTAATTTGTGTAAATCTTAAGAACAAGGCACATTACCATGTTAAGTACAGAGTTTAATCGCTCTCTTACGTGCTGCCCCACAGCCCCAGGGAACATCAGCAAGGTTCACAGCAAGGTGTGGAGCAAGGCTGTGATCTCCCACACTGGTAACCATTTCTCTTTTTGTTTTTGGAGCCTTGTACTTCAGCTTTGCCTTGGCTCCTGCACTTCACAAACAGTGAAATACTTTGTATAGATATGAAAATATGTTTGCTGAACTCCAAAGTGCTGTCTGTATCAACCACAGGGCAAAGTGCAACAGAACTGTCATTCATTCTGTTGATGTTCAGGTTGACTTTGGTTGACTTGCTTTAAAAAGTGTTAGCAGTAATGGCTTCTTCAGAGAATGAATATTGGCTTCTCATGTGGAAACTAAGTTGAGACCTTAGAAAGAGAAATATTTTCGGTTTTCCTAGGGAATTCAGTTATCAGACAAATCCAAGGGCTTCAGCATGATGTGATCTTTTAAGACACCATTAATTTCATTTTGTACTGTGTCAAATAGCTCTTTAGGATCAGAGGAAATGGCCTCAAGTTGCACTGGGGCAGTTTAGATTGGATATTAGAAGAAACTTCTTCATTGAAAGGATTATCAAACACTGGAACAGGCTTCCTAGGGAGGTGCTTGAATTCCCATCCCTGGAGGTGTTTAAAAGACACAGAGATGTGGTGCTAAGGGACATGGTTTAGCACCAGATTTGGTAGAGCTAGATAGTGGTTGGACTCTATGATCTTAAAAGTCTTTTCTAACTGAAGCAATTTTATGATTCTTTAAGTAGTTGGTGGCTCTGAGCCAACAGAAAGAGGTGTGTTACTGTCAACATTCAAAGTTGTAACTCCAGCAAGGATACTCAGAGCACTGCTGGACATCAAGGTTAGAGTGGAAGTGGCAGCCCTAGACTCCCATCAATCTTTGACCAATTGCTTTGGGGTAAGAAAGTATCTCAGAGTCTGGTATGATTTGCCTGGTTTACAGCAGCCACATGTAAAAGCTGCAGCATGTGGTAGCTCTCCTGCTTTTTATCTGGTGAGAATCTTGAATCTTTTTAATAGACTTGGGTGTGTATAATTAATTCCTTAAGTATATTTATCTGTCATTAAGATAAAACTAATGAGGTGAGCGTATTTACTTTTTATAAGCTGGAAAACAGCAACAATGGACATTACCTTGTAAAAGACCTTGTAACTTTTCCAGAACAGGCACTGAGCATGTCTTGATGCACTTAAGCAGGCAGTTCATGTCTGCCACTGGAATCTTGGGGACGGGCAGTGGCACAGCTGTGCAAATGCACAAGAACTCTGTAACCAAACATTTTTAACAGGAGAAATCTATTTTACTCAGTTTTGTTGTAAAAGAAAGGTTGAAGCACAGATTTACAGGATAAATTCTCACTACTCAACAGTCACAGGGTGCTGGGACCTTGTGAGCTTCTACTGTGCATCCTCTCTCTGCTCTGCCCAAGCTGCTGTGTACCTGTCTCTTCAAGGATAGGTGGGGAAATCCCTACTAGGAATATATGGTGCAGTGTACATCCTCGTCCAACTTCATCCTGCCTGCTCTGGTGTATTGTGATGCAAAGCTTCACAATTGCTTGTGTAGCACCCACACTTAGCACAAGGAAGAAATAAGATCCAGAAGTTGCTTTACAATGATCTGGCATGGATGGACAGCTGAATTCTGCAACAAGAAAATTTGTTCATTGTGTCCTAATTTTCCACTGAAATGTAAGGAAAATACTTCAAATTACTTGAATTAGTTATGTTTTGTGTGGCATTAAAGTCCCATTACACTATGTTTTGCACTTGCCAAAAATAGGTGTCAACTCCCCCCATGGCAGGGGAGTTGGAACTAGATGATCCTTGTGGTCCCTTCCAACCCTGACTGATTCTATGATTCTAACTCATTAAAACAGGAGAAAGCAGGGACATAAAAGGCTATCTGAGCTGTGACATGTAACTGTGAACAGTCATAGTTCTTGTGATGGTCTTCCTTCATAACCTCCAAAGGCCTGTGTCTATTCTGAAACACAAAACCCACTTAATTAATAAAAGGTTTCAACACAGTTAAGCATTGGTGCTTTTGACAGAAACAAACTATGCTGTTGTTGGTGTATTTGTAATTTTCTGTCACCTTTCCTTTGTTGTTTGGATGAGGTTCTGACTGCTTTGCTAAAAAATCAGTCAGAACCTAAAGTTTTAAAGGTAAAACATGGCAGTGTTTTGCCTTAGAAAGCTGTAATGATATTTTTTTGTGGCAATTCAGGAGTTGATTCATGAATCCTCGAGACATCCATGTGGAGCTGGGACAGAGCAGGCAGCTATGCAGGGTAAATGTGGCCAAGTCTTCTGATAGATGAGTGGCCTTAGCCTGTGAAATTTTGGGAACAGGCTGAACAACTGTGTGGCTTGTCCTACAGGAGCTCTGGATACACTTATGTTGAGTGACAAGGAGGCAGGAATTAAAACGGGCTCCCCTTTTATGTCCATACCTCCTGCTGTGAAAGATTGGTAACATGAAGACAGTTACATTTTTTTCACCTATGCACGTAAGCACTAGCAAATCTATGGTGCAGAGCTGTAGGTGAGTGATGCAATGTCCAGAAATGCCAGTCCCTGCATTTTCAGCCTTGTGAGCATACAACACCGTAGATGTTGAAAGTCTAAACCCAAGGTCTGAAACACTAGCCAGAGAGAGTGTATACCCGAACTGAATTTGCCTTGGCAGCTGGATGCATGGCAAAGGGTAGCATTACTGGGGAAACCTAGGTGGGGATGACCTCCATGCTGAGAAACGAGCTGCTGCCTCCTGCACAAGGGATGCATCTGGCCTGTGACAAAGGCCAGGGGTGACTGCAGGTGGGCTCGGGACTGCTGGACAGATGCTGTGGGGGAGGGAGGAATAAGCATTGCTGGTTCTCTGTGAGGCTATCCTCAGGAAGGTGGACACTGGCTTTTCATCTCTGAACACCAGAACCAAACCCACCCTAGAAGTGCCCGAGGGCGTGCAGCAGTCAGCGCCAAAGGCCGAGAAGCCTCCTTTGCCCTCAGGGATAAATCGAGGAGGGAAAATATGAGGGCCCCACTCCCAGAAACCGATCGTCACATGCATGCCCTTTTGCCTACAAACCCAACGCTTATCGCCGCAGCCTTGACTGCGCCAGCCCCGGCACCGCGGGGGTCCTGGGGCGGCCTCAGGACCGGGCAGCGCAGGGCAGCGCAGGGCAGCGAACGGCGAGGCTGGGTAGGGAACAGAACGGAACTGCCTGCGGAGCGGTCGCGAAAGGGGTGGCGGGAGGCGGGGAAGAGGCCGGCGCTGGCCTGGCGTGGGGCAGGCGTTTGGCTTCAAGCAAAGCGAGGGCGGCCCCCGGCGCGCCGGGGCCCCGAATAAAAGCAAGCAGCGAGGCGAGGGCGGGAGGGAGTGAACGGCTATGGCGTGGGGCTGTGCGCTGTGCCTGGCGCTGGCGGGCGGAGCCCTCTTGGCCCTGGTGCAGCTGTTCCGCTGGCTGTGGGCCGATGGCGATCTCACAGTGCTGTGGGCTGAGTGGCGGGGGAAGAAGCCAGGTAAAGTCGCCCACCAGCAGCCGCCAACCTGCCGGCGGAGAGGGACATGGTGGCTGGGGGTTTGGAGCGGGAATTAGTGTCGCCGGGGGTGCGCCGTGAGGGAAAATGGGCTGGTGGCTTGTGGGTAGAAGAGGGGACGCCAGGGACGGGGCTGAGCGAACACCTCAGTCCGGTGGAACCAACCCTCCAGCACCTGCCTCACGGGCTTGTCCGTAAACAAAACCCTAATAACTTAATTTTCCTGCCCTGTGTACCTGTGTGTAAGGCGTGGGTAGTAAAGGACTCATGTCATTAAAGGAGCTCTCTGAAAGCAGTTTCGCAGCAGTGGTCAGCTCCAGCAGATCTGTGGCGAGGGCTAGCTCGTTTGGCCCCAAAATGGTTGCTTTGCAGTGTTTTCTGGGCAGATGGCTGTTTGTCATCGGTATGTGTAGTAACTGAGTGCGCCTGGGGAGCGTGGGCTTCTGGGACAGCGTCAGAGGAAGGGTCACAATGGTTTTAGCAACTTCTGCACTTTGTTTCGACATGTTCAAGCAGATCTCAGTTTCACAGTAGTGCTAGAGATGTTTACAATGAAATAAACATGGATATTAATGTTTAAATTAAATGGGCTTCTTCTAATGAGAGCTGTCCTCTGAAAGGCACAAGGGAACAGCACCACACGACTGCTGCCTGTGGTTCTCTACCCCTGTTCCATAAGGTGCTGCTTGTGACACCTGTGGGTACAAAACTTCAGTAAAATGCCATCAGATTTTCAACTCTTGCTCATGTTGATCTTTGTAATTTGCCTACAATTCCTCCTCTTACCTGACAAAGATCTTAAAAAAAAACATAGGGTGTAGTTGCTTAATAGAGGCTCGATCAGAAGAGCCACATGTTGCCCCCTTAGCTTAGCCGGCAATGGTGATATGGGGCTGCTGGGAGCTGTGCTTAGTGTGGGTGGCTGAGATAAAAGCAGAGAGCTCCTGTTTGTGTCTGACTGGTCAGGGGAAGAGGCTGATCTGAACAATGTGACAAGGGACACTATAGGCCTGTCCCACGTGGAAAACTAAAATGGATGTTGGGTTGAGATAGGGAGATAGAACTGTATTGAATGATGGTGGATTGTGAAGGTGTGGCTGGGGAGAACGTGGAGTGAGAGAATCATAGAATGGTCCAGACCAAAAGGGTCCAACCGACCTCCCCGCAGTCAGCAGGGATGTCCTCAATTAGACCAGGCTGCCCAGGGCAGTTTGAGTGTGAGACCATGGTTTGGTGCAGGTGAAGGCTGGCATTAGGAAGGGCTTGAGAGGAGAGTAAGACATTTCTGTCTTCTGTTTTCAGTATAAGCTTCCTGCTTAAGTGCCTGTCCATATACTGGAGAAGAGAACAGAGGAGATGCACAAGTAATAAATCTCCAAGAAACAGAAAAATTTAAGTCTATATGGGCAGTCTTCAGTATAAGCTTCCTGCTTAAGTGCCTGTCCATATACTGGAGAAGAGAACAGAGGAGATGCACAAGTAATAAATCTCCAAGAAACAGAAAAATTTAAGTCTATATGGGCAGTCTTCTGTAATTCTTTGAATATGCAGCCCAAAATTGTATTGTAACTACCATAAGGTAGCTCCTTTCCTGTAAAGCAAAAAAAAAAAAAAAAAAAGCTTTGTAGGTGGACTTTTCAAAGATCATGGAAAGACTCAGGGCAGAGAAACAAGGTAAATCTTGACTAATTCAAACAGAATTGAAGCTTGTCCTGAGGGTTCTATTTGCAATTCATGTCAAAATATAGCAGCTGTCAGGTCAACATAGTGTTATTTGAATGTAGCCTTCAGTCTTATTGGAAACCTTTTAGTTAGTCTAAAAGTTCCTGTATAAAGAGTAATGTAGTAATTTTCTAATGTAGTTGTTTTAACATAAGAAGAATAAGACAGAATTACAGAATCACAGAAACATTCAGGTTGGAAAAGTCCCTCAGGATTGCCAAGTCCAACTGATAACCTACTCTACAAGGTTCACCCCTAAACCATATCACCAAGCAGTGCATCCAAACAACCTTTAAACACATTCAGGGGTAGTGACTCAACATAAACTACTTTTCCCCCACTTCTGTTTCCCAGCCTCAGTGCTAACTAAGATAGGTAGCTGAAATGGTAGCATTCAAGTGGCATTTTGCTGATAGTCCAGCCATCCTAACTGTTGCTAACTGTTCAGGTAGGAAAATAGGAGGGACAAACACTAGAAAACATGTTTGCCCTCCCTTTTCCTCTTGCCCGTATTGTGCACATAATATAACATGCTTAGGTGTGTAATGTGTGGATCCCATGGGAAAAAAATCAGTTTTCATTTAAAGCTGTTATGGGAACTGTCACTTTTGCAGTCATTATATTATGTTATCACTTCTACAACACTGTTCTGGATGCCAAAGTTTTTGGACATAGAAATGCTTACCAGAAACCAGACTGATCTCGTGTTTCTTTCTTTTGTGCTGTACACTACAACTATGAAGAAAGGCCTTAATATAGGTAAGATTGGTTTAATTTCAATGATTCAGTTCTGTAGGGAGAATTCACTTCTGGATTTTGTCACTGGCAGATGCTGGATTGCATCCCATCTTCTAAACATGTGTGGTCGGGAGACAAGGGTGCTGGGTGACTTCCTCATGTGTTGTGTTTAATGAACTGAGCAGCAGTCACCCTAAACAGTTTTTTCTTCACAGGCAGAGTAATATTAGCAAGGTAAGGAGGATCCTTTTGCATATGACAACCTATGTATGTGAAAGCTTACTTTTAAAGCTGGCAATAATGGTATGATTCTTCAGGGCTGTGGGGAGGATGCGCTGCTCTAAACCTCCCCACTTCAATGTTTTTTTTTCCGCAAATCAAATGGCATGGTAACTTTATGCTCCAGGAGCTATAAAATGTTGGATCAAAAGTGCTAAACAGAGGTATGAAAGCACTTACTGGATTACTCATGATACTGCTCTGTTCAACATCTGATTTGTTACACCTTGTAACACAGTAGTTAATGGTTAATAATAAGTATAATCTACTTTCATTTTTTAATTTGTCACAGTTAATTTTTAAATTTATTTCCAGTAACAACAGGACATTTATTCTGGAACAAGCTGGTGGTCTGATACATGTTCCACAACGGCATTTGAGCTAGGTTTTCCATTATGTTAACTCCCAGTAGCTCTCTGCTTGGTAACTACTGGCACTGGGGAATTGGTGGATAACTCTCCTTATCTCAGCTAATTATTCTGTTCACAGAACAAGATCCTGAATAACTGCAGCGAAGCTGCTCAAGACAGGTTGGGAACAGGGAAACTGAGTGGTAGGAGGAAGTGGATTTGTTTTCAGTAGCAAGAGGAGATGAGTGTGGTAAGCAGGGTTGAAAGCATGTCTGTGTGTTCTGTTTGTGTAGTGTCTGTCTATACGGATTTTCTGCTAAAGCAAAATATATCCAGAGAGATAAACTCTAACATTTCTTGTGGTTAATTCAATGAATTGGTAACATTTTGGAAAAAAACTGTCAGAAAAGAGTGTAAATAAGCTTTAGAGGCAGCAGCCATTTGATGTCATGGTTCATACAATGGTTATTCCTAAAACTTCAGCATCTCCCAAGTTCATAACCCTAGAATACATCTTTGCCTTGGGAATTAACTGTTGTTGCTGTTGTTAATGTTTTTAAAAGCAAGCAAAACCCCCAAACAACCCGAAACTACCAAAGCATGCTTTTAGGAAGGATTTTTCTTTGGCAAAAATACAGTCAGCTTAAAAAAAAATAAAAAAGACAAATAATACTCTCTGCCAGTCCCACAGTTTCAGGATGAACTCTGATAGTCTTGAGTGCTCTCTGCTCTTGCCACAAGGGTGGATAGTTTTGGTGCTGATCTCTTCATGGGATTTATGTCACTAAGACTCTGAAAGTAGAAATTTAAAGGAAGTAAATCAGGAAGCAAAATCAGTCCCAGCCACTGTTGCAGTGAAATAGAAGTACTTTTGTTACATTAAACAAATGGGTTAGTTTCAGTGAGCTGGAAAACCCTATTTTGGCCTTTTACAGAATAGAACTACCTTTAAGTCTCAGGAACTGAATTTGGCTTTGCCATTTGACTTACACCATGGAATGTTTCTTGGTTGGCTAGATACTGATGGAATACTCTTCTGTACAGCCCTAAGAAACAAAAGGAAGAGTTCCTGTCAGTGCTCTGGCTATGTAGATCAGATTTTCACCAAAACCCTGATCTAGAAGAACACATGCAGGTGTTAGACAATGTTATATTCTGGAAAGTGCTCTGAGATAGTGATCATTCAGTCTTAAATCATATTCTAGAATTAAATGGGTGGTTTTCATCCATCTGTTGTATTTGATTTTGGATGTGTACCTGGAAAGCTCAGCCTTTTCCCAGTATCCAGGTGTATCATAGAGCAGGGATGACATAAAACAAGGGGGAACAGGCATGTAAGCAGAGGAGTAAAAGGAGTAAGATACTATTATTTTTACTACAGGTTAAAAAGCATGCCTGGGCAGGAATTATGAATACACAGGAAATGTGTACATGAGCTTACACCTTAGGAACTCTGTGTGCTGTACTTCAGCCAATGCAGGAGCTAACCTGCAGCAGATACAAGAGGGGATGAACACCCATATGCTTTGTTATGATTAACTGTCTTTCTTCAGAGAATTTTCTTCTGTCACAGAATCACAGAATGTTAAGGGCTGGAAGGGACTTCTAAAGATCATCTAGTCTAACCCCCACTGCCAGAGCAGGATCACCTATACCAGATCACACAGGAATGCATCCAGGCAGGTCTTGAATATCTCCATAGAGGGAGACTCCTCAGCCCCCTGGGCAGCCTGTTCCAGTGTTCTGTCACCCTCACAGTGAAAAAAATTTTCCTTGTGTTTCCATGGAACAACTTATGCCTCAACTTCCACCCATTGCCCCTTGTTCTGTCATGGAGCATCACTGAGCAGAGCCTGACTCCATCCTCTTGGCAGTCACCCTTTACATGTTTATAGACATTAATGAGGTCACCCCTTAGTCTCCTCTTCTCCGATCTAAAGAGCCCCAGGTCCCTCAGTCTCTCCCTCATAAGGAAGATGTTCCACTCTCTTATAATTTTTGTGGCTCTGCACTGGACTCTTTCAAGCAGTTCCTTGTCCTTGAACTGAGGGGCCCAGAACTGGACACAGTATTCCAGGTGCAGCCTCACTGGGGCAGAGAAGAGGGGAGGAGAACCTCTCTTGACCTACTAACCACACCCCTTCTAATACACCCCAGAATGGCTTTGGCCTTCTTAGCTATAAGAGCACTTTGCTGGCTCATGGTCAACCTTCCATCCATTAGGACCCCCAGGTCCTTTTCCCCTTCACTGTTCTCCAACATGTCAGTCCCCGACCTATACCAATACATGGGGTTGTTCTTTCCCAGGTGCAAGACTCTACACTTGCCCTTGTTGAACATCATTAAACTTCTCCGTGTTGACAATTACTTTGGAACACTCTTGAACAGTATTGGGAAAGATTTGCGTAGGCTTTTGTTTGGATTTGCAATACTGTAACTTTCCTGTTGTTTCCAAGAATTCCCCCCCTTTCATCTGAAGCTCTGTTTGATGAAGCTCTGTGTGGATGGCTTGCAGAAATGCAATCAGATTTCTTTCATCAGGTAGATAGTCAATGTTTATTCAGATTATCTTTGGAACAAAGTTCAAGTGGCAAATGAAGAGCTATGAATTATTTCACAACTGCATGTGACCAAAAAAATAAGGAAGTCAGGATTTGTAATAGCCAAAAGCTTGAGCATGTTTCTTAAAGGGTATCAGATGAGACCCCAGCAGTGAGTTAAATGTTTATCCTAGCACTGGCAATGTGTGAACTACTGTCTCAACTCTTTTGATAGAAACTGAACTGTGTGGCAAAGTTGTCTGGGTGACAGGAGCTTCAAGTGGAATTGGAGAAGAATTGGCTTACCAGCTATCCAAGATAGGAGCCTCACTTGCCATCTCAGCAAGAAGAGAGGATGAGCTGGAAAGAGTGAAGAAGAAGTGCCTTCGTAAGTACAGCTTGCTACTTCATTCAAGCAGTTCCACTCCTGCTGTGATGGAGTTGTCACAGAAGTGCTAACCTGCATATCACAGGAATAAATTTGATGATGAAAGTAAACTTCATACATAACTCCACTGTATGTTTGAGTCTGGTATTTTCATGAGTGAGAAGCCTTTGTCTAGACTTGCATTACAAGTTGCTTCATAAGCTAGTGTTACCTAAAAGCCTAATTAGCAATTTCAAGTGCTCTCGTAAGATACTAGATTAAGAAAAGGCATAAATACTGTGGGGAATGCAGGAGCAAATCTGAGGGGTATCATCCTATTAAGAACCAAACCATGTAGCTCCATGCTACTCTTCTTCCTTCAGGCTTGTGCATCTTACTGGCAGACAACTGACTTTCCTTTTTGAAAAGGAGCATAGAAATGTTCAGAAAAAGTTGTTCAGAGCAAGCACAAGAAAGAGGCTCTCCTGTAGATCAGGAGGATCAAATATTAAGTGGAATATTTCTATTTCCGTTATCTTTCACATGCCTGCTGAGTCAGTAGTCTGGCTTCATTCTCTCTGGATTGACAGCAAGTGGGATAGAAAGTTAGTCCACGTTGATAAATAGAAGTTTTGAACGTGTTTGACATTGTCTTTTTTGGACAAGTCCGTGTGTTTGGGTAAGTCAGTGTGCCATATTTTATATTCAGTATATTGTAACACTCCCTTTCCTGGTAATATTGACAGAATGTCTACAGTTTACTTGGAATGGTGAAAAATGATGCTTATTTTGGGTTAGCACCTAAACATTTCTAGAAACCTAAAAGTTGCAGTGGGCTACTAAGAAAATCTTATCAAGGAGCTTAAACAAATGCACAACTCCTTATTTCTATTTTCTGATGCTTCAGAAGAGAAGCTGTGTACATACCTTAAAAAGCAAGCAAAGGACCTGAAATGACAGTGTGGTTCATTGGTGGCTATAGTAAAATTCCACAGCTGTATGATGCAGTGTTTAGTTTTCAGCAAAAGCATGCAACTGGATTTGTGTCAGTCGCCCTTTGCTGTCATTGCAAAACTGATAACACTGGATAGACCGGCAGGAGCTGTAACCCTGCACATCCATTTCCAAAGGTGCTAAGGAATAGTCAAGATTACTGCCTTTGATGTGAACCAAGAGAACCAAGATTTATATAAGAATTTCTCTCTCTGCCAGCTTGAAGTAACCCTCTGAATGTCTTAGCTGTTGTGTATACTGGCTTTAAAGTCTTGCCTAGCCATATGTTTTGCAAATCACACTTTACTGAAATATAGGTCAAATGAGTTAGGAATATTGGAAACTCTTCAGCGACACAGGTACTCCGAAAGTTCTATAGTGAACCTGTAAATAGTGAGAGTAATTGAGCCTCCTTCCCCTCTTACTCTTCCTTTCTCACAGCTATATAAACCCAGCTTTCCACCCTTTTGCTTGATTATCATGTGTGCTGGACTCGCTAACCATCTTGGTGGCCCTGTGCTGCACTGTCTCCAATTTATCTGTATTTGCCTTGAACTAAGGTGGTCCAGAATTGCACACAGTACTCTGGATGCAGTATTAAACTGCAGGCACTTAAAAAGGACTTCCCTCTGTCTGCTTTTGCTAATGTAGCCCACTAGCGATGATAATTGCTAGAGCTCATTGATGAGTTATGTTCATCTTGCTGTTGTCCTTCCATTAGGACCTCAGGTCTTCTTTGGAGAGCTGATTCGTAGCCATTTGGACTTTGACTGTCAGTACTGCATGGCATTGTTCTGTCACAGGTGTGAAATTCTGCATTTGACTTTGAACTTGGTGAGGTTTCTCTGACTGTACCTACAGCTTGATAAGATGCCTCTAAATGGCAGTCCTGCCCTCCAGCATAGCAGCTGCTCCACTAGACTTTATCTTGACTAGAAGTGTGCTCAAAACTTGTGTTTTGTTGCACCATCTGAGTCATTAATGAAGGGTTACCACTTAAAACTGGCCACTAGTTAGACTGTGAATAGTTGGTTGCTATTCTTCAAGACCTGTGGTCCAGCCTATTTTTCACATGCATTGTAATCCAGTCATCCAGACCTCTTGTAATTCTCCAATATAGCCTCAAGAGAGCTATGCAGTCAAGTTAGACATCATCCACTGCTCCCCTCTTGTCCTCATCACAAAAAACAATTAAGTTGGTCAGACAGTGAATGCCTGTGTTAAATCCGTGCTGGCTTTCCACAGTCCTTCATGTACTTGAAAATGGCTTTCAGGAGTAATTGCCACATAATTTTCCCAAAGACTGAGGTTAGGCTGTGTGCCTGTTGGTTTAATAGCTGGGGAGCTATATGCCACTTACCAAGTACCTTCCATAGAGGAGTGATGTCAGCTCTGTTAAGACTTGGATGTATATATTGGCCTGCTTATCTTTGCAGTTCTTCCATAACTTGGTCTTCCTGTGATGTTGGTAGTATTTCTTTCCCTGGAGTCCAGCCTCAGCAGTGTGGGACACCTGAGAGGAGATCTTGCCAGTGAAAACTAAGGCAAAGAAGGCAAATTAGTACCTCCTGGTTTTCTGTGCCCTTTATCACTTTTTCACCGTCTTTGTTCATCAGTGAGCTCATTCAGTCTTTGGTCTGCCTTTTGTTGGTGCTGAAGCTTTTGTTGCCTTTCACGTTCCTCATGAGTTTCAACTCCACCTGAGTGTTAATCTTCCTGTTTGCATCCCGGCATGCTTTAGCATTTGAGTCCCCATGCTTCCTGGGCATCTTGTCCCTGCTGCCACCTGCATGTCGGCTTTTCACAGTTGGGTTCAAGAGGTTTGAGTAGTGTGGGGTGGATTGAGATTAAGCTGCAACATGTGACATGACATGAGTGTGAATTTGGCTGAATTATATGGCATAATTTGAGCTGATAGACTGTAATGTGCCAGCTGTAAATGCTCTATACACTGGCAACTCAACTGGATAATCGTCATGGTAATGTCAGAAGCAAGCACATTTCTCCTGCTCAAAACTCAGAGACACCACCCTATCTTACTTGTTTATGCATTTTACACTGCTTAAAAGCTAAAAAAGAGAGAGAGAGAAGGAAGGTATCATAAAAGCTATGGCAATACCTGTTGAGTCATGCGTAGGCCAGCTCAATGTTTCTCTGTAGGAGAAAACAACTTGTATAACTTACATGGTTCCTGCAAGTAGCTTCTGTATATTCCCCAACTGCATTCTGCAACATGAGTTGAATTTCACCAGTAATTTTGAGGCTATTTTCTTCCAAAAGCCTTGGAAACGAAAAAGTAAAAAGGAGATGGAGAGTGTATTTCTTGCTTTGGCTAGGCTCAAATATGATTTAAATATAGATAGGCCAAACAATCTATAAATTATAGACTTCCATGGTAATTGACCTCAGGAGGTCATGTTGTTCAGCCTCTGCTAAAAGCTCATGTTCTGTCAAAAAACATCATGCTAGATGGAGATAAAAGAGAGAAGGGAAGAGCTGAGTCTTGTGTTAAGAGAAAGTGCTGTTTTGAATTAACATGTATTGGAAAGAGTTGATCTGAAATCCTCTGGGGAAAGGAGGTGAATCTTTGATGTTGGACCTGATAATCTCCTGAGGTCCCTTCTAGCCTCTAATACACTGTGATACTGTGGTAACAATAAAATGTCATTCTAAGCCAGCATTACTTGGGCAGCTGTCTTTCAAAAAAACAAGTCGGTCTTGGGTAATTTTAATTGTGTTTTAGTTAAAAAGTAACTTGAACTTAATGACCCACCAACAGGGAAGAAGCAGCCCATGATTGCCCAAAAAGAAAATGTCAGGTAGAAGACCTACTGCTTGGGCCATTTGATCCTAATGTGAAGCCATAAAGTGCAAAGTCTCCTATGTAAGGAGACTTCAAAAGCTCTCAGAAGATACTGTTTCACAGTTGCATAGCTGTGTAAAAGTGGCCTTTGTTCTGGATAGACTGAGCTTTGTGCCCGGAAAGATCATGGAGCAGATCCTCCTGGAGGCACTAATGACTCAGAAGAATAGTGAAGAGGTGATTGGGAATAGTCAGCATGGCTTTGCCAAGGGCAAATCCTGCCTGACAAACCTGGTGGCCTTCTATGAGCAGGTGACAGCATTAATAGATGAGGGGCGAGCAACTGATGTCGTTTACCTGGACTTGAGCAAAGCCTTTGACACTGTCCTGCACCACCTCCTGGTCTCCAAGCTGGTGACACATGGGTTTGATGGATGGACCACTAGATGGATAAAGAACTGGCTTGATGGCTGCACCCAAAGAGCGGCTGTCAACGGGTCCATGTCCCAGTGGAGGCCAGTGACAAGTGGAGTCCCTCAGGGATCAGTCCTGGGACCTGTCTTGTTCAACATCTTTGTGGGTGACATGGACAGTGGCATCGAGTGCACCCTCAGCAAGTTTGCTGATGACACCAAGCTGTGTGGTGCAGTGGACATGCTGGAGGGAAGGGATGCCATCCAGAGGGACCTGGACAGGCTGGAGAGGTGGGCACAAGCCAACCTCATGAGCTTCAACAAGACCAAGTGCAGGGTCCTGCATCTGGGTCGAGGCAATCCCAGGCACAAATACAGGCTGGGCAGTGACTGGCTGGAGAGCAGCCCTGAGCAGAGAGACTTGGGGGTGCTGGTGGACGAGAAGCTCAACATGAGCTCTCAGTGTGCACTTGCAGCCCGGAAAGCCAATCAGATCCTGGGCTGCATCAGGAGAAGTGTGACCAGAAGGTCAAGGGAGGTGCTTCTTCCCCTCTACTCAGCTCTGGTGAAACCCCACCTGGAGTACTGCGTCCAGTTCTGGAGCCCCTATTACAGGAGGGATGTGGACGTGCTGGAGCGTGTCCAGAGAAGGGCCACGAGGATGATCAGAGGGCTGGAGCACCTCTCCTATGAGGACAGACTGAAGGAGTTGGGGCTGTTCAGTCTGGAGAAGAGAAGGCTCCGAAGTGACCTCATTGTGGCCTTCCAGTATCTGAAGGGGGCCTACAGGAAGGCTGGGGAGGGACTTCTCAGGATCTCAGGTAGTGATAGGACTAGGGGGAACAGAATGAAGCTGGAAATGGGGAGATTCAGGCTAGATGTGAGGAAGAAGTTCTTCACCATGAGAGTGGTGAAGCCATGGAATGGGTTATCCGGGGAGGTGGTTGAGGCCCCGTCCCTGGAGGTGTTTAAGACCAGGCTGGATGAGGCTCTGGCCAGCCTGATCTAGTGTGGGGTGTCCCTGCCCATGTCATGGGGGTTGGAACTAGATGATCCTTGTGGTCCCTTCCAACCCTGACTGATTCTATGATTCTATGATTTGTGTGCTCAGTTGTAGATGTGCTGCATCTGAAGGTTTGTGCAGTTCACTTTGCAGCTGGAGACACTTCACTGAGGGATGTTAACTTACACATGCTAGCATTGTGAGCTGTAAGCTATGGTCTCCCATTTGTTCCCAAGTGTTTTTCTGTGTTATTTTAATTCCTAGAATCACTGAGTGATGGGGATTGGAAGGGTCCTCTGGAGACCATCTAGTCCAACCCCACCCTGCTAAAGCAGGGTCACCCAGAGCAGGTTGCACAGGATCACACCCAGGTGGGTTTTGAAAGTCTCCAGAGAATGAGACTCCAACCTCTCTGGGCAGCCTGCTCCAGTGCTGTGTCACCCTCACTGTAAAGTTTTTCCTTATTTTTAGGTGGAACTTCCTATGTTCTGGTTTGTGCCTATTGCCTGTTATCCTATGGGCACTACTGAAAAGAGACTGGCACCATCTTCTTGACACCCATCCTGTAGATACTAATAAGCATTGATATGATCCTCCCAAAATTAAACCCTGTGATTGAGAGGAATTTTGTTTTGCCTTAAAACCATGAGTTTGGTAGCAGGCGAAAAAGGAAGTGGTGTATTAGGACTTATCGGTGAAAGAAATAGAGAACATAATTCTGAGAGTGTATAAAGTGAAACAGAACTGTGTGCCTGCCTTCAACTCCATGTCCAGTTCTGGTCATCTGCCAGGAAACCAATGAGGGGAGTGGATGGTAGAAGAAGTTCAGAAAAAGAATGTTTTGATGTTTTGCAAAATCTGTCTGAGGGGTGACAAGAGCAAGGATCCCTCTCCGTAGAAAAGACGTAAGGACGGAGGTGTATGGTTTGAGGGTGGAAGTCAGATGGTACGTCTGATTGATCTAAAAGAAGAACTAGGCCTCTGGTTCTTCAGAGGTTCTTCAAAGGTTCTTCACATGTAAGACTACTTCCTTCCTTCATTATTAGCAGTCTGTGCCTCTTCCTCTGCCTTTTTCTTTCCCTCCTGTGTAGCTTTCTTGGCTGGGTTGACCATGTGGTCTTGTTAATCCATGGCAGAAACACTCCATATCTTGATAGGTTTCAACTCTGCAAATCTGCTTGAGGGAGCATGAGGTAGAGGTGTGTCTCTGATAGGACAGTATAAACTTCATAGAGTTCACTGATGTGTTTCTGAAAGAAATAGAGGGAAAGATGCGCATGGAGGGACTGGAAGTACTGGTAGCTTTAAACCAGACAGATGGGTTTATTTTAACCAATAACCTGTGTACTAGTGACCTTTGAACAGCGGCAGTTTATGGATTTAAGTAGCCTCCTTATTTGTACATCGCTGTAAAGACAAAGTTCAACCTTATCTGTATATGCAAGAAGTAGTAATAAAAATCTCAGAGCCTTAGGCTCTCTGGAGGGTGCAGCTGGTTAAAGAGGAGCAGGAACACTTCGTTGTGGCTAGGAATCAATTTAGAAACAAAAATAGTACTATGAGACTAATATAAATAAAGTTACAAAAATCATGTTATGTAGTTAAAACCCTGAAAAGATAAACATGGAAGATTTTATTTTTGTGAGTCATCTGCCTCAAAACCCCAGGGTAACAAATCACTGCTCAGGAAATACTTTCTATGGAAAAGGTCAGTTGCTCTGAAGAGACAGTGGTAGAAACACTCACCATGAAGACTTGAACTTGATGACAGCTGACTTTTTATTTCAGGAGGTGGATATGTTAAAAGCTATCAGTTAAGCAACAACCTTCTCCTCCTACCTCCTCCAATAGTCTTGTTTGTCTAGACTTCGCCTCACAGCTACTCATGTATCTATTGTAGTGATTTGGCTCTAAATCGTACTGTCCTGTTGTCAGGAAGAAACATGCTTGGCCTGTTAACACACAAGCTAAATGTCAAGGCTGCCAATATGCTCAGTTTCTGAATGCCTCTGTGAAAAATTTCAGTATCCTGTCATCTGTTACACTTAGCTATGGGAAATAATTTGGAGAATTGAATTGTCTGTGTTGTGCTACACAAGCCTGTTGCTTTTCACAAGCAAAAACATAATGATGAGAAAAGAAAGGCTTGTTAGGAGCAGACTGAAAATGGAGATCAAACTGAAAACAAGGCAAGCATTTTATTTCCAACTTAATGTTACAGTGTTTGGTGTTCTTTTGGTGTAATGTAACGTTTAGAAGCAGATTACATTTCCCATGGTGGTTATATCAGGAGTTTTACTGGTTCCTATTCACTTTGTGGTTGTTTTTAGAGATTAGCCACTTGAGTGAAAAAGATATCTTTGTTCTGCGTCTTGACTTGACTGACAGAAGCTCTCACGAAGCTGCAACCAATGCTGTTCTTAAGCATTTTGGCAAGGTAAGGTGTGCTTCTGGGGTTAAACGCCTTTGTTTTCCCTATGTCCTACTCCTGCATTTATGTTTGTATTGCACTTCTCTTGTGGTAAATTCATCAACGCCTACACCTTTCTTAAGTTTCAGTATTAAACCTGCCCAAAAGTACCTGAATTTTCATCCCTTCTGTTGCTTGTGTCTGGGTGTCAGCAGGCTTTTGTGGCTGCTCGGTTTGCAGCAGCGAACAGATAATCACTGATCTTTATCAAGAACTAAAAATTCACTTCCTTGATGACACTGGATTTCTGGGTCGACTGGGACAATCCTCAGATGCATTTTTAGAGCTTAAAACAGTGTGTGAAAGTCAGAACCTTTATTCTGTAGTTTCAGTAGTGGATGTAACTTGGGTTCAGAGGCATATGACAGACTGGACACCAGGCCTTCCTTGTTTTGTGCATAGTTATCTGGATTGCCAGTCCAAAGTATGGAGCTAAGGTAACGAAGCAGCAGTCAGGTGTAACTAACATTAGACACCCACCTTGCAGAACTTCAAAATTTTTCATTAGATTATTGATATTTCAGTTGTGCAGTGAAATCATGCAATTGTTTTGGCTGGAAAAGACCTCTAAGATCATTGACTCCAACTATTGATTTAATGCCACCATGGTTAAACCATGTCCTGAAGTGCCATGTCTACACATTTATTTATTTTTAAACACCTACAAGAATGGTGACTCTACCACCTCCCTGGGCAGCTTGTTCCAGCCAGACCACTCTTTCAGTAAAGAAATTTCTCCTGATATCCAATCCAAACTGCCCCTGGCACAACTTGAGGCCATTTCCTCTCATTTTAAATTACTGGTAACAGATTTAGTTTTTCTGTTCTTTGCTCCAATTGTTTTCTGATTTTACACAAAACGTATTTTTAGAGGTCACCTTGCAGAACCTGAGAATGAAGTGTTGCTTGCTACAGTGCAGTAAGGTTAGAAAATGTTCTTTGAAATAAAACTTTGCAGCTTCCAGTGTTCCTGTATGAGGAGTTAACTTTGTTTAGCATCAAATATTGGCATTCCTGCTTTAACTCGGCTTGAAGTTAGCCAGCCTTGATGCAAAGAGGAAGTGTATCACAGGAGAGCAACCGCTGATAGGTCTGGTTTGTATATGGCAGACATCACCAGAGGGCTGAGAGCAGTCGCTTGAACAATTGCCTGAGGAAGTGCCAGTGTGTGTGTTACATGTGTTTATTATTGTATCTTTCCCAAGATTGATGTTCTGATCAACAATGGTGGACGTTCCCAGCGCTCTCTGTTTGTGGATACAAACCTGGATGTCTTTAGTGCTATAATGGAACTGAACTACCTAGGTACCATCTCTTTAACAAAATACGTCCTGAATCACATGATCCAAAGGAGAAAAGGAAAGATTGTTACTGTGAGCAGTGTGATGGGAATCATGGGAGCTCCCCTTGCCTCCGGGTACTGTGCCAGCAAGCATGCTCTGCAGGTAAGTTACATTTCTGAGATGAGTCGCCTTGTGTAATAGACCAGCATCAGATTGTCCTGTGGCAGAGGACTTCACTCTGTGCTAAAACCACAAGTCTCACCAGAAATCACACACAGCATATGTAGCTGCACTCAGGTTCTGAAAGTCCTTTAAAATTAATTTGCTCTGTGTTGTGAAATACCTCAGCTCCCAGTGCAATTTATTTTCCTGACTAAAATTCAAACACTGTCTTAGCTGGTCCTAACCACTATGTAGTTCAGTTCTAGTGTGAAACACAAGATTTTAGGCTCTGGCCCTTAGCTGAAGGAATAACTAAATCTGAGGGTTATTCTGTTGCATACTGAAGCCCTGATGTTCTTGCCTTGATTTGGTGACGGAGGAAAAGTCACAGCAGAGAATTTTAAGATCACAGCAAATCTTTAGAACAGTAAAGTAAGAGCAGTGATTGTTAAAACACACCTCATGGAGAAATGAGAATTCCTGATCTAGCTGAGAACGTCTGAATGAGACTTCCCAACAGTTCTGAGTCCTGTAATGGTGTGAAAAACTGGCAGTGTCTTACAAAGTTACCTTGTGCCTGATGCTTTACTTTCTGTATTTCTTGGGAAGAATTTTCAAAGGTAGTCTTGCTTGTGTAGAAAATACAAAAGCAGAGCTCGGAAAAGTATCTGGAGAAAAAAGATAGTCTGGATCATCAAGAAATCATTTGTTTAACTGGTAAATGTATCTAGACATATTTGTCTTGCACCACTGTTTGTCTTCCTGCTAGAGTACATTTTGATCTCAGTTAAGATAAACTGCAGCTGTGCTCAGTGCTGATTTAAACTGGCATCTTCCTGCTCCCTGCTGGATTTAAGCACAAGAACAGAGTAAATAATTCTGCTTATCCATGGGATCAATATCTTTTTGATAATTTGACTGACACCACCACAAATGTAAACAAATGGCTGACACTTCAAAGCCACTAAACACTTGAAAGAATGAAGCTGTAGAAGACAGTGATAGTGTGAATTTTCTTGATGTTCCTTTACTAAGTATTCTTTCAGTTGAATTATCTTTTGGGTGTGGTGTAGTTGGACTAAGCGTGGCTAATTAGCTGCAGAACACAAGGAATTCACATATTGCTTAAAAAATTCTCAGAACTCTGGCTCTCACGTTAAGATAAAGAACATGGATGAAGCTTTAAAGAGACAGTTAACTAAAATTTCTGGATTAATTAAAAATAAGCTGACTGAACTGCTTATATCCTTGAAAGTGTCTGTCTCTGCTCAGTAGGCAGACCTCCTTTCTTCTTCCTTTCACAGTAATTCTGCAAATACTAATTACATGTGTTTAAAACATGTTCTTTGCGGTATAGATTTTGAAGAGACTCTGCCTGAGAGTCTCTTATCAGTCTGGAGCTACAGCTTGGTATGGGCATGAAACCTTCCAAAACTGGAAGAGCTTTCTGGAACTATGAATTTCTCCAGGACAAGTCAAATGAAGGAAGTCTGTAGGAATGGCAGTCCTCTTCAGATAGCCTAGTAGCCCATCTCTGATGGTGACCAAGAGGAAATAGCTCAAGGGGAGGGCAGAGGAAAACTAAGATCAGGCATAAATAGATGCTTCTCCTGTTGTGTTTGCCCAGCATGTATCAACCTGTATGCTAAGCTCTTCTTGAAGTGAAGACTGCACTTTGGCCACCAGTTATTAAATCTGTCTGACAGGAATTCATTTGTTATGGTGTTAGATTTTTTTTTTTCAAATTTGTGCCCCGGGGTCTACCCCAGCTGACACAGTTCATGCTGCAACCTCAATTACACCTTTTTAAAAAGTCCCTTCTTTTGTTCAGGGTTTTGTTTTTTTTTTCCCCCTTTGTCCTTTAAAAAGATCTTTTAAATGGCAGTTGGAGGAGGAAGGAAGGAATTCTGCTAAGAATTAAAATCTATTCTTGAAACTATCATGCTTTGATTCGTGTCAGTTGGAATTCTTCATAGCAGTGTTCTACTGATCTAGTTACCCTTTATTTCAGTTCTGGGACTACTGTAAGTTTGTGAGTCAAGTCCACAAGTCTGGATCTCACTGATCCAGTTTCTTACCTGGTTTGATGGTGTTTATGGAGATCATGTGCCTTTCCTCTGCTTGTAGTTCATGGTAGCATGTGGGGGGCTTCAAATTACTGCTCAATCTGTAACTCGTTTAGTAAACACATGGACTGCACAGGGCAGCAACCACTGCTCTCTTTGTTCAGTGTCTGGTTATCTGGGAGACTTCTAAATATTTCTGCCATAGCAGAAGTAATTTCAGCCTTACCTTCTTCAGCATCTTCTATGATTAGGTCACTATGCTGGAAAGGCCCAGAGATGACTTAAAGCAGTTCTTGTTCCATGTGCTTTGTATGTTAGAGCTGGCTTGAGGCTGAACTTAGTAGAAATACTCAGATTCTTCCTCTTGCACTTAAGTTCCTTTATTGCTTTAAATGTGGGTTTGCTTCTGCCTGAATTTAAGGAAAAGAGAGCATCTTCCTTTTCTTACTTAGGAATTTTAAGCCTCTGTTCTGGGAGAAAGTGGAGTAATTTCATACCACCTACCTTTAGATAGCTAAGATAAATACTGGAATTAGAGGCCCGCTACATTCTGTAGATGAGAGTCACCAGAAAGAACAGAATGTGCAAGATTCTGATCTTCAGGAGGCTCTGCTGAGCGCCCATCAGCCAGGATTTCAGCTGAGCAGCTGTCCTGGCCATCCTGTGTTCCCAGCAAAGATTACGCGTCTTCTGTGGTGTAAAAACTTGGAACTGCATCACAGGGGAAGGAGGGCCCACGCAAACACCTTGAAATGGAGTGGGATAGTAGAATGGGCACAGAGCAGAAGCAGGAGCTTGCTGTGATCTCTGGTTGTGTGCATTTCATGTTGATGGCCTGTGCAATCCATAAGTGAAACAGGCCTGACTTGGACAGTGCTACTTGAACAATACACTGAAAAAAGCCTCAGCAGCCCTGTGCTTGGCCCTGTGTAGACAGGCTCTCCAAAGATAACATAAACTCACTGGACCAGTGCTCAGCTTTTGGTATCTTACAGCTTACTCAGGTCAGAAAGGCTCCCTTGGTAGTGCTGGGAGAGAAGGAGCAGTCTGAGTGGAGCATGCCAGAGAAAGTGTCTTCTGCAGGAAGGTGTCTGAAGTTTCCCACAGAAGTGGCAACTGCTGAGTGTCTCTGTGAGACAACTAAGGACTGCAGGCAGGTTCCCATTTTTAGGTAGAACTTGGATCCCAGAAGCCTCCCAGCATTTGAGCAGCTGCAGGTGCTTTGTCTCAAATGACCAAGCAATATTTCTGCCGTCCTTTCTGTCACAACACTGCCAGACACACACCCTTCTATCTTCTCAACTCCTGGAAGTACATCTTGAGTTTGTCTCCTACAGGCAGAGCAGGAGTCAGCTCGATTCCTCACCACCCCAAATCGCCAGGGAGTGGTGAGGGAGTGTGGGCTGGGAGAGCTCTGGTTTCGCCCTTCTCATGGAGTTGGGTGTTGGTGGAGTAGGTCACAATTGCCCTGAGGAGGGAAGGTCACTGCCTAGGCTGCTGTTCAGCTGTTTCTAGGAGAGCCTGGGCTTCCTGTCATTGCTGTGGTGAACAGGATACAGGTGTGAACAAGGAGCAGTACCATGTCTTCCCCTCACCCCCTGGCCATGCTGGTGACACGTTGCCTTCTCCCTTTTGGGGTCGTTTTATGTGTTACCTTTTCTTCAGCTGGGCTGACAGCACAGCTTCTGTGACAGGACTGCACATCTTGGGGCTTAAGTGAATTCTGAAATGAGTGGGCTCAGGACCCCTCAGGGAAAGGAGAAGATGTGGAAAGTGCAGGTCAGGACTGTAGATCAGCCTTGTATGGTGGATCAGGCAAAGCTGTATTAGTGTCACACCTGAAGGTGTGTACCAGGAGTGAAGGCGGCTCCTCTCAGGGCAGGAGGTAATCTAGGGGAGGGCCAGGGTTTTTAATCCAAAACGACTGTGTGGTTTGCATGTCTGAGATCCTTTGTGGTGTGTCCAGGAGCAGACTTCTGAGCACATTTCTTCTAAGTTACAAATCTTCAGGCTTTGATAACATGCTGTGAAGGTCTAATGTTAGATACAGGGCCTGCAGGCACTTAGACCTTTCAGTGCATGGCTAGCATTGTCACAGAACTAACTGCAAAGTCCATAGGCAACCTAAGATGGAATGAGTCTGGCAATTGGGAAATTAGAGCTTATGTGCTTGATCATAGGTGTGCAACTCGACCCATGACACTGGCTTTAGTGGATTGTCTCAGCAATCAGAGGAGCATATCTGACTGATTTTAGCCCTGCTGCAATTTAGTTCAGAACTCAGGGTCAGCCAGCCCTCTTTCCTAGGTAGATAGGAGCACAAATTAGGAAGTTTTATTACAATTGGAGAAGTTTATCAGCTTGTGCTCACTATTGTGACACAAAAGTGTGTATTAGAATAAACACAGGGAACTGTTACTAACCGGGTCATAGGTAACACATGGTGTGTTTGCTAAATCATAGGTCTACACGATCAACTTTGTGAGGAAACACCTTCCTGCAATGGTCACATTCCCCATGAATAGTTGCTATTTAAATGTACATTGGTACAGATACAAAAATGTTGTGTCCTATTAAATCAAAGAAATACTTGCAGCTTCTGTAATGATAATTTCGCTTAGGTACTCAGCATATTTCTGAGCTGAAATAAGATTTATATCTGTGTGGATGCAAATGTCAAACTCTGCAGAGAATCCTTTGGTACAGATATCTGCAAGATATCAGGGTGCACCTTTTGTTAATATGGTGAAAGCTTTTCCTCCTCTTACCAAATACCAGTGCCACTTAATAGAAGCAATTTAAAATCTTTAATCTCACCACAAAGAATAATTCACTTGAAAAAAAGAATTTACGTGATAGTGCCGTTCTTACAATTGGTGGCACTTCCAGTTCTAAACCAATGAGGCTGGGGACAGCAGAATCTGACTGCAATTTGGAGAAGTTACTGTGTATGGGAGAGATTCCTTAGTGGTTTATAGATCAGTGTCTGTAATTGCAGATGACATTTTCAGTTAGCCATTGTGTGAAAAGTCAAAGCAATAGGAATTGCTTTTAGTGTAATACTGTTGTTTTTACAGCATAGAATTTGCGTGAAAATACGTAATCAGTTAAACCTTGCTAAGTGTGGAAACAGGCAGAGGAAGATCTTCACATTCTAGCCTTTTCTTCTAGGGTTTTTTTAATTCTCTCCGGACTGAGCTGACTGACTACCCTGAGATAAGCATTATCAACATCTGCCCAGGACCTGTGCAGTCTAAGATCATACAAAACGTCTTTACGGAGAACCTTGCAAAGGTAAGGACTCGGTTCTGTTGTGAACATTCCTTTTAAATCTAAAATAGGGCTGGGGCAGTGATCTCACCCCTGCACTTGGCCCTGGTGAGGCCACACCTCAAATACTGAGTACAGTTTTGGGCCCCTGCTACTAGAAGAACATTTGAGGAGGTGGAGTGTGTCCAGAGAAGGGCAACAAAGGTGGCGAAGAGTCTAGAGCTCAAGTTTTACAAGGAGCACCTAAGGGAATTGGGATTGTTTAGCCTAGAGAAAAGGAGGCTTAAGGGAGAATTTATCACTCTGTACAACTACCTGAAAAGAGATTGGAGCAAGGTGGGGGTTTGTCTCTTTTACCAAGTAACAAATGATAGGATGAGAGAAAATGGCCTCAAGCTGTACCAGGGAAGGTTAGGAAAAAAATATTCACTGAAAAGGTTGTCAAGCTCTGGAACAGGCTGCCTAGGGAAGTGGTGGAGTAAACATCTTTGAAGGTATTTAAAAGATGTGGGACTCAAGGACATGATTTAATAGTGGACTTGGCAGTGTTGGGTTAACAGTTGGACTTGATCTTAAAAGTCTCTTCCAACCAAAATGCTTCTAGGATTCTTTTAAATCCAACCTTCTAAACTTTAAAGTTTTGCTGTGGGGCCAGTGATCCTTCTGTGGTTTTCTTCTGTTCTTCCTAGCAAACACTAACCTCATTTTCTTGCCAAGAAGGTGTAGAACTATGTACAGTCTTGTAATTCTTTGTGGTGTCAAGTCTGTATCACATGAAAATAAGAGTTTGAGAATTGTTATGCCTTCTCTCTTCTAACACACACAACCTAAGCCTAGTCAGGGTTACTGTCCAGCCACCCTGGGGGAAAGGCCAGGATTTTCTGGATGCAGTTCTGCCCACAGAATGCTGTCCTTTCTGCACAGGTAGCTTTTTGTTTGCCCTAATCACAATGTCCCCTGTTTGGTTGACACGGCTGCTGGCAAAGCACTGGAGTCAGCTGATGAGAGGCATGCATTCTTTCCTTGTTAGTGACTGTTCAAGGAGAAAAAGCAAAACCTTCCAACTGCACAATTGCTTTTAATAAAGGCTGGCTAACAAAGTAGCTGGCAAAAATTGCTGCTGTGATACATCAAAATGTAATTTGTCCTAAATTCCATCAATTTAAAGCTCAGGAAGGCCCACTAGGGAGGAGGGACAGAGAAGCAGGGGCTAAGTCTCCCATGTTGAATTGAGTTCTGATAGGATTTTTGGCTCGCAAAACTTCTTGTCTCTGTGAAAGAGCAATCTGGAGAGCTTGCTGAGCAAACATTTCAGAATTCAGCATGGCAAAGGACCCAGGAGGAAGGCCTAATCTAGGTTACAATTGCTTTTGCTTTGGAAAATGGAAGAACAGATTGATAGGTTGGTCTGTTACTGCTGGATTGAAATGTACATAAACTCAGAAGGCTGTGGCTTGCATTCACTGAGCAATACACATAGACAAGTTTTGAAGATGGATATCCCTGCCACCGAAGCAGCCTGTTGCTTTTCTCTTGTCTGAGATGGCTGCCCACAGAGCAGAGCTGACACATCAGTTAATGGGGAATGTGGCCTCATCTACTAACTTGGTTAATCAGTAATTTGTAGCATGTAACGGGGTAGGCAGCTGGGGACGGGAAAGCTCCTGTGTCTCGGTGCCCTTAGCTGCAGCATGGGTAACCTGCTCTGGTAGATTGAACTGCTGAAATGGATCCAGAGGAGTGCCGTGATGATGATCAGAGGATATGGGGACAGGCTGCAAGAGTTGGAAGTGTTCAGCCTGAAGAAGAGAAGGCTCCAGGGAGACCTCATAGCAGCCTCCCAGAACCTGAAGGGGGCCTACAAGAAAACCAGGAAGGAATTTTTTACAAGGGCTTGTAGTGATAGGATGAGAAGGAATGAATTGAAAGTTGAGGAGGGAAGATTTAGACTGGATTTTAGGAAGAAATTCTTACAAGGAGGGTGGTGAGATGCTGGAACAGCTTGCCCAGGGAAGTTATGGATGCCCCCTCCCTGCAGATGTTCAAGGCCAGATTGGATGAAGCCTTGAGCAATCTGGTCTAATGGAGGGTGTCCTTGCCAATGCCAGGGGGTTTGGAAATAGATGGTCTTCAAGGTCTCTTCCAACCCAAACCATTCTATAAATCTGAATTTCCTTCATGGTAAAGCAGAAGCCATGCTTTATGCACACAGGTGGAGGCAGTTTCCACACCAAAGACTAGAGGATCATGTGGGATGGGGTTCCCCAATCTGTCTCTGCTGTACTGCCTGGGTTACTCCACTTGTGCACCCTGGAGAAGGTGGGAGGAGTATGTCTGTTGCACAGAGCCTGACCCTTTCTCTCTCTCTGGCTCACAGATCCAATTCTAATCCCTCCTTGCTCTCTCTGCCCTCCAGTCCATAGAGAACAGTGGTGATCAGTCTCACAAGATGCCTACTGACCGCTGTGTCCGGCTTACTTTGGTGAGCATAGCCAATGACCTGAAGGAGGCCTGGATCAGTGACCAACCCTACCTGGCTGTCTGCTACCTCTGGCAGTATGCACCCACCTGGGCCTGGTGGCTGATGAACAGGATGGGCAAGAGGAGGATACAGAACTTCAAGAGTGGCATAGTAAGTTTATTTCTCTGCTTGACTTTTTTCTTGCTTTTAGCCATGGGAATGTTGGGATTGCATTATGGATCCTTGTTTTTTCCCTTTCTTGCTTCCCTAGCAGCTGATACCAGGCCAGACCCCATCGCTGTGTCCTAGTAGTCTAGAATTACTGCAGCGTGGTCACAGCACAGTGTGCTGAAGTCACAACATTGTGTAGTGCCAAAGGTCTGGCTCTGATCTTCATCACACAGGCTGAGTTCAGAACTCAGCATTAACACAGAGCTGTGCTAGAGGGCACAAGTGTAAATTATTTAATGCAGCTTGGAACGAAGGCTGTTGAAAATATCTCCCATGGTTGTCTCTAGTTCTTCCAACAAGCACATAACCATTAAGCAATGCTGCTGTCAGGACTCTTCACTCCATGTTTGTATCCCTGAAGACAGATGTGCAGCGTTCTGTGCTTGCAGTGCTGCTTGCTAGATGGTATTTTTCTTGCTGCGTTTTTGTCAAACGTGGTACAAGACCCCCACACCAAAGTACTCCGACAGCAAGAAATCATAATTAGGAAAAAAAAAAAAAAGGGGGGGTGGGGGTGGCCTGAGCAGCATAAAACTTCCTCCCTTCCACACTGCCTGCCTGCTGTCACAGACTCTTTCAAGCAAAATAACACTGTTGGAAAAGGACTTAAGTAAGGGGAAGAATTGCTGATTTAACGTCCTTTCACTCCAGGATGCTGATGCCTCTTATTCAAGAAAGAAGAAGTAAGGACAAGCGTGTACAAAATCTGCTGTTCTTGTTCTAAGGCTGAGAAACTTCTCATATTGCGTGACTGCAAGAAACCCAAGATTTTTTTATCTGTTGCATCTTTGTCATCATGTAACATGACAAATCTATCAAGCTGTACACACACTTGAGTAAATAAAAATTGCTTTCTAAACATACCTGCTTCATGGCAGATTCCCACAGACTGAATTTTTATGCTTAAAAGAATTAAGAGTAGCGCCTAAACATGAGCCAGCAGTGTGCCCAGGTGGCCAAGAAGACCAATGGCATCCTGGCCTGCATTAGGAATAGTGTGGCCAGCAGGTGCAGGGAGGTCATTGTGCCCCTGTACTCTGCATTGGGTAGGCCACACCTTGAGTCCTGTGTCCAGTTCTGGGCCCCTCAGTTTAAGGACATCAAGACACTTGAACGTGTCCAGAGAAGGGCAACAAGGCTGGGGAGAGGCCTTGAGCACAAGCCCTATGAGGAGAGGCTTAGGTTGTTTAGCCTGGGGAAGAGGAGGCTCAGGGGTGACCTCATTGCTGAAGGGTGGTTGTAGCGAGAAGGGGTTGGCCTCTTCTCTCTAGCAACCAGCACCAGAACAAGGGGACACAGTCTCAAGCTGCACCAGGGGAAGTTTAGGCTGGAGGTGAGGAGAAAGTTCTTCACCAAGAGTCATTTGCCATTGGAAGGGGCTGCCCAGGGGGTGGTGGAGTCACCGTCCCTGGAGGCGCTCAAGAGGGGACTGGATGTGGCACTTGATGCCATGGTCTAGTCATGGGGTCTGTGGTGACAGGTTGGACTCGATCTTGGAGGTCTCTTCCAACCTTAGTGATACTGAGACACTGTTACTTTGTTTTTCTGCTGCTACAGGGGCCAGTACTTGGTGAGCAGGCTACAACTTCTATACCTACAGGATCCTGTTTCCCTCACTTTCATTCCTAATGGACCTTGAGCAAAATAAACCCACATAGAGAAGCTTGTGATGTACAGAGTAAGGATGCACCATCTGTGCTTGTGAAGGGTTCCTTTGGGAAAAGGAGATTATTTTCATCTTTGCCATCAGCCTGAAGGCTGCTGTAAAGGTGGTCTGAGAACAAAATGTGCAGCATTGTCATGTGTATTTAGGGTTAAATCCCTCACCTTCTGGCACAACTCTTAGAAGTACTTAATTTTCAGGTCTCTTAGCACCACAGGCCTCAGTTTTCTGGTCTTGTGAAAGCTGAGGATTAAGCAGTACATGAAGGAGGAAGGGAGAGTGATAATAGAATTGCAGCCCCTGCTGTAGGCAGTAGTGAACCTTGTTCTGAACCTGGCACATGTTAAATCTGCAGAGCATCAGAGAGCGAGCAGCAGGGGAATGTTTCTGTAGCAGAACAGCCTCTAGCTAGAAGAGGGGGCACAGTATTAATGAGAAATCCATTACACAGCAGACTGTTTACAGCCAAGACACCACTGCTAGCAGCAGAGCTGAATTAGGGCAGACAGTGCATTATAGGCAATTTAAGCATGAAATAGAAGCCAAGTTCCCAGCTCAGTCAGAAACAGGCCTTTCCAGACAGAGCAGAGACCAATCACCACAGTACTGCTGGTATACTGGACAGCAGCTATGAGGAACTGAGAAATGGACTCTTAAAAATGTTTATTGTCCCCTTGGCACCCAGTGCTCAGTTCTAACTATAGTTTGAAAGTACCTCTGTTGTGGAACTCATCTGTACTTAAAAGCTTGGTGATCGTGCTGTTGACAGAGACTCCAAGACTTGATTGTAGCTCTGGCCACACACTATCCAGGTAAGAAAATTCCTTCTTATCACTCAATGCCGTAAGTAAAAGAATAACAACCAATTTATAAATGACAGAGACTTCCCAATCATAGCATGAGTGACATTTTTAACATGCTATTTACCAGAGGTGAAAAATTAAAGACCAAACAATAAAGACTAATCAAATGAGAAGTGTCTTGTCTCAAGCCGTTCTGGAAGATGGGGAGGTTCACTTGCTAACACACCAGTTCCCACACTGATGTTTGTGAAATGTTCTCGAGCAGCAGCAGTCTGCATGACAACATACAGAAGAAAGCGTGCACTCCAATTACTTCTCTGCTTTGCGAGTGCTCAAAGGAAGTTCACGTCTGCTTGAGCTCGGGACAGTTGCTGCTAGACCCACCATCAAGGATTAGGCTGTTGCCAGCAGCATAGAAGGAACTCCAGTAGAGATGACAGGCATGAGGTGGTGGTGGAATTAGCTCTTTCAGAGGAAGTTGATGTTCTAGGAAAATGCTAAAGGCAGAAACTTCCAAAAAGGCCAAAGCATTTGCCATTTGAGAACTTCAGTTCCCCAACACTTTCCATTTAACTGATTCCTGTTGCTTTATGGTACACAAAGGGGACAGAGGCAGACTCCAGGATTTGATGTTTTTGGTAAAGGCTCAAAAAAAGGGGATGAAAATCCTCTAATAAGAGCTTCAAACTCTTAAAAACCGATCTTGTTAAATAAAGATTCTCTAAAGCCACAGTGAAGGTGTCTTACACTTACTTTTGTGTGATGAACATTACCATCTGGAAAGCAAGCAGGTGTTGACAAGAAATAAGTGATGCACATACCTGGTTAGGATCACTGAACAGTTCAGCGGTCACATGGGAAAATGGTGGGGTGGCCTATTGTAAACTCAGTCCTAGATACCATACCTAGGCCCTAGCAATCCAAATAGCACCTATGTGACATGTTTATGGGAGCTGCAGACAAGACCAGGTTCAAAGGTGCTCTGAATTCCTCACTATAAACCAAACAAGGCATAGTTCAAGAGCATGCAAACAAAACAATACACTTAACAGGGGCACTGGGCTGCACAAATCCGTGCTATAGAACAAGAGGCTGTAACTCATGTTCCTGCCAAAAAAAATGAACGTGAAGAAGGTTACAGAAAATCACAACGTGAATCAGGGTCATGCTGTTGCAAAATACGCTGGACCTCTCTCCAGGGAGGGGCCACGGGCCACACCGCCTGTGGCCACGCTGCCTGCCACAGCAAGGGACAGGACGTTACAGTGCATTGGAGCACAGCTCCACCTTCCTGCACGCAAACAGGAACTCTGCACCTCACCAGTTCTGGTCCTCCATCTGGCACCCATAAGGATCTCTGCTGGAACACTGGGGTCTATTACAAGCAACACTTTTCAGGACTGGTACCAGATGGAGAAGAGCAGAGGACAGCAAGAGAAAGAGGATCACAGTGCTCTGCAGTTTTTTTCTCAACTAGTTTATTCAGTTTATAGAACAATGAGAGCAGAAATTACAGCCATCTTCAAACAAAAGACTGCTGCTGCTGCTGGAAAAGAACCACCCAGGTAATTAAATTTTCTGTGACCATACAGAAGACAAGTAAGAACAGACTTAGAGTGAGGCAGAGAGGCTTGGTTAGATTTAGGAAAAAAACCCCAACTTTCCAACTGCTGCAAGAATCAGAGTGAACTACTTCATGAGTTCATGATACTCCTGGTGTTGAAAGTTTTACATGGGATTAGACATTTGTCAGGAGTTGTTTCTTTTGAGAGGGAGCTGAAATCAGTGCCCTTCCAGATCCATTCCTGCAGCTGTACTTCAGATACAGTTCAGAGCCAAACAAGCTAATTTTTGGTTAGCAGTATTTTTTACACTCCTATACACCAAACAACCACCTTTTAAAAGCTGCTCCATTAACATTCTGCATTAATTTCATCCTGTATGTTAGGTAAGAGTGTTACACCTTGGAGTTTGACAGGTGTTTTTCTTGCCACTTCTGCATTCCACTATACCTTTTGCATGCATCCTGGAAATCATTTATGGTCATCAGCTAAAGAAGCAGCTAAGAGCCAAGTACGGACTCCTGTGACAAATTTTATCTACTACTAAAAGGTCTTAAAGAGGAAAACCAAAAGAAATAAAGGATGCTCCAAAACATACAGTGCTGTCTGTTCCAACGGCTAGTCACTAGCGGTGTGCCCCAAGGATCAGTACTGAGCCCCATGCTCTTCAACATCTTTATTGATGATCTGGATGAGGGCATTGAGTCCATCATCAGTAAATTTGCAGATGACACCAAGCTGGGGGCAGGAGTTGATCTGCTGGAGGACAGAGAGGCTTTGCAGAGGGACCTCGACAGGCTGGACAGATGGGCAGAGTCCAATGGCATGAGATTTAACACATCCAAGTGCCGGGTTCTGCACATTGGCCACAACAACCCTAGGCAGTGCTACAGGCTGGGGTCAGAGTGGCTGGAGAGTGGCCAGGCAGAGAGGGACCTGGGGGTACTGGTTGATTGTAGGCTGAACATGAGCCTGCAGTGTGACCAGGCATGCAAGAAGGCCAATGGCATCCTGGCCTGCATCAGGAACAGTGTGGCCAGCAGGAGCAGGGAGGTCATTCTGCCCCTGTACACTGCACTGGTTAGGCCACACCTTGAGTACTGTGTCCAGTTCTGGGCCCCTCAGTTTAGGAAGGATGTTGTCTTGCTGGAGCGTGTCCAGAGGAGGGCAACAAAGCTGGTGAGGGGTTTGGAACACAAGCCCTATGAGGAAAGGCTGAGGGAGCTGGGGTTGCTTAGCCTGGAGAGGAGGAGACTGAGGGGTGACCTTATTGCTCTCTACAACTACCTGAAGGGAGGTTGTAGCCAGGCGGAGGTTGGCCTCTTCTCCCAGGCAGCCAGCACCAGAACAAGAGGACACAGTCTCAGGCTGCGCCAGGGCAGGTTTAGGCTGGATGTTAGGAAGAACTACATGGAGAGAGTGATTGCCCATTGGAATCGGCTACCCGTGGAGGTGGTGGAGTCACCTTCATTGGAGGTGTTCAGGAGAAGACTTGATGGGGTGCTTGGCTGTATGGTCTAGTTGTTGGGTGGGTTGGATTGTTTGATGGGTTGGACGCGATGACCTTGAAGGTCTCTTCCAACCTGGTGTATTGTATTGTAATTCAGTTATGGAGCATATCTGGTTTAAATTGATGCTACAGATTAAAGGCAGACAATTACCTACACCCTGCTCATGCCAGTAAGCAACTACACTAACCACCAATGTACAGATGAAGATATCTGTGTGCTAATGGCTGGTGGTGATGAGCAGGATAAACAAGCTACTGGAGAGATAACCCAGACCTGTTTTCAAGGAGACCTGTAATACTACAATCCAATTGCCCAATTCTGTGCCTTTAACCTGTGGTAAAGTTTAAAAAAAACCCAACCAAACAACAAAAAAACCAAAGCCACGTGGCACAGAGAGCTGGATTTCTGCCCCTCTCCTCCTCACAGGCTGTCACTGTATTTGTGGAAGACTGGTCAGTGATACAGATGTAGGTTGCAAACAACATATACCTCTATATATATATATGGATGTTGGGAGAAGAATTAATCTGTTTGGACTTAATTTCCTTTTCTCCCTCAATTGCACGCTCATTTCTTTCATCAGTAGGTCACAGAGATTAACGTTGTGTCAGAATGCACACTGCTTTGTGGAACTCTGCCCTCACAACAAGTCCTTTGGTACAATTGTGCCTTACAACTTTGTTAACGCATAGTTGATAACTTACTACAGCTAAGGAAGATCAGTGGAAGTCATAAATGCTAAACCTGAACTCAGTCCAATACAAAATGGCCAGAATAAAAAAGAAACCCAAACATATAAATAGTCCTATGTACACTTTGGTTACCAACTCTGTTTTTGAGGGTACTAAAGTGAGCTGTAACCTGTCAGTGCAAGTCACCTGTCCAAGAAAAAAACAAAACAAACAACATAAAATTGGAATGCACCAAAAATAGTAAATGATCAGAATTATGCTGCTCTTCTCTAAACTGGAGAAGAGAATTTCAGCATCTCCTGGCTCTTCAGCCACACAGGCAATAGTGTCTCTCATATTCCAGCAGCAAGGAAACAGTTCAAAACTCCCTGCATGCTGAAGGTCCTGGCTAGCACCATCTCTGTGCAAATCATGGACGCTGGCTTGGCGCTGCCCAGCCAACACCATTTCAAGAGTAAGATCTTACCTGTATTGTAGAAATGTAGCACAAACAATTCCCAACATGCAGATGGAAAATACAAAATAACAATAAAACAATAAAGCTACTGACATTCTACAACAAAGGCAGATGCAGAAGCTCAGATGAATATACGGGGTAGCCAAGAGGTGGGTCTGCAGCTTGCACAGTAAGGTTCCTTAGGAGCACTGGGTGTGCCTGGATGCTGTAGCGTTCTTCATCATCATTTGTGGCATACAGCAGCTCCCAGGACAGATTTGCCCACTGACCTCGGACAGCTTCATCATTAAGTTTCCCCACTTGTACTAACAGTTCCTGAAGAGTGAGGACTCGCCCAGTGTAAATTCCCTTTAAGAACAAACAGATAAGAATGTTCAGTATGTTCTCCAAGAAAATTCACAGGTGTTTTGAAGACAAAGCACTAAATGAAGCTTTGGGGCTATACACTAGGGATATTTCCCTTTAAAAACAGCAGTGTATAAACCAGTCTCCTCAGTTCAATTCTTCCCTCTAGGAAGGCAATCAGGAAATCTTGCTGCATCTGAGGAACAATGCAGTGTGATTTTCAGCAACAATTGGGCTAGTACAAACAAACTTTGTGTGCATAGCCTTCATGTTTTGGAAGACAATTAATAATAATAAAAAAAAATACAGTGGAAAAGGAAACCAAACTTTGATCTTGCTTAAATCATAGAATCATCTAGGTTGGAAGAGACCTTCAAGATTAGAGTCCAACCATTAACCTAACACTGATAAGTCACTGCTATACCACATCCCTCAGCATCACACCTATGCATCTTTTAAATACCTCCAGGGATGGTGACTTCACCACTTTCCTGGTCAGCCTGTTCCAGGGCTCAACAAACTTTTTGAGGAAACAAACCAAAAAGATTTACTAGTAAACAGTTTAGGAAACAGACATTAGGAAATTTTCTTCTTACCATGTTTGGGTCATGCCCCAATGAAAAAAGGTATGGCTTTTCCTGAAGAACTGCTTGCTGCCACTCAAGATCTGATACCAGTCCAATGTACCAATCATTTTCATATTCTTCCAGACAGTTCACCAGCTCTTTGAAGTTTTCAACTGGACCCAGGCTTGCTTTGTCAACCATAAGTTTAAAGGTGTATCTGAAAGGTATAGGAAGCCAGACAGTGAGTAGTGCAGCAATAGACAGGAGGAAAAGGAAGAAAGCCTCTGCAGGCTACAGAAGGTGGAGAGAGACCATTAAATGTTATCAAGCACCAGCAACTCCAAGTTATTCCTTGACAGCTGAGTTGCTGGATGGGTGTAGCTCATTGAGATGTAACACACATTAGCTTAAACATCCTTCGTTCACATCAAACGCTGTCCCTGCTGCCTGGTAATGAAGTGCTAAACATCTAACTCGGTCACAATTCTCTTAGGTTATGGGAACAGTGAAAATGGGGTTTTCCCTACTTCACACAGTGAATTCCCAGGAGCCAGCTGTTGGGGGAAAGGAAGAAGGAATGAATCACACTGTCAGAGTCTTCACTGCCTGGGGTTCCAGGCAATACTATGCAGGAAGAAGCTCCAAACACTTTTAAATGATACAGTTGTAACATAACTACTCGCAGTGAAATGATACTGTCAAAGGCCAGGACTCTCTATATAATTTTTATAATCCGAGGGAAAGTTTTTATTTTACCTGAATGCTTTCAATGCCAGTTGGAATAGTTCTGGTTTGCTGGTTAGCCAGTCCAAACCAACAGACCATGGAATACCACCAGTGTAGGCTCTGAACACATGGCTTGGGGCAGGCACAGTGTTATCCAGTCCAAACAGACCAAAGCAACAAGACAACACTCCATGAATGTATAAGTCTTTCAAAGCTTTATCTTTCATAAGGTCTTCAAGTAAATTGGAAGGCTTTTCTTTCAGATGAAAAAAATCCAGCTGACTCAAAATGAAGTGGTACCACTCCTCTGGAAACCTCTGCTTCATTTCATTGACTTTGGAAGATGGCACTGGGGCTGTTCTCCATTCTTCAGGGATGCTCAATAGCTCAGAGTAAGAGCAACTAAATTCAACTTGAGGTAAAGCTTCTTGCTGCTTCCCTTTGTCTACAGCAGGAAGCCCAAGCACAACAGCCTTGTATAATTTATCTTCTGGTGACATTTCTCGTGGGGTCTCTGTTTCTACAGATCCTGGAATAGACAGGTGTACTTTTGGTGTAGTTCCTATCTGCCCAGGTTCTCTTGTGCCTTTAATTCTGCCACTGGGTTCAAGATCAAAAATGTCACTGTCATCAGTCCAGTCCTCAACGGTATCAACACTGAAGCTATCTTCTTCTCTTGGAGGCTGGGACCTTTCTACCTCACCACTACGCTGAGTTTTTGGAACCGATCCTTTTTTGTTCTTGTTATCACTCCCTGGGCTTTCCCAGTTTTTTGATTTTTTGTAGCAGTACTGGACTAGCATCCATAGCAGGACTTTAATGAAATCATCTTTCAGATGCTTTAAATTCTCATGAGAGTCAATTATTCCAGATAACACATTTCTAGCATCAGAATAGAGCCGTACAGGTAGAACAGTGCAAGGAGTCAAAATGTGTCCAAAATGGTGATTTGGAGAGAGAATCTTGGTGTGCTCCTGATGTTCAAAGGCCATTCCAAAAATTTCATCAACTCTGTGTGCTTCAGCAGCATGGCAGGATGTTTCCTGCAATTCTAGCCCCTAAAGCATAAATGAAAACAATTTTGGTTTAGTCCTCACCACCACTTATCCTTAAATAGTAGCAAGCTGTTTTCTTGCAACAATTTTTTTCTGAACAAATAAAGGTACTTTTCGCTGTCAGTATTTCCACAAGTGAACCTCCAAATCTAACTCAAGATAATAGTAATATTCACTCCAGTATCTGATACAGATCAATGTCTTAAAAAAACAAAAAGTCTGCCTCACACAGATCTTATTAGCCAGTCTATTAAAGATGTTGTGTCACAAGAGAGATGATAAAACATTTCACATCTGCCAAGAATGTCAATTGCAAGTCTAGTTAGTAACACCTTAAAAAATTGACTGTAACATTAGGCAAATTATGTTGCTGAAATGTTATAGAGCAAAATTTTTATGATTTCAAAACATTAATACATCAGTCCTCAGCATGTAGTTACCTTAATGTTAACCCCACAGTAAGTGAAGCCTTTTTCTAGCACCAATATCCACACCAGTCTATCCTGAAAGCGACATAAGTAGTGTGATCCAGGTAGAGAGAGACCTAGACAAGAAAAACAAACCCCCAAACAAGATCTATGGCATTACTGTGGTATTATATTGATGAAAATAGTTTCTACAAGCCAGCCAAGGAATTCAACCGCAAGCACAAAGGATTTCTGCATCAACATCTAAAAATCAGTTAACATTGGCTACCTAGCCCCCTAGAATCTTAAGAAAACTATCTGTAAAGATACATCTTAGAAGTGCAGTGTTTTCCTTGAAAAAGCTGTGGAAAAGTGGGAAATCCTTACACAACCTGGTGTAGTAGGTGTCCCTACCCATGGCAAAGTGTTGGAACTAGATAATCTCTCAGATCCCTCCAATACAAACCATTCTACAATTCTCTAAACTGCTCAACTACAACATTCATACTGGACCAGCATTAAGCAACAGCTTCCCCCCCCCCCATCACTTTTTAGAGACAACTTTCACAATTAAAGATTATCTTTGGATGCATTTCCAACAGCACAGTTCCCACAGATGTCACCTGGAGATCTAAAATTATTATGAGTGGCAAATACATTGGAGAACATCTAGCACATGAGTATCTTATAATAGCCCTATTTTCTGTGGAGTACAAAGTTTGTTATGGAAGAAATAAAAATTGGTGACAAGAAAAGGACTTGTCTGTATTCCAGAATGATTAGAAAATATCCCTTAGGATGCAAAATCCAGAGTGTAACTGATTCTGCTCAAGTGTCAGCTTACCAGTGACATCACACCCATTTTACAGATACATAATAGAGGCAGAGCCAAAGCACCTGCTTGTCTTTAAAGATTTGTGACTTAGTATCAAACACACTCAACACCAACAACAGATACACCAGAAATCAAATGCAGTCTCTCTGAAATATGTCTCTGTGTGAGGAGAATAAATCTGATCATGCTGTGTATTAAGTTAGACAATAGCAAAAACACAGACAAGCAAAATAAACTGGAATTTGAAAATCAAGTGCTGAACAACTTCAGATCACACAAAGTACTTAGTAATTGAAACCACAGTCTGGCTGACTGCAAGAACTAAATGACATCTCTAAAAAACATAAAATAAAGAGTGGTACTTTTCCTCTCTTCTAGCTATTTCAATAAAAAGTGCAATGCCAAACATCCCAGCAACTGTATTTAGGTTATAGCCTACTGTCAACTTCTCCAACACAACGGTGCTGCTCCGAACCATGACATTTACTGCTAGTTAATGACCTGCTTCTGCTGTCACTCGTGCAAGTGACCACTCACTTGCATAGAGAATTTTAGTTTAGAATGTTGTAGGGTGAAATCAGTGAAACCAACCATTAAGCTGTAGTTAATTTTTAAGTAGCCTTTTCTATCCCACTGAGCTAATGAAGTGCATTTTCTTGCTAACACTTTGCAAAGATTTTAATTCTTCTCTCGCTAGTTGTTAAAGCGACTAAAACTCCTTTACATGGAAAAAAGTATGGTTTTAAATTAAAATAGAGACACACAAAGTGGTACCTCTTCATTTTCAACTCATCTGAGAACACCACAGTTTTTCTTGCTTGAAGACATTAATTCAGATTTTCCCATTACAAGAGACTTTTCCCCTGGCTCAAGAATAGTGGTTTAAATAATTTAATCTGAGGCATACAGGCCACCACAGTCATGATGGCAATAGAGAATTTTTTTTTTTTATATATATATACACACACACTTCTCTGTGTGTATGTAGAAAACCAACATAGATACAAAATAGATAAACATAACAGAGGTGTGTTTATCTGCTGTATATCTATTATATATATAAAACATACACAGGCTGATGCAGTAGACAATCCGAAGTGTCTCTCTTCAGAAGGAAAGAAAGCTTCCAAGTTTTATTTTTTTAATACCTCTCTCTACACCAATACTACAAGAGCAGCAAATGTTTCCTACTAAAGCATTTAGATATAGTCTCCAGAAAAGTGTGATTAGCTTCCACTGTCTTGAAATATTAGCCCATTTTTTAATAGGCAGAAGCCATTTTATAGGGGCTGATGTAAATATTTGTCTCTTGTCTAAGGGCAATGATATTTTGATTATTTAGGTTACACAATGGCTGTTTCTCAAGAAAACAAGCTTGCAATTTCCAGCTGGGAAAAAGACTGGGCATTTCTTCACCTCTCTTTATAGAATTCTGTGAAATACCATTAATGTCTTTCACAGGTGCTGTCACAACACTACCCTAACTGCCTGCACAAGACATGCCATTAAGTCTTTTCAGCCGTTTCTGTTCTCAACTGCTTGTTAGGCTACATCATGTAGTTTATATCCAGTCCACATCCATTATTCCTAATTAACACAACCAAATTAGCCAAGTCACCTTCTGGATCCTCTGAATTTATCTCTGAATAAAATAGATTTAGACTAAATGTTAAAAATAAATTCTTTACAGTAAGTTTGGTGAGCCACTGGAGCAGGTTGCCCAGAGAGGCCGTGGGTGCCCACTTCCTGGAGGTGTTCAAGGCCACGTTGGATGAGGCCTTGCACCATCTGGTCTAATGGAGGGTGTGCCTGCCCATAGCAAAGCAGTTGGAACCAGATGATCTTTAAGTTCCCTTCCAACCCAAACTGTTTTATGAACCTATAAAACAGATTTAAGCTACACTGGGTTTAAATCAGATGCTATGAGCAAAATGCCATTTCCTAAACTACATTCCATCACAGAGTTGCTGCTCTACCTACCAAGGCTACCAGCTGCCAATGCAGACTGCAGAGCACCAGCCAGGCTGGGAACCATCTGCTGGTAGTACACAGTGTCAGAGCAAACACAGGCTGCAGCGCCCACAGGTCCCGGCCAGCTTCGGACAGGCCTAGGAAATCCAATCAGAAACACTGGCAGTGTAAAGAGTGGCAGCAGAGGGGAAGAAAGGAGCGCAGAGATGGCAATGAAGATCAGCAGGACTGGGAAGAAAACAACGTTGAGGGTGATTAAGGTGGCAGTAGATTTACGACGTTGTTTTTTCTCGGTCCATGATGTCAGAAGAATAGCAATGGCAAACTGCAACTTCGAAGCAAACTGAAGCAGTCGATCTCGTAGGATACCAACCTGCATGACACATACAACAAGCACATTTATTTGCATTCTGTCTGCATCATGCCAGATTCAGCACTGCCAAAGCTGCCTTCCCTACTATACTTCTAAGAAAATGAAATGACCATTGAGTGGTGCTAGTGTGTACAGCTTAGCACACAGCTTTTGAGATACTATTTGATAGGCCCTGGACTCTAATTCTCTGACGGGGCAAGGAAACAAAGACTTTAAGTAACAATTATCTGCTTAAATTTACATTATGACACTTACCAGCAAGAGTCTGATTCCTGTATCAAGGCTCCTGTTCCACCAGAGGTCGGGGCTGAACACCAACATTTGTGCTACTGACACAACCACTATATCCAGTAGAGCATTTTCTGTATTCTGCCAGACCTAAACCAGGGATATAGTAGACATACATATTTAAGTGTATTCATCTCTCACTGCTGTCATGACCTGGAATATTTCTTCCAGGTCACCTTAATATTTAAATCATACAGAAAAGTATATCTTAGTCTAACATATTGAAAACTCAGAATTACCATCCTAAATATTCTTGTGAATCCAATGCAAACGGACACAGAATGAAGATTTTGTAGTGAATGGTCTAGTGACAGGAAGGCTATCATAGCAAACGGAGACACTGCAATTGAAATAAAAGAATCATTGATTTCTTTGCAAGAACATAATTAAAGTCTACAAAGGTAAGCAGTCTTATTGCAGAATGGGAATCTTGGCATAAAAAGAGAACTCTCCCCTTCAATACTACAAACACCTCTTTGTATTACTCTTCCAGAATATCAAACAGCATATTTGCACTAACAGCCCAAGATAACAAACATTTATGTTGCTTCTCGGCTGTTACTTGCTGTCGATTTATTTATTTCAGAGAAGTAAAAATAAACATGGGAACAGCACTCAAACCACTTCCCCAAACTAATGCTTCTTCACAAAAACCAAATAATTTTGATCAAATTTGTTTCCCCAAAGTAGATACGCTTGTCCCTAGCCAACAACAAAGAGACCATTCCCTTTACTATCAAATTGTAAGAATCAAATATTTAGTCTACTTGATGACTCTGAATTCACTTTTGTTTCCAAGTACCTTGTAACAAAACCTACAAGAGATATTTTCCCCCAAACATGAGTACTGATGTGCTAACTGAAACCCTTTCCAAGGCTTTGCTTTCTGAGTTGAACTTTTAGAAACCTCAACTTTTTAGGTTTGCCCCTTAAAAAGACATAAATCAGGTGACTGATCATGTTCCAATATTCTGAATTTTGATCTCTTTGCACAACTTAGCAAAACATCAACAAGTATTTCCAGCTACTTGGTTTTTCTCAGTTCATTCATAGACTCTTGCACATACAGCAATTTTAGTGTTTCAATCTTCCTACAAGCATCATCTAACAAACAACAGACAGTGCATTTTCCTACCTAGTGTTAGTAAAATCCTCCTGACAACACCAACTTTCATTAGCCTTCTTTGCTTCTCCATGAACACAGTCACAGTCCTGACATCCTTTGGATAAAAGGGGTTTCGGAAGACTCCAAACAAGTACACTCTCTGAATCTCTCTAAGAATCCACATAATTGTAAGTAATAAGATCAGAAAGTAACTCGCTATAGCCTGAGGACTGGCTGTGGAAAATGATGAAAAGGCTGCAAATTGATGCAGCAGGCTGGCTTCTATGAGAGCAAATGTCAACACAGTCACATAAAAAATAAATTCCCTCCACCCAAATTGTATTCTAAGACCTCTGTGCATATTTTTAGATTTGCCAGAGGCTAAATGGCTGCTCATGGTGTGTTTGAAGGCAAAACCAATCTCACTTAGGTTAAGACTCAGTATGAACCCAAATCCAGTCATGAAGAGGATCACACCGAGAGTGCTGGGAATGAAATACGATGCTATTGCTGTTCCAGCAGAAATGAGAAACATTACTAATAACCTGTGAAGGAGAAAATAAAAAGATTTGCTTGAAAAGAAAAAGGTTATAAACAATACTGATATATATTATACTATTATTTAAACAACATTTACTTTGTGTTACTTGACATAGGTGAACCTCCTAGTCCAAACTCCAACAGTTGTTCCATTCCCCATAGAAAAAGTGCGTCAAGTGGGGGCAGAATTCCCATTGCCCATAAGAATGGCAGAAAAAGAAATACGATGTGCAAAATCTGGTTTGTCTGCTCTAGAATGGGTGTGTTGACAGCAAACCTGGATAAAAGAAGAAATGTATTTGACTTCAGTGAAGGATAAGAACTGAGGTGTGGGAAGTCTTTTTAACTACTACGGCAAATCCAGAAGCATAAACATTACATATTCGGTCTGCAGCACCTTGACTAGTATCTTTTAAAAAGAAAAATAAGGACATACATTTATTCTTGGGGCAGTAATGCCCTAATCAGAACAAGCTAATTTTTCATTCAAAGTATCTGAAGCCTTTAGATTACACAGATGAGTCAAGTGATGTAAGTATCCTTAATTGTTTTGATACTGTTGTGATAACATTCTCAAGAATCCTAGTGCAAAAAGAAAGGTTCACAGTCCCTAAAACTTCAACTGTTTAACAACAAAATGGTATTTTTCAGAATTACAAATGTGAAACTTCATGCAAGTTGGCTTTAACACTGAAAGCAATAGCATGTTGCCTGCACAACAAGAGATAAACTCTCTTTAGGAATGTAAAATGTTACTTTCTACATAGAAGTATTAAAATCTTCCCACAAAAACGCAAAGATCAGTGTTGGAAATCTGCATAAAGTCAACCATACACAGTTCACCAGCTAGCTAATTAAGTTAAAGGTGGACTGCTAACATATTAGGTTTCTCTCTGCTTCTTACAATAGAAGTAAGTCTCAAAGGAATTTTGTTAGGAATTTAAAGAATGTCTGATTTTTCTCCTCAGGAAACTAGACAGAAGAATTTGGGGTCCAGATCACATACATAATTCTCATATGAAAAACTGAAGAAGCAGTTAGGGTAAATCATTAACAAAGACATCTCCAAGCACAAAAACAAGTAAAATCAAACTTTTTTTTAAGTGCATCTGAAGTACCCCAACCATAAAATATGTACATGTGCCAAAGTGATACAAATATCACCCGACAGGGAGAAAGAATGCATAAAGTAAATCTAAAAGCATCTTTCCTTAACAGCAAACATTCTAGCTAAGACACATCAGAAAAGTGGAAATCTTAAAGTCTCCTATTTGTAGGCTGACATAGTTCTTTTGTTTTACATGAGCATTTAAAAATTCACGGTCAAAATCCTTATAGCAAAAATACAGCAATGCTCACATTTGTGTAGCCATTCGTTAAAACCAAATTCATGGTTCTCTTTAGCGTGCAATTAAAAACCCTCTGCAATTGCTTTTCTGAGCTCAAAATAGAAAATATTCCAGCATGAAATCTGGATATAAATCAAGTGCTCCTGAGATTTGCAGCTTTTAGATCTACAATTCCAGGTCAGTACAGCATGTTTTGAATTCACATCCTCTAAAAAGAATGTTGATACAAATGGTCTTGTTCAAAAAAGTGTCTGACACAGCAGTAAAAAATTTTAGCTGTCCCTTACTTAGAAACTGCTCTTCTTAATTTAGCTGGAATGCTATAAAAATTTAAGAACATTTTATGCACAGTGAGTGCCTCAATTTTTATCATATACTCTTCTAGCTTCAATTAAAGTCTCAAATTTCCTTAGAAAAATCCTCTCGTTCTGATTAAAAAAATACAGAAAATAACCATTACTTTAATTAGCTAAGTATTGTATTATGTTTACCTGTGTGCAAGATCCACTGCAATAAAGACAAAAATATAGAAAGGTCTCATCAGAGCAGTGATTTCGTAAGTATCCAGTGCTTGGAAAGTAGCTGTTTCGGTGGCTGTGTTTATGATTAACGAATACTCTCCTATACATATCGTCACCCATCCAAATACAAAGATCATAACAGTTCCTCCAATATTGCTGTATAACAAGGTTATTCTATTCGGCAGCAAATACCAAGTTCCCAACCCACACAATACCCCTGCCAGAAGGGAATGAAATATGGTGTTGATTATATACTTCTTGCCAGGAATAATAAATTTTACTGTCTCTGAACCTACACAACTGGAAAATTCAAACTCGTCTTCATCTGTCAGGGTATTCTGAATTTGCATTCTTTCCACTGTCACTGTTTTCTGCTTTGCATATAGATTTGCCATCTGAAGAATAAGTGCAGTAACAAACATTAGTCCTCCTGAAAGTGCTGCGGTGCAGTAGTCTTTCATAATACCTAACTGGTACAAGAGTGTTCCTACTCCTCCCAAAACCCATGGTGTCAAGAAAAGAATAATCTGATTCACATAGATGTAAGGAGGAGCACAATAGCCTAATTTAAACCGGGGACCTCCCAGCACAGTCTGTGGAAAGCGCTTCAGGAAGAACTCCTGTTTGTAATCATTCAGCAGAGGTACATCTGGACCCATTCTTATCACTCAGGAATGCTGCATGAGTATCATTTTTCCTGTAAGAGAAGAAAAAGATGAAAACATTACTGAATCTGGAACTCAGAATTAACCAAGTTATACTTGAATTCTGACATGTTGGTGTTAGCAGACATCAGCCTAAATTACCCACAGCATCTGCTAGAATACAACAACTAAGAAAACACCAAAAAAATTAAAAAAAGACTATCTATTCTAAAATAAAGAATATATTCATGATCTGAAGCCTTAGGCAGCAAATAAAGCATACAAACAATGGAGATGATAAACCCAACTCATCTCCATACCAGAACACCTTCCTAAAACTGACTTTTTTCCATCTGGTCTGATTGCAATCACACCGTGTCACAGACTTCTCATTCAGGCTAATCCTGTTAGTGGTCTCCACATACAAACAGAAGAGTCAGTGATTTCAGAGAACAGTCACATCATTGCCAAGACACAGTCACACTGAGGTCCCAAAATCAAAGCCTTATGAAATAAACTAACTGTCAAACCAAAAAAATTAGTAGAAACATTAAAAAATGTTTTCCACATCAGTGTTTATACTGTCCTCCCCACACAGCCTAGATGCAGAACAGGATCCAAGCACTACACAATATATAAACAGTTTACTTTCTGCTTCCAAAAACATACCAAATAATAATTAAAAAAAAAAGCAATACTTGTCAGCTGCAGCAGAACTGGCATTTATTCTTCTGTATATCAATGGAGAAAGCTGGGGGAAAAGGAAAAAAAGTACCTGTAAACACTTACCACGAATCATATAATCAAATGGAAATCAGATATAAATGTTCATTTAGAGTTATCAGGCAATGTCAAAATAAAGAATGTAAGATGGTAACTATGATCTTCAAATATAATTTTGTGTTGCCAGTCACAAAAGCAAGAATCCATGAGTGACAAGTAGAAATACTCAAGCTAAGAAGCAGGGTGAAAAAAAAAAAACAGCACAAAAATGCAGAGCTAAAGCCCTTCATTAATACTAATAATAATAAAAAAAAAAAAAACAACCAAAAAAAACAAACAAACCACACACAACCAAAGGATGTTGGTGTGTGTCAGGAGATTTGCATGTACTGGAATTCTGACTTTCTTCTACTAGACCTGTGTAATCTGATGAACAGATATTAGCCATCATTGCTGATATATTAAAAATTAAACACTCAGCTGCTGTGGAGCTTCCAAGCTACTGTGATCCTTTCTTTCAACAATTCTAAATGATTTGGGTGCTTCTGAAAATATCTTATTCATTATATTTAGACAGATATTGATCACTTGTCTGCAGCTAACTACTGATCATCATGGCAGTCTAAATTAGAAACTGCAAATGAGATATTAGAAGCCACTCATATACATTATCACCACTGGACATTTGAGTTCAGGGTCCATTATGTCAACACTCTTGACAATGAAAAGCAGGACCCCACAGGCTACAGAACTACTCTCCATGTAGGCTATGGAATTTTGTATTTTTTTTTTTTTCTTAAAGTGAAAATAGAATATGAAATATCTCACATGGAACAGTGAAAAAAGAGAGGGGTTTTAGTCATTATATTTTAAGCTGTTGCAAGTTTAAGAGAAGGAGAAGGCAGCAGTCTTAATGGAAAAGACACATGTTGACAATGAAGAGAGGAGTTCCTCACAGTTAGCTCAGGAATTTGAAAATGTAACAGGGACACACCCAAACGAAAACAAATTTCAAATGTAATTAAAAAAAATAATTCACCCAATCTTGTTTATAAAAAAGAACACAGGAGGCTTACATACGCATGAAACTATGTTGCTGTGAAATTTACATGCAGTAGATTTACTTTGTTGTGATACAGTTTCAAAAGAAACTACAATCAAAAGCTACAGTTTTTCTTGGAGAACAGTTTTCGGGCAGCTGTGTTTTCCTGCTGTGAGACGGGCATTTTTGTTTAAAGTTCTGGTCTATATTTGTGTTTGTCAGTTTATATTGCTAACAAAATGTTAACAAAACGTTCCCCTTACAGTTTCTGTGTAAACAATAGTCATCTTTGTGCAAGACAAAAATCTACACACAAACAATATAGTTCTACTTGGCTATACTCCAGAGCAACCTGTAAAAGTATGGGAATTTATTTATAAATTAAAATCCCAAGACTGAAGCTCTTAAACTATGCAAATGATACCCTTGACCACACTCCTGGCTCCCAAATAGTCAGGTAGCACATTGAGACTTTACAGAGGCGCTCATGCATGTTTCCTTATTTCTGCGCAAAGCCCTAGCAACAAGACTCCACACATTAGTGAGTGTTTACAGGACCTGGCTCCAATATACATTCCTAACATACAGGCCTGGCTTGACTTTGACAACTCGCCTGGTTACCTAAACAATCTGCACACAACAGTTTGTTCATCACTAGCAGGGATCCATGCGACTTAGGTACTATCGTAACAGTGATGGTAAAAAGATTGTAACACCATAAGTCACTTAGTAAACTCCTCCCTGCAATATCCTGGCTACATCATTAGTACAAAATAAAACTAAGTAAATTTTGCTCAAAGCCCAGTAAATTTCACAGGAGACCATAAATTTTTCTCTAACCAAACATCACCTTTCACGTCCGCTGATGGTGGATTAGCTCAGTGCAGTTTGGTTTTATTTCAAGCAAATTACAGGAGAACACATGTACAGCTCTCAGTCACCTAAGCCACTGAAGCACGTAAGGCTTAAAAATACTTACCTCAGGGGTCTTCCAAGTCTTTTCACATGAGACTAAGCAAAGGTTACAAACCATCTGCTAGCACAGGAGGAAGGAATGCTACCATGGGAAGGCCCTGTCCAGGCAGATCCAGACGCACCCTGTGCCCACCTGTGTGCCCAGACACCTGCACCTCTACTCCAGAGTTCAAGATGCAACTGTGCTGCAGAACAGCTTCCAATCCAGGAGCTGAATGGAGCAGCCTACTCCTGAACAGCAATTATGCCAGTGAGATTAGGAACGTGGCATTTTAGGCCAACACACTCCATCCAGATATGGGATGTGCATCCCTGGAAGGACTGCAGACTCTCTCCTTCCCCAGGAACCTCTACACCCAACCAGACGGGCTTCCCATCAGAGACAACATGCTTCCTACCCAGCCACCTCTCCCTCACATCTTCTGCAGGAACGCAAGTTAAAATAATCAACCAACACACTTTAAAAAAAAAAAAAAAAAGGGAAGAAAACCTTTGCTGTTTTCAATTCTAGACGGAAGGGAACCTGGGCCCCCAGGGCATGGCCAGTGGGCAAACCTAGTGGAGGTCCACGCCGCTCAGGCAGACCCAGACTGGACGGGCTGTTTTCCCCACCGGCCCTCGGCCTTACACGCTTCGAGCAGGCCCTGAAGCTTCTAACTGCTCCAGTAAAGGGCCCCGCGGCTCCGGGGCGGGTGGCACCCCCGGGTGCGAGCGGGCAGGTGGGTATCTGCACTCCTGCAGCGAGCCACCAGGGCCGGCAAGAGACAGCCGCGGTGAAGGGCCTCTGCGAGGCGGTCACCTACCTCCGGCCCGGACTCGGAGCAGGTCAGGGGCTTTGCGGGGCGGGGGAGATGAGGAACAAGATTGAGCCTGTCGGCGGGAGGATGGCGAAGCGCCGCCCCTACTCCCGCTCCAAGGCTGTCCTGAGGGAGCGTGAAGGACGCAGGCTGCAGCCGGGCGCTCCTCCCCGCCAACGGGGCTTCTCCACCTCAGAGCGGCTGCCGCTGCTGCCGAGAACGGCTGAATAGGAGAAGGAGGAGGCGGTGGTTAACGGCGGCGTCCACCCCTCCCTTCCCCGCCCCTGTCTTCCCTCCCCTCGGCGATCGCCGCCATTTTGCCCGCCTGAGGCAGCCGGGGGCGGTGAGGCGCTGCGGGAGGGTCTGTGCTGCCTGCGGGAAATGGCCCCGGCCTGCGAGCTAGTAATGGCAGCTTCTCCGAGGCGGGGTCGGCACAGGAGCTGCGAGGGGCTGGCCCCCTTCCAGCCTTCCTGCGGCGGGGCATGCCCCGCTCGGCAGGCTGGAGCCCCGAGCCTGGCGGCCACCAGCCGCCCAGCCCGCACGTTCTTCCTTCAGCAGTACGGGTTTTCCAAGCTCTGCTTTCCACACAACCATCATCCTTCTGTTGTAAAATAAAGCATGACGCATCTTCCTGGCTGTGGCCTGCCAGCAGCTTCCCAAAGTGAGGAGATTTCCTCAGTCCGCAGAGGAGCTGTGGCAAAGTAAGCAACGGCTACCTGCGGCCACTGTCGCCAGCCCTGAGTCGGCCCTGGGGCCTCCTAAGGTTTCACTGTCCGTTTCACTCTTCCAGCACTGCCACTTTCCGAAACTGGTCCCTCTAGAGGTGATGAAATTGTCACCCAGATGGATGGCTTAGACTAAGTTTCATTCCATCCCTGAGAGCTGGCATGGAAATGTCAAAAGACTGCAAAACCAATCAAATTCGTCTGTTTCATCAAATGTCATATTAAATGTTAGATTCAATACACAATATCCTAGTATTATATGAAAACATTTAGCGCAAATACTCTATCCATAGCATTGTACTGTGATATCTACATGATACTAAAATGCTCTTAAAAGCTTCCTTAGTCTTGAATGTTAATGGTCTTTTTCTGTTGATAGATAACTAATTCAAGGTGATAACACAGGTGATAACATAGCTTTTGGTAGAGGAAAATGCATTCTTAGTTTTCTTCTTGGTGAAATAAATTGCAATATTACTTCCTACTTCAGATTAGACCCGTTAAGCATTGACAGTATGTAATAGAGTGAGCATGTCTAATATAATTTGTATCTGATATTACTAAAATGTGTAACATTGTATTTGTTAGAGCACCAGGACATGCATATGCCTACCTTGGTATCTATGATATATCACCATGGAAATTCTTACAAACAGCTATACCCATGTCGATCTGAATCCCTAATAAAATTCAGTGCACAGGCATATGCTTAGAATTTTAAATAGACTAAAGTAATTATTATAATCAATGTAATTTTTGTCAGAAATATCAGAAACTTTTTTGTAGGTCTGTTAATCTTTGTCCTTCACAGAAAATCAAAAGGTTTTTAGTTTGGAGTATCCAGTGTAAAATTTTGGAAGTACTACCAAAGAAAAATGCTCATTTACCTTTACTGAATTTATTTTAAAGGATGTTCAGTGGTACAAATGATACTGAAATCCAGCTTAGTGGAAGACAAATTATCTCAGACAAACTTAATTTTTTTCAGGATCTTTGACTTACCCTGCCTTTCAAATGTATCTGTTGGAGTCCTATTAAAATTAAGTGCTTGTGTGCTTCATGGATATTCCAGGATGAATGGCATCTCTGTCCAGTTCACTAAAGGTCTGTAGCAGGTGTTGCTTTCTGTTCACAGGTTTTGTCCTGTACCAGCTCGCTAGTTCAGTTACGATTTTGTAAAGATGGTGATTCTGTTCTGGAATATGTAAATCCCAAATAGCAGTTTCAGGGGAAAGCAGACGTTTGATTTTTTTCTTAGCAAGCTCTGCTGCTTGTGTTTCAAAACTCAGAGAAGGCTTCTTTCCTGTCCTCACTTCCTGTGATTTCTCTCTTGATCAAAAAAATTAATCAGAATTTCAGTCAGTGCAAACTCCAAGCTATTTACTGGGAAAGGGAGCATATTATTTATTCCTCCTATGAATTCTAAGAATATTCTTGGTCTTATAAAATAAGATGAAACCTGCTAACAGAGTAAACAGTTCTCAGTAAATTCTTCCAACTTCCAGCCATTTTCTGCAGGTTATTGCACAATGCTGCAAGCACGTGACCTATTCCATGGAAATTAATAGAACTTCTCATTTACTTGAAATTAAGATACACATAAAATATTTGCAGTCTTGGGACTTGCTTTTTGTTTTGTGAAAAGGCTATTGTCCTGACTCTCAAATGGTATTTTTTTCATATTTCTGTATTTTTAAAGTTTACTTTGTTTAAAATAATTTTTCTTGCTGACATTTCTCCTCTTTAAAAGTAAACAAATATAGTGATTTTTGTTTTATTTTGGAATACATCCTTATATACACCAATAAGAGTAGGAGAAAGAGATGATTAATTTAATGATGATTAAGGAAAGGAGAGTTTGTAGGAGGCAATACTTTTAAAGAGAATTAGTACTAGGTTAAAAAAAAGGCAAAGGAAAGAAAAAGGTTACTTTAAAATCACATCTCAGAAGTCTCTCTCTCTCTCTCTCTCTCTTTTTTTTATTTTATTCCTGAAGTATATTGAGATCTCTGAGCTGGCATTCCCAAACAGAAGATGTCAGAGTGAAATCTGACTCCTTGTTTTACTCTTCTTGTTCTGCATCCTGTGAGGGATGCATTTATCTGTTGGCTGTCTGGAGAGCTGCATATACTGGATGTACATTATCCATGACTGTGTTTCTATGGCTCTCTTGGAAGTAATGTCTTTCGACAATATGGCCTCAGGCTGGCAGAAAAACATGACATCCTAGGGAGATTGCTTCTTTCTGGATGACTATCCCTTTAAAATAAACTTTACAAAAAAGTACTCTATTCCTCCATGTGAAACATAACCTCTGTGTTCCTGGAGGAACGGGCTTTTGATGTCAGTTCTGAGCTGCCATTAAGAGTTCAAGGGTGACAGTCATCCATGCCATGAGTTTTATCAACTGAAGTATCAACTCCCACTCAGCTGCCCTTCCTGGATGGCAGCTAAACATAAACTTCAAATCACTTTGGAAATCAAATTTAGCTATTTATTCTGACATTAATGCAGTATTATTTCTTACTACTTCAGGTTTGTGTGTAATTTTGGATTTTATGAGAACTATACTATTCCAGTATTGCTGCCAGTGAGGGAGAAAACAGTCTGTGTTTGCAGATTTCCTTTCACTTTAGGATATTCTGAAAATCAGGTGCTGTGAGCTGAATTTTTGTCGTCGTTGAACAGAACAAAATGTAATTTTTAAAATTCTTTCCCCTCACATTTAATGCTGAAAACATCTTGATCTTGGAAACAATCTAGTTAAATATTTTATGTTTTGGGAAAGACTCACTTGCCGTGGAAGTCTCTTTCGATTGCTGTGTTTTGAGAATCTATCACTGATCTGTGGAGAAAGGGACAGAGAAAGAATTACAAATTGCAATTTTGTTTACTGCTAGAATCGTAAGTGACAGCGCAGGATTGACTGTGGGATATTCTGCATCTTTAGTTTGACAGGGTGCAACAGTCCTGTGGCCATGCAGACTTCACAGTTGTCATTTATACCACAGTCCATGGCCACACAGATGTTGTGGTTATAAATGAAGACAGATTGTGTGCAAGGTTCTCTGCTCTGCTCCAGTGTCAGACAACCTTTTACTGCCAGAACTCGAGGACAATTTGTAGCTGCCATAGCAGTACTAAACCATGTATCATCCACATGCAAGCAGTGTATCCTGTCCTTCAGCACTTCACCCGATTAAGGATGGTCATAGTCACATGTCCAAGTTGTTAAAAGACTAGGTTTACATTGCTGCCATCCAGCATCCAAGTTTCAATGATGGAAAAACATATTCTTGGTCCCTACAATTAGTTCAGAGATCTAAGAGAGACTTATGGGCTTTGTGCAAGATTTGAAACAGAGTGAAGTGGGGGTGTCTGGCAGACAGTTCAATGCTGACTGGGCAGAGAACTGCCAACATTAGCCATATGAGAGCCACTACAAGAGCAGATATGAGCTGATGTCTTATTGCATCTGACTTGTGGTTATGCTTAAAGTGCCTTGACCCACCTGGACCAGTGATGCCCCTGGCAGGGCTGGTACCTGCTGAAGAGGTATTGAAAGGCAGTAGTGTGGTGCCAGGAATTGCCCTTTGTGAAGTAATCTAGTAGCTGCCCAGAAACCAGAGGAAAAAGGCCAAGGGTCTTAGCCTAAAAGAGTCCAACTCACCATGCCACTGTAAAAGATGTCCCAACCATGAGGCTACACACAAGACTATGAAAGAGCCATTGTCTGCTATTCTAGTAAAATCAGGCTAAAGAAGAGACCCTGATCCCATCACCCAAGGACAAGTGTTTCCTTTAGAATGATAGAATCAGAATAGTTTGGGTTGGAAAGGACCTCCAAAGGTCATCTAGTCCAACCCCACCACAGTAAGCAGGGTCATCCTCCACTAAATTAGGTTACTCAGCCTTGTCAAGCCTGACTTTGAATATCACCAGGGATGGGGCCTTAACTGCCTACCTGTTCCACTGTTCTACCACCTTTGTGGTAAAGAACTTGTGCCTAACATCCAATCTAAATCTACTCTTGTCTAATTTCAAACCATTGCCCCTTGTCCTATCACCACAGGCCTTTGTAAACAGTTTCTCTCCATCCTTCTTATAGGCCCCCCTTCAGGTACTGGAAGGTTGCTATTAGGTCTCCCCGGAGCTTCCTCTTGTCCAGGCTGAACAACCCCAGCTCCCTCAGCTTGTTCTTGTAGCAGGGGTGCTCTAACCCCTGATCATTTTTGTGGCCCTCCTCTGGACCCATTCCATCAGGTCCATGTCCTTCCTGTATTGAGGGCTCCAGACCTGGACTCCAGGTGAGGTCTCACCAGAGCAAAGTAAAGTAACAAAATCACTTCTCTGGATCTGCAGGCAATACATCTTTTGATGCAGCCCAGGATGTGATTGGCCTTCTGGGCTGCAAGCACACATTGCGTGCTCATGTCCAGCTTCTCATCCATCAGCACCCCCAAGTCCTTTTCTGCAGGGCTGCTTTTTATCATCTCATCCTCCAGCCTGCGTTGATAATGAGGATTGTTCTGGCCCAGGTGCAAGACCCTACACTAGGTCTTGTTGAACTTCATAAGGTTCACCTGGGCCCGCCTCTCCAGCTTGTCCAGGTCCCTCTGGATAACATCCTATCCGTCTAACACATCAACAGCACCACTCAGCTTGGTATCACCTGCAAACTTGCTGATGGTGCACTTGATCCCACTGTATGTATCACTGATAAAAATACTGAACAGTACTGGTCCTAGTATGGATTCCTGAGGGCCACCACTTATCACCAATTTCTATCTGGACTTTGAGCCATTGACTACTACTCTCTGGATGTGCCCATCCAGCCAATTCCTTCTCCACTGCCCTTCAAATTTGTGTCTCTCCAACTTGGCAAGTAGGATGTTGTGGGGGATCATGTCAAAAGGCTTGCAGAAGTCCAGAGAGATGACATCCATAGGTCATCCCTTGTCCACTGATGTACTCATTCCATCATAGAAGGCTACTAAGTTTGTCAGGCAGGATTTGCCCTTAGTGAAACCATGTTGGCTCTTTGATCACCTCCCTTGCCTCCATGTGCCTTATCAGAGCTTCTAGGAGAATTTGCTCTGTGATCTTCCCAGCCACAGAGGTGATGCTAACAGGTTGGTAGTTCCCAGTGTCCTCCTTTCTACCCTTTTAAAAAATGGGTGTAGTGTGTCCCTTCTTCCAGTCACTAGGCACTTCACCTGACTGCCTTGTGTGCTTGATCCAAAGTGTGAATTAGTCCTTACCTGTTGCTTGTAATTATATCTTTAAAAAATCAGAGCAGCAAGAGAAGCTTTAAATGTGAAGATTCTCATATGAAATTCCCACAGTTTTGAGGAGTGTTTGTGTACAAAAGAAATGTCACTTGCTCCTAGAGCATTACAGACCATTTGGCTAATGAATCTTCCACATGGAGAAGAGATTCACTGTTAGCTATTACAATGCTTCCCGGGAGCAGAGATGACACTTCAGAGCTCTGTTGGGTGGCAGTATGGGATAGTATACTTAGCAGAGGAGCATTTTGGGTCAACTGCTTGCTCTTGAGAGGAGCTGGTGGGTATGCCTCTTTTTAAACCTCTCTAGGACTGTCCTAAGTAACAGTATCTGTATAGACACAGATGGTGAAGCCACAATGTTCTGTGCTGGTGCTCAGCACACTGCAGTACCATTAATTAAGCTTTGTTAGTTTGATGTCCAGTTTTTCTGACAAGGGTTTTTGATCTAATCTTGCAGAATTCTAAAACTCTGCTTTTTTTTTCTCCCTTTTTATATGCAAGTACATTTTAAAAGAAAAGATTTTCATAATTTCTTTGTGTCCAGCTTCTCTAATAAGGTTGGACAGATTCTCACAGTTTCTGTTGCTAATATGATTCCTGGCAAATAGAGCAGAAGGTTCAGGAGAACAAAAGGAATGATCTAATTTTAGTAATGGTGCAGACTGAGTCTGTCATTTTTCTCTCTCTTTTATCCTCCTACCCTTTCTGAATGTCAGAACCTCTCTCAGCACTGAGTCTTTTCAGTTTGAATTGAATTCTTGTTCTTCATCAAGGACTGGGCATGGTGAGTTTTAGATACTCCTCCTAACAGAAGCTGGAGTATCTGAGAGGCTTGTCAGTGAAATTCTGACTTGTCACAGGTAATTTGCTAAGAATGAACTACTTCTAGTGAAGCCATTTTTGCAAATTAGAAAACCTTATATCTGAAATTTCACTTAACATCTATGTCAGGTTTCTACCCATTTTAAATCTTAAATTGAAGGTTGAGTCTAGTAAAGTGTAAAGACAATAAAAGAATTTAGTTCCTGAAAGACAAAGAGGGTTGTATTTAGTGCAGTAGGTCTACTCAGCTTACAAGCTGCTCACACCTCTGTCCAGTGAAGTTCTTTAGCCTGTGTATAATTGATGCATGAGAATTTCTATAGAAGTCTTAACATAAAACATATTCCTTCAAAGGCAATTAAAATATTAACACATTTTAAATTCAGTATATCCTTATAGACTTTTCTAGGTTTGGCTCTCAGGGTATTGTTCTAGTGAACAACAATTACACTTGTCTTAGTCAACCTTTCTCTTATTGTGCTCCTGTTTTGGATGTGAGCAATAAACAGGCTGCATTTGCAGCTTACAGACATCTGATGTGCAGAAATGGACAACGAAGCAAAGAGTAAAGAATAACATGTTTTGAAGTGAAAATTGTTTGAGCAGTAACAAAAATCAGAAAACATCCTTTCTTGGATGTTAATTTATTGAGTGTACAACAAAAACACTGGTGTGGCTCAAAAGAAATTGTAGTTCAACTTTTTATATTAAAGAAAATGAAAAATACACCCAGCCTAAGGAGTAATTTTGTTCCTGAACAGATCTGCTTAAATAACCATACCAAACTTGTTTAAAACTGTGCAATCATTTCTTCAAAATAAATCATTACTTAGTAACTAGCTCTAGTTTGTTTAATTTCATGTCATCTCTACAGAGTGGGATAGGCAAGGATTGCAATTAAATCTATAAAACCTATAACCATATTAATTTCCTGTGACTAATGTAACAGAGCACACTCGTAGGACTAAAATTGGGGTGCTTTAATATTTTCATCTGCAAATGCTTGGTAAAATAATTAGGCAGACCTCTTCTAACTTTGTGACGGACTGAAAAACTAGCTTGAACGATTTTGAGGTAGGAGGAGTATTGCTTCTCAGCTTCCTGCCTGTAGGAATTATATTTATATTGCTTTTTCTGAAACCGTTAGGCCTGAAAAAAATGAAAGCTTAAATGTGTTCCTGGAACTGGAGCTTACAATAGACGTCTGCCAAGCAGGCAATGTTTACAGTGAAATCTACCTTATCTTGCCCGAGCAGCTCATCATTTAACCAGGAAATAGGAGGGAAGGACTGTTCTCTTTCCATTCCTGTTTTCCAAGCGTGAAGAGGTCTGGATGGTTCCACCTGGAGGCTCAGCTGAATGCAGTATTCAGGCTGGGACAAGATCCCATATCAGCCTGTGGGGCTGATCACAGCAGGTTGAATGTTTATGGAGAATGGCTACACAGCAATGTGGTTGCCCTCCATGGCATAGTCCTCTGTGCACCTTGCACCATGCAGCATTGACAAGGGTCAGCTGACCCCTTTGTCTTCTTCCTCTCCTGCCGCGGGGCCACCTGCCCACCCCATCACAGCAGTATTCGGTCTTGCTTATCTCTTACCTCTTTCTGCTCTGGTCCCTGGCTGCTGCTCTCACTTGCAGTCATTGAGCAGCACAATATTTCTGTTTTAATGAATGTTCATGAAGTGCTTCTCATCCAGGTACTGTGTAGAAGAGTCAAAATGGCCAGGAGGATCTGGGGGTTGCTGACAGTTTTCCCCAGAGTACAAGAAGGCCGGTGGTCCCAGGCCTCTCTGTTGGGTGCCCTGTAACCATCTTCAGACTTCTTTCCTATGCCTGGCACATATTTATCACAGGATAACTTTCTGGCCAGGCTAAGGCATCTGTAGCCCTATAGGTGAAGCAGAGCCTGTGGCACAGGCCCCTCCCAGTGCAGTCACTTGCAGCTGTTGTTAGGGTGCTAATACTGTGGCTAAAAATGTCTGTGTTCTCAAGGCATATTCAATCTGGCATAAAGCCTATAGCTAGAGCTCAAATTCTGCAACAATCATGTTTACATTGGCAGGGCTTCGAACAGAAACTCACATTCTTTCCAGCTGGCTCGTGTGATTCTAGCAATTAATTCAGATTTTCCAGTGGCAAGGGTTTGTTGATACAGCTTGTTGATCTTCCTGTTGCAAAACACATCAATAACTTGGAAATAAATTGTCTAGGCAATCACAGAATCACATCACTGTTGAAGTTGGAAGGGACCTTTGGAGGATGTCTAGTCCAAGCACTGCTCAAAGCAGGGTCAACTACAACAGGTTGCTCAGGTCTGTGGTCCTGTTAGATTTTGAGTATCTCCAAGGATGGAGTCTCCACAAACTCTCTGGGCAACTTGTTGCAGTGTTTGACCTCCCACCCAGTAAGAACTTCTTGTCTTTAGATGGAGTTTCCTGTTTTCAGTGCATGTGCATTGCCTCTTGCCTTGTCATTGGGCACCACCAAGTGCTTCACTTTTGGAGCAGGTTGGGGTAGGGCATGGTAGTATGAATCTCTCTGGATTCATGGAGATCTGCGATGCAGATATTAATCACTCAGCTCCATTCCTTGCATGGCCAGGTGTAGTCCAATGCCTCACCTGGAGATGTCTTGCTGTCTGCCTGCCCTGAAAGTGAAGTTCCCCACACCTCCCTGCTGGGATGCTTCAATCTGGAGGTGGAAGCATGCCCATGTGTTTAAGTTACTGGACTGAGATGCTTCTAGGCTAAAAAGTGGAAAGCTCTTTTCATTAATTTTTTTTTTAACCAGACCTTCAGTAAATCTGTTAACTTCGGCTTTCCCCCTGCAAATTAGCTACTGTCAGGTGAATTCAGTGTGGTACCAGGTGGTAGAAGGGAAAACATAATTATTTTGAAAAAAAAAACCACAACAAATCCTGCTTTACAGACATAGCTCAGCTCTTTAAAGTAGATCAGAGCTGTTACAGAAAACATAGCAGTAGTCACACTAATGATGGCCCCACTTTGTTTAATAGGCCCTGTTAATGGTTGAGGCTTTTTCTTCCTTTTAAAATGCCCATTTTGAAGTCCGATGATTCATGATAATACGTTTTTCCTTTTGTGGTTAACACCTTGACCCGGCATCTTGGCAGCAGCACGGGGAAGCTGTGGTGGTGAATCCAGGTCCTCGGGTCTCTGAAGGAAGCGTGTGCCCATGAACGGGTCTCTGGGATTAAGGAGGAAGCGGTGGTTTTAGCGAAGCAGACTCCATTCTTTGGAGGGGTGAAGGGAGGTGAGGGAAGCTCCTGTTGCTTATGTGATTATTGCTAATTACTGTGATTGAGCATCCTCAAGACAAGAATATTTGGTGCCTGAGGTAAAGCTTGTTTGTATTCATTCCTTTTTTTCAACTGTCTCGTAGTGCCCTCTCGAGGCAGGAGAGCAGCCAGTTTTGTTCGTTCTTTTAAGGCAGCTGAAACACAAACTGGAAACAGACCTGGTGAAGAAGCTGTTTGCTTTGAAATCCAAATAAAATTTGCTCTAACTCCATGCAAAGTCAGTGGGTTTTGGATTCCCATTGAAAAACAACCACCAACAACCAACCTACGCCAGTCCCTTTGTCTCTGGCTTTTCCACTAGAAAGGACACAAAAAGCACAGGGGATACTTCACAGTGCCCTGAGGCCACAAAGGTGCATTTCCTTGGAGTAGGAGCCAGCAGATCATTGCAGGGTTAAAGGCTGGCTGTTTCCACACAGGAAGGAACACATTTCCCACAACATGCTCGTCTACCCTTGAGTTTGAGCACAAAATGCATCAGGAAGTGCTGACACATTTGGATATTCGAGTGGATTAGGAAGCCTTGAGACATTAGGAAGGACAGTCTGTGGGCTCAAGTCAAAACAGAAGGTATTATTGTGCCTGTGGGGAAGGTCTCTCTGTGGGGAAGGTGCCTGTCCTGCGTGGTTGGGGGGAAGCCAAATGCCTCAGGTGTGATCACCACCTTACTGTGAAAGACTGCAAGCAGTAGTTTTTTGTTGAAAAATAAATATTAGATGCTTGGTCTTGAAATACCTTGTCAGGAATATTTAATCAGCTGACAGCAGATTGTTCTTACAAGAATGCCTCTAAATCCAGCAAGGTGCAAGGGCTGGCAATCCAGAGGGTCAGTGAATGCATCACTTTTGGTTTGGACCAGGATAGGGTTGATGCTGGGTGTTGGGTGCAAGGACTGCTGGAGAGATAAGCATGCGCTGGGTGCACTCTGATTTATTAGCAGTCTATCTTACAGCTGGGTAGGTTATATTTAACCTCCCTGTGCAGCTTCTGATGTCACCTTTTCACAGGATCCTACTGAGCTGCTTCAGGCTGTTTCTGTCTGATCCCATTCAATGTAGGTTTGAGAAGAGGCGCAGGAGCCAATTGTTGCCTGTAGTTTGTTAAAGTCTGTGTCCTTTCAGACCTCCTGCCCCTTCTAGGTGCTCCAACAACAGCAGTCACTCTGGAGTCTGCTATGTCCATTTGACCAAAACCTCTGTTTCTTTGTTTCAGATGAGATGAGCACAGAGCGCTTGGTACAGATGTAGGTTCAGACCTGGGAGTAGCAGAGGCTGTGTCCGCGCCATAGAGATAGCTACACCCTGCACTGGTGCACCCGTGATGCACCACCAAAACAGTGGAATGATGAATACATCTCTGCTTGGTTGTCTTACCAGCAGTGTGACACCTTTTCTCCTTCTGATAACAGTACAGCTGTGATTTTCTGAGCCATCTGAACCACCTGGGAAGCAAGATTTTCTCAATGAAGGTTTTTTCACTCTGATTTTCCTCTGTGGCTATTATAGATTGCAGACTTCATGAACTACAGCCCTTCCTCCATCCCATCTTTTATATGCAGCTCAATTTTAGAGTTTGAAGGGCTTTTCATGTGTTGATTTTGTGCCCATATTGGACACATTTAAAAATACTTCTGTTTTTAAAAATGTCTCTTGCTTCTCATAGATTTTGATGGGGACAGTTGGCAATAAATATAAACAAATACTGAACAACATGCTTAATCTGAAGGCTTAAATCCCATTCACGGAGCTGCAAATTGTTTTGTTGAAAAAAAGGGAACTCTTGGGCCCAACAAGCTTTGTTCACTGTTACAATAGGGAACAGCTAAGTGTGGTTTGAGGTTTCTGTCAAGTTAACCCTGACTTATTTCCATTGTGACAAGTACTGCTAAGAACCCCTTACTGTGTTAGTAAAGTCGAAGAATGACAACCAGTTAATACTTTACATTTTGAATGCTGCATTTAAAGCAAAAGCTTTCATTTTAAAAACATCCTTTATTCCCTTTCCCTGTTGCTGGACTAGGGGCTTGGAAAAAAAAACCACCACATTTTATGTGGCACTAGCTTTCTTTTTGTGGGGAAAAAAACAAAGTTAGATTAAATGGTCTGAAACTGGCACGGTCTTTAATATTACCAGAGTCTTAGTTTCTCTAAGAGGAAAGTGCAGGTAGTCTGAATCCTCTTGAACACATGCTAACCTGGCTTCTTTGGTTGTTTCCTTCCCTGGGGTTTGTCTGTTTTGGTTTTGGGTTTTATCTGTTGGGTTTTGTCCATCCATGGTCTCTCACTCTGTTGCCGTTAGCTCCTTGGAGCAGGAACCACGTGCAGCACATTCGGATCCACGACTGGCCCAAATTGCTATGATTCTGAGAATAATAGCAACAAAAAACATGGAAAAATAAGATAACATTCAATCATCATTTTGATTTTTTTGTTTCTTCTGTGAAGAAAGGCAAAAGAAAGATAGCTTCTGCCTACACTTCTGCCTTTCATCTGCAACTGTGCTGGTAGCAAATCAGCGGCTACTCAATACTTGGTCTTGGACACCCTTTGGATGAGTATGAGATTGTGGAAGATGTTGTCCTAGATTCATCTCCATGAGAAGCTGATAGTGGTATCATAACAAGTAGTATTATCTTGACAGCTAAGGAAGAAATGAAGAAGAGAGGTGGCAGGTGTACCTGGGTTCTCTCTGGTCAGGTCAGGATGTCTTGAGCATTGAGACCACAGAGGTCCACTGGTGTGTGGTTTGAAACCAGGCTTGCAGAATATGCTGGGGTGATAATCACATTTCTCCCAGCCCCCATACACTTCTCTGTGCCACCCACTCATCTATGGAAAGGTGGCATATTTATTCTGGTAGAATTAGCTAATCAAAATATGCTGTTGGTGATTTCAATTATAAATGTTTCCTCCCATTCTTAAAATGTTTCCACTTGTTTTCTTGGCAGGACCTTGAGGATGTCTCCTGAGAGTTCCTTTCACATAGATATGCACAGAATAAATAGTTTATCTCCAGCTCCTGCTGACTTTCATGAATAATTTGATGTAAAAAGCTAAGTTGGACTTTTGCTGGGTTGGATGACTTGCGAGTACCAGCTTCTAATCTTCTAACCACAGACCAAAACAGACTTTCTAGTTTTAGAGGCCAAGGTGGCCCCTCTGGCTTCCACTCGCCAGCAACCTTTCTTGCAAATTTCCAATATCTTAACTTTTTGTCCTTTATCTATCTCGTGGTTTTGGGCTCCCCAAAAAATGAGAGAGGGTCTGGGGTTTCCAGCTGATAGAATTTCTCTTGTGGATAAAAACTGTTTATTATAGAATTTCTCTTGTGGATAAAAACTGTTTATTTAAACGAAGATTTGGTGGGGCATACAGCTGTGATATTTACTGTTTCTTGTTCACCATCAAGTATACACCAGAAAATATTGTGGTCACTCCTGGAGGTGAGCAGCTTGTTTCACAAGGTGTATTCATCTGCCCAGCCTCACTGAAGGGAAACAGAATTGCTTCTCTGAGCAATGTCACACATGTGCCTAAATGATTGTAGGAGACTGAAAGGAGTTGGGAGAAGAAATAATAGCAGTACTTCGTCTCTCACAGAGCAGTGCCAACAAAATAATGAAGCCACGTGAATAAAGAACCAACATAATAATCAAGCTCTAACCATTTCTGGAAAATTAGCACTTCTTCCTTAGCAGTAACGGCTGCTGGGAAAATGGTGCAAAATATTAACTGTCAGGTTAAGCACACCTTAATCAACATGTGCCAAGTCCTGCTGATGTGTCCTCAAACCTGTTACTTAAGTACTTGTTAAGGCCAATTAAATAAACAACATTTTAAAGCCTAATAGCATAAACCACATAAATAACATAAAAGAGCCACAGTGGTTGAATGGGTGGGTGTTCAGCCCTTCCTGATTTAAAACAGTGAAGTGAAAAATGTTGCAGCCCTTGAAGGTGATTTTGAAGATGAGGAAGTGACTGTGCCACACAAACAGCAATCAGAGACAATTAAGAGAACTGGGACAAGTGCCTCATTCTCTCTGCAGACTGCATGGGAAATTGTGCTTTACATTGCGGTCTCGTTGCATTTCAAATAGGGCCCCCAGCTATGTCATTTTCCAAGTCCAACTCAAATCAAAAGATATTGCTTAAAATCTTTCTATTACTCCAGAAGTGAAAGGAATGATTGTCTATGCTGATGAGCCTGGAAGATTGTCTTGGAAAGAATTTGACAGTTTTGTCTCCCAGTCCCATTACGATGTTATTACTGCCCCTGAAGGACACTGACAGAGCCTGAATACCAGTGTAAGTACAGGGGTGGTTTAGGATGGCTCTACTGCTGCACATTTCATGTCGTTTCTCTCCACAGTAGAGAAACTGTGTGCTGTGCATGTGTTTTCTTTTAAAGCTTAATCCAATGAAGAATCTTGGCGAGACTGTACTGTAACAAAAGAATAGTCATGCAAGCTAAAAAAAGCCTCATAAAAATAGGAAGACTGAAAATAGGGAGATTTGGAAATAATAATCTATGTCTAATTATAACCCTATCCCTGGGCAGAACCTATCCCTATGCACAATGTGCAGCCCCTGAGGACTACTTTTTCATGAACCTTCTAGTAAGCATGGAAAAATTTCAGTATGTGGTTCAGAAATTTCCTGATGTGCAGAAGTAGCCCCAGTTTTGTAGCCTTCTTCACAAAGACAGGAGTACAAGGAGCTTTGAGAGCTCTTGTAGTTCTTTTGGTTGGTCATAATATATTGGAGTGCCTAGAAATGAGCACCTTTGTTTTTAAAGGTGCTTGTTTCCTCTGATGCACTTGCACCAGGACAAATTTAAGTCAGCTGAACAGGTAAATACCTAGATGGATATGCACGTATCTATAGGTAAATACCTAAACAGGTAAATACCTAGATGTATATTTGCCCATTTAGGTAAATACCTACTTATGTGACTAAGTTTCTCCTGGTGCAAATGCTTGTCTGCATTTGCCGTTTGTGTAATACAATAATTTTTGCTGGTGTTTAGCATCTTAGTTACGAGTAAGAAGCAAGTGGGCAGTAATGTGAACATACTGAGTTAAGTTCCTTACTGGAATATTGGTGGGGGTTCTGTGATGCATATGCAAGACAGTTTACTTAACATAATTCTAATAACAAAGCAGAGGAGCTGAAGGAAGGCTTGAGAGAGGGCCATGTGTGAGAGGCACTGCCTGGCTGTGCCATCTCAGGAGCAGTGCTAAGCTAAATGCCTGTGTCTGTGTTTCCTCCATGCTGCAGCCTGCGAGAGCCTGAACCCTGAAGAAAGCCAGCTGCAAGTGCCATTTACTTTCCATGGCCTCCATAGAGCTGCCCTGCTGTCACCTCTGCTTGCCTGCTGGGGGAATGAGCAGTGGCCCAGCCACTGCTGTGGCTCTGGCACATGCTGGAGTGCAGAGGAACATGGGGGGACCGTACCTTCTGCTGACTGCCTTAGTGTGGTGCCCAGTAAACCTTCCCTTAACCAGCCATGACTTCTCTGCTCACCATCATGAAAACTATAAGACGGAGGGGCTGTGGGCTGCATACAGAAGTGATGCAATCTTTGCCTTCTCCCAAGGAACTGTCAATCTCAATCTCGTCTCACTATTTCCTTTACAAAAGTCACTTTTTAATTTTCTTTTTTAATGAAAAAGTCTCTAAATGTAAATGTTCAATTATAATGCTAATGGATAGAAAGGTAGTATAAGGTCTCCTCACTCAGATGCATGAATCAGGCCATCTTAGAAAACAAGAACCTAAATCAATTATTTCTAGATTAAAGATTTAAACTTTCACTTTTCACTGCATAACAGGTGACTGAGAAATTATAGCTACAATAACTACCTGGTACTCGCTCTCCTCAATGCAGTACACAAGCTACACAGAGCTCTGAAAAGAAAAACAATGCCTTATTGATTTGTGTGGGCTGCAGAACAAATATGTCCCCTAAGGTGAAGAGGAATTTGTACAGGATACAGGCTGCTTCTGAGCTAGGGATTGTAGAATTAGTTTACAAACTGTGAGGACCCCAACAAGAAGCCTTTCCCGGTGTGGTGTCAGAAAGCAAGTGCAGATACATCGTTCATATATGGAACTGCACAAAAGAAAGAAAAATTAGGGCACAGCCATATCCGCTGCTCTTAGAACCTCAACCAGTACCCAGACTTGTGATGGATAACATCTTTAGCAGAAATCTCATTCATTTCAGTGGGGCTTCCTTAGAGCATGGTACTACTCAACTAACAATGGCAAAATTGGGTCCTAACCTGCTTGTTTTAAAACATCTTTAGCAATTTAACACTTAGGAGCAATTTCTTGTCACAGTAAGACCAATGGGCGTTTTGTGACTCAGTTTCTATATTGTAAGATAATTAACTTTGTACATTTTCATGTGCTTCAAGTATGTAACTCCTAAATAGAAGGGCACATTGATGGCCATAAAAATGCAGTGTTTGTTATTTTGTATTCACTAGTAACTCTGTGGCTCCAGGTTATTATCTCTGTCCTTTTCTGAAACAGAGCCGGGAGGCCAAAGGGAGCGAGGTAGCAACCTGAGACAGCAGTCTAGCAAGAACTGTGGAGTTGTCACTGCAGAGACTTCTAGCAGAAGAAGTGACACTTACAGTTACTGAGACTGTCTGTCCAAATCTGTGTTGCTTTGGTATCCCAGATAACGATCAGGCCAACTTAAGAGCTGGCAACACGCCACACAGACAGATGGACAGATTGGTGAGAAACAGAGAGTCAGTGCAGGAGCATCAAGTGGGTTCTGAAGGCAGTGTCCACAGCTGGGAGACTCCAAACAGCTGTCCAGCCTGAGTGTTTTTAAAAATAATTTCTGTCTTAGGAAATGCCACAGTTTCTTTGGTTCTAGGTGACATAACACACACAACAAATCAGGGATGGGAAGGGGTATTGTTAGTTAATGTTGGTAAAGTTGGCTAGAGCTGCACAAGAATGATTTGAAGAAAGGGCATTCTCTCCAAGCCCTGGAGAGAGCAGAGTTCAGAAATGGTCATAGAATTTCTCTGTGCTTTTCTGTGGAAGGGTGAAATAGATCTTACACACAGCTGAGCTGAGCAGAGCAGAGCAGAGCAGCAGAGGGATTGCCAAAGCTGCTGGTTACAGATGGGGAGGAAAAATCTCACCTTGGATTCCAAAGTTGGAATTCATCATAAAATCTCACATTTAGCCTTCCTTTCCAATGAGGACCAGCATGGGGGTAGGGGCACTGTGGCAGGATAAACAGTACAAGCTGGAAATCCAAAAACCCAAAGGAGAAAATCTGATGCCAGTGCATTTTGGCTTCAAAGGAAATAATTTAAACGTTTTGATCTGAATTTAAATATTTATCTTTAAGCAGTTTATTTCCTGGGACACCAAACATTGGATGGTTCAATTACATGATTCAACCCTAAGTAAAAACGGGGCTGCTCTGTAAAAATGTAAATGATTTGTCCTCACATGCGTCAGTATCTCTTTGACTTCTGTTTGCAAAGTGGAGAGGGTTTATCCAGGCTCTATCTGGACTGTACTATATTGTATCTTCTAATAATCAGTCCAAGCTGCATTTCAAACATCATTTCTACTCTCTTTTCTGGATTTCATTCATTATTTCTTTCAAATTCCTGGGCTGCTCTATGTATTTCAGCAGTGTTGATGCATATGAGACAGTCAGGTTTTGAGTCATTCACGTTGCTTGTTTGTGTTACTCTTGTGAACTCAGCTTGTATTCAACCCAGGAATAACAGTCAGAAAAGGCCAACACAAAAAGAAAAATAAAAAGAAAAAAAAAAAAGAGAGTGCAGTCACTATCATGTCCAGTCACAAAGTGGATTAGAAAGGGACAGGACAAGTGAAGGGACTGACAAAGGGCTCAAGTTTCTATTTTGTTTTGAAACTGGTTTAGATTTGCTAAATCAGAAAACTGTTACCAGCTAAGAGCACTGATTTATTGCTGGGTTCATGTCTTAGGGTGCACTGAAGACATAACAGAAGAAACGACACCAGCAGACACCCCTGTGTTGATCTTTACAGAAGAAAGGAGTGTATTTATTTACCTGAAACTTCTGTTCTCATGCATGTATAATCAGAGCAGTATTGTGGGACCTCAGTGAGGCCATGCATGTGGCAAAATAAGACATCAGGAGTGTATTGTGATGGTGAAGAAAACATTTAAAGCAGCATCTTTAATGGATATTAGCGTATTACCTAACTTTTTAAAGTTCACAAAATCACAGAATTAACCAGGTTGGAAAAGACCTTTGAGATCATCAAGTCCAACCTATATTCGTGGAAGCAGAAACACCTTTCTATTAACTCACTTGCTGAAGACTTTTGTTCTTTGATCTGAGACAAACAGTTTGCATTAATTTTGCAGTGAGGGGGCAGGCAGCTGCACTTCTTGGGCTTGTCCAGATCATGCTTACAAGCTAATAATATGCCTACAGTACATTAAATAAAACAAATACATTGAAGAAGCATTAAGGGTATGAGAAAATTGGCAAAACAATGGAGTTTATACATTAGGGTCAAATTCTAATGTGAAGACTTCAACAGTATCTCTAAATCAGCTGACCCATCAATGCTTCCAGTGCCATCTCAGGACAAAACTTTGTGAGGTTCCTCTGTTTCCTGTGAGCGCTATAGGTTCTGCAACAAGGTGAGAGCACAAAGGCTAGATGGTCATTGTGCTGTATTCAAGGAGGCTCTGATTTGGATTATTAGAAGCCCTAGACCACAGCTGTCAGAGTAGAAGTTACCAAACTGTTGGCACTATATTGTCTCACAAAGATTAAGTGCAGATCATTGTGCACCACCAGCAGAAAGAACAAAACCATTACATGGAACCCCAGCTCTAAGTCAGTGAGGGTACGAAGGGAGGAATCTGGACTTAAGTCTGCCTCAGCCTTTTTTTAAGGTCACTGATTCTCCCTAAAGAAACAAAACACCACATACTTGTGTGCACACAAACACACAGAGTAATTAAAAGAATTAACATGGGACTTAGTTTGTGTTGCAAATGAAGATTCTTAAGTGGAAATTTGCCATATGCTCTCCAACACCAGACACAAAGAAGAGCCATTTTGCTGACTTAAATCTCAGTTTTGCTGTAGGATTGGGATGCCCATTGCTGCCCATTGGCTTATTTAGTTTAGAGCTTTCATACTTATTTCAAGTAACCTTCTATCAAGGTTACTTGGAAGTTGCTTCTGGCATCTCTTTCTCACAGGCTGCTGAGCTTTTATTTTGAGGAGAAAGTAACACAAATAATAAAATGCAGAGGTGCCAGGGGGCTTAGTGTAAAGAAGACTTTGAAATTTATATGCCTTTTTTTTTAAAACAAAAGCCAGTCCAATTATGTACCACATAGCAGCAACTGGGCTAACAACAGCCACATGATGGAGTAGCTTGTAATCCGGTTGTGGGTCTAGCTCCATAAGACAGACTCCAAGGAGATGAGTTTTAAAGCTCCTTAGAATTAAGAAGGGTTTGGCAACCAAATTAATTGTTTTGGAAAAATCCCGCTTTATGGATCATGAAGAGGATAAAAAGGGAAAAAACATGTCATCTGTAGTGGTTAGTCAGATGTTCTTTTGGAGTTACAACGATTTCCTCTCTAATTCCTCTTCTTGTTGACATTCCCGTTAAAAGAATAATGAGCACTATGTCCCTCGCCTTAGTGCTACTCATCCCTGTGTACATTACGAAATCTTTGCATTAAGGGACCCAAATGGATTGAATCATATTGTAAGGCAGACATTAAAAACAATTGCACTTGGCTGTAAGCATGCATAAAAGCAAAGCATAAACCGATATGCTGCGATACAAGCAATCATAATCGCTGGGAGCCTGGGCAGGGGTTTTGTTTCAAAGAGATGGTGGGGCCCAGACAACAGAGAACATGCATGGGTCTGGGTTAGCAGGGCTGAATTATTGTAGTCTGTGGATTTTTAATATTTGCCTAGATACCTTTTTACCAGAGAGGTTGTGATGCATTGGAAAAATGTTTTATGCATTATCAGCGCCATTTTTAATGAACAGGAGACAATTCAACAGTCACTGGGTTGTATTTTCCAAGGTGCACATCTATTTTAGATATTTTGTATCTATGTAATGTATTTTCACAGGGGCCACATTACTTAATTATCCACTGCTTTTACAGTATTTTGGTAAAAATAGGTGCGCAAAACCCGGTATTATTATTTCACAGGTGGCATAATAGCATCTTCATTAAGGAGGCCGGTATTAATAGTCCTTTAATACAGAAAGCCAGGAGATGGTTCTTCACATGGAACATTAAACAGTGAAATATGCCAATTTTGACTGGATTTCTGTGCTGCTAAACTACCCCACATTCATTTGCTTCAGCTTTAAGCCCTTCCATTCTAGTATTCTCCAGCCCTGTTACAGAATTGCAGCTTGCTTTTCACCTATCTTCTAACAGTTTAACATAGATGTCTGGGACCAGCCCATTGTTCCAATTGTATATAGTTTAAAAAGCTCTGCAGTATTTTACTCTTTCCATTATATCTTGGCTTCCCTGAGCGCTCTGCTTGCTGCATTTTGCTTGTACTGGCTCTGTTTTCTAAACCCATTTATGGCTTTTTTTCTGTGCACACTTGTTCATTGGGGAGCTCAAATTGACTTCTCTCCATTCTGTTTCCTTAACTAAAACCGCACCATTAAGGTTGATTGAAGTCTTTTGAAAACACTTCATAAAAAATGAAAGGCCATAAGAAATTAGGCTACCAGTGTTTGCAAATACCTGTTTTCAGCCAAACTGATGGGAAGGAATAAAAACTGAAATTTAAAAATGCTACTGATATATATGTGTTTGCTGCATGGTTTTGTAAGAACAGAAAAAGCATGTGAGGAATAAAATCTTGAGGCATTAACAAAATCTGCCAGCAGTAGCTTTTTATTTTTATTGGTTTTTTTTTTTTTTTTCTGAAAGCCTCTTCCCCCTAAAAAAAAATATATCATCAGGCACAGTTCTAAAGAGTGGAAACAGCAGAATGAACAGAAGTATCTGGATCACTTGTTTTCATGACTTTATCTTTTTGAAAAATATTTTTTTGTTCTCAAATATTTGTCTTAGCAGATACAGAAAAGGATTTCTTTCTAAGAGCAACGTTTGAACCATGAAGTAACTTATTTGTCAAGAATAGAAAGTCCTTAATTGCTTTACAAATGGGAGGAAAAGACAGGTTAATTAAATCAGCAAAACTTTGAGGGTCTTTTCAGCACAAAAACATCTGTGCAGTGGTTGAGGATATTAAGTGTGTTTTATGCTGTGTACATGTACACTTAATAAACAACGTGGCCTCATTTTGTAAATGACCCTACAGGAATAAGGGGAGTCATTCTGTACAGCAGGCTGAATTGTCAGGGAAACTTTTATGGACATATGGAAATGCATCTGCTTTAAAAAGAGAAATATCAAGAGGGATTTGCACAAAGTTAAAAGCAAAGCAAGTGCTTTAGAATCAAAAGTGATTACAGCTTGCTTGTCAGAGCAGCTGAGACAGCTCCTCACCACACAAAATACTAATCGTTCCAGCTGTTTCCAGGCTCTCCTAATACTGCTGCTTATCATGAAAAAAACCCCCATACTTCAGAAATGTAGAAAGCTCTAAAAAGTATTTGATCTGATTTTATTTTTAGATAATTTTTCAGACAACTGCCAAACATATTTTATTTACAAGATATATTACTTCTATGGCTTTTGCTCTTTTCAGAAATATAGATATTCATTCTGACAGTCACCTTACTAAGTGAAGACATCTAAAATGCAGAAGACTTGCAGCATCAAACTCTGGTTACCGAGCAGTAACAAGAAAAATCTGTGCGGTTTGAGTTTTACAGTTTTAATAGACTTTTCCCAACAAAACATTGTAACAGGCAAAACTCCCCACTACCTAGCTCCAAGATCAATCTCAGGTTTGAATTCAAGATAAGACAAACTAGTAAATGAAAGCTGTTCCCAGACTTTGTCTGTAATATTATGATCCATTTAAGATTTTTATTCCTTTTTATTTTATAGAAGCAATAGAGTAAGCCCACCAACCCTCAAATGCAGTAGCACTGGATGGTTTCCCTGAACACAAACTGCAGCATACTGTATCAGTTCCTTTAAGAATTCTCCCGTTGATGGAGGGAAAAAGAGCAGTGAGATCAACAAGCAAAGTAGCTAAGTACAAGGAGGTCATGCAGCAGCGATGAGTTCTGTAGCAGTGGCACAAGGAAACCCTGTCAGTTTCCATCCCATTAAATGAGTTACGAGCTATGTGTTGGACTCACTGGGATTACCAGCAAACCCCTACCAAGCTGTGTGCTAGCTCTTGCTCACATCTTCTATCAATTATTCAGTTCCTTTTATGCAAATAATGCTTCATAGAAGCAATGGAGATCCATAATGGGAAGAAGAGTAACATCCATTTAGAAGAATTAAATGGTAGATAAAAAGCATGACACTTCGCAGGCAAAAGCTGTTGAAGGGTGCAGCACCAGTACCTTTTAAATGTCTGTGTGCCTACACAGATGCAGGGATTCAAAGTTTTGTTTTCTTTTTCTTTTTTCGACAATGAACTTTATACAAAATTAAATAAGAAGGCAACATACAAAGACTCCTGCATTCACAGCTCTGCCCAGGGGACAGTCATGGTAGGGAGGCCTCTGTAGCAGAGCTGTCTGCGTTCTTTGGGCTCTAAGGTCTCATTTTGTATTTCACAGGGAATGTGTGCAACAAGCCTGGATGCAAACAGTGTTTATATTAAAGTGAGGCTTCACTGTTCTTTACGCTCAGGAGTAAGAAAAAACTAAGGGCCACTGCTGCATCCCTTTATCAGGCAAAACATCCCATGGGCTGCAATGCGTATATGGCATCAAAGCTTCTCTGGTGTAGCACTGCTACAGTTCATTTGGCCAAAGACAGCAACGGTGTATGCAGAGGCAATTCTGTTCCTGTCAGTGGAAGCAAGCCTGTTGAGTGATGTTCAAGAAAAATGCTCCAAGAAGGCTTGCTTCTGAGCTTCTTCCCACAGAAGAGATTGATAAGTAAATGCAGACAATCCTGTATACATCCAGCCAAAGAACTGATCACGTCTCTACTGTGAGACTTTAAATCCATGTCTGGGATTTTACTTGAAGGTTTATCCCTTTTCTTGTCAGTAAACTAATTATAGTGTTCCCTCTGAACTGTCTGTGAGCTGTGTGACCACTTATGTCTGGGTTTGCACTGGCAAGCTTGGGAGTGGTGATACCCCTCTAATGCATTTCTACTGCAAAAGGCTGTGTTTGAGCTGCTTCTCATGAACCTGCTTGTCAGTCAGCAGGGGTGAAAAGACCTCCATCATCCTGTGTGCCCCTACATCAGTTAGAGAATTTCATAATAGCTTTGAATTTATATCAGAAAAACTGTTTAATAACCTGAAGTGGGCCTATGAGGAAGCTAGGGAGGGGCTGTTTACAAAGGCTCGTGTTACAAGGCTGATGAGACACTGGAACTGGTTGCCCAGGGAGGTAGAGGAGGCCCCATCCCTGAAGACATTAAGGTCAGGCTTGATGGGACTCTGAGCAACCTGATCTAGTTGAGGATGACCCTGCTACTGCAGGGGGGGTGGACTAGATGACCTTTAAAGGTCCTTCCCAACTCAATGCATTCTGTGATTCCAATAAGGTAGAAGCACAGAAATAGGACCACAGCCTCAAGACTTCTATCTCTGTACTGCTGCAGCCCCTCTGCCACACTTTGCTAGTGCTACTCTTCTGTGCAGGAAGTGTGAATCAAAACCAAACAAGATGTTATTAAATTGTTCAACTTGAGTTGGGAGACAATGCCTAAATGCTAAGAAACTCATGGTCTGAATCTGTATTTCCTGGAGCTCATGCACATGCTCCAGTGTTATAAGTGTGTCTTCTAGACACAAAGGCATCTCTTCTAAAAGCTTTGTAATGAGAGTGTTCTGTATATTTATGGTGCTCCTGCATTTGCTAGATTTAATTATACTGTTATCTGCAAAGGAAAGTTTTTGCTAAACCAAGAGATATTGAAAGTGTGTTTAAATGGAGTGCAGTTAGCCTCCCAAACAGAAAAATGCTCCCATTATAAAACTCTGCACTTAACTCCCTAGGAATAGGCAAAGGTGAAATTTAAAATCCCTGAAAGAGATGGAAATTTGAAAGAATATTATGCACAAGCATAGTAAGTTCAGCAAATGAAAAAGAAGCATAGCTAGAGGTGGTTTGTCCTGATTTCATGCTCAGCACACTGTGCTTTTACAGCCTACAGAAATGAAAGCTCTTCACCTGTAACAGGCTAGCAGAGCAATGCTCTCTGTCTCACATGGAGGTACCAGGCCACAGAAGCTCCAACTCCCATAGTAAACTTTGGCTACTTTAAGGCACAGGACATTTCTACTCAGGATTATACAAGGGACTTTCTGCAGGGTTCAAAATTACAGAGCACAAGAGCAAAAACTGCACTGAGCAGCCTTTGCAGACAGTTGTCCGAGTGCGCTCTCATCCTGTTCCTCCCCTCTTATCCCTAGTAACGGCCAACTGTTAAGTCTTGCCTTACAATTTGGTCATTGCCTGTGGAAAGCTGGAACTGACCCTGTACAGAGATCAGTAACAGAAGGCCACAAGAAGGATTTGCTGCAAGAGAAGTCTATTCTTTTTCCTCCACAGGCTACTGTTACAACCAGTTCACTCATAAGGGGCTATCTTCTGTTTTGTGTTGTTCCTTTGTCTTCTGCAGCTGTACCTGTGCTTCTGTCTTCTTCAGGCTCACCTTAAGAGGTACCAATTTTTTTTCCCTGACTGGTGTGCCAGGGAGACACCCTTGTGCAGGTCCTTCTAGCTGTCTTGCAATGAACAAACCTTACTGCTAGCAGGTGACAGCCAGGCAGATACAATATGATCAAAGTTGTCTCTACAAAAACCAAGCCAGCCACATTCAAACCCATTTCCCAAGTAGTCAGGACGCCGAATTAATCAGAGTGCAAACTGCATCTGACTCAAGGGTTGTGCTGCTCTCACTGACCCCGTTCAGCTCTTCAGTCTTTCTGTGCCTTGAAATTTCAAGGATCTTTGATTTATTCTGGTGCAAATCTGCCATAAACTGGTTGAAGCGAGGGTGGCGTCTCCGCTACTCCGCGTGCTCATGGCACGTCCCGGTAGCCCTGATGTAGGAAATCAGCAGTGCAACAAAGACCCCTCGTGGCTGTCCTGCAAACCGCACAAGAGAGAAAATTTCCCAACCACGATGGGGATCTGACCCATCGCGTTTGTGGTCTGGTCACAATTCAGCCACCACCTCCCTGTTGTAGGTGTAACTATTAATAACCTGTCTTTGAAATCACCAAGGAAAAATAAGTATAGTGCTTAATGGCAGCAGTTAAATAGTATGATTAATAGAAATTTGATGATGGCTTCCAAATTAAGTCTAGAAACTCAGATTATGAAATTAAAACACCTGAATAACTCTAGGAGTAATTTAATTGACTTGATACATGAAGTTAATGCTATAAAAAAATTTATCAAGTAATTAGCTTGAAATAATCTCTTCTGGTAGAGAGTTCTAAATAGTTACAATTTTATGAGAAAGCAGCAGATATAGAACATTTATAGTTTTGTATACCAGTGTATTTACAAACCCCCACCACTCTATAATCTTATAGACTATAGCCTAACACCTTATCTATATATTTAAAAAATGAATGTAGTATTGAAAGTTGAAATGTATTTTTTTAAGAATAGGTGGAATGATAAAGTCCATAATTACATTCAGCTGCAGTTTCATTGCTGTTCCTTGTGTTATTTCACACAGAGATGTGCGAGAAAGGCTCTAATGGTACAGTAAATATTCATTATCCTGCCAAAGTGACAGTTTTTGTGATTATCTAACTATTTTTGAACAGCAAACAAAATTCTTGCCCAGTAAATTAAGCAACATAAGCCCTTGATCTGAGCTGCGGTGATGTTTTGCTTCCTTCCTCACCTTTGCATGAAAATCCATTACACTAGAATCTATTCCCATTTTAGTAAAAAGGAAAAGTAATTCCTCTTGGAGCAAAGACAGAGCCACTGTGTAGTAAAGGTGGAGGAATTGGACTTTGCCTTCTGTTTTTCCACTGCAAAGCTGAAGAAATTATGTTGAATCCAGACTTCTTGTCAACTAAATTCTGAGATTTTATTGCTGATTTATAGTGGGGTGAGTGAAAACAGAACAAGCTACAGGGAGCACTTTGAGTCCCATGGGGCCCAGATATTCTGCATGTGTGGAAATGGTTGCTTTGCTAAATTACATAATTTCATTATATATTCATATATTATTATGGTCAAATTTTCCCTTCAGTGACTCCACTTAAGTCTGTAGAGCAATCCCCTGGAAGAATTTTTTCCCCAGAATTTCTGTCATTTTCACAGTTCTTTTGACTCCTAGGGTCAATTTAGCATAGGGAGGCTAGAAACTATTCCACATCAAACCACAGAGACTTTGCTTTTAAAAATATTCATTAGAGAAGTAAAAATCATAATACCTGTTTAATGCATTAACAATGCAATATTTGGACCTAGCATGCCCTCCCATGACAATAGTATCATAGTATCAGTCAGGGTTGGAAGGGACCACAAGGATCATCTAGTTCCAACCCCCTGCCATGGGCAGGGACACCCTACACAAGACTAGGCTGGATGAGGCTCTGGCCAGGCTGATCTAAAACACTTCCAGGGACGGGGCCTCAACCACCTCCCTGGATAACCCATTCCAGGGCTTCACCACTCTCATGGTGAAGAACTTCCTCCTCACATCTAGCTTGAATCTCCCCACTTCCAGCTTCATTCCATTCCCCCTAGTCCTATCACTACCTGATAGCCTGAGAAGGCCCTCCCCAGCCTTCTTGTAGGCCCCCTTCAGATACTGGAAGGCCACAATGAGGTCACCTTGGAGCCTTCTCTTCACCAGACTGAAATAACTATTACGTACTCTTCACCAATTTTCAAAGAGTCACAGAATTGTTTGGGTTGGAAGGGACCTTAAAGATCATCTAATTTCAACCTCTTGCCACGGGCAGAGACACCTTCCACTAGACCAAGTTCATCAAGGCCCTGCCCAACCTGGCTTTGAACACCTCCAGGAATGGGAGAGCCACAACAATTTTGACTTATCTATATTAGCCATGGATATTCAAGATTTCAGTATATCACTTTACAAGTGTTTTTAGAATGGTTTTGTTTTATGAAGGTATTATGTATGAAGAAGATGGAATACTGAATTCCCTTTGGATCAAATTTATAAACATACCTTGGTGTTGCTCTGTTAGCCCTGTAGGGCCTAAATATCTCACCAGACACGATGCCACTGAAAATCAACTGCTCTATTTCCTGTATGAATAGATGATTCATAAATGACAAGCAGAGAAATACACCATTAATTGTTCATAAACACACTGGCCATAAACACGTCTTTTAACTCCAATATAACTTGTGGATTTCTCTGTAGAGGAAGGAAGCTTTTAACCCTGTTCCAGTTGAGAGAACATGAAAACAGTGGTGACCTCATACTAGGGAGCATGTGTCCCAGAATGTGCCCTGAAAGAACCCATAAGATAACAACTCTCTTCTACAAGCAGCTGATGGATGGAACGATCACCTACTGCTTTGGACCAGAGGATAGAAAGCCAACACTCTTAAAACACGTGTCTTTCTATTTGAGTCCAAATTATCTTCTATCAGTCATCTCTTTCTGAAAAATATCTGCCTTCTATTAAAGTATAATTTGTAATATTTAAAACTGAACAAAATGAAGCCTAGAAGATCTTTCAGGAAGTGTAGGGTAGAAGAACAGACAGTGAGATGGATTAGGAACTGGTTACAAAACAGAGTCCAAAGAATGGTGGTCAATGGTGACAAGTTCATCTGGAGAGCTGTAACTAGTGGAGTCCCCCAGGGATCAGTGCTGGCTCTGGTCCTGTTCAACATCTTCATCAATGACATTGATGAGGGGACATAGTGTCTGCTCAGCAAGTTTGCTGACAATACCAAACTGGGAGGCTTGGCTAATACGCCTGAAAGCTGTGCGGCCATTCAGTGAGACTTGACAGACTGGAGAGCTGGGCAAAGAGGAGGTTCAACAAGGATGAGTGCAAAGTCATGCACCTGGGAAGAAATAAACTGCAGCAGTACAGGTTAGGAGGTGAACTGCTGGAGAGCAGCCTTGTGGAGAAGGACCTGCGAGTCCTAGTGGATGACAAGTTACCCATGGGGTCAGCACTGTGCCCTCGTGCACAAAAAGGGCAATGGTATTCTGGGGTGCATTAAGAGGACTGTATCCAGCAGATTGAGGGAGGTTCTCCTCCCCCTCTACTCTGCCTACTGAGACCTCACCTGGAATATTGCATCCAGTTTTGGGCTCCCCAGTTCAAGAGGGAGAGGGATCTACTTGAGAGAGTCCATCACAGGGCTGTGAGGATGATTAAGGGACTGGAGTACTTCCTTATGAGGAAAGGCTGAGTGTCCTGGGGCTTTTTAGTCTGGAGAAGAGAAGATTGAGAGGGGATTAAATAAATGTTTATAAATATCTGAGGGCTGGGTGTCAAGAAAGTGGTCAGGCTCTTTGCTGCACCCTGTGATAGGACAAGGGACAAAGGATATAAACTACAGTACAGGAGGTTCCACCTTAACATGAGGATGAAATTCTTCACTGTGAGGGTCATGGAGTGCTGGAAGAGACTCCCCAGAGTGATTGTGGAGTCTCCTTCTCTGGAGACTTTCAAGACCCATCTGCATGCATTCCTGTGTGACCTGTGCTAGATTCTATGGTCCTGCTCTGGAGGGGGCAGGACTTGATGATCTTTGAAGGTCCCTTCCAACCCCTAACATCCTGTGATATTCACAAAGTAAATGAATGTGATGTTATGTTATATTTTAAGCAGGGACTGTAATGGAGACTCCAGCAGTAACGAATTGCTTTGCACATGAAACAGGGATTTGGGCTCATTTGTTTGTACATTAAACAGTAGATTACCACCTCTCTAGTAGAATGGGAAAATTCAAGCAGATCCATTTGGTACTTTTTGAAGTAAAATTATGCGAAACACTCTTTAAAGAGCTTTGCCTTCGTGTGTGGGTTAAAGGAAAAATACATGTGCTTTAAACCTTCAAGGGAAATATATATTATGCATATACTGAACTTGAATAAATTAGTTGACAGTAAATTTAAGCTACTGAAAAAAATAAACAAATGTTTTGATTAACTAGGTCCCACGCAAACCTAGGACAAAAATTTAGTTAACTGCAAAGGGTAGTTATCCACAAGCCACGCCCCCATGGCCACCACTGCTAATTTTCATGCAACAATTCTGCATGTTGCAGTGTCTCATTATCAGAAAATTGTTAAGTGAATGTTAGATGTCATGGCTGCATGGTACCTTGGATACCAGTGGAGTGAATGACAGTGGGCTGACTTTGATCACTGAAAGGGCATTGTCAGAAAACCTGAAGCAATGTTGAAACTTTTGGATTCAGGAGACTAGGATCTTCCTTTGAGAGGCACACTAACAAGGTTAAACCTACATTACCATATAAGCTAACTCTTTGACTATCACATATTAAGGAAACAATGATGGGGCACTAGTCATGGAATGCAACTATAAATTTATCTTACATGGTTATTGTAATTTTCCTGCTTTGATGCATCAGTGAATCTTCCCTGAAGTACCAAAAGTAAGTACTGATTAAAGAGAGATTCTGTAAACAGAAATAATGACAATTATTGCATAACAGCATTAATTTAATTTTTACTTCAGGGCTGTGTGCAGAATTTCTCATCATTCATAAAATATAGAAATTTATAAGTTAATATCAGCAGCAACTGTAAAGTGCTGAGAGATGCAAAAATTATTATCAAAGCAATATATGGAAGATAATACTTCCCAGAAAGCTAACCACAGTAAGGTAAGAATTAGGTTGTTAAGATACCTGAATAGATTTAATTCTGCCTGAGGAGATGGTGTGAGGGTAAAAGTTAAGAAAAGGGCTGATTTATCCTGAAACATCACTCCATTTAATCTGGGATGATGACTAGCATGGCTTAATCAGAGCAAACATTTTTGTCTTTACTATCTAGGTGCCTTTGTAGTGTTCTTCCAATTTTGGCACGTTGAATTTAATGAAAAGAAAGATTAAATGTGCAGTGCTCAGCCACTGCATAGTTCTGTAATGTCACAACAAGCTGAGAGAAGAGAGAAAAGATCAAAGCACATATGACATGTGAAGCAATGTGGACAAAATACTGTTAGAGGATGCTTGCTACAGCACCTCTTCTGCAGCATTGTATTGGTTTTATTGTATTAGGTTTTTAATATGTGAGGGTCAGTCTGCGATGTTGAGAAGGAGTCATAAATGCTGCTTTAAGCCAAAGGGAAGATCCTGCAAAAGGATCCTGGACAGCATACAGTTAAGGTAGACTCCAATCCTGTGAAGAGGTCAGTTTATATTGAGGCTGTGGGGAATACAATGCTATATAAATCAGTCATGCTGAGCAATGTCTCACTTCCTCTGACCACTGCTTTCACATCTGTAACAACTGAGTCACATGGGACTTTCTGGTTTGAAGAAGGTTTATTTAAAGTGGTTCCTCTCTAGAGGGTTGGTGATCTCAGTCCCCAAAAATATACATTCATTTGAAAACTGGTTCTATCATCTCTGTGCATATGTAAATACAAATAGAAGATGTTTATGAAGAAACCTCTCTGGAAATAAGCTTTTAATTAGCTCTTTATTTTTCATTGGCAAACAAATCTACTGCTTTTATACATATTTATTTTGGCAAGGAGAAAATAGAGCTTATACCACACCATATAGGTGTAATAAGGCAACAGAAGGTAACAGAAAACAAACAAAAAAACCCAAGACAGAAGGTCTTGAGTTAGTGATAGAATAAGATTAAGCAGGGATTTGGGGATGACAGCTTCTTTCTGGCTGTATTTTATAATATGGTCATTGTTCTAATTGGACATTTAAAAATTGTTATCTAGATGTTTTCTTAGATGTGTTGCAAGTTCATAGGATCATCATAGAATCAAAGAATGGGTTGGAAGGGACCTTAAAAGTCATCTGATTCTAATCCCAACTGCCATAAGCAGGGACATCTTCCAATAGATCAGGTTGCTCAAATTCCCATCCAGCCTGACCTTGAACACCGGCCTTGATGTCCAACACAGCAAGTTTCATCAAAAGAAAGAGTACGCATTTTTGGTGCATCAAGAAAATATGACGACACTTGGAGAAAGAAAACTGATGTTTGAAGAGACACACTTAGGCTGCACACACTCCTCCCTCCCTAAAAAAGGAAAGAAACAGCTGCAGTGTTTGAAGTTGTAAGAGCCTTGCCTGCTCTCATTTTCTGCGTTGCCCTGATGCAGTTTGCTGGTTCAAGAAGTAGCACTGTGATGTACCAAATGGTTTAGAAGATTAGTTGCTGCTCCTTTGACTTGCCTAAGAGCTCTTTCTGCATGGATACTTCAAAGATTATTTGTTGTAATTCTGGAGTTTTGAGTCATTTGTAACACAAAAAGCACATGGATATTCTCCCTGCACTACCTCACCCCAGCTGCTGGCCATCAAGTACTGCACTCACTCTTGTTTTCTTTTTAATTTTCCTCACAGGAACACTGTTAGATCACTTCCTTTCAGTTTCTAGGATAATTAGAAACTTTAATTTACAAGCTGAAATTGGATAACTTGTCAATAAAAGCCCAAAGCTTTTGAAAGCACTGAAAGATTAATCAATGATTCAGACTGAATCTGAAGATCCATCTGTCCCTCACCATCCTAGGGATAAGAACTGTCACAGGGATGCATTCTTCCTCAAAACATCTCTATTTCCCAGCTCTGGGAAGGTTGTGAGAAACTTGAGTACTTGCAAGATACCCAGGAAAGGTGAAAATGTCTTTCCTATGAATGCTTCATATGGCCATTTGATGCGTAGCATGAAGGAGTATAACAATGTTAAATATTCAGGAATATGTAATCCTGGTTTTGTTTATGCTTACTTTCATATGAATTATTCAGTAGAAACTCTTCAAGTTCACGACCAAGTATAAGATCAAAGCCAAATAAATGGTTAGTGTTTTCATTCAGATTCTCATTTGTTATTCTGAGAGGATTATGTCATGTAAAGCTTGCTGGCAGTGCAGGAAATCTAGAGTCCTCTGGAGAGTTTGCAACTGGAAAACCCTTCTTAAGAAAAGGTAAAACAAAAATAAATATCACATATCTTGGCCTTTACAATAGAAATGTTTTGCCATAATGTAAACACTAATAATCAACCTTTTGTTAGTGAAGAACTGTAAGACCAGTTCTTCAAACCACAGCTATGAGCTTAAGATTTGATTATTGCACCTTCTAGATAACCTCTCCAGACACAAGGTGTTCAGCTTTGGAAAGATCTTTATAATAATTTAAAACACCTACTAGTTTGTAAGTGTCATTTTGTGACCACTTCTAGTAGCTGTGTGCCAGTCTCTGCTGATTTGTTAATTTTATTGAAACTGGGAACGGTACAACAGCAGCGATTGGTTGCCTCCTGTAAATTGTTTCTAGTTCAGAAGTGACAGTGTTAAGAGAGATTTAATCAACAGCAAGACAAAAAAAGTAAGTAAGTATTATGTACACAGTGTTCTGATGCCTACCTAAAAAGTACTGCATAAAGTGCCAGCCTGCTTTCTGTTGGGAAAAAATCTCTTTTGAAGCTTAAGATCAAAAGTACTTTTTAATCTTAAAACCCACCATACGGTTTCAATTCTTGCTTTCTAACAAGCACTTTAAAAAGCACAACTAAAATGCAACTGACAAACTTGAAAAAATCTTGTGTGTTGTTCCACTTGAATGATCTAATGAGAAAATGGCTCTGTTCTGTTGTAGCTAATGAGGTATAACATCTTCACTGAACCTGAATATAAAAGATTTCTCTGAAGATATAGCCTTAACATGCTTCTATTGCTTTATTCATTCTGCCATGTTTTTCCTCTAAGTGATGTCCAATAAATAAAAGCACAGGTCAGTTTTGAAATAAAACATTTATACATGAAGTTGCTCTATCCAGAAGTGCTTTGAACTCCGTATACAAGCCTTGTGGCTTCAAGTGGGAAAACGTGTTTCCCTGAACTTACTAAGGTCCTGAGTCTGCAAACAGAGATATTAATGTAGCCAGACAGAGATCTGTGACAACACGTTTTTGACAGATGAAACTGAGGCAGACCCAAGTGTACATGGATTTTAACCCATCTGGCTTCAGTAGTGACCTGCTATCAGTGGGAAGACTGAGATTTGGTAAAACACTGTCAGTATCAAATAGTAGCATGTATTCTGGTAGTACCTAGAAGCTAATGTCCTGCTAAATGGCTTTAGTTATACAATAAAATATTTATGCCATGAAATTCATACAAGGATACAGGAAGGACACAACCCATAGCTGCGGGAGATGTAAGATAGCAGCAAAGGGGTTAGATTCAGTGCATCAAGTAGTATTTGTATCTCAGCAACAGTTTAGATATGGTTGGGTACAGTGACAGCATCATGGCAGTAAAAAAATTAAGAGACAGCTGCAGTATAATAACCTTGTGGTGTAGATGTCTACTGGACATGCTTTTTATCTATAAAGCAAAGATGTTTGAGGAAAAGCTAGACGAGTTGATGAGGACAAGAGAATAAAACTGATTGTACTGATGCTTCTCATCATCCTTAGTACTTCTGTCTTGGATGTGTGAAAGAGAACAGTTTCTGTTTCTGAGACATGAAGAGAGAACTGGCTTCCACAGCATAGAGTGGAAACAGACTCTAGATCTCTTTACTCTATTGATCTTCTGCATACTGTAGTCTTTTGAGCTGGAATGGAAGAATTCTGTTGATCAAACAAACCTCCAGAGAAGTTTCATGCGGTGATAAAGAACACACAGGTCTGCTGTGGGACAAACTCTCAGTGAGTGGGTTCTTAGTGATAAACAGAATCGAGAAACAATGAACCTTCTGTTCATAGGAGACACATACCGAGCTAGCCCCCTCTCTAACTTATTGCTGCTGTTAGTGCTTGTATTTAGGAAACCTGACAGTGAATCCTACCAAAAATCTCTGTTCCAGTGAACTTATACTGTAAAATGAGACAAGGCACACCCAATGAATGCAGATAGACTGACAGATGGGTAAGCACAAGAAAATAATGAGCAATAAAATTGGTCAGTGTAACAGATAATGGTCACAGCAGATGCCCAACTGTTGCAAAGCTTTCATTTGGTTTCTTGGTTAGAATTTCAGGGCAAGGTCTGGAAGAAAACAAGGAAGCTTATCCAGGGAGCTCATTCTCTACAAAAGAGGTAGAAATAGAGTGGTGAAAAAGGGATGTTGATGACCAGTAAGACCCATGGTATGCCTTTGCATCTCAAGGGCTTAGGATGCAATATCATTCTCTACAAGAAGCTTGGGAATAGGCAGGAGTGAACCAGTGATGAAGACAAGTACTTTAATGAGGAGGGACAGTGAGAGCTAAACCAAAGCAACAGGCTTACAGGCAAAGCAGTAAGCAAAGAATATTATCTGTGTGAAAGTATTTCACGTGTCTACAGATGGGACAAGGTACAATCTTTCAAGACAAGACAATAAAGTATTGTATTATAGCTATGAAGATAATTATCATCAAAAAGATAAAGTGGAATCAGCTGTGTCAAGAATTCCGTTTACCAAGCAGAGATGGACAGAGAAGTCATGACACTGAATACTGCACTTTGAAATTACACTTCAGAACATTGACACAGCATTGCTGTGATACTGCTTCATGGAGCAACATTATGAGGGAAGAGAGTAAGTGAGGCACAGGGTCATAGTGTGGAAGAATGTCACTGTTTAGGATCTGGAGGATCTCAAAGCTAGGGAAAAGCCAGGATATCATTCTTATTTGGGTCACAACCGGAGAAGACTGTCCCCCCCCCAAAATTCAATGCACAGAGTGAATGCTGGACATAAGAAGCATCCTGTAAAATGCTTGAATGAGTGATAGTAAAGCTGCTATCATCTACTCTGCAAAAACAGAAGTCTCAAGTTTTTCAGGCTGCTAAGATATAGCTGGGCCATGTTAATAATTCCACTATAGCCCAGATGCAAATCTCCCATACTCCATTACCAGGAGCAGTTTTTCCTCTGAATTCTGCATCCCTAAAGCAGTAAAGCAAACACGAGGATGACACCACAATTTTCTGTGCAAAAATAATTTATGAAGGTTATGTATATGGCTGACAGCAATTTCACTAATCACCAAAACAGATTTCATAGGAATTACACCTGTACCCTTAAAATCTGACAAAAGCATTTAACCAATGCACTACTTCCACATGGAAATACTCCATATGTAAACTTCTATTCTGTGGAAACTAGGTCAAGTTTTCCAGATCCAGGTCATGAAAATCAAACAAAGAAAAAACCTCCTTCTCTGCTCACAGAAGTCTGGGGACATGAAAAGAAAGCTGCTATAAAATGCTGCTGAATTTAGTAAAAGACTTATGGCGACTTTTGGGTGTATTCTCACGACGGCTGAATGACAATAGGGCCAAATATACTAACATGCACTGTTCTACTCATTTGTTTGTAAAAGCTTCAGTTCTGTTATGCATGAGCTGTAATTTGGTAACATGATCTAATAGAACTAGAAGGAGAAGGGAACAAAAGGTTCTAATTTTAGCTTAGCTAATGAAACAATGTGGTTAGAAACCTCCATTTCTATAAAACCACTTCATATGAGCGATTGCTGAGATGTTAGTGACCTGATTACATTCACACCTCACAAATAAAACAATATTACATATTCATGTACAGTTTGGCTGTTGTTTTTTAAGATATGTAAATAAGTGCTGTGTCTATTTTACACTTTACACAGACTTATCTCACAAGACTGCAAAAATGAAGAGCTAATACAACTTCCACAGAAAGTGTCAAGAGGCTCTGGGAAAAGTTTAACATTTGCATTCCTAGAGTATCTCACAATTGAGAAAAAAGGAAGCAATCCTTAAAATGACACTAGATACTTAGTGGGAAATTAAAAGCAGCAATAAATGGGGTAATAAAGAAATTGGCAGAAGGAAGTAAAAACATGCAGAGAAAGATTAAAAGGGCACATTCACACAAGGGGACATCAACGGCTTGGAGCATTAAGAATAGTAAAAATGAGTTTGAAAGTGTAACAGTAACAAAAGTAATCCTGACTACGGTATTGGATCATTACTGGCTGAAGATTGTATCAATAAACCTGGAATGAAGCATAGCTGCTCACTAAATATTTTTGTGCTGTATTTGTGGAAAATAGAAAGGCTATGTTATCCACATAATACAGTAATAATGTAATAATTTCCACTCCAGGGGTGACTTCAAGGTTGTTGAGTAGCAGCTACTGAGCTAGAACTTGACTTGTTTAAACCAGTGACCCTGAGTAAATTTTCTTATTTGAAAAAGCTGACTGAGAAACATCATGGCATACTTATGTTGACTTGCACTAACTTTGGAAACTTCAGCCAAGTTTCAGTGGTTTTCAAGAAAGCTAAAAAATGTGTCAATACTTTAAAGGGTCAAGGGGAAGAAACTAGAAGGCAAAGTACAAAGAAATGCCTCCCATCAACAAGAGAGGCTTTCCTCAGTTAACAAACAGTTATTTCAAGTCCTTTTTGAGCCACCAATCTGTATAAGGAATGTTTATCTCATGAGGAAGGAGATGAGCAAAATGAGCACTGAAATTTGTCATACTGTGATGGAAGGCAAAACAACCTTTGTCCATGTGTGTTTACCCCAAAAAATCCCAAAAGAAATTCATGTTTTCCCCACACTCCAGTTGCTGAGCATGTGCATATAAAGACAGGAGGAGCTGGGTAAAATCTTGAGAAGTATGTATATGATAGCTGGGTTTTGCAGGATTCTGATGCTCTGTCACTATTACTTTTATAAAACTTGACCAATATACAGAGGGAACTCCACATGGTGTCTTTCAAGACTTGACTGATATAGTAAAACTGAATTTTACCGTGGGTGTTGCCTTATCCATGTAGAAATATGTAAATGAGTCCTGGCAGGTCCCTGAAGTTTCGGTCTTGGAAGAGTGCACTGATGAGAAATACAAACTGGAAGGTAATTTGAAAATGCTCTTCAAAACACAGGCTGATCTAACATGGATGGCAAAAAGAAGTATGACCATGTCCTTCAGAGGATGATGATAAGAACTGAACTTATGAAATGAACAAAGGAAAGGAGGTTTAACAGCAGGATGAGACTGCTTAGACTACATGCAATCTTGCAGAACTTTGGATGAATAGACAGAAACCTTCTTTGTGTCCATAAAAGGTACTGTAGTTTGAACTCATTGATTCTAACAAGAGGTTATGACAGCTATCAGTATACTATGCAGTGTAAGGCAGCTGAATTTTTACAAGTCAGGCTCAAAGTACTGAAATATTGTTTGTGTACTCCCCCTAGCTGAGTATGTTCCTGAAATTTTATAGTGTAAAGAATGAAAATAGAATATCAATGATTGATCTACCAGAGATTCATGTACACACTCTTCCAGACCAAACTAGCAGCTAGAGAAGCTACTTGAAATCCTTTGTGGGAAGGTGAAAAACTTCAATGTATGTCTAACCACCTGTGTGAGAGGATGCGCAGAGCAGATGTCAACAGCCTGCTATAGTTAGTTGAAAGTGTAGCCTAATAAGTTGTTCACAAAGAACTTAGGAAAGAAAAGCCTGATCAGTGACATCAAACATACCATCTGTGTGCAAACCAACCAACCAGTCAAACCTACTGGACTTCTTCAGGTTTGAAGGGGGGGGGAAAAGAGAGATTAAAGTGTACTGACCCTGAAGACATAACCTTCTTCCTTAGTGGAGATACATGTTAAAAGCTGAAGCTATTTGTTTTCTCTTGCAAGTCTTACTTGTCCATAGCCATGAGAGGCCACCTTTTCAGTACAGCTACTGCCTGTTTGTTACCTGATTTGGGAGCTTTCATCCAGGCAGTATTGATTCAATGTGATTGTAGTGGCCACAATACCTGTGAAAAGGAAACCTTATTAATCAAATAGAATGTTTCCCTGGTAATGCATTAGCAAGCCTGCTAATTGCAATTTTTTTTTTTTGATCCAGAAACTTGATCTTTATAAAGATGATTGGCCACTTTAAATTTTGGTGCAATTCGTTGACTTGGGATCAGATTACTGCAACAATACTGTAGCATTGAAACTGGTTGCAATCAGCTTTGTGCCGATTGATGGGTTTTGTTACAAAACCCCACGAACACCAGGGTATTAAAGAAGATTAAAGAGTGTGTTTTCAAAGGAAATTAGTTTATCAGTATTGTTACAAAAATGAGAAAAGACTGTCATGAACCCACCTGTGCATTAGGAAGATAAAATCACTGAATGACATGAGATTGTTGTGTATGACTGTGATCCCCCCCCCCCCCCCCAATGACACCACAATGGAGAAAAGATCAGCACCCTAGTTAAAAAATTCAATTTGTACTGTAGGGGCCCAAAATATCCAGTATTGTCTTGAGATTGCACCCAAAGCAAATAACCATTTTAGTATTCAGTACTGTTAGACTGGGTTCAGTTATGACTAAAGAACATTTTTTTTTTTTTTGGCTATGTTATTTTAATTTTCTAAGAATTTATCTTATTCTTTAAGAATCCTTTCTCCCTGATGTCACCAAACCTATGACATATGCTAAAGCATTAATGATTCTGGCATTTTTCCTAGAGATGAATTCTCTAATGCACACAGAATGAAATGCTATGCTTATCAGAAGAAGAAATATTTTCCTCTAGCAATGCTGTTTTCTAATAAATTGAACTGACAGAGGAGCTTTTAACCTTTCATACTGGGTAGATTAACATGATTTCAGCTGATGGATCAGAACAGGTTAGAATGACCTTGGATCTTCCTCAACTGACTGACTCTTGCAGCTTTGTTAGCTCTGTTTACTAAGGAAACAAAGCTAATATGGCTGTGATAGCTTATATCCACCTGCTACTCTTACCACTGATTTTTAAACTTATTAGTGAGTTTCAGCTCTGCATCAGAGAAGCACTGTTCAGCTCCCAACAAATTCCATGAAAAATTGCAGCTGAATTTGACTTATGAACAAATGATCCTGGTGAAGGAAAGGTTGCAATATTGTCTTGGCTACAGTGCCAGACACTAGACGATCCAGGACAGACCTGTTCTGAATGATCTGAGAAACTGAGAGCTCACACCTCATTAGACACTGGGTAACCTAAAGACAAGATTCTTTAAGGCAAACCAATTTCCTTCAGTGCTGCTGCTCAATTAACTGTTTTCAGGGTGAGAGACAATGCTCAAAGGGTTATTCTCAGTGTCTAGTGGTTTGAAATTAGACCCGCTAGCTTTCTTCTTGCTATCTGCTTTTCATATTGGTATTTAGTACAGCACTAAAATTTTAATTCTGCCTGACCACAAGAAATTGATTACTAATGAGAATTTAACAAGCACATGACAAAACTACTTTGGCTTTAGACAGGAAATATACCCAAGCCTCCACATTTAAGGTAGGGTATGCTTGAAGGGTCAGTATTGGGAAACGGTTGCTGCCTGTATTAGAGAACTTGTGTTCATAGAATTAAGCAGAACTGATATTTCAACATTACACTTATGTGACATTAGGAAAATCATAAAATCATAAAGTTTGGAAAAGACTCCTAAGATCATCAAGTCCAACCATCAAACCAACATCACCATGGCCACTAAACCATGTCCTGAAGTGTCACATCTACATGTTCTTTGAACACCTTCAGGGATGGTGACTCCACCATTTCCCTAGGCAGCCTGTTCCAATGCCTGGTCGCTCTTTCAGGAGTTGATTTTTTCCTAATATCCAAATGCTTCCTTCAAATTTGGCAGAACAAACTAAGCACAGATACTGAATTTTCTAATGAAAAATTCTCCAGGCTGATCTCTACTGATCAGGGAGAGAAGGCAAAAAAGCTGGGTGCAGTTTCCTGAATCAGTTTGGTTCTGTCATTATCCTTGCTACCAGGCCTTGCTCTTTAGAAAATTGCTGAATATTCTTGAAGCTTCGCTGCCTGTCCTTTTTAATACTTCTGGAGCATTTGGAATTCCTGGAATCCTGAAATGAAGTAAGTGGATTAAGGACTTTGTCTTGCCCTAGAAGGCAATTCTTAAAACCCCCAAAACCAACAAGCAATGTGTATCTCATAATCACATACTTTGTACAGCCATGGTGTCTTACAAAGGGCTAGTTTCACATGCTGAAAGCAGTCACAAGCAAAGTGAAACACACAGATACTTAAGCTAGGGGAGGTTAGGGGAGGTTTAAAGATGTGGAAATTTAAGCTCTAACACTTCATTACACACTTCTTTATTCACAGAAAAAAAAACTCAAAACATTTTCACCCTTTTAAAATTTGCAGACTAAAGCAAATATTTATGAGCCCAGGTGGATCAGGCCAAGGCCCTTTTACTTCACTACAGCAGAACTAAGTGAAAAGGAAGAATGACAGCAGTGAGAATAAAACAGTTGTTAGAAATACAGATTACTGAAAATGAAACCTAAAAATAGCAATGAAGATGTGATGGCTCATAATCAGGACCTAATGAAATTCAAGCTACAGGCTTGATGCTTTCTGATTTTTAAAGAGTCAGAATACAGAAGAGAAAGACTGTTTCAGGGCATATTTTTCCTCTGCCTTTAGGAAGAACAATGATGAGATGCTCATGGTTTACATGAATAAAAAACAACTTTGTATTTTGTTAACTAAAATGAACCTAAAACTACTCATGTTAACATTTTTAAACCTGGTATTTTTCAGTCAAGAATACTGATGAACCAGTTGAACTTCCTGAACCACTCATCAATTAATTTTATGCAAATGATAGTATGCTTGGGAAATTCTAGGAGGTTATGAACAAACTGAAGTTGTAGTACTATTGAGGATAAATAGGCCATTCAGAACAGATCAGTTGAGATCATCCTTAAGTATTACAGGAAGGCTGATACACAACACAGTAAATAATGATGACTTAATGGCCTTATTAATAGATGCCAGTGTGGTGCATAGAAAACCAAAATTAATACTAAAGTGGTTTTGATGAAAATGTAACCATACCAATAAGATTAATTGCTTCTGCTTCAGAATGTACTAATAGAACAGTGATATCCAAAAGTAAAGGTAACTTGTTAAATAGAAAAAATGGTTAGAGGATGGACCTCAAAAAATCACTAACGAAAGAAAACCATTACTTCACAGTGTATTTTTATTGATGTTCTTTCCTAGGTCATTCTTTCAAAAGCATTTGGAGCAGAAGAGCAGGAATTTAGTCCTCACAAATTAGGAGACAACATAAAGATGTTAGCAGGGTCACCTATAGAAAAGTTTTATAGTGACACAAAGGGTGGCTCTATTTAAAAAGCAGAATTCACACTCACAATGAAAGACAGTATCTCGGTAACACTGGAAAGGACTAGGACTCGTGGCAGAAAACCATGTGAATATGAGCTTGTACCATTGCCACAAGGATAGTCAATATTTAATCATTGGATTAGTGAATAGGATTAGGCAAGCAGAATTATTTCTGCATATGTCATTACCAGCCCGGTGCTGGAAGTTTGTGTATAGTTTTGTAGGAGGGCACATATGAAAATTGTGGACATAAAACATGTTCAGAAAAGAGAACAATGTCATGAGAAATAAATAGGCAATTTATAGTGAGACACTTAAGAAGTTCCATCTAAAATAGTTGCTTTAATGTAGGATAAAGCAGAGGGATTTTGACTAAATATGGAAAAAGTTTAGAACATCTGGTCCTACTCTATTAGAACACCAGAAGGACAAAATGAGACCCAGTGGATTAAATATGACAGTTACCAAATTTGTATTAGAAATGATGTAGACATGATAGAGAGAATGGAAAGACCTGGTAGATTCATTGCTACTTGAAATATTTAAACAAACACCAAGAGTAGATTTCATGCCAGCAAAACATCAGCAACAGAGATATCTCCTTCTGCGGTGGCTTTCTAGCAGGATACAATTAACTTCAACCTACAGTAACCCTCTAAACTATTAGGTGACTCATGGCCCCAGACTGTTTTTGTTTATGCACTGCCTGTAAAAGGACTGTAGGGTGACTAGTTCAAATATGGTTATCATCTATGCTGTAGATAAGTGAAGTTAAGTGAAATTAATTCTCATCTGGAGGGTTTATTGTAGAAACTGCTATCACTTAATGAGATTGTATGAAATCGATATAGAAATTACCATGCAATGCTTTCTTTACTGCTTTATGCCTAACCTCACTTGAGAGAATCCTTTGGTTTAAAAAAATAAAAATCCATTAATGCTAAAAAGGCAAATGCACTGCAAATTTACTAACCTAAATGCCTGGAAATGGCCATTCTTGGAGCTCAGGGACAAGGTAACTATGAATTAGACTTGAATGTGTTCAGAAATCTTCTCTCTTTTTTTTTTAAAATCAAACCAAACCTGTAACCTAAGACAATACAAATTTGACAGAGATTAGTTTATATGTCAACCTAAATACATGAAGCATCATCATCCCTATCACTGAATACCTTGTTCTTGCATTTTGAGACAGAATATAGGGCAAGGAAAGACACTGGAATGGAAATTTTATTCATTAGTCCAACAGAAACAGCTGAGGAAAAAAGAAAACATTGTGTTAAGTATATAACTAGAGATATTCAATGTACTTCAGAGCTGGGCTTATAGTAAACAGCATAAAAATCCTGCTATTCTAAGAAGGTGAAGGATCACAAATTCACTAGATTTATGAATTCTGTCTACTAATGTAAGAGTTTTGCAAGGCTCTCCTAGATCTTGCACATACCAAGATTTCAGAGACCTCACTAGATAAACCAGAGAAGGTAGAGCTTATTAAAATGCCCTGGAGTAACTATAGTCTGTTTCCTGTGATGATAGTTACTTATTTATTTTCAGAAAGACATGATTTAACTCAGCATGTGAGCAGTTTCATTTTGTGACTGTGTTGTGACCACATAAAAGATGTGCTAGCACGATGCTGAGTTCTACACAGCCCATTATTTGAGCCCAGTATTCAGGAGAGATTCAGGGTATAGTTCAGAGCTTAAGTAGAACATGTTTGTGCTCAGGGGTTGAGAAGGATTTCTTCTTACATGCACATAAAAAACTCCAATATAGTTTACATATAAGAAAGAAGCTTGTATTTCCTTTTAGCGTACTATCATCTCATGGATGAGCTTTGAGCTAGAGCTTTGCAGTGATCTTCAGAGCCACTCTGTCATCCCTACTTACATGGGTTGCTAGAAATACATGAGAGAAGGTACCTTGATACCAGTTTTAATTATGCTGATTTTAAGTGTTACTGATGGTAATAAACTGCTCTGGATTCACACAGGCTAACTAGAAAGTCTACTAATCTTACAAACTCTCTATAAGAACAAATACTAATGCATCTTATATATTAACCTAGGAGTTCCATTTATGACCTAGAAATTAAACAAAAAATCTGCAACCCAACCCACTCAACCAACCAAAAAACAAAAAACCCCCCCCCCCCAGACAAAAACCCCAACAAAATACACACATAAAAACTCCCCACCCCCAAAAAACCCACAAACCCCAACCAACCAAACCACAAAAATCCCCAAAGAAACAAACAAAAAACCAACAAAGCAAGATTCATGGGCCACATGAGGCATGTTTGAAGGACTGAAACCTCAAGATATCAACACAAATCTATCCTATATATACAGATTATTTAGACTGCCCACTACTTTAAATTATAATCCATGAAATGCACACTTCTCATATAATGAATAATGTCTTTGTGAATGGAATACAGCTGTATTTTGACAGCCAAGTAAGTCTTCTGAGCTAGATGATAAAACATCCTCTAAGAGAGACACAATAAGGATTTTATGCTTGGCTTTGAACTAGACATGGTGGCTGGATGCCTAAGAAACTCTGGAGATGGACACGTTCAGTGATGTGCTGTGCTCAAGAGTTACCATGTTGACACAGAGCTGAATGGCAAAGAACACAAAAAAATTTGATCTGAGAAAACCCCAGGTTGTAACAACAATGAAGCAGAGACCACTCAAGCTCTTATTTCTTTTCATATCCTAGGATGCAGGCCAAACAGACAAGGCAGCATCTTGTTGTACGTTTCCTCTGTGCCCCAATGAAGTTCTGCATCCCGTATTTGTTTGTTCAAATTATTTGAGAGGTATTCTATTAAGATAGTATCCTGTTTGCTTGACTATGGCTTAAACAAAATATCAGTGCTAAATGATCATTAAATAAATCTTTTAAAGAGTCATTCAGTGCCTCATATTAACTGCTTACTCTGACTGAACCCTTTAAATAGTGTTAAAAATAAACTGATTGAAAGGGAATAAAGAACAGAGAGAAACATTTGTTCCAGGAGCTGCCTGGGCAATAGGAACGAATGAGAGGCAGTAAAAGGGCTGAGAACTGGCTTTCTCAGCAAAGCTCCAGCCAACACAGCTGTGCTGCTGCAGACAAATACTGGCAGTAATGGAGAGACAAACAGCGCACATGCACGTCTAGCAACCTTCTCTGCACCCAACCCCTTATTCAGTGCAGCTGAGACAGCCAAAATCAAACCAGGGCTTGGTTTTAGATATCTGTCACAGGCCATCAATGAATTTAAATCTTAAGGGATGCACAAAAGACAGGAATTATGTCTCAGAGATGTCTCTGAACCAAAGTGCCACAGAGGTTTTTCACTTCGTCAGACTGTGACAACAAAAAAAGAAATGAAGACACTGTGACAACAAAGTTGTCCTAATATGATCATAAGGCTTCTTACATTTCAAGGGCCTTAGAATTAATGCAGTGCAGGACCAGATTTTAAGCCTTTATAACTGTGGTCATGGTTAGAATGCTTCCCCAGGAATTTCAAGTGCTGGTATGTGCTGTATGCCATGGGCTGTGTGGGATGTTGAGACTATGTTTATGTGAAATGTTCTTATCTTCCCTAGAATTTTTTCAGCTGGTTCCATCTCAGGTTGAAGAACTGCAGGTTACTTCAGCCTCTATTGCCCCCCAAAATGATAATATGGCTATGACTCACATCCAAAATATTCCTGGTAGGGCTGCAAGACAATGCAGGATTGAAAATAGTTACATGCCAAAAGTCTTGCAAAAGTAATCAGACTCATTTAATCATTAAGCAGACTTAATTTGGTCTAGTGCTCAGAGCTTCCCCCTGCTCAGTATTGGGTCTGTTGAAGGAGACCTAGTGTGCTCTGAATGCATTACTCTATTTATGACCATTATAAAAGTCAGATGGGTGACACAGTGATATCACTGATGTTGTGATTTAGACTGGACATAATATCAATAGGCACCAAAACTGTGGCCTGTTCATATTCATAACCCTTGTTTAGTCCCCTATTCTCCTGTATGCATTCTGGCCCAATCCTGTCTTGAGAGCACATCTCATGATGTAAGAATATTTATGCTAATAAATGTTCCTTAGGAACAAAGAACTAAACCTTAGTTTCTCACCAGGTCATAAATTTACTACTTTAAGCAGTATTTATTGAAGATAAGCTTTTGAAGTGTTTTGAAGTCAAGAGATGTCATGCAGTGTGCTCTGGCTATTTGCATTCAAATTCAAAACCCAGGCCAAAGGCAGATCAGAAATGACAATTTTACCAGGCATGCAGCCAAACTCTTTAAAGGAAGCCATGGAGTATTACAATGAAAAAGCTTTAGATGAAGGAGTGCAAATACAAATACCATCTTACTGGTGAAGACTACAAAATGTGAATCCAAAATAACAGGAAATAGTGAAAAGACAATAAAGGCTGTGATGACTTTTTCACTTATCTGAAAACTGTTTATTCACCAGCTTCTCCCCAAAAATAAACATGACCTGGGTAAGATGGGGAGTCAGTTCTCAGGAGAAGGGACCAGGTGCTGCTGACACTAAGGAACTGGGAGCTCTTCCATTATAAGAGCAGTATGGGAAGAGTGGAGCCACGCAGAGAGAGAAAACAGATCCTTGGGAAATGGCAAAGTGAGAGGAGAATTTGTAGTGTCTCACTGGAAGCACAGACCACTGGACAGATGGCAAAATATGAATAGTTATTCTTGTCTTAACATTCCCTTTAAATGAGTTTTAGGAAAGAAAAGGGTTTTGAAACAAAATATGGGATTGAAGCCATGAACATTAAGTATAATAAATAACACCATTCACAAGCAACTTAAAAATGGGACAGTTCAGAAGCTATGCCAGTTTGTGTCAGATATTTAGCAAGACTGCTTCATCAGAAATGGTGACTACTGAAGATGCTGCACAATAGTTCTGCATATTAATGCAATATCAGAACCATGTATCAATGTCCACCTGAAAAAGAGTTTTCTTGTGGAGCTTCTGTAACAATATATATTTCTGAAGCTAGAATCTGCAGCCTGCTACAGTTTTGAAAATTCCCCCCCAGGCTACATTTTTCAGATGTGAAATCTGACAAGAAAAAAAGAGTTTTAAAGAACAGCTGGTGTAATGGCACATGAAGTCATGTATTTCCATAAATTCAAAGGAAAGGCTGATAATTTCGCTTGGGTCCTATTCTCAGATCCATGATTCTTACATTGGTTTTTCTTTTTAAGTATGTGCCCTTTACACAAGAGGGAATGGAATTAAGATTCAGCCCAATATTTGCAGTCACATTGCATCAGAGTTGATAGGCAGAGGTACGCAAGTTCTGACGATGTTTAGCAAACGTCAACAGCATCAGAAAGAAGCCCACATGAAAACATTAATTTTTAACTTTTGCCTTTCTTTTAGGTCATGTGTCAGTCTGAATGACAAAGTACCAATTCGCTAATACAATTAGTTTACTGGGAATTTGACAGCAATTCCTCACCTGTACCTGACTAAATATTAGTCCCCTAGCCACTGAAAATATCGCCGTCCTTTTTTTTGTTTTATTATTTAAGCAAGCAATCTGAAGCTTGGCCTTTACTGTTGGTTCCATATTTAAAATTTCACTAAGTTGCAAATCAGGAGACAGAGTTGATTGATAAGTGAATGCATTTTCCACATATGCTTTATTGCTTTTTTCCTCCTTTCCTTCCTTATTTCTGAAAGGAAGCAGTAAGGGGGAAGGAATGGTCTGTAAATGAGGCACAAAAGCAAAGATTTATTGAACGATGAGAGCAGACTCAAGGGGCCTCCAGGGAAAAATAGAGTAATTAGCATAATATCATCTGACTAAACAGCTCCGGCTCCACCAACACCATTTGTGCACCCATCCCAGAGCCAGGAGCAAGACCCTCAACCAGCCAAGACACCACACAGAGGAGCACAGCCCCAGTAAGGAGGCCCAGCCAGCACCTGTGGATGACACTAGAGTAGCAATCAATCCGCTTCCTAACAGCCGGGGGCCACCAGGCCCCCGGCCTTTGTTGTCACCACCACCATCACCCAGTGTGCACCATGGGTACTCACCAGTGACGAGAGGAGGATCCCTCAGCCCAGATGGGCTCAGCTTAGGCTTCTGCCTTTCCTGGAGGGGATTATAAAGGGGAGTGGGTGGGGAGGGTAAAGTGGCCACACCTGGGGTGGGAGGAGTCTCCAACAGAGCCCAGGTGCTCTGGGATTCGAGGGGAAAAAGTGGGAAAATAGGGTGGGAGCTACAGCTCTATCACACAGAAAATAGACACCAACCTTTGAGCTGTAAGAAACACTTGAAACTTGAAAACTTCCTTTCTTATTAGATAAATTTAACTATGTGTAAAATTAGAGATGCTTGATTATAGAATTAATAGCAATCACGTCAGGAAATCATCTTTCTGTGACACAGATATGCTAGAAACTAGGTTTCATTGCCTCATAATCAAAGCATTGCATAATGCTTTTACTTATATGGGCTGTTGTGTACCACACAGATCCCTGGTTAGTGTCAAAATAAGCACAGGTATGCACTAGAATTCGCAAAGCCCAGGTATCACAATAAAGCAGCCTAACAATGGGCTGTGGAACCAGGCAGCCCTGACTCATTGAATCTGATTCTCTCCTTCCTTTTCCTAGAGCTGATTATCCCATTTTCTTGTTTCCAACAAGAAATGCCTGAAATGAGCTGTTCTACCTTGGCAGCAAGTTATGAAGTTAGATGAATCAGCAGCATTATACTCTTATAAAAATGAATAGAAAGAATCAATAAAAAAACAACTTGTTTAGACTACATCTGAGAGTAAAAAAGGGTTTCTCTTTTCAAAAATGCACATCCCAATTTAAATCAAACAGCTAAAGTTCACTTGCTCCTGCAAGAGCACTTGAAATAAGACCAAACTCTTTGCACAGCCAAGACTGTTTTTCACATGGTGCATCAGAGAAAGTAGTTCTTAGTGAGAGAAGAGTCAGTTTTCAGCTGCATTTCATTTAATCTGTTGAAACCTAGAATATCTTTGCTTTCTTTTCTATACTTTGTACAAGTACAAAGTCAGATATCATCCAAATCTCACTCCAATGACTGGAAACATTTCTCACTGACCTCCACAGAAATATGATCTGGCTCTGACAAAATGGACAGAAATCAACCTTAAATCTGGGCTTGTTGGGTCATGTTATTTGAACAGAATTTAATTTTACCTACTTTATTAATTCATTTCTTTATTTATTTTAAAATCTTGATCCATGAAATCCAAAGCTCAGCTTCTAATATCACAGTAGAGAAAAGGAAGTCCATACTAGTGTAACACACCTCAACTTGGCAATGAACTCTAGCAGGACCAATTCATGGTCAAACACAAACCACTTGCACTGCCAATGGCTGTGGTCACAATTTCTCTCTTCCAAAGAAGGCTGCATTTCTGAAGTGGGTGAAACAGAGTACATGTATTATTGGGGTTTAGTAAGTTTGGTATTAATTTCAGAATCTTAATGAATCAAAGCTCTCTCTTTCCATAAAGATGCATCAGTTTTATTTCTTTCTATCATTACACCCACTTCACCATACAGACTCACACGGGCTAATAAAGGAGTTCAGCTTGGCTCTCTCTAATACTTTATGTAGAATTCCTGAGAGCATGGACAGTCCTCCTGCAGTGCTTTCATTGCTCCATTCTCCAAAACTACTCCCTCATATTACACTGTGTCCACCTTCTAAATTAGCTGTCATTTCCCCACATTCAAGAAACCAGAAACAATCAGTTATAAAGTGGCAGATGTTACTCTCTGTTAGTGTCTGAAACAAGAGGACACAGTCTCAGGCTGTGCCAGGGCAGGTTTAGGCTGGATGTTAGGAAGAAGTTCTACACAGAGAGAGTGATTGCCCATTGGAATCGGCTACCCGTGGAGGTGGTAGAGTCACCTTCATTGGAGGTGTTCAGGAGGAGACTTGATGGGGTGCTTGGTGCCATGGTTTAGTTGTTTGGGTGGGTTGGATTGGTTGATGGGTTGGACGTAATGATCTTGATGGTCTCTTCCAACCTGGTGTATTGTATTGTATTGTATTGTATTGGAAAGAAAGCTTGGAAAGCTTGGAGAGTGTATCAGAGTGAACAGGTAACATTATTACTCAATTTTCACTTAGTTCTTTAAAAAAAAAAAATTTAAAAAAAAAGTAAAGAAGAACCTGTCAGAGGATACAGCTGATACAGAAATTTAATCTGGTTGCTTAATTAGTGCATTTCTCATCAGTACTCATTTCTGTTTCACTTAAACGCTGTGAGTTTGAAGGGGGAAGATTTCCTCTGGTGGATATGCATCTTGACCTGTGCCAACACTTACTCAGTCCTGCTTTATGAGGAGTGGGTATGAAACTGCATGCAGAAAATGCTTCCAGTGTGGACTACCGGCTAAATAGCAGCATGGCACAGCTCACTTCCACTCTGAACTAAACAAGCACAAATGTTGATTCAAAGAGGAATCTTCTTGCTTGCTATTGTCTTTGAAAAAATGCACTTCAGCGAAGCAGACTGTCTTCTGAGGAATAAAACCACTTGAAAGAAGCCAAAGGCAAAGACAAGTTAGAATACAAATGTTAATTTAACCTTAAGTGCCTACAGATGCATACCATTACCAGAAGTAGATGCATCACTTCCTAGGCATTTCCATGCCCTGAATACTGAATTAGCTTCTGGGTAGCTGACTTGATAGATGGGACTCATTGCACAAGCTGGAGGACTGAGGCCAAGGAAAACTTTTGCAATCATCTCTTTCCCTGAGCAAGGGGAAAAAGACACTTAATGCTGCTAACTCTAGCTTGAGGGTATGGGTAGGAGAATACAACAGTGATGCTTAATGTAATAACAGGCAGGCTACATCTTGGGCTGGCAGATGAAAGCTCTAATGTGTATGTAATACATAGTAATAAAACATGTGTAATTTTATGTCGTGATTCTTTGTTAATGGATTTTTATTTGAAATGCACGTCAGCAAACAAGATCACACTGTGAAATTTAACATTTGCAGCTGGCCAATATTTCAAGCCAGCAAAATCCAAAGTACAAGTAATTTCATAAACAGCAGAACCTGAGGCCAGGTGTCCACTGGACTTGTGTCTTCCAACCTCTTTCTTCCATAGGACAGTAAACCCAGCCTTGTCAAGCTCTGTATGACACCAAGGCCAAACAGAAAGTAGAACATGCAGTGACAAGTCTCAGCACGTGTATATGCTGCCAAACTTGCCAGAAGCCCGTGCTGACTGCCCCGTTGGCTGATGCTGTAAGGAAAATTGGTCCATCGTTAGAAGTTAACGTTCACAATGGAGGCAAAGGAGTCCTGTAAAACTTTATTCAAATAAAGGGAGGCCTCTCAAATTGCTGGAAGGCACAACTAAGGTGCAGCTTCCCTTTTATCCTAAATTCCCTCTCGCTTTCCCCATTAGCTGAAGTACTTGGAATTTACAGACTTCCAGGTCTGCCTACTACATGTTTCTCCTTTACATGTGCTGCCCCCTGCATCATGCATCATTTGTCCATTTAAATTAGGTTCTTCACTTTTCTGGGCAAAGAAGTTAATATTCAAATGCCTATTACACCTGCACTCTGTCCTAAAATTTCAGAAGTTCAGGCTGTGTCCAGTTTCTTCTGTCTTGGGAGGACACTGTGATGGTTTAGAGCAAGACCCCTGTCTGAGGCATTAGCAGAGGTTCTTTGTGATTTACATATGACAGAGATAAGGGTGGACTGTTGAGATTCCTAGTCTTGCTTTTTCTTTTGCTGTCTCAAGTTCATCTAGCAGCATCTACACCTTCCACCCCAGACCTATCAATGCTAAAGGAAGCCCAGATAAAAAGATGAGAAGTCTCTCTTCTTTGTGGGGAGTGGGAGAGGAAGAGGAGGTGTCCTAGTTTAGGTTAAGCCACATTTCTACAAAACCCATAAATATTTAATTACCTCTAGGCCTGCTATACTTTTTCCAATGTTGGTTGAAATTTGATCATTCATAAGCCACTGCAATAAGAGTCACAAAGCATGGGTATTTTTCCTGTCTGTGCCCTGTCTTGGAAATGGGTTGAACCAATACATTTGTGTCTTTCCTCACATATTTAGAATAGATCAGACACATCTAATTATTTCTCACATGAGAACATCTCTCAGATGCTTCAAACTCCTGCCTGGAAATTACACCCAGTAACCAAAGCCCTTTTTTTGGAGCTTCCTAATACATAGGGCTGCCACTGGGACAAATCTTAGCAAAGTTCCAGAGCTCCTTTGAAGGGTGCATATCACAGAATCACAGAATTAACCAGATTGGAAAAAAATTTCAAGATCATCACATCCAACCTATCACCCAACACCATCTAATAAACTAAACCATGGCACTAAGTGCCTCATCCAGTCTCTTTTTAAACACCTCTAGGGATGGTGACTCCACCACCTCCCTGGGCAGCCCATTCCAATGGCAAACCACTATTTCTGTGAAGAATTTCCTCCTGACACCCAGCCTAAACTGCAAAATTGTTTTAGAATCATAGAATTGTTGGGGTTGGATGGTCCCTCAAGGATCATCCAGTTCCAACTGCCCTGCCATGGGCAGGGACACCTCACACTACGTCAGGTTGCTCAGAGCCACATCCAGCCTGGCCTTAAAAACTCCCAGGGATGGGGCTTCTACCACCTCCCTGGGCAAACCATTCCAGTATCTCACCACCCTCACAGTACAGAATTTCTTCCTAAAATCCAGTCTGAATCTACCCATTTCTAGTTAGTTTTTTTTTTTTTTCCCATTCCCTCTAATGCTATCATTACCTGACACCCTAAAAGTCCCTCTCCCACATTATTTTCCCACTTTTTCCCCTCAAATCCCAGAGCACCTGGGCTCTGTTGGAGACTCCTCCCACCCCAGGTGTGGCCACTTTACCCTCCCCACCCACTCCCCTTTATAATCCCCTCCAGGAAAGGCAGAAGCCTAAGCTGAGCCCATCTGGGCTGAGGGATCCTCCTCTTGTCTCTGGTGAGTACCCATGGTGCACACTGGGTGATGGTGGTGGTGACAACAAAGGCCGGGGGGCCTGGTGGCCCCCCGGCTGTTAGGAAGCGGATTGATTGCTACTCTAGTGTCATCCACAGGTGCTGGCTGGGCCTCCTTACTGGGGCTGTGCTCCTCTGTGTGGTGTCTTGGCTGGTTGAGGGTCTTGCTCCTGGCTCTGGGATGGGTGCACAAATGGTGTTGGTGGAGCCGGAGCTGTTTAGTCAGATGATATTATGCTAATTACACTATTTTTCCCTGGAGGCCCCTTGAGTCTGCTCTCATCATTCAATAAATCTTTGCTTTTGTGCCTCATTTACAGACCATTCCTTCCCCCTTACTGCTTCCTTTCAGAAATAAGGAAGGAAAGGAGGAAAAAAAGCAATAAAGCATATGTGGAAAATGCATCAATCAACTCCGAACAGGAAGCCTTCGGGAAGAGGGGCAGGTTGGAAAGTGAGAATCACTTCTTATGGATCACAAGACAAATTTCATAATGAGCAGACAGAAAAAGACTGCATCTTCTCCCTTGTGGTTGTTTTATGGTGGTAAATGCGGGGGGGGGGGGGGGGGGGGGGAAGCTCAAGGTGGCTTGGAGAGCTCAGTCACACTTTTCTACAGAAAGAATCTCTGAGAAAGGGGCGTTCTGACAAGTGAATACCTATCCTAAATACAGAATTAACTAGGTTGGAAAAGACGTTTGAAATCATTGAGTGCACCCTATCACCCAACACCATCTAATAAACTAAACCATGGCACTAAGCGCCTCATCCAGTCTCTTTTTAAGCGCTTCTAGTGATGGTGATTCCCCCAGTTCCCTGGGCAGCTCATTCCAATGGCCAATCACTCTTTCTGCGGAGAACTTCCTGACATCCAGTTTAAACCTCCCCTGGCGCAGCTTAAGACTGCCACCTCGTGGCCGTCTACAGTATTTACAACTTGTCCTTTCCCTAACAGCAGTTACACAAGCCATGCAGAACATATTTTACAAGACCTTTCCAAACTTTGAATTACCATGCTTGAATGACCGCTCAGGATAACTGCTACTTTTGCCTTCTGCCTTAGTTCATTGTTTCAGAAACTGTTCTGGAACATTCACATATCCTCAGACTGTTACAGAGAAGAAAAGTGTTTTGAGGTGGGTTTTTTCTCTGGTTTGTTTTCTTCCTGTCAGATTGCTGCTAATATTAAATCAGGAGCATTAATCTTCGACCGAGACAAGCCCTTAAAAATGTAAGCAAATGTAAGCAGCATAAAAAAAGGGCTATGAATTATGATATGGGATGGATGGCAGGAAAAGCAAAGTATCATTAATAAGAAAATAGTTTATGGTGTTGTTATTTCAACAGATTGAGAGACAGGATTGTTAGCTCTGTGGGACAGGGTCCATCTTCCTGTATGCTTATATAGCATTTAATGTTATAGAAAACAATCTCTGTGGCCCCTCTGCAAACTAGCATGATATAAACAACAGTAAAGCAAAACAGGACAGTAGATAACTGCACTTGAAGATACAAGCTTACCACCCCAAAAAAAAAAAAAAAAAAAAAAAAGCAGGTGTGCAAAAGGTTGGAAAGAAAGGAGAGCAAGGGGAGCAGAGAGGAGTTGCCCTGAATTAGTTTTCCTACTTTCTATTCTTTTCCCTCATAAGCCAGACTTTAAACTTCGTGACCTTGAATAGCTCCACTGTTAGAGATATGAAAAAGCTGTCTGGACGTGGTCCTGTGCAGCCTGCTGTAAGTGATGCTGCTTGATCAGGTAAGCTGGGCAAGGTGACCTCCAGAGGATCCTTCCAACCTCAGCTGTTCTGTAAGTCTGTGAAAATACTACTTCTACTCATACTTTCTCACTCAGCTTGAAATAATATATTCTGTCTGTCTGACTGTTTTACAGTCTGGAGACAGAAGGGGTCACTGGGACAGGACTAACAGCTTTCAGGTGTAGGACTGGTCTGACAATTAGGATCTATGCCGGGGGGACCTAGTGCTTTGAGTTAGGTGTCTGGAGATATCAGAAATAAATGAACTAGCATTAAATTGAAGATTAAGAATTAAGGAGGCAGTGATTTAGAGTTAGGTTCTGGCTTGCAAGCCAGAACCTGGGTTGATGTATTACTGGAATGGAGACTGCAAGAACTGAAAACCCCTGCTATGCTTAGTGCTAGCACTGGTAGGAAGAGCAGAATAATAGCAAAATACTGTTGTGCTGAAATAAATAGAAATGAAAATTAAAAATAAATGATAGAAGAGCCCTCTGAGCCAATCTCTTCTATAGGTATCAAAGACAAATGTTGCAGTTCTTACTGTGGCAACTTCCAAACTAGTCCTACGTCTGTTCTCACAAATGCTAGTGGGGGCACTGCTAAGTGGTAAGTGAGAAGAGACAATCTGCAACAAATGAGAAAAAGGACAAGGAAAGGAGAAGAAGATTAAAACAACAACAACAAAAACCCACAGCCACAGTCAGGGCTCTGCCACAGATGGCACAAAGACTTAAATAATGAATCGGAGGTAACAAAGAAATATAACATCTACAGAGGAAGAAAACGGAAGTAGGGTGTATAGAAAAATTCTGAGAGGAAAAGGGTAGCACTTTTCTGCCTGCACTCTTCTGTGCCATCCTTTACTGAACACCAATCTCTTGTTCACAATGCAGCATGCTGTATGCCTTTCCAGACCCTGAAAAACATCCTCCAGCACTTGTAGCAGCTGCTTTTCCTTAACTCACATGTCAGGGCTGCATACATAGAGAATTCAGTCTTTTCTTACCAAGAAACTACAAAGAGGAGAAATAGGAAAGTACTCCATGTTATCATTATGTTGTTGCAAAAGCAGGCAAAAGACAAGAACAGGCATTCTGACTGTATGAGCTTTATACATTGCATGATATTTACTAAGGGTAACAGACTATAATTACACAAATTCCATAATAATGATGTTCATAGATATGAGATCACTTGCAAGACATTTTTTCCCCTGTCTCTTTACAATCAGTAGTAGTTTCCATGTTCTTCATTACCTAAAACACTTAAAAGATTTGTTTGCCTCTGGAACCACAAGTCTTGTCTTTGCTGAGGATCCTTAGCAGGAAGGTAACAAAAGCACAAGAGGAAAGAGTATAGTACAGTGTATGTTGATAGCAGATACAGAACCCCATACAAGTATCATAAAACTGTTGATAAGTTACTTTCTGCTTGAAATGTTTCTTTCATAAGGATGTAACCACTGGTGGTTTACACCACCAGTTTCAAAGTCAGCTGGTCAGTGTGAGGATTTCATTAATTATCACTTGAACTCTCTGACAAAAAGAGCATTAGATCATGAGGTTTCAATTTAAGAACAGTGTTGGACTGAGAGCTGCTTCTCAGGGAAGATGCATAAATTGCCTATAACCAGCGGGAATGGGGTCTAACAGATATGAATGGAACTGACCTGGCTAATCCACGATGGGAGCTATTATGATGAGACAATTCTTCATGTAGCTCAGAGGATGTCCCACCAGTATGATCCAGAGTGCATTGAGGAGCTTCCTGAAAAGTTTTGCTCTCTCCATGTATTATTGAAAAAGCTCCTAAACTTATTAGGTGTGCCAGCCTGACTTCCCCACAGGCCAAAACGAAGTGCTGGAAATGGGAGAGTTGGGCGGGGAGAAGTTTAATGACATAGAAAAAAATGTAGAGTCTTGAATCTAGGAAAGAACAACCACACGTACCAGTATAGGCTGGGGACTGACCTGTTGCTTCTGGTGTATAATATGACCATGAGCCAGCAATGTACCCTTGTGGCCAAGAAAGCCAATGGTATCCTGGGGTGAGTTACAAAGGCTGTGGTAAGCAGGTCAAGAGAGGTTCTCCTCCCACTCTACTCTGTCCTGGTGAGGCCACATCTGGAATATTGTGTCCAGTTCTGGGCGCCTCAGTTCGAGAAGGACAGGAAACTGCTTGAAAGAGTCCAGTGCAGAATCACAAAGATGATTAAGGGAGTGGAACAACTGCCTTATGAAGAAAGGCTGAGCAAACTGGGCCTATTCAGCTTGGAGAAGGTGACCCCATTAATGTTTATAAATATGTGAAGAACGAGTGCCAGGAGGATGGAGCCAGGCTCTTCTCTGCGATGTCCAGTGATAGGATGTGGGGCAGTGGGTACAAGCTGAGCCATAGGAGGTTCTGCTTAAACATAAGGAAACACTTTTTCACTGTGAGGCTGATAGAACACTGGAACAGGCTGCCCAGAGACATTGTAGAGTCTCCTTCTCTAGAGACATTCAAAACCTGTCTGGAGCATTCATGTGTGACCTACTCCAGGTGATCCTGCTCTGCCAGGAGGGTGGGACCAGGTAAACTTTTAAGCTCCCTTCCAACCCCTGATGTTCTGTGATTCTGTGTACAATTGTCCAAAAGATTGCTACTTTAATTTCAGGTAAAGCTATATAAAGCTATGAGAGCAGGAGTCATTTTGGTGTATCCATTGCTATGTGAGAAATGGCAAGCAGTGAACAAATTTGTTTCACACTGTATTAGAATGAATAAGAAGCTTGATGGTGGCATTTCAGTTAGGGGAGAAAATAACTTTTAGCTTAATGCTTATAGGAAAATCACTGAAAGTGATATGATCTACAATATCATGTCTGCCCCCTCTGTATGCTTCTTGTGGATATGCAGCTTGTGGGTCAAATCATACCTCACACTCCCAAGCAAACAAAACCCTAAAATATAGCACCCAAACACGTTGAAATAAGTTATACCTTTGACTGAAATACCACATGTCAGATTGGGCACTCCCCAGGAATTAGTTTTGTTCTTAGCAGCTGAAATGTCCTGAGCATAAAGGGCACCTGCTGTCCATCAGGGAGATAAGATTTTGCTTTCAAGATTGAAAAGGACTTCCAGCTACCTCCAAGCTCCCAGCTCTGGTTCCTACACATAGAAATCACACATATTTGTATAAAATGAACATTCACACTTGTGTATATGCACACACACACACACACATATACGCTCCTGTACTTCTGTCTGGTAACGTAAGATTCCTTAAAGGTTGTGAGATAAACAGACACCTTAGAAAGAGAACCTACCTAGACATGTTCTTCCAGTTTATCAGTCAATAGAAACCTCTCCTGAAAAAGATGTCAGAGCAGTCAAAATCCTTATGGCAACTAACAGAAATAGTGTTCTTTCTCAAAAAGATTTTGTGCTGAAATTACTCGTGCAAAAAAACTTTGGTTTGATTTCCATCCCTACAAAAATATTTTATTAACTTCTCCTTGCTGAAACAAAAAGATCCTTGGTTTGACAAAGTGGCATTAAAAGCAAGCAGAATGCTATTTATAAACAACCTCAAGTGGAACCCTTAAGTACAACACTACCTGCCGCTCTAACAAACATCCCTGAACAGAGAAAGAAGGCATACCTGAGGTGGACAAGCTTGGAGTACTCAAGCAGAAAACAGTCCTTGAAATATTGCCAGTCTAAATTTGAATCTCCCCTCAAATGAGCATCAAGGTTATTCACACACAGATTATATAAGCAACTTCTAATGCTTCTTTATAAGTAAAACTGAGTGGAAACTTAGAATGCTCCCTATCACTGCTGTTCAAAACAAATTGAGAGCTTGCCGATTCTTTTATCTTCCTTTTTAAATCAAAGGCTTCATAATTAGGTAATAAAAAATACAGGCAGCAACAACAAAAATAAATCAGTCTTTGTGGGCTCAAATCTCCAGTCTAGTATACCACCAAAAGAAGGAAGAGTGTCTCTGTTTCTGTTAGCTATGTGCCAATGCAGTCTGTGAAACCCTGATGTCGCTAAACACTCCAGATACTTGTAACACATCGTTTTGCTACAAATTGTTAGCTTGGAATCATAGCAAACAAGTTCTATTTTGAACTATTGTCTCTGTTTAGCCCTTACCTGTGGCTAAACCACAGCAGTTGCACTATCACCTGATAACTCCTCCCCAGCAGAGATGTGGAATAGGGAAAAGGAGAGAGGACCCATGGGGTGAAATGAAAATGGATTCCATGAAACACCCAAACTGATGTCAATATAAAGTATACAAAGTTATACTCAGCCCTTCAAATGTACAGCAATAACAGTAAGCAGGAAGTCAATCCCAAGAAATAGGAGGAGCAGCAGCATCAGGAGTAGCAAACTTCCCCCTTTATAATGAGTGTGATTCATATGCCCTATTAAGAAACATTACCTGTGTGTAGAATTTGTGCTGGCCGTTGACTCTAGAGCAAATTTGACTCATGAAGTCCTAAAGCAGAATCAAGAATGACAAGAAAACGAAGCAGTTAAAATCACATTGGAATTGCTGGGGATTAAAATCTCCACAAACAGAAACAGCAAACACACAGCACTTTGTGGGATCTCTACTGTTTGAGGGCCCAGAAAACTTTTCCAAGCACTGGTCCAATATAACTACTTATCCCAGCTGTTTTGGTTCAATTACTTTCCTATTTACTGAGGTCACCAGTAATGGGAATGACAGCATCTGCCTACTATTTGCTGGTCCGGATCCAGTAATTTAGACCATGATATTTGCAATCTTCCTAGTTTGGACCTGATAAAAGACAAATGTGAGACAGGCGCCAAGTCCTGTCATTAATCTTCAATCACTAGACACCGTCAGATCGTGTTATCGATGCCTGAAAATACCAGAATACTATTCTTGTACAAGTCTCTAAACTTATTTGGTTTTCTGTTCTAGAATGTTATTCCTTCCTTTAGTGCATTTATTTTTTGTAAGAATGCCTTCACAAAACAGCTCTTTTCTGTATCTTCATTACCATGACCTGAACTGAAGTTTCAGTTTCCAGATTCTTAATCCTTAGAGATTTATTACTTGATGTTTTAGCCAACATTTGCAGCCTGGCCAATTCACATTCCAGCTGATAAAAAGACCCCATTAGGATTCAGAAACAAGAGGTTATGTTACAGTATGTCAGGACAATTGTCTTATAAGCCCTTTAGATGTGTACTAAAGCACATAACTTAAACCATCCAAACAGAAAAATATGTTAGTAAATTCAAGCTCTTGATTGCCAACAGAAAAAGCTGAATTACTTGGCCAAAGGGACAATCCTGCTCTGAGCAACTGCTCTGAGCAACTGGCTCATATCCCAGTCCTATTCATATTAATTAGACCATTGTTTCACCCAGGCAGGACCTATTCCTCAGTAGGACTTCATTAAGATGCAGGTTTCAGCAATGAAGAGAGAGTTAGAGGGTAGAGTGAAAACAACAAGGCTGGTGAGAGGCCTTGAGCACAAGCCCTATGAGGAGAGGCTGAGGGAGCTGGGGTTGTTTAGCCTGGAGAAGAGAAGGCTCAGGGGCGACCTCGTTGCTCTCTACAACTACCTGAAGGGTGGTTGTAGCCAGGAAGGGGTTGGCCTCTTCTCCCTAGCAACCAGCACCAGAACAAGGGGACGCAGTCTCAAGCTGCAACAGGGGAAGTTTAGGCTTGAGGTGAGGAGAAAGTTCTTCACCGAGAGAGTGATTCATCATTGGAATGGGCTGCCCGGGGAGGTGGTTGAGTCGCCATCCCTGGAGGCGTTCAAGAGGGGACTGGATGTGGCACTTGGTGCCATGGTCTAGTCGTGAGGTTTGTGGTTACAGGTTGGACTCGATGATCTTCGAGGTCTCTTCCAACCTTGGTAATACTGTGATACTGTGAAAATGGAAGTGCAGTTTGTCTTAAGACAGTAACTGCAAGTATCATTTACCTCCCCATGTGTCATCCTTGTGCGGCATAATTATTACTCTCAGCTTTGTCTAAGCAAAACTGTTTTTTTCATTCTTTTTTTAAGAGGTAGAACTTCAGGATCAAAAAAGCTCCTCTACAGCAAGGCCAAAAGCTACTCATTGCTTTTGAATGACAATCAAGGGTTTGGGTCCCAAGTGTAAAATTTCCATAAAACTCCTCTTAAAGCAAGCAGCTTACCTCACTGCCTACATAGCCCAATGTGAACATTATTAAAAATATCAATATATGTGCTAACTACAGGCACTTCTGATGAAGAGATGCAGTGGCTGAAGGGCATGTCTGCTTCCTAGATGCTACCTGATCTACGTATGGCAAGCTAAGGAGGAAGATATGACTATAAAGGCATAAACCTGCACTGGCAGAAGCCATTGGTCCGTTGATTCTTTATCAAAGTACTTTTAAGGGGCTCTGCTTATGTAATCAGAAATATTATTTTATTTTTATTTGTAAAGACATATGTGCAAAGGGCTCACTCAAAGTGCATTAAGGATTTATTGGGAATATTTACAAACTGTTGTACAGAAAAATCTAGGAATGAGGTCTTTGCATTTTAGAAGAACTGTGGTTGCAGTGTTGGAACCACAGTATGACTCTCATCCATTATGTCACTTACACTGTTCTTAAAAGAAGGTGAACAGACTAATTAGTTGGAAACCAGTAATTTGAGACCTGGGTGAGAAAGAGCTTTCCAATCTGCAAAAGTTTTCCATATTAATGCAAACAGACCTTTCAGAAATGTTTATAGTATCAGCTAGAATAGGCAATAGGTATAATAATCTAGGAACTCAGCTGGAACATCTTCTGCAAACATCTGTACTGGATAAATAAAAGAAGCAACTAGAAACTCAGCTGACCACATTAAATGACCACATCTTATCTAGTCCAGTGTTCTGGACTGGATCTTTAAGGCTTTCCTCATGGTGCCGTTTCATTTAAGAGACCCTCGGTCAAAGGATTTACCTAAGGCTTGAGACACCAGATTAAAATAATTATTAACCTAATACCACTGAACCTGGAAATGGATCCTCTGCAACACATTGTGTCCTATAAACTTGCCTGCTGATTATTCTGAAGAATAAATAACACAAACAATGACAGAATGCATGTAATATATTCCATTTCCACTCAAAGTGCAGGAATATAATTTGGAAGATCTTTTGGTTACAAAAAAAGATACAATCAGAAAAATTAATAGTTTCCCTACTCTCTGCTCAGAAATGCAGGCATGATTTACATTTCCATTTATAAATAAACAGGCTTGATATAGATTTAAACTAAAAGCCCTTTATACTAAAGGCAGTGAAACCCAAAAATAAATATATGCACAAATCCCACCAATGCCTGTTTTCTGTCTTCTTTGCCGTGATTACAGCAATGGAAAGGGGTTTGGAGTAAACAAAGCTGAGCCTCAGGGAGTTTTAACACAGACTTTGGGATGATCAGGGCTGTATGTATTGGATAAGACTTTGAACCATGCAAGTTGGTAGGAAATTTTTATTAGAATGGGGGAAAGATCAGGCTGTGTACATAAATCCTGGGTAGCAATCAGAATGCTCATGTTAGAAATGCCAGGCTGATAGCACCCTCAACATTTTTTTCTATGGAGTTTCTGGTGAGGTTGACCTCTTAAAAATTCTGCAGAGTATGTAAGCCCTGTGAACGTTTTAAACAAGACAGTTTTAATCTAATATAGCAGTGCAAATGCTGAAGAGCCTGTAGGCGAAGAGGCAGATCATTCAAATGTAAAAACAAATTTGACTGGAGTCTAAATAATGTTAGCCTCTGTTGTAAACTACAGCTTTCTTTTGACATGGAAAGAGAGAATGCGTTTTTGCCGAAAGGGAGTGAGCTTGAAAAGCCTTTGTAAATGATACTGCAATGAAAATAAACAGTCCCCCAGCCCTGGTTTCACAGATGTGTATGAGAACCCTAACAGATCATGCCCCATGTCATGAGTACTCATTAGCTTTTGGCTACAGCCCATGTCTTGGCCTCCGGATATCATGAGAACTAAATCGCTGATGTCAGTCATTTCCTTCCACAATGACACTGCAGTTCTTTGCAGTGAGATGCCACTAGTGTTTGTAGTGTCCTTGCTAATAAATAACCATTTCTGGAAACACTCTACTGCCTTTACACTTGCACTTTGTCAGCTGTAATTTCTCAGTCTTCTCTTTCCCTCCCTATTGTCATGCTCAGCTCCAATTTCTTTCTCCTCTCTTTTACAGCTTTGAAGGCTCACAGTTTTCAGGTCTCATTCATCTCTATCAGCATCTCCTTCTGCTCTAACTACCTTTATCTTGGTGTTATTAACTCCATTTGCCCTTTTCTTTCATGTCCTTTCCCAAGGGAAGGTGGACTGAGCTGCATCGCTCCTGTCTCCCTGTTGGGGCAATGACTTGGGTAATTCATAAAGCTATACAATCTTTTGTTGGAAATGGACATTTGCATATTCCTTCCCCCTATATGTGTCAAACTGCTAATCACAGAGCTCTTGCTGGTTCTGGACTAGCCTCTAACTCCAAAGTCAGCAGAAAGAGTAATAATTTGGGGAGAAAAGAGGAGAAATCAGTTTTTCATAGTAGATAATGACATGGAAAAAAACAGGATAAAACTTCTCCTAAAGAAGAGTTAATGTCTCCAAGCTCTCTCTATATAAAGGAAATAAAAATTCAAATGCTAAAATGAAAATTAAATGGCAAGCCTTTTAGATAATGCTGAAGTGCAGAGAAAAATCTGCAGTTAAAAGGAAACTTGAAAAGCTTTCCCTCATCAAGAATCTCAGAGATCTTTGATAAACCTTGATAGCTAATCAGATAATGTTTCAGCCTTAATTCTTAGAAGATGCAATTCAAAAATGTCCTTTTTTGTTGTTCAGTTATTCTAAAAGTTAGCCCTACTTACTAGACACATTTATAAAACATACTATTAAAGTACTACACATCACACAAATCAGAAGGAAAGAAATCATAACTAGGACACCAGACTCACCTCTATATTCTTGATCAGATTGTTAGTCAGCTAAAGTGGGTTCAACGGTGTTTGGGCTTCCCAGTTTTCCACTTTGGGCTTCCCAATTTTACATTTTGGGCTTCCCAGCTTTCCAATTCTGTATACTTCAGTGTCATAAAGATAAAGCTTTTACAGATTTACACATTATTGTAGACCATCTCTTTTTTTGCAACAGAAGAAGAGGTAATACTTTGCAGGGCTGAACAACAAAATGTCACACTTCTTAATTTTTTTTTCCTCCCAAGATGCCATTCACTTAAGCAGGACATTGTTAGGTAGTTCTAAATATTCTGAGGCCTCACCCTCAGTGCAGAAGTCTGATGATTTATAAAGCTTTGCAATTAAACCAGCAAGGAAAAATAGTAGCAGCTACAATGGCTCGTCATAAATGATTGTGTATGTTTTAAAATACAGCATTGTTTGCACTACAGTGTCTTCATTCTAACCAGTTTCCTGGAAAAGATTGCAATGTAATTATTCTGCTTTTAAAAATATTGTTTCTAATGAGAGAGAGAAAAAAATCCAACAATAGGTTGCAAAAAACTGTAACATGTAACAAACATAGCTTCATCTATATCTAAGGTGGGATTTTTGGATACTTAGGTACATGGTGATCTTGACTCCTCTGAACAGACCAATGGGGTACATGCAAATTATAATCATTCTATGGGTCTGGAAATCTGCTAAACCTGGCTAGAAAGAAAATTCAGTTAACTAACCACTGAACAGCTTTCAGCAGTCTATTCTGCTCTGGTGAGACCTCACCTGCAGTGCTGGGTCCAGCTCCGGAGTCCCCAGTGCAAGAATAAATCATAGAATTGTTAGGTTTGGAAGGGACCTCAAGGATCATCTAGTTTGAACCTCGCTGCCATGGGCAGGAACCCCTCATACTAGATCAGGTTGCTCAGAGCCACATCCAGCCTGGCATTAAAAACCTCCAGGGATGAGGCTTCCGCTACCTCCCTGGACAACCTGTTCCAGTGTCTCCTCACCACCCTCATGGTGAAGAACTTCCTAACATCCAGTTTGAATCTACCCATTTCTAGTTTTTTTTTCCATTCTCCCTAGTCCTATCATTACCTGACACCCTAAAAGTCCCTCACCAGCTTTCATCTAGTCCCCCTTCAGATACTGGAAGGCCACAATTAAGACTCCTTGGAGCCTATAGCCCCAACTCCCTCAGTCTGTCCTCATAGAAGAGGTGCTCCAGTCCTCTAATCATCCTCCTGGCCCTTCTCTGGACACATTCCAGCACATCCAGATCCTTCCTGTAAGAGGGGCTCCAGAACTGGGCACAGTATTCCAGGTGGGGTCTAACCAAAGTGGACCTGTTGGAGCAGGTCCAGAGAAGGCCACAAAAATGATCAGAGGGCTGAAATACCTCGGCTATGAGGACAGTCTGAGAGAGATGGAGCTCAACCTGAAGAAGAGAAGGCTCCGGAGAGACCTTATTATGTCCTTTCAGTATTTAAAGGGGGCCTATAAGAAAGAGGGGGGATGATCTTTTTAGCATGGCCTGTTGTGACAGGAGAAAGGCTAGCAGTTTAAAAGAGGGGAGATAAATAGAGTAGAATAGAATAGAATAGAATAGAATAGAATAGAATAGAATAGAATAGAATAGAAGAATAGAATAGACCAGGTTGGAAAAGGCCTTCGAGATCATCAAGTCAAATCCATCACCCAACACCATCTAATCAACTAAACTATAGCACCAAGTGCCTCATGCAGTCTCTAGAGTAAGCCTTCTCTCCCCCTCTCCCCTTTTATGAGGGTGGTGACACCAGAGTGTAGCCCTGAGAAATGGTAGCTGCCCTATACCAAGGAACATTCAAGGTTAGGGTGGATGAGGTACTGAGCAACCTGATTTAATTGAAGATGTCCCTGCTCACTGCAGGGGGATTGGATTAGATGACCTTTAAAGGTCCCTTCCAGTGCAAACCCTTCTGTGATTCTATGAATCTACAGCAACAGGCAGTGCCCTAGGTCTTATATCTTTTGAATATTTTGTACAATGAGAATGAGAGTAGTTTCATTTGGGGAATAATTAATACCTACAGTTCTGGGATAATCTGAGAAAAACATATCCAGTGCTGCTGGTTTTATCCCTCTTGATCAAAGTTCTCGTAAGATGATCCATTACATGTGTACTGCAAATCAAATGCAACTCTCATTCTCTTTATGTCTATGCTGTGAAAAATTCATCATGAAGTAGAATGCCTCACTGCCATTACAGTAAATTAGAGACAGCTGCTTAAATCAGTAGTGTCTTTAAGAACTTCCTCTGCATTAAAAAGTGTTGACAATTCAGTCCATATTCAATCTGTAGCAGTTGAGCAGCTTTTTTTTCCTGCTCTCAAAGCACATTTGCAAAGTATTATGTGAGGGCTTCATATCACACCTCAGAATGTACCTTCAATTTAAACCAAAATAATTTTCCATTCTGCTAATTTCAATGGCAATTAAAAATAAGGAAATCTGTAGCTTTATCTATAAGCTAGTATAGGTTTGTATACACATATACACACACATGGTGTGCCCTATTTGTCTTGTGGTTTTCCACTTATGGAGTGATAGTATCAAGTAACTATAATAACAAAAGGTTTTGGCCGAGAAGAAACAAAAGCTTACATGAAATTTCATTAAGGGTGAGATTCAACGTGAAATTAAGACACAAAGCTGTATGTGTCCTCTTGCTAAGCTCTCATGTTAGTCAGGAGATTTAACAAATGTAGCTAAAGATCCTGGAAAGCTATTGAGATGACCAAACAGGAGATGTTTACATTACAGTACACTAACTTATTCTGTAGGTTCTCTTCACTCTATCATGTAAGGATAGGATTTCAGAGACCAGTAGCAGCTGTTCCAGTAGGGTGCAGTTTTCTGTACATCCTCCTAGATATGTGTGGTGTACTTAGATACCTGGAGGCAAGTAAAACGGTACTAGATAGCTATATCTATGCAGCTGAGTCATATCCCTGATTTCCACTGACTGCAATGAACACCAGGAAATGAAATACATATGTAGACAGCTCCCTGTAGACACTTCAATGAAGGTGGTGTAAAATCGTGAAGTGGGACTCCATTTAAAAATCATAACCAGTTCATAGTAGACAAAATTTCCACTGTTTTAATCACCTGATTCTGCTCACAACTATCCATTGTCTACAAAAATGCTGGACTGAGCAAAAACTTCAAGATTTATTTTGATCAAATTTATGCCAAGATTATATACCAAGATTATTTCTCTTTCTGTATAAGAATATTTCTACAGGGCACTTCACAAGAAAGAGAGACAAAGTAGGAAATTGTACCTTAAAATTAATTTGCTCTGAAGATATTCTCTTGAGAGATTCTCATTTCTGCATCCTAACTACTAATGTGTTTCCCACAGCTCTGAAATATTATTAATACATGCCCTATACCACCTCTGGGACATTACAGAATAGTGACAACCCTACAGATGCCACTGTAGAGAATAAATATTGTATATTCCAGCAAGGGCATTGATATTTATAGAATTACTGAGAAAAGAAAAAAAAAGGTTAAAACTAGAACAAAATTAATAACTTGGTAGCTCCATAATTATTTTTCACAAGGTTGTAGTTTTGGTTATCACTTGCATCATCTTGAGTTCTCTGCAGTGACTATTAGTATCCTCCTATAAAAAGTAGAGTAATATTATCAGCTGTGCAGCCACCCCCATAATTTACAAGTAACAGGGTTTCCAAAAAGAGATCTAAATTCCTAACAGATTGAATTCCAGAATATGTATTTCTTATGGAATCACAATGTCAACTGTAATAGAAGAAAGCTGACATATTCTGGAATATTTGGATATATTTTTTTAAACAAAATTTATTATTGTTATCATTATCATTATCATTATCATTATCATTATCATTATCATTATCATTATCATTATCATTATCATTATCATTATTTTAAAGGTCCAGAAAGTTGTATTCTGACCACTCTAATGCAGTCTAAGGAATTGAACTCGCTTATCCTTGTTACTGGACTCAGTAAATTGTGCTTATACAAAACATATAATTGCTGTAAAAAGGAACCAGTCAGAGCTCATAATTCAACCAAAACCCTCAAAAAAAACCCCCACCCCACTCTTCTTATATGTAAAAATCTACTGGAATATAACTGAGAGTATAAAACCCCTGCTATATTTTTTTAAAGTAATCATACCTGCTACAATTAATCTTTAGAATTTTTAAATGTTTATTGGCAATAACAGTGTGATTGTGCCAGCACCTTTTTGTAAATGATTATTTTTTCCTCCTTTTGAAAACACTTACATGGTGTATTAACCACAGTATGCACAAACTACACCCTAAATATACCACATCCCCACTGCTCTGCCTCTGTATTTAATGACACCCAGCCCCTCCAGCGAGTAATTTAGGACAGGAAAGCTAAGGAAATTACATTAGTTTGAATTATCCTCGGGTGGATGACTGCTTCTCTAGGCTCTACAGGGAAGCTCAGGGAATTGTTTTACCTTGCCTAGACAGGGCACAGCTTTGCTGATATCATTTCTGGATCATTGCCTCCTCAGATGGCTTCTGTAATACATTCCCACACAGGAACACTATGGAAGTGTCCACTGCAGCCTAGTCGAAGCCTCAGCCCCGGATAGAGCTAAGCCCTCAAAGGCAGACGCTGATCCAGAACCCAGGTCCAGATGTTGCATGTAGGAGATGGCATCGTCCCGCCCACCACAGTATCACAGTATCGCTAAAGTTGGAAGAGACCTCGAAGATCATCAAGTCCAACCTGTCACCACAGACCCCATGACTAGACCATGGCACCAAGTGCCACGTCCAATCCCCTCTTGAACACCTGCAGGGACGGTGACTCCACCACCTTCCCGGGCAGCCCATTCCAATGGCAAACCAGAGGGCTGGGAGCCAAACAGAGGCGAGTGTGTGATGCAGAGCCTCTCTGCCCCATGAGGAAGAGCAGCAACCAGTCGGAGTGAGGTGGACAGATGTGACACTGCAGCCGCGGTGGTTACCTCAGCGAGGGTATCCTACGGGAGTCGGAGGAGTTGGCAGTTCCCCGGGGCATTACCTCAGTGAGGGGTCTGCAGGGGCTGGAGGAGCTGGCACATCCCGGGGGCTACCTCAGTGAAGGGAGTCTGCAGGGACATGGGGTATTGTCATATCCTAGAGGGCTCAGCACCAGCAAGTTCATGGAAACTGTGTCCTCAGTCATGCTGGGCCAGCAACCTGCCAGTAACACATTGGAGACCTTCCCCATCCGTTTTCTGGGCTCCTGGCCTAGTGCTGGTTATTAGTATTAGCTGCAGTGACTTTTCCTCTTGCTCTATTAGTGTGTGTGTGCAGTGTAACTGATAAGCTGGTCTGGCAAATGTCAAAAAAAAGAGGGTTAGAGAGTTTTATTCTGGCTTGTGTCTGTCCCTTGCTCAGGGAGGGAGTCATGTCTCTGCAGCAGTTTGTCTTCAGGGGGCAATGTAAACTGACTGCCAAACCACAGCACAGAAGCTTACTGCAGCTTAGCTTAAATCAATTAGAAATGTAAGCATGAGATAAAATAGGCCATTCTTAAAGCAAAAGGACCTTGTTCACTGGGCCATTTGCACTGAATTAATTTTATCAGTTTCAGACCAATTATAATTAAATCACTTTGTTGCTGTTGTGCAGTGAGACCAGATGAACATTTTTCCGTGGTAGGATTGCTCAGTAGCAAATTGATCCTCATTGAAACAAATGTCATCCAAGAGACCCAATTTGTGAGTAAGTAGGAAGAATTTAACGAAAATTCAAAATATTTGTGTTAAAAACTATAGTATTAACGCTTCTCAACATTTTTAATGGAGAGAGGAAAAACTACTCAAGCAATTCGTGCAGTTCTACTAAAATGTATGTCTGTAGCGCCTTACCTGTACTGCTTTTTCATGCCACCAGATGGCACTCCAAGTCCACACAAGGCAGACAGCTTTTGTTTCTACATTGTAGAAGATACTTTGGCATGGTCTTAGACTTTGCTAGCCATAGGCGCTCCATTTCATTTACCCAAAGACAAACATACGTAATATACCTATACGTATATATATCTATCTCTATCTATATATATCTCCCACTTCTGTTAGCAGGAGTTTCTCACAAGGTAAGTCTATGAGTTCAAATATGCTCTCCTGAATGAACAGACCATGAAAAGTACATAGTGAAAAAATCTGAAATAAAAAGGGGGTATTAATGCTCTGAATACTACACACACTTTCTAGTTAAAAGAAGAAAACCAAGCCAATCACCTACTCTGAACCTGCTCCAGAGAAACCTTATGTAATTTTGTGTAAGGCTGTGCTCCCTGTGTTTTACATCAGATCCTGCAAGAGAGAGGATCTTGTTTAGCAATTACTCCTTTTCTTTCATTGCCTTTCTCATTGACAAAGAATCTTAGGGCCAATTTTCTCAGTAAATTAGTTTAGGCAGCCTGGCCAACTGATACCATTTGGTGATCTGTTTAATTTTTTTTTTTAAAGAGTAATTGAGTGAGTAAGCATTAAAACTGGACATTGCATCCAAATTCACATATTCATTGGTATTATCAGTAGAAAAAATGCAACTGCTTTTGTTTCTGAGTGTCTAATGGAATGAGTCATTATTGGCAGTGAGGAAAGCCAAATGATCTAATTTGGGTATAGGGATTTCTGTTTGACAGGAAAGCATTCCTTTCATACCAGAAAGGAATTATTGTAAAATATCAACAAGATTGTGCAACACCTTGGGTTCTTTCTAGGTGACTGAATCATTTCAGAGTGATCTGTTTTAGCAGCCTAAAATCTATGTGCATAATATTCCTAATCTCTTCGACTGCAGCAAATGTACAGGGCAACACTACAATGTTAATCACCAACTCAGCTCATTAAGTGCTAGCTAATGTTACTGCTAGATAATCTTCTGTTGGTTTCTAAAGCTGTTAAAATGTATATTTGCATGTACAGTGTTCTAAAAATGCCTGGCAGCAGTGGCTGTGTTTCTCCTTTAATGTAAAGGATTTTCAAATCTATCTCAGACTGAATTAATCGTTTTGAGTGTGTTATCTTTCACCTTCTGCTGTGGCACATTCTGCTCTAATGCTGCTAAAGCCTTTTAGTATAATTTGAAGTAGTTTCATGGCATAGTCAAAGCAACTGTTAAATGCTGATGATGCTTTGCTGCTGTATGTTTACTTCTGGAATTGTCCTTGTAGTTTGGCTGAGTACCATAGAAACTTTTGAAACTGTTTCTTATGGATTACTGTGCATCTCAGGCATGTGCTTCTGCTTCTGCCTTCTACTCATGTTGATGTTTTTATACACCAGCAGATGATTCTTTTTACTGGCATTGCTAAACAGTCATAATTATCTTTGTAGAAGAGCCTCCATCCTTTGAAAAACTACTGTTTATAACTTATGTGCAGCTTTTTGTCTGCTTTGTATCACTGGAATATTTCTGACTTGACTTGTGTCATTTATTAATCCAAGTGCTTCTGGTATCAACTCTGCAAACTACTGTGTATTTTGATGAACTGCCAGTTTAAGTGGCAAGAAGCAATCTTGACAGACCTTGTGTAAATGTTTAAGAGATTGCTTTTCAGAAAATAGGCTTTCTATGCCTTAGTGTTAATAAAACTGGAAGCACTATAGCTAGCTTTCAGTATTAGACAAGATATATGAGATAGGTTTTTTGTTGTTGTTGCTTGGTTTGGTTTGGGTTTTATTTTTTGTAAATATTTTGATGTAAGACAATAGTGATGTCTTGAAGTATTTAAGATAATAGTTTTCCCATTAAGCACCTCTTCAGCTGTGTCTGGAAGCAGTTAGGTTGGCAGTGGCTGGTAACATCATCTATTTATATTGACATGGCCCTAGTGAGGCCACACCTGGAGTACACACCTGGAGTACTGTGTATAGTTCTGGGTTCCTTAGTCCAAGGGAGACAGGGAACTTACTGAAGAGAGTCTAATGGAGGGTACAAAGATGATGATGGGATTGGGATTGGAGCATTTCTCTGACAAGGAAAGGCTAAGAGACCTGGGGCTGTTAAACCTCAAGACAACTGAGAGTGAATCTTATCAATGCTTGTCAATATCTAATGGGCAGGTGTCAAGAGGATTGGGCCAGACTCTTTTCAATGGTGCCCAGCAACAGGACAAAGGGCAGCAGGCACAAATGGGAACACAGGAAGTTCCATCTAGACATGAGGAAAAAATTCTTTCCTTTGAGGATGACAGAGCACTAGAACAGGCTGCTTCTGTGGAGAGATTCCAAACCCTCCTGGACACAATCCTGTGCAACCTGGTCTGCGTGAACCTGCTTTAGCAGAGGAGTTGGACTAGATGATCTCCAGAGATTCCTTCCTACCTCTACCATTCTGTAATTTGATGATGTCTCCACTTAATAATACAAATTCCTCACTCCCACTGATGACAAGAAAAATATTGCTGAAACAAGACCAAAGGAGGCTTCTTGGGTTTGGTGATGCATTAAGTGTGTTCACAAGTGGCTTGATGAGGCTGTGGGCAACCTGTTCTAGTTGAGGATGTTCCTGCTGACTGTGGGGAGGTCAGACTAGATGACCTTCAGAGGTCCCTTCCAGCCCAGCCCATTCTATGATTCTTCGATTCTAAGTGCCCCATATGTGCCCATGGCTCATGGGACAAGGGAAGAAGAGCACTTGCTTGCTTTTGGCACTGAGAAAAATAGATGCTATTTGAGGAGCATTCTGGCTTGTCTCCCAATCTGCTTACAGCTTGACCCACAGGACTGAAAGAAATAAAACTGTGTTGTCTCAACTATGTCACTTGCAACAGACAGTTGTCACAGAGAACTCAGTCTCATGACTTTAGATGCATATGCATGAGTGTTTTTCTAAAGTAATTCCTCTATCTGAGCTTTGGGTGGAAAAGGTCATTTCTCAGCAGCTCTGGCTGCATCCTCATGCCGCAGAGTGTATGATGCAGGATGAATGTCCAAGCTATTTGCTGTCTCTGCAGCCCATCTGATTTTACAGACAACTGTTCGCCATTTTTCTGAAGTAGATGAACTAAACAGAAGCATAGAGATAAAGAGGTATGCCCATGCTTTGTGTTTTGCATGGTTTTAGGTCATCTGAATTGCTTTAATTTCTTGTTGCTTTGATTGACAGGTTATAATAACCAAGGGAACTTGGACAGGCACTGGGCATCTCTATGAAATTTCCTGTGGAGCAGGGCAAGCTGGGCAGTGACTGGCTGGAGAGCAGCCCTGAGGAGAGAGACTTGGGGGTGCTGGTGGATGAGAAGCTCAACATGAGCTCTCAATGTGCACTTGCAGCCCGGAAAGCCAATCAGATCCTGGGCTGCATCAGGAGAAGTGTGACCAGCAGGTCAAGGGAGGTGCTTCTCCCCCTCTACTCAGCTCTGGTGAGACCCCACCTGGAGTACTGCCTCCAGTTCTGGAGCCCCTATTACAGGAGGGATGTGGACGTGCTGGAGCGTGTCCAGAGAAGGGCCCCGAGGATGATCAGAGGGCTGGAGCACCTCTCCTATGAGGACAGACTGAAGGAGTTGGGGCTATTCAGTCTGGAGAAGAGAAGGCTCCGAGGTGACCTCATTGTGGCCTTCCAGTATCTGAAGGGGGCCTACAGGAAGGCTGGGGAGGGACTTCCCAGGATGTCGGGCAGTGATAGGACTAGGGGGAATGGAATGAAGCTGGAGGTGGGGAGATTCAGGCTAGATGTGAGAAGGAAGTTCTTCACCATGAGGGTGGTGAAGCCATGGAATGGGTTATCCAGGGAGGTGGTTGAGGCCCCGTCCCTGGAGGTGTTTAAGACCAGGCTGGACGAGGCTCTGGCCAGGCTGATCTAGTGTGGGGTGTCCCTGCCCAAGGCAGGGGGTTGGAACTAGATGATCCTTGTGGTCCCTTCCAACCCTGACTGATTCTATGATTCTATGATTCTAAGCTGCTGCTTCTGTATCTGTCAACAGCACATAGGAAGGAAAACTGAGTTATCTCACATGATTTTGTCTTGAGGATAGCTGTTGCAAGTCTCCTGTGAGGAGATAAAAAAGCCAGACACAAACCAATTAAACTTCATTAGTGCTTAAAAAACAATAGGTAAGACATTACTTAAAGACCATTGTATTATTGCAGTAACTTCTTCATCTGTCTCTGGACCGGACATCATGCTAGCAGACAGAAATGAGCTCATCATTGATCTATAAATTAGCAGTTGCCTAGTGACTCATCATCTTGGCACGCTTGCTTTATGCAAACGAAAAATAGCACTATACAGCAATGGATATGTGCCAGCTTTTTTTGACGGTCACTGTCCCACAGCCCACAGCGATTTTTGACGTGAATTTTGACAGGGAGAGTAATCTGGAAATGGAAAATGTCAATGAAAGCAGGGAATTTTTCAGAAACCCTCAACTAGGTACCTGCAGAGAAATATTACTAGAGCACGCTTCCAAGAAAAAAACCACACACACACAAAAGTATGGCCCAAAATATAAGAAAATAAACAATGTAGCATAGAATACAATTAGCAGAGTATATATTAAGTGGACTAGAGACTGGCTTAAAAGCAGATCTCAACACGGGAAAATTTTATTTAATGATTATTAATCAATTTTGTGAAGCTGTCTAATCATTTTATTGGCCTTCCAAATGGTAAGGTTAAATCTGCAGATGGCATAGGCTTGTTGAATAGTAATGAAGTTCATCCTACAAAATTATTTCAATCACCTAATTAAATGGTGACAGTCCAGCAATATGCACTCTAATACAGCTAAATGCAAGCTGATACACTGGGGTTACATGGGCTGCAGCTATGCAGTACAAAATCCTGTCTTGAAATGCTTTGACTCAGGAAAGGGATATAGAATTGTCCACAGCAAAGGACTTCAGCCTAAGTTCCCACTGTACTGCTCCAGTTAAATTAACCAACAAGATCAGTGGCTTTATCAAGTAGATGAACACAGAGAGTAAGACAATGAAGGGATTTTTCTTTTGTAAGTATCACTGACAAGAAAGCTTCTCTTATACTGGGTTCATTCAATTTATCATCACTCCAGAGAAAGAGGCTGCAAACATAGGCATGGACTGGGAATCAAACAAGATGATAGACTGCTAACAGCCCCTCATTAATAAAAGGGAGGCTGAGACTGTCCATAGACAGCGACAGAAAATTGCATCTGATAGCAGAGGGCTTTTGAGACTAACAGGGAAAGGCACAGCAATATCCACCACTGAAATTTTAAACTGAACAACACATTGTAACATGCATGTAAAGTACAGTTAGCATTAGTGGGTTAGTGCTGTGTCAGTGCTGAATTCTTCTCTACCATTAATCTCAGTGGGATCGGAATTAGGCTAGAAATCAGCATCTGTGAAACCTCATCCAGATATTTCATCAGTTTCAACTTTATATTTTGTTGTAACCTATCAATAATATCCAACCCATTAAGCTCTTTGAAGTTGACACTCCATATTTTTAAATGCTTATGAATGGTAAAGTAAATAATCTCTCCAAGAGGAGGATCAAATTCTTCATGCTTGCTAAAGAGGATGTGCAGATACAGGAATATGAGTGTGCTTCCCTTAGTGGTGAATATTTCCAAGTTTTATGAGAGAACAAACTGCTTGCACTAGTGCTTTGAAAAACATCAGCTTTTTTCTGTGACCATGCCTTTTGTCTTTATTTTCTGTATGTGCATCAAGGACCTGAATAAAATCCAGACTAAAATTTTCCATGGGACATGGCGTCATTACAGGCTCATGAAGTCACAAGGGAAGTATAATCTGCAGTTCATGGTTATGACTGTGTCTCAACCGAATCCCATGGTATGATGGTAGTTTTGTGCCTGATGAATGTGGAACTGTTTTATCATCATATTCTTGCCTGCAATTGGCTTTATTCCACACACAGGACATTAAACCCAACCACGGGAGTAAGTGTGAAAAATCACATCAGTCTTACGAAGCATCCCTATGAATCATCTTCCCCAAAGCCTGAATACACTGAGCTCAAGAGCACTAGTTACAAAGTGGTGGGGAGAAGGAAACAAAAATATTCCAGAGAGTTCTTGAGCATATGCTGCCATCACATTGAAATATCAGTTAACAGAGGTCTCTAGGAAATTGGAACCTCCAAAAGCACCACAGAAATTGTGGGCTGGGACAAAAGAATTGCACCTGAAAGCAACCATGAAATGCAGTGAGGAATTTTCACCTGCTTTTCTTTCCTTGCATTTTCCCATGGTGACTAGCACAGCTCTTTGTCTCTGAGGCACAATGGAAATTGAAAACTTGCTGGACTGGAATGAGTGCAAGTCAGCTTCCCAGAATGAAATAATGCCTTAATGGGTCTGGTCTTCATGGATGAAAAAGGGCCAAGCCCTATCATCCCAGTCTGAGAGATATGATAAGAAAAGCATCCTAGATCTGATACCAGCAAATCTTACTTTGGATATTTGTTCTGATTGGGGTTTTTTTGTTTGATTGGATTTTTGTGATGTGGTGTGGGTTTTTTTCCCCCCTTCTTTAAAGAAGAGACTTGGAAACATAATTGACAAAACAAGTATATTCTAAAACTTAGGTATCAAAACATAATTTTGGTCATGTTGTAGACTTTCTAGAGAACCATTACAGAAATCTAAAAAATAAAAACAAAACTTTCTTTCTCTTGTACTTCTTGTTTTCATCAAACTTTTTTTTCCCCCTGAATCACAGAAACAATACTAGTAAGTACTTTACAAAGTCACCTTATTCGCCTCTTTGCTCCAAGACAGAATGGACTTTCCCCAAAACTTCCCTGTGTACTGTTTCTGTAACCTGTTTTTAAAAGCCTGTGGTAATGGAAATTTCAAACCCAAAGTGGCAAATGTTAATCCCAACGAGCTGAGGAAGTGAGTGCAAGAGAAAATGGTGGTGTGCTCAGAGGGACTTTGGTATCACATTGCCTTTTAGATTTTGCTGTAGGAGACCAAGTACCTGAAATTTTTAAAGGCTCAGCTGACAATGTCAGGAGCTTCCATCATTTCTCTGAGTTATTTGTACAAGTTTATATCCCTTTATGTCGCATAAGGAATATATATCTTGTCCAAATTCTGAACACAACACTGATAGCAAGAAATGGCTCCGTTGCACTTAATTAGTATTGACCAGCTTTCTAGTGTAAACTTCTAATACCAGGGCAAGAGGGAGCTGCAGTGGGGAGAGGGAGGGTGGGCTGACTTCCCCCCACCCCAACCTGACCTGGATTCTGGTCTTAACTTTTTCACTTTGAATGATTGATCTTCCTGTTTTAGATACATTTTCAGCAGATGATGTGTGCAGTTAACTGCACCTTTGCAGTGAGTTTAGGCTGGAGGTTAGGAAGAAGTTCTACACAGAGAGAGTGATTGCCCATTAGAATGGGCTGCCTGGGGAGGTGGTGGAGTCACCATCTTTGGAGGTGTTTAGGAGGAGACTTGATAGGGTGCTTGGTTGCATGGTTTAGTTGATTAGGTGGTGTTGGATAATAGGTTGGACACGATGATCTTGAAGGTCTCTTCCAACCTGGTCTATTCTATTCTATTCTATTCTATTCTATTCTATTCTATTCTATTCTATTCTATTCTATTCTATTCTATTCCTTAAATGAAATGAATATGCTTTTGACTTATTGTGATAGAGGAGACAATCACAAATGTGTAGTTTTGAACAGCTTGATGCATCAAAAACTTCCACTCATAAAGCCATTTAAAAAAATAATCTAACAGGAAAACTGTTTTCCTCTCATTTAGCTATTACCAGGTTCCCACTTAAAAAAAAGTCTAAAGGACTCAAAATTGCTAAAAATATAAAATTGGTATTCTAAGGTAATACTTTGAATGGAGAAGTTAATGAAACATGCTCAGGGCTGCAAAATATTGTTATATTTTGGGCAAAGGAAAACTGAGAAATTATCAACTTGAATTACTGTAAACTGGTTCTACTTTTAAAGAAGGACTTAAGAATCTCTTTTTGTGTTAGAGATACTTTAAAGAAAAAAAAAAAAGGAGAGAAGGAAAAAAGTGATGAATTCCTGCCCAGTTCTGCAAACCACAATTGATGTATTTCTTTTGAAAACATATGCACCAAAAATACATCTTTAATTCTTATTCTCATATCACTGTAAGTAAAACTGTTCTGGGGTAAAAGGAGTGTGTATGAGTTTCTGTTATGGAAGTGACTGTGCTCTGACAGGTTGAGATACTGATATTGCCAAAGCAAAGGAGAATTTTGAGAAGCCCAAGTGGCTGAGTTCATCTGAAATGTAGACTGACTCTGTCAATAAATGTGCTGAGCCTGTGGAGCCCCTGAGCATCAGGAGTACTGACAACTGCCTTCAGTTGCTCTGGGAAAGGGATTATGATTTCAAAAGTGCAGCTGAAAGGCTCTACTCACATTTCAAGAAAATTATTTTAGCAATACAATGCACCAGTCTTTTGGAGCATAATAGAGAAACTAGATACAAGGGCTCAGAACAGGCTATTGTTTCATTTTTTGGAGTAAAGAATGTGTCTTTCTTGGATGCTTCTATTGGTTTTGTGACATCTGATGTTAAAAAATTCATGTGCACACCTTTTCCAGACCTTCATCTTGCCACCTCTATAATAATTTGTAAGAGTCACACTTGGATCTGGATCTCCTTCCTTAAATGCAACTGGGGAAGGAATAGGCAGTAAACAAACACATACACACATACACACACCCTCAACAAAAAGCAGAACAAAGGAAAACACCAAAACAAACAAAACAATAAAAAAAAACACAGAAAAGGAAAAAAAAACACACAAAAGGGCTACATAGCCTAGTGTCAATCAACATTCACTCCCAGAGTGGGGTAAGTCATGGATCTGTGTCTCAGTAGAGAATTTCCAGAAAGTACAAGCAAGGTGATAATTTCTCCTTTAGGAAACACAGAGACTGATGGCATCAGATGCTTTGCTTCTTGCAAAATGAAACATGGATCCCCAGATCATTGATTCGTGTTCTGCATCCTATTCTTGCCATATCTTGGGCCAGCTGTTATTCAAGTTATTTCATCCATTAAATTAAACTCCTTACAAGAAGGAGCAACAGCAGCAAAGGCTGGCTTGCTGTCTACAGCAGCATACAGATGTGAGCAGAAAAAGTGCCTTCTGGGATTAAGATAGAGAGCAGATATAATGAAGACAGCTGATGAGACTTGCTTCTTGGTTGTGCTTCCCACAGACCAAATTAATTCCAACAGATGAGTAAAAGATAGAAAGACATGCTAATTAGCAGCTTTTTTTATGAACGAGCTCTCTACCTCAGGATCTAATTAGCTTTCTAGATAAGGTTTATATCGTCTGTGCTTTCAGAGGCAAATGTTGCAAAGCTTCTGTGTTGGACTCGGTGATCTCAAAGGTCTCTTCCAACATGGTCTATTCTAGTCTATTCTAGTCTAGTCTAGTCTAGTCTTGTCTATTCTGCAGTAGAAGGATTACATTCATGTACTTCCAACACTGGAAGAGAACTGTTTCAAATCAATAAAGATATTTACCTATGCAGTCCATATATACCCTCTAGATCATGAGACCCCTCTTTCACTACAGCTCTAGGGAATTACACAGCACAGTAGATTCTACAAAGACAGAGAAGGTAAAGGGGAACACAAAGGGTTGAAAATCATGAGTTGAGACCATTATGAGAATCATGGATACGAGTCATGGTTTTGAGACAACAAACAGAGGGAGAATAGAGCAGGAAGAGTCCGGAGGGAACCACAGTAAAAGAAGTCAAGAGAAATAGCTAAGATGTAATTGCTTTGCAGGCAGTTTATGTGTTGAAGGAAGAAACCAGAAAATATTTTATGGAAAACAAGGCTGGAAGGGAACGAGAGATAGAGACAAAAGTACAAAAAAGCACTTAGAATAAATTTGCTCTGAGGATATGTTCCTGGGAAATACAGGTGAGTAGTTGTTTGTATCACATCTCTGTAAATTTTTGGGGAAAATATGTGCACGATAAATAATTGTACTGGAAGAAATTGAGACCCAACACTGCTGTTGTAGCCTAGTGCACTGGATTTCCCACAACACATGCACTTTGAAAACTTCAAACATGCCCTGTCAAGTAATTTCTTCCCAGTTTTTATGTTGTAATTTATGATCAATTACGATGTTTGAAAACAATTAGGAAGACCACAAGCAGGCTGAAATGCTAGTTCAGAGCCAAGCTTGTACTAAATTTTGCATCAAGCCTGGCTTTAGAAATACTCAGGTATTTCAGGATAATGGGATACTAAAATGTTGTCTGACTCATGACATTAATGAACACAGCTGCAGAGGAAATGTGTGGTACTGTACTATAATGGTGGTAATGTAGTGAATAAAGTCTAAGGACTGTCTTAGCATGTTTGGAAGACAAGCTCTAAGCCTCAAAAGCAGAGGGCAGAGGTTAATTAATTTGTTAGTGTTATTTGGCTTTGGTTCTGGTCAACCATAAAGGATGCATTAAAAAGGCTACCTGCTCCCCATCTGTTTCTTGCAGTGTGACAGATTCAGGACTGTGCTGCCACAGAGGTAATAAAGACAGGCTCAGGCAGCAGCTTTTCTCTTCCAAAACTAGCTCACATTTCTAGGGAAATACTGATCAAAATAGAGGGAAAAGAATGAGAAAGATGTTAAATTTGGCAATGATAATGAAACTCTGCATATTGAACAAGAATCAGGTTAGACTGATTCTCTCTTGCCAGGCAAATTTGATTGCTTTTTTAATAGAATTATAAAATATAGTGGAAAGAGGGAAGAAGAAATCTGCCTTGTATTTGATGGAATGTGTATTAAAACAGATATCTCTCAAAACTTAATTCAAGGGGATTTAGGTGAGGGGACTGTCACTGGCAGAGTGGTAATACCTGTGCAAGATCCCATAATGAAATTGACCATTGATCAAGTGAAGTCTCCACCTTTTCAATGTAACAAAGAAATCTCATTTTACTGGTTTGACAGGGATTACTGAAAGTGTAACATAGTGCTGCCTCAATCAAATCAGCTACAGAGAGCAAGGGAGTATGTGGATGAATGTTGCATCTGCTGCAGGGGAAGGAACGGCCATGCTGATTTTCCTACTCAGACATACTGTGAGAGGAAACATCAAACACAGTCCACACTGCCTTGATTTGTTCCACTTAATGTTATAACAAAATTAATCTACCTGCATGACGTGTTGTGGAGGATTATTTATGAGATTATGATGTGAGAGACAAGTTGGAAATTGGTGTTCTGTGGATGAGGAAGTAGCAGAGAGCATGCAACATGCTTCTATGTCATGGTCCAATGGTTCAAACATTCACTGCTCGCTGACTGCAGTGAAGTTTGGCACTGGCAGTACTCTGGGCAAAATAAATTACTTCTTTCTGTCCCTTTCTAACACAAATGAAGTAACAAAGATGGCGAAGAGTCTAATGCAAAAGTCTTATGAAGAGCAGCTGCAGGAACTGAGATTGTTGAGTCTGGAGAAAGGAGGCTCACAGGAGAGCTACTTGCTCCCTGTAACTACCTGAAAGGAGGTTGTAGCAAGGTGGAGATTTGTCTTTTCTCCAAAGCAGCAAGTGACAGGACAAGATGAAATGGCCTCGAATTGTGCCAGAGGAAGTTTAGGCTGTATACTAGAAAAACATTCTTCACCAAAGAGGTGGTTAAGCACTGGAGGAGGGTGCTCAAGGAAGTGGTGGAGTCACCACCTCCGGAAGCATTTAAAAGGAAGCATTTAAAAGAATATGTAGATGTGGTACTTAGGGGTATGGTTTAGTGGCAGACTTGGCCGTGTTGGGTTAGGAGTTGGATCTGATGATCTTAAAGGTCATTTCTAACCAAAACAGTGGTATGATTCTATGAATGCTGTGGGTCAGTTTAGCAGACATGGAGCTGCTTCATGCATGCCTGGGTTTAGTGCTTGTTTGATGTGTATGCTCTTTTTCTAGATGTTTGAGATGTGGTCTCTCTACACAATATACAGTCCAGCCACGGTGTACCATTCCTTACTGTGCAGGAGCAATGGCTGTGACATATCCAGAGGGATATTTCCATTGCTGTAAACTCAGAATCTGAAGCAGGTTTGATGTCACCGTGCTCTCTGAAAGATAAAGTCTCCAGAACTGGAGGACACAAATGGCTAAAATTATCTCTGTCACAACAAAATCCTGCAGCATAGAGTTAGTGCTGTGAGACGAATCAGCAAGATGGCCATGAAGGAGGGAAATGGGGGGCAGGCTTTAGTGAGCTGAGGGGCAGGAGAGTGGGAAATGATAGCTGAAAATAAGAGGAACAAGGGGCATAGTATTCAGTGGATGGATCCTCCCAGTTAGCATTCACATGGTAGATACATGCTGCTCGTTATTCTCACAAATGATGCAGGAAACAGAGAAAAGCGATGTGACAAGGATTACAAATTGCATGGAATTAGTCAGGTTAGTAAACCCAAAAGCTGTCTGCAAAGAGTTGCACAAGAGACCTCATAAAAATCTAAGCAACTACATGGCGATACAGTAGATGGAACTCTCTGTTGGTAATTGCAAACTGCTGTACATGAGGAGAAACAGCTCTGACTCCAGGTAAGTGCTGATGAGCTCTAAATTAGCTATCACATCTCAGGAAAAAAAACTTGGAGTTATTGTAGATGAATTGATGAAAATATAATTTCCATGTTTAGGAGCAATGAAAAAAGCAGGCAAAAAGTTAGAACTCAATGAAGGGGAAGAAAATAAACTGTGGCAGCAAATCCCCAGGGTACACACACCTTATCTCATACAGGCAGTTTGGCCTCTTCCTAGTTCCTTCTTCATGATTTTTAAAAAGGCTATAACTAGAAAATGCTTAGGAAAGTGTATTTAATGTGACCAGAAGCATGGAAAAATTGCCATATGAGAAGAGCCTAAATAGATGTGCTCCCCTTGGAAAACAGACTACTAAATCACAGAGGTATATAAAATATATATAACAATATATTAAATATATAAAAATATATATAACAATATATTAATTATTCCACACAGATGGCATGAAGATGTAAATAGGGAACAATAAGTCATCATTTTTTGCTATACCAGCACATCATGAAATTGTCAAGCAGGCTCAGAACAAACAAAGGGAGGTATTTCTTCAAGCAGCCTCTAATTAAATTGTGGAACTCATTTCTACAGAATGTAATGGAAGATGAAAGCATAAATGTATTAAAAATGTAATTAGACAAATTTATGAACATACCTCAATTAAAGGTTATTAAATAGAAGGATGTGGTTTCAATATCTAACTCAGGAAACCTTTCAGCAAAGATTGCAGGAAATCAGCAAGAATATATTGAGAAAGGAGGGCAGGGGATTTTACTCCCTGTTAAAGGGAGTGATTTTTGTTCCCAGTTTCCCTCTCTCTGTGCACTTTCTATAGTCAGCTACATCTGGTCCTTGTCAGAGACAGGATCCTGAGCAGTCCTTTGGCTTGACTCACGGCTCTTTATAATTCTTACTTTATTTCTATTCTCCTTTCCATGTCTTTGGTTTTATAACCAAACCATTGGATTATCAAGATTCTCAGTAGTGTAGTTCCTGGCTGATAGCCTTTACACCTCTTTTTGACTCCTGGGAGTGTTGGACAATTTCACCATATCTTGTCTTAGAATGATAGAATTGTTTAGGTTATAAAAGGCCTTTAAGATCATTGAGTCCAACCATTAACTCAGCACTGCCAAGTCCATCACTAAACCACGTCCTTAAGCACCATATCTACGCCTTTAAACACCTCCAGGGATGGTGACCCGACATCTTCCCTGGGCAGCCTGTTCCAATGCCTAACCACTCTTCCAGTGAAGAAATACTTCCTAAGGTCCATTCTAAACCTCTCTTGGTGCAACAGGAGGTCATTTCCTCTTGTATTAATGCTCAGCACTTGGCAAAATGGGGAGTTTTTGTATTAGTTCCTGCGTACATGAACTGCAGCATTTGTTTTCTTAAATGCATCCTGGAAATGTTTTTGAAGACACTGCTAGGCAAGTGTGGGCAGTTGTCTGAGGCACACAACATACTCGAGTTACAGCTCTAATTACTGGTGATGTTCTCCTGGAATGACTGTGATAGTTCACAGTGACAAGATTTAGTGAGTTGAGCTAGGTTAAAAAAATTCTGGATTAGAACTACTCTTCAGGAATTAAATTCTGTTATCTAAAAGAGCACTTAAAGACAGGAATAAAAAATGTGTACACGATCCAGCTCTGGATGAGGAAGCAAACACTGCCTGGGAGAAGGAAAAAGAAAAAAAAAGGGAAGTAGAAAATGGAACCTGGAAATTAGTTTTTAAAAAAATTACCTCTCTTGTAAATGGATACATCTGGGAATCGCTCTGCCCTTCCTCCTCTCCATGTTCCTATTCTCAATGGGAGGTGGAAACATAGAAAAGCAGAGGTTAAGTGACCAGCCACAGGACAACAAAATGACAACAGTGTATTGAAACGGAAATGGGGATGATCAATTTGATCTACGTATACAGAGGCATTATGTCATGGAGGCTCTTCTGATTGAACCACAGTGAAAGCAGGTCTACCACACTGCAGCTAGCTTTAGAAGACTGTTAATAATAAACCCAGAACAAATTACAGCAACTTTAGAACCTGCAGCAAAATGAACATGGAGAGTGACTTTTGGGAAGCTATGAATACATCAGGAAAGAAAACACCAAGGAGAAGGAAAAGTTGTTTAAGCTAAAGTACACTGTTGGCACAAGAACAAATGGCTGCAAACTGACCACAAATAAATGTAGACTGGAAATTAGAAGAATTTGTCTATCTCTAAGAGGAGTGATTTTTTTGGAACAACTTTCCAGTAAAATAAGAGGGACAGAGCACTCTACCTTATTTTAAAATGACAGTGAGCAGTTTATATTCTATTGGTGTCTGAAACAGAAAATGTCTGTGCCTATCAAGCCAGGAAGTAGCTGATATATATATATATATATATATATATATATATATATATATATTATTTTAAGCAACTCTGTCTTATAAGATGAAGGTAGATTTAAAGAACATAAATGTTTCAAGGGCAGAGTACTTTTATGAGACTCTTCCTTGGAGTGAAGTGGTTATGCAATATTTATTCAAAGGAACTCATGGATGACTCATCATGTGCTTTGTCTAAAATAAGACTAAATAAAGCAGTAATACAGGTATTTTCAAGATGTGTCTTGCAGAGGCCAGTCTAGAGAACAAGGGAGTCTTAATTGGTCCATTTCATCATGAGTGAGGTTACAGAGCCTTGAATGTTAAACCCCTGGAGTCCACTGACAAAGATACGTAGAGAGATGGATTCTCTGAAAGTTCCTGAAAAGGAGGAAACAGTGACCAAAGGTCATGGCTGTTAAACTGTGGACTTAAATCTGCTCAGCTCAGTTTCCAGGCAAGTAGTGTCAGCTTTTCACGTTGCTGGGATGAGCAGGGTTAGCATCCTAGAGAGAAGCCTGCAGGGAGGTGTACTTTTCAAGGGAAGCATTACAACCAACATTTCCAGTTACATGGTTCAAAATATCTTTTAAGAGCCTTGGATACTGAGACCAGGTGGCTTCAGGAAAGCTCACATAATTAAGATGCAGTACCTAAAAGATCAGGCTTCAGGTATAACAATTGGCCAGTGCAGGCTACAAAATTAGCTTCTAATTTTAGTTTTGTCTTTGAACAGGTTACTACTTCTCTCTGAAGATGATTTTTAGAAATTATTTGGTAGCATTAAGCTGCCATCTGATCTTGTGTTTCACCGCGGGAAAACATGATGTTGGAAATGCTCAACAATCCCCTCTCCTCTTTCCTAGGCATGCAGTAGAGTCTTCTGGCATCTGAATGACAAACATAGCAGTGAGTTCTCTGTTTAGAGCTGCTGGAACATTATTTTCCAAATCACTGGCAAAAGCAATGGTATGGACACTGTAACACATGGAAGATATAGTAGGATAGAAGAAGAGGTCAGAAGGTTTTGCTCTTACAAGATAGTCACTGAGGCTTAGCTTTAGTGCATCTTTGAAACAACTGATTGGATCCTCTGTAGCGTATCACAGTGGCACTAGAAATAATACATGTGCTGGAGAGAAGGTTGTTATTATGCTAAGAGGTGATGTGTTCACAGTGCTGTTTTTAGTGAACTAGAGCAGAGCTTTTAATAGGGCCCAAAGATACAAATCCTAACTTCATTGACAGTTTTAATGGAAAATAAGCCATAAGCAGACACATTGGGGAAATTAAGCCTTCTGAATGAGTTTTCTGACTTTAGTTCAAACTAAATTTTGATTTTTTTACCTTTTAAGACTTGCTCTCATGCATACCAAGTAATTTCATTGTCCTGGGAGACATCTTTTAATCTACTCCCTTGACGTTTCCATTCCTTGATTAAATAAATATGTGCTAGGAGCATTTAGTATCTGACCATGACTGCTTATACAACAGATGTCAAGCAGTTACTCTTTATTCTTAATACAGAATGAAATTGCTAAAAGCATTGAAATTCTGGGCTCTGCCAAGACTGACAGATGAATAATTAAAGTGAAAAAGGCTTCAAGCTCTCACATTCCTTTTTCGTTAACTCACTTGATGTACCTTCCAACAGTGAGAATATCAGAGCTGGACAAAAATGTTTCAGTAATACTTTCATCACTGAAAATACAGGTTCAGAGTTATGAATCCTACTGATCCTGCTGAACAGCTTCATCTGGGAGATGGAAGTACAAATCCAGATTCCAAACCACTGTTTTGAGGAATTGTAATTTAAAAAGTGTAACTTTCACAGAAGTTATCATATTAACCAAAACAATTGCAACATTTATATATAGAAGAGTAAATATTTAAAGATGCAGGAAAAAAGTCATGTATCCACTATTAATGAGCAAATAGGCAATTAAGCTAGTAGCTTAAAACAGTTGCAAGTAGGAGATGCTAAGAAAGTTCTGAGAAGTCAGGAAAAACGAGAATAAAAAATGATTCCTTCTTGTTTCCTCAGTCAGCCTCTTCACAGCTATTAAGCTTTCAACTCTGTGTTGAATTATGTGGTCACTTACTATGTGTTCATCTTATTTTGATTTCTCACCCCTGGTTAGAGAGTCAGAGTTGCCAAGATTCAGAAAGCCTCTTTAGTAATGTCGCAAGAATTGTCTACATGACATCGAGGAAGGAATCAATTGTGTCATCCAGGTTAATTTTGTCCAGAATGGCTTTGTGAAACCTCTTCTTCTAACAGCTGAGCACAGAGACTGCTGACCTGAAATGCTTTCTATTAGCATCACAATCCTGCTTCCAGGATTTAGCCTTTCTCATGCTGCTCTGGGAGCTCAGTTATCTCACTTGTTTTATTTTCCCTGGTGCCTATCTCCAGTTTGCTTTTTTGATTGAGGTCCTAAAGCTCACAAAGCTCCTGCTGCCCTAGGTAGATGATAGCATTATACAAACATGTGGACTTTCCACCACTTGAAGGCAGGATGATCCTTAAGGAGAGCTAATAAGACTTCCAAGCTCCCCAAGCTATGTGAAGGGCCAAAGCTCATTTCCTCTTACAGCAGGTTCCACTGGATCTTATCTATTTCTGTTTTCTTATCTTTTTCTCTACCATGTTCAGCTGTAATGAGTTGATAAGAATTCAGATAAGGAAACTGCAATGAATGAGACATTGTTTTTTTTTCTTCTTGGCACAATAAGAACAGATTCCTTATGCCTTACTCTGGGAAACCTTCCCTGTAATGTTGCTTGTGAGTGGCAAACCCCACTTTGTTGATACCGAGCTGAGCCACAACCTGAAGTTCTATTTTCATAAACATAACCGTGATGGCCAAAACTCCTATGTTGCATACTGTGAGTTTTCCAAGGCAGTGATTCATCTCAGCATTTTGAGGAAGGCAACGTTTTCTTCACAGTCCAGCAGAGGGCCCTGGATCTGATCTGGCAGGGTCTTTTGGCAGAAGATGTGTTTATTTATACAATGGGGCTGTTCCCGTGGACACCAGCAGAGCCCTGCTTTCAGTTCAGGTTCCGATTTTTGCAAAAGTGAAGTTACACAAGTTGAAGAACATACCACACGTTATAAGAACAAGTAATCAGATTTATTTACATATCTACCCACTCCACTGCAAAAGTCAGAGAATAAAAATGACGATTTTAGGGGTTATTTATATCGGAGATTAATCCTGCCTGGTTTTGCTTTTTCAGCACTGACATCAGATAGAGTTTGGGGAATGTAAGCTTGTGTTTATTTCAGGCATTTAATTCACCAAATAAAGCCACAGATGAGTAGTGCTGGTAAGAATTTGCAGGTTGCTCTCTCCAATTTGAATAATGCGATATACAGAATGCACTACAAAGTAGTTCTCTTTGAAGACCTGATGTCAAGTGGTAAATGATATATAAATTAAATGCAAAACCAAATCCCAACCCTGCCAATATTATACAAAAGCAGCTTCTTTGAAGTCAATGGGACTAATTACAGATATAAAATGAAGCCTGGTTCTGCAGCACTTGTACTAACTGGAGTTTAATTTAATGAACTTAATAAAAAATAGATTAAAGGTCTCAGAACAACTCCAGTGTGGCTTCCCATTGGCAAAATGTAAACGCTGCCTGACTCAGGCATCTGTGTGTCTCTAGCACCTAAACACAAAGTTGTCTTTAACTATGCAATGCAAAATATTACAGTTCTCATATCATGTGCTACAGAAGTGATGAAGGGACTGAAGCATCTCATATGAGGAAAGGCTGAGAGACCTGGGGCTGTTTAGTCTGAAGAAGAGAAGACTGATAGGGGATCAGATCAATGCTTATCAATATCTAAAGGGTAGGTGTCAAGAGGATTGGGCTAGACTTTTTCCAGTGGTGCCCAGTGACAGGACAAGGGCAAAAGGCACAAACGCAGCAAGTTCCATCTAAACATGAGGAAAAGCTTCTTTCTTATGAGGGTACCAAGGACACTGGACCAGGCTGCCCAGAGAGATTGTGGAGTCTCCTCTGGAGCCTTTCAAAACCTGCCCGGACAAGATCCTGTAAAACCTGCTCTGTGTGCCCCTGCTTTAGCAGAGGGTTGAACAAGATGATTTCCAGAGGACTCTTCCATTCTGTGATTCAGGGATCATAGACGAGATGTGTGGACTCTGGATATATTCAGTGTAATAACCTACTGAATATAATAGCACCCAACATTTAGGCAGGTCAGCCAGCTCCAAAAGTCAGCTGGACACATCTATTATTTGCTGTCTGGTTTGAGACAGAGTAGCTTTTCCCAGGGTTGACTGCACTACAGGGAATGGCCTCTTGCTCAGATAACTTCTTCTCATAAGAAATATTTAAATGGATAACTAGAAATGGTGAGTTCTAAGCCTGAATTTGATTTATGGATTTGCCCCAGTGGGTGTTCTTTGTTCTCATTTGTATACAAATCAGGAAAATTAGGTCTGTGCTGTATAAAATGGAAGACAAGTATGTTGCTCATTAGGGAATATAAGCCCCAGCTTTCAAGATAGAAATTGCAATGTTCAGTTTTATCATAGAATCAATAAGATTGGAAAAGACCTCAAAGATCATCGAGTCCTATGCGGACTCGCCTGTCCTCAGACCTCTTGCATTAATCTTAGGTTACCTATTAACACCTATCTTTAGATGAACCAATTGCATGCACATAGCAACTACTAGAAGCACTGCTGATTACCTCTAGGAGACAATTGCTTAGAGGTATCTCTGGGCATAAAAACATTGTGTCTATCAAAGATGTGTTCCTCTCACTTCTGTTTTGTCAGTAACTGGTAGATGAGATGGATGTGCCTCTCATTTACACTAAAAGGTATCATTTCTTGCCTGTCTTAGAAGTGATCGCAGGTCTTATCTCCATAGGCTGCTTCTCTGATTCCCTCTGTGTGATAGAAAATCCCAAATGAAAGAGCATCAGGCCATTTCTCTTCCCCCCAGCAGACAAGCTCTAATCTTCAGCATCTACGAGCTTCCAGAGATGTGCAAATGGTACATAATCAACACTCAGAGTCTCATAAATGCATGTACTATTTCAGCATAAATCAGGGCTCAGTTGCTAACCTCTAATGGACTCGCTGCAGAGCTGTGTATGTGTACAGAGCACTCTGCACAAATGCCTTCTGAGGTAATGCAAGGGAATGAGAAATCATAAAAAGCCTGCTTCTACTTTTCTGGCAGCTGGATGTACCTTTTGAATACCAACCTAACTATCCTCTGATAGAAACAATTCTGGTTGGGCCTTTGTCTCACTTTCTTAATCTTCTCCCCAAATCAAATTTGTGGATATTTTAGTTGTAGCTATTTTGGTTTTACCACTATCAAAATCATTGCCCATATACATTTCTGTCACTGTATGATCTGTTCAGAGCTCACACAGACAGTCTTGTCTGGCACTTTCTTTTCAGCTGGATCATTAACAGTGAAATTAAATAGCATCAGACCCACTGGTGTCAGCCTGAACCTTTTTCTCAGCGATGACTGGCCTCTAAAACTGCTCTGCCAGTACTTAAAGAAGGAACTCCTGTTCCATGCAGCTGGAAATCTCTGACAGGACAAATTCTAGTGCTTCTTCTTTTAATAACCCTGGACTGGGCTCCCAGCATGACCATTGCAAAAAGAGAAAGTGTTCTGAAGATGCTTGTGAACAGCACTTGCAGTAGGGAACCTTCTGCAGCATGGAGAACACATTTGCAAAAAATATCACCAGCTAAGGTTATAGATTCCGATTCAGACTTATGGTCCAGCGCCTTCCAGTCCAGGGAGTTGTTTCAGTAGACATATATTCTAGAGGTGAGTGCAGGGCTTTCAGGCACAGCACTTGGATAGAAATTCAGCTATCAAGCAATGCTGTAACTAGGCCACTACTGAATGTATCTTGTATATGTAAAGCTTCCACCTACTCACCTGTCTACTCTGCTCAGTTCTCCTTCTCCATAAAGAGATTGAAGCTGGGAAGAAGGAGGAAAGAGGCTGTGTTCATCAGAGGCTCAGTGGGTTTTCTCCTTTCTAATATACGCACATGCCATGGCTGTGCCTGTTCACACGGTCAACTGTTTTGTTATTTAAGATCCTGTCACTGTTTTTCCTTCTAAAATTCCCTGTTCAGAAAAACAGAGGCAATCCTCACTGCTCCTAGAGTGGCTGTCGATGTCGAGGGGATGAAGGACAGAGCAGTCACTCAGGCTTACCCGGGGAAGGCACCACCTTTAATCACATTTCATTACGACTGGAGGGCTAGAGATGCTGAAAGCTCTCACATGATGGGGGAATTAAAGGGCCAGGCAGGGACTTTATGTGCTCCTGTGGTATGACTATAGCCAGGCAGACATCAGAGCAATGAACTGCTTGCTACAGACTATGGCTGTGAGCTTTGAGAGGTAAGGAAGGTTAAATTACACAATGTGCAGTAAAAATGCTACTATTTAGACTCTGGTATTATTAAAGATGCACTTACCAGAGGCCCCAGTTGAATCAATCTCCCCATTTTACAGCAGTTGTAAGAGACGGACCTCTCCAGGTGATCATTCTCAGAGCTGCAGTTTTGGACTGAGTACCTGTCTCATGTCTGCAGCTGTTCATTGCAAAGGAGAGCACACCCTACACAGCTGAGACAATTGTTATTACACCCATATGTAAACCTCTTTCCTGGGCTTACCCAGTTCTGCTGTTGCTTTGCTGGCACTGAGATGCTTGTGCTTTCAGTAGCAAAACTGGGGCCAAGACCCACCAGCTAACACGGAAACTTAATTGGATTTACAAAGCAGCACTGGGATAGGAGTCTGTGTCGTGGGTCCCAGGAGTGATGTGAGGGAAATGGAGAGGTTGATGATGCTTTGGAAGTTCTGTAGGAGGTTGGGTTATCTCTTTCAAGGCCTGAAGCATTTGGAATGGGAAGACTAAATGAAAAGGATCTTGAAGAGGCTGTCTGGCCCTTCTTCATTGTGAGAGCTTATGGAGATGGAGAAGGAGAAGGTGTGATGACCAAAGGTCCAAGGCGCTCCTTTGGAAGGACCACTGTGATGGATGTATGGCCTTTGCTGTAGGGAGAGCCACCATCACTGGTCAGCTTTTCTCTCAGACCGTCTATCCCTTTGTAGTGACAGTTCTGAGTAGTTTGGCTTGCCCAGGAGGAGTCATTATTCTCACCAGGTTTCCAGCCTTGCTTTGGGAATCCCAGTAGCTCCCTGTGACTTGTAGAGCAAGTGTCTGACTGGTTTACCCTACAACATAGCTCCTGGGGATTCCATCTCTCTGTGCCCAAGTGAGAGCTGATTGAACACAGTGGAAGAAAATTTGTGCACGCTGGCCAGGCCAGTGCTGTCATACATTCACAGAGATCTGCCTGTTTGGGGGAGAGGTGTGAGACACACATGGAAACCAGGTGGTCTGCACTTCAGATGTGGGGAATTGAAAACCAAATTGGAGCTGCTACAGTGCTGGAGCCTTTTTCATCTAGTAGGAGAAGGTTGTTTTACTTATCCTAATTTTTCCTACTTATGTCAGAACAGTGCCTCCCCCTGCTCCCCCTCTCTCCCCCCTCCTTACTATTATAATTCATTTATTCTTAACCATCAAGAATGAATCCTCAAGGAAGTGAAGGGGAATTATTTATTTATTTATTGTTTCTGAATCTGTTAATATACCCTGCCAGGTCCTGTGTTCTTTGCCAGTAATTTTGCATCTGAGAACAAAAACCCCTCGAGGTTCAAAGTCTCTTTGGCCCAGCAGCACACATCAACCCCAGAACACAAAGGGCTATAATGGAAAGAGAAACAATTTATACGTATACGTTTTCAGGCTTCATACATTCAGTGGCTTATAAGGTCCAACGGGAAGAGTGAAAGAATTAAATACCAATAAGCAGAGCAAGATGAGCCTCACACAAGTCAGTTTTCAACACAACACAATACAAACTACCCAGAGCTTCTGCAAATTTGCTGGAAACAGAAATAAGTCATCTCTGTTCCTTTGTGATGAGTATTAATGAAACTCACACCTCACTTAAGCATGTTTGATTGAATCTTTATCCACCCTGATCTCCTTGCCAGGGGCCAGGAATCTTAAGCTTGACAAGTCTCTAGTGACTTGGCCTTACATGTGACAGTCCAGGTGATGCCAAGTTCAACATTTTCTGTGCAAGCACACAAAATGGATCCATCAAGCCTTCTGAATGTTATCCTGTTGTTCCTGTTGATTTTTTCCTTTTTGTTCAACCAAAGATTTGCTATCAGAATAGTGTATACCATACTTGTGATGCCCAGTATGAGCCCAAGATTTGTACTGAAGGTTTGAAGTCAAACCTCTATTTTCCCACCTGAGATTACATGATGATGAGCAGGGCTGATTGTATTGCATGAGACTGTTCCAGGTCACCCGGGGACTGTACAGGAACTGGTGAAATAAAGCCCTGGGTTGCACTGCAGTTGGGATCCATGAAGCAAAACCCTTTTTTTCCCCCTCTATTTATGTACTTGTCCCAGCTTGTCCCTGTTTTGATAAGCAGAGCACACTAGTCTGCACTCTTTCCTCTACCTCTTTTGCTACAGTAGCACTGCCTGTATTCATGCCAGCAGCCCTCATATTGTGATAACCTTCTTGGCCTGTGGAAATGAATCATTCCTAGCTTGTGTGCACAAATTCTGATGACCTTTGTGATCACATATTTCTCACAGAGCAGAGCTATCAGGGGCTTGGTGCTCCTATGGGTCTTCTCCTGAGCCATCCAATACATTACCAACTTGCACTAATAGTGTCACAGGACTTCCCCAGAGAGTGATAGACACAAACCTGGGGCTTCTGATCAAGGACATGTATTGACACCTATGGGAAGACATATTTTTGAAAACATATTTTTGAAAACCTATTATATATCATTAGCATCCTTAATAGTAACTTTGAAGTCAACAGAGTCTTGCTGGAATCACAATCACAGAATCATAGTCATTTTGGTTGGAAGAGACCTTTAAGACTATTGAATCCAATCATCAACCTAACAGTGCCAGGTCACCAATAAACTATGTCACTCAGCACCACATCTACATGGCTATTACCAGGGGTACCTCCAGGGATGGTTACTCCACCACTGCCTTGGGAAGCATGTTCCAGGGCTTGACAACCCTTCTGGGGAAGAAATTTTCCCTAATATCCAACCTATCTGGTGCAACTTGAGGCCGTTTCCTCTCATCCTATCACTTGTTACTTGGGAGAACAGACCAACCCCACCTCACTACAACCTCCTTTCAGGTAGTTGTAAAGTCTCCAGTTAGTCTCCTTTTCTTCTGCTGGAAAATTCAGCCCAACCAACCCCAGGTCCCTCAGCTGCTTCTCATAGGACTTGTTCTCTAAACCTTTCATCAGATGTGTGCCTCTCTCTGGACACATCCCAGCACCTCAGTGCCCTTCTTGAAGTGAGAAGGCCCAAAACTGAACCCAGTATTTGAGGTACAGCCTCACCTGTGCCTAGTACAGGGGGACAATCACTTTCCTTCTCCTGCAGGCCACACTATTTCTTATACAAGCCAGGATGTTTGCCTTCTTGGCCATCAGGACACACTGCTGGCTCGTGTTCACATAATCATATAATTCATATGATCAGACAATCCACTGTGCTTGACATGGTACATGACAAAGGGGAAATTGTGAATTTGCTCAGGAGGTGAACTTCAGATGTGGGGTTTGGCCACACAAACACGACAACTAAAATGCTATGCTAGTGAACTGCAGGAAACACCATCCTATCTTGACAGAAACAAAGAAAATCCAATGAGCCTGCACGTTTGAGGCAGGCTTAGCATGCTGGAGGGCATGTTTTCACCATCATTCCATGATGACATTAAATAATGCTTAGTTAAGAAATGCTTTATGTGTGATTTACAGGGGAGTCAGAATTCATGAGGGGTTCATCAGATCTCTCTCCTCCAAAAAAAAAAAAAAAAAAAAAAAAGAGGGTGGTATCAAAGATACATTTTCTTTCTGAAAGTGTCTTTGGATTACTTGGAATAGAATAGAATAGAATAGAATAGAATAGAATAGAATAGAATAGAATAGAATAGACCGATATAATGCTGATGTTGAAATAGGTGCAAATCATAGAAAAAGGGGCAGTGGGTTTAAGTGCTAACTCACCAACTTATACCATAATTTTTGAACCATGGCAATCAGAGCAGGCTGAGCCTCAAGAGTCCACAGGATCTTGTGTGTACAAACGCAGTCAATGACTGTATATCATGATTCACGTTTGCAGAAGCTGTCCCAGAAGACATCAGACCTTACAGGGCAGACAGAATACTTTACACTTGGTTTATAGCTACTTCTGAAGTGGTTTTCTCATGGCAATATAGAAACAGTCATGTGATTTACCTTTCTAAAGCCAAATCTTGCTGGTGTTAGCTACAGTACTGCCACAAAAGAATTGTACCGTGCAGCCCCAACTAGAATAATTACTCTTTAAAATCATCCTTGCTATTTAAAGCTTGAGACAGCAGTTTATCTGATTTCATAGCAGTGACTTCACTTGCATCAGGATTTAGCTCACCCTATGCATGTTACTTACACTTCTGGCTACAGACTTCCAAAAGGACACTCCTGACCATGATCTATCCCACCACAGGAAAGCAGCCCATCTTTGAAAGGCCATGGGGAGCTGGTTCTGAACAGCACAGACTCAGGCAGCATCAAGACAGCTTCCAGAAATACATCCTGGACAGGAATAACAATAAGGGTGGTGATTCCCTGGGAAGATATGGAAATGCTGGAGGCTGCTTCTGATACTTTTCATCTTACATTTTGGGCTTACCCCGAATGTCCTTCCTTGTGCTTGGAAAGACTAGAAATGTATAAAGTTTTCAAACACATGCATAGGCATGCCAGAGCTGGAGGGGGTTTGAAGCCTGTCTAGGGATGTTGTGACGTGAAGGTCAGAGCTGGAGGTCTGTGTTGCAACAGGTAAAGAGCCAGATGAAGGTGAAGACTGCTGGCTGGGGCAATTACTCTACACTTTGTATCCTGATTTGTCACATCAGAAGAGAGAAGTCCTTCTACTACTACTGATGTCGTTTACCTGGACTTGAGCAAAGCCTTTGACACTGTCCCGCACCACCTGCTGGTCTCCAAGCTGGCGACACATGGGTTTGATGGATGGACCACTAGATGGATAAAGAATTGGCTTGATGGCCGCACCCAAAGAGCGGCTGTCAACGGGTCCATGTCCCAGTGGAGGCCAGTGACAAGCGGAGTCCCTCAGGGATCAGTCCTGGGACCTGTCTTGTTCAACATCTTTGTGGGTGCCATGGACAGTGGCATCGAGTGCACCCTCAGCAAGTTTGCTGATGACACCAAGCTGTGTGGTGCAGTGGACACGCTGGAGGGAAGGGATGCCATCCAGAGGGACCTGGACAGGCTGGAGAGGTGGGCACAAGCCAACCTCATGAGCTTCAACAAGACCAAGTGCAGGGTCCTGCATCTGGGTCGAGGCAATCCCAGGCACAAATACAGGCTGGGCGGTGACTGGCTGGAGAGCAGCCCTGAGGAGAGAGACTTGGGGGTGCTGGTGGACGAGAAGCTGGACATGAGCTCTCAATGTGCGCTTGCAGCCCGGAAAGCCAATCAGATCCTGGGCTGCATCAGGAGAAGTGTGACCAGCAGGTCAAGGGAGGTGCTTCTCCCCTCTACTCAGCCCTGGTGAGACCCCACCTGGAGTACTGTGTCCAGTTCTGGAGCCCATATTACAGGAGGGATGTGGACGTGCTGGAGCGTGTCCAGAGAAGGGCCCCGAGGATGATCAGAGGGCTGGAGCACCTCTCCTATGAGGACAGACTGAAGGAGTTGGGGCTGTTCAGTCTGGAGAAGAGAAGGCTCCGAGGTGACCTCATTGTGGCTTTCCAGTATCTGAAGGGGGCCTACAGGAAGGCTGGGGAGGGACTTCTCAGGATCTCAGGTAGTGATAGGACTAGGGGGAATGGAATGAAGCTGGAAATGGGGAGATTCAGGCTAGATGTGAGGAAGAAGTTCTTTACTATGAGAGTGGTGAAGCCCTGGAATGGGTTGTCCAGGGAGGTGGTTGAGGCCCAGTCCCTGGAGGTGTTTAAGACCAGGCTGGACGAGGCTCTGGCCAGCGTGATCTAGTGTAGGGTGTCCCTGCCCATGGCAGGGGGGTTGGAACTAGATGATCCTTGTGGTCCCTTCCAACCCTGACTGATTCTATGATTCTATGATTCTACAAGACAAGAAATTTCTTACTTTGCCCTGCCAGTGTCAGATCTCCACGCAATGCAGGAATGATCACGTACCATGTATCTGACTGTTTCCTAATCTGTAGAAGGATGGCAAGGATGCTGTTTCCTTGTGCACCTAAAGGGTGCTGTGCCCCTGAATTTTCACTTTTTCTAAATCTCATGCTGCTCTTACTAACAGCAAGAATTTCTTCAAGTTCACACCTCAAATGAGCAAATACAATGGTACATCAAAAAGGGATAAGGAAAGGCAAAAGGAAAGAGGGAGAGGGAGAGGGAAAAGAGAAGGAAAGGAAAGGGAAAGGGAAAGGGAAAGGGAAAGGGAAAGGGAAAGGGAAAGGGGGAAAGGGAAAGGGAAAGGGAAAGGGAAAGGGAAAGGAAAGGGAAAGGGAAAGGGAAAGGGAGCAGACAGACACCTGCTGTGAGTTTATTTTGACAAGTGTCATTTGGCTGCAATAAGCTGTGACCATCTCTCTGGAGTGGCTGCAAACAGAAAGGACTGAACTGGGTAAACAAACCCAGGTGCTCAGGAGCAAAGTGCGGCTGGGCTGGGGGACCGGGGGTGAGAGCAGAGGGAATGGGGTAGCTTTTAGACTGCGCTTCGCCGTGAGCTGCCTTCCCTCTCCGCTGTGCCCGGAGGTGCAGGAGGAGCTGGCCTTAGCACACCGCGAGATGCTCTGGAGAGGGTGGGATTCTGGAAGGGTGTGGGGGTGGGGTGGTGGACGGCAGGAGAGAAGAGGAAAGAAGGAGAGGAGGAGAGAGGGAGGCGTGTGCTTTCCTGGAAGGGGGCATTTCTTCCATCACACGCTGGCTGATGCCTACCCTGCTGAAGCAGTTAACGGGGCGAGAGCAGCAGCCAGGCTGGCAGATTCCTGCCCTGTGATATGCCAGCGACAGGGTGACGCAAGGGCTGGAAGGCTCCAACTAACAAGCCATTTTCACCTGCGTAATAAGCGCTAGTGGAGATACAGCAGCGGCGACAGCGGCTCCGAGTCCCCGCAGCCCGGCCAGACTCCAGTGCGGCCGCAGCCACCAGCCAGCCCTCGGCGCTCACCGCAGCTGTTTTGGTGGCTCCCGCTGCAGTCTAAGAGCCGGACACCAGCGGCCGCCTTGCAGGCAGCATGTCAGCCCCGCCGGACCCCCAGGACCTGCTGCTGGCGGGCACTGGGGTGCACTGGGCTGAGGACGGGCCGGACCAGTGTGCACCTGGGGCTCCGCTGCGGGATGGAGATGGGGCTCAGAAGCAGGAACAGCTGGTTTTCAGCTCGGCCAGGGAACACCCGCCCGTTGCCATGGCGACTGCATCCCCAGGTAAAAGGCGAGGGGTACCCAGGGATGCTCAACAAAGGGACCTTGGTGGCAGCATCTTTTGATTGTCTCGCTCCCAACCCTATCCCAGTTCTTCTCCCAGCCTGGTTGCTTGGAAACATTACTAATGTGTTCGTGAGCGCATGTAGGAAAAGAGACAACAACGAGCAATTGCGGCCTTTGCAAATAATCATTTTTGCTGATGTGGGGGAGGGAGGATGCAATACCCAGCCAAGTTCCATAAAGCTCTTTGCTGTTTGCTAGGCAGAGGACATCCAGATTTCAGTCAAGTGTTGGATCTGGCTTGATGGGGCTCTGTCCTCATTCATCATACACCTGTACACATCTGGAGTGACAGATCTCAAAGTAGTTACTTCAGCTATTCCCCACGCACCTGGAATTCCTGCATGCTCTCTGATGTTATTTCAATGTGTAGCTTTAAACAGAGTGCCTGTTCTGTAGTGTTTGTATATTTTCTGCATGCTTTTGAGACACATCCTTTTAATCATGGAGTTTTTGGTAGCTCTGTTTTCCTTCTTTAGGTTTTGTGGGTTTTTTTAGTTGTGTTTGACTTAAGGTGCATTCCGTTTAGCTAGGGTTTGTGCTTTCATTGATTTTCAGTTTACTTTTGGGATGTATTTGATTTCCTTTGGTTTAGGGATCTATTCTTTCGTGGGTGTGATAATAGCAGGTATATATCTATTAATGAATTCAAGGAGGCTTCAGCTTCCAGTAGCTCCTGGTAGAAATGTTTGGGGAAAAGTGACTCTGTTTCCTTCTTTGTGACACTTCCCTACTTTCTTTCCCATTAACACCCATCAAAGAATCCAGATAACCAAATAACCCAGCCCTAGGGTAGTTGGTGGATCCCATCTAGATTCCTCTTTGCTGGGAAGTAGAGGTTTCCACTATACAGCTTGACAGTATTAAACTTGTCTCAAGTAAGTTGAGGGTCAGGGCTTGGGACAGGAGTTGGTCTCCATTATGCAATAGCTGCAGGAGCATTAGGAACTGCGTTTTTGGGCTGAGTCCTTTCTAATCCCCTCCAGTCAATCAGCACGAAGAGGAGCTGGCCAGAAACAACACAGTCTGCAGGACTACGTGTATTATTCCACTGATTCCCATCTGTATGCTTTTTTCAGTGCCTGAGTGTGCATCTATGTGCTCTCAACATGGATGTTCCCCTGCTGCTTTTCTGCCTGCTTAATGCTGCCGAGTTCAGTAGTAAAATGGGTTCTAACACCCATGGGCTGGTGTGGGAAATGTTTTGCTCTTTTGTAGCTTTGGGCAGGCAGCTAATCTGCTGATGTGATGCTGTTCATTTGCTGATCTGGGTGGTAGGTTGTGAAACGTGACTTCTTACTGGAGGGAGAGGCAGATGGCCTATAATGTGAGGCTGTGTTTGGTGAAGAGGGGCAGTACTGGGGTCTCCAGGCTGGGTTTGCTGAACAGTGCCTAAACATGAAGAAAGGGGAAAGGATTCTGTGAGCTTTTGTTGTTAATTGATGGATAAAAATATGGCCATGCTGAATCTTAACGTACAGAACAAAGAGGGGTGGTCTTTTAAATTGTGTAAATTCCCATCAAGTTGAATGGCTGTAACACTGCTTATGTTCAGTGAAGGCTTCTTCAGGCTTAACCTCATCTGTAGATTCAAGTGTAGAGAATGCAGAGTAGACAGGGGAGGGGGAAAGAAAATAAAAATAAAAAGGAGAGAGAGAAAGAAAGAAGAAAGGGGGCTTTTGGAATCCTCTGCAAAGGGGTTTCAGATATGTTTGTACGTGTCAAACTGTGGCCAGGTGAAGAAAAAGTGAGCAATACAGACTTCCTTGGTGTTTGCCAGCTGTGTATGGACAGACTGTCAAAATAGCAATATTGTAATGAATAGCAATGTCTTTAAATGTTTCCCATTTTTTTCTTCCTGTTTATTAATGTGGCTGTTAGGTGGTTCTGTGTGTGTCTGGCTGGCCATGATAGTCAGAACAGCATCCCAAGCAGTGCAGTCCTGTGCACACTGTCTCCTTTCCTGTTTGTGGCAGTAGCACCTGTATTTCTGTTTATCATTACCTAAACAGCTACAGCTCTCGCTCCCTTCATGGGGGGCAGGTATTTCAGAAAACTCTTTAATTCTCCTGCTCAGAGAGGAATTCCTGCATGTTCCTAAGCTGTAGGAATGGATCCAGCAGGAGTTACCTGGATCCAGCAGGAGTTACGTAGCTCCAACAACTTACAGCATTGCCATAAACTCATAACATTCCTTATAGAATCAGGGACACTTTAAACAAGCAAGAATGAATCCAAACATGAGTGAACTGGACAGTAGTTTCCAGGTAGTTTCCCAACACATCCCATATCCTCCTCCACCCCTCTCAAACCACTCTTCTGGTGAAAACCATGGTTATGCTCTTTGAGGCAAGAGCAGGGTTTGGAGACTGAGAGATTCTCCAGCATGAAAATAAATGGTGGGAATTTATCACAAGTTGTACAGAAAGTTTTCTTATACAGCCTAAAAATTTGCAATCTCGCCCTGATCTTGGCTTTTGTTTTAAATTTGAAAACCAGCCAAGGATTGTTGAAAGGTTCAGGAATATTTTCAGGCTGGCCATGGGCCAGGCTTTGAGCCAAACTGGCTTTGTGTCAAAGCCTTGTGAGTGGTTTCTGAATGATGAAAAGCAATGGGTTTCATTCCTCGTTCTTTGGATCAACCAAAATCAGCAATGATTGAGACTGCAGAAAAGAATTCCCACGAGGAGTAGAAAGCTGAGAGATTTCTCAGGCAAAGTTAAGGCAATAAGGAGCTGCGGATCCCACATCTGCAACAGTGAAGATTGACTCCAGTAGCTTCTGGGCAGGAACAAAGCTGTTTCTCTTGCTTTCATACTTAGCCTCTGAATATTTTTGCTGAAAACATTTCTCTCCCACAAATGGAGACTTTCTTTCTTTCCCAAAGATGAATTTTGTTCAGAGTGAGAGGAGCTTTCAGACAGCGCTTGCAAAGGCTGAAGGCTGCAGCAGTCCTGAATGGCTGCTGAGCAGTCGCATGTTGGTGAAGAGAGCCCCATGTCACCCAACACACCATCTGGTCACAGATTCTGTTATTTATTTTTGTTCATCAACAGTGATTAAAATTCCTTGAAGATAATTATTTCCAAAAATACTATCCAGGCTACTAGGCATTCCCCAGGATAAATACATATGGCTTCCTTCAGAGAATGGCAAAATGTAAGAATGGACAGCACCTCCAGCTGCAGACACCCTTGGGGGGAGAACAAATGGGAAAAGGGCAGGAACTCATACTCATGGTGATTACTGTGCTAGGATTTAGGAAACTGTATGCAGCCTTGTGCAGCATTGATGGATATCTGTAGGGTGAGGTACAGCCACCAGTGGTATGTCCCTGCGTCCATATAGCTGGGATTAAGAGGTCTGCCAGCGAGGCCTGCCTGGTGGTACGCACACCGAGATGCTCTTTGCCTTCAGACTGGCCACAGCAGTCAGGACATCCCTGGCAATCCTGGCCCATTTCCAGCTGTCTCCAAAGACAGATCACAGGTAGGGTCCAGCTGCCCAAAGGAGAGGTGGCCAGTGCCAGAAGAGATGGCATTAATAACTAGGACATGTCTGTGGGGACACAATGGGATGGCAAATACGGCCAACGGCATCCCTTCTGGAACAGCAATCAAGGGTTGATTTGGATCCCCTGGGGTGCCTCAACAGCACAAAAGTCCTGTGCTTATGGGACTGAATGACAACCATTTGGTATGTGCCAGCAAGGCGAGGTGGAAAGGAAGGACTAGAAGCTGCTTGGATGAGGCGAATGAGTTGAGGAACAGCCTCTATGTGCTGAGGAGCAATGAGATACTAAATCCCAGTAATGTTTTGTGGTCTGATGGGTGTAGATGTAGATCAGAAGACAATGAAAGTTTGTGGCTCCTGATGCTCTGTGATGAGAATGGACTGTCTGAGCTCAGTGCTTGTAAAGACATTTTCTACCCAGCCTTCCTATTGCACCTAAGTTGTAGAGGTTGGGTTTGACAGCTTGTGCTCTGCATGCACCTGCTCTCACCATTGAGCTAACACATTAACCTCCTGCCATCAAGGGGCTGCAGTGAGGCACACCTAATGCAGGCCTGTAGCTCTAGTGATACTGTTGCATCTGTAAATCTGTTTGTTTTTTCTCTCTAGTTACTGGCAGCTTTGCACCTCGACACAAAAGTGGGGGTTTGGTGGTTTTCAAGCAGCTTGGGAGCCCTGTGGTAGAGGCCTGGGTAGAGAAAAATGGATATGAATATGAATATCTGCACTGCTGGAGTTTGGCAATGATGCTTTTCAAAGATGTCGGAGCACAATTAAATGCAGGAGGTTCCCCAAGGCAACTGGCTCAGCTGCTCTCTGGGGCCTTCCCACCCCTTTCCAAGTATTGCTTTAGCAAGAGCTCCCTCTCCCTAATCATCCATGGCAACATGCTGCTCAAGGCCGTGTCCACTGTGAAGGCCAAGATACAAAACCTGATTTTTCAACTTGCAGCAGAGTCTTGATAGGTGGATTCACCGAGCTATGCAAATGCCACAGGGGAATCTAAGCAGCTGTTTGGAAATATGTCCTTGAATGCTAGACAATCTTGCTCAGGTTTAGCCAACTGAGGTCTGATTTAGTCTCACTTTGGAAGAGTATGTATATTCCTGCCAATTCTGTTATTGACATTTTAATCCTCCCTGATTTAGAGATTTACTTTTTAAAACAGTGTTCTCTGCTCCCTGGATTAATCCCTCTGACATACTGGTGTGAATGAAGGTGTTGAATATCATTTGGCGCAGGTTCCCCACATTCTCTGTGACTTTGTGAGTGCAATCAGATTTTGCAGAGAGGGACAGAAACACAGTGGATTTCTTCTTGGATCCTTCTGTTCCTGTAATTTCCATGAAGCTTGACAAAGCGGCCATTTCATCACAGCCCACAATCAGTCATCTAAAAAAAATCTTGTTGAAATACCATCCTTCATTCTCACTTGGGTAAAGTAGGAGCAATGGCTTCTATTGGGCTCCTCCAGCAAGCGCTCTGCATCTGGGGGTGAAAAGTGCTATTGGAGGTGCACAAACCCTCCTGTTTTAAAATCTGTGCTGCAATGCAATTCTCAACTCCATACAGATCAAAATGCAGCTCTCTTTTCCCTGCTCCCCACAGGGATGAAGGTAGCTCCATCCTCTTCATGGCTGTAAATGGGTTGAGGAAGAGGATGAGGAAGATGAAAGAGCAGAGTAATACCAGGAAGGGTGATTCAAATGCCTTATTTTAATCTTCATCACTCAGGAATGAAATGTTTTATTTATAGCCATGGGACTGAGGAGGAGAGGTTGTGGAGGAGAGGAATAGTGTGGAGGGGGAGGGTTTGGATGTCCCAGTTGTGGCAAGCATTGGATTTTGCATGTTGCAGTATTTCCAGGGCTGTGAGTCTCTCCTGGACTGGATGGTTCTCTATATCTCACTGGTGTGAGGGTCCTGGGGACACATCTTCCTCCTCTTTTTTTTTTTTTTTCTGTAGCACTGTAAATGCCCTTCAACAATGTGCCTTAAATGTAATTTCCCCCAAAAAAATGTAGTGTGCAGCACAGGTACCTCAGTGAGTGCTCCAAGTCTGCCTAGGGATGGTGACCCCAGAAAATACCTGAGTGCTGCCTTTGGCTCAGTTCTGGAAAAGTTTGGGCAGATCCCAGAGGTCTGTTTATCATGTCTTCATCCCACAAAAGGATGCTGGCCCAGCTGCATGCCCTGGATTGAGTATGATGCTTAGGACTAATGTTTCACTTTACTTGAGAACCAGAGACCTGATTTGGTCCTAAGACCTACTTACTTTGTGCTCATTTGTTTTAGCTCAAAGTTCCTGAAATAGCCAAGGAGTTGTGCTGCACTCCACATTATCAACAGGGAATGGAGGTTTTTAAATGGGTGACATCTTAGGAACTTACCTCACTTTCCCTCCTGAGTAGTCAGTACCTCTAAAATGGGCCAGGCATGCACTAAGACTTTTTCATTTTTAATGTAGAATTTATGTACTTGTGTCTGTTTTTCATGTCATATTCTATTACTGCCAGGTCAGAGCTGCTTATGAAATTTTTTGGGGGGGGGGGTTTCTTGTTTTTCTTGGCTTGTTTGCTGGTTGTTTTTTTTTTCAAAATAAAATAGGGCCATCACATAGCAAACCGTGCTTCAAGTAATGAAGCAATTATTTGTAATTAGTTTTCTACTTCAGGGAAAGTAAATATATGTGCTGCTGTAGACTTGGCAGGATTCAGCACTCAGGAACACACCCCACATTTTGTATTCTTGGGCCTTAAGACACTCATGATTTATGGTCAGCCTCTTTATCTAAGAACCCTCCTGTACCTTTCAATGGTGAGAATACATTCTTGGCACTCACCTGCAACACAAGACTCGAAGTAGAAGAGACCTTAATCACCTGTTTCAGTCCTTCTCATTTCAAGAAACTATTTAAGGTCCCATTCTTAACTGCTTAAAAATATTGGGATGGCCTTAAGTATATGCAGAAAGATAGCCATGCGTTTTGATGAATGCAAGGATAAATAAAGTGGAGGCTATATCACAGATAAACTAGCTTTATTACCCATTAGACCAGACTGCTTCTGCCACTTTTGTGTAGCATGGAGGCACTAGCACTTACCTATCTCGTTACAGCACTGTGAAAATTAACATTTCAAGGCATTAAAACTTGTGATGAGAATCATTACAGTGTTGGTGTCATTTATTTTGATCTATTGTATGTGTCCAGATGAGACTAAAAATTGTTGGAAATGACTGCAGCCTTCATAAGCCTGTCTCTTTCAAGTATTAAGGTGTTATCTCATAAGCATTGGCTTTATACTTTAATATTCCTTATAAGTGGTCTTTTCCATCTTTGTTTAAATATCAGCTGCTAAAAGAGTTCTTTGAATGTTTCTTTCACTGCTGTAATGAGATGCCTGCCCTTGATGCAGCCTCCAATTATGAGATTGTGTGTCAGAAAAGGTAGCCAGCTCTTCAGAAGGTGTTTCAACACTGTTGCCATTAACGGCTGCAACACCCTGAACATCTCCTTCCCCTTGTAACAGTGGCTCTTCCCCTGGATGCAGTGCTGCAGTGGGGCGTTTGCTTGGGTACAGGTGGGAACAGTGTGGGAGGATGCTCACCGCAGAACAAGGGTGACTCTGCAGACCTGCATTAAGTCAGCTCGAGGCTTTACTGTGCAGATCAGGACATGAATTACATCTTATTTTTCAGCAGTGCTGAATTTATTAATAGCAGCTGATTTATTGTTGGCAGATTTAAAGACATTGAAGGGCTTGTTAACTGCAGCCAGTAAAAACCAAATGTACAGGGCAGCCTTGTCAGGCAGGAAACCTTCCTGCTCCCAGCCCCTGGTTGTCCTGCTCTTCCCTGGTCTCTGAGGTTTTTTACCTTGCAAATATCAGTCCATGTCTTGAATATACACGTGGGTGCCCTTGGACAGCTGAGGACAAGGAACCACAGCACCAGGACACATCCTCTAGCTATGGGGCCGGGCAAGAGCCTCTCACTGTCAGTGCTGGTAGCTCTTTCTCCCAAACACAGCCCAGGATGGCCACCCCTCACCTCATGAAAGCACCCTTCATATGCACATCACAAAAGCTGCAAATGCAGAAGTTACAGGTCTGAACCAAATCCCCAACCTCTCCCTGCCTTCACTGTGTTAGTCACTGGATGTAATCCCCACCCTAGGCAGTCTCTGAAACACAACTGAGCAGAGAGGAGCTGCAGACAGCTTGAGCCATCACAATTTGTGCTGATATACTTCTGCTGAGACTGGCCCCAAAAGCTCTCTGGGTTACCTTTAAAAGAGTTGCTGGGGAGACAGGCTGCATTCATGGCTTCAAATCAGCAAGGGAGTGTTGCCATTTGCAGGCCTAAACACACCCCTGCAACTTGAAAGTTTCAAGACTGATCCAGAGAGGATGCCTACACCCACCAAAGACAGAATTTTGCATGCTGGGGAGGTGAGCAGTTCTTCACCCCATATGGGTCCTGACATGCACATAGCCAGCAGAGAAGCTCTGCTTGGAAATGCTTTTAATCCCAAGATCATTGGTGGGCCAAAGGTCTAGGTCTTGAGCAAAGCTTAGATGTTGCTCTCAGTCTGCCACCACTGCTCTAATGTTCACCTGTATTTGGGTCAACTGTGTGCCTTTCCTTGTGCCAGGAATATGCACTGAGGCCACAGCCAGGGCAGGAGGTGCTGGGAGCACAGCATCTCATCTCTGCTCTGATCTACTGAGCAGCATCCCCATGTGCTTTGTGGGAGGCTGCAATAAAGTTTCACAGGTAGCATCTCTCCACTGTCTACTGATGTATGGCAGTGTCTGAATTCCATTAAGTCTTAATTAGGTCTTTCCCTTGATGTCCTTAATTTAGAGGCAAAAGAGATGCACTTGCCGCTCATGTGCGTAGGACATGGTTTGCATTTTGGGATATTTTCATTCCTGTTGACTTCAGCAGTGAAGTACAGTGTAACATGCTGGAAATTAAATGTGCACTGCTGCTGAACTGGAGGCTTAATTGCTCAATGTTCAGGTAGAGCTGTAGGAGCCGAACAGTGATCATTGCTTACTGTGGCCTGATTGGAGGAGTCAAAAGGGAAATGCCTTCTCCTACCCCTTATAAATGTGGTGAAAATGTCTATCTCAGCTTTGCTCTCTACTTTTTCATCTGCTGGTTGGTGGTCCTCTATGTCTTAGCATGTACCATGTTTGCCAGTGTGCTGGGTTTCTTTCCTTTTTATTACAAAGGTTTGCATCTTTGGTAAACAACATTGACCAAACAGATGCTCTAAACTGCAGGGTTGCTGTGTACTAAACTTTAATTGAGGCAGTTGCCTTTGATGTGGAGCTGACCTAAAGCTGAAGCTGATTCTTCTCTTTTGCAGCTTCTGCAGTTCTTTAAAAGAGCCATAATGCAGCATTTATCTTGTTGCTGCTTTCTCTATTGCTCTAGCAAAAGTATCACTGTTGTTGAATATTGAATTGATTTCTCAGAACCTTCTGGTTATCCTGACAGTATGTGTGTATAATCTGTGATTCTCAGACCATAATTAGTTTGTAGGAAAAAGTGTTGGACCCAAAGGCAAAGCTCCAAGATTATCTGTGAGGGTCAGAAGATGTCCCAGAAGAGCTAACCTTCTCTGAACACATTGCTTAATGAAAGAAAAGAGGCTTTGGTTCTTCTGTGCAGTAGTTCTGTTTATTGCTTTCACTAAGCAGAAATCCTTATATCAAAATGGCTGGTAAGTGGCAGCTTGGTCAGGCGAGATAGGATTTTTACATCATCTCTGAACAATTTGGAGTAGATTTATAGCAAGTGGTGTCTAATTCTCTACTTTAAAAGTTTGATGTGTGTTCAATGTAGGAGTGCAGGATATGGGATTGGGAAGTGAAGCAAACAGTTTCTGCTCAGATGTGGAGTCACTGAGTAAAATCTGGGTTACTTCTACATAGGGACCCTGCCTTTGAAAATGCCTGCCTGTCCCTGCTGATGCAAGGAAGAAAGGATTGAATTCCCTGAAATCAAATATTTTTGCCATCAGACCAAAAAAAAATCCACATGAATTATTATTAATTTTTTTTTGTAACAGTGAAATCTTAGAAATCAGTGTCTGCATTTTCAAATTATTCCCAAATCAATCCAGGTGTTTCATCTGATTTGGCAGGCAGCATTTACCCTGTCTACATTTGGACCTACAGTAGGACGTTTATTCCAAATACACCTGTATTCCGCTTTAAAAGAACTAATCCTGGCCTGCAAAGTTCCCTATTCTGTTTTAGAATTGCCATGTCAAACATTTGGTCTGGGATTTTTGTTTTTCCTACCCTAAATAACAGCACTGGAGATTACAGTGGATCATCTGAGCAGCTCTCATAGTGAAAGCCAGTTGCCATTTTGGGATTTTTTTCCCCCCTCAAATTCTTTTTTGTCATTAGTCTTTATAATTCGGTTGCTGTGTATTAGAAGTTCAGGTCAGAGCTAAGGGGACAGACTTAGGGCTTTTTGCTCTGTGAATTGTGTGCAATCTCCTCTCACTTTGAAAGTGGTAAACAGACCATGTATAATCCCTGGAATACTTGGTAGATCTGTCAGGCCACGACGATGAAATTTGTAATATTTGTCTAACCACATGTATTTTTTACATGGTTGTCTATCCCTTAGCATCCAAAGTTTGTTCAAAAGAAGCCCCAGTAGAGTGGGCTGGACAAAGACTGAGAAGAAAATAGATCATTCCCAGTAGGAGATTTCAGAGTATGGGCTTCTTTCCCCCTCCCCTCACTCTCCTCTATTGCTTTTTAATGAATCGTTCTTCTAACCTACTTTAACTGCAGCATCTAGCATGCTAGATGTTTTGCAGATGAATCATACTGTGCACTGCACTTATGCATGTCTGCTGTGCAAGTACGTTGTCAGCTTGTGTTTGATAACCTCCCAGCAAACAAGGTTTTGTTTTTGTGGTTTTTCCCTTCTTCTCTTTTTTCTGGAAGCTTGGGATACTAGCATCATTCTGCAAGTGAGAATAATGCAACCACTGTTAATAAATCAGCCTGAGTCCAAGGATGTTTCACCACTCTCACTGCCTTCTTGATTAGCATTATCCTCAGAGGTATAAATTAAAGAGGAAAATATATAATCTGGGAAGCTTTCCAGCATCATCTTTGAAAACGTGAGCTCAATGCTTTTCTGAGGTTCCTTGGTGGAGCAATGCTAATAGCAATGCTGAGGGTGTATGCTGATTGCACCCTGTAGAGTAGAAAGATGCACAGAATAGCTTCCTTTCTTTTCCTTTTGTCATCAAGATAATTTCTAATGTGATCTGTGCAAGATGAATCTTGAACTGTTTCTACACAGTTCTGTGAACTGGTCCCAGAAGTACAGCTTCGTTCACTCCCTTTTCTACTACTTGTTCTTTTAGTCTGACATCTGCCTAAAATATGTGACAAGTTTTCCCATCTCAGCCTGCAGATAATTGCCTGCAGCTGTCAGCAGTGAGTGGACACAGTCCCTCTGCTCTATCGGTCCAGAGTCTGAGCTTTAGCCATAAGGATTTTAGGAGACTTCTTCTAACTGTTCCTATGAGGTGTCATCACAGCTGGAATGGTAACTCCTGACGCCTCCTTCTTGCCAAGGAAAGAAAAATGTGCTGCAGAATGTGCTGATTTGCAAAAAAAATACTTTACAGGGAGGGTTTGATTTTAGCAAAGGTCCAGCTGTGTTGAATGAGCAGGAAGGGATTTTTCAGCATATCAGCAGCATCCTGGAAACGTAAATGCCACATCCTCCAGAACTTTCTTAGGAATCACTTTTTCCCTTCCCCTGTCTGTAACCTGATGGGGTCTTTGGTATTTACTGGAATTAGGAGTTCAGCATGACTGCAGTACTTGGAGCCTTGCTCCATAACCTCTCTGTGGTTTTGTTTGCTTTCTCTTGGTTAGCACTCTGCCAAGATCATCCTTTGCTTTCCATGTGAAAGGTGGTGAAAAGCACAGAATGCAAGACTAAGCTGTATTTCTCTGGTTGCATTTTGATGAGGCGTAAGGAAGAAGATACCTTTATTACTGTTTTGCTGATGGAACAACTGATGTGTGGTGGAGTGAAGAATCTTACAAATAGTCCCCAGTAGCTGCATTTGAACTAGGTCTGGGTTTGCTGAGGCCCAGGCAGAGCCAGGCTGCTTCAAAAGGGTCTCAGCTTTATCACTAGTGATTCAGTTTGCGGGGCCTCTCAGGCTGAGGTTCCAAAAAGTCATTCCTCTCTACTGAAAAATGTAGGGCAGCTATTTTTTGCTAAGGTGCATGGAGATAGGAGGGGTTTTCTGTCCGTTTTTAACTTTTAAATGGATATTAAGGATCCTTAGTTATGTTTTGCAAAGGAATTTACTCTTCAAGCAAAACAACACAGAGGGAATACCAGGTGTTATTTGCTGTCTGTATGATATTGCCAGATTTGCTGAAGCGACGTGTTTCAACATTTCCAAACATTTTTCTTGTGGAGCTTTCTCTTCCATAAAAAGGTTTTCTGTTTCCCCTTGATTAGTGATGAAAAGAAAATTGAAAATAATATGAATTTTTCCCACAGGACAGAATTTCTTTTACAACAGCTCCACTTCCAGCTAATGTCAGGAAAAACACGACCGACCGCATTCCGTATGCTTGATTTCAACCCTGCATTTATGACTTATTCTTTGCTGTTGCTGTCTGGAAAAACAATGCCATCAACATAACGTTACTCACAGCTTGAAAATACCCATTAAATTGAGAGTTAGTGTGCTAGCAAGTAGGATTTGTTAGCACCTATTTAATACACTAAACAGGACTGGGACCTTGGTTCTCTCTCGGTGATGAAAATCAAGTGCCTCTTGGCCCAGCTCATCTAATTACTGCTGAACAAGCAGGTTCTGCTGTCTTTATGGTAGATGACTTTACTGCCACTGTGGTGAAGAAGGCTTGAAGCCAACAGTGTCCCTGAACCTAGCAGCTGCCCAGCATCCCTGGATTCAAATATTTATATTGTGCTCCCTCCCTTACTCACTTTAAAATGTGATTTGCCTAGTGGGGAAGAGCAAAGGAAGGAAAGCTGGTGAAGGCAAATATGAGTCTTTCTTCTTAGGCTGTGTACAAGACAACTTCTTATTAAAAAGCCCTCCCCTTCCCATTCTATGTGAGCAGGAGAGCTGTGCAGGCTCCTCTGTGAGCAGGAAGTGAAGCCTTAAGAATCCATCAGATTCCTTTTCCCAAGCCTGGACTTGGAGCTGCAATGACAATCACTTCCTCAGCTTTGCTGTGCTGTGTGTTAACCAGCATTTTAGGAAAAGATGGGCTCTTTCAAAAGATTTCAACTGATTTCAGCCCCAGTTAGCTGGATGGCAGCAACTGCCAGAGCAGGTAAGATCCAAGATTTTCCAGGAGTCCTCTGCTTCTGCCTGCATCCAGCACCAGGTGCCCCGTGCTTTTGTAGCCCATAGAAATTAAAAGGCTAGATGTGAGCAAAGCACCATGTTGCCTGCAATATTGCTTGCTCAGGTTTCTGGTCACACCTGCTCTGCTATGCCACTACAAGCCGGTTTCCGAGAAAATGGATTAGAGGAGGTGGTTTCTAACCTTGTCTAACCAAAAGCTGAGAGGAAAGTGGTATTTGTTCCTGGTGCTTGAGTCAAACAACCAGGAGAAATGAGCTACACTGAAAGTGTAGGCAGAAAGATAAAGTTCTATACATTGGATACAAGTGTTCAGCATGAGGAGAAGAGGAAGTCAAGATGGAGAGAAAAATGAATAGCAAGAAAAAGAATCCCAACTACTCTTAGAAGTTTGAATTTCTCAAATGATGGATTTTGCACCAGTTTATGGAGAGAATTAGGTAATGTGATGCTTGTAGTAGCAGGGATTTACACTTAGAAACACAGCAGATGCCTTGTGGACCTCTTCTATGTTTATGAGCTCTGGAGGCAGACTTTTGTAACAAAACCATCTTCCCCCCTTTGTTTAGTTGGAGCTATTAACATAATTTCTCTTTTAAAAAAGCATTTGAATGCACTTTACCTTTTTCAATTATTTGTTCTACTGAACTGGAAGGGTATAAAATCCCCATTCTTCAAGGAAGAGACAAATTTGTTCTAACTTTTGCCATGCAAGTACTACCTGGAGGAGTGCTGTGACACAGCAAGATCTACTGTGCTGCCTTTGCTCTTCACATCCTTGGCGACTGGCCAACCTTTCCCAGCTCTTACAGCTTGCCCTGGGAAACCTACAAGGAAGACCACAAAACCCCAGAATGATCTTGCCCATTTTATAAATGTTGTGAATTAACAGGAAGAGGTTCAGCAAGGACAAGGCATCTCAGTAGGAAGAGCCAGCTTCATAAACACAGGATGGAAAACCAGATGAGTCATAGAATGGTTTGGGTTAGAAGGGACCTCCAAAGGTCATCTAGTCCAACCGCCCTGAAGTGAGCAGGGACTAGATCAGGTTGCTTGGTGTCTTGTCAAACTTGACTGTGAATATCTCCAGGGATGGGGTCTCGACTACCTCCCTGCACAACCAGTTTCAGTGTTCCACCGCCCTCATGGTAAAGAACTTGTTCCTAGTATCTAATCTAGATCTATGCTTCTCTAATTGCAAGCCATTTGTCCTATCAATACTTGTAAAAAGTCTCTCTCCTTCTTTTACGCCAGCCCTCAGGTACTGGAAGGTCACTATTAGGTCTCCCCAGAGCCTTCTCTTCTCCAGGCTGAACAACCCCAGCTCCCCCTGCCTGTCCTCAAAGGAGAAGTGTTCCAGCCCTGCAATCATCTTTGTGGCTCTCCTCTGGATCTGCTCCATCAGGTCCATATCCTTCCTGTGTTGAGGGCTCCAGAGCTGGCCCCAGGTGAGGTCTTGCCAGAGCAAAGTGGCAGAATCACCTCTCTTGAGCTGCTTGCCAAGCTTCTTTTGATGTAGCCTGGGAGGTGATTTTCCTTCAGGGCTGTAAGTGCACATTGTTGGTTCATGGGCAGCTGCTCATCCACCAGAATTCCTAAGTCTTTTTCCTGTTTTCTATCACTTCATCCCCCAGCCTGCATTGATATTGAGGATTGTTCTGGCCCGGGTGCAGGACCCTGCACTTGGTCTTGTTGAACTTCATGAGGTTCACCTGGGTCCACATCTCCAGCTTGTCCAGATCCCTCTGGATGACACCGTATCCCTCTAACACATCGACAGCACCACACAGCTTGGTATCACCTGCAAACTTGCTGATGGTGCACTTGATCTCACTGTCTATGTCATTGATAAAAATATTAAACAGTACTGGTCCCAGTATGGACCCCTGAGGGACACCACTTGTCACCAGTTTCTATCTGGACTTTGACCCATTGACCACTACTCTCTGGATGTGCTCATCCAGCCAAGTCTTTATCCACCGAACAGTCTGCCCTTCAAATCCATATCTCTCCAACTTGGCAAGTAGGATATTGTGGGAGCTCATGTCAAAGGGCTTGTAGAAGCCCAAACAGATGACATTAATAGGTCATCCCTTGTCCAGTCATGTAGTCATTCCATCATATAAAGCCACTAAGTTCATCAGGCAGGACCTGCCCTTAGTGCAGCCATGTTGGCTCTTTAATCACCTCCCTGGCCTCCATGCACCTTATCAGAGCTTCTAGGAGAATCTGCTCCATAATATTCTCAGGCCCGGGGCTAAGACTGACAGTTTGGTAGTTTCCAGGGTCCTTCTTTCTACCCTTTTAAAAAATGGGTGTAATGTGTTCCTTCTTCCAGTCTTCCAGTCACCAGGGACTTCACCTGAGTGCCAGGACTTTTCAAATACTATGGAGAGTGGTTTGGCAATGCATCTTATCAGGTCACATAGACTTAGGTATGTTCAGGTTCCTCAGGTGGCCATGAAGCTGATCTTCACACACAAGGGAGGGCCTTTACCAGCTTTATCCCCACCTTGTGGTTTTTTTTTTTAACTTGGAAAGTGTTGGGATAGAGATTGCCCAAGTCCATTGGAGAAGGACTGGGCCACTGACGGCCACTGGCCAAATGCAAGCCACAATAGGCTGCAAACCTTGTGCTGTTGCTAAACAGGAGATGCCACACTAAGATATGATGATGTGAGATTTGTATGCATGATGCAGCAAATGCCTTGGGAATGTGCATGGTGTCTATTCTGGAGCATAGCACTTCAGAAGCAATGCAGAGAGCCCAGAGAGGAGCAACCAGGGAGATTAGATGTCTGGGAACGTGATCTAGAAGGGAAGATTGAAAGAACTGGGTTTGTTTAAGCTAATGGGGAGAATCACTGGGGAACAGAACAAGAGGAGTCCTTAAGTACATGAAAACTCAGACAAAGAGCCTGAGTTAACCTGATCTCCAGGTCCATGGTGGGTAGGAATGGATGTGGCTTTGATTGCAACATAAAAGGTTCAGATCAGTCATTTGGAAAAGGCTTTTGGAGAGTGTAGATGTGTAGAACAGAGAAATGGTGTGCTGGGGGAGCAGGTGGTGGCTGCAACTCTATTCATGGAGGGCTGTATGAGCAGCATAGAGACATCAGCCAGGTGACCTAGGAAGTGGTATTGCTGCCTGAGGCCAGTGGTGGAGGTAGATGATGTCTTTCTGGCCATAATTTAGGGGAATTTCTAAGATGTGGTAAGGGATGATAGCAGGAAATATACTAATTCCTTCTTTTCCCCTCTTGATTTTGTCTGTGTCCTGTTTAAACCAGCGGCTTCTTCTCTTACCCTTTGAAAGTGTGCACCAACCATGAGTCACAGAAAAGCAGGAGTGGCTGATATTTTTGTGTTTCAGTGTCTTTTGCTAGTATTTTTTTGTTTTTAAGAAAACCATTGGTTTTTGTCTACTTTGCCATAAAAAACACATAAATGTGGTGCTGAGGGACATGGTTTAGCACCAGGCTTGATATATTTAGATAACGGTTGGACTTGATGATCTTAAAGGTATTTTCATAGAGACAATTCTAGGGTTCTCTGAAAAGCCCAGCTTTCCTTGGAGGGGCGGGGTGGTGGTGGTGGTGCTGAATTGACTCCTGCAGAAAAACCTGGGCAGAGCATTCAATGTCTTAAGTTGGAGACATAGAGCAACCATAGAATCATAGAGAGGTTTGGTTGGAAGGGACCTTAATGATCGTCTAGATCCAATCCCCTGCCATGGGCAGGGGCACCTCCTACTGAATCGCATTGCTCAAAGTCCCATCCAGCCTGGCTTTGGATCCTTCCAGGGCTGGACCCTTCCTGACTTCTCAGGGCAACCTGTTCCAGCGCCTCATCAGCCTCGTGGTTGTTATCAGAAGGCTGCATGTTTGAATCACATTGGGGGTCACCATTTGTTATAATACAGATTTTATAGAGATGTTAGATTTAACTTGAGCAGTGCTTCCAGGGCAAGATGTGAGCAGGTGAAGATGCTTATTACGTTAGCCAGCAGAGTTATATAGTCTATCAGAAGGCACAAGGGTCGCATCTTAATTAGCCATTTTCTACTGGCATGCGTGTAATTGAGGCATACAATAGGTCAAAATAACAAAACAGTATTTTAACGCATCCAACCAAATTCTGACAAGTTTCTCTCCTTCAGTTACAAGGTGTTTACATGCCCCTCAGAGTCAAAGGCAAAACACAGCTTTCTCTAATTCGAGCAAAGGCAAATCTTCCCTATAGCCTTCCAAAGTCATCCGAAAACAACCTCTTACAATACAATACAATACAATACAATACAATACAATACACCAGGTTGAAAGAGACCTTCAAGATCATCACGTCCAACCTATCAACCAATCCAACCCACCTAAACAACTAAACCATGCAACCAAGCACCCCATCAAGCCTCTTCCTGAACACTTCCAATGAAGGTGACTCCACCACCTCCACGGGGAGCACATTCCAATGGGCAATTTGTTACTAATGTTTAATCTAAATGTAGCTCCTTCCAGTTTCTTCCAGTAGAATTATGCACTCTTCAGCATTAAAAGAAAAAAAAAAGGCAATACTAAGGATTTTTAATAAATACAGGCTTGTCAGGGAGAAATTATAGAAGATGAAGTGGGCAGTCATAGTGGGAGATGAATAGCATAGTGCCTGTGTCCAAGGAAGCTGGAAAAGAAAAGGATACAGCAAGTATAGGCTTACTAATTTTATCTAATGAGTATGGTTAACAACACTAAAGTTAAAGGAAAATGGGAAAAATACATCACTGCATAAAGATTAATGTGAATGATGGAGACAAACCTGATTGTTTACTCTGTAAAAATACTGATTGTTTTTTGACTGGGCTTCAGTGACATGTAAAATCCCATTCTACAAGGACAGTTGCTGGCTGAGCTGTATGTCACCTAAGGAGCAGAAATCTTATGCTGAAAGGAAGAGATTCAGGTAGTGTGGGAGCTGCTGATGGGGCTCCCCAGCTACTCTTGGGGCCCATCTTATTAAATACCTTTGTAAAATACTTGGTACCAAAAGCCAGAGCAGGCTGGGAGTATGCTGGGAGCTGGGACAAGAGGTAGCTGGGGCATCTTACAGGTGGAGCTGACTGAGCTGGGCAGTCATGAGCTGTAGAAACAGACCTGACACCCTGCGAAGGTGACAAGAGCTATGTGCGTGGAGATGCATCCTTCCAGAATATGGCTGTGATGGCTTTGTACAAGTGCTGCTTCGGCTTCTGCTTTGGCCTTGAGGTCACCACTGCCATTTGGCGCTGTGGGTAACTCCACACTGGTTATGTGCAGAGTCACTACTGCCCTCTGAAGAAATGGTGAAAGCAGGATGGAGGATATCAGAAAAAAAAACAAACAAACAAAACAAAACAACAAATCAAAATGTTTAAGTACTTGATACTTGATTTTGAAGTATTCCAAACCAACCAAAATTATATTTGGTCCCCAAAGCCCTTTCCCCCGCTCCCCACCCCCCAAAAAATAAAAGAAATAAAAAAGGCCAGTTTTACTGAAATAACTTTTCCCATCTAATACTCGTAACTAAAATCTTTTGTCCTCCTCAAAGATGAAGAAATAATGGATGAAAATAGTCTGGAGAAATGTATCACCTCTCTCCAGCTGAATGAGCAAGCAGCGTTGCTTCAAACCAACTCGTGAGCCAGCTTTGGAAATGATTCCCTTTATATTTGGACTCCATGGACTGCTCGTGACTATTTGCAATGTGAGCTGTAGGGCTTAATTGTAGCCTCTTGCATGAGTCACATGATTATTTAACGAGGATCTTTGATTGATGAGCAAACACATCCTATACACACACTTGATTGTGCCAGCTTAAGTGCTAATTTTCTCTTGATGCTGACACATGCACATTTGTCACTGGCTTTGGCAATAATTCTTTGCCAAAAAAAAAATAAATAATCCTTTCTCAAGCACTGGTGGAAGATGATAGATGGATTTAGCTAATATAAAATCATCTAAACATGTAATATCCACTGACAAATGTTTGTATCATCCCCTCTGGACCAAAATTAATAAAACAGCACTGAGATTCACCTGTGAGACACATTTGGGTGTCAGCATCGTGTGTGTCCAGCTGTGGAAGTTTTATTCAACCTGCTTCAGTAAAGGCTTTGCTTGCTTTATTAGCTCGGCTGTAACTTGGAGGCTTGGGCTTTTCTTGTGTATTTAGGTTTCTCCTGGGTGTAATGGTAGCTATAATTCTCACCTTAGAACAACAGTGGGTATTGCAGCTCTTGTATAGCTGCTCCAGTGTCACATCTGCTGATCTCCGAGTCTAATTCTGCATGCAGCACTGGACGTTAGGAAGACATTTGGACATTAGGAACACATTCTTTAAAATGAGGATGGTGGAACACTGGAACAGGTTGCCAGGGGAGGTGGTGGAGGCCCCACTGCTGGTGACATTCAAGGCCAGGCTTGATGGAGCTCTGAGCAACCTGGTCTCTGGTTGGGGATGCCCCTCCTTACTGAAGAGGGGTTGGATCAGATGACTTTTAAAGGTCCTTTCCAACCCAGTGCATTCTATGATTCTATGATTAAAGGGGAATCACAAGGTCCACAGAAGACCACTGTGTGAGGAAGCTGGCAGTTTGTGATGCATGGCTTGTTGTAACAATTTCTCATACAAGTTTGTCTGTTAAGTTCTGGGGGAAATATTTTATCTTTCCTGAAGATCTCATTAAAGCATTCAGCTACAACAGTACTTCTCTGAAGTAACTCCCCCTCAGATTTAACACTGTTTCATGAACATAAAACATGACACAAGTGATGTTCCTTCTGCTTGGCAGCAAAGGGTGCTACTGCTCTAAGATAGAGTTAGTGAGGTCCCTGGATTGAAAAATAATCTCCAGTTTTCAGACTGCAAAGGTCATCACAGCTGCAACAGTCTAAGATACTTAGTCTATGTGACCCTTGAGGTTATACCTGCTTTTGGCTTGCTTGTTTGTTTGTTTGTTTTAATATGGTGCAGAGGTGAGAGTTTATCTGTTTGGAAAGTGACTCTGCAGATGCAACACATTTTCTAACCCAGAAGAAATTCCACTAAATACTGATGATTATTTCCCAGTTCAAGTGAATGCTGTAAATTCATCTTGGTGGCACAGATATTTACAAAATTCCTTGGTGTATGTGTTGGTTTAAGTTATTAACAAGATATCCTATCAAACACCACTGCCAAACCAGCCAGAACCCCTTGAACCACAAACATCATGAAAGGAAAATTCTTTCCAAAAACACAGTGCTCTTTCTTGAATAGATTCCAGTTACTGACCAAAGGAATGACAGATTAAGCAAGGAAAAAGGGAAAGAAATTATAGGCTTGGAGGTCTGAAGCTGGGCACAGATAATCAAGAGAGGATCGTGGCATCCTTTTGAGTATGCAGAAAACATTCATTTAGGAAATGAAAATTGAGAATGTTTAGGAAAACATCTGGAAGGAGCAGTGCCAGATGGTTGTTTGCTTTTTGATCGGACTAGTATTTTCCTCATAAAATATAAAGACCCAATTTTAATGTTTGTCAATATTTACAGATCTCAGTCTGAATGCAAGAAGGAAAAGAACTCTGTGCATGCTTAAAATAAACTTAATATTCTGTGCTTTGCTGACTCAACCTAAGTGGCCTGAGATTTTGAAGTGCTGGGAAAGCTAAACTCCTTTTCTGGTTGCTACCATCTGAGAATACTACACCCCTGTTACAAAGGGGTTTTATTTAGAGGAACAAACTTCAGGACCTCATGATTAGAAAACTTTAGCTTATGATCCCACCAGAACAACATCTTGCTGAGCTGGAATCAGGGTGGCATTGACTGGCACTGGCTTTCTTAGTTTCCGCTTATTGCTGGTGGTGTAGTTGCTGCTGGAGAGATTTGAGACCTTAATACTGCAGAAGCTCAAATAAATAAAAGAGAGGAAATAAGAGAAAGAGTGTATGAAAATTGGCCTGCACTGAATATTTCATTATTAAATATTTTCAGCTGCAAACATACACTTTCCCCTACCAACCACTATGACAAGCCAAGCACAAAATCCATTTTTAAAATAGCTCCCTGGATTTTTATTATGTGGCTTTGGGGTGATGTTGTTTTTCCACATTTCTACAGGAATATATCCATTTTATATAACCTGGAATAGCTACAATGAGCAGTTAGTGTGTTTTCTACCAAATGCTTGGGCTTTCTTTCACAAAACACTGTCTTAAATTTATAAGCCACGCCATTGAAGTGTTGTTGAACTGTGGATGACTTTTCTTCTCATTGTATGCCAGATTCAGATCCAGTTTGAAATCAAAATGCTGGGTTTTGAATGGGACTAATAGTGAATGTCATTATCCCATGAGGAAAACCCACAATTTCTAGGAATTTGGAGAAGTTCTTCTGCCATTTTCCACCTGGGGGCTTTCTTTGCAGATCTCTGGAGGATATCTTTAGGATGCTCCAATTGTGCATCACCATGTGATGCTCCCATTGAGCTGGACATCATCTTTGCAATATAAAATGCTACCACATTCTAGGACCCCCATGTGCAACACTGTCTGCTCAGACCTTCATATTTCAGGAGCCTGGGGAGAGGATGTAGCATGATTGTGGGTGCATGACACCCCAGAGGTCTCAAGGTTCTGCTGTCTTGTTTGAGCCCTGAGTCCCCCTTCCTATCACATGCCTGTTGTGGCATGCACAAGTCTTATGCTGAGCAGCTGAAGGAACTGAGGTTGCTCATCCTAGAGAAAACAAAGCTCAGGGAGACCTTGCTCCCTACAACTCTCTGAAAGGAGGTTGTAGTGAGGTGGGAGTTCTCTTTTTCAATAGGATAAGAGAAAGTGTCCTCAAGTTGTACCAGATGAGGTTTAGATTGGACATGAGGAAAGATTTCTTCCCTAAAAAGGTTGTCAAGCCCTGGAACAGGCTGCTCAGGGAGGGAGGTGGGAGTCATCATCCCTGGTAAAAGATGTGTAGCTATGGTGCTGAGTGGCATGGTTTAGCATTCACCTGGCAGTGTTAGGTTAATGATTGAACTTGGTGATCTTAAAAGTCTTTTCCAACTAAAACATTCTATGATTCTAGAATTCTATGTCCCTGATGCCACAAGGATCACTGTAAGAAGGACAAAAATCTGTGTTAAGGGGCACTGAAAGCAAAGAACTTCCTGTACAGAGAGTGAACAGTATTAGAAATTTTTAGGGTCTTTCTTAGGATTTTATTTGACTTAATAATTTAAAATTCATTAGAATTTTGAGGGTGTGATCTGGATAGTGCACTTATTCACAAAAACACACATGTAATTGCAAACACATGGGGCAATTGTTTTGTCAGAATGATGGACAGAGGTGCCGGTGTTCTGCTTGTGAGGTGAGCTCGAGTGAGCAGCGTGGGCTATATTATCAAGAGCAAAGCCAGCAGTTGGAAAAAGAGATTATCTAGCCAAGGATGGAGAGAAAGAAAACAAATAAGCAACCTGAGCTAGTTTTGAAATCCTTGTGCTTTGAATAGGGGTTGGACCTGAGTCTTCAAGTAGTCTCATCCAGCCTGATGTTTTCTGTTTTCTGTGATACTATGACTTTTAAGGCTTGACTATATCACCTTTTTCTCTGTGGTGCTTCTACCTACTATTCATGAATACTTCTACCTGGTTTTGCATTATAAATATCAAGGCCTATTTTTAGAATTGGCTGCTGGCCCTCAAGGAACTTCTTCACCAACAAACGGCTTGAGTAGCTTCTCAAGCCTGGCTTAGTGTCTTGTTGCTTTGCTGAGTAAGTCCCTTCTCTCTTTCTGGTCCACAGACTAAATGAACGAATTGAAAATACGTGTATTTCTGCATGTCAGCATGAGACAAGGGATTTGCAGTTTCCTCAGGAGGAAAAAAAAACCAAACCAAAAACCAAACCAAAACAGAAAGTGTTTTTTTATTAAGTCACAGGTGTTCAGTTATCTCCCTGCCAATTCCTTTCACTTAATTTTGGAAACTATTTGCTATTTTTATGAGAAGTCAGCTCTGGCAAAAGACACTGTTTAACATAAACTACTTGCAGTGCCGTTTGCCACAAGCACTGCACAGTAAATGCAAGCCTTTTCAACAAAACATTTTTTTTTCTTAGCTAAAATTATTGACTGAATTTGGCAGAAACTTCCAAACCTTGGGGGTCAATCAAGTCTGAGCTTTTCACTAAATAATCTTTGAGACCCCAAATACAATCCATTTTCAGTTCTGACAGCACAGCAGGGAGCTCCCATATCCCATATTTGTGCTACTTAAAGCTACTAAGTTTTTAGCAGGTTAAAGCAGAGGTTTTTACTGGTGAAGCAGTTGCTACTTTCAAGGAAGAACAAGCAGGCATGGAGTATTTTTCCTTGCTCTACAGGAGTTGTCCTGCTTTGAGTTAAAACAGAACTAATTCTGTTCAGTGATCTGAGTTTTCAGCTCAGTCTGTTCTCACACAGTGGCTGCTTCTAGTAGTGATGAGGCTCAATGTTTACCAAGTACCAAGGATTGGGGTGCAGACTAAGGTCACTGCTAAATTTTGTGTACTGCCTTGGGGGTGCAAAAAGTAGAAGGCTTTGCCTGCAGCGAGGAGTGGAGAGTTCAGGAGATCCTAAACTAACCAACAAGGGATTCCATTCCATACACGTCATATTCAGTATAAAGATGAGGGACCACAAAGGTGGAGCACTCTTCTTCAATGGCTGGGCATCTGAGGTGGACTCTGTTCTGCCTTCAATCCTGATCCATGAATTCCCAAATGTAGTTCCAGAATCCAGCTTATGAGTCTGGTTCCTGTCTGCCAATGAGTCCAGTCTGGGACTCCTACCACAGCATCAATGGTGATGGTGCCATAACTGCTGTCAGGAGTGCTAGGTTTGATATGAAATTTGTGTATATTATTATTTTTATTAAAGCTGTTTTAGTTTTCTTTTCCAGTCCACCAGTCTCTCTCCCTTATTTCCTTTCACTTCCCCTTTGGGAAGGGAGAGATTAATAGAGAGCCTCTGACATTCATGTAGTGGCTGTCCCAGCCCTAACCCTTGACACAAATGAAAAGCTGGACTGAAGCTGAAGAGAAAGTTGAAGGTTCAGTGATGAGTTTTCTGTGACACAATTTGTTGGGGCAACTGAAATGAGGAAAGCCACCCATTGTCCCAAGCACTAACATGTTCAAGACCTGTCTTTCTTTCTTCCTGTCTTTAATCCCTCTTTTCTCCATCTTCTCAGAGATGAGTTATGGTTGCCTCTCAGAGCTGGCAGTCTTTGCCAGCAGCATTTTGTGTGAATAACAGATAACAGAATAAGGGTGAGTTAGTGACAGAAGTGCTGATGTTTCCTTGTGCTGTGTTATCACCTCAAGGGTGGAAAACTTGATTAACACTAGAGTCTTACTCCAGCTGCACAGTGGTGAGACCCAGCTCAAACCAACTGGTTCAGACCAAAGCACAAGGAGGAGAGCAAGGCTTCAGAGCTGCCAAGTCTCTTCTGATGTGGATATGGCTTGTTTGTTCTCTGCTTTAATTCCCATGAGCAATGTGCACTTCTCCTGCTGTTCCTCTCAACATGAGGTCATTAAAACATTTTAGCAAGGCAGGAAAGAAAATAGAAGCACTCGTATATCTCAGCTTGTAGGTGCTTGGATGAGGGGAGCCAAGTGGTTGTGCTGGACACCAAAGGTGGTGTGTGTGAGATGGTGTGATTCAGACTGTTTTTTTGCCATTAGATACTGACTTCATATACCTCAGGCTTTGACTAGGTCGGGAGAAACTCCCTCTGGCAAATGTAGGACAAGGTCCAGATTCTGATGTGGGGTGAGTGCTCCCAAAGAGTCTGCAGTGGGGATGCAAGTGCTGCAGATGATGTGGAGAAACAAGCAGGATCTCCAGACAGAGAATGGGAAAGTAATGAGAGACATGTTTCCATGTATGGGCAGTTGAGAGAAGGCAGTGGCAAGCAGTGTGCTATGGATGAGCCATCTGTTTGCCCATCCTGGGCAGTGCCATGCTCTGTGGAGGTGCCATCTTGGCCTTGTGAGCTGAGCTTCTTTTCTGGGCAAAATAAACCTCTCAGCAGGACTGCGTAACTGAGGCTTAATGCTGCACTGCTGTGGTAATGCAATTTGTTCTTGGGCAATAAAGGTATGCCCTGGGACAAGCTGAGTATTTTCCACCATCCAGTTTGCAAAGTTTGTATCAGTTTGAGATGACAGCCTCTGGCTTGTGATAACTGGTCTACAGAAGGTTTGGGAAATAAGAGGACACTCATCAGGATGTTCCAGTATGGAGGACTGCATGGAGATTGTAGGTGAAGTGAAAGATGGGAATGACACACAGAGGTTTGTAGGGGAGAGGGATAGAGGTATGCCAGAAACCTCTTGTGTGTTTTGTTGTTGGTTTATAGAAGCTATGAGGTTTGCAGCACTGCTCTGTAACATTTCATTCTTGAGTGCAGTTTTGCAGAACTCAAGCTGTTCTGTGGCTTAATTTCTGAAGCAAACTAATACAGTCTGCCCTAAACATAATCTGCCATGCCATTTATCTGCACAAAACAGAATGTTTTCTAATGGCAGAAACTCCAGCAATGCTCAATTGAGTGGAGTGGAAGAAAACATGTATTTGAATCCTAAACAAAATACAAAGCCTATTGTTAAGCCCTCAATGTGTTTGGGAAGGAGGTTTAAATAAAGCAAAAATATTTGCCACAGATATTCGCCGCCTCTTTCTGCACGAGACTGCATCTCTGTTGTTTCCTTTAAAAATCTCTGCTGAAGTTCCTCCACTAAGACCAATGAGATCTGTAACATCTCTGCCACACGGGCTGTGCCTTGCAGTAAGTTTCAGGGGTGATATGTGGGGTGGCACACGCAGATCCTTGGTCACTGCAAGTCAGCAGAGCTCCACTCCGGGAAGGGTAGGTCTGATCCCTCACTTTTTGCACATTGTTGACTTTTCTCTACTACATTCTATCTCGGTTTTCCCAAGAAGACATTTAGCAATTCCTCAGAAGGCTTTTGGTCCTGTTTTCTTTGAATTGTAGGCGTGAAAAACAGCCCACACATTTTGCTAAATACTTTCATTAATTTCACACCATTCATGAGTTACTCTACCTCCTGACCTGTCACAGCAGCCAACCTTCTCTAATCTGCAACCCGAGAAATTTGTCAGCTATATCCCTTGGTTATGAAACTGGGATTATTCCATCAAGGATAAAATCTGAAGGCCACCAACTGCTCTGGCTGAGCTCCTCACCAGCTGGGAGCAGGAATACATTTGCCCCTGCTGTAAAAATAGCTGGGTGCATTGCGGGAGAGTGCTCACTAGCTCTTTTAAATTCTACACCTAAAGCCAGGATATTCTTGTTTTATGTTCTAAGTAGGAAAACAATTCCCCTGGCACCACCCTGGCTCTGTTACTGTAGGAGTTACTATGTGGTTTTGTAGCCAGGTCACTTCCAAGGAGATGTGATGTTTACAGGTCATCCCTAGCATCTGAGTGTGTCTTGCAAGCAACCTTGCAGTTCTGCTTCTGCTGTGAACTGTCACTTCATCAAGCTTTTTTTTTCCTTCCTTTTCTCTCTGAGCATCAGCTGGAGGTGCCTTCATATGCTTCTGTAACTCTCCACCTAGGAAACAAGTCAGAGTTTCTGTCAGTGCCTTCCTGCTGGCTGGCAAAGGCCCAGTGTCAGACAGCCTCTCCTCTACCAGCCCGTCACAGCCAGCCCCTTCTGACACCATGACAGCGTGTCTGAGATGCCTCCCTCATCTCTCTTTTCCATCTGTCTCTTGAGGAAAAGCACAAAGAGCATCATTATCTGTAGTGACAAGCAGGGTTGTGCAGAGAAAAGCTTCTACTGAAAAGGAGACAGGACACACAGGAGTGGACAGAAAGATGCATTAAACAAATCTGGAGCAGCCAGTGCATTGGGCAGGTTGTGGAAAGGACACATGTGCCAGGAATGGAAAGGTAAGCATCACCCACAGGCCTGATTTTTATCTGGTATGACATGATAAAGCTTCTGTACAGGAGATCTGGGAACTCAGGAACGTTGTATACTTCATATTTGCTGCTATCTCTACTGAATGATTAAAAAAACCCCAACAAACCCACATCATCCTATACAATGGTATTCCCTTTATGGGAGTGGCTTCAGCTGAATAGCTGTGCTGTTGAGCAGGATATCAGGATTTCCCCTCCAACAGGGAACATGGTTTATGTGGCCTCTCTGGCCCATTCAGGCAGGCACCTGGCACTCAAGAAATAGTTTAATGTCTCTGCTAGATAAAGTGAGAAAATAAATGGCCCTTGAGACCTGTGAACAAGTTTCAGACATATTTATACTGCTTTCTTTGATTGAAGGAAGACTTTGCTGCTGCTTCTGTGTTTGGAAAGACACCGTGGAAAGGTGCCTCTCTTCCAGAAGATACTGAACTGTGCAAGGGGAGAGGTCATGCTGGATGCTAAAATTGTGGACAAAACTCCACTCCAGCAGGCAGGGATGCACTCCTGGAGAAGGGTGATTTTCCTCACCCTTTTCCCTGTCCCTGCTTTTATGTGAAGTCAGGGGGAGTCCCAGGTTGGACATAACATACACATACACAGGGTCACTGCCCTGGCAATGTCTGTGGGCTTCAAAAACTCTCTCTGTAAATATAGCAAGGGAATGTTTTCCATTCCCTTAAGCTCCTGGAGCTGTTTGAAAAACACATTATAGTTGGCTTAACTTTGTGTTGACATTTTCCATAAAATTTTTGATGTTATTTATTCCCAGAAGCACAAATCTCCAGGTATTTGTTGCTGAGAAAGTAGGAATTCTTTGATCTACAACTGTTGAAAGCACACAGAGACAGAGTGCAGGACATGGAAATGAAGGGAGGTTAGAAAATCCTGTCAGGAAGGGGGACAGTCTTCCCAGAACAATTTTCATGTCACCAGATTGCAACTTTTTCCTATATGGAGAGAAAACCAAAAGATTTTGACCTAATAAAACTTCAAAGTCCCGTCTGGTATGGCTTCTTGCATTTTCTTATGTTGTTACGTGCTTATCTCCATCCCTATTAGACTGTGAGCACCTTCCAGCAACCGTTGTGTCTGTCTCTCCATCACTGCCCTGCGCGAGCAGGATACTACAACAACCAGACCTCAAAGGTCTGCTGGGGGTCAGCCCTTAGTGCCCCGACCTGCTCTAGAGCTGCAGAGTTAGAGCAGCCTACAGAAACTCCTCATCCCTCTGGTTTGTGCTCTATAAACAGCCAGGCATCTTAAGGCAGACAGGGAAGCCCTGCTGGGAGGCTGCTATTTTTGCAGTCCTCTGGATTTAAAGCAATTACCTTTCAGTTCACCTTTTAAAGGACAGAAATGTTGATGACCCTGACATAAGGCTGGCCCTTGGCCATTTTCAGGAGCCCTGTATAGAGGGGCTCTGTCTGGTGTAGGTAATGAAAATCTTGCAAAAAGGACTAATACTATCTGAGGCTTCTGCTATCTGTGTGAATTAATCCAGTGCCTTCACAAAAGCCCATGTGTGAGCATAAGTGCTTGCCTGCGTAGATGAGCCTGCAGTGTTCATAAAATCATAGAATGGGTTGGGTTGGAAGAGACCTTAAAGGTCATCAAGTTCTAACCCTGCTGCCAAGGGCATGGACACCTCCTACTAGACCAGGTCTCTCATGGACCATCTAACCTGGATTTCCACTCTTCCAGGGTTGGAGCCTCCACAACTTTGCCAGACAGTCTGTTCCAGTGTCTCACCACCCTCATTGTGAATATTTTTTTCTAACATTTAATCTAAATGGAGCTCCTTTCAGCTTGAAGCCATTAGGCCTTGTCCTGTCACTCCATGCCTTTGTAAAACATCTCCAACTCTTCTGTAGACCCCCTTCAAATGCTGGAAGGCTGCTCTAAGGTCTGTATGCAGCCTTCTCTTCCCCAGGCTGAACAACCCCAACTCTCTCAGCCTGTCTTCACAGGAGAGGTGCTCCAGCACTCCGATTATATTCATGGCCATCCTCTGGACCTGCTCTAAAGGGTCTATGTCCTTAGCAGGTAATAAATAATAGTGTTGGCCACCAGCATTTATCCCATGTGCACTGCTCCTGCTAAAGATAATGGGAAGCTATATTTAAGGAAATGTTTTTAATACCTTTTTAAAGGAACACAATTTTAGATCAGTGGTTCTTCATCATCTTCTGACATTCAGTGTAAAGCAGTGTAGAAGGAAAGGACTTGCCCTCGACAGCTTTAAAACATGCCCATTGTAGAGTTTGTCAGGAGTGGCAGGAAGTTATATGCAACAAGGGCTCCATCAAACACAAAATCAGAATATGAAACAAAGAGAGGTGTTTTCTCTCTTTCCAATTGACAATTTCTTTTTTCCTGGCCACAGATCTGCAAGATCCTCTGCAACTTGCAAAGAACCGATCAGCTGTAATAAAAGAGAGAAGAGTGGAAATAAGTCTTATACTTTTGTTGTGGTTTTGCCCTCACTGTGCCTTTTGATCACCATTCTTGTGGTGGGAGTTTCAATACAATAATACAATACACCAGGTTGGAAGAGACCTTCAAGATCATTGCATCCAACCCATCAACCAATCCAACCCACCTAAACAACTAAACCATGCAACCAAGCACCCCATCAAGCCTCCTCCTGAACACCTCCAATGAAGGTGACTCCACCACCTCCACGGTAGCCGATTCCAATGGGCAATCACTCTCTCTGTATAGAACTTCATCGCAGTTCAAGGGACTGCCCAGCAGGGCTGGGCTTCATGGTCCCAGCATTGCTTTACTCTTCCACCCATTCACTGAATGCTGCATCTGTGTGGGTGGCAGACCCTGACTTTACGTGAGCTGAGGGTTTCCAGAAATGCCCAAGATATTCAACTAGCATCTTTTCTAGGAACACCAGACCCTGACTTTACCACCCTAGTAGCAAAACCCCCTCAACTACTCTTCTGAGGGATGGGAAGGGAAGGGTTTATCAGTCAGATCTGGTCTCCTCCCACTGTAGCCCAGCTCTGAGGGGACAGAAAATTTCCTGAACTGTTCAGAGCTGGTGAGTGGGCAGTGGCAGTCATTAGCATGAAGGTTTTGGGGTTATCTGTGCCACACAGGGCACTTTCTGCTGTCAGGAGAGCATCCTCCATGGCTAACACTGTGAGGAAATGAAGCTTCCATTTACCCATCAGAAGAGATCAGGCAAGCAGGCTTGTCTGCCTCAGTGAGATGCAGTGATGACCTCTATGTCTGCAGCTCATGCAGTATTTATGCAGCTGGCCTGGTAAACAGCACAGCTTTTAGTCTTTGTTAGGTGGATAAGTGCTCCTTGGTCCCTCAGCTGTACCACTCTGGTCCCTCCAGAGAGTTCTGTGCCTGCCTAAAGAGAGATTGTGAAGCATCATTTCCACAGCCCTGTGCATATTAAGTAGGTCGCAGGTAACTCATGCAAATAAATGCTGGTTTGGGAACACACAGCTCAGCAATGTTGTGGCTTAATAAATCCTGTGAGGCCAAAGAGAGAGAAGCTTTAGTTGAAACTGTGCAAGGGAGCCAGTTTAACCACTAATGAAGGAGGCATCCATGGTGAACAGCCCTTCCCTAAAGCAGAGGAAATACCTGAGAAAAGAGGAAGGTATGGCAATGAGGACAAAACCTAAGGACTTCATCTCAGAGCCATGATGTGTAGCAGTACAAGGTGGGCTCAGGACTTCCCTAGGAATTTCCCCAGGGAATTTCCCCTGGGAGCCCAGGCCACTATAGCCCCTACCCTACAGTGAGGAAGAGAAGGAGAAAGAGAAGAAGGATCAGGAAGAAATCGCCAAGGATTTCCATGCAATATAGTGAGAGGCATGGGGAGGCCTTTCTCCAAGGGGGTATCCCCAAAAGATCTCCTTTCATGAATGCAAAGTGCCTCTTGCACTTCCCCTGCAAGAGCCCCTGCCTTTACGCACCGGACAGGGACTGAACTCCTAATTGAGAAGCCAGGCTGAGGCTTTCAGGACCACCCTGAAGGGGAATTTGGAGACAAACCTTCCATTAATTCTGGTGCTGTTAAAACCAGTGGAGGGAATTACCTGAACCTAACACAAGACACTGATCTGCATCTTAATCTTGGAGCAGATGTCTCATTGTTGCCTCTCCACCACTTCCGAGATGTCGTCTGTGCTGCTCTAGCATGTTGCAGGCTGCACCAAGCATATTTAAAGCCAACTTTCACCCATGGAGAAACCCCTAAGATTATTTGGTGATGAGCAAGGTGACACACACTGGCCATGCCCTTCCAAATGATGCCTTTAATGGTGCATTCTGAAAGCAAGCCCAAGAAAGTGTGCTGGATTTTCACTATTGTTTGTTACTATTCACGCATGGAAAAGAGTAACTACAGGCCACCAACCAGTTATGTGTATATGAATTTTTCCATTTTTTTTAACTGTTTCACATGACAGCTCTAGTGCAGATGATGTTGCTGTAAAAACAATTTAATGGAATATATTGGATTCCAAACCTGCTTTGCAGTGACTTTCTTTGGCAAAGGGAAGAGCTCCTTGTCATCACCACATGGAGAAATGATGTTGGAGAGTTTCTCTCCAGTGAGCAGAGCCCCCTGAACCAGAACCCTTATGTAATTATGTGGGTTTTTTTGACTCCAGATCCTAAGAAACATTCTCTCTAATAGTATGTTTCTTGCTAGTTGTTCATCTGTGAATTTCCCTGGCAGGTAGTATATAAATAGCTCTGAGGCACAAGCAGTCCACGAGTTCTTTTCAGAATACAGTATTGAGTCATTTTAAAGCCTCCTACTACAGCTCTTTCAAAGATGAACTCATTATTTTAAGTGTAAGATGTGTGCCCAAGAAAGAATGAGACAACCCTGGCTTAAGTTGCCCATCCAACAAAGTACCTTATTGAATAAATTGCATGTGAGCTGGCCAGTGAAGTGAGCAGGCAATGTCTGCCCATCCCTGCAACGGGTTGTGCTGTTTGTCACCCAGAGGCTACACTGCTTTCTAGATCCAGGAATAGAAACCAGTGTTCCTTATTCCCAGAAGCTTTTTGCCATGTAGGGCAGAGCAATCCAGCTGGATCCCTCCAGCCTTCCTATCTGCATAAACCCAGACATCATTCTGCTTTCCATAATTAGGGCAGAATTAGGGCAAGATCCCTGGGGATGGAGGCTGCTGGAGCAGGGCTTGCACAAGGGGCAGAGCTCATCTATATATTGAGCTGAGTCCCCTTTCCAACCTGGAAATTTTGTCCAAAGAGAATTGAGGAATTGATACCGTTGTTAGAGCCTGGCACCCCAGCAGGTTATATCAGCAGATCTGTCATTGCCCCTGGATAGCTGGAAGTATCAGCTGTGTCTACAGTGGATATTCAGATAAACACCTGTTGTTGGTGCCCTGGGTATCTGAAACTTCCACTGGCAGAGGTTTAAAAACCGAAGCAAGTAGGAAAAAACAGAAAGAGATCATTTCTTGAGCTCCACTGCTCATGGAGTGCAGTGCTAGTTGCCAGAGGAACAACACAATGTGGCTATGGTGCTGACTGCACACATGAGATGAATAACACATTTCATTCAAACAGTAGGAGACCTCTTAAACAGCCCAAAGTGTTGAGGCCTGCTATGGAAACTACCCAAGACGCTTCTTCCCTTGTGCAAAATACCACTGCATTGTTCATGCATAAGTAGTTAAGGGCTGTTTCACACATTAGCTTTTTGCATGGCTGTACCTCAGCACAATTTTCAAGGTGTGGGTCAGGATTTGGACTTCTTTTTTGACAACTGGACTTGGTGACCTTAGGGGTCCTTTCCAACCTTAATGATTTTATGATTTTCCCTTTAAGTCAGACCAACATCCTTTTTTCAGCAGGGAAAGGAGTGGCTTTGAGATTGTATTTTAAGTCTGAAGTGGGATGTGTGACCAGATTAAACCTGTGAAGAGAGTTTTAATAGGATACCTGGGTTGAATTTTCCTTTCTTTTGTCATCAAAACATGCCTGACTGCCCTGCCCAGAGCAGCTTTCTCCTTTCTTAGATGCTTTGTGCACACATATATTAGAATTAGTACTGCATCATCACTCCATCTTCTTGCAATGTGGCATCCAAATTCTGCCCTAGGCATGAAGTGCAGTAGTGGCCTGTCCCTCTGTGGTATCAAAGGAACACAGGCAAATCCTGTAAGCCATAAACATCTGCAACTTCTCCTGAAGCTCAAGGTTAAAATTAAAGATAGCCATTTGACGCCTGACACTTCTGATGCATCTTCAGTATGTTCTGCTGACATGAGCTGTGTGAGTCACACTTGCCATCAGCACCCTGCAGTTTCCTAGCACACTTTTAGGAGTCCTTCTTGGGACACTCCTGCCACTGCTCCTTCACTGCCTCATCTGCTGTGAGCCAGGGACTGAGCCAGGGGCCACATAGCATCAGTAAGCAAAGGTCATGCCTACAGGGACACAGTTTACCTTGGGGTTTGGGCTGAAATTGACACCAGAAGTGGGAATAATCTGCGAAAGATAGGATGCCCTGTGCTGTGTTACAGATGAAGTCTGTAGGCTTAAGAGCTGCTGATGTTATGATAAAGTAGAATATCAAAGTAAGAAAATGTTCCTTCTTAAGAACCAAGTGACTAGATTTGAATCCATCTATTGCTGAAAAGGCAATAAGCAATATGCTGTGGCAGGTCTCCTACAGAGACATCCTAATGCATTAGTGCATTGCTCCTTGGCTTGGAAATCACAACTCAAACTCATAGTTGCTTTCCTGGTGAGTTAAGGTAGCTGGGATGGCTAAAAATACATTAAGAATAGCCATGCATGACTATGGGCAGTTGGGACAGAGCGGAGATGAGATGGAAGTGCAGGCAAATGAGCACATGGCCTTCTCCATTCACTGAAGCAGCTTAATGTGAAGAGAGGAAAGAAAAAAAATGAAGAATGCAAAGCTAAAGACCATTTGCATTTTGTGGATGGAGGATTGCTGGTAGAAGGAAGTGGTCCTTCGTAGATTTAAATCAGAAGAAAACAGTTAATCTGACTTCCTGGAGAATTACTCTTCAAAGATTTCATCTTATGGTGCTGTGGGGAGGTCAAACCCACTCTGCAAGTAATTACCTTCTCTGCACATCTGTATTTGAAAAGGATGGGAAATAGAAGAAGCCTTTTCATTCCTAGTGTTTGCTGTATTTGGAATAAGCAGTTCACCCTATTCCGAAAGGTTCTTCAACATTGTGCATAGATGGTAGCTCACACATGCTGCCTTTCCCCATAGCAGTTTGCAAGTATTAGGGCCAACTGAATAAACAGATGGAGGAGTTAAGTAGGGTGCCCAAAGCCACACACCATTCCCAAAACCAGGCACACCATGAGAGCTTGCAGCCCTGTGTTGTGTGCAGGTTGCCTGACCCCTTAGAGTGAAACCACATAGAGGCTTTTCTTCAGCAAGTTTTCTGGCCTGTGGCTCAAAGCTGGAAATGATTTCACAGTTATATTCTAAATTTTCTTGGACAATTTCCTTGTTTTAAAACAAAGCCTTTGGGACAAATCAGCATTCACAAGTGGTTGCTCAAGTTCTGATCGAGTGCTAGGTGGAGCACCCAGACCCTGATGCACCAGTGTGGAAATGATGCTTCTTTTCATTAGCATGGGGCTATTCCATGATAATAGGGATATTTGTTATTCATAAGCTGCTGATGGTTGGTTCTCATCATCAGCTGAAGGAGACGACATCATGTGAGTTAATTGCTTGGTTCCACAGCAGCTAATGAGTAGTGTGTATATTCCAAACTAACAATTTGCCATAGCTCCACAGGAGAGTATTAAGTGTTCAGTGACAACATGCAAATAATGAATGTATTTATAGAAAGCAGAACTGAGGGACAATAAAAACACCCAGGTTTCTGGATAATTTATTCAGAACTAATAATATGATAGTAAAGGAGATTAAGAATGTACATGTGCCATTTGGGAACGCAAATGAAATTCCCATGTTTTTAGCAGTGCAAGCTTTTTGCAGGTCCTATTGAAAACAGTGGGAGGACATCTGTGAATGATGTGATGGTTCAGTGTCTGCTTAAAAGCAATCCAGCCTTTTTGTCTGGCACTGGTGGTACAGTCCCCTCCTAGGCAAATTTCTTGTCAACATGTTTTGAGCAAGGCAGTGCTTGATTCTTAGGATCAGCCCTCAGAAAACCAAGGATCTGGGGTGAGTGCGCTCGGGAAATGTCTGTCTTATTAATATCATCATATCTAGTTTATAACATCAATCAAGGTCAAGGTGCTATTGGGACTGGTACTCTATGGACATGTAATGAGTGGTGCACATAACTGAAATAGTAAATGGTCCCAGTTACACTGACATGGCTTCTTTGTGTTCCCCATTTCTCCTTCACTTTCTGCCTGTGTCTTTTCAGACTGTAGCTGTTTAGGGCAAGATGATGCTCTTTGCTCAACTTTTAACATATAGGAGTTAAGTCACCATTTGGACTCCTTGGGTGTATTGAAATTCAAATAATTAGTGATAATAGTATGTGCTTACAGTTAGCAGATTCTGTGCTTGTGTGCAAATGCAGGTATCATCACACCCCTTCCAAGAGGGTTTCTCTTTGGAAGATACAGCTTGAAAGTCTTTTTTGAACCAATTTTGAGCACCCTACATTTATGTATCCTAGGAACATTGTCTTGTGAAGCCAGATGTAACTCTTATGGTACTATGGGGACAGTAAGACTACCTGCAATCCTCCTCACTTGGATCAACAGCAACAGTTGCTGCTTCTCCACCTTTCCTTTTTAGTGAGCACAACAGAGCCTTTGAAGAGCTCTTGAAATTCCTGTGTCACTTTATTGAAGACAGGCAGGTCTTTCCAGGCTGACTTTTAAAAGACTCTCTCATTGTAATTGTCTGCTAAATTTAGATTATTAGAGGTGTATTTCTCTGACCCCTCAACACAGTGATTGAAAGATATTAGCCACACTTGATGGCAATGACAGCCACTGACTTCAAGTGGAAGGAAAAATTATTTGGGTGTTTTCTTTCTTTTAAACAATAAAGCCAGAATCCACCTTTATAGTGCCAAAGTTTAGCGTGCTGATTTCCCTTGGAATTACTAACTCACTTTTTCTGTTCCTCTCCTTCAAAACAAAGCAAAACAAAGCAAAGCAAAACAAACAACCCCAAGCAGATATAACTAATGCTGTGTGGCATCCCACACACCCGTGTTGCTCCTGCAGTCTGTTGCTTTTTCAGATTCACACACACATTTGCATTTGCAAGCACTGCTATTGCTGTGCACTAAACACTGCTCCTGCCTCTCTCCTCAGAGGATCCAGACATCTTTCCAGGGATGGTGCATTTGTTTTCAAATTGGATGCTCTTTGCTTCTAGATACAGCCCTTTGTCCTCATCGTAGACATTGCATTTTGGGTAGAGGACAGAGGCAGGGACTGAAAGATATTTGACTTCAAAAACCAAGTTTTATTTTCATTCTCTCAGCTCCATTAGGTCCCCACAGACAGGTGTATGCACTTTCCCATACAGCTAACTGCCTCTATCAGCCATCTGCTTTTTGATTGTTCATGGTATGTGCAGATATTTGCTGGCTTTTGAGAGCTGAATAAGAAACACATTTCATTTGTTCAGTCGCTGAAATGGGGGGAAAAAATTAAAAAGTGAGGGTTTTTTCCCAGCTTATTATTTTTTTTAGCAAAAGAAGGAACAATCTGGATGAAGGAAGGGGCCATACTCCTCTTGTTGGGAAAGAAACAATGAGTAAATCTGATCACACTGAAGACTGCTGCAGCTCCCCGAATATCATCCTGTGAAGTTCTATCACAAGTTCAGTAAGGGCTGGAAAATGGTGCATGGATTAGTTAATGTGGTTATTCTTCCCTTTATTTTTATTATTTATCCACATGGTTTCTCAAGTCAGAACCCCCATCAGGTTCAGATGGTTATTGGAAGCAGCCTCTCTTCCCCTGTTTTGCTATAGGCAAGGAAAGGAGAGCGGCTTTTAATAATCAGTTCATTTTTCCTAAGCCTTCGAGGAGAGATGTGTTGGAGCTGTATCTTCCTTAGCCCCATGTGTGTGTGTCTTCATGGAGGTCTGGTGTTATCACAAAGCAATGGAAGGTCTAGCAAAGTATCAAAAAACCCAGCATTACTAAACAAGCCAAGTGAGTGGTGGCATTGTGTGTAGCCTTATATATACTTGAATAAAGCTATAAATACATATTCATGAATGTACCAGCATTACTTATGCTAAATGAGAGACAACTCTCCATCTTCTCTCTCCACAACTTCTCACAGGAGAGAAATAATCTATTGGAACTTGGTATGTTTATGTCTTGCTTTTTAGAGGTCGGTGGAGGGTGAAACAAGAGGAATATCTGGGTCTCTTATATCCTTTCACCTTCTTGTTAACTTTATAATCTTGACCTGCAGGAAAGGAGTTTTTGTAGAATACCAGGTGGACTATGATGTCCAGTACTGGACCTTTATCAAGGTGAGTTAGATTAACCTATAATGCAGTGAGTTTTTATGTGGAAAATATTTATTATTACTACGAAGGCCAATGTTTTGTATCTTGCACAGACAGTGACTCGACTGGTCATATGCATGTTGAAGACCAGGGGCTAAATAGGGGTTTGATTTAGTATGTCTTGCTGTCTCAGATCTCAGCTGGTACACATGGTTTCCATAAGATCACCAAAACATGTGTCTGGAACTGGGCAGAGGATTCATATCTGATCTGTCATTGGACTGTTACATTGCAGATGGGAATGCTGTTGAGGAAGATTTATATCAAGACAAATGCTAAAACCACCAAAAATGGGGAGCTGATGTTTTCAATGCATTGCTTGTGAATGGAGATGCTGACAGCCAAATACTTTAGCAGATATACTGCTCCTCTTCCCTACCTGCTGTCTTCTCCTGACAAGCAAAAGCAGAGTTAACCTGTTCTGAATGGTCTTCTCCTGCATAACCCTCTTACCGCACACTGTACCTCAGTGACATATTCTTAGTACAGCCTGACATCTTCATGTCTTAAAATATGAAAGCTATTGCTACTGCATTTGAAATGCCCAAGTCAGGGCTCCCTCTACTATCCTGTCTTCTTTGAACTGGCCCATGCAGAAGAAATTTGCCACTTGTTCCCCCACCAGATCATCAGCACTTACATCCGTGCTGCATTTGGAGGGCACATTCCAGGATCCCCAAGAAGGACCGTGGGGTGACCAATAGCAAGGACAGGACTCTGGGCTGTCCCAAGCCATGCAAAGCCATGCTGCCTTCTGCACTTACCAGGAGGACTGGCTTTTTTAGTGCCTGAAATGACTGACTACAAAACTCACTGTTTCACCGTAGCAGTTACTGATCATGGCAGTTTCAAAGCTGACATATGGATACTAACAAAACCCAAATCTTAGGTCCCCCTTTTTTCTGCCCTTTCTTAAGTGGTATTGAGGATTATCACATTTTGTTACATAATAATTTCCCTAAACCTGAGGGTTTTAGCTGTTATTTTGCCATGAATTTGAGAGTAAAGTTACCTAAAGTGTGAATATTTTATTGTAGCTACTCTTCTAAAAGCCTCAAACATTTTGTTTGTAAATTGGCTAAAACCCTTCACATTATTTTTTTTGCTTGCATTTTCTGTATCTTTATTCAGTGACCATGGGTAGTGAAGATAATGAGAAGCTAATGTGGTTAAGCAAGGAGAACATACCAATGCTAGTGCCAACAGGTTATGCAGAGCCTCTTCCACCCAGCCATAAGGATCCAGGCACTTCCGTTTCTCAAACTGCTTTTCCTTCACCATGAGTCTCAGACAAAGCAGTTCTTCAACCCTTAGTGTGGTTCCAGAGTTGCTCAGAGCTGAGGAACAGGAGGAATCTGCTTCATTAAGTGCCCAAGATCAAAACCATCCAGGTTGTTAACACCAGCCTCTGAGCCATGTAACAGTCTGTTCCAGCTGGGTCAGACAGAGCCTTTAAAGCTGTGGTTTCCTAACAAGCTTTGTAAAATCTCAGACTGCTTCAAGGTCTGCAGGTGAACCCTGCAATATAGAGGCTCATTTATTTACTAGTGTCTCCCAACAAAACCATTATAAGGAGAGAGAAAATCACTGAGATTCCTTGGCTCAGAGGGGAAACCCAGCTGGGAGCTGGAAATAGAGGATGTGCCCTGATGTCACAGGTATCTACAGATATGCCACTCAAAGCATAGCATACACTGTTCTTTTCAGCCCAGCATGTATTTTGCTGAGATGTTCCATACCCTTTGGAAGATATAGTCACTTCTTTCCCCATCCCTCTTCTCTCTCTGTGCTAAAAAGGGCTGCAGAGCATCTTTATCCCTGATACAGACACAACTGAAGGAGCACTTCCAGCTTTATGGGCTTCCCTTCTTATTTTTGCCTTCAGACGCCGGCTCACAGCAGTGCGATGAGTGGGTGCTAATTATGGAGAACTACATTTCGACAACAGAGCCTTACTGCTGGTGAATACAGAAAAATTGCTCATTAGAGCAGCATGCTATTTAGTCAGATTGGCTTCCCCAGATATTAACATCCTGGCATTAATGCAGACTGGCAGTGTAATAGTTGAATAAAACAGTCTCATGGCAATGCACACAGAAGGACTTCTGCAAATGTTATCCAACCTGTGCTGTTTGCTAAGAATTTCTACAGGGAGCTCCCACATGCTGCTTCTGCCAAAAGCCCCATCCTTGGACCTCAGTAACTTATATATACAATTTTTTGGCATTTGTATTTTAAAATCAGGTTCATCTCACAGGGCACGGTGCATCATGCATATGATTTATTGCTGTGGAATAAAACATGCTGTGCTTGAAGGGAAGGCACCAGGCAAGACCTATTGCAGCCTTTCAGTACTAAAAGGGACCTATAAGAAAAATGGGGACAATCTTTTTAGCAGGGTCTGTTGTGACAGAGCAAGGGAAATTGAAACTAGATAATTCTTGAGGTCCCTTCCAACCCTAACAATTCTATGATTCCAATTCTATGATTCTAAGGGGTGATTGTTTTAAACTAAAAGGGGAGATTAAGACTAGATATAAGAAAGAATTTTTTTACAGTGATGGTGGGGAGACACTGGCACAGGTTGCCCAGAGAGGTTCCCCATCCCTGAAAACATTCAAAGTCAGGTTGTTCAGAGCTCTGAGCAACCTGATCTAGTTAAAGATGTCTCTGCTCACTGCAGGGAGGTTGGACTAGATGACCTTCAAAGGTCCATTCCTACCCAAACCATTCTATGGTTCTATTCTGTGTTTATTTTCCCAGACATCCAACTTGTAACCACATTGTTTGGTGTGTCTGTGCTGTGTCCATGATGCAGGTAGCAGGAGTATCAACTTGATGGCTCTCTGTGCCCAGCAAGGTGCGTGCAATGCTGAAATCACTCTGCAAAATGCATTGTTTTTATCTGCTGTACGGAATAACATGATAAAGGAAGTTCAATAAAAGCTCTTGTTTGAACACAAAACCACCCTTGGAAGCTTTAGGTGCCTTGTTTTAATGCAGGGAAATTGTGAGTTGGCAGAAGACTTTAGCATCAAGGTTTTAATGTGCAATTTTATAAGCAGCAAACACAGAGGCTGGTTTGAGTCCACAATGCTGCAGGCAGAATTGCCTTTCCTTGAACATGGCTCCCTGGTTCTCCTTCTGCAGCAGCAGAAACATCTCCAGTTCAGCTTCCTGCTTGGTGTTGAAGAGCTGCCTACAGCTCTAAAGCCATGTAGAGAGAGCCAGCAGCTCCCCTGGCTGCATGGGTTGGTGCTTGTGTCTGTGCAGCTGAGTGAGCTGCCACTGTAGAAGCCATAGCCACAGGGAATTCCTCGATCCCACTTCCTATCCACTTCCATCTCAGTGCTTACATGAGAAATAGCTGCTCCAGTGGGCTAATGTAGGCTTTATAAACATACACAGAAAGGATGTATCTGTTTGGTGGACAGCAGTGTTCATCTATCCACACACATGCCAGTTTCCTCTTCTGCAGCCCTGTGGGCTCCCCTTTGACTTGAACACCAGTGTTTGTTAATAAGCTCAGCATTATCTAATTAGCACCCAAATGGGAGTGCCTCCCTCAGCTGCCTCTGAGCTTGAAAAGAGCCCAGAGCTGAGGATATATACAGAGGTGCATGAGGAGAACTCTTTCCTGTGGTTTGTATGGTGTGTTCTCACCTCTGTGAGCGTGTCCTTGTACTGGTGTGTGGCAGGGTGAGAGAAAGTTCTCCCCCACACACAAAGAAACCGCAGCTAACTCAGTTGGAGGAGCAAATGAAATAAGCTGTATTTACAAGCAGGGATGGAAGGCAATGAATATTTACACAATATACAGTATTTACAATATATACAGAAATATACAGCAATGAACGTAATACAGAAGACCTTTTCCCTTCTCCAGCCGGAAGGGTCCCCCTGGCTGTACCCCCCTCTCCTCCCTACCTCCCCTTTTTTCATAAAAAGGGTTAGAGAGAGAGAGAAAGGCAATTAAGGAGAAAATTCTGTTAGCTCAAAGCATGTGCAAGAATTAGTTTTCTTATCTGGTTAGCTTTGTTAATTCAAGGTCGCCTCCATCCAGCAGCTGTTGCTTCAGAGAGAGAAAAGCAGACAGGCCCACAGGAACTGAGAGGAACAGACTGAGCAGACAGAACTAACTGAACTGAAACTTCAAGTTGCATTCTACCAATCTACCAATGAAATTAGTTTAGAACATCTTGGTTTTCAAAACATTCAGCCAGAGTGTTCCAGCAATTGTCCCTTTCTTAAAGGCACAGCCTAAAACGGTCACATGGTGGTTATATATTGGTTGATGCAGAAACTGGACAGCACCTGCACCAAATTGACACTACCCCATCTAATGTGCTTCTTTCCCATGAGTTTATTATGTACTGTTTTGGTTTTGGGTGGGTTGGTTGGTTTGTTTTGGGGTTTGTTTTGTTTTGTTCACAGTATTTTGCCCATAGTTTGCCTTGGGAAATAGAGTAGATGTTACTTTCACATCTATTTTAAGACTCGGTTCTGTTGCTTGCTACCAGCTGGGGATATGGCTAGGAGCAATGGTTCCATGTTATATGAGGAAACACTGGGTGTTTTTAGGGAGCCTGTAACTGTGAGGTCCTACATATAGAATAGAATAGAATAGAATAGAATAGAATAGAATAGAATAGAATAGACCAGACCAGGTTGGAAGAGACTTGCAAGATCATCGCATCCAATTTATCGACTAATCCAACCCACCCAAACAACTAAATCATGGCACCAAGCACCCCATCAAGTCTCCTCCTGAACACCTCCAATGATGGTGACTCCACCACGTCCCCGGGCAGCCCATTCCAATGGACAATCACTCTCTCTGTATAGAACTTCTTCCTAACATCCAGCCTAAACCTCCCCTGGCACAGCCTGAGACTGTGTCCTCTTGTTCTCTTGCTGGTTGCCTGGGAGAAGAGGTCAACCTCCACCTGTCCACAACCTCCCTTCAGGTAGTTGTAGAGAGCAATAACGTCACCCCTGAGTCTCCTCCTCTGCAGGCTAAGCAGCCCTAGCTTCCTCAGCCTCTCCTCATAGGAGAGGTGGTTCTAACTATTCCTCTGCCTTCACTGATAGACAAACCTGCCGCCTTGGATTTGAGCCAATGCACTAGAAATAGTGAGAAAGGATCATACTGGTTTTAGTGAGTTTGTCCTGGTGAGTGAAGAGGCTAGAGGAGTGCTATGAGTGGTTTTGGACCAGGCAATACAATTTGGATTACAGTCAGCCAGTGTTTGTATTGGTGATGTTCTGTGCTACATCAAGCTGTTTGTGAGTTAAAGTAGCATCTTTGTCTCTGTCCAGCCTGCACCATTCATGTATTACCAGGTAACACTCAGTGCTCTGAAAGATCTTTGACCATGTTCAGTGATTCTTCTGTTTGTCTACTCTGGGGAGGTCCAAAACCACTTGAAAACCTGAAGTTTTCCATCCATTTTCATCTAATATTCAAGACACAGCATAAAAGTTAGTTTATATGGTAGTAATGGGGAGTGAATTTTGTATTGATTTACAAATCAGTAATTTCTAGCTTACTGTTTTATGCATTGTAAAATGACCTTTGCTTCAGTAAGAATGCTGTGTATTCTTCATATACATCATTAATTTATTCTTGGCACTAGGCTAGTAAAAGCACTTAATACTTTGTCCTGTCCTTAAAGTTGAAGAAGTGAGAGTTTAACAGATAGTGATGGGAAGTAAAGGCATTTGGGAACAGAGCTATGGTCCTGCCCTTATGTTTCTCAAAGCCCTCTTCCTTTAGAGGTCACTTGCACCTCCAACTGGTTCAACACAACAATTACTCTGGAGCTTGCTGGCTGGAAGCTGCACAAGGGCCAGGACACCCATATAGTTGATAAAGCATCAAATTTTTGTTGAGGAAAAGGGATTAAGTGGGGGTGTCCCCTTGCCCCGGATATTAGCGCCTTACCCTTGTGCTCAAGGAGGGCTGGGTACAACCCACAACCCAGCAGGGTAAGTGCCTGAGCTGATGTGCAGCCAGCCAGAGCTGAAAAGTGCTAGTGCTTCAGGCAGGTCTCCAAGGCAAGGGACCTCAATTTCAGTTCCTGTTCATATGCTGGTTTATTTATAAGCTATTAAAGATGTATAAAGGGTTTTTTTGTTTGTTTTTGAGCAGGCAATGGAGCCTGAGTCTCTTTGCTTCCAAGTGCATTGTCTGATTGGTTACAGACTCCTCCTGCTTGCTTTCTCATGTGCTTATTTTCATGTCATATTTTCCCATGTTGGACACTGTAGTTGTACTGTTAACATAAAAACTGAACCTTTGTAAGGTATGGTTTAGCTAAACACAACACAACATATAGTTTGATGGCTTTTAATCTGCAAGGAAATGTACCCTGGTAAATCATCACCATTTCTGTGTAGAGTGTTTCACATTGTGCTTTCCGTCAGAATTCCTGGAAGCTCTATTCATGCTGACTGGAGATCTCAGTCTCTGTTAACCTTATGGGCAAGTGGCACATTTGGTTTAGCTTTTCCTTGCAAAAAAGGAATTTTGGCAGTAGATGCATATTCCTACCCCTAAAATAAATTTTCTGCTCACAGTGTGCTTGCTTACAACATCCTGAAAACTTAGCTTCTTTTTTCATGAGTCTGAAAATTCAATTAAAAGGAAATGTAAACAGAGAAGCTGCTGCATCTGAAGAGGACTTGTTCTTCTATGGCAGGAATGTATTTTACACAAATGTGTGACATTGTAGCAAGGCACTGTCTTTAAAACACTTCATGGGCATCATGATTCATTTCAGGTATTTACTGAGGTCTGTTGCACAGATAATGAAGTGTGACATATGAGCTGAAGTCATGGTACCTTCAACTATCCTGTCCTCCTTGATGTTAGCATGGTGGCAGATGACATTGTTTTAAAGGCTAGAACACACTGCACAAAGTGCTGAGGAACCTTGAACCTTAAAAAAAGGCATTTTGTAGATTGGTCTTGTAAAGTCTTTGTAGTCTGCTGCAGGATGCATAGCACCATTTACAGATGGACATGTGACCCCAGAGAAGAGCTGCAGATGTGCCATTGAGAACAGCCAACTACAGACCATCTTAAGCTCTTAGATATCTGAGGGCGCATGAAGCAACTAAAGTGCATTACTGTCATGCGTTTTATTGTCGCAAAAGCAATTGTAGTAAAAGTTAGGGTAATCCCTGGTGTTCTGCTCCAAAGCCTCTTGAAGTTTGCATAATGGCTCCATTGAATTTTAGCAGCCTTTGAATCGAGTTTCCTGTTGTAGGATGGTACTGATCAAAACCCAGTGCTCCAAAGCTATCTTCACAAAAGTCTCTTGCTGCTTTCTTCCTTTTCTCCTGGCAGTTGCAAACACTGACAGAACCAGCATTTAGAAGGTTTTTTTAGATCTACTGATGAAAAGGGTTGTCTAAGAGCTAGATATTATCGTTCTATCATCACAAGTTAGGTTAGTGGGTTACAAAGTCTGTGCTACAGTGAGGAGCCTTGGATGTCTGCATGAACCCATTCACGTCCACATCTAAGCAATGATGAGGAAGCTTTCCTTTTTTGGGGGAACCCTGTTATAACCATTCTCTGACAAAGCCGAATAAACTTTGTCTAAATGCAAGAGCAATAGCTTAAAAGAGGTTTTTCAACTTTAAAACTTGCCTTTTGGAGTCCTTGGATCTGTTCTGGTCATGGTGCTGCAATACATATATAGAAACACCCAACAGTGTTTGTTCTGTGGCTGTAAGGAGTCGTCCTGATGAATACAACCATTTGTGCACATGAATGAAGAGAGACATGGAAGGCACCTATTTTGTGAGGTGCAGTGACTTCAGATGGTCACTGACTCCTTTGATCTTCTAGTGTGGGTTTGGACATGTCATTTACATTTTCATTCTGGATAAGGCTTTGAGCAACCTGGTCTAGTGGGAGGTATCCCTGCCCATGGCAGAAGTGTTGGAACTAGATGATCTTTAAGGTCTCTTCCAACTCAAGCCATTCTATGACTTCCCTCTTGTGAAATGGGAAGTGTGACCACTTCCCTGGACTGACCCTGTGCAAAGTCAGTCTCTCCAGCAGGGATGGTCTGCCCAGTGAGTGCAGCAGCAGATTACTGATGAGGAAGCAGGTCAGAGACTATTCATGCTCTGCCATGCCTGGAGTGGTCCCATGGCTTTGAAAAAGGGGATACAGACCCCTAGCGCTGCCTTGCAGAGTTGTTACTTTCCCCAAACCTGGTGATGGTTCTCTGTATTGGGCAGTGCTTGAGCTGTTGGAGTGCAGCCTGCTGGAGTGCATCACTGCCTGCATTTCCCTTACTGGAGCACAGGCTCTTAGCTTTTTTTAACTGACTGTCTTGGCTAGAGTTGCCACTGACTTGGTGACACCTAGAAATGCATTTTCTGATTTAATTGTTCTGATGAGCCTCATTACTGGCTGACAGGGGAGCTCCCATCCTGCACTTAGAGACACAGCATCAATTCAGTGCAGGTCTTCCTGAAGCTGAATTAAAAGAGCAGTGTGGCTCTGCTCGCAAGCAACAATTCCTCTCCTTGTTTAATAATGTCTATGGGAAAATTCCCAGCACTGAGCACAGGCTTCCTGTCTGTCTGTGTGTGGTTGGGGTCATCCCAAAGGGGCTTGCAGCAAGAATGTGTCTTTGTACCATTTCTGGGATAATTCCTGTAGAAACTTAATTCTTTCCTTGTTTTGTTCCTGTAGCGGATGGAGGTGACCTGACTGAAAGCTTTAAGTAAAAATAACTCAGCCTGACTTTACTGAGTTTTCAGTTTGGTCTCAAATATGTGAATACCTGCAAAACTGGGATCTCCTTCCCAGAAGTCATTCATAATGATTCAGAGTAGACCTTGTCTCTGCTGTACTTGTGCATCTGAGTGAGTAGAGCAGTTTAGGCATGTGAGAGTGGGGTGGCCTATGATCAGCTAAATACTGTCTTGAGCTGTGCCCATACTGAGAAGACACTGAGGTGCTGGAGCATATCCAGAGAAGGGCAACAAAGCTGCTGAAGGGTCTAGAGAACAAGTTTTATCAGGACAGCTGAGGGAATGGGGATTTTTTTTTAGTCTGGAAAGGAGGCAGCTGAGGGGAGACCTCATTGCTCTCTACAGCTCCCTGAAAGGAGGTTGTAGTGATGTGGTCATCAGTCTCTTCTCTCTGGTATCAGCGAGTATTGTAGAATGAGAGAAAATGTGCTGGAGCAGTTTAGACTGGATATTAGGGAAAATTTATTTACAGAAAGAGTGGTTGGGCAATGGAGTAGGCTGCCCAGGGAGGTGGTGGTGTTCAAGAAAGGTGAACATGGCATGTTGGGACATAGTTTAAGGGCCATAGTGGTTTTGATTTGGTGGTTGGACTCAATGATCTCAGAGGTCTTTCCTCCAGCTGAAATAATTCTATGAAAGGCCTCCAGCCTCTGCCTGTTTGCTAGACCTTTCAGGTAGCTTTGCACAAAATATATTGTGCTGCAAGCAGAGACCATGGGGACTGCTGCTTTGGAGGACAGTATAGACGAGATGCTACTGTGGCTAGTTCTTTATGTACAGTTTCTAAGAGCACTGCAGACAGCATATAATTAGAGCAATTGGCTCTAATGTTAGAGAAAGAGAGGACAGCCTTGTGGATTAGTGTGTCAGAAAGGTGAGAAAATGTGTCTGATGGGCTTAAAGATGATACCTTTGGAGAGGGAAGCAGGATGTGTTTGCATCTTGCTTTCGCTACGGATGGAAGAGAAAATACTGCATTGATTGGAAGGTATTGAACAGTCAATAACCAACGATTTTTCATCTCAAAGGTCTAGGAAGAGAATTGGCCAAAGATATTATTATTATTATTATTATTATTATTATTATTATTATTATTATTATTATTATTATTATTATTATTAAACAGAGAATGCTGATTTTTAATTCACTCTGCAACACCTAAGACAGAAAGGATCAAGGGATAAAGGAAACGTAGTGGTGGTGCTTGCAAATAAGGTAAATGAAGCAGTATTAGCCTACAGCTGAATGGAGGGAGTGGTCTGGCAACCCTTGGGGTAGGTTGCAAACTTGCTTTGAATTTTTGCAGGTGGCCCCTATCTTAGTTGCATCCTAAATCCTGCAGAGAAAGAAGAGATGCCTCTGGTCTGGAGGCAGTTCTCTTGGGTTTACATCCTGATGGCTGTGTTGCTGTGCTTTGCTGATTTACAGCTACTGCATTTAGCAGGTCTGTATATGCTGACTGCTTCTGTAGGCTTTTTGTTTACACTTAGAAGTTAGCTTTTAAGCTGCACATGAGGTTTGCCATCCCCAAATCAGGTGGCTAAACCAAACCCGAGATCCTTGGCACCTGTCTGGCCCAAAGGCTACATGGGCAGAGTACCTTCAACAGATTTTTTGGAACAGCTGAGTAATGAAGCAAAAAGGACAAAGAGGTAACAGCTTGGTGCTAAGAACAGAGTAAGGTATTGAGAGAGAGGAAAAAGATGGAGGGTGTGTACAACTGAGGTGGACAACAGAGGGTGGGGGTGTGTGGACACTGATGCTGAGAGAAATAGGCAGAACAGTGTGAGAATAAGAGTGATGCAGAATAATTAAAACAGCCCTGGGAACAAAGGACAAGGAGGCAGAGAAGAAATCAGGTATGAAATGGATTAGAAGGTATTTTAGAAGTGCTAGGATAGAAAAATACCTGTCTGTTTGTACAGTCTGGAGGTTAATACATTTGATCTACGCTTCCCTCGTTCATATTTATCCATCAGGCATTTCTGAGGCACTATTTTTAACCATGTACAGAAACACACTAGGAGCTTTCTCGCTTTCATTTTGGAAGAAGGACCAGGCACAAAGCATTTCTTTGTAGAATAAATTCAGAAAGACTATCAGAACAAACCCAATGCCTATGAATAAATAACTCTATTCCTGTGAAAGAGGCTGCGACAAGGAGCTATTCTCAGATGTGCACACAGCTCTGAAGAAAAGGATGCTTGGGTGTGAACAAAGAGATAGTGGCCATGAGCCTTGCATGGTTCAGATGTTTTACCTGCCTTCCTGCAGGGAAAGAGCTTTCCCAGTCTGGACCAGTAAAGGGCATGAGGAGCAACATGTTAACAAAGACCTCTGGTCATCATGTGAGCTGTTGTGCAAATCCTGCTGCTGCCTGATCCAAGGCAGCTCTTTGCACCACAACCACCCCATGTCCTCTGCACCAGTCTGCTGGATGACAGCCTGCAACAGGCTCAGCTCAAGCAGCACCAGTCCGATGTGAATTTGTTCCCCATCAGGCGCGAAGGCCTTGGATGGAGCAGGGAGGCAGGAGGCTGTGCTCTGCTGTTACACTGCCATCCTCATCAGCAAGGCTGGGATGTCACTGACTAACATGGCTGCAGCGTGAAACACTGGGCAGGGAGGAAATTAGCTTAAGGCAGAACTGTGCTGATTTAAGGATAAGACTTCCCCCTGGTGTCATCTCTGTGCGTGAATTGGTCAAATAAGATGTTGCGTCCTGTTCCTTGCACATTACAGCTGCTCTGTACCCAGTTAATCTACCCAGTTATAGGAGGAAGAACTCTGAAGATTGTATAAGCCATGGATTCCTTCTTGGGTCAGACAACGGGGAAGGCAGAGGCTGAATCTGATCAAAGATCAGTTCCAGTTTCTTCCCCTTAAGGCTACTTCACGATGGCATAACTTAGCCCTTCCTCAAGGCTGCTCTAACTCTAGCTGGGAGAGTGGCTCCAGATGGAGATACCTAAAGCCATTTCTATTTCCTCCTGCAAACAGCACCCCCCTCCAGGCTGCATGCAATTTGACTACCCTATAGAGTACATTCCGCTTGCTTTGAAAAGTATCTGGCCTCCTCCCTGGGATGTAATGTGCATCAGACTGAATGCCTGCACAGTTTATACTCACTAAATTGATGTGAGGGTCCCAAATCCCTTCACTGCATTTCCAAAAGTTCGTTTCTTGCTTAAGAATTGGTGAATTTTCCAGTTCTAGTCAATTCTCCAAGTCTCTGTGATCAGAGGTGCAGACGTCTGCCTGCACCAGAGATGGTTTTAATCAAGTTATTGTGTTGGGCTGTGTCCACAGAAGTGTGCCAGAGATGCAGGGAGGTGTCAGGAGGGTCAAGCTGTCTGGAAATGCAGAAGCAGGGCTGGACTACAGGCAGGACTGTGGCTCAGCTGCAGAGGAAGTGCTGTTTGAGGGGGCATGTTCTTGGTGAATTCAATGGATTGTATATGTACAGAAAGTGAAGAATACACAAGTGTCAGGATGGGGAATTTGTCCCTTCTGTGGTATTCCTCTGTCATCCATCCCAGGCAAATCTGTTCAGAGCATGGCTGACAGAAACAAACACTTACAGGTTTTTGATGTGGGAGATGTCTCTGCTGCAAGCTTTTAAACACAGTCTACCTTAATACAACAGCTAAAGAAGCCTGAGTATCTTTCATCTGAGGCTTGCTGCAGCCTTGGAAATGGCTGAAGGTCCCTTCTGCTCTCTAGCACTTCATCCCTCATAAAGGAACCTATTTCCTATCATCACTCAGGAGTCCAGAGTTACCCATGGAAGGAAATGACAGCTTGTTCAAAAGGCGTAATGGGAGTGGGGCAAATGCCATCCAGATGTCCCAGGAGGTAGAGCTTGCACACCATGAGGTGATACACTGTAAGCTCCATCCTCACTGTGACTTGAATATCCATCACCGTGCATCTCACTGCAATTTTTAGAGTCACCAAATGAGACAAGGCCATCCTAAATATCTCCAGCTACAATACTTTCAAACCAAAGAGTTAGCTGTTTGGAGCCAAGCTGCTCAGTCACATGGCAGCCTGCTGCTTTCTGACACATTTTAAGGACACTTCATAGGAGAAGGAGACAGTTTTCAATAAACAGTAAAACTACAAGTAGGGAACGTTTGGATCACTAAGTGGAGCCATCACATACCCAGATAGAAAACACTATCACAAGGCCATTGTATGGACATCAACCTGTCTTAAAAAGCATTTGACTTTTGACATCTTGCACCCATTAGAAAACTGGTCCATAACATGACTGCTCTGCTGGGTAGGAGTCTCCTAAATCCCCTGCCTAAATTTATTCATCACCAGCCTACATCTATTATTTCTTCTGTCAGCATTGGCTTTTGCCCCTCAGAAATGTTTATAGGAAGAAATCATTCCCTTAGAGCTTTCATTTTGCTAGACTGAACAAATTACTGTCTCTATACTCCTAAGGAAAGCTCTCCACAACCTGACACTAAATTTCATGGAGAATCTAGGATGCCTGGTGCCACACTCTGTGAAGTTTCTTCTAATTTATGTTCTAAATTCTTCAGTGCTATGTACTTTAAGCCACTTTTCAATGATGTTTCTACACCCAGAAATACATTTTAGTGCAGCACAGATTGCTTAAACTCTTACTTTGTTTGGAGTAGCGTGAAAACACAGGTAGCAGTAGGTCAGTTTCTGAAGTATTGTTCTTGGTTCAATCATCATAATTTCTGCTCTGATATAATGAGAGGAAGATAAACACTGATAAAGGTCAGAAATCATGCAGAAATTGGAAGTGTACAGCACCATCAGGATTAAGCAAGCAGTATCAGAGTTCCCCTAGGAAGCATGGCCACACAGTAAATAACATAAAGAACTAAAACCAAACTATATTGCAAAGCACATCCTTCTGTGTGAATCTACATGCATACTCTTTTGTCTCCCAGGCTGAAGTGATTAAGGCTCTAAAATGGCTGGAACCACTTTTCTGGCTGACCATCACATTCAGTGCCCTGGTCCAGTCCCTGTAGCACCATGCTTGAAATGGAAAGCTCTTTTCATGTCAAAATATTCAAGCTGAATTTTAGCCAGAGCATCCTGGCTCAGCTGCTGGAGATTAAGACCACAATGGAGCCGAGTGTTAGTAAATGATCTCTAACTCCTACCCTCCTCCACTTTGCAACACTGAGGGGGTTAAAAAAAAAAAAGAAGATAATATTCCCAACACCCAAATGCACTTTCCAGCAACAAACAGTGATTTGGTTCAGCATTAAGAATACAAGAAAAATGTTTAATGCAGAACCTGAGCACCATCATGACCTTATGTCATGGGGCTATTGTTCCAGCATGAAGAATTAAATATAGTTGAGTCTTTTTCTCAGATTAACTCAATTCTTCATCTGGTTAGACTGCTCCTGTATATCCTTTGCAAATTCAGCTTGGTTTTCTCTACCTGCAGCTGTGGTAACCCTGGCTATTTTCCTGTGTATTCTACTGTGAAAATCATGATTAAGTTCATTTGTCATAAAACAAACATGATGCCACAAATGATAAATAAGCAAAGCATACTGCGGAGACTGGCAATGCAGCTCAGCTTTCTCAGAGCTCAGGGAGTGAGGAGGGTTTCTGTGTCGCTCACGTCTGAGATTAGAAAGCTTCTTAACGAAGAAAATTGCCTAACAAATGATGTCATTTCTGGCAAAGTCACAAGCCCAATTTGCAGTGAAGGGCCCACTGACCTCAGCATCACCTCCCCAGGTATGTGGAAAAGTCACCTTTGCTGGCTCTCAGGCAAGGAGGAAGCATTGCAGAGACAGCAGTGGGGGCTGCCTGCCCAGCCACTGCCCAGCCATTGCCCCTCAAACCAAGCTGCATGGCACCCACAAACCTCTGCAGGGTTTAGAGGGAGATGTTCACCCCCAAGGGGACATCACCTTTTCTCACAATTACTGCATGTCTAGACATTGAGGGAGACTTCCACTGCTGCACTGGGATTGTAGACACTCCCCTACTGTTATCTTCCATCCCATTTGCATCAGTGGGCAAAGGGAATCAGTGTAACATTCACATCCAGATCTTATTAAATATATTTCAGGATAAACTCCATGTTGGGCAGCATTTCACCAGCTCCCAGGATAATTCTCAACCTCCATCCAGCTTCAAGTCAACAGCAGCTGGCTGGGGGCTCCAGCCACCCAGTATCATACCATAACCAGCTAGCCACAGGCCATGCTTCTTGCCGGCTTTCATGCCCCAGACTTCAGGAAGTGCCAAAGCAGCCTGGTCCACTTCCAGGAGAGGCATTTCAGCACCCTGATGGGATCCAAGGCACAAGTGATTGGAAACCAGGCCCTCAGCTTTGCTAAGCTTAAATGCTATCTTAAATGCTAGTTGAGAGATCCAGAGACTGGATAAACTGGGCACATTGCATCAAGGTGAGCTGTGGTTAGGCTGGAAAAGCCCATTTCTGTTCTCTCCCTCAAAGACCAATCAGACTGCAGACCTCAGTCTGCAGCTTGGGTGAGACCCACCTGGAGGTACCCTGAAACAGGTCCAGGCAAGAGATGGGGGCTCATCCCCAAAGGTGGAGTCCTGACCTGTGTTACCAGCACGGCCTTTGTCTTGGGAAATAGGATGGCAATCCAGGGAAGTGTTTTGTTGCATCCTGCGTGTGCAGGCAGAAATGTCTCACCAGAATGGCTGTTTGCAGTCATCTCGGTCAAACTTTGGCATAAAATCATTAAGCCTTTATCAGATGTATTTAACTGGATAAAACCACTAAAACCGGAGAGTCTGCCCATATGTAGACCTGAATATTTATCCACATGAAGGCCCTTTCACACTGTGAAACAGTGTTAAATGGCTTCAGGGTAAGTGGAAGTTGAGCCAGTGAGAATATAAATAGCCTGTTGGAAATGCTCTTCATGCATTCTCCTGTCTCCAACTCCTCTCTTTCACTCCCAGTTTTTAAAGGAGGAAAACATTAGTTATTGTCTTTGGGCTATTTCAGATCAGGCTGGGAGATGCATGGACCTCAGAAGCCCTCTTTTGTTTTACCTCCACAGCTGATGTGGACATCTGCTGGCCTCGTGGGCATTAAGAGATGCAGCATGCAAGCCACGTGGCATTAGGATCAGACAAAAAATGCTAATGGAAAATTTGGGAAGTTGTAAATCCATTGTGGAAAACCATTGCCTGATAAATAAGCTGTATTCAACTTCTGAAACCAGATATTCCCTTTGGAAGAGGAGTTTAAAGGAAGAATGTAGTGACTTGTATTTTAGAACAAGGTGCAGCCTGGTTCTTCCTCTGTCCAGTTGTCTCTGTCCATCTTCAGCCCTGTAGAGATTTAATTTCATCTTTCCTAACATTTTTAACATTTAACATCAGAGGGGATAAAAAGAGTTGATGGTTTGCTTTATTGAAAAGGAAATGTTCAGGGAGGTTTGCTGCAGATTTTAATCTCTTGTGAACAACAGAGGGAAAAGGGGCTCAGATTTTCCTTGTTTTCTTGGGCTAACAAAAATACCCATTGCCTGCATTTAAATTAGAGCATATTTTATTATTCACTTCTGGAAAGTCTGTGAGCAAGTTTATGTGAAGAAGCAGCTTTAAACTGCAGCTGCTTTGAACAAGGTGGGCTGATTGGAAGGGGGGTGTACATTGCTTTTTGCACTCCACATCTTCAGTGCTGAAACTGGTAATGCTGGGGAAAGATAGGGAATGGTTAATCCACCCCCTGGATCATCTGCTCCTGGGAGCTATGGGGAACAGAAAGCTATGCAGACAAAGATGACTGCACAACTCCTTCCAGTATATGGGATCTGGGGACAGTAATTTCTAATAATACTCAATAGGATGTTACTATAGCAACTATATGATGTGGTGAATAATTTCATGGGCTCCAGATTCAAAACACTAGGAGCTACAATGGGTCTGAGCATTATTTAGGACTGACTCTAAACTACATTGAAGTGGTGGGACTGGGGAAGAAGTTGGGGAAGAAGGTTGAAGGTGCTTCTCTGATGCTGAAGGGAACTGCAGCCTGATAGGTGATGGCATGAGACATGGAAAATAAAAGCCACCTTCATGCACCACGCTGTGAGTGCTTCCATGAGGGACCCTGCCTGCTGCATGATGTTTCCCTTTGATATTCAGTTTGCTGTAAACCAGATCTGACATTTAGCTTCTGGGCAAATTACATTGATTTGACCTAGAATGATTTTCATTGATTTGTTTTTGTTTCACTTGGGGAGAAAAAAAATTAAAAAGGAAAATTGTTATAGCTCAGTTCCAAGCCAAATTATTTCCCTTCAATTTTGTCTCTTGCCAAACATCATCTGAAGTGCTAATGTGTAAGAGGCAAAACTGGGCTATTGAAAGTGGTGCCAGAAAAAGACATCTGGAAGCACGTCCCAGGGCAGAGATGGAGTTTATCCCCTGCTAAGGCCTATCCAGATGTGCTGTAATGGGGAGGTGGTGCATAGGCACACCCTACCATTCCTCTGCCTTTTCCCATCTTGAAATACACCTTAACATATAGCCCAGTTTTATATCTTCAAGCCATAGCTCTTTTCCCTACCATTCTCTAAGTCCATGACTAGTTCCCTCCCTTCTCATATACCTTGAGAGTATTTATAGGGTGAACCTGCCCTCCTTTCCCCTCCCTGCTTCTGTACTGTATAAGCATCTGTTACTGTCTCCTCCAGACTTGTCCCAAGTGCCTTGCCCTCCAGCACTTGTGCCACCAGCATGTCCTGTAGCTTCTCTGCATCTTTCATTTTCCTAAATGAAGCAAACAAAACACAAAAATGCCTGGCTTCTGATTTATCCGTGCCAGAGAAGCTACAGATAATTGGCGTGAGTCTCTTCCTGCCCGGTCCACTGCTGTGTTTTACTTTGCAGGATTAGTCCAGGAGCTCTTATTTTGTTTCTGGACTGCCTCTTGTCCCTTTTCATGTCCTGCCTGGACATTTTGTCATGCTCAGGCTGCAGCACTGCACACACCTTTGCACTCTGGGCTTCTGCCCAAGGGAAATATGCTCCATCCCTGAGCATGATGTCATCTACTGATGCATTTACACTACCCTGGCTGAAGTTCTACTGCAACGAATGATTAGTCACTATCTGATATTGCATGTGAGGAACTCAGTCCAGGATATCTTAGTGTCCTAATTCCCTTGGTAATACTTTGTTCATTTCACAGATTTCCCATACATACATTATGAGTTGATGACCAGAGGGGACTGAATACTGAAAATACAAGAGAAAGTTGTTTCCTACTCTTGCCACTTTTTCTTTGCTTCCTAACACTAAGCTTGCAGCCAAGAAAGGTATTAGATTTTTTTTTTTTTTTTTTTTTAAGCACAACCTTAATCTTATATTGCTCTTCCAAATGCCCCCTGGCTCACTCACAGTGGAAGACTCAGTGTGGGCTTTTCCCAGAGGACATTTTGCTTCCCTTGCCCTGAAGTTTTCTGGATGTTCTCCTCTATCTCTTTGAAAACACGGCAGAAGAAGTGCTTGCCATATTTGCTTTTTCTCTTTAGATATGCTTGTCATATTGGCAAAAAAACTGTAGGTGAATCAGCAATATCCAGGACATGATCTAGAAGCTGCTTTCTTCCCAGATAAAGCACTCCACCTGGTGTGTCTGATAGAAGGGAAAGGTCCATGATCATAGGTGCAAGTATTATTGTTGGGTAGTTGTCCATAAGCAGCTTATGCTGGAGCCTAATCAGGAGAGCTGCTGTGAAGGCTGTGTATTAATTCCATCTCCTCATGCAGAAGCATCTCTACTGATACCATTCAAAAGTTACTTGTGTAACTGCTCTTAGGATCCAAAACCTTCCTGGGGTGAATAAGAAACTAGTTCAGTGCTTTCTGCCTCTTCTACTGCCAAGATGGCAGCAAAATCAGGTTTTGGGGGTTTGAAGTCTTGGATATTTCACTGAGGGAAAGGACATTCTTTGAATTTCTGCAGCACTGTCAGGGCACAGATGGGAGGCTTTGGTAAAGGAGAAGAACAAGGGGACAACTCTGCTCCTGCTTTTCATTGAAGTTTCCACAATTTCGTGGCAGCTGATCCTTCCCATGTGGCAGAGACTCTAAGAAAGCTGCACGAGGCATCATCATCTAGGTAATTATCCCCAGTTTCTCACTTGTGAAACCTAATACCAGGCTGTGGTGCTGAATGCAGAGAGAAGAGCCCATCAGAGAGGTTAGTCCTGGTACTGCTGTCAAGCTGCTGTCCCCCTCCTGCTTTAATTACACACAATAATTCCAGCAAAGGGTTGGTTGGAATCAAGGTTGCTCTGCCACAACCTCAGAAGCTTTCTCTAGGACAGCTGCTGCTGTCTGTAAATCTGTAGAAGACTGTAATTTACCAACCAACTCTGACTGTGAGGAGCTGGGTTCTCTTGCAAAGAGCAGAGGCATAGCTTTGCTGTAGCTTTTCTCTGCTTTTCCAGAAAAGTGGTGTTCAGCACTGCCTGCCCTAGAGCAACACTATCATCTCTATCCCTGCTGTGCTGGCTGTAGCAGGACAGAAGAGGGTCTGAGCCAAAGATACCTGTGTCCTAGGTTTCCTTATCCCAGAGAACAATGGGTTGAGTCTGTAGTGCTGTCCATGGGGCTACCTGCATGGTGTGCACATATAGAGAGGAGAGGAGCTGCTCCTTTTTCCCTAGCTTGAGGGCATCCAGCAGTGAGGAGCTTATTGGTGATATCCAAGGTGTCTATAAATGTGCCCAAAGGCAAGTCAGTCTGCCCCAACTCACCACAGTGGTCCTACATCACCCTTGAAAGCCTTCAGGTTTTGCTAAGGAAAAGAGATGGAAAGCTGCCAAGCAGGGAAAGAGCAGAAGCTTCTCCTGCGCTTCCAGGCTGTGAGACAGTCCAACTAACCTGTGTTCCTTGAAGTCTTAACTATACCTCTGTTCAAAGCACAGACTTCAGACTTGCTGTGATCTCAAGGGTGGGGGAATAGTTCTGGTCGCACATATTCAGAGTCAGGACAGGGGTGGTTTGTTGCATTGGCTCTTCACTCAAGCAGAGTGTGATAAGTCTGTAATGCCCTTCTGAGAAGCCAGATGTCTAGGTAGGAATTTTCCTGTCTCTGTTTGGAGTAAACTCTCTTCTTCTTTTTTTTTTTTTTTTTTTTTTTTTTTTTAGGGGAAGAGACAGTGGCAGACAAATAAAGGAGAGATCTTGAAGGACATTTATAACATTAGTCATTGCACATATGGCCTGATCGTTCTTAAACAGAAGCTGGAGCCAGCAGGTTGATGCTGATACATGGCTGCAGTGGCTCTGCCCCACATTCTGCACTACTTTGAGAGGTTTAGCTTTTAATATAATTTTGAAAACTTTTTGATTGACTTTCAGATGCAACTTTGGAGCCCCCACTTTCTAGAAACTGAGAAATCATTTAGCATGTAAGGAAACCACCTTAGTGCTGGGATCTGAGCCTGTTGCCTCACCGGTGTCATCATAACCTTCCTGCTTCTCTATTTTACCTTTCTCCTCTTTTTTTTTTTCCCTTAAATCTTTCCTGATGTTGTTTCTATTCCTCACTCCTCCTTGATGTAACACATGCTGGATTCTGCTTGGTGCTGTACACAGTCTTTTCTCCTAATACTTCTATTGCTGCCTGTAAAGGCTGTCACAAAAAGCCAGCATACGCTGGTCCTCTGGTCCTTCTGGTGTGAGTCATGTTGCAATGGGAAAACCTTATGTGAAAAGGGAGTTAGATTGTGATTTTTCAGCTCTGTCTTTTTGCCTGCATCAGCCTCCCACTACCATGTCCTCTCTGACCTAGATTTCCTTGCTGTCCCTTCAGAGTTAGATTTGATCTTGATTTGTGGCCAATGATGCCTTGTCTTTGGATACTTTGTTGGCTCCAAGGCGTCATACTTCCTTCCTTGCTGACAGTTTTATGCAGGTGTAACTCTAGTGCCTTTGGTGGAGTCACTCCTGATTTGCCCCAGCTCTCAGTGCCCGATAGCTGTTTTTCTCCCTGAATTACCATGCCTGACACATCATTGTAGGTGTTATGCATTGTTACAAAATTAATTTTCCTCTCGAGAGCTCTCAGAGATTTCAGCTGAACTTCACTGCAATTGTCGTTCTGTCTTGCTAGAAGATTCATGCTGCTGGGGTGGCTTCAGCCTTGGAGGATGGCAAGCCAACCCAAGTGCAAGGCAACCTTTCTTCCTCTTTTCTCATCTTTTAATAGTCAGCACTGGCTTTTACCTCCCTGTGGAAGAGCCTGAAGCTCTAGGGCAATTTTCTGTCCTGAGTTTATCACATCAATAAAAGCTGCTGGTCAAGCGTTTCTCTATTTTCCAGGCTGAGTCTGAATCTGCCACCACACGGCTGTGTATTGCCTTACTGCACTTGTGGGAGAATGAATTTATAAGTAACAGGGACAAAGCAAAGGTGGGGCAGGATGGGAAGAAGGTGCCTGTATCAGGGCCCTGGCATGAAGGCTGGGCAACGGTAAGAGGGACTGGTTAGGCCACACCTTGAGTACTGTGTCCAGTTCTGGGCCCCTCAGTTTAGGAAGGATGTTGACTTGCTGGAACGTGTCCAGAGAAGGGCGACAAAGTTGGTGAGGGGTTTGGAAAACAAGCCCTATGAAGAGAGGCTGAGGGAGCTGGGGTTGCTTAGCCTGGAGAAGAGGAGACTGAGGGGTGAGCTTATTGCTCTCTACAACTACCTGAAGGGAGGTTGTGGACAGGTGGAGGTTGACCTCTTCTCCCAGGCAACCAGTACCAGAACAAGAGGACACAGTCTCAAGCTGTGCCAGGGGAGATTTAGACTGGATGTTAGGAAGAAGTTCTATACAGAGAGAGTGATTGTCCATTGGAATGGGCTGCCCGGGGAGGTGGTGGAGTCACCATCATTGGAGGTGTTCAGGACGAGGCTTGATGGGGTGCTTGGTGCCATGGTTTAGTTGTTTGGGTGGGTTGGATTGGTTGATAGGTTGGATGCGATGATCTTGAAGGTCTCTTCCAACCTGGTTTATTGTATTATTATTATTGTATTATTCTGAAGGGGATGTTGAGGGACAACCTGGTCTGAATTTGCAGAATGACCAGCTGATCAGTGAATAGGCAAAGTTCCTAAATCATGTTTGAAATGGAACTTAGACACCTTAGAACTTAAAGACGAATGAGACAGCTAAATTAATCCAGATTTTGTAAAATCCTTTGGTGTCCATTGCTCTAAAGGGAGTTGAGACCCATTTCAAATCATTGAAAAGCATGATTTAGGTGCTAAGTGCTTGGAGGATTTTTGTCATGCAACTCAGTGGAGTTTGGTCCTTCCAGGGGAGGTGTGACTACAGTGAAGCAAGAATGAATTATTCTTGTGAACTGGGTTTTATTCTTCATAGCAAAGTTCATCTGATAGCATTTTAGGCAGTACCTTAGTGTCACTGAACTCTATCAACCAGTCATGTTACTCTTGATGATACTATCACAGGAGTGAGAACCTGTTTTTTTTTCCTGAACCAGAATGTTGTTAAAGCTTACTAAATTATATTTGTAACCTTTTCTGATAATTAAGACCTGCTGCAGCTGCACTTCCAGCAGGAGCACTTGCAACTTTACATGTTTTATTGTGTTCCTCTGAAAGCTCTTTTTTTTGTTTCAGTGGCCATGATTTTTCATGCTGTCTAGAGTTCTGGGGAGGGCTGTCACAGACCTTATACCAGGGTTTTAATGCCAGGACAAACCGGAGCTCTCTGAGGCCATTTATTGAAGCAGAAAGCCTGGAGGGCATGTGGGGGTGGGAACTGCTGAATCATTTACTATGGGTTCACTTTGCACACTGGCTGGTTGGCTTTGGGGGACCTGCTGAGCATTCATTCTCTGTCAGATGCTGTGAGCTCTGGATGTCCATGTGAGCTGAGGATATTCAGCATCACCAAACCAAGCTCTGCTCCTCTGAGCTGGCTTGATCTGGAATGCACCACAACACCCACAGTGCCTATCAGCAGTAACAAAAAGGTGAACCCTGGTATCTTTTTGGCAGGGAGACAATAGCTGTCGTGGTGCAGAGACTGCTGTTAATAGCTTGCCAGGATGACTGTGCCGACAGCGCAGTGTGTCCTGTGCTCCCCAGAGTGGATCTGTCTTAAGCTCATTAAAAGCTCATCAGTGTCTGCTACGCAGCCCTCCTGCAGACAGAGCTGTAGCGCTCAGCAGCTGAGCCGAGACCTGATCTGTGCCCACCCAGTTTTTGGCAAAACGAGTTTCACTGGGGCAATAGAAAACCCCAGGCAAGGTCTTGGGAAGCCACACAGGAAAATCATGCTTTGGTATAATATAATGGTGACCTGACATCAGCTGCTGGGGGGCCTGTCCCAACCAGAAAGCCACCAAACTGAAGCTCCCTAAAGTGTTTGGGCCTCCAGGGGTAGATCCTGAAAACATGTTGTCCCCTGCTCCAGCTTCTGTGCTTATAAGAAGGCAATGAGTTGATAAAGGATGCTCAGCTTCATCAGCCAAGGTTTTGAGGAGCTGGGATCCCAGCTGACTCCCACCCACATGGAGGACTGGAATGGGATAGCCCTGGAACTGGAAGGTGCAATGCCTGCTTACAATAGACAGCTAAAGTAAATTGACCTGGAGGAGAGGTTTACATGCATCAAAGTGTTTCAGTAACTTGAGTCCTGGACTTGCTTCCCATCTCAGGCAGGATGAATCAGAAGTCACTCCGGTGAAGTCAGTGGAGTAACCAGTGTAAGGAGAATTAAGTTTGGGGTTTTTCTACCCTGTCTTTTTGCCCACCTACCTGTGCAGGAGACAGTCCCTGCCTCTCTTCATGGCAGCATTTCCTCTGGCTGCTGCAGGATCTCGAGAGGAAGGCTGAAAACTTACACAGCTGATGCATTGAATCATTCCAGTTCCCAGGAGCTAAGGCACGGAGCTGTCACCTGCTGTCAGACAGGGAGATGAAACTGTGAGTTTCCCCAGCACATCTGGGACCCATGCAGAGACCCAAGGGGAAATAATCATAGAATAGGAGCATGTATCTTCCTGAGATATCCAGCTTGCTTATAGCATTGATTGGGCAAGTGGATCCCCAGGTGATTTTGGGGGGATGGACATTCACATGTTTGCCAGTGCTATGTCTTGCAGGGTTCTGTCCCACAATCAGGGCCATGAGAGTTGTGGAGGAAAAGTAGCAGCAAAAAAGTAAAGTGGGTTTGCAGATCCTGAGCTAAAACAAAGAGCACCATCTCCTGGCAGCTGGGAAGAGCTGGCACTGCTGCCAGGGCTACATGCCTGGTACAGTTCTCTTGTGAGCAGCTTGCTGCTCTCTGTATGTAACCTATAGCTTCTAGAGATGGGATGACTCAGGGCTGGCATGGTTCTGGCTATGGAGAAAGGCTAATCGAGGGGAGTCTGAGAGCTGATTTAGTGGTGTTATCCTCAGCATGGTGATGGCACACTTGGCATGAGGGGTCTCAGCTGTTTAGGTTTCAAGCTCTACTTGAGTTGACATGAGAGCTCAAGTACTTTTGAAGTTTGCATAGATATTGAAGTGTCCTGGGTTAGAAAATTCATGAAGATGGCTTTTGCAAAATGGAGAGCATGGATCTCAAGTGGTGCACTCAGATATCCCCAGGGGCAGCCAACCTACTTAGAAGCCTTCTGTGATTTGGCATGAGGCCAAGATACCTCTGCCACTTGTACAAGTTGCCCTTGCTGCTGCTGGGAGTGGTACTAGCAAAGGACATTTGGAAATGTGTGACTAGCAGGTCAAGGGAGGTTCTCCTTCCCATCTACTCTGCCCTAGTGAGGCCACATCTGGAGTATTTTGTCCAGTTCTGGGTTCCCCAGCTCAACAAAGAAAGGGAACTACTGAGGAGAGCCCAATGAAGGGCTACAAAGATGAGTTTTTAAATAAGAAGGCAACTGAGTTAGGAAACTAAAATGAAAGAATGAAAATGTATCAGGGTCAAAAGAATAAGAGAGAGGTTTTCCTTTTGTTGTTTTTTTTTTTTTTTTTTTTTTTAAAGGAGAGGTTTGGAATAAAAGGTCAAGCACAGGCTTCTTGCTAGTGGCTGATTACAAATTGTACAGACAAGGCAGGACTGTTTAGCAGCTGCTTTTACATTTGTTTTGTGTTTGGAAGAAAACAAGAAGATTTACGTGTTTGGCCATGGATGAGTGATAAAAACTAATGAGAGCTTGAAACGTAAGCTGACAAGGTGGGGCTGGGAAATATGGTATGTGTTGGACATTAGAGAGGACCCTGAGCTGTGGTTTGATCTCTAGATATATAGGCGTTTAGGTGGTGGCAAGCTCTGGGCAGTTGGACCCTCCTCCTTGGACGTAGAACAGGCTTGCTATGAAATCAGCCTCTCTAAGTGAAAAGATAATTATAAAAGAAAAAACTTAGCAAAGTGCTCAGCCACCTCTCTGAGCCTTAGGACAATACAGACCTAGGTTCTAGTCAGAGTACTGAAAGTCACTACATATCCCTGAGCTCTGTGGTGCCTTCAGGAGTCTCGGATCAGAGCAAAGTTGCTGTGCTGGAAAATACTCATCACTTGGGTTTGGGCTCTTTGTTACCCAAAATCTCTGGATGACATCTAAAGGGTCAAGGTACTAGGTTTCACATATGGCCTGGGAGACCCTCTAGTGTGATTTGGGGCCAGTCAATTGAATACTCTCCTCTTGTTTATAGGACTTTGCTCATTATTATCCCTAGTCCATCAATTATTGCAGGTCAGGGACTGTCCAAACAGAACAAGGTGGACCCTGTCACCAGGAGGCTGTGATCTATCTGCATGAACACTGGAGTAAGTTGTGGAGTCTTTGCTCCTGGGAGCTAGAAGCCCTGCAGTGCTTGGGTAGCTGGTAACTTCTGGGGCTCAATATCCAAAGCAAATATCAGAGCCAACTATTGAAAAGACTTACAGGAATTTGCTGGAAGCAGCTTGCTCAACACTGCTTTTGTTTGAAAAGGTCACTGAAACCTTGATTCCTCCGGCTGCAACCAAAGATCCTTCCCCTTCTTAGTGCAGCTCCAGTCTGTAAAAATAGCCTTATCTAATTACAAATTAGTTCCCCCTCTCCTCTTCTGAAAAATTAATATTTCTCACCGAATCACTGATGCACTATAAATACTGAGCCTCATGTTGTGGGGCTGCCAGCTCTTCTGCAGAACTGACAGCGTGTGTCCTTCTGTGTCATTCTGTGCCATTGAAGGTCACCAGAGTTGTATGTGAAGATTAAGAAAGGCAGGTTAATGTGGAGACTGTGTATTTTCCAGTATCTGAAGTATTTTTTGGTCTTTGAAGGAGGCCTACAGAATAGTTGGAGAGGGACTTTTACAAAGGTGTGTAGCAGGAGGACAAGGAAGGGGTAACTGAAAGAAGCTAGGTTTAAATTAAACTAGGAAGAAATTGCTCACCATGAGGGTAGAGAGGCACTGGAACAGGTTGCCCAGAGATGTTGTGGAGGCTCTAATCCCGGAATTGTTCAAAGCTAGGTTGGATGGGGCCTTGAGAAAGCAAGCCTAGTAGGAGGTGTTGGAACTTGAGCATCTTTAAGGTCCCTTCCAACCCAAATCATTCTATGATTCAATTTTATTGAAAATTGAACACAGTATTTCAGTATTCTGAAGTGATCAATTTTAAGAAGGACTAAGCACACTCTAATTGAAAAAAACCATATAATTAAATCAGTTGTATTTAAAATAGCTGATTTCCTTGTCTGTTATTCTCAGATATGTTTTTATTTCCTTCTCCAGTGTGCTGCAGCAGTAGTTTGCATTGATCCAAACTGAGCTTCAGCTGCCTTTCTTAAGAGGTACTCTGCATGGAACCAATGATTTCTAAATTAGTTCTTGTGTCAGTTGTTAAATAGCTCTATATACAGTACTGTAGGAGAGGATTTCTGGAGAATTCACTTACTTACTCTCAGGAAACAAAAAAGTAATTTTCAGGTTTTGTGGGTTTTTTTTTTTTTTTTTTTTTTTTCTTTAGAGCTGATGAAAACTCATGTAACTTGCTGAGCATCTCAGCTGTGCTCAGGTGATTGAATCAGACCCATTACTTCTTAGCAGGTCACAGGAAGAGAAATTATTTCCTGAAGGCTCATATTACAAGAAGATGTGACTGCTGCTCTCAGGCACTGAATAACTTTGCACTACCTGAATTGGCAGGCAAGGTTTTTGGATACATTTGAAGGAAAACCAGTTTAAAAAAATGACCCTTTGTAACAGGGGTGAATTCAGATCTGATACTGCCATCCATTACCAGTGCTATTCACGGCTTCTCCTTCCCACGGATATTGAACTAAATAAACTTAAAGCCAGAGAGGTCATTGCTTAATCACCAGGCTCTGAATACACTATTCTTCAGCAAAAATCTTGCTCAGCTGTGTAGGTTTCCATGTCTTTAATAGTCAGCCTAATAGCTGATAGATTCACACTTCCCAAAGAAGAGGCAGTTTTACCAGTGGCTTTAAATCATTCCCTGTGGAAATAGATTGTTGCATTAAATCCTAGTAATTAGGCATTTTCAGCTGTCTTCAGCACTTTCGACTCTTCAGTTGCCTTGAGACTTGGGATCTTTCTATATTCTGCTGATGTTAACCCTCTCTACTAACACATGCACATGGACATGCTCACACACCCTTTAACTCTTTGTCTTCCTCCTGAACTCCAAAGAGATGCATTTTCTGCTTTCATCATTATTTGCAAAACCACTGCAGAGAAAAGAGAAGAGAAAAGAATAAAAAAGAAAGCTTTCTGACTGACAGCACATCCATTTAAATCAGCTTTTTTTGTTAACATCTGCTGCAGTGTTGCTTTTGTTTATTTGCAGATGTGATGTTTCTGGCAGTGACTCTTTCGGGGTTCTTTTTCTTCCTGACAATGAATAACATAAAGAATAGGATGATGTTTTCCCAGGCTCCCTTTATGATGGTGGCTCTCCTGGCTTGCTATAACTCCTGCTATGAAGCACCTGACACAAACACATTAGGAACCCTTTCACTGCTTTATTGATCAGCATCATTAAGTGCTGCAAATGCCTGTGCATCTGGCTCACGTATACCATGGACAAAGCAGAAATGAAAGCTGCAAACAGCATCCATGAATATTGGTTTGATGATGGCTTCAATCTCCTCTGACCATGTTTGTACTCCCTCTTTACTAGCACTGGTGGGACATTTGTAGAAAAGGATTTTTGCTCACTGATGATATTGCGATGGTGTATTTTTCATGAGCATCCAGCACAGCACTATTGTACAGCCATCTTGACCTGGTCCAAAGCCACTCAGAATCAGTGGGAATTTTCTAGTGAATTCAGTGGGCTTTGGATCAGACTCAGTAGGTACCAAGGAATCATCTAATGAAAGAGCTGCTGTGAAACCCCATGCTACTCACCCATCACAAATAGTAAATTACAAACAGCAGATACACAGTATCACAGTATAACCACAGTATAACCAAGGTTGGAAGAGACCCCAAGGATCATCAAGTCCAACCCGTCCCAACAGACCTCACAACTAGACCATGGCACCAAGTACCATGTCCAGTCTCCTCTTGAACACCTCCAGGGACGGCGCCTCCACCACCTCCCCGGGCAGCCCATTCCAATGACGAATGACTCGCTCAGTGAAGAACTTCCTCCTCACCTCGAGTCTAAACCTCCCCTGGCACAGCTTGAGACTGTGTCCCCTTGTTCTGGTGCTGGTTGCCTGGGAGAAGAGACCAACCCCCTCCTGTTCACTACCACCCTTCAGGTAGTTGTAGAGGGCAATGAGGTCACCCCTGGTCCTTCTCTTCTCCAGGCTAAACAGCCCCAGCTCCCTCAGCCTCTCCTCATAGGGCTTGTGCTCAAGGCCTCTCACCAGCCTTGTTGCCCTCCTCTGGACACGTTCAAGTGTCTCGATGTCCTTCTTAAACTGAGGGGCCCAGAACTGGACACAGTACTCAAGGTGTGGCCTAACCAATGCAGAGTACAGGGGCACAATGACCTCCCTGCTCCTGCTGGCCACACTATTCTTAATACAGGCCAGGATGCCATTGGCCCTCTTGGCCACCTGGGCACACTGCTGGCTCATGTTTAGGCGGGTGTCGATCAGCACCCCCAGGTCCCTCTCTGTTTGGCAGCTCTCCAGCCACTCTGACCCCAGCCTGTAGCTCTGCATGGGGTTGCTGTGGCCAAAGTGCAGCACCCGGCACTTGGACTTGTTGAATGTCATCCCATTGGACTCCGCCCATCTGTCCAGTCGGTCGAGGTCCCTCTGCAGAGCCTTTCTACCCTCTAACTGACTAACATCTATTCCCAACTTGGTGTCATCTGCAAACTTGCTGATGACTGACTCAATTCCCTCATCCATATCATCAATGAAGATGTTAAAGAGGATGGGGCCCAGCACTGATCCCTGGGGGACACCACTGGTGACTGGCCGCCAGCTGGATGTGGCACCATTCACCACCACTCTCTGGGCTCGGCCCTCCAGCCAGTTCCTAACCCAGCGCAGAGTGTTACTGTCCAAACCATGAGCTGACAACTTAGCCAGCAGTTTGCTGTGGGGGACGGTGTCAAAGGCCTTGCTGAAGTCCAGGTAGACCACATCCACAGGCCTCCCCACGTCCACCAGACGGGTCACCTGATCATAGAAGGAGATCAGGTTGGAGAGGCAGGACCTGCCCTTCCTAAATCCATGTTGGCTGGACCTGAGCCCTTGGCCATCCTGCAGGTGTGCAATTATTGCCGCCAGGATAATCTGTTCCATCACTTTCCCTGGCACTGAGGTCAGGCTGACTGGCCTGTAGTTTCCGGGTTCCTCCATCCGTCCCTTCTTGTGGATGGGGACCACATTGGCCAGTTTCCAGTCATCTGGGACCTCTCCAGTGAGCCAGGACTGGAGGGAAATGATGGAGAGCGGCTTGGCCAGCTCATCTGCCAGCTCTCTCAGCACCCTAGGATGGATCCCATCCGGTCCCATGGACTTGTGGATGTCCAAGTGGCTCAGCAGGTCCCGAACTAATTCCTCATGGATTTCTGGGGTACTACACTGCTCCCCAACCCTACTACCCAGCTCAGGAGGCCACTCATCCTGGACTCCTACCTTGCTGTTAAACATCGAGGCAAAGAAGGCTTTCAGGACCTCAGCCTTTTCCTGATCTTTGGTCACCATGTTCCCCTCCAGGTCCAGTAAGGAGTGGAGATTCTTCTTGCCCTTCTTTTTAGCATTGATATATTTGTAAAATTGCTTTTTATTTTCTTTCACAGAGGTGGCCAGTTTCAGTTCCTGGCAGCAACAGGCATGAAGAGTCTGTAGTCAGCAATTTATTGCCTGAAATATGTTGGTATAAGCAATGCATCAGATAATTTCAGCTAACCAACACACTTGTGAAAATCCAAGCCTCTTCAGGGACAATTTTCCAAAAGGTAGATTCAGCAAGGAAAATATTTGCAAGGAAAAGAACCTATCCCTTTTTTCTGACTGATTATTTTAAAATGGGGTTTGGGTATGAGCTACCCTTGTGAGGCACTGTGTGACCTCAGGTAGGACCTAATGTTGCTGCTGGGCAGCCCAGCTTAGCCCTTACTCTGTTTTCGTTTCCCAGTGGTTTTCCATTTTGGCTCCATTTTCATGTACCTTTGCTGATGAGACTGAGTCATTTTGAGCAGCAAGGATGAGAACTGCCTGCAGCGAGTTGCAAAAGGCTCTTGCAGCCCTGAGTGAGCTGGCAGGAAAATTGAAGACAAAATTCAGTGTTGGTAAATATAAAGTTACATACAGGGGAAAGAAAAAGTCCCAAATTCATGTGTGACACTCACCATTCTGAAACAAGATCTTGGCTTTTTCACAGCAATATTTATGATCATTCTGTGCAATGCTCCATAGCAGTGCAAAGAGCAAACTGAAGGCTGGGAATGACTGGGAATGGTGATAATTGTGCACCTTAGTACAGCACTTACTCTGCTCTCCTGTGGCAAAGACAGCTGCCACAAACCACTGGCCCTCTCAGGGTGTGGGGATGAACCTGCTGTCACCATGGTGTGTACAGTAACAGTTTAGTGGCAAGGGACCAGCAGCACCCAAAGACAGTGCAGGCAGACACACAGGAGTAGATAGCACAGGTAGGGTGAAAAGCAAGGCGTGGCACTTTTTGGTTGCTTTTCCTGTATGCTCCCAGGCTTCTCCTTGCAAAAGGAGGAGCATGCTGTTCCTACCCTAAATGCAGCCCAAGAGAGAGAAGTTACTTGCAAGTCCTCATCGCACTGAGTGATGCAAAACTACAGGTGAGGGAAATGGTCATTCTGCCTTTGTGCAGGGCCTGAGATGCTGTGGCAGGGTGAGAGAAAGTTCTCCCCTCACACACAAAGATACCACAGCTAACTCAGTCGGAGAAGCAGATGAAATAAGCTGTATTTACAAGCAGAAATGGAATGCAATGACTATGTACACAATATACAGTATTTACAAAATATACAGAAATATACAGCAATGAATGTAATACAGAAGACTTCCTCCAGCCAGGAGGATTCCCCCTCTACCCCCCTCTCCCTCCCTACCTCCCTTTTTTTCCCAAAAAGGGTTAGAGAGAGAGAGAAAGGCAATTAAGGAGAAAATTCTGTTAGCTCAAAGCATGTGCAAGAATTAGTTTTCTTATCTGGTTAGCTTTGTTAATTCAAGGTCGACTCCATCTGGCAGCTGTTGCTTCAGAGAGAGAGAAACAGACAGGCCCACAGGAACAGAGGGAACAGACAGACTGAGCAGACTGAACTGAGACTCAAACTGAACTAAAAACTTAAAAGTTGCATTCTACCAATCTACCAATGAAATTCGTTTAGACCTTATCTTTGTTTTCAATACATTCAGCCGGAGTGTTCCAGCAATTGTCCCTTTCTTAAAGGCACAGCCTAAAATGGTCACGCATGTCAAATTGAAGCAAGGCTGTGCAGTAAAACAAAGCCTGCAGCTATGCACTGAACAGTGTTAAAAGGAAAAAAAATTGCTGAAGGGTTCACTAAATGAGCTGCATGTGTCTAATGCATGGAGGGCTGTGGGGAAAAAATAGTTGTGACAGTATTTAGAGATGACATCATTATATGTATGCATGGAGGGGAAAAAATAGCTAAATGGAAGTAGCTCAGGAGGTTTCATGCTGGTATTTTTTCAGCTTCTGGCTGTGCAGCTGTGGCAACATCCTTTTAATATTAGTTGTAAGTATGCAATGTGTGTTGTAGCCCAGTACACAGCACATATGGAGCTGGTCAGGACCCCCACTTCCCTTGCAGGGTGATGAGCAAAGTTTAGTCAAAGCTGTCCAGCCTCTGTGATGCAGTGTAGGTCAGTGTGCAAGTGGTTAACTGGCTTCTGCCCCCCTACAGACACCAGCTCCTCCAGGCATCAGCTTCATTCCTTTACATCCTAGTTCCCTCAGCCCCTGTAAGAATGTTTCCCCACCTCCTGCCTCCCTCATGGGGGATCTTGCTGTTCCCATTATGGAGCTGAGCTTCATATTAATGCTGCAAACAAAGAGCGGCCATTGTTTGTAATATAATTAGCGTCATCCCCAGGAACTTAAAGCCAGACAGAGGGAATTGGAGGCGGTGTATGGAAATGATGCATGGGTGTGAGCACAGGTTTAACCACTTCCATGCTGGAGTGCTTTTTAGAAGGTGCACAAAGAATATGGCTTTCTGGCCATATGAAAATAACTAAGTGAGCTTGTTTAGTCTCTGCCCCTGTATTTCACAGATTTAGGGTGGCTGCTCTTGAAGGGCACCTCAGATACTGGGCTCATTTTGAGCCACTCACAATATGGACATTGAGGTGCTGGAGCCTGTCCAGAGAGCAACAGCAAAACTGGTGAAGGGTCTGGAGAACAAGTCTTATGGAGAGCGGCTGAGGGAACTGAGGTTGTTTAGCATGGAGAAGAGGAGGCTGAAGGGAAATTTTATTGCTCTCTACAACTGCCTGAAAGGAGGTTGTAGTGAGGTGGGTGTCAGACTCTTCTCCCAGGTAACAAGCAATAGGACAAGAGCAAATGGCCCCAAGTTGCACCAGGGGAGTTTTAGTTTGGATATTAGGAAAAATTTCTTTCCTGAAAGAGTGGTCAGGCATTGGAACAGGCTGCCCAGGGAGGTGGTAGAGTCAAAAAATGTGTAGATGTGATGCTTCAGGACATTACATAGTGGGCATGATGGTGTTGAGTTGACAGCTGGACTTGATGATCCAGAGATCTTTTCCAACCTTAATGATTCTACAGTTCTTAGAGAAAATGGAATCTAGAGCTGCCTACCAACTTGCCATCACAATTTCTGTGCAGCAGAATATTTTATAATGAAAAGTTTCCTTAGGGTGAAACTCCTCCTCTTTGTTTAAAAATAAATAAATCTTTTTGCCCAGCATTGGTTTGGGTTTTTTGTTTGTTTGTTTGTTTTTATTTATTTAAGAATATGGAGTGGTAAGCCCCTGACTCAGTCTGAGTCAAATCACTGGATATTGTTATGTATAGGCTGGGCTGACATTGGCCATGAACTCTTAGCAGCTATCACCATCATTGTAGCTATTTTAAGATACAACAGCAGCTGTCTTCTGACAGATGTGCCACTATCTTGCCCAAAGGTATGCTGAGAGAGAGTCCCAAAGATGTTACAAGCAAAGCCAAGCCTGGTGCATAAACCGAGTCTAAAATGAGCAGGGAGCAAGTCCAGCTGCGTGGACAGGCTGAAGCATGTAGGCACTTGTGTCCTCACTCTGCATCCATTTCCTGTCTTTGCTTTAGGTGTCACAGCCTCCTCACACCTCTTTGACTATGGGTCCACCGCTAACGGAGGTGACAACTCCTTCTACACATCTCTGATCTCGGATGTCCACTACACCACCCCGCGGGACTCCACCTATTTCACGGGCATTTACCAGCAGGAAAACAGCCCCATTCCCTGCTCTGGCAGCACAGAGGGATTTAACGCCCTGGGGCATCCTGTTCAAGATGTGACTGGCTTTGAGTCCCGTGGCTTGTTTAGCTCAGATTCAGGAATAGAGATGACTCCTGCCGAGTCTGTTGAAGTTGATAAAACCTTAGCAGATCCCATGAAAGTAGAAGCCTACAAATACATGGACATAAGTAGATCAGAAGAAATAAAATACCAAGAAAAGAATGACTCTGACTCAGAGGATGAAAGTCCAGACCTTACAGACAAGTACCAGGGAATAGCCACTACATCCAGCCACAGTGCTGAACCCCATCAGACAGCTTCAGAAAGCATGAAGGCAGCCATAGAGCAAGACAATCTTGAAGACACAAGGTCTGGAGATCAGCACAGTGCCTCTGTGGTTACAGCCCCTGTCAAGATCATGCTCACTGAGACGGAAAGCACTGGGGAAGCTGCCAGCAAAGAGTCAAGCCTGACTCAGCCAGAGACCACCCTGAAGCCAACCAGTGAGGTGGTACCAACAGTGACAGTGTCAGAGCCAGAAGATGACAGCCCGGGGTCTGTCACACCACCATCCTCTGGCACAGGTAATGGTGGTGCATGGCACTGGGATTTTTAGTATTCAGAAAGTGTTTGCAATTGTAGCCCTGCACGTTGGAGAATTACTACGGGTTTGTGGGGTGGGTCTAAGGGAATTCGAGCAGACATTAACAGGTCTCCATAGCCATAGGTGTTTCTGCTCTGCTCAGGCACCCCTTTGCATTGCAAAACTGAAGAGAGGCGTGAACTGTGTTGCCCATCACTGACAGACTGCTCAGGATGAGCTGCCATTTTGGTCTGTAAAGGGATGACAGGACTGGGGATCTAAAGAAACAAATTGCTGTGATCTGCTCAGAAGCATGACAAGGGTCAGATCCAGGCTTGCTGAACCAAATTCCCACAGGACTCAGCAGTTCCTGCAGTGGAAGTTGTGAGATGGCAGGCGTCATTGTATCTTCCAAGTGATGTTTTGGGCTGGACCCCAGTCACCTTGGCTGGTCATGCTCACCAGAGGAAATGAATTGTGCAGTTTGGATCACTTTTAATAAATTGAATGGCTGTTTTAAGGCCATTTAAAATAAGTGCTGTTTTCAAGTGAAAGTGCTGCTTTTACAAAGTGCTGAGGAGAAAAATCCTGTCACCTCATTTACAAAGTGGACTGGATGGGCAAAGAAAAAGTCTCTCTTAAAGGCTCCTTTGTGGGGTGGAAGGGTGGTGGCAGTGTATGTGGAAAAGCACAAAAATCTCACATTTTTACATTTTCTTATTGTCTGATTACTGCAGGTTTACATAATATCTATTCCTCATTTTCCCTGTTACAGACTGCTAAAATATAGAAATAGTATAGTATTTTTAAAAGGAACAAAGGTCTGTGACACAAACCAGAATTTTCAGACTTGAAATTAAATTTCAGCATCCTGAGTCTAACCCCTTTGACAAGGAACATTTGACAATAAACATCCCCAAGCTGAAATTTCCATTGCTTTGATGGCATCTAGAAGCTTTTAAAAATCAAATGGGATTTCTTTAAACTGGCACCCTGGGATTTTCACCCAGACTGGTGACGACCCTTAAGACAATACCAAGTTCCTGTCCCAAACTGCATGTGCATTTGCACACTTTTCCACACAGAAGTGAGGTAGAAGGAGTCTGCCACAGCTGTCACTTTATCCTGGCTGCATCAGACAGAATCTTTAGATAATAAATAGACTTTAGAGCTCCATTTTTCTTTTTATTTTTCTGGGTGACATCACACGCTGCTTCTGAGACATGCTGGGGCTTATCTATTTACACTTTTTGCACTACACAGTAATTAAGAACTTCAGACAGTAACTCTTATTTATTCAGCCTCTGACAACTGTTAAAGGCTGCTTTCATGATACTTGATAACCACATCCCATCGAAACAGTTAAATAGTGTGTGGATGAGTTTCATGGCTACTGCCTTATTGGCAGGTACTGGTGTGGCTGGCATAATTGCTGGCTCAAAAATATTCCTCTCCATGGGCAAAGCTGATCCCCACCACTGCCCAAACTGCTCTGGGAGGTCCTACTACCTTGCATCGGGGTTCTGGAAAACCAGAAGCACTGCTTATCTATTGTGTTAAGGAAAGAAAGAGGCATCTTCTTTAGGGACTGGCTCCGGCAGGGTGTCTTCTCTGGACTTCCCATTCCCCCAGTCAGGGACACACTGCTCCCAGACTCTGCGTCTGTAAGCAAGAAAGAAATGTAAAACCTGCCCTAGTTATTTATACCTAGTGACCCAGCAAAGTCGTTGCTCCTAGATACCCCTCAAGCATTCTGGCAAAGCCCCCAGTTAGCCCCTGCTTGGATCAGGACTTCTGAAAAGAGTTTACTTTTAATGGCTGGCCATCATCTTTCCGGGGAAGGATGATGTGGTCTGTTCAGACACCGCCCTGGCACTGAAGGGCGGTGGGTATTTAAACACTTCCCTGCGCCAGCGGTAAACGTGACACCCTGCTGCTGCCCATAAAGAACTTCTTTTGTTCGCACGCGGTGGCTGTGGGTTACAAACCGCCAGGGCGGACAGGGGTGGGGTGAAGCCAAGGGCCAGCGCGTTGCTGCGTTACAAAGGCTGATGGTCACATGCTGGCTTGGACGTGTGTCAGATTAAGTCATTGCTCAGGGAGAAAATGCTCACGTGTGGTGAGGCAGGAGAGTGGCGCAGCTCACGCCAGCTTCCTGCAGCCGGAGGAGAAGGATGCTCAGCCCGGACGATGGAACAGAAGCTTCCCAGCATCCACACAGGAGCGCGTTGTAACAGTCCCAAACAACTTAATCCCGGATGTGACCACCTCTGGGCTGCAGGAGGACTTTCTTGAGGGAGAGAGATCTTGCTACAAGAGGTGTTCAGAGGGGCTGCAGATATGCCAAAAATACGTGCTCAACATCATGTGTATTGACAGATGCACAAACCAAAACTGCTTGGAGGGATGTGGGGAGGTTGTTTTTCTTGCCTATCTCATAGCAGGACATCACATCTTGGGGGTACTATCATTAAAACCTGCCTCTGTACCAGATTCATCCTAGGGAAGGCATAAGATCAGGAAGAAATCAGCTACAGTACTCCTGCCATAACTCAGGAAAAATCCACAAATATTGTGGGTTTTTTTTCCTCAGGTCACAAGTGATACAATCTCTCTCCCACCCTCTGTTGGAGAGGAGCTTGCAGAGATGAACAACACAGCTAGATGTGCTTGGGGGTTGATGCCAGTGGCTGCACCCAAAGTGTGGCTAGGTTAAAAGGCAAATAACCACTGGGAGCAGGCACAAATGAGCTGAGGGGCTGGAAATCTCACAGAGCGATGTGGATAAAAGCAGTGTCCTGTGTGGGCCTCTTCACTAGCATCAGCAGGAAGAAACTTGGTGTCTCTTTTCCTGATGGCTTTCTTGAGCCCTCACCACTTGCAATACCACTTAGTGACCCCTGTCATGGTAATAGTGATATAAAATCAGTGAATGAGCACTTCAGAATCCAGAGGACACATTTCCACATGGGCTTGATGGCTGTTTCACCATGAATGAAGAATCCAGCCTTTTTCTGTCACCCAAAAGGGATGACAGAGATCTCTGTGTCAGGAAGTTCAAGGTGGAAAGTGGTGACAAGGAGGTGGCAGTGGCCAGGCACCGGCAGGGGATTGGATGCAAAGTGCCACCATTGCCCCCTTGGTACAGACAGGCTCACGTGGCCTGGCTGGCCTTGCAGCTGATGTACAGTCTGGGTTTTTTGACGGGCTGATGCTCTGTGAATGATCAAGTGGAGCCTGTTCCCCATGCAGTAACTCAAGACAGCTGCTGATGCACCTCACACTGTCTCTGTCACCCTTATTGCAAGGCCCTTCCATGCAGTTTTACTTTTTTTTTTTTTTTTTAAATTTCATTACAAAATCCCACATGGCAAAGTGATAAGGAGGCAGAACAGGTGGGAGGCCTCGTGTTGGGTACCCTTCTAGAATGGGATGTGGACTCCTTGCCAATACTGGCTGACTGGCAAGCCTTTTCAAATGCTCATTTTCACTCATTGAGTATGCCTTCTTCTAGGCCCACAGTCAGGAAATGCAGGGGGGGAAAAATTGTTTCAAATTCTGGGTGACAAGGTGGTCAGTCATCAATTTGATTAAGATAGCTCTTAACAACATTAAGAATTACAGGGAAAAAAAAATAAAAACAACTCATTCTTAGACCCAATGGAGATAAAAGCAAACAGAGAATTCATCACACCACAACCCCTGCCACCAAAAAAAAGTCTGAGAAAAGTTTCTGACCAAGAACTTTCCACACCTCAAAGTTAAAACTTTAACCTCAGAGTTAAAATTTGACAAAACTACATGAGTTGTTGTGATTAGTGGTGTCAGGAACCCACCAGTCCTGAGTGTGTATTTGTCCCCTGGTTGCTAGTGACAGTTGCTGTCATGTGTGGCCTGAGTCCACATTCCTCATGACTGGTGATTTTCCTGGGGAAAACTGTATTACTGATCCACTGGCCAAGCACTGACCAGCAGTGCCTTATGCCTCACCTTTTTCCTTAGTGAAAGTTGCAAATGCTACTTATTTTATAATATGTGCATGGGAAACACTCTGCAAGGACAAGCTGTTGTTACTGTTAGTCATCTTAAGACAGGGAAACTTTCTGCCTTTGTTACCATCCCATGCTGTCATGAAATCTATTGTGTTTATATCCCAAGCAGGCAGAAAATCTTCTTATTAACATTTCCCCCCCCCGCTTTTCTTTCTGGGTGGCAGAACCATCTGGCTCAGAGTCGCAGGGCAAGGGAAGCTTGTCAGAGGATGAACTCATCGGTGCCATCAAGGAAGCAAAAGCTTTTCTTTTGAGACCCAAGAGCCACAGCAGTCACCAAGCCTTTCCACTGAGAAGAGAGACCAACGGGTCAAACCCGGGCGCTCTGCTGCCTCCTCCCACCTGGATAATGATGCCAGCAGTGCTGAGTCAGGGGACTCAGAGATAGAGCTGGTGTCAGAGGACCCACTGGCTGCTGAGGAGGTGCTGCACTCCAACTACATGACTTTCAGCCACATTGGAGGGCCCCCTCCATCACCTGCCTCGCCTTCCATCCAGTACAGCATCCTGCGGGAGGAGCGGGAGGCTGAGCTTGACAGTGAGCTCATCATCGAGTCCTGTGATGCCTCGTCGGCCTCTGAAGAGAGCCCAAAGAGGGAGCAAGACTCCCCTCTGATGAAGCCCATGGTCATGGACATTATCAAGGAAGAGAATGGCTCTCGCACTGACGCCTCAGACTACGAAGCAAATAAAACGACAGAGAGCAGGATGAACAAGGAAAACCTGGCGGAGTCTGCGTCCTACCTGAAATGCTCCTTTGCTGCACCAAAAGTAGGTGCTGAGCCCCTGACCTCCGCCGTCAGCACCGAGGAGCTGAAGGAAAGAATAATCCTGAAGAAACCCATTGAAGAAACTGTTGTTAACCAAAGTAAAGTGTCTTCCAAGGACTCTGGCAAAAGAAGTTCCTTGGCTTCATCCCTACTGCCATTTTTAAATAAGCAGAAAGGTAAATGCAGATGTTTATGTTGTTTCTGCAGTGCTGCTCAGAAGGGGGAGGAGGGAGAGGTGCCTGTTCCTTGTAAGGGAGATGTTAGTAGTGCTGAGCAGAGGGCAGGTGGCACTGGATAACCTCAGCTTGCAGCTGGACATGCCCTGTGACAATCCACAAATCATCTCTGACCTTCCTATCCCCTTTTCCTTCCCCTTAGGAAAAAAAAATACCAGCAACAATAATTTTTAGACTTAAGCATATAGATACTGGATCAAGCAGGAACCCCAGTAACTTAAGACTGATTTGTACATCAGATATCTCGAGGACAAAGAGCAACACATGATCATTTTTCATTTGAAATACTACCTGCCTTGCCCCAGGGAAGGGGTGCAATCATGAAGGTGGACCTGCTCCTCCCAGATATGCGAGGATAGTGTAAGGAAGAAAAAGAGAAGGAGATATTTGGAGCAGGAGAGGGGGTGAGTTTGGCAGATCTGGGTGTTTCTGAAGCTACTGCAGCTTAAACAAATTTCTTACAGTGGCTGACACCCTCCATACTGAATAATGGGGTTTTTGCATGTGCTTCCAGGCTAGCATAGGGAGCTGGGTGGCTTGGGGTGCCCATCCCAGTTCTGCACAGTTTGGAGGGCAACCTGTGTCACCCACTGAAAGCCCCTTCTCTAATTCAGCTCTGGGAGGGAGAAGGGCAGAACACTTCTCTGGTATTCAGGTGAGCTCAAGGGCACTTGCTGCCCCATAGGATCCCTTCAAATCCAATGCAGAGCCAGCCAGGCCCAGGCTTTCTGTGCCCAGCACTGGGTTCTGACTGGACCCACTAAACCCCTAGAGCTGCCACCATCTTTGGGTCTGGACTCAACTCAGAGGGCCAAGAGGTCACTGCACATGGTCACTGCACACTGACATTGCCAGAGGTCCCTGCAGCTAACTGGCGTAGCTGACAAGGCACACACCAGGAATAGGCATCTTATTCTTTGTAAGATACCAGCTCCAGACAGCCAGGACCTTTGTGTACCTCTGGCTTTGCAGGCTAGTGGGGAAGGGAGAGAGGAACAGATGCTGGGGTTGCCCCATGCTGCCCTGCCATCTCCAACAGCTGGGCCGAGGGGGCAGCAGCCATGCATGGCTCTTCTCTAGCTTGTTCTGCAACCTGGAAAGATGCTGCTTCCCTGAAAACAGCTGACTAGAGATGGAGGGGGACAAACTCCACCCCTGCTGCTTAGAGAGCACCCATCTATATTTGTACAGATGTTTGGCCACATGATGGCCTGGAGATGTGGCAGACATATTTAAGTGGCACTCTTTTACAGCTGATTTATCTAGTGCCATGGACTCAGGCATGAAGTATAGTAAGGAAACAGCCCAAACTTGCATGATGTACTAAAGACTGCAAGACCTGCTTGCTCTTAGTAGGAATGAACTCATGGCATTAACAGTCTGAATAAGAAACATATGATTGCATAGAGGATACATTCTCAGGCTGTGCCAGGGCAGGTTTAGGCTGGATGTTAGGAAGAAGTTCTATACAGAGAGAGTGATTGCCCATTGGAATGGGCTGCCCGTGGAGGTGGTGGAGTCACCTTCATTGGAGGTGTTCAGGAGGAGACTTGATGGGGTGCTTGGTGCCATGGTTTAGTTGTTTAGGTGGGTTGGATTGGTTGATAGGTTGGACGCGATGATCTTGAATGTCTCTTCCAACCTGGTTTATTCTATTGTATTGTATTCTATTATTCTATTGTATTATTGCTTGTAAGTATGTTTTTCTGCCAGATTCTCAGAGATCGTGTCACACCTAGCATCTTTAAGCTCCCTCAGCAGCAGAGTGAGCTCCAACCATCCCCTTCTCAAAGGCCCCTTTTGGAGGACCAACCCAGGCCCTGCCCAAACATCAGAAGCTGTAGGGCTGATTGAATTTACCTTACATACCCTTCCACCAATATCTAGCACTGGCTCTCTGCAACCATGTTGTGTTCTGTGTGGTGTTTTGGGCAGAAGGCCATCAGTTTCATGTCTGTTAACTATTTCATAGAATCACAAAATGGTAGGGACCTCTGGAGACCTCTGGAGATCATCTAGTCCAACCCCTCTAGTAACAGAGGTACGCCTAGATCAGGTTACACAGGAGTGCATCCAGATGGGTTTTGGAAGTCTCCAGGGGAGGAGACTGCACAACCTCTCTGGGCAGCCTGTTTCAGTGCTCCAGTACCCTCAAAGGAAAGAAGTTTTTCCTTAAGTTCAGGTGAAACCTCCTGTGTTGTAGTTTGTACCCACTGCCCCTTTTCCTATCACTGGCCACCACTGAGTAGAGGCCAGCCCCATCCTCATGACCTCCACCCTTCAGATATTTCAATGCATTTATAAGATCTCTTCTCAGTCTTCTCTTTTCTAGGCTAAAGAGCCCCAAGTCTCTCAGCCTTTCCTTGCAAGAGAGATGCTTCTGTCCACTAATCATCCTTGTGGTCCTCTGTTGCACTCTTTGCAGCAGTTCTCGGTCCTTGAACTGGGGATCCCAGAACTGCACACAATACTCCAGATGCAGCCTCACCAGGGCAGAGTAGAAGTGTGGAAGAACCTTTCTCAGCCTGCTAGCCACACTCTTCTTAATGCACCCCAGAATACAATTGGTCTTCTTGGCTGTGAGGGCACATTGCTGGCTTCTGGTGAACTTATTGTCCACCAGCACTCACAGGTCCTTCTCTGCAGAGCTGCTTTCCAGCTTCCAGCAGGTCAAACCCCAACCACATTTCACAGCACGATACTGCAATACCACCTAAGTGTCTTTTATCCATAGCGTTAAATATACTTTGCATGGCTCATCAGAAGGGGGCTGGCAAGTCAAAAATTGATTTTGAGTGCAGGCTACAGGAAATGCATGGAGAAGCTGCGCAAAGGGAAAGCCCAGGGTTCAACCCAACCAGGTCTTGCCGGTCGTACTGCTACCAGCCCGCGGCTGAATCCCTCAGAGATCTTTCTGGTGTGCCTGCTGGGCGTGCTGAAAATCACGGTCGTTCCCTTAAATGGGAGGGTGGAGCAGAGCAAGAGCGTGTGGTTTGCGCAGTGATAACTCACCCTCTCTGCTTAATGTCTGTTGCCATCCAGTGGCAGTAACAAAAATGGTCAGTGACTTCCTACCTCCATTTTGCTGGAGCTGAAGCAGTGGAGCTGTTCCCGTGCTGACAGCCACTAAGCTCCCGCTCTCTTTTCCACACGGTCAGAACGATGATGTTGCTCGTGGCAACGCAGCCTTAGTCTTGGCCACAGTTGCACAGTTGCTGCCCGTGTGTTGCCAGCTCCTTTGCCTCCTGTGGAGCGAGGAGGGTAAGGCAGAGCTGTAGCAAGACGCGGTTGGGTTATCGCTGCCCCCACATCGCTCCTGGCATCTCTTCACAGAGGTGGACACAGCCCTTACACAAGGGGGCTTAGAGCACATGTGGCTGTGGCTGTGCAGGAAAGAAGGTTGCCAGCTCAGTTTCTCTGTTTTTCTTTTCTGTTTTTTTAAAATGTGCAGCCATAGAGAAGGCAGAGAAGCTGCCTTTGCGTTTTCCAGCAGCCACAGCAGGTTTTTAGATTTGCTCTAAGAAAACCCTGTCTTGCAACAGATTTTTGCAAGTTTTGGAAAGCAGTAACAATGGAGTGGTGTGGTCTTCACAGCACTGTGACAGTGCATATCCCAGGTGACATCCAGGCTGGGGTTCCACTCAGCTTGAATATGCAGGAATTTTCAGAGAAGACCTGCTGTCCTGGAAACATGCACCCTTTGGCCTGGGGCAGTTTGCAAGAAGCCCAGAGGAAGCCTGGACCAAGATAGACTGGAAAGGAACATTTTGGCTGAGTCTTTCCTGTCTTCTCTTGCCATGCCTGTGACTGTTGATAGCCCTTGCTTGGCTTACCATATGTTAGTGTCCCACAGCTCGGGGACCTGGTTCTGGGCAGAGATTTCCCTTATGCTGGGGCATCATGTCTCTCTGCAGCCTTTCTTTCAATGACAATATTTGGAGATTCCTTGCACTTGATCCATTTAATGAAACATGCAGCTGCTGGTTACCTTCCAGATCAGATATCTGAGCTCAGGTTAGGGGAAAAAAAGGAAAAAGGAGAAAGAAGTAGCCATTAATAGTAATGTTTACTTTTCTTTTTGTTTTATGGCAAAATTTGACATACAAAAGGAAAGCCCAGGCCCAGGGTTTTAGGTAGTGCTATCATTTCCATGTTAGATGGCACAACTGTCAGGACCCAGGTTCCAGGCAGAGTCCTGCTTGAAAAGCAGTCAAATAAAAAATCATCATTTAAAAGGTTTTATTCTGCAGCATGGTCCTATGTCACCCTCCTACAAGGCATCCTGATTTTTATGCCTTATGAAAGGTTTTTGTAGCATTCATCTGATTAGTCCCCTACAACAGCATATCTTTACCACAAGCTCTTTGTGACTGCTGTGACTGTAAGCACTCATGTGGGACCCCAAGGTTCATGACCACCCATCTCTGTCTGGTGTCCTGGGGTCTCTCACATAATGTCACAAGCTGCAGTAGGATCACTTCTGTTTTTTGGAGTGAAAATGGCAAATGGCCTGGGTTGATGGACATGCTTCACCTCCCCTCTGATGCCTCTCAAGCTCTCTGGTGGCATCCAGAGCTCTCATTCTATTTGTTGGTATCCAGGGCTGTCACAGAACGGACAAGCAGAAAGCAGTGTGGGCTTTCCCCCTTTTATCTCTCACTACATCCACCCCTTTTTGGTGCTGCAAACTGACTTTACAGTTTCTCACAAAGATGGTTTTCCAGCAGAGGTCTGGGAGAGACCTTCAGTTATTAGGAAAGCTTTTTCTTCAGCAAAACATCATCTGCATCAAGTTTACACATCCCTGCTCTTGGAAGAGCTGCTACTGAGGCATTTTTCTGTGGGAAGGGGATGTTTGATAGGGTGATTTAACAATCTGAGGCTCATTTTTCATCTACATGCATTTCCCAGGCTGGCTCTGCAATCAGCAGCAAGCCAGGCTGTGGCTTAAGCATACGGTAATGTTAGTTTAATATTCTAGTGCCATCTGCTGTAAGTGCCTCCACACTCCGGCCCATCTGTTTTTCCTGCTTCAGTTTGCTTTTTATGGGGTTGCAGTAGCTTTGCATCCTTTGGAAAGTCCCTGCTTGGAAAAGGTGTATGGGAGAGGGATGTCCTGTCTGGGGCTGGAGTGTCTTCACCTTGCTGCTGAGGAGGAGAGGGGTGAAACCTACTTGTAGAAGTAAGCATGTGAATCCAGACCTAGCCTTGCCACAAAATCTTGGGCGTAAATTGGTGAATCTCTGTGTGCTTGCCTCCCACGTGGAATAATTTAGGTGGGAAGTGAACTGTAAAGGTCTCTGATGCAACCTCTTGCTCAAATCAGTTTGGTCAGGTTGCTCAGGGTCTTGTCTACCTGTGCATCTTCTCAGCAAAGAAAGTGTTAGAGATAGCTGAGAGTTGGGGTTTGCAAATTTGGATCAGTCCTGTGTTGCTGCCTCAAAGCTATTACCTGCAGGCACACTGCAGGGCAGGGTAAAGGAGAGATACCACTCCATATGGCTTCATACAGAGTGGGCTTCGCAGAGAGCTCACTTCAGGGCCCACAGCCAGGATTGCTGATAGAGCCCTCTTGGCAGGTGCCTGTGACTCATTTGGAAAGGCCTCTGTTGGAAGATCCTCTACCAGCTCCTAGGTATGTATTGAAAACAGATGCCATTCTTCCATCCGTCTTTAGTCTAACAGCTCTGCCTGCTGCAGTTTTCCCCGGTCATGTTTTTGAACTTTCTGACCTGACTTGTTTGCTTTGTTTTTTTCTATCATTGGTTGAATCCTTCTTGAAGGGGAAGGAGCGTTTATATGGAGGTTGTCCCAATGTTCATGATGGGTTGCTTGCCTGCTCTGCAAACTGACACTGGACTTGTAGAGCCCATTGCAGTAGGATGACATTGAGTTCCATTGCTGCAAGAGGGGTCTCTTTCGTGTTGCTTGGAAAATCTGTCCATTCTTCTGCAGCAGGCTGTGATGACCCAATTTTTCCCTGCCTAGGCTCACTTGACTCTGTTGATTTTCTGCATGTGATAACAGGATTGGAGGAATTTTTGAAGGGTTGGGGAAGCCCATTTGGGAAAAAAAAAAAAAAAAAGTTAGCCATTATAGTCCTGTCCATTTCTGAGAAACTGAGAACTTGCATGACTTACTGCTCAGATGGTAGAATGCCAGCTGAAGTGGGCTTGCTCAGTTAATGCAGAGCAGATTAATCTAAGGTGACAGGTGTTTTCTGAGAGCTATGAGCAGATATTGAGTGGAAGAGGTTCTGTAGGCATGACTTACAACTTTCCTACAAATCTTCTGGACTCTTCCCTCATCAAAATGGGTTCTTTTTCTCCACACTGACTCACAAGTCTCTGCTGCATGCAGGGTCCTTTCTCAGTCTACCCTCTTTAGAAACTGATAATGTGCACTCTCCATTGAAAACCAGTGAAGTACATTAAGAGTAGAGCATCTTCGAGAAAGAAATGACACCTTCATTGATAAACCCCATGCTAGAGGCACACCTGGAGCACTGGCAATCAGTCTATTGTCCAAGCCAGTCTTCACTTTCCATACCTGTGATTGTCCTAATGTAAGGTCAGGGATGAGCTTAAGACTAAGGTCGTGAGTGGAGGAAATGCAGCTAAGACATGCTTCAGCCTCCTCTTGTCTCTCTCCTCTGATGCATGTTCTTCCTTGGCTTTGTGACCTAGCAACTCCAAGTTGTGGCAAAAAAAACCCCAACAAGCCAATTAGCTATTTATTGGCTAGATTGATCAGAAATGGGCAATAAAGAGTAAGAAACCACTTTTAAATGAAAGTGTCTGAAGTATGCAGAGCTGCAGTAAGGAGCAAGTGGTGAAATTCTTACCAAAAATGGTTTCATACCAGTGATTCACCTTTCCATGGTACATTCTTGATATTTTGGAAGGTATAGCAGTAGACTGGTAGACCAAGAGATCTCAGCTTCCAGTTGCTTTGCAATTCTGCTTTTGCTCCATTCAAGGAATGTCTAAACATATGACAGGACACAAACAGTGAGCTGTGCTGACATGGACTCTGCAGACACATTCAGATGGCCTCATTTGAATGTGTGACTTTTGAATGACAGAGGCAGTGGGGCCTTAGACACCGTCTCCAGACACTGTGATAGGAGGAGTTTCCCCATGCCAGCTGAGCTGCCCCACTTCCTCTGCCTATGGAGGAAGAGGAAACTTCACAGATACCTTTTTTCACTATGGACCAAACAGTTGGAAATGTTTCTGCCTTTGCAGCAGGCTGTGACCTGCCTCCCCATTTCTGGCCAATTAATGCAATTCAGGTGCCACATGACAGCTTGCTATAACTGTCAAGCTGTGATAACTCAACTGAAGCTGAGCTGGAGAGACCTGGAGACGTGCAGGTCATGGTGGTGGAAATGAGCAGTGTGCACACAATCAGGTTTGTGCTGTACATGAGTTCTATTCCTCTCTTCCCAGACCCTTTTTTTTTTTTTTTTTTTTTCAGAGAGGGAGGAGTGAGTTTGGCACTTTCTGGCCTCAGGTATGGTTGCAGGGTCACCTGTCCTATCTGTAGAGGGGACAAGGAGAGCTGATAGATGATCAGATGCTGACCCTTGCATCCTCCTTGGAGGCGTTGTCTAATGGGAGCATAGCAGGGTTTCTAATGGGAAGAGTAGTCACTTTGAGAAGATGCTTGAGCCCTGGAAAGAATCAGAGCAAAGCAAAGACCAGGAGTTTTTTCTCCTCTCCCCAAATGGTGGCTTTCCTGGGATCAGTAACCACCAAGTGCAGTGATGCCCTTCTCGTGACTAGCATCATGCACATATACCAGAGCATGACTTTGATATGACCTTCAGATCACAACTAGCTTTGTCCACAACCTTAGTATTTGGCCTGTTTCACCTCTGGCATCTGTGTCCTCCCCTGATTTTCTTGCAGTGCTCATGAAAATGACTCCCTGTGTGTTGGGTAAGGACAAACTTTTAACACATGTCAAAGCATCTTAAACAGTGGCTGGATGCTCAGAGGTACTTTTAAAATTGGGTATAGCTTAATGTAAAAGGATCATATGTCTTCTCCTGGGATTGCTATCCACTTCACTGCCTGTGTGTGAGTAGAATACAGAGTTATAAAAATTTATAGGCCTCATCCTTCCATTTTCATGTATCTTCCCTTTAAGAGCAAAGGACTGTCTCTGAAGAGCTGTCATAAAGCCCAGCACTCAAACAGAAGTATGCAGACCTTTCTGATAGGTATGTGTGTTAGTTTAAGCTGACTGGCCCCACTAGGAGGGATGAGGGATGGGAGAAGGGGCTAGCCCTTCTCCCCCAGTGGCACAAAGCAACAGACTAAGCTGGACTGTATATTCTACACCATGCTGATGTCATGCTCACAATGACAGGAAAGGGGTTGCCAGGAGTTTATGGGACTTGAAATATATTCTATAACTTGTAAAGTTTCCTGTTCCATTTTTTTTTCTGTTTCTTTCCCAGTTTCTGGCCTGTGGTTTGCACCTTTTTGTTCTGGTTTTGGTTTCTGTGTGGCAGCAGTAGTTTTTTGTTTCCCATTGTGTATTCCCTGCAACAGAGTAGTAAATTGTCCTTATCTCAACTGACATTTCAGCTTTTTTTGCCGGCTCCTTCCCTTCTTGCCCACCCAGAGGGAAGGAGCAGAGAAGAAGAAAACTCCTCTGTTGTAACCAGGCTGCTGGGAGTCAGCTGCCAGCTGAGTTAAAACCAGGACAGTATGACAGAAGAATGTGTTTATAAAACATTTATGCCAGGTAAAGACAACATTATGACCAGTAGAAAAACAAGAAAAGAGCTACTTGTTTGTATACACGTACCTTGTGGTTATTTCAGATGTTTAAATATCAAAGCTAGGAATGGCAAAGTGTACACCAACCACAGAAGCTGCTGAGAAGAGTCTGAAGATGTTTAATGTGTCAGGACCTATGTCTGCCAGCTGAGCTGCACAAGCCCACTGCTTCCTCTGCCCCTGTCCCCATCCACATTCACATTCCTTGCCAAGCCAAGCACCCAAAGTCAGCGCAGTCCTTCTCCTGCGGAAGGTCACAAGGAGGCTACTGCTCTGCTCACAAGTGATTTTTCTGTCCATGTGTACATACCTCAACTGCAAAATCACTCATAGTATATGCACGTTTTAGAATCCCTTTTGGTGCCTTCTGGCATCAGCAATCAGTGACTCAGCTTTCAGGCAGGGCTGGGGCATTGACAATCTGATGGCAGCCAGTTTTTCCCAGTTGCCTCTGTATAGCTATACTTTGCCTGGATACTCCCAGCAGATCTCAGGGATTTGTTCCTGACAGAGAAATCTAACACTTATTGATAGCTTTTCTATGGCTGACAGAAGGTGAGAGATTTGTTCTGAGTGTACAGAAACAAGAAAGAGATGAAGTATACAATGAAGGGGAAAGGCTGCAAGGCTTTTGTGTAAATGATGTTGAAGAGCCTTTTCCATACCAATTAATTTTTTCAGCTCAGAAGGTGCTTAGAGAATAATAAACCAAACCAAGCAAAGGAAAAATAATATGTATTTTTATTAACAAAATAATGTGCCTATTGATGCAACTTTTTCATAAATGTAGTATTTTTCAGGGAAATGATGGAATATTTTCTTTCCTGATACAGTAGAAATTCCACTTCTGAACATCTACACTGCTCTGTGAGCTGGGAAACGTGAGCTTTCACCAGTTTCATTGATTAATTCAGTTGAAGAACTCAGTCTCATTTCAGGTCAGATATAAATTTATGATTAAGGTGATATAAAATCTGGTGATACAAAATCCATCTCAAGGAAAAGTGAAATACCAACTTTTGAACATGTCTGCCTGTTTCAGAGTGGCCCTAATTCTTCAGTTGTTCAGCAGGATAGGGACTTCCCTGAGTATTGCTATTTGCGTGAGGTTAAAATTAATGTGTTTGACTGTAGTGAGGGTGGGCGTATGATAGGAATTCTCCACTGGGAATAAAACCTGGAGGTAGGTATTGATTTTGATGATGCTTTTCCTTAGCTTCTGAGAGTGCACTACTGATTGGGACATAATAACAGCATTGACTGAAAAGGGGATTAATTTTTTTCCCTATTCCTTAGGAGGCTGCTGCATTCATGTCAGTTCAGAACAACATGGAAAATAAGGGACATGCAATGATCCAGTGATACAAAGGGCTTTATTACCCCCTGAAGAAAGAATATCCACACTTTTGGCCACTTTAACTGGTAATCTTGTCTTGATTGCCACTTTCTTTTTGGTTTATTCCTTTGCTGTAATTTTTTTGCTGACCTCTCTTGACCTTTACCCAATGTGAACAATCTTACCTCCGGTGTTTTCCAGAGAGATATTACAGGTATCCTCTTTTCCCCTCTGGCTCTGACAGCAGCTCAGTGGTTACATGGGAACTGTAGCAGTAAGAGGCCATTCTGGTGGTTTGTTTTTGCAGCATTTCATTTGTGCATGAATAATGTAAACATGTATGGGAAAAAGCTAACAGTACAAGAAGACAGGTTGGTTTGGAGGGCAATAATCTTCTACCTTCATCACAGGTTCTACAAGATGCTAGCCTACCTGCAGTGGGGATATTTGGTGATGTTAAGGCTGCTTAAATCAGCCATAGCAATGAAAGTGAAGGTTTTTCCATTTTCGTAGTGATGATAGAGTTCAGAAGTGCTCTGAGACTGGGAGGCTCCAGCTGAGCATTGTTTATGAGAATTTGGCATACAAATATTCTTCTCCTTCTGAAAGAGGTGTTTTGTCATTCAAGAGGACTGAATGTTTGTTTTCTACACATTTGGGCCCAGAAGTCACGAAACATCTCTGATTTGCAAGCCACATCATGCAACAGTGACTGTTTCGTGGGCAAAAAGCACTGCCAGTTAGGTTGCTTTTAGGTGAAAGACTCTTTACTTTACCAGGAACCTCATTTCAGGGCTTATTTTCCTTGCAACTTCAGCTTGAGTCACAGGACTATGCACTGAAAGCCCTTTTACCCTTTTCACTTGCTCAGCGAAAACCTTTCCCAGCTGGTACCCTGTGATTTTATGTGGAATTGTATGTGATCTCTTCTAAAGGTTTCAGAAGATGTTGAGTTTGCTTCACATTGCAGTCCCTCATAGAAGTTTTCTGTAACATGGGCTCTGATTAGGTCGACCTAGGTGCTGCCACTCCTCCAGTCCTTTCCTGCAGTTCTCTAACATCACTGGAAAATACATGAAAGCTTTCTCACAGTTCATGTGAAAATAATCCACAACTCGCTTCACTGGAGTGCAAATTACTGTGAGAGGTGACCTCAGGAGTCCTACAGAGCTGGAGTAACATGAGAGGCATAGAAAGGACACAGATAACCAGTATCACCTTTGCAAAAAGCCATGTCTTGGGGAGAGAGAAGGCTTCAAAAGCAGCTTGCATTAAGAATTTGGCATTAGATTATCCAGACTGCCAGGTACAGTAGGAATTTCAGTAAAGACTGATCTCTTTCAACCAGGATCCTAAAGAATAAGTTTCCAGGGAAACTACTCTTGGTGTTGCTACATTATCTGGCTAGATGCAGACACTATTGGAGCAGCACGTTCCACACAAATGAGCAAAATGTAAATGTTTTTAATTGCTTCATATCTTTTGACTAGAAGGTGCAATGGTATTGCAGGAATTAAGGGGGAAAAGAGCAAATGCATATTCCCAAGGTCCAATACCGTGCACAGTCTGGCTTGTATAAGCTCTCTGCCTTGCTTGATGTTACTTGGGATCCACAGTGGTATAAGATCAAAATCCATCTTCTGACAATCCCAGAGACACTGTTTTCACAGCAACTAATTTCAAAGCAACCTAGGATCTATGCTCACTCAGTGAGTGCCATTAGCAGAGGCAGGCATTGTACAGACACATTTTTCTGATCTCTTTTAGAAATATAGACAATTCCTTTGAGAGGAGGGGTAGTTATTGCATACATCCTAATGAAATGCAGAGAGCATCTGCTAAACAAGATCTGTATCTGGGCAACGAGCAAGGAGCAGGGTAGGAGAGCTTACAGAAAAAACAGTGGAGATTAATAGTCAGGATTTCTGAAGGTTAGTTTGTTGACTGTTGTACCATTGAAACACAAGCAGCTATGCTTACTTGTTTAGGTTCAGAGCTTTTCCAAAGGCAGGAAGTTATTTCCCAAAGCAAGAGAACAGGCTGCCTTTGCTGAGCCACTCAGACACCTGCGATGGAGCTGTTGCAGCTTTGGTGCTGTATCTGAAACAGGAGGCCCACATCTAACCTTAGCTGAAAACAAAAGGTTTATTGCTCCAGCCAGTGAGTTGTTAAGTGTGTGGGATTTAATAAAAGCCATAGTGGCAATTGTGCCTTCCGAAATGAGCAATTACCGAGAGACTTGTTTTGCACAGACAGTTAGGCAGCTGGATACTGGGTGCTGACTCTGCTGCTTGGTGCTCTCAGACATGGCAGTCACATGCAAACTGGGTCAGAAATTGTGTGTGCAATTATGGCTGATGTTCCAGAGAAACAGCCCTTGGTCCCTGCAGGGAAAAGGTCTGAGTAGTGTTGTTTTGCAGGACCAAAATGAAAGTGTTTCAATCACAGTGATAGGACTTCTAGGAGGAGTGAACAACTACCTGAAGGGAGGTTGGAGTGAAGAGGGGGCCAGCCTCTTCTCCTTGATGACAAGGTACCTGAAGGGAGGTTGTAGACAGGCAGAGGTTGGTCTCTTCTCCCAGGAAATAAGCACCAGAACAAGAGGACACAGTCTCAAGCTGCGCCAGGGGAGGTTTAGGCTGGAGGTTAGGAAGAAATTCTACACAGAGAGAGCAATTGCCCATTGGAATGGGCTGCCCAGGGAGGTGGAGGAGTCACCATCATTGGAGGTGTTCAGAAGGAGACTTGGTAGGGTGCTTGGTGCCATGGTTTAGTTGATTAGGTGGGTTGGATAATAAATTGGACGCTATGAACTTGAAGGTCTCTTCCAACCTGGTCTATTCTATTCTATTCTATTCTATTCTATTCTATTCTATTCTATTCTATTCTACAAGGGACAGGACTAGAGGAAATGCTTACAAGCTGTGCCAGGGGAGGTTTATGCTGGATATTAGGAAATATTTTGTCACTGAAAGGGTTATCAGACATTGGAATGGTCTGCCCAGGTCAGTGGTGAAGTCACCATGCATGGAGGAGTTCAAGCAGCATGTGGACTTGGCACCTGGGGACATGGTCCAGTGTTGACCCCTCAGTACCGGGTCGAAGGCTGGACTGGATGATCTTTGAGGCCTTTTCCAACCAGATATATTCTGATTCTGTGAACCTGCAGGGTTTATCTATGCTGAGAGCTCCAGTTTTCTCAGCACTGCAGGTTGGCAGCAGGGGATAGTAAATGAGTCCAAGTCTCCAGGCAAAGTGAGAAAGGAGATGACATTGTCATCTTGCAGATGGGATGCTGAAATACATACACATTCATCTTAAAACCCCTTTGCCTAGAAAAGCTGGTGAATATGGGACTGAGACTGATTAATTTATCATGTGATTCATTGATTGGTTGGGTGTGATGACTTGGTTTCACTGCAATAACACCAGGAACACACAACAGAACTGGGAAATGACCTCAGGTTTTTCTGAATCGTGGTTTGTAAGATCATTCTTATTGCCTGGTTATTAACTTTTACATTCAATAGATGTCTGCAAAAACATAATGGGTTTCTCCATCATTCAAAGTGGCAGTAAGCAGGAGCAGCAAGGCACCATGAATTGAGCAGAATGGTTAGCAGCACATCATTTCTGTCAAAGGGCTGATTTCCATATATATTGCTGTATTTCCACAGAGCTATGGTGATGCGCTTTCTACTTGTAGACTTTGGTCCTCCAGCAGCAATGTGGAGGTTATATTGGAATGTTTAAATGGAGAAAAGGGTCAAAGAAATGATCTTACTAAGTGCAGAAGCAGCTTTTACACGTGCTTAATAGTGCTAAATTATTAACTGAGCTGGCTGGGCAATCTGACATTGTAAAGCAAAATAAATGAGGGTGCTGGAGAGAAAGTGCCAAATGATGTGTCAGCCAAATACCCCAGTGTCACAGATTTCACAGAAGATCTGCCCTGGGATTCCACCCCTTAAGTTTTAGTTGCAGCCCAGTGCGAGTCTTTTGTAAAGGAAGGAGTGAATGTTTTGGTCATGCACACAGGCGTGACCTCAGTGATTCCTGTGGACCCAAGTTAGCTTAGTTTGTGATGGGAGACCTTCCCTTTGAGGGGAGGTATTGCAAAGAGCAGGGGATGGCCAGAGGGCAACTGTGTAGGGCCACATGATTTGACAAGGTAACTGTGATATAGCAGGGAGAGCCGTGAAATCTGAAAGATTAACCCTTGTCAGCTACAGCTGACTTCTCCAGGTGACACCTGCTCTCTCTGAACAATCTGGATAGCTGTCTGCTGGTATCCTTCCCCTGTTCCCTCCACTTGGAGTTCCATAGAAACAGTGGAACAATGTCTCATCAAACTGTTTTGCACTACAGCACTGTATTTTGAGGGAAGGGAGGCAAACAAGCCTTGTCTTTGGCATGGTTGGGATCTGACTCTCTTCTTGGGGACAGTTTGAGAAAAAACATTGCCTTTGCAGTATTCACTGAGTCACAAGACACAGCAGTATCTAAGAGGAGTATCTGGAATGAGCAGTAGACGTCTAACACAGGCTCAATGCTCTGCTGAGGAGGAGCTGAAAAGATCAATGTTGATAATCATGGATTCACAGGTCTGGTTATGCTGTGGTTTGAGTCCTGCTTGGGGAGCAGAATCATTTCCTGGCACCTCTCTGTCTGCTAAGACTAGACGTGTTGCCTCAAATACCAAGTAAATGGCTCTGCTACCTATAGCTGGTCTCTCCTTGGTGTTCTCAAAGAAAATACTCAGAGCACTCAGTTTCAACTCCTGTTGTTGTTGCTCTGAACTGGAGATGCTTGCAGCTGAGATTTTCAGGATTTTATTCAGATGCAAGTTTTGCTTTAGCCCTCTGGGCAAGGGTGGACTTCAGATCTGCAATTTCTATTTATGAATTTGAGTCAGGCATAGATATGTATCATACCTATGTGTATAATTCTATATTTAAGGCTTCCCATCTCTTCCTGCCTGCTTTGTTCTAGCTCAGTAGAGAGTTCCCAGTGTTGTTAAATGGGTTTTAAAAAAAGAGCAAGCAGGCTATCATGCAGCAGAAACAAAGACAGCAGGAGCTGTCTAAGCCTTTGCAAAGCCAACACCAGCAGGTCTAGTTGTGTTCTGCTGCATCCAAATACCATGTTCTTGGGTTCCTGCAGAGTCCAGTGCTGCTTCCTGTTTCCAGAGCTGGAGGCAAAGCAAACCAGTATGCCATTCTCAGCAGGGGTAAGTCATACTGAGATACAGAGTAACACCATCCCGCCCACTTCCAGCAAATGCCATAAGCCAGGTGTGACAGTTGGGGTTGGTAGCTGACCTGCCTTTAAAGTTACATCTGCTGCGGTGTGCTGTGGTGAGCCCTGAGGTCCTAGTCTTCATCACTCAGAATAGGGACCCATAGCCCCCATCCAGCCTGTGCTCAGGTGTCCTTAGGATCTCTCATCCAGGTCAAGACAGGTATGACCAAGCATATGGGACAGGTTATAACCTCATCCCTGTCAGCACCGGCTAAGGAAAACAAGGTACAGCGAAGGAAGTATGTGCATCCTAAACCACTGAGCTTTCTGCTTTCCCAGGATCAGTTCTCCCTTCTTTCCTTAGTGGCAGAACCCAAGAAATGGGGAGCTAATCTCTGCTGGTTTGTCTTGAGTAATCCCCTCCAAAGGGAAAAGAGATTTTTTTTTAAATCACAGAAATCACCGAACCATTCAGGTTGGGAAAGTCCCTCAGAATCACCAAGTCCAACCAATAACCCTACTCTACAAGGCTCACCCCTAAAAAATCAAATCACTGAAGAAGGTTCTGCCACATGCTTTGGTTTTCTGCCATTTTTTTAAAAACAAAGTTTAACTGTAGGGATTTGGCTCTTTCCAGAAAGGTGAAAGTGCAACAAGCTTTCAGCTGTCAGTCTCATGGGATTTCACTTTTGCTGACCAAAGTGAAGAGTCTGAAAATGCTGTGCATACTTGTAGCATATTTCTAGCCAAAACAGAAAGAGAAGGCATGTAAATATTTACTGGAATTGTGTTATCAGATTGCACCCAGGAATCCACATTTGGATAATGTGCATTGCAAGAATAATCAAGGGACTAGCAGAGGACTTTGAAAGGCTGTAGTGCTAGACATGTTTCTTAACACACACAAATTGCTCCCTGATTTAATAAGGAGAAAGAAAGCTCCATGCTGATTATTGGGCTAAAATCTTATTCCAGTTGTAGTGCCTGGAGACCCAGTCAAGATCAGGGTCTTTTGTTAGCTGAGATAAGAGCATGCAGTAAGGTTCTCTCCTTGGAGAGATTGCAGGATTAAAATCAGTCTAATGAGAATTGTTTAATGCATGAAACCGGGGAATTCCTGTAGTTTGTGCTGGCTGAGGATCAGCCCTGCTTCCCCTGGTGCACACTCCATCATTCAGTTCCCTTGCTGTGGTGTTACCTTTTGGGTTGAAGGGTAATTGGAAAGGCAAGGGAGGAGGGACACAAGTGTTGAGGTCTATTCTGCTTTGTTCCCAAACCTTTCTCTATTTAGCTCTATCCAAGAAGTAAGAATTGATAACTCTTGTGCTGGTGAGTCACTTACATGCCAGTCACTTACATGTCAGTCAGCCCCATGTGCCCCAACTGCACCTGTCCCACTGTGAAGATAAACAATGAGGAAACAAGTCTAATATTTGCTTCATGAAACAGACATACAGAAGTCTGCCCTCCTCATTTGAAAGATAAGTCTTTATACCTCTTCAGGAACTGGTTTGGCTCATTACCTGTAGGTAATGTGAACAGGGGAAGTTGTCTCCAATTCCTACCCTTACACATTTGCTACATGGTAAGATGGGCTTGCCTTTACAGCCCAGGTCTCTCATCAGCCTGATTCAAAGCTGCTTCTGTTTGCATTACATTTGAACTCAGCACTAAGTATGACTCATACAGAAGGATGCAGCGTGTTTGGTAAGAGGTGAAGCACAGCCAGTCCACATGAGTGCATGATTCCTCCTGCCACACAGTATAAGTGATACTTCTGCTGTACATTAGAGGGATGGAACTACAGAAGGGCTTGAGGACCAAATGGTTGCTTTAATTATTCATCATTAGCAGCAGCTATTATTATTATTTAAAAGCTGCCCTTCTTAGCTTGATGTATTAACTGCTAGCCTGTTTCTTTCCTTGATTGCTACTATCCAATGCCTTGCAGTAGTTGCTGTACAAGTGCACCACTGCAAAATCTTGTCCATCAGGCTGGCTCAAACCCATTGCAGTTCCCCCGTAAGGCAGGTTTTCTGGACCTCCTTTGGGGGCTCTTGCTTGTAGTAATTCATACCAAACCAGCCAGTGCTTTGCTCCTCATGTTGGTCCCAAATGTGTGCTGGATTTCCCTTGCTAGGTTCCATTGATATCCCCGTGAGCCTGACTCAGCTGCTGTGCACGATACATTCAAGGGAAGAGTTCCCGCCAGTGGTGCCAGCACACCTTACTATCATCTCCACTTCCCCCTGAGAGGCACAGGCCCTGTTTACTCTTCTTTTAATAACACAGATGGTTTTAATAGTTCTCTGCCTTCACCTGCAGTTCTTCTCCTTGTCTGTTTAATGCTTCCTTCTAAGTGATGGCTTTGTCGCTTAATCTCATTAAAACTTCTCTTCATTGAACTCCGAGAGCTGCTTATCAGACCGTAAGCTTAATCTCCCATTTGTAATTAATTTGTTCTCTGCCTCCTACAATTTGGCATCATTAGATAATGGCATCACTCTCAAGGTCACTGATACACAACATAAGGTAAACACCATGGCTGCAACACTTGAAGCCCTGCTAGCCTCCTCTTTCCTCCTCTCTTTGCCACACTGCTTGATTTTATCGGCAGCTTTCTCCCTTTCCCTCAGCCAGTTTCTGAGGCTTTCTGTCCAGCATGTGCTTCTGTGTGACTCTGCAGATCAATATCCCCCACTGTCGAGGGACAAATGCTTTCTGATTTCCTCCAGACTCATCTGCATTTGTTTTCCACTTGCTTTGCAGTTCATTCCTGCTTGATCCAAAAACGTAAGCATGTTGTTGCTGTGTTGCATGTTTGTAAAACTTGCAGGGCCTTGTCTACGTGGGCTCAGGGTTGTAAATGGGATACAGGAGCCTTTCACCTTTGGCCATTGGGCCCAGTGGACACTCAGTGGCTCACTCATCAATGGTATAGGTAGAAATAAGTCACAAATCACGGTAATGATTTGATTTTTAAAAAAGGAAGAAATCCTCAGTTATCACATCTCATGGTACCAACCACCAGGTAATTCCTTTTGGTGGCATGAAAAAGAAACCAAACACTAACCAGAGATCAAAAACAAAGCAGTGCTTCCCTACTCCCTGCAGGTCCTGTGGGATGCTGATACTCTACACTAATGCAGACTTTGCTGCCAGCCTGTGTATGAAGGTTTTTGCAGGGCCCTGCCCTGTCTGGGTTTGCTGGCTTGAGTTCTGTCAGTGATGAAATTCACAGGGTAGGAAAGGCAAGAACAATGCCTCTGACTCATCAGGATCTGCTGGTATAGAGTTGTCTGGAACCTTGGCAGGCTCTGGAAATAGGGTCAGTCCTGATCCAAGCTAAATCTCTTCATTCTCCCCAATGGATCTATTTTCATCTCACATATTTCTCTGATCAGATGTAGTATCTAACAAAGTCAAGTTGATTTGGCCCGTTCTTTCAGTTGTTGCTGTTGCTCCTCTGGAAGCTGTCTACTAAACTTAAGTAATAGATGCACACAGAGCTGTCATTAGATCATGGGCATCGGTATTCAATATGGTATTGATCACAGCATTCAGAAATTCAGCATCTGTAGAGAGCAGCTCCAAATCCATTACACAGAGCTGTGGGGAGGAAATCTCACAAGCAGTAAAAACTCAGGATTTTAAAGTTACTGGAGTCTGCAATTTTGTAATTGGCAATTTTTGTAAGTGTGCCTAATTTTTCTTGCCTGGTAGTCAAGAAGGAAATAATAAAACAAATCCACTGCCGAGAAATTCTGCTGCCTTTTGGGAGAAGGCAGGCTGCTGCAAAACAGATATATGTTTTTCTGAAGGGGGGTAAGTGTAGGAAGGACATTTTGCCTCTGCTCACATAACGGCTGCAGATATGTCATCCCTGCTGCCTTGCTAGGAGCTGGTGCGGGGCGACCAGGTAGATCCAGCTCAGCCACTCCAGAGCAGCTCTGTGGAGTGACTGCATTCAAGTCGCTGAGTGCAACATTCTGGGTAAGAGGCAGCTCTTACCTGAGGATAGATGGTAATTACTCCCAGTGAAACATGCCTGGCTCAGCAGCAAGAAGATGTATTTGCAACAGAATTGCAAGCTGTTAGGAAATACATGTTTTGTTTGAATGAGTTGATGCCTCAAGATGCTAGTTTAGGGCCAGGAAAACTTTATAGTTATAGTAAAAAGTAAGTTTCTGCTCAAAGGACACGCTGATAAAAGCACCTGAATCAACAGACTTACTCCTGAGATCAGAACTGGGTTTGGATCAACAGATAAATCTTCCAACTGTCTATACAATCTGCGTTTCCTAAATCATCCTTGTTTTGGTCTCTGTCCGCAATACACTCCTCCAAAGCATGCTGAAAACATCTTTTTAATCCCCTTACATAATTCCCTTTGTGTGCTGCACTGCCATTCTCTGTGCTCACACAGTCACTACACCAATGTCATCAACAAAAGAACAAAAATAATTTTATTCGGCGCAGACTCTGCTTCCTCTGAGAGCAACACCACGTTTGGTTTCATTCAGCTGCGAAGTGCTTGGGCCCTGGTCCCTAAAAGCAACATTGCAGCACTAAGTATTAGCTGTCTACTACCAAAAGGGATTTTTTTAAAATTTTTTTTTAATTTTGTTTTATTTTTCATGATCCATTTGTCTCTCCAGACTCAGGGGCAGGCAGTGAGAGAGCTGTGATTTGCAGCCGCAGGCTGCCCGCTCCCTCCTCTGCTTCCATGGAAACACGTGTTGGATGAAGCGAAAGCAGGCGTAGAATTAAGCACATGATTTCCAAAATACTTGTTTTTCCTTGCAAAGAGTCCTTTGCCTCTTGTTTGTACAAAACTCCAGGTAAGGAGGAAATCCCCCTAGGAAGAGACAATCTTGTGAATGCCTGACTGATGTTGCTGCAAAGGTTGAAAGAATCCTCCCTGAGTAGGCGAACGTGCTCCTTTGTTGCTCAGAGGTGAAATATGTGAGGCAAGGCAGGAACAGTGGGTTTTGAAGCTCATGTCCTCATGATAGTGACATTTGAGGTCAGGCAAGTTCAACTTTAATGTCATCCTTTTGTGTTACCTCCAACTCCCTGGAGAGGTGAAGATCATACCCTCCTCTACACTTCAGGATGCCAAGGATACCAAATTTGGTTGTGTAATAACTTCAGGTATCTGCTTGGGGGCCTCTCTCCTTCCTGGGTCATGGTAGAAAGAAAAGATTCTTTGCAGTTTGAGGTCAAAATAAGTGAGGGCTGGGGAAAGGGTGGTGGCTCACACAGACCTGCATGGCATAGGCAGGGCTCAGTGCAGTTTTTGGGTGGCTGGCATGTTTTTATGGGGAATTGATTCAGAAAGAAAGAACTTGCAGAAGAAAATGAACTTTAAGTGACAGGCACTAGCTCTCCCTGCATCTTTCATGTGGCAGTCTATCACTAGAAGGGCTCTTATCCTGCAGGGACACCAGCTTGCTCTGCTGCTGGAAGCCCAGGTGAAAACCCACTGCACAGCCATAACTCCACAGGGCTTGATCCTTCTGCAGGAATGAGTTCCTGCTATGGTGGTCCAGTCTGCAGGATCTGAGCTTCACCCCTGGTAGCCACATTCTGAGTAACTTCTACTTGACCCCTGTTTGTTGGAGAGAGGGTTAAAAAGCATCTTAGATGTGGTGCCTCTAATGAGGCACTGAGGTGAACAAGTTTCTGGGTGCTACTTATGTGAGATGTCTTTCTTACATAGAAAAGAAAGGCATTTATTCCTCCATCACTTGCAAAGCATCCAAATTTTGAAGGCCCTTCTGTCTGTTACAGCCTAAGCCGAAAGCAGGGCAGAAACCTTTCCCAAAACAAATCCCAAGCCAAGCACTTTCAGCTGAAGGACAGCCTCCCATTTTGGTGTCTGGAAAGCCTATCCATCCTTGGCCTCTTAAAACACTGTCTCAAGCTTTGGGAGGTAAAAAATGTCACTCCATGCTATCTGATGAGTCTACAAGTTTCACACCGATCAGAGCCCCTCATTAATTATTTATCTTCAGGGAAATACGTCAAAGGGTTCTGACACTTCAGATGTGCAAAGTAATTGCCACATTTACTTCCCAGATAATGAGAAGGCCAAAATAAATTGTATTGGGCTGAGCAGGTGTGTGTGGGTGGGCAAGGGAGTGGGGGCAGGAGCTCCCTGCCCTTGTATATAGTTTTATCCATACCCTGAAGCCCACAGAGCTTCACCATGTCTCAAAGGGCTCAGGGCTCTCCCTTTGTGTGTTAGCATGGGCTCAGCCATGGCTACTTTCATCATCCCCTCTGCACACCCCTGTAAGCAGCCTGTCTCCATGCACCACATCTCCCTTTGCTTTCTGCCCACTCCAAGGTTGCTCTGGTTCCTTGGGCCAACACAGTGGCTGCTGGTTAGTTTGATCCCAGTTGCCAGAGCAGGATTGGACCCCGTGTTGCACCCTGAGCACAGGGCTGTGTCCCTCCCTGTTTGCTGAAACACATGGTGATGAGCAGCAGCTCTCCCTGCTCCAAAATAAGTAGGTCTCGACTGCAGGTTTGCAACCTGAGCAAAACAAACAAATGCGGAGCAGCGTGGCTATATTTATCTGAAACTTGGAAGCGGTGGTTCACAGGAAACTTTGATCACTTTAATTGTCAGGCAGCCTGGGAAAAGAAAAAGGAGAGAAAACAAACAAACAAACAAGAGCACAGTTGAAAAACAAGTGATTTGGAAAAGTAAGAGCTGCCTCTTCCAAAACGAAGCAGAATCCCTTCTCTCCTGACCCCTAGTACTAAACAGCCTAATCTAGATGGCTGATGTCTCTTATCTTCAGGCTGGGGCTACTCAGAGGCAGAGATTCCCAAAGCCTGGCCCCACAAGTGCTGAGGATCAACAGGACCCAGTGTCCTGCCCTTCATTCAGCAACAGCTGATCACATCTACTGTACCTCTGAGAGATGAGGTTCATCCAAAACATGGCATTTGAGTTTGTTTTGTTTGAATGTACAAATACTGTGGTTATCTTAATTTAAAATTAATGTCATGATACTATGTTTTATCTCTGATTCATTTGCAAGAAATTAATTTTAAGTATCTGGCATATGAAATAGAAGAGCCTTAGATGATACACTGGGATATGCTTCTGGTCCTGTGTTTATGTTAAGACTGAGATATCTAATACAGTACCATGCGTTTTTTTGGTGCTACTTGTCTCAGTCAGGGAATGTCAACAAAGCTCCATGTATTTATGTGTTTACAAGGAGTGGAACACTTGGGGAAAGCAGTTCAGAAATCCCAGCAGACCTTTTGCAATGCTCACCTAGACCTCTTCTACTATTTGCTTTGGAATTATCTAGTTTCTGCAAAAGCTAAACTTGTTGCAAGGAAGTTTACTATTGCTGCAGAAAATGTAGTATGCTGTCCTTCCACCCCACATTGTTCAGGTACCTTCTTTCTGTATCTCTGCAAATGTGCAGTGACTCTGGAGTACTTCTACCCTATCCATTATTGAAGCAGAGTGCTTAAATGTACTGTAATGTGAGGAAAACATTGTCCCTTGTTCAGTTTTGTCCAGTGAACTTTCACGCTGCTTATTAATTGATAGAGATGGCAATATAATTCCATTTTACATATATACATCCAAATTCACTCTATGCCCCCTGTTACATACCCACACTCACCCCAGAGCAGAGGGCTATCCTTCCTTTGCAGAAACAATCAGGAAAATGTGGCTTATGGTGTTTAATGGTATCATCAGGGAAATCTGAATTCCTCAGGCCTTTTAGTTTGGTTTTCTAAATGTGAAATAGTTTTGCTGATCCATCCTTAATCCTTCAGCCATAAGAATGGGAAATGAAATTGTCTTTTCTCAGATACTCAACATCAGCATCCAAATCAGGACTTTCTCATTGTGTGCAGAGTGGGAGAGTGAGGATGCACATTATTCAACAACTGCTTGGAGATGGAATCAGTTTTTCAGAGAAAAATAAACACACATTCACTGGGTTTATCTGCATTCTGCACCACACACACCCTCCCCCCTCATTTTGCATCTGTTTGCATAAGATGTCTAGTTTTAGGGATGACTGATGTGGAGTTCCTAATGAGATGGCTCCAGGGTGTGGATTTTCATTACATATTTTGCTGATTTGATGATGGAAGCTTGCTTGACCTTGCTTATAGTATCTTCCATGAGATGTACACATATCCTTTCCTCTTGCTTTTGCCATATGTGAAGGATGTGCTGGGGCAGGGCCAGCCCCCTCCCAGTACTCCAACCATCACTGCTTTTCTGTGTAGCTCTTCATCCAGCTGATGTCCTAAAATGCCCCACAAAACCATTTTCACTGCTCATTTATCCAGCAAACACAACTCTGACCACTTTCCAGGCAATACTTCGGACACATCATTTCCTGATCTAATTCCTCTAATTACCCCAGAGACCCATAATAACATTTAAAACTTAGAGTGCTGCTTCACTGTCCAAAGTATTTTTCTAGCCAGGGCTCATATTTGCTCTCACCACAGCCCTGCTCATATTCTTTCTTTGCTTGTTTTCTCCCACAGCCTTGCCCTGACATTCCTGTCTTACACCTCAGTATTTTGTGTCCTTTGTTTTGTCTTTTGGATTTTTTTTCCCCTTGGACAGAATTGATGCACTAACTCACCATCCCTTCACACCATGCAGCACCATGAGCACTGCTGCAATGAGCAGCCACTCTGCCTCCTCCATCTCCTCTGCAAGCACTGTGGTGTTACATTCACTCAGGACCAGAGTGGCTGCTTTCTAACCTCCCACCCCTGCCAACCTCTCTCCTCTTCTTCTGCAACCCTGGCCAAGATTTTTCCATATTAGCATCTGACTTCCCAGCCTGAGAATGATCAAAAGCTGTGACTCAGTGAGTGCCAACCCTGTCTTTGCAGAGAGCATTTTGGTACCCAGGTGTCTCACATCTGTAGAGCAGGCGGCTGTGGCTATTCCACCCAGTAGTGATCTGTGGCTGTTTTCCCGGGAAAGCTGGGGTTGCCATGACAATTCTGTGTTGGTCGAGCTGGTGCACACACGGCCACAGCATCTGCACACCTCCTCCACTAATGCATTTATCTTTCCTGTCCCCTTGCACAGTGGGGTGGGGACAGCAGTGGGGGATGCAAAGATGCCCATGCTGAGATGCTCAAAGCAGCTCTCCAGCATGATGCAGAGTGCGGAGCAGCTCAGAGCCTGCTGGGTAACTCCCTTCCCCGAAAAAAAAAAAATTAGTTTGGGGGGGAACAAGTGCTGAGGAAAGAGGTTTGCTCTGCAGTAGGTCATTCTACACATTAGCCCACCCTCCTGGGTTGGGCCGGCAGGAGGAGCACTGGGTACATGAGCAGACGAGCAGCAGAAACGCTGCAAGCAAGAACCCATTTGCAAGCACCCTCGGCTGCCTCTGAGGAATCCAGCCTGAATGAAGGGCTTGTGGCACTGCTGCAAAAGAAATCTTAGTCTCCTGAGCCTCTGTCTACAGGCTGTTGGTTTAATTTGCAGTCACATTTGCACAATGGTAGTTGCATTTTGCACTAGCCCCTGGCACCTGGAGCTTCAAAACCTGGGCCTGATCCCATTAGAGCAGGAACCCTTAAGGAGCAGCCCCTATAAGCTGGAAGCAAGGTGCTGGGCATTTCTGTGGGTGCATCTTTCCTGACGGCTGCACTGCAGCTACCTCAGTCCAGGACTTGGATGTGCAGAGGAGGAAAGGGCAGGACTTGATTGGGCAGGACCTGTCTAGTGCTGCTGCTGCGTAGCAGAGCTGCGTTGGTGTGGCACTATGCCTGGCTCGCAGCCGGGCTGCCTGCCTGGGGCACAGCTCGCTCTGTGCACCACCACGCCACGTGCCTGTGTGCTTCTGCTGGCACCGTCTCTGCTCACGCTCTTATTTCTGCCTCTCACTGCCTTCTCCTCCCAGTAGAGCATCTTGGAGATGCCGTGCCTGCCTTGCAGAATGCTGCCAGTGCAAGGGGAAAGCCAGTAAGATGAACTGCTCTGGGACCACATGCTCTGTCTCCAGCACAGGACCCTGGCCAGGCAGTAACAGGGTCCCTGGTGGCTTGTGGCACACCCACGTGACAAAGTCCAGGCTTCATTTCCCCAGCCCAGGCACTGGCTGCCAGATCTTGCTTTGAGAATTTGCCATAAGTGTGTCTTCTTCATCTGTTCTGGGCATGCTTGGTCAAAGAGGAGGCTCCACTTCCCCCAGAATCCTTCCCCAGCACCAGGAAGGATTTCACTGTTTCCAAGAGCAATGCAATCACAATTCATCTTAATGATATTGCTTGGTCTCTGCTGGCTCAAGAGTGAGAGCCAATAACACCAGCCCACAAGTGGCACTGCAAAAATGTGAGGCTTCTTTGCTAGAGCAGCAGATGTGCTGCAGAAATGTTGTGCTGCTACATCTGTGCTGCAGAAATGAAGCCTTAAAAGCAGATGATGCCCCAAATTTAAATAGACCAAGCAGGCCTATTGACTTAAGAGAGATGATTCCCAAGGTCATGCAGGAAGCCTGTGGCTAACGTGAGGACTGAACATAGATCTCCTGAGGCCTAGCCATGCTGTGGTCTCAGGACTGTCTTCTCTTTTGTCTTCCAGTCCATTAGGAAGATCAGTTAATGAAATGGAATGAATAATGCCAGCTGCAGCACCAGCAATGCTGTAAGGAAGACAAATTTAGCAGCACAAGCTTAAAAGCGGCAGGCCTGAAAATGGAGGCAGGCTGCAAGTGCCATAAGAGCCTGCTCTGCAATAGGTCAGCTGGAGTTTTAGGGTCTTGTCAGCTTTACTGACCAAATCTTAAAGAAGGAATGGAGATGCAGCAACTACCTTCCCCAGAGAAGAGAAACACCCAATTTTAAGGTTCCCAGCAGATGAAAAAAAAACATAGTCCCACTGGAAAGAATCAAAAGACTTTTCTAGGTCAGTGGCAGGAATAGAGCCTTCATTTCTGTGATCCTCATGGTTCAAAAATATCATTAAAGAACTAAGAGAAATTATCTTCTGATGAAGAGACAGGAGTAAATCAAAATTGATACTTGGTAGTTGCTTGCAGTAGTCCATGAGTTCAGATGGCATTACAGAAATGTCACCATCTCTGGAATCCTCTGCTGAAGAGGATCTTGCCAGATTCGTTGGGGGATTGCACATCTGCAGTTCAAAAACCAAAATGGAAAATTGTTTCTTAACAATAGCACCAAATGACTCATTTACTAGGCTTCGAGGAAAGGTCTCTCGTTCCTGGGGAAGGAAGGAAGGAAGTGCAAAGTCTGTCTCACCTGATTCTTTCACCCACTCATTTGACTCACATCACGTGTTTGTTGCCAAAGACCTTATGATAAGCTCAAACACTGAGCAAAACATGGGCATGAAGAACATTTCTGCTGAGCAGAAAGTGAAGCAGAGGCAGCAGAGCAGAAGCTCATCAGCATACCTCAAAACACACTTCTTGTCTTTGTGAACAATCCAAATATTTTGATTGATGATTTTAAAAGACCCTCATATACCCATTTCCAGACTTCTAAAAGAAATCACAGGGAAGCTGGAACATTATGTGACATGCCATGACACCAGCATCAGAACAAGAAGACACAGTCTCAAGCTGCACCAGGGGAGGTTGAGGTTGGATGTTAGGAAGAAGTTCTTCATAGATAGAGTGACTGGCCTTTGGAATGGGCTGCCCAGGGAGGTGGTGGAGTCACCATCACTGGAGGTGTTTAGAAAGAGACTGGATGGGGTGCTTGGTGCCATGGTTTAGTTCATTAGATAGTGTTGGATGTTAGGTTGGACTCGATGATCTCAAAGTTATTTTCCAACCTGGTTAATTCCATTCCATTCCATTCCATTCCATTCCATTCCATTCCATTCCATTCCATTCCATTCCATTCCATTCCATTCCATTCCATTCTATTCATTCCATTCTATTCTATTCTTCTTCAGACTTAAATTACACCAGTTTAAGACTATATTGTCCTTTTTTTCCCCAGTACCAGGATATTGATTCTTTTTGTGGTCTAAAGACCTGAGGAAAAAAAAAAAAAAAAGAAATTCATCACTGAGTTACATCTTCTAAGAGAAAACACCAAAGACCTGGGGCAAAAGATATCAAGAACAGATCTATACTACCTATGCTGTGAATAGTGATGGACCTGAAATAGCCATGAGCATCTCCCAGCTCATGGCCTTTACACCTGAGCTGGCTCTGAGCAACTCCACGGCTCAGCAACTGTGTTGGACAAGACAGCAGGAAGGATGAGAGCAGAGCCAGGATCTGACCCATCCCTCTGCTATTGACAGCCTCCTCATGAAAATGTAATTGCTGGCTGCCCTTGCCTTGGGAGTACACTGGCAAAATTTCCCCATTGCTCTTTAAAGCTTCAAGACGTATTAATGCAACTTTTAAAATAGCATCCCCTCTATTTTTGTGACTAATGCTAAAAAGAAATTAGCTTAGAAGAAAACCCTAATGATCTCTCTTAATGCTATTGTTCTCCTAAAGTGCTAAATGTCAGAATCTTACAGCACCACTCTGCAGATCTGGTGCTTGCCCTCAATGTGTCCCACAATGCGTTGACGTGGAGTGATGCAGAGCACTGTTCTGAAAAACACAAACAGTCCAAAGTGTCTTAGAACAGAACTGGCGATGGCTTCAGCTCTGTCTTTGAATTTGTTATCACTAAACATTATTTGAAACAAATGCTGATTTCCACCCTGCCCTCCAATAGGACACTTAGGGGACAGCCCTGAAGTCTAGGGCCATGTGTGATCCTTCCTGGAACACCAGTGGGTACTTCTGAGCTCTCATGGACTATTATGTCTCTTCAAGTATATTTATCTAAAAAGACTTTAATGTTGCTAACTCTGACCTCATCAGAACTCAGCAGCAGTGCAGGTAGGCTGGGTTACTCTGGGAGGACCTTTGGAAGGAACCAAGGTAGGGCTTGACATGGCTTGTTGTGTCTCTGTAAGCAGCACAACCCTGGTGGCCCACACACCATGTCAGGGTGTCCAAGTCCTTTGTTGAGCTGCAGTTTGCACTTAATCTAGTAGACCCTGCTGGTATTGGAGGGATGGAAAGAAATGAGGCAGACAACAACACCCTATTTGTGTGTTAACTTGGCCAGAGGTTTCCTTCAATGGGAGCTTAGGATGGACTGAAAGCAGTCAGGTGACTTTCTTCTATGGAGTCCTTACCCCACACGTCTTCCACACATGGGTGATTATCTCCAGCAGAGCTAGGGAGCTACTTAATAGGCAGATACTGATAACCCACCTGGCTGTGGCTATGCCATCAACATTGGACTTTAGGTGACCTCACTGAAACATCTTAAGACCTATAATCAGTGACATCAGTAAAACAGTAACATCTGTAATTCAGTGACATCTGTAGTTCAGTAACATCCTGCAGCAGAAGTCTTCCCATGGACAGGGCTCTGAAGGGAAGGGAAGCAAATCCCACTTACTGCTTTTAATCCTGCTTCTGTTCATGATGACAGGAAAATTCTCTGCCAACATTGCAATTGATGCCAAGATCTGTGCATGTTAAGAGACATGTGCCTTTTAAGAGACAGGCAGTGCTATGCTTATTTGCGCATTCCAGCCTGCCCAGTAAATGCTTACTTGGTGGTCCTGGTTTAGTTCTGTTGCAGAGAAGTAGTTCTTATCCTCAGTCTACTGATGGCCAACTGCTTAGTCCTAATTCTGGCTCACTGTTTGCTGAATGCAGAATTTAACTTCTCAGTGCAGAAATGCATTTTTTATCAATTACCATTTTAGTCCTGGATCCACCCAGTGCTGATGGGGATTTTGATGAACTTTTTGTGGACATCTGTGTAGACACACGTATAGTGTTAATGCCAGGTGCTGGCTCTGTCCCTCACCTGACTCAGCTCCTGGAATAAGTACGTGCACACCAAAAACCTCCTCAGCCCATTCATGTTACTGGCGATAAAGTGATGGGTTGTGGTGCTCATGATTTAACATAACTCTGGAAGTAGAATGGGAGAGTCTAATCCTATGGGCCAGGTCTGAAGAGGCATTTATCCAAAAGAAAGATTTTAAGTAGGAAAACTGATGGCATGGTTCATTTTGGTGGCCTGGGGAAGGAGATGGAGACCTGAATCATCACTGTTTCATACAACAGTGGGATGATAAATGTACATGGACCACCCTTCTGTCCAAAGGGAATCTGTCTTTTATAACTGACTGAGAAATGTGGGTAACAGTCAGACCAACCAGAGATTTTGTGTATTCTCACTGCTGTATAACAGTAAACTTCACATCTCTGGTTTTTGAGGGGGGACTTCAGGATTTATGTTTCACATGAATGATGACTCTGGTTTATACACACTGCTTGTAAATACCTTGTGTTATGGATTAGTGCTGGAACCCTATTGCAGAGCTGCAAACAGCGTGCAGGGCAAAGTGTATCAATAGGGATATTTTCTGCTCTTCCAAAGGATCTAAACCAATCAGTCCATGCTGAGAAATCATCCCTTGCCAGCCTTTTTCTTTCTTTTTTTTTTTTTTTTTTTTTAATTAAGCCAGGAAGAATGCAAAATCAAGGCTTGCAACATTGTATGCAGATTATTTCATCTTACTATATACAATGACAAGTGAAGCCAGTTCTGCACCAATTAGTTAATTATTTCCCTGTTAGGGGACTGAAGATGTTGGATTCAAGCCTAAGCAAGTCTTTTGGGGGATTTCAAAAATGCTTTTGAAACATGAACAATAGCTGTTAGCCCCTGTAATGCCAGCAGAGTTTCCTAGGTAAATCTGTGGTGAATGTCTCCTTAAATTTTGGCATTCTTCTATGAGATGAGTTACCTAAGAGAAGGATAAGTGAGCTACCATAAGTGACCTGTCATAAGTGACAGTGGTGGAGATGCCTGTTGACTCAGGTGTTAAAGATCATTTTTGGAGACAAAAGAGCAGAGAGATTCGAACTTCATTCCTCACGCTGGTGTGTACATGACCCACTGTGTCTGGTGCTAGTGTCTCTTTCCATATAAAAAAGCTAAACTCAGTCTAACGTGGCTAAAGTAAAACTACTTCATGAACTAGCATGATCTGAAAGGTTACATACAGCCTTGGTGCTGAGAGATGCCAGGTGGGATCATTCTGTCAATGACTGCTCCAAGTCTTACATGCGGTATTCACTCTTCAGTGAATAGGGCAACTTTAAGGGGAGTTTCTTTATGATTAGTAACCACTCCAGAATCTGAAAAGGAAAACAAGTTGGGTGGATGTGAAACATTTTCTTTCCCAGTATTCACCAAGTATGGCCATTGCTTAACTGATGTCTCTGCAAGGCTGTTTATTTATTGATGGGGAAACCAAGGCAGAGACAGTGTCTTACTAGAGCAGGAGTGTTGGTATTGGTGTTAAAATTCAGCTAGTAGTGGGCTCACAGTTACTACAGAGAGCACTTGCTTTTTCACAAATTGTCCTGTTTACCTGCACCTTGAATCCTGGTTTATGCAGCATGTTGAGTAGTGAGAGGAGGCAGTATCAATACCCCATGCATGCTAACAGGGATGCAGCTTGCACTGCTTGGCATGTTGGTGTAGCAGGGCTTGGCAGGAGGGACTGGGGGGCTATGTGGGTCACCCCATAACTGTGGGTGCTCATGCCTGCAGTGGGAGGAGGGTGATCCCCAGTGGTGTGGACAATCTGCTGTTACACTCTGCTGTTTTCCTCTGTTTCTGGAAGAGTTTTGACAAAAAAAAAAAAAAAAAAAAAAAAAAAAAAAACCAAAAAACAAACAAACAAACAAAAAAACCCAAACAAACAAAAAAAAACCCCAAAAAACCAAAATGGGAGTTGATCTGTTTGGGTTAGATCCTGACCTTGTCTTTATCCTGCCTGCTCCCTGACCTCACCCATCTGGTCAGAGGAGTGGTGGGAATCAAACCTGGAGGGGTTCGACAACATTTAGCCCTCACAAAAAATTGAAGAAAACCCTGTATTTCATCACTCTTAAGAAATTTCTGGAACATGAACAGTCACAACCGTACAGCCACATAGGAAACACAGTTCACCCCCCGCTCGCGTCCCCCCTTCACCCACACCCAATTTGTTTTTATTTCTTTACCATCAGGTTGTCTTAACCATTTCAATGGCTTAGGAAGCTAAGCCGCCGAGCGCAAAGCTTTTGATTTGAAAGGGGACCGCATCCCCTTTTCAAAGGAGCCTGCTCCCTAGGGCAACCACATCACACTGCTGATTTGCTGCAGTGGAGACCGCAGCGCGTACAATATGCCCTCCCCCTCCGCCTGTGCTGCTTACAGCATCAGTCCGGAGCCGAGCGGGGAGACGGGAGCGGTACCCGCTAACCCACCCCTGCTCGGGAATGCCTGACTGCTAACGCAGTGCCTCCGACCAAAGGACCGGCAGTTCCTCCGCTCTCCGAGATGCAAGCCAGTGCCGATTCTACCAAGATGGACTGTCTTTGGAGCAACTGGAAATGTCAGGGTATTATATCTATTCTAGTGTTGCATGCTAGAAGGACTGCATGTCAGAGGAGGCAAAGGCAGGATCCATCCATTTTCGCATTGTTCACCTGTGGGCCTTTGCATGCTGTTTTCTTTCCCTCCCCGTGAAGCTTTTCTTTGGGGGTAATTTAAGAAAGATAAAAAGGCCTTAATTTTGTTCTTTGAATGTATTTCTCCCGTTTCCGGCTGCCTCATCCTGAAAGCATCCAGGATACAGGACTTTCCTTCCCACCTTAGGGCTCACTCCCAAAGCATCCGCCCTTGCCGTTAGCGGTTTCATTTCTCGTCCCTGCCTCTCTCCGCCGGGCTGCTTCTGGCCATGGTTTGATACCTTTCGGGCATTGGGAAAGCCGGGTGACGGTGAATCTGTGCCTGCTCGGGCTCGCTAGGGTTCGAGGTGGTTGCGTTGGGCGCCTCAGTGCATCCTGCCCACGGACACACCCATGGAGAGGGCTTAGCCTAGCGTCGACACAAAGAAAACGCAGCTTCGGCAAGGAGTGCGATAGCACCGAGGCAGCCGTGCATTGCTACCCACTTTCTACTTAGCTGTAGGATTGCTTTTTTTAAAAACCCAACAGATTAATCCCTTCGTTGTGCTTTCCAGCCCTCCGCGGGCAACGTGTTGCGATGATGTTGTGTTGCTGCCCAGCAGGCGAAGGAAACAATAGCATCTCCCTTTTGGGCTTATTTTCACCTTATTTTGAGCGGGTCAGTGTCTGCGCAGGGTGGGGCAGGCTACCTTCCCGGGCGCCTCGGACAGCTTTTCAGCCATTTTTAGATAGCTTCACACTTCCCAGCCAGCATCCAGCCTTTGTTTTGACAAAAGACAGTCTCTGTGACGCTGCTCGGTGGGTAGATTAGAGGGAGAAAAGCTAGCAGCTGATCCCGACGGGCAGACTGCTGTCTGCTTTGGGCAGGCATTGCTGGAATGTTGTTTTTTTTTAATTTTAAGGTTTCCTGGAATCTATTTTTTCATTTTAAGGTGCGTGTTTACGCTGGACGGAGGGTGCATGATGTTGATGCTCACAACGAGGCCCTGGGAGAGAGGTGGCTAATATCATCTCATGAAAGGATCCAGGATGCTTACAGAGATAGTTTCATAAACACAGCTCAGTGTAACAGAAGACAGAAAACCTTTGGGGAGGGGAGGGCAGAGGTCTTTCAGGAAGACATGTCTCTAGGAAACTGGATATTTTTGCAATCTTAATAATGCACTTAATTATATTTAAGTCTGAGAGATTTTTAAGGAAGATGAGTAGCTGGAAAGTAAACATGCACCTGTTAAATGCCAGCCCCAGCAGCTCAGGCTCTCCATGCCTGAATCAAGAGCTGGGGTTTCTACAGGGTTGCTTGATTCCTTAAGCTTACATCAGAGAGCCACAGCCAAACTTCAGGATCTTTTCATCCAAGCTTTGTGGATAAACTCCCTTGTTAGGTGGGGTGGGGTTTGGGGTTTTGTTTGTTTGCTTGCTTCATTGTTTTTTGTTTTGTTTCCCAAAAGGCTCAATATTTTACTCATCCTTATAAAAAAAACTTAATTTGCTGAGTCAGATTGCTGAACCACCTGTATTTATAAGCAAATTAAGTATTTTACCTCTTTATCAGAAGAAAAAATGTTTTCATCAATTAAAAAAGGAGGCAATAACACATTTTATGCTGCTGTTGTTTAATTACAAATTAATAATAATAGTGGGGTTTCTCTCCTTCTGTGCTCTTCTTTTTGAAACCAAGAGGTAGATTTGATGAAAATTAAATGACACAATATGTCCCATGCTAATTGGGGGGGGAAACCCCAAAACCCAAACCAACAGCAAAAAAAAAAACAACCAAACACAAAAAAACTAGATCTGAAAAAATCAACGCAGCTAAAATAAATCACTTGCCTCACTTTCACATTGTCTGCATATCTTCTTATTTTTCTTGGGTGGTGCTTTCAGACTCAAAAATGATTCTGCAGAAAAGATGACATAGATATAGAAAATTATTTCTGTTGGCAAAATTCTTTGATCAGTCCCAGATAAAATAAAAGAAATTTAAAATTCAGAGGAATGAAGGCTACAGACTTGATTCATTGATTCTTTTCATATCTATTATTCATGTAGTTTCTGTCTTAACCCAGAATATCAATTTTGAGCAAACCTGGAGCTTTATAATTTTTTGGCAGCTTTATTATCAATGGAATTATGGTTCCTTTTAGGAAACTTTGGAATAGGTCTGTGAACGTAAGGGATGCAGACACAAACCTCAATAAACACAGAGCATATTTTTACTGAAATTATGGAGATATAACATTGAGGTTAACATAAGTTTTGATTAATAAACAAACCTGCAACTAGCTATGTTGTTGGTTTGCCCTTACATTGCTTACAACTGGTATAAAATTGGGTAGACATCTTGAGAAGCTGCAGGGACAATTGCTGAAGATTTGGCTTTGCCCCACCTAATCAACATATGGTTATTTTCCTTGCAATGAAGCAACTGATGCTGCTGTATATGCTTAGAAGTATTGCAATGTGTTTTACCTGCCTATCCTGAAGCTATAGCATGATATGTCAATGGTAGATAGGGATCCAACCCCTCAGGGGAGCAGGAGAGTGAATCACCCCTGCTGGGTACATTCATCAGTCAAAATATTGTCACAGGCAGCTTGGGGGAATTGCAGCTGGCTTCCACACCCAAGTCAGCTTCCTCACTGGAAGGTGATGCATTTGAAGTAGGCTGGGGTGGAGCCATGCATAATACATGAGTATGCAGAGGAGTTTTTCTGCCTGGCCATGCTGGTTGATGTGGGCCTTCATGTAACAACCTATGGCCACTGCCAACCACATGACGCATCTCATTGCACAGCTTCCAGAGTGGAGCTGCTGAATGAGGTATGCCTCCAGGTGCAAGTAATGGAGCAGGTCTCTGCCTTCACCAGGTACTTGACCTAGCTTGGTAGGATTCATCCCCATGCCTTGCTGGAGAGGTTTCTCTGGGTTAGGAAGCTTGATGAAACTATTTAATGTTAGTACACCAGTGCCCATGAGTATTCCCTTTTCCACTATTCCTTCTACTTGCCAGCTATTAGGTGGTCATAAGTGACACGCTTGTTCCTGCAGCCTCATGGTCCTGTAAGACAACCTGTTGACAATCCAGAGGAAAAGGCCTGTAAATAGAAATAGTTTATAGAAATTATCCTAAATGTTATCCACATTATAATTACAACTTAATGTGGAAAAGGACTGCAGACTTCTGGGACGGAAGTTACTAAATGGCATCTTCTCGCCAGCTGTTTCCAGAGAGCAAAATTCCTTACTTGGCTGATATATCAACTAGTTTCCAGAGGGTGCTGAGAAGATGCACCAACTATTCATGGCCTCATTCTCCACTTTAAGACTGGTAAAGACATTCAGTGGCTGTAACATGGATACATACTACTAATCTATAATCTAGCTGACAGTTCTGAAGTCTGTCTGGTAACAGTTACTATCATGAAAATATTACTTCAGCCAGGTTGTACCTTTAGTGCTTTCCTGAAAACAGTGTGCTGAACCTCATCTGGGATCCACTTGTCTTGCTCAAATGAGCTCTCTCTCTTTTTGGCCACTGAAGATCTAGGTATCCTACAAGTTGGCTCTTATGATAGACCTTGACAGAGATAAAATCTTGGAACCCAGTCATTGTCTGATGTAACTTAGTTTAGTGAAGTTTCACAAGATTCAATAACTTATGAGGAATTGACTTCCTAGGTTCACAGTTCATTTCCTGTGGAATTTGTCAAGATTTTTTTCCACTTCCAGATTTGCCTTCATTTTTTGTTGCTGCTGCAGAATTTGTATCCATTCTTTCTCAAGCACATTCCTGTTGATCACAGTACAACTTGCAAGATTAAGCTAAGAGCTTAGAGGACAAACTCTTAGATAAGCTTTACACTATTTGACTGCCCACCATCCCAACAAACATCTTGACCTAGGTGGTATCAAAAAAACAGTGAGATTTCAATAACTCACCCAAAATGTGCTCTGCACCTGTTCTATGCCATGTCTGAGGTAATTTTTTTTTTCTTTTAAGAATAAATGGACAAAATTCTTTTACTGCTGGTTCAAAGAGAAAATTCTCCCAAATCAAGATTAATTTAAGGTATTACCTGTGAAGTAACTTACAATCTAGCAATTGGGTGATGATGTGACAACAGGTGAAGGTAACATTGGAAGGTAACATTGGAGGGCTACTTTTGCTTTCATTAGGTCTCTACAAAGTGAGTTGTGGTGAAGCTTTCTTTGATATCAGAAGGGATACTCTCTCCATGTCACAGTTAATGTTCACAAAGGACATAGGTCTGAGCCATTCCTTGCAAAAAATTACAGATATTCAGATGTTTGGGTGGATTAAGGAAGGGTGCAGATCCATTATTTTGGTCCAGGAATCTCTCAGGAAATCTTACCATTTCCATAGTATCATGTGCATTCAAGGACTGCATTCAGAGTCTCTGCTTGGTATCTGTGGTTTCTGCTCACCCAAGGTAAGAGCAATAACATTGCCCATAGAACTTGGCCACAGCAGTCAGTGATACAGTTTGGTGAGAAGGTATGTGGAGAAGGCTTTCTCCTGCTGCTATGCTAAATACTGGTGTTAAAGAATTTCTCCTGTGAAAACAATAACAATAATACTAATAGTAATAAGAATGCTAAATAACACTACAGTAGACTTGTGTGCAGCATGGTTGTAGCCAATTCCCTTCCATCTACCCAAGCCAAGTCTTGTGCCTCACATAGAGCAATCAATCAATATTCTTTTGCTCACATCTTGACCTTGCAGATAATTAGAATATAATGTAGAGGGCATGCTATGTCAAGACTTTTCCCCCGCACTATTCCTGCTCCAGGTCTCCTCTCATATGAGTTCAAGGACCAAGAAAACCTGAAATTTCATGTTGAGTCTTGGGGCAGGTGGATGATAAAGATCTAAAGCTGAACCGAGGACAGAAAGTTAATATACAAAGTGTCTACAAGAGGCAGAAGAAATAGGGAGGCAGCCCTCAAAGTGGGAGATAAGAGGTGCCTCATGAAACAGCATAGATATTCTGTCTTGGCTCTGATGTTAATAACAGCAGTCTCCTGAAGACACCAGACTGCTCATTAGATGGTGTATCCATCTGTATTACATTTGAATCAGATCTGTTGTGGGGAAGAGAGCAATGACTACATGGAATTATCCACTGGAGAAAAGAGGCGAAGTCTGGTCTCACAGCCTGTGGTTAAAGCTGCAGACTGGAATTTGAGTGTGAGCAATATTTCCTTCTATTCAAAGACTTGCAGCATTGTTGCTTTCGTTGTCAAATATTGCTGTGACTGTGTTTTAAACAAAATTGCCCTTCTTGAATATGTTTCTTGATCTTTTCCCTTCCAGTAGGTCTGGGAAATGCCTCGTGAAGCCATTTTTATTTTTGAAGTCATAATATTACACTGTATTACATTCAAGGCTGCTGTTAGACAGGTTTTTCTCACTTCTCATTGCTACCACTATTACATGGGGAATGAAGTTGTACAACGCATTGATTTTGCCTCCTAAAGAGGCCTGGTGGGACTTCTATTGTGAGGAAGGCAGCTTGATCACATCCAAGGGTGTTACTAATATGCTGAAGAGCATATAGCCTCTTATTCCATCTTCAAGGCCCATAGGCCTCATTTGATGGCTGGATACGAGGCTGTTGCACACATTTTTTGTATTAGCTTCCATGTAAATGCTGCTTGGCACACGTTCATTTTTCATCCAGTTGCTGCAGTAGAGGAAAAAAATTGCAAAATCAGAGGGAGAGAGCAGAGATTTCCAGAGGAAGGGAGGTGGAAGATGTGAATTGTCCAGTTCATGCTTAATTAATCTTCACTAATTTCCATCTTAAAATGCTTTCTTTGAGACACGGAGGGGCAAGGTGGCCATTTCTCTTACAAAAGTGTTTTTCAAAAATATAACCGTGCAGGAATATGAAGGTGTAAGGACATTTTAACTACAAATTGCCTTGGGGTACTCTGTTTTCCCTCTGGGATCTCCATTTAGTTGCCTTGGGCTGCAGCTGCCCAATGGCACCGTTCTTCTGGGGCCATACTGTCCTCACATTGCCAACACATCCTGAGGAAAATGGATTAAGGAGCCTCACTACTTACTGCACCTTGGCCATCTCAAGTTGTTTACCCTTGTCCCCAGTACTGCCCTTTCTAGCCCACAGGCATGCCTGATGGCTGTTTTGATGCCAGATATTGAGGAGCAGAAACACTTTCTGCTGAAAGCGATGATGAGACCTCTGAGAGCTTTCAGGCATGGAACTCACAAAGAGTTCCTTGCTGGCACAAGCATTGCATGCTGCTGCTGCTATATGTATTTGTGAGACTGCTTTTAGCTTGCCTTACAAACATGGATGTTTACCAGCTACTCATACTAACAAGCAGCTGCTTGTATCACAGAGTTTGCCTTTGCACCTTTTTAGCTGGGGAGTTGGCCCCAACTGGAGGAGTCGTATTAGTTTGATGAGATGAAGTTATACCAGAAAGTATTGCTGAGAGAGGGATTTGGCACCTTTGAAAACTTTTTCCTTCAAACAGAAGGCTACTTGAGTAACATTTTACAAGTTCTGCTGTTAGTTAAAAACATGATCAGGCGAGACTATCTCATCAGACGTGCTTCTCCTGAGTAACGCTTCAACGGTGGCTGCAGTGACCTGCAGTACTGCTGTCTTAGAGACAGCTGGCAAGGCCTCCTTAACAGATACAAATACTTTTGAGTCTGAGGCAGTTCTGGCAAAACCCAGAATTCTTTTATACCTCCTCAAATGAGCCAGAGCTCTAGTGTGTTGTACTGGAAAGAGTGCAAAATGACCCAGTGCTGCTTCTCTCCTTCCAGGAGGCTAAAGAGAGATCATGGAAAGCTGCAGCTGAACAGTTTCTGCATGTTAATGGGCATGGTTGGGATGTTAGAGATGGGATTTTCACAACAGAAAGAACTCAAAGTTCAGTGAAGCTGAGGCTAATTCCAGTGCCTGTTTTCCAAACCCTGCTTACAAATTCTGGTTGCAAAACTTAGGTGGTCTGAAGCTGGCATTTTGGCTCTCAGAAATGTGTCTTGCTTAGCCAGGCAGATTGACACACTGTCCACTTGCATGCACATCACATATCAACAGGCTCAAGTGGCACCAGCCTTCTACTTCATGCATATTCAGCATGAATTGCTCAGAATCATGCCATTGTAGTCAGGTCTGGACAGTGCTGTGCTTCAACACACACAGTGTCTGCACACACCCAGTGCTTGCAGGACCCTCAGTCACACTGGGACCTCTTATTTGGTCCCTACAGACTGACCAAAGTACTTAATTATTTTGTCATTAACTCATTCCCCTCTCCTTTCATCTCTCTGAGGAAGGCTGTACCTGTGTAAGAGTCAGATTCAAAGGCTGTCTCAGCCTTGCTGAGCATGGGGCCAGCTTGTGCTGGCAAGTGGCCCTGCAGAAAGGTGGGTGTGTGAAGATGTAAAACTCCAGCTCATTTCCTAGCCCTACTGTCATCATGTCCTGGAGAGGCTGGTCTGAGCCTATGTGATTGCCCCTTCAGAGTACAAAGGCAGGGTTGCAGGCATAAACACACACACACATACCCTTTATCAGACACTCTGGCCACCATTTATAGTTTATGACCTGCTGGAAGGCAGTAAGCCCATGGGGTCAGCAAGTGCTTGAGGGAGTTGTTTGATCTCTGAATCAGTTTTGCATGAATATAGGATGAGATAAAACTCAAAGCAGACATATAAATGTGGGAGATAACTTCAAGCTTCCCATTTGAAATAAACTTTAAAAAAAGGATGTGGAGGGGGCTGATGCACCCAGTTTGGGGTTCACCTTGTAGTGTAGGAGCAAATTTCTCATTCCTTTACCCTTGGTATTTAATTACATCACTAGATGCTTATGTGACAGGTATTTCTGCTCTGGTGTAAATGGTTATAGGAGAAAATGGTACCCGAGGAAGTCAGGCAAAGGATCCAGCTACGAGTTTGTTCACCCAGCATGCTTCTGCCTGCTTGTTGGTGAGATTTATTTATGTAAGGAAATGTAGGGCAAAAATAAAGTAAAAAGCCTTTGAAGTGACTGAAGCTGTGACTGAAGAAGAAAATACATCTCTGAAACATAGCTGAGGTGTTTGCAGCACCATCTAAATTCCAGGGGAACTGATAACAGCTCAAGTCCCTGAGGCCTGACAGCAAAAAAAGTGCTTTCATCAGGAAAGTTCATGAACCACGGGTGGACCTCACAAATCACCACTGATTACTAGCTCTGAACTCTCCTTATATCCCCATTCTGCACACAAGGTGCCACAAGTTTCACCTTCTTTATGCTGTGCCATTTGCAAGGTGATGTGGCTCACCCCCTCCTACATAAGGCAGAGGAGGAGGAATGGCTGCAGGAGTGGCAAACCCTGCCTGAACAGTTGGACGTGGCAGCAGTCCTGCTACTCCTCATCCCAGTGAGGGGGATGAGGAGAAGGCAGATTTCATTCCTGTCATTAAAAAGTCCTAACTGACCTGCTGTGGGTAGGGTTAAGTGTGCTCCCAGGCTGATCCTGGACACCAGGACAGCTATATGAAAATCATTCAACTTGTATCTCCCTCCTTTGTGCAGAGATTTTCCACTTAGCAGTTGCCATATCCTTTTTCCATGATCCCTCTCTCCTAGGTCTCCTTTGGCTGGCAAAAGAGGCCAGCTGCGTTTTCGTCTCCTCTCTTGTGCATGCACATGTCCCCAGAGCTGTGTCATTTGGCTTCTGTCCATCTTGCTCTGAGTTGTGGCAAGCCTTTCCTTACCTGGTACAGCTTAGTAAATACCCCAGTCACTTCATGAAGAAAGGGGCAAGTTTCAGGATATATACACACCTGGACAAGTCTGTCTTGAGTCATTCAGTATCTTTCTTGTTGAGGAGAATGAGAAAATGCAATTTGTCATCTCTATGTGAGCATATAGCTCACGTCCAGTCCACAGGAGTAAGAACTAGAAGATCCTAGAAACAGAGAAGGCTTAGCTGATCATTTTGAGTCTTATCATCAATTAGGATTGACTTAGGTAACTCTGTGAGAATGGGCTATTGTATTTTTTGGCTCAGCCCTCACTTGTTTGCCTGTCTACTGCCTGTGTCCCAGGTCATGTTTTCCCCTGGTGCATGGCCTTTTTCTTTCATCAGTAGATGATGCTCTATGTATGGCATACTGAGCTAGCTCACCTGTGCTCATTTCATTTAACATGAAAGTATTTTGTGATATAAAATTTATGTATCTCAGAAAGTTGAGATTTGCATCAATTTCCAATACTGTCTTCTGACACGGGAATTTATAAGCACAAAAATGATCAGGCTGTGAATAATACCTCCTCCTCAAATGCTTACTGGTGAAAGTACACCAGTGGGGCTGTGCTGGAAAATTTTGCAGAACTGAAATTGAAAAAGAGTATTTAAAATGTTAAAAACTAGAGACTTGTGTTCTGGATGCCATTTTGTAAGGATGGTTTGCAAGTTTCATACTCCAGCACCTCACTGTAAGCTCCAGTTTGCAGTGGAGGTCCAGCTGCCAGCATCAATACAGCTAGATATATGTCCATGCCCTGACTGTGCTATAACTGCACTTTGGAGCATTCCCTAGTCCATGTCCCTGTATTTCTGCAGGCATGAGACCTGGGCATGTATCTGAAAAGACTCTGGCCTGGTCTCTGATTGGTAAAGTCAGCACCCAGAATGCCAGCACATACCACCAAGGTCCTATGTCCTTTGGCTTCCACGCAGCCCATAGATCATGTATGTTACGATCACAGGTCCGGTGCTGAACACTGTCACTTAAAAATATGGGAGAATTATTATATCATGTATATTGATAAAGAATAGAGTGGGAAGATTATGTTGCCTCAGTAATACAGTAGCAATTTTTGCACTGAAGCTCATCACTTTGAAAGCAATGCTAATATGTGTAATAGTACTGAGTAATAAAGCTCATTGACTCAAGGCAAACATGCCATGGTGACTCACAGTTTCTGGAGATAGGAGCTACTAGGCTGGATTAATTGTTTTTCTTTTTGTATTTGTGAAAGTCTTTTTGACAGATTGCCACATTTCCTGAATTTATTCTTTGTTCAGAATAATTTGACAAGTGGCATCTTTGAAATCTATTTGGCTGGTGGTGTGTTCAAGCTGTTCATGAGGACTTGGTGCAGTGTGTGAAATCAGAGCTGGTTTGTTTAGATTGTCACAAGCACGTTCTTTGGCTGGAGGCAGGGTCCTCTCAGAAATATCCTATCAATGTAGAGAAATTAAATTCACCTTTGTTTCATAAAATTTTGCTTTTAGAGTGGCTATTGCTGATGGTGAGAGAGTTTGCTGGTGGAATTGGAATAAAATATACAAACTGGGTGAAAAACGCTGCCAAAATTAAATGCTTTACAAATGAACAAACAAACAAACAAAACCAAACCCAAACAACCAACAACACTGGTTGAAAATAGTTTTCTGTACTTTCTTTGTTTTAACACTTCCCAAGGATCTAGACAAGGAAGTTATCTAACAGGCAGAAAGGGTTGGGTTGTTTTTTTCATACCTCTGAGATGGTTGGATTTGCAGTAGCCAAGGTGGTTTATTCTGTAATTTAAGGTCCCATCTGAAAAATGGTTTCTTTCCCATGTAACTACCTAGTAGTGGTAAGCCCAGGAGGAGTCTTAATCTTTGGAAATAACAAAACCTTATTGCCAAAACTTTGACAGTGGTTTATTGTGGCTAACCTCAAACTTTCCTTAATCAACAACCAAAACTTGAAAATGATCAAGCATTCAGCCTTTGGATTTAGATCAATTTTCCAGAGTACCTAAATGTAAGTTAAGGTAAAACCTTCTGTACAAGCCTAGTAGCGACCCAAACCCAAGCTTGCATTTGCCTTGCTGCTGTAAGAGACCCATCATGCTGTGGCTGGAGATATTAATCCATTTTATCTAACCCAGACACAGACGTGTGAAATACAAGAATTTCAAGTAGGTCATCAGTTGTAATTTCCCCAGCATGTCACGGAAGTCACTTCACTGCTTCTGTTGAGGAGTTCCTGTTGATTCAGGAGTATCACTCATGCCTTTTTATTCCTGCAAGGACTCCAAACATCACAGTAGCCATGGTGGCCATCCTTCATAGAATCATAGAATGCATCAAGTTGGAAGGAACCCTTGAAGGTCATCCTGTCCAACCCCCTGCATCCTTGATGCTCTCCCAGCTCCTGTCTTTAACATGTTGGTTTTCCTTCCCCAGCTATTGACCTGTTGTACTGGCGCGACATCAAGCAGACAGGAATAGTGTTTGGCAGCCTCCTGTTGTTGCTCTTCTCCCTGACCCAGTTCAGCGTCGTCAGTGTCGTGGCCTACCTGGCCCTTGCCGGCCTCTCAGCCACCATTAGCTTCAGAATCTACAAATCAGTCCTACAGGCTGTGCAGAAGACGGACGAGGGCCACCCCTTCAAGTGAGTGCTTTGCAGACGTGGCCAGGGGCTGTTTGTTTGCAAAGGATGTGGAAATTCACATTTCTTTAGCTGCCACTTTTATAATGGATACAATTATTTTCTTGCTCATCATAGGAGAAATAGTATTTTCTGCTGTCCAGTATCTCAAGAGCTGTAAGGCTGTGTTGGCTCAAATCATGGTGGGTGGGGGAAACAACACAAAAGCCATTGTCCTCTGAGACATGGGGTATTTTTTCCTGAAATTCAGAAGATGCAGAAAATGTTAATCAGAGAGAAAGAGTTTCACTAGAGCTAATGTAATGCAGTGTTTCTGCAAGCAGGAGGAGCATTGTTTCTGGGCACACTCTTATGGGCACAGAAAGACACTATTTATATCTTTTCTCCAGTACAGCTTGGCTGTGGTGTGGTAATCCATCACCCTAGCCAATGGCGCCAGTGCCAGTGCAGGCACCCTCCACACTCCCAACAGGGTCTAGGTGGTGCGCTTCAAGAGAGCAGTGATCCCTTCTCTGCTGTGCCACCAAGTTGGTAAACCAGGCCATGGAACCACTCTCGTTTGCAAACACAGGCTGAAAAAAACTCCTTTTTGGGATGCTGCTTCTCTGTTTCACTTAGTTTGGTTCTGAGATGGGACTCACAAGATGAGCATAACTTTAAGAGAGGTGCAGGGCAGGCAGAGGGGTGGAATATAGGGAAGGGGAATGCTGCCAGAAGTGACACATGGCCAAACATCAGCTTTTTTGACTCTAGAGGTTGCCAAATGGAGGAGATGTCCCTTTCTGGCAGCAGTGTTGCACAGAAGTTTGTCAGGAAACCCCCCCAGATTTGCACCCATCAAGAACAGGTGCTGCGTGGAGAGAGAGCAAGGCTGGAGGCAAACAGCCCCAGCAGATGTTGCAACTCCCCAGGCAGATGGGTCATGCGAGGCAAAACCAGTGTTTGCTGGTGGCTATGTGCCACCAGGAAGTGGGACACATTGCTCCAGCACAAAGAACTGAGGTCTGGGGAGCAGAGAGAGATGGGGTAGGTGGATGTGAGCATGAATGGCAGGTGAACTTGCCTGGGTTTGTAACTGGTCCTGTGCTTCTGGCAGAGCCTACTTGGAGATGGAAATGAGTCTTTCGCAGGACCAGATTCAGAAATACACAGACTGTCTCCAGCTATACGTCAACAGCACAGTCAAAGAGCTGAGGAGACTCTTCCTTGTTCAGGACCTTGTGGATTCTTTAAAAGTAGGATTGCTTTAAATATTTTTACCCCCTCTCTAGAAGATCAACCTGCACTTCAAATTGATGCTTCCCAGTGTCACCATAAAACCTAGATTTGTGTGGCTTCAGATATAAAAGTTGTTCCCCTTTTTTACTTGCAAAACTTCTTCATTCCAGAAGTTCAGAGGTTTGGCAATCTGCATGTGAATTCATTGATACATAACACAGGAGTTAAAAAAACAAATTGCAGGACCAGCTTAGCTCCACTGCAGTTCTAGGAACATCTCTGTGTTATGACTTTGCCACAGAATAGCATGGTCCTCTCTAATTGTCTGTTCATCTGCATGTCCTCCGATGGTGACATTTCCTGCTATGGAGGAAGGTCTCCTTTCCCTCTCTGCTGAGATCATTGTTTATTTTCAGCTTTACAGCCAAAAAGGTGTTCTTCAGAACAAAGGGAAGATCATTAGGGGAGCAGGCATGGCTTGGTCTCCTAAATTGCTGAAGATTTTAAGAAAAATTTACCGATCTCCCAGCCTCAGGCGTTTTCAGTCACTGTGATTATCACAGTGAGGCTGTGATTAACCTGTGTGGGATGACTCCTTGCCACCATCAAAACTGGATGTGGAAATCTGCCTCTGCCGTGATCGATGCAGAGCCCTGAATGTATGCAGTTAAGCCCTAAATATATGTGAAAACTCAGCTAAGAGGGTGAGAAGCAGTGAACAGCAGAGTGGGGTTTATACACGCAGAAAAAAATGTTGTTCTTAGTGTGCTTCATTTAACAACTCTCCTTACACATTAAAAATGTCTAATGTGCTATTATCTTGGCTGTTAAGTGAACTAATCTCTTTGTGTGCTGACTCTGGAGGTGACGTAACGATCCATCTTTAATTTAGTTTGCAGTACTAATGTGGCTGCTGACTTACGTGGGAGCCCTCTTCAATGGCCTGACTCTTCTGATCATGGGTAAAAATCAGCATTCTTTTTAAAATCTATTCTTAACTTTAACTCCCTCACAATTTCTGCTTAGACAAAACAGCCTGTCCTTGGTGTGCATTCCCCACAGTCAAACCACCAACTGTTATTTCCCTTTCCAGTAAATATTCATCATTCCTATTACATTATCCCTCCTGCTACACCTAATTTGTGTTTTATAGTTTTGCAACTACTAGTCCCAGAGCAATGGGGAGTTCCATATTTGGGAGGTTTGAGCAAAGTTCATTTTTAATACAAAGATCCCTGGTGGATCAGCCAACCGAGTGGCATGATACGTGCTTGTCACTGAAGTAGGTCTCTTCTCTGGAGGAATCTGATCTGCAGGAATATAACAGTGTGCTCTTTTCCTCCTCAGCTGTGGTGTCTATGTTTACTCTCCCTGTTGTATATGACAAGTACCAGGTGAGTCTGTCTGCATGGTGTAGTTTGGGTCTCTGGTGGTTTTGACTTGTTGATGCCTGATTGACTTGGTCTCCTTTTGGTCTTTGCAGGCACAGATTGATCAGTACTTGGGACTTGTGCGGACCCACATAAACACTGTTGTGGCAAAGTGAGTTCAGCAGCAGGCTTGGCCAGAAGTCTTGCTGTCAGGGTGCAGTGAACTGGGGTGACTAAGAGCTGGGTGGTCCTGGAGACATTGTGTCCTATGAATGATGTCCTCCTCATCTCCTGGCATTTAAGAAACTGCAGGAGGACAAATCCCTGGTGGAGCACAGGCCTTCTCAGCTGAGCATAGGCTGAGACAGAGCTGTGACCCTACATCCTTCTCTTCCTTCTCCTTCTATTCAGAGCATCCCTGCTAGGGGCTGGTGTCCATACTTTAACCAAACTGAGAGAAAACAGGAAGGAACTTGTTAACTCTCTTCCCCATTGACCACTCCAAGTCTGGACTCCATCCTTCAGAGTTAATAACACCATAAATTAACAAAGTGGGAATTAGAACACTACTCTGCTGCAGAAAGAAAATACCTTGCAGCACCATGATCCTGATATTTCAAGCCACCATGAAACAGATGGAAGACTTGGATGAAATTTTTGATGCAGTCTGGTCTAGTTCCTAATGCATTCCTAATATGCTCCTCTATCAAAAGCTTTTGTGGGATCCTTCAGGACACAGTGAGGGTTAAGCATAGCTCTCAAAATATGAGAATTGCTAAAGCAGGATAATGGAGCTGGAAGGTAGACCTATACATGTCAGCAGTTTGTGGCTTTGAAATTTGGCTGAATAACATGTTCAATGGAAGGTCAAATGATGGTGAGGTACAGAAAGCAACTCATGAGGAGCTGCTGACGCAGCTGGGCTTGTTTTGCCCATCAGAAGGAGCTAAGGAGTGATTTCATAGCAGCCTCTATGTACCTGATGGGAAGTTACAAGACGATAGAGCCAAATTCTTCTCAGTAGTGGCAGATGTTATAGCAAGGAGCAACAACATTAATCCAGACTAGGAAGTTAATGATGGACATTATGAGAAACCTTTTCACTAGGAAATTAGGATGGCACTGGAGCAGGCTACATAGGGAGGTGCCAGAACTTTCACCCTTGAGGTTTTCAACAGTCAAGGTCAGGCCAGATGGGGCTTTGAGAAACCAGACCTAGTTGAGGATGTCCCTGCTTACTGCAGGCGTCTTGGATCTCTAGAGGTCCCTTACAACCCAGTGCATTCTATGATTTGTGATTCTATGCAGCAAGACAAAGCCATGGCCAACCTGCTTTAGCACTGGTAGTAGTCCTGCCTCCCTTAAGAAGTTGATTCAAGACTCTCAGAGGTCCTATCCAGCCAATATTTCTGTGATTCTGCAAAACTCTTAGCCTTGTCTAAATTTCATTCCTGGCTTCCAGTAGACTACAGACCATGGTAGAATAATGAAGTGAGAGAGAATATTGCTGCCTATAGCCCATAGTTGCATGAGCCACCAACACCCACAGAACTAGGGACACTGAAATGAGCATCAACTCTTTTTCATATTAGACTCTATTCCACCTATTGTATAACACACTGAACACAAACTAGAGATTACTCCTGGATTAAGACTACAAGTGAGGATCTGCTGGAATGGAATGGCTACCTCACCATATAATTCTTCTTCTTTTCCTTTCTTTAATTCCAGGATTCAAGCTAAAATCCCAGGTGCTAAGAGAAAGGCAGAGTAAAGCAGATGCCAAGAACTCATCGACCACAGTAGCGAGTAATGGGGGAATCTGGAGCGAAAGAAGCTCTGTTCTTACACTTTACTGCAAATTTATTGGTCTTTTTTTTCTCAACACCATAATCTTAGAAGGAGAAAACTCGGAAGCAGTGCTTTTCCCCTGCTGCTTCTGCACTTAGAATATTTGCAATCACTTGTGTCAAGCACTAAAGTATAGTAAAAAAGAAAAGTGTACTAGATGTGGTTTTTTGTGTTGCTTATAAAGTGCATGATGGTGAGAGCCTAAATAATATTGACCTTTTCTTTTATTTTTTTAGTGGTTTTCCTTCTTCTATTGGCATTGCTTCTATAACTTTTAATGTTACATGTGGCTAGGGGCTTTCCTGCTTTAGCGCACCGATGCAATAGTTAAAATTGCTTCTACGTCACTGGGTTGCTGGTTGGATTCATCTTTATTAACTATATAGAATTGTAGACTGATGTTTTCGTGTTTTCCAGCACAAATAAAAGGAACAGTAATCGGTACTTATGGTAATCAGTTTTGTATAACTTAACAAAAAAAATTCAATAAATACTGAAAACAAAGCCCAGTACTGTTGTGGTAAGGGATTGACAGGCTGATTTACATGTATGGTAACTGGAAAGTTCCAGCATGTTAAATTTATTACAATTTGTATTACATTCTCTGTAGTTCCTAATGGACTTAATTATGGACTCTGAATATTTGCACTTATGTACTTGATACCGAATGCAGAAATAAATGTTACTAAATGTAGAGAGTTCTCCCTGTTGTTGCTGCTGGGATTGTCCTGACATTTGCAAACTGGAAACATACAGTAGGAAAAAAGCATTTTCTCTCTCTCCCCCAACTTGAGAACCACACACACTTTGCCCTTCCAAAATGGTGCAGCCCAACAAGATCACCTGCACTAGGTTGGGTTTTTTGGTGGTGTTGGCGAGCAACAGGAACATGAATAATTGTGTATTCCTCCATTTGCACGTTGAGCAAATCACAAGCAACACGCTATGGGAGGGGTCAGCAGTGGATGCAGTGGACTTTGTAGTTTCCTGCAAGTTTCCAGGTGTAACATCTCTTATCCAAAGTTGTTTTTTGAAATCTGCTTTAAACTGTGGGATTGATTCTGAGCCTGGATGGTGGGAAGAGAAATAAACATTTGCTTTTGTTCAAAGGTGAAGGTTTTTAGAAACTGGCATTTGGTGTTTGAGAACCATCAGACGAGAGAAAGAATTGTTGAACATTATCTAGACTTCTTCTAAACAAACAACTGGTTATGTGCTGAATGATTTGCCTGTTTCTGGAACAAATCTGTGGAAATTATTATTTGCTTTCATAGAAAAATTTGAGCATCAAAACATTTTCATCCAGTTTGAAGTTTTTTTCTATTGTAAAAATATTACTGCAGAAATCACTCTTTCTACAAAGCACTAGATCCTTGAACTCTTGTTGCAACTCTTTGAATCGAAGTCTCATTCATACATGTACTTCATCTTGGTCTCAGTTGTGCATGGACATGGTGATAGCTGTCCTAGGTCATGCTGCAGTGCTGCTTGTGTATAAACCTGCAACCCAAAACCACATGAGGAGTTGGTAGAAACACTGGCATATCCATGGGCTGGAAAATTCTTGTGATGACTCTCAAATGCCCTTACTTTAATTTAAGGTTTATATTTAAATACTCTTCATTGCTCTTATTTAAAAATGATAGACTGTCTTTTAAATGTCACCAGCAGCTAGTTATGGACTTTTTTCCTCAGTGAACAATGTAATGCCTCAAAGTGACATTTGTTGGAGTATGTTTGGTTTAGCATGTGTAGTTTGCAGCCAGGAGTTAAAATTCAACATCTACCCTTACTCTTATACTTTCCTACTAGTGCATGTAAATGGCCACTACATGCCCAGTATCTCTGAAGAAGACTACAGCCTGTTTGAGTGACCTTGAGGGCAAAGATTGACCTTCAGAATTCTTATTACTTACAAGATGAGTACATGGATCCTTACAAGATGAGTACATGGATCCAATATGTTAATTTTGAAAATGAGCACACTTAATGTCCCATCCCACTGGTCCCATAAATGTATTCCCATGAACACCACCAGGACTTAGCCTTTTGCAATGCTGATTGCTAAAGAGGATTTGAAGCCTCTATTTCCAGTATATTTAGAAATCAAACAAAATAAAACCTTCTGGAAGAAGCCAAATATTCTTAAGAACCTAAATCAATAGAGACGAAGAACCCCATCTTTGTGTCTTCCAAGATCACTCTCTCTCAAACCCCACAACACTCCACTCCAAGCCCTTCGCACCCACCTCTCAAGCCCATATCCTTTACTTCCATCCTCACATCCCATCATTGCAGCTCAGTTCCCAAACTTGCTTACAGCTACCCTGACTTTCCCTATATTTGGCAGTAGCAGCCTGTAAGTGGGGAAGTGCTGCTGAGCAGCTAAGATGGGATAATTTGATGAGTGGAAAGAGGTTGGTACGGTGAGATGTATGAGAAGCAGAGGATTTTAGCCAGGACTTGGATTGCTTGTGTTGTCTATAGCCACTATCACTTTACTCTGCTCATGGCAGCATTTTCCATGATACTTTTGGACATGGAAACATGGAGAAAGGGATCATGCCCAAAGCTCCCATAAGCCTTGTTTACAAATCTCTACTAACTCACGGTCAGCTTGCAATGACATAGCCCCTGAGAATACAGGGAGTGAAAGTTTGTGGTACCTTCAGTGGTCCCTGATAAGTCTCATTCACAGAGCAACACTAAGGGGAGGGGCCTTATACCTCCACGTGTTTTGGTTTTCAAACAAATGAGGATAAAAAAACAACATTGAGCCCTACTTCAAAAAATATTTTAGTGCAGTTACAGTAGATGGCTGAAGAAACCACAATGACACATTCTTGGGCTGAGATGTGTTCTGAGGTACACAAGCTGTAAAAGTATTCTGTTTCTGAGCTTCAGTTCATTCAAAGTGAAGAACAGCTGTGGACAAGCTTGAAAGGCAAAATCAGCAAAACTGTGAGGGATTTAAAGCATTTGAAACCTGAGAAGCAACTCACACTGCCTGGGTAAAATGGCAAGGAGGACATTAACCCACCTTTTTCTGTTAAATATATTCCTTGCCAGAGGAACCTGGACATCACACCCCATCACTAATACTTCAGATGTCAGCTTATCCTCCTGGTTCTAAGGCTGCATTAAAAAGATATTGAAATGTATGGAAGTTTCAAAGACCCACCTAAAAAGCGAGGTAGTTCAAGTGGTTGGAGTTACATCTGTGCTAAATACCTTGTCCAAGCAAGGGTAGATGCTCATTCTACCTGGAGAGGAAGCTGAGACTTTTCTAAGGTGAGTGTCTCAGCTGAGAGGCTGGTTTAGATTCAAGGACTGGTCTAGACCAAGCCTTTCCATGGTTGGAAACTGTCTGTCTAGTGCAAAGAACACAGCTGTGTTTTATCTGCTCAGCACATTGTTCCCTTTCAAGGAAGAAAGTCAACTCAAATGACAGTTTATGAGAAATGAAACCAGTTTAAGGCTGGCTTGGGGATATGAAATCAGGAGTGGTGCACTGGTAGGAGATAAACTTCATAAAAACTTCTACAGCTGCTCTAGAATTTTAAAAGAGCTTCTCCATGGGGTCACCTGCACCTTCCAGAAATTTTATGAGCTTGCCCCTAAACTGCTGCCTGTTAAGGAGAGGCACAATACTTACTGAAGAGCTGTGTAAGTGCTTTTTATCATTGAGTGTCTGCTGGTGTACCTTAAAATTACTATTCCATTGATCATTCGATGTGAAATGTGAATAAGCTCTAACATTGCTTGGTTTGATTCCCTGTTTCTTGGTCCCTCAGCAGTATTCCGCTCTTCTCCTAGCTTATGAATTTGCCTCTGAGCTGCTGCTGATCTGCTTTATGCTGTCTCTGTTCTTTAATATTGATCCAGTAAGAGTAGGCTCATAAAACACATTAGTGTCAGGAAAGCCCTGGAATGGGGAGGAGCTAATGTAGTTAGAGTCTGTGCTTCTCCATAGTTTTTGCTATCTCCCTCCACACTTTCAGATGGCACCTGGTTTCCATCCCTGTCCTGGTGGGTTACAAGTGAGTTAACTGTAAGCTTACCAGCCTTTCCTTCTCCATATGGGCCCAAGGAAATATGTGACAAGCCCACACGTTTGCCAGTGCAGCTCTGAAAACATCAAGTGTGATGTATTTTTTCCTGCCTCTTCTTAATATATTCTTTTGTTGGGCACAGAATTAAAAGATGTTCTGTCAGGGAACTTGCATGTAAGCTTTCTGGGATGCTGGGAATCAATGGAGTGAGGTTGCTGGCATGAAGGATCCTGGCAAGACTGGCTGGCGCATGCAGCCACTGTGGAACATATGGCACTTTGATAAGGGTGAGACATGTCCACTGATAACAGTCAATTGCTGCAGTGCCTGAAAACAGAAGAAGGAAAGGTCTGTAAAAATTTCCACTAGGCTTCCTTGCTGCTTAGCACCTTTACAGGAGAGAGGGGCAAAACTCTGCCCTCTGCCACAGTAGAAGAAAGATACTGGGAGTGGATGACCCTTCTCCACAGGTGCAGATGGAAACAGAAGTCAAGTGTAAGTAGATACATAGGCTTGACCTGCTTCTCTCTTACCTGAACTGTTTATTTCCTTGCCTTTGGTGTTGACTCCTAAGTGAACAGTCAGCTCAACATCTGCTGGCGCTCTCTTCTAATCCAAGCAGCTGCAGGCTACCAAATCAGACGTCTGATTTGCCACCTCAACAACTCTACCTTCTTCTTTGTATGGATACCTCCTAATGGGGAAGGATAAGCTCTGTATAATTAGAAATAACTAGTCCTCAGCCCCCTGAACCTGCTGCAAGTCCAGCTATCTTCACCACCCCTGCATCTCCCCTAGAACTAAATCTACAAGTATGCCAGATTTATAATTTGGAGGATATCACGGCATGTGTGCAAAGCAAGGTGAAGTTACATGGGTAGGCAAGTAAATGGGGACACAATTCTGTCTAGCAGTCCCCACTGAATGGGACGTGCCCATCTCTGCTTTGCCCAAGTTCTCATCTTCCCTTTCGCGCCTGCTCTGCCTCAGCCAAAATGCTGTGAGATGCTGAAGGGACCAAGATCAAACTGAGAGGAAGGGATAGAGCTGCAGAAGCAGTCTAGGAAAACCAAAAGGCAAAGCAGCCCTGTGCTGACATTTTCTGAGGTTTTCCCTCCCGTCTGCCCCTTAGCTAGCACGTCAGGCCCTTTTCTCATTTTCAATGAGTATCGAAGTGATTCAGCATCAGGGTTGCAATTTATGCCTCCTCCTGGCTCTTTTTGTTTAAGTTGAAAAAAATAATTCAGTCCAGGGGAGCTGTCATTCACAGTAAGGCCTCTTTGTATGGGTTTCCTTTTGTGAGAGAGCTATAAAAAGAGTATTAATTACATTTTTATTTCTTTTGTATAGCCTCCTAATTTGGCTAAAGTGATGTAAAACATCTCAGATCAGTCCAAAAATGTCTATAATGATGTATAGATGTGACTTTAAAAAAAAATCAATCAACACCCCAGCAATATAATATGCAGGCTGTGGAGCAACATGAATAGCAGATATCTTTACACAAAATAGACTTAATTTGCCAAGTTAGGCATGAGGCCTAATTGAATCTCTCCTTATTCCACAGATGCTGGCTTGGAGAAAACACCATCCATGTGATTATTAACCAGTTACACTGAGTGAGAAAGTTTTATCTTTGGCACACTGGAAACATAATTTCTGAGCAGTTACCAGCAGAACATCATCTTAACTTATCACTTATCAGAAAATCTGCAGCACTTAATTAGGAAGAGGTGGGGCTATAACCTTCTTAGAGCTCATTTGAGGAAGCACTTCCTGTTCTTCTTGTTAGAAATTTTGAAGCTGTGGAAATCTTCTTCACCTCTCTGTTCCCTCAAAATCTAGGCAATCGGCAACTTTTTTCAGCTGGAGTATGGACCTGTGATGAACGACAGACAGCAAAACTATCAAAAAGTACACTCCAAGATTCCATGTCAGCTTAGAAAAAAGACTAAAAAACAAACAGAAAAACAACATAAGGAGTATAAAAATCTGATACCAGCAGTGTCACTTTTGAACACCAGACTTTCAGAAACATGCTTCAATTTTAATTCTGCTATCAGTATATAACCAAAATCCTCTCTTAAGTGTTTTATCTTGCCCACTTTCCCAAAGCAATCACAAGCCTATGACTCACACACTATACCAATAGTGCAAATGAAAAGAAAACGTTGTTCCTAGTGCTGTTTATCCAGAAGTACTCCGACAGCTATCCAGTCACAAGAGACCTGAGTAAATCTTCTTCCTAGAGTGAAATGCTCTGTTTTGCAAGTTGAGCTCTGGTATCGTAACTGAAGTTTTGTGAAACAAATCAGGCAGAGAAGCTGCTACATGGTCACATGCCTGGAGTCTGTGATATGCTGCTATGAGAGAAATTATGAGGGAATCGGATAAAATGATAGGTAATAAAAGATTTTAAGGACACCTACTGGAGCAGATGGTAACTGGTAGTGTTAAAAGGAGAGGTCAGCAGTGAGGCTTCCCAAATATCAGTCATATTTCAATTTTTTGTGCATAAAATGAAAAGAAAATATCCCAGATGCAGAAGATGCTGATGAGCTTTGCTAAAGATACAGAGTGGTGAACTATCAGAGGAGACCATTCAGATGCCATATGAAAGGAACTGGATAATCTTTAAGCCCGTGAGCAATGAAAATCAGGTGTTATTTTGCACCATAAGTGCAAAGTTATGTCCTGGATTGATAACAGAAAATTCTCTCATTGGCTAGAAGGTTGCTAGTTAGAAACAAATACCAATGAGAAAGCCCTGGTTGAACACAGTATGAAAGTGCTCAGTGAGGCAGAGAAGTGCTGTTGGGCTAGCCAAGAAAATGTAGAGGCCATTACAGGAATGAAATCGAGAAGAGTGTGGCTAGCAAAAACGAAGGATAAGAAGGGGGATATAGTTGTTCTTTACATGTACTCTGGGGATAATCATCATGAAGGCTAAAAGATGTTCAAGCTTGTGTTTAATTAAGCTGCTTAATGATGACACAGGGGGAAAAAAATACATTCCATGGTTTTGACTTGGAAATTAACATTTATTATTGGTCAGGGAAATTAACACTTGCTCCCAAATAATAGTTAGGAAAAAGCAGTGTGAATCACAGTCATTCAAGGTAGGAAATGGATTACATACAATGCTAATTGTCTTGTTTATAAAATAAGCAGATGGAAATTCCCCATATGGCTCTTTTTTCTTCTTTTTTGACCTGGAAATGAGTTTGCAGGAAGTGATTGAAGGAAATATTTTCTTTTTCTTTTTCTCTTTTTCTTTTTCTTTTTCTTTTTCTTTTTCTTTTTCTTTTTCTTTTTCTTTTTTTTTTTTTCTTTTTTTTTTCTTTTTCTTTTTCTTTTTCTTTTTCTTTTTTTTTTCTTTTTTTTTTTTTTTCTTTTTCTTTCCAGCAATTATTACACCAGTGCATTAACCATTAGAGAGTCTCGGTGTTTATTTATCAGGAAGACAGTATTACAGATGACCAGCTGATATGGACAAGTAAATCACAATGAGGATGGTGAAATGGGTTGTCCAGAGAGGTGGTAGATGCCTCATCTCTGGAAATGTTTGAAGTCAGGCTGGATGGGGCAACCTGATCTAGCTGAAGATGTCCCAGCTCACTGCGCAGGGGATTGGACTAGATGACCATTAAAAAGTCCCTTCCAACTCAAAGTATTCTGTGATTCTGTGATCTACTGTGTCAGAGCACCTCTCTCCAGATCATGTGAACTCAAAATTGGACAACTGTTTTTGAGAAGAAAAGATTTCCCTTGTCATTTGTTATTAACTAGTAATAACATTTGTGATCCCAAGAAATGCATTCCAGGCTCATCAAAGACATCCAGGCATGAGTGAGGCTATCATTAGACTTCTGACAAAGTTTTAAAGGCTCATTAGTTCTTGCAGATACTTGCAGTCTTGTTTTCTGGGAGTTAGGAAGATGCTATAAAGAAAGACTGGTCCATATTTCCCTCTAGGAATTTTTGCTGTGACATAGTTTTGTATTCAGGGAAAAGAGTAACCAGATTATAGAATCACAGAATTGTTAGGGTTGGAAGGGACCTCAAGGATCATCTAGTTCCAACCCCCTGCCATGGGCAGGGACCCTTCGCACTAGATCAGTTTGCCCGGAGCCACATCTAACCTGGCTTTAAAAACCTCTAGGGATGAGGCTTCCACCACCTCCCTGGGCAACCTGTTCCAGTTCCATTAAATTCAGGTTGTGATGGGTAGGTTAATAGAAATGAGTGCAAATAGATCTAAAGGTTTTGCTGGTTTTGTTTTGTTTGGTTTGTTTGTTTTTTTTTCTGACATAAGCAAATTGGGGGGGGGCGGAATTTACTGGAATTCCCTTCTTGGTTTTTACTCTAATAAACTTGACAGGAAGCAGATGATTTATCAGAGATGTAAGCTGTCATTCTCATTGCACATTCATTTGCTTCATTCATATTCAGGCTGTGAGTTTTAGTAAAAGGAAGGAGAAAGCCATTTTCCCCAGGCAAAACTACCCCTGTTTACTCAGACCTAATATCCCAGTAGGGCTTGTAAGCTGATACTGCATTGCCCAGCTACTCTCACTTTAAAGCTGGGCAGAGATTTGACTGTTCCCATTTGGTGATCAATGAAGTATCTAAATTTATTTCAGATTCAGGGCAGCAATAATCTCTAGAAGTCTGGAGCTAGAAGTCAAAGCATTTCTTAGCTTAAATGCCCTGCTGCAGTGGTAACATTTTACATTATGACCTCTCCTTTGCTCGTGTGTGCAATTTATATATCTGTACTATATTTACTGTCCTCCTCTTTGACAGGAGTTTGAGAGCAAAGTCTGCAGATAAGGTTGTATTGGACTTGCACAGGTAGCATGATGGCAACTGAAAAAGCATGTCTCTAGGAGAGGGGATAGCCTTCTGGTGGAACTTTTCTGTAAGAGCCACTACAGATACTCTGTTAAAGAGCCTGAACTCCTTCACAAATCTGCAGAAGTTCTAGGGAAGCCTTGAAATATCTGCTGGGGGAAAAAAAAATCACATCAGAAGTTCTGATTTTGAGACTGTTTTGGCAGGGAAAAAAGTATATTTCACGAGAAAAAATGCTACTATTTTCCCATTAAAATCTGTAATTTTGCTGATACCTTTTACAAAGCTATCTGTACCAGCTCAACAGTGGCACTATAATATTTTTAAAACAAAACCAACACAACAAGGAAGAATGGGTCCATTTTCTCTGTAGAAATGCTTAATTGCTTGACAAGGAAACAACCTGTGGTTTCTCCTAAAGTATAATTTGAGGGCCTGCATTCACCAAGAGAACTGAGAACTTGCCCTCGGTACTATGGTAATAAAGAAATCAATTTGTTTACTTGACCCAGAGGTGCCTGAATTTCAGTCAGGGACTAAACTGCCTGCACTCTGCAACTGCTGAATTCATCAACACCTGACCTCTACTTAAAAGTTAAAAAGATCTTCAGGAAAAGAGGGCACTTCCTTTCTTCCTTGCAAAACATTATCTTGTCTTTACCAAATTGGATGCCCTGCAATTTAATTTTTTAAACCAGTTCAAATAAGTCTTTTACTAGTTCAGGTCTATGAGCAGGACTTCCACTAGTTCAGGAATTACTATATTCACCTAGATAATGGTGAAATGAAGATGTGGAGATACTTTGCATATTCAAACAGCAGAAAAGCATTTCTACAGTCTAGAAATCAGCAGACAATGATTCCCTCCCATCTCCTGCATACACCAGGAGAAGGGGAGGAGGATGTTCATCTCAAATGGCATCAGATCCTGTCCAGGTCCTCAGCACACAGGATTAACAGCAGATCATTTAACACATTGCTCTTCTTGGCACAGTTCAATTTTCAAAGCAATTTCTCAGAGTGCCAGAGGTGAAGGATGGCATCACCTTTGCTGATTGTCCCTTGCTGAGCCATAAATCAGTGCTGATTGTGGATGAAGAAGGTCTCTAGAAATAGTTGGGCATAGTTGGTGCAGCAGCCATGAATATGTAGGAAGGAAAGGGACCATCACCTAACAAGCTGGTTGTCTCCAGAGGAAAGTTGCAGAACATTTTATTAGATTTTTTTAGATAATTAAAAAGAAATTTCTTGGTATTATCTTTCTGAGTATTTGTCTCTATGAGCTTAGTTCACACAGAAATAATCAATATTTTATCTTAAATTTTGAGCAGAGGATATTTATTCTTAGAGCTCCTATTCTTACAATGATAAATGTAAAATGTTGGTGACTGCCTTTAAAATGATCTATGGGAAAGATTCAAAAGGCAACTCAGCTGCAGCCTGCAGGCTTGGAAAAACCAATAAGGAATCTAAGCTTTATTATTAAGATTTTCTAAATGTGCATGACTTGAAAGGTTGGGATGCCAGCAGAGTTTCCAAGGCCAGAAATTACCAAGTTTAATGACTAGGACATGAAAGTACTGTATGCCCTGTGTTTTCTGAGGAGACCATTTAATATGCTGGCCAAGACTTCTAGGTTTACTGTAATATTTTAGTCTAATCTTGATGTGATTCATTGTCCATGACAGAGGAAGGCCTCAAACCAGAAGTACAGAGGTTGCAAAAATGAAGACAATTCCTGATCTGTCATCTGTTCCCCAAAAATTACTTCTGCAGGAACAAGAAACCCTCCATTGTGCCCATGGATACAATGTAGGGATGGTGATAAGGTCTTCTCCTGCCTGAGGCCTCCTTCGAATGACTGTATGCATCATGATCTCTTCATCAGCACCTTTGGGAGGCTGGGGCGATGGCTACACCCCTTCATAATCCTGGGAGGTCTACTGGGGCTGCAGACCCTGAAGCCTTGGAAAGTCTGAGCTCTTGGAAGGTCTGTCCCTCTGCCCCAGGGTGAGAAGATGAAGCATGGCCTTAGGACCTCAGAACCTGTTTGCCTGGCAACAACAAGGCCGCCATGTTTTGCCCTGGCCTTTCCACCACAGCACTCCTGTCCTCTGCAGTGGCACCAGCTGCCCTCAGCCACCTGCCGAGCCTGGGTGGGTGTGCACAGGGCTTAGGGGCTGCCATGGTGCCTCCTGCCCTGGTGCCTCCTGCCCTGGTGCTGGTCTCGCTAGAGGCAACGTCCCTCCAGCCCAGGCAGGCAGAAGCAAGAAAAGACCCAAACCTTGTATTGCACATATTCTGCTGTGGGGCTGTGTGGAGCCAGGGCTTGATGGGGAAAATGGGTATTAATTTGCCTTAGCATCATCTGCCATTTTAAGTGTCTGCCTAAGAAAATATGGTTAAGGTTATCCCCATGGCTGCAGTGGTCTTTTCCTGTTTACTTGCAGCCTGATTTGTTTGGGTTAATGCAGAAGACATAAAATCCAAAGGAAAGAGCCACTGCAAGTGTTAGGCAGGGAAGGGCTGTATGTAGGTCATGTGTTTCTAAAGGGGATGGCTACCATGGTTATTAATGCATTTCCTCCTTGTCCTTTTGCTTTTATTATCACATATGGGGCCATCTGGTTCCTCCGTGGGACTCCCAAGACTTTTGGCAAACACATGTGAAGATGTCTAGGGTTTTTCCTCTTCAAGCCTCTCTGCTACGTTTTGTTTCTGGAAATTCTGCTTTAAAGAAGAGTTTTCATGGACAGCTGCAGTCTCTACCTGTAACACAACCTCCTTGCTGTTTACCAGCGCTGACATTGCAGGGCAGCATTGACCATAATTCGCCTTCCAGTACAAGGCAGGTGGCATATCAGAAAGCAAATGCACTTTGCATGGTGGTTCAGGCTCTGTGACAGGTGGTGTGAGGCAGATGCTTGTGGTCCACTCAGCCTCTGAAATGAGCATGTGACATGGTATGTGAAAGCAGAAGGATATTTTAAATACGCTCAAAGCACAAATTCTTTCCACTCAGGTCTTGAAAGGTTAGAAGCCCTTGAATTGTCTTGAATGTTAATTCCACACACACCCACCCCCCCCCCCGTGCTGTATCAGACAAGAACCTGCTTATGGAGCTATTTGGCCTTCTTGGAAGATTAATGTAACCAATAGAATCACATTTACCACAGTATATCTTGTAAGAAATACAGCCAGCTTTCAGGGTAGCTGGATGGATTACAGAGATGCAGAACTGGAGCAATTCAGCAAGTAGTGACTTGGTGCGAAGGCCTTTGTGAAGGAGATGAAGTAATGACTAAAAACAGAATAAATTTGCTTTAGAAGGAAAGATTAATCATCATATGAGAGAAGGATTACTTCAAGTGTTAGCAAGGAAATTGCACTATGAGTAATAAAGTTAGCCAGAGGAAAGAAACCAAATGAAATCAGTGCCTGGAGATACATTTCATAAAATACTCTTCTTTGAAAGCTAGAGGTAGATGGGTATTATAGCTAAGGAGTCTCGAGGGATGGATTCTGTGCTGGGGGACACTGCCTCTGGTTATCATTTGAGATTTTCCAATTTCAGAACACTCAAATCTTTCCATCACTGTCAATCCGTTTAACTGTAATGGAAAGTTATTCTTGTCTAACAAAACTGGTGTCTTATAAATAAAAAGGACTGAGCACAGCTTATGGTTATAGATGTATACCACAAAATACTCACTTCTGGAAGCCTCAGCTGTCAGACAAGGACTGTATGGAATTAGGGCCTGAGTTTCAGCATGCCTTTGAGAGCAATTGCAGGACAATATCTCAACTTGGTTTCGAAGCTGTAAATTTATAATGTCCCCCAAAGAGGTAAGACCTAGAGGTCAGAAAAAGGCATACACAGCTGAGACAAATGGCTTGGAGTGGAATAAGCTGTAGTATAAGATCAAGTGGAAGCACTTGAAGAATAAATGTCCATGATCTTGGTGCTCTGTCCTCCTGGAGATTGTCAGGCTACAGTTCATTCCATGCCCAAAGGAGACAGGAGTGTGAGGAGGGATTTAAGGTGGGACAAAGCAGCAACTATAGCTTTTGGTGATGTGGTAATGTTCTGCAGTACAGGGACTATGAGCTGATGCTGTTCTGAATCCTGTGGCACTGAGTAAGAGGCCAGGAAACATGGGAAATGGGTATCTGCCATTTTTTTTAACATCACATTGAATTTCTACAACTTTTTAAAGGCTTAAAGGTTTGAGTAGGAGAAGAAGTTTGTCAGTGAAGAGGATGGGATGAAAGGCTGGCTGAACTTTGGAGCAGCATGTAGGAAAAAATGGAGCAATTACCTTTTTTTTAAGAAAAACTCAGTATTTTGGAAGTTTCTAATTCACTAGTGTTAGTTTACATCTGGCATTTAGTTTTGGTTTAGTAATATGTGTAGAGGGAAATGAAAAATTAATGCTTTATCTCAATTTTTTTTTTCTGAAGGAAAGGTTTCATCTAGGAAAATTGACATTTTAAATGAACAAATGAGAAGAGAAAATCATATAGATAAAAAGAAATCAAAGGGGGTCCTGAAGAGAGAACACATATATTTTTATATGGATTTTTTTCATTTGTGCACTATATCTCTTTAATTTTGTTATGTTTCTGAGGAAAATATCTAGTAGTACTGGTGACTTTAAGGTGGAGGAAAGACTGCTATCATTAGAAGAATTGTCTGGAATTACTGCTAATTGGTAAAGCTGGGGCAAATTCTGCTCTAACACCACCCACTCTGCTGTTTGACGCATGTATAGGCTGGTTTGCTGACATCTCTCCTGCTGATGGCCTACAGAAAATGCCATACTGATGGGTGGTCATCACTAGGACTGAACAGGGGCACAGAGGGCAGAGGTAGTGGCTATTGCTTGCCCTTGTTCCCACCAACTCCAGATAACGACCCTAGTGAAATGGGATAGTTGCTGGTTTTCAAACAAGTTAGTAAGTTAAATTAAAAACAGAGCTCTCACATCACCTGGCTGCATGCTTCACGGATTAGAACTTTCCCTCTCTCCTATGAGGCTTTAGTTTCTGTCACAAAATCAGAGTACAAAAAGATTTCATGCCACCGTAACATAACTCTGGAATGTGTCCAGAGAAGGGTAACAAGGTTGATGAGGGGTTTGGAACACAAGCCCTATGAAGAGAGGCTGAGGGACTTGGGTTGCTTAGCCTGGAGAAAAGGAGACTGAGGGGTGACCTTATTGCTCTCTACAACTACCTGAAGGGAGGTTGTAGCCAGGCAGAGGTTGGTCTCTTCTCCCAGGCAGCCAGCACCAGAACAAGAGGACACAGTCTCAAGCTGCACCAGGGGAGGTTTAGACTGGATGTTAGGAAGAAGTTCTGTACAGAGAGAGTGATTGCCAACTGGAATGGTCTGCCCAGGGAGGTGGTGGAGTCACCATCATTGGAGGTGTTCAGGAGGAGACTTGATGGGGTGCTTGGTGCCATGATCTAGTTGTTTGGGTGGGTTGGATTGGTTGATAGGTTGGACGCAATGATCTTGAAGGTCTCTTCCAACCTGGTTTATTGTATTGTATTGTAACAGGTAAAATCATCTTTTGGATTAATTCAAATCCTTGCAATTATTAATCCAGCTCAAGCTAAATTAAATTTAACAATGCAAAGAGTAGATTTTGGAGTAATGTAAATCTCACTCTAGGATTTGATGAATCTGGATTAGTATTTTTAGTTGGAAAGAGGCATAATGAGGCCATGAGTACTTGGAAAATTTCTGAAGATTAGCTACAACCTGCTTAAAGGGAAATTATTTTGATCCAAAGCTTTTACTTCATTATAACAACTTCTGTAAACTTTTCTCAATGTCTCCTTTAAAAGATTAATTCTGCAGAATTGAAGTTGGAAGCATTTTGTGACTGAAAATTTTACCTGGTCCTATGGACTTCATATTCTACTTAGGCATCTACTTTTTCAGTGCACCAGGAGGAGGAGTGTGAAAGATGCTGACCTACTTTAGAATAAGGGGAAATAGATTTAGCAAATAATTAAGAAATAAAACCTCCTGTTTCAGAATAACTCTTGCAGAACAACAGAGCACTACTTGAAGCTTTAAAATGATACATCTTAATTTCACTGTACTTCTCATTTAGAGAAACGCTTGAAAAATGAAGACGCTGCATTCACTTGGGAAATTATGCAGCGCCTTGAAGAGACTATTGCTGCTATTAAGAGCCTGGTAAGAAAAATCCAATATTCAGTTTCAAATGCATGGGATTTAGTTGGTAACCATGAAATTAATCCTTTACGGTTGTACTACTAGAGGCGTTATCTTGTGAGAGTTGTATTCTACCTCAAGAGAGAGATGGGCAATCTGGAGAGAGGTTAGCGTGTGCTTGCAAGCAGCTGCTCACGGAAGTTTGGCTATAATAGAACAAACCAAGCTGACTTGTATAGACTAGACTAGATTAGAATAGACTATAATAGAATTAACCAGGTTGGAAGAGACCTTTGATATCATCAAGTCCAACCTATCATCCAACACTAGCTAATCAACTAAACCATGGCACCAAGCACCCCATTCAATCTCTTCCTAAACACCTCCAGTGATGGTGACTCCATCACCTCCCTGGCTAGCCCATTCCAATGGCAAATCACTCTTTCTATGAAGAACTTCTTCCTAACATCTAACCTAAACCTTGCCTGGTGGGATCACACAGCTGATCCAAGCCTTAGCTCACCTGCTGGTGCTTTAACAGGGGAACAGTAGATTCTATTTATGCTAGGGGCTAGTTAAATTTAAGGCTTGTTCTGGCTTCCATCAAAATAAAGAGAAAAAGGGTTTGTGCTCAGCAAACTGGGAGTCAGGGTTGGAGCTTTGCTTCCAACTCTATTGTGTCTTTGTAGCTTGCTTTTGTGCCGGAAGTGTAAGCTCTGAACCTACAGCAGCTTGGTAGGAGCATCACAAAATCACTTGAAGGGAAAGGTCTGATTGTGTAGAGCTTCTTATATCAGCAGAGCCTTAATGCCATCAGTCCAAGGGAGAAAAAGAATGCTTCCCTCTTGGGGCTGCTGCTAGGATGCACCCATTAAGGTTAGTGCATTCTGCAAGAGGGTACAGAGTTCAGCAAGTGGGTGGTTTGCACTGTGACTGCTGTAAAGGGAAGTCTGGGGTTTTTTAGCAATTTGTCTTGCCTTGAAACAATTATGTTGTGTGAGACTTTACAGCAATCCCGGGTTGAGGATGGCTGTTCATAGGTAGCTAACTTTTCCTGTAAGAGCTCTGAAGCCATTAAAACCAGAAAGACTTCAAACAGAATGTATTTTAAAAGTATCTCCATAATGTATTTACAAGACTTGTGTAAGTCTTGTAAAACTTTCTTTTCTCCTTTAGAAGCCTTCTAAATCACCTCTTTCAGACTGGCTCTGCATTAGTCTATCAGATGAGTGTTTTATGTAACATGCTGAAGTCATAAAGCTGTTTTCTTTTTCACTGCTTCAGCTAATTGAGGATGTAACTCATCTGAAATTAAAACATTTTACACATTTATTTTACACCTCTCAATATTTCATCCTCCCAAGGAAATGAGAGCTATTTATATGCATGCATATAGAATTTGCTCTGTAGACAGCAAAATTCAATAGTATATCTTCTTTCCAGTGTCTCAGCTGGTGACTCTAACCACTAGCAAAGCTGAAAGATAGGATTGCTTTTAAGCAAAAATTGTGAAGCCAAAGTCAACATCCATTTAAGAACTGATTTCTTTTCCCAGACATTTAGGTGGGGCTTCATCAACCATCTACAATGCTTGGTCATACAAATCACAGAATCACCAAGGTTGGAAGAGACCTCAAAGATCAAGTCACAGTATCACAGTATCCTTAAGGTTGGAAGAGACATCAAAGATCATCGAGTCCAACCTGTCACCACAGACCTCATGACTAAACCATGGTACCAAGTGCCACGTCCAATTCCCTCTTGAACACCTCCAGGGATGGTGACTCCACCACCTCCCTGGGCAGCACATTCCAATGGCAAACAACTCTGTCAGTGAAGAACTTCCTCCTCACCTCGAGCCTAAACTTCCCCTGGCGCAGCTTGAGACTATGTCCTCTTGTTCTGGTGCTGGTTGCTAGAGAGACGAGACCAACCCCCTCCTGGCTACAACCACCCTTCAGGTAGTTGTAGACAGCAATAAGGTCTCCTCTGAGCCTCCTCTTCTCCAGGCTAAACAATCCCAACTCACTCAGCCTCTCCTCTTTGCCATTTTCTGGACACGTTCAAGTGTCTCAATGTCCTTCTTAAACTGAGGGGCCCAGAACTGGACACAGGACTCAAGGTGTGGCCTAACCAGTGCTAAGTCCAGGGATACAATGGCTTCCCTGCTCCTGCCGGCCAGTTGTTTGAGGGCTTCTCCCACAATTAGTTCAGTGCATTTTCTCTTGCTCCACAATTGTTCTGCAAGTGGCTGTTCTCATACCGTTAACCATGAATCAAAATATGACTTTCTACTGTGTTTCAAGGCCAGCTTGAGTATTCGGCATAGTTTAAGGCCACAGGGAAATGAGGCTTTTCTGTTGTTTAAATTGTGCACAATGGCAGAAGCTGACAGCTAAGACTTTCCTGGCCAGGACAGCTTCTATAGCAGAGATGTAGGTAACAGCTTTCTGAAGATTGTTAACAATAGGAAGCCAACACTTCCTGAAGACACAAGTTTGCTCAGCTACCTCTAAACCAAGTAACTTGTTGTTTTGAAGGGTGAAAAAAAAAGGAGGAAAGAGAGCAAGTATGAGCAAGGGGGATGATATATCTAGGCATAGAAAATACCCACTATTGACTAGCTGGGGAAAAAAATAATAGAAAAAAGGTTTTGTAAGGAAGAAGTGCTTTTAAAACTGTTACATTGCTTGGTTCTCACTTGTGGATTTTTTTTAACTGTCAGGAAGAAATTTGAAGGCATAGCCTTGAATGCCTGGAAGAGGAAACCATAAAAAAACAGTAATCTTCACTTCAGAATGAAAAGAAAAGAAAAGAAAAGAAAAGAAAAGAAAAGAAAAGAAAAGAAAAGAAAAGAAAAGAAAAGAAAAGAAAAAGAAAAGAAAAGAAAAGAAAAGAAAAGAAAAGAAAAGAAAAGAAAAGAAAAGAAAAAAAAAAGAAAAGAAAAGAAAAGAAAAGAAAAGAAAAGAAAAGAAAAGAAAAGAAAAGAAAAGAATGAAACAAACCAAAACCACCACTACCAACAAAATCACAAGGGAACTGAATTTTTTATGCATTTAAACAATGTGAAATATCCTACAAAATAAATCTTACTGCTAAAGGTAAATAGTTTTCAATAACAACTTACTAATGAAGTAAGAGAAATGATATAGGTTACTTGGAGGGATTATTTTCTCACATAAGAGTGTAAATGAGAGGTATGTTTGCTGAAGACCATGTACAAGCACCAGAGGAATGACTGGAGAACTGCAGCATTCAGTTCTGATCCCAGCCATGCCAAAGCCCTTCTCTGACACTTGGAGATGGAGCAATTGAGGGCTGTATGCTGCAAGCTCCATCTTTGTGAAGTAGGGATAATAATGCTTATCTGATGTGACATCATTTTTGGATAAGGTTCATCTGACCAAATGCTTATCAACTGTCTCTTTTAGACAGTGAAAACAAAGAGGCCCTTCTAGGTATCTCACCCTAGAAGAGATTTTCAAATCAAGTCAGAAGAACTATGACTTGGAAATTCCCCTTGCCCTGCACTGGCTATGAGGGGAGGATAAAGTCTTAGCTCAAATGTAGATACTCAGATGAAAACAAATTTATTTTTATTTCTGCCTCTGGTATGACTTGATTTTAAGATGTCCAAGGCATGTTCTACCATTACCCTTCTATTTGCATTTTAGTCACAAAGCAAAGTAGTCAGGGAGTTGATCTAGGATTTTTTCTTTTTGGGAGAAGCACAGAAGTTGAAGTTTATCTGGCTACCCATGCTAGTGGTGGCACAGAAGGGGGAGAGCAAGGTTGCAGGTTGGCCAGGGAGAGCAGGACTCCTCTTTTTGGACACTGCAGTTAGATCAGCTTTAGGTGCACCATGAAACAGCAGCCAGAGCTTTCCTGTTGTTTTTGTTGGGGTTTTTTTCTCCTTTTTTTTTCCCCCATAGCTACATTTCATGCTTGTCGATTACTTTCTTACAGGGAGTTTCTTCCCTCACCTTCTCTCTGCCTTCAGCACGTGGTCACTATGCAGTTAGTCTGTTGTTTATACTAGCTGCTCCCATTCTGTGCTGCTGAAGTGTTTTTGTGTGGGTGGATGTACACTAATGTGACTGTTCTCTCTGAAAAGAAGTTGAAAAGATGCTCTAGTACAACGCCCTGGCACAGAGAAGCTGCATCCACAGTGCCTCTTCATTCAGGCTCTTCAATTTTGCTCAGTGGTGGCTCTCATGGGAGAAATGCTTCTGAATTTTAAGCCATGTCATCCCCCTCCTTGTCCCTGTCTGCTAGAGCTGGTTGTATAGAAGACTATTTTGGGAGAAGGAGTAAATTTTATCAGTTCACTCTATGTCTAGGGAATTTCTTAGACACATAGCAAGAAAAAGAGCAATTGTTTTGAGAGAGCACAGCAGGCTTTTTCCCTCAATTAATGCAGATGACTCAGGGAAAAAGTGGTGAAACCAAACTACTGAAATAAATTATGTGATATCAGGGATGTTAATGTCTTAAAATCACAGTTACCCTTTACCAGGGGACAGCACCAATAGTAGTGAATTATTATTATTATACATATATTATTAGTGATTATGGATCAATCCTTTAGTGCATTATCTCATATATGCCTTTTTATAGCTAAATGGCTTCTGCATGTTTCTCATATATTTTCCAGCTCTTGCTACTGCTGCACGTGAATCCAGTGCTGCTGAGATACATCAGCTGCTGTCTGCAGTGAAAAGCATTACTGGTGAAATCGAATTACTGGAGGAGAAGCAAACCCTTTGTGAAAGAGAGAGTGCTGCACTGTGGTAAGTACTCATCTGAACAAGGGAAACCATACTGGTAAGATGAGCACTGAAATGTTATCAAAACATGGTGAGCAGTGCTTGGTTCTCACCCCTGCAGCTAAGCACAAATGTTCCTAGGCAACTCCTTGCTGCACAGCAAGCCTGGCTTTTAAGACCTTGTTTCTTGAACAGCAGAGCCTGCCTGCTACTGTCTGCCCTCTGTAGCTCAGAATAGTTTGCCTAAGGAAAGCTGTCTGCATCTTTGTTTCTCACACTGGCAGGGAGAATTTTCTCTTTCAACAGTTAATGTTAAGGCACAGACAGAAATCATAGTTTTCAGTTACAAAAAGAATTGTGGAAGGAACTCTGAATCAATAACTGTGCTAGACATCCATCTTCTTCTTTAAGAGTTATCCCAATAGGATACAGAGAATTGGAAGATATTTGTTTTCTCCTTGCCAGATTTCATGTTGCTGTCACCTTCTGCCATGCTGCTAGAGCTGCTCAAAAATAGATCACAATGCAGTTTCTAAGGGGAAGCCTGCTTTCTTCATCCTCTCAGTGCTTGCAACCATCCCTTCCATTTTTAATGAAACCTGTGGAAAATAGTCGTGCCAGTAAAACTTTGGCAAAGTTATGACACAGATAACTGAAAGCTCTTTCATCAGAATGCAAGGTTTATGTCCTGGGTTAACACAGCCTGCTCTTACAAGCCCACCTCTCTACTTGCAGACAGGAGGGAAAGTAACACACACACACCAGAAAAACCCAACCCTCTGGGTTGAGATAGTTTAATGAGGTTATAAGATCCACGGTTACCATAGCCTATTTGCAGAAAGGTGCAGCAAAATACTAAAGCAGCAGCAGAAGGCAGAGATTTCCCCATCCCCTGACCCACACCCCAAACCTGGAAACTGAAAGCAGCAACTGGAACAGGAAGCCTCTCATGTTACATGGATGCCACTGCATGTCATGCTTCATTGTATGTATAGTGCTAGAGTAGCTTGAGCTGCTAGCATAATCATGGAATCGTTTGGGTTGGAAGATATCTTTTAAGATCATTGAGTCCAACCATTAACCACTGCCAGGCTGACACTAAACCAAGACCTTCCACACATCCATACAAATTCTAAATTCCTCCAGGGATGTGAACTCCACTGCTTTCCTAGGCAGCCTGTTCCAGGACTAGACAACCCTTTGGGGAAAGAAATTTTTCCTAATGTCCAACCTAAACCTCCCTTGGCACAACCTGAGACCTTCTTCTCTTGCCCTATTGTTTGTTACCTGGAAGAAGAAGAAGCTGGCTCCTATTAGATAGGCAAATGTTCATTTCAACAAACATCTAAACTGGATTTTGACCTGGACAAATGGAAGAAAATATAATTTTAGAATAGAATAGAATTAACCAGGTGGGAAAAGACCTTTGAGATCTTTTGTTTGTTTTGCCCACTAAGGAACAAGAATGCTTGTGGACACAGTATAAAGAAAAAGAGGAGTTACTGAATGAAAGGATGGCAATGGAAGCTAGCATAAGTGCTCTCTTAATTGAAACTTGTGGTAAAATAAGAGACACAGAAGGAGAAATAATCAGGGTGAAAGCAGCTTTAGCAGAATTGAAAGAAAAAAAGAGATGAAAAAATGAATCAACTTGAGAAAGAGAAAGAAGACTGTGATAAAAAGGCGAAGGTTTTGAAACGTACTTCATGGGTTTACAAAATTTACCAAAATGATCTTAGCAAATTACAACATCTGGAATATTTTTTTTTTTTCTCATATGGAGCTAACATATGGCCACAGCAGCACAGACACAAAAGTGACTCTCTTGACATTGGGCAAACACATACTCTTTTGACTTCTGCATGCATCTGTTTATGCATACATATGCACACACATAAACATGCAGAGAGCAAAATTGCCATGGTGTATGACATTGGTTTTCTAGCAGCACATCTCAGAACGTCCTGTGTACATTGATGCTTCTTACTGGCTGTGGGATAAATAATCATGTACTGGGAATTCCACCCCTTCAGGCAAACTGCTTAAAATAAAGGTACCTATATTTTCCAGCCAGCTCTGGCATAAGGTTTTACTGGTGTTGTATTCTGCCCTACTTTCAGTGGTGTGTATTTGATGTCCTTCTGAACGATAACATAGAAAACAGACAGTCAGATCAAAAGAAAACTTTCTAGTAGAAAACATGGGATAATCAGATTCCTGCACTGGAATAAAATCTCTTGAAATGTTGACAATTGTGTCTTAATTTGCATGTTACATTGATTTATTGTTGCTTCTTTTCCCTACAAGGATATTGTCCTTTGGCATATAGCTGTGGCTTTCGAAGAAAACTATTTGCTTCCAGCATAGATTTTTGTCCTCATTTAATTTTGGAAGGCTTCATAGGTTTTATTATACATTTTTCAACAATGCATAGTGCATTTCTCAATCAATTTAATATTTTTAATTTAGAAAAGAGGGATTAAAGAACCCCTTCATGCTCGAGAGCCAAAAACTTCCAAGAAATAGCATGAATTTGAAAACGTTAATAAAAAATTGTTTGGACCTCCAGCGTTTGGTAAGTCTGAAATCAGTGGTAAGATCTATACAGAGTTGGTTTTGTTCATTAGTGCAAAGATGAAAATTCAGTTTTGTAATTGGTCAAAGTGAGGGGAACGTACAGAGTAACATAATCTGCCTTTCTTGCAAAGTTGACTTAAACTATGTGCGTTCAGTTTAACATCTGCTGAGTTACTTCAGCACTACTGAAAGCAACTGCACTACAAGACTAATACTTCTGTGATGAGTTGAGCCCAGCTGAGATGTAAGACATGATCTTCTGCCTCAGTCTTACCAGCTTCTGTTAGAATCACTGCTGTCTTCCCAGTAAGAGTTCTTCCTGTCTGAATGAATACTGCATTAGTAAAAACTCGAGAACTCTCCCCAACTCTGCAGTGAGGTTCCCTTAAATGACAGATTTCTCGTTGGGCTTTTTAAGTTTATATTCATTATCAGCCTACATTATTATTTAGAACACTCTCAGTGATTAGATGCAACAAATCTAATCAGAGGCGTCCTCATTGCTCTCTACAACTACCTGAAGGGTGGTTGTAGCCAGGAAGGGGCTGGCCTCTTCTCCCTAGCAACCAGCACCAGAACAAGGGGACACAGTCTCAAGCTGCACCAGGGGAAGTTTAGGCTGGAGGTGAGGAGAAAGTTCTTCACCGAGAGAGTGATTCGTCATTGGAGTGGGCTGCCCCGGGAGGTGGTTGAGTCGCCGTTCCTGGAGGCGTTCAAGAGGGGATTGGACGTGGCACTTGGTGCCCTGGTCTAGTCGTGAGGTCTGTGGTGACAGGTTGGACTCGATGATCTTCGAGGTCTCTTCCAATCTTAGTAATACTGTGATACTGTGATACTGTGAAATACAGCCTTAGCCACTGCTTCCTCAGTGTTCTTCATTTGCAGGCTGTAGTAATTTTGACAGTGAAGTCTCAGAGTGACTAGAAAATAGTAGTCTCATGCAAATGTTATGAAATCTTAAAAAACCAGCCAAACAAAAAAACATAATCAACCAAAAGACCAAACAGTGACAGTAAATGGATTCATTATCTGCTCTTTTTGAAAATTCACGTTTTGACACAGTCTGCTCTATTTGTTATAGGCTGTACTTAATAAGGAAATTGTAGCAAAACTGAAAGAAAAAAGCAAGGAACTGGAAAATAACCTGGAAATCAAAAAAGACAGATGTGCTGACATTTTCAGAACAGAAGAATTACTAGATCATTCAGTCTAATCTTTTTGCTAAACCTGCATTTTCTGAGGAGAACTTTCCCCCAATATTTAAGAAGAACCAACCAAATTTGCCAAAAGGGTGTGAGTTATATGATGGGAATCTTTGTACTGCCTTCAGTGGGCATATGGTGACTTGTGTCAGGACACAAATATTCTCACACAGTGCCCTTTGAACTAGAGCTATACAGTTGTCCTAGCAATATGCATGGTAGCAAAATCAGTCATTACTCCCTGCATATTCTACCACCATCCTACCAGCTGGAATGCCTCTGTGCTATGGCACAGAGGTTTTCTCCCTCTGTATGTTATCCAGGATGCAAACCATCACAAATTATGTGAATGAGCACAATAATCCAAATGCCATTCTATGGGCTTGTCTATGTTATAGCCATGGAGCTCAGGGTGGAGATCCTCATTTTAGCATTATCCAGGCCAGCTCCACAGCTGCTTGTCTTCTGGCTCCACCGTAGCCCTTTAGAAGGGTTATATGGCCAAAATGATGGGCAAAAAAACAAAGACTCTACCTGGTGATCCAAACTTCTTATTGGAACTCATTTCACCGTGCAAGTTGAGTCAAAAATTTCCACAAAGTAGAACATATGAGTTGGGGCGAATTACTGCTCTGAGCTCTACTATTTTTCTTGATGGCAGAACTAATTCATTAATGTCTTCATGAAATGAATGTTGCCATTAATTAACAATGTAATTACAGTAAAAAATGAGTTGCAGCCAGCATCCGGCCATGGCCCTTGATCCTGCAAGCAGTTATAAATTGCTTATCTTTACTTTCCTGAGCACTAACCTCTGCAGAAACACTCGTGCTAGGGAAGTTGACCATGCTCATGTTTTGAGGGTCCAAACATTTATGAGCTGGTGATGACCACAGAGCTGTGGGCTATGGTAACAGAAGCATTGTCTTTCTGTTCTTTCTGTGTGGCATTTTTGTAACTGCTCAGTGTCATGAATGTCTTCACTTGTTTCAGAGTGTTTGTCCTTCATAATTTATTGTAGTATTTGGTCTAATAGGTAAGTTAGATAGTTGAGTTAAAGAAACTATCTGGTCAATGTGTCTTTTCCTTCACAGCGTTTGACATGTGCTCTCAAATCCTGGTCAGTATGGATTTCTGGTTCCTTATTTGTTTGCTATAGGAGTGCTAGGATGCTGGGCCATCTTTGGGGGTTTTTTGGTGGTTTGTTTTTTGTTTGTTTGTTGGGTTTTGGGTTTCTGTGGTGGTTTTTGGGGTTTTTTTTTTGTTTTGTTTTTTTTTTTCTTTTTATTCTACTGTCTCTGGTTTCTTTCTTCAAACACCTCTTTATGTAGATCATGGTTCTTGCATGACTCCTGTTTTTGTACAGAAGATAGAAAAAGGAAGAGAGAATCCCTTGTTCTGACTGCATCCTCTGACACACATTAATGCATAATATTCATGCAAGCAAGAAGTACAGACCTATGCTCAAGCTTTTCCACTTTATTCTCATCAGATGCATTAGAAGTGAAGTAATGAGTAAGGACACCTGAATGTAATGAAACTTATATGTATGTAGATGTAGCTTACATTCATGAGGGGCCTGAGGATAAAAATGCATAATTTTGTATTAATCTTTTTTTTTTAATTGCTAATACCTTCCTAAATATATCTGGTTTGGATTTGTTTAATAGGCTTCAGCTTGATTCTGCATTACTGCTTTTACAATCAAAAACTGCCCAGGAATAGGAGGATTTCAATAAGGAACTTCAAAAGGTAAGAGAGAGGTTTTTATTCTGGCTCAGAGTTTTGCTAGACTTTGTCTTGTTGAAACACTCAATGAGAACAGGCCTGCACAAAATGTGACATGTGAGGTGTTGTAGGTCCTGTGATTTTCCTGTGCCTCTGTGCCCAGACCCATAGCCTCTACCCTCTATTCTACTTGAGCTTTGGAGGTCATGCTGGAGGTAGGGGCAAGATCAACTACTCAGCTGGAGCCAGGGGATGATGTTAAAGCACTTAAGGGTCACTGAAAGTTGCAATGAGCTTGAGCATGTCGTTTTGCATGCTAGGATGCAAGAGAATAGATGGTTATGAGGCTAGGACGTTGATTTGGAAAGGACTGTACGTGCAATAAGAGAATGGGGCAGACAGATACGTGTAGGAGGATTGTGAGGAGATTTGTTAACAAGGATGAGGTTGGGCTTCTGGTCTGGAAAGCTGAGTACACAATTTTCATCATCATTCTTGCTGACTTGTTTCATGCTTTTTACATTATTAGTAACTTGTATTGTGTGTGTGGAAAATCAAACCAGTGGTGGCACATCATCTGCTGAATCTGTGAAGGAACACCAGCTGCCAGAGATTATTGTCATTTTGCAGACTACACACATCTATCAGGGAGTGATTTCCAAGCTGTGTTCCTTCAGAAGTGCTCATATCAGACAAGATCTCTGCCCATTAAAAACTCTGTCATGTTGACATTGGGCAGCACTAGGAGGGAGCCACATTCCCCTCGTCCCATGGTCACCCCACCTGCTCTTCTACCACATTCCTAACAGCAAAAGCCAGGGCCCCCCATCTTAATCTTCTTATTTTCTTTTTCTCTTCCACCTTCCTGCCCTTGCCTCCTTCAACCATGACTCATGAGTCCCATTTCCTTCCATCCTGATATCACATGCCCACTATCCCAGAGTTCCTTCATTGTCAAGCCTTTCCCATTTCCACTTTATCACTCCCAGAACCAGAGAATGGTGAGGACTGGGAGAAACCTCTGTAGATAACCTATTCCAACCTCACTGTTAAAGCAGTTGCCTAAAATCAGTTTTCACAGGATTGCATTCAGGCAGGTTTGAATCTCTCCAGGGAAGGAGACTCCCCAACCACCCTGGGCAGCCTGTTCCAGTGCTGTGCCATCCTCAAATTAAAGAAGTTTGCGAGGAGGTTGCAGTGGAAATCACTACCTCCAGCTGGAGCAAGGTACTATGAGTCTGGAAGCAGCATACAGATTGCAGGCTATTTCAGAGTGGTTGCAGAGTGTTGCAGAAGGGAAATGAACATCCTGAAATGTTGGTGTGATCTCCATATATGTTAATTGCATACATGCTGTGAATCTCGATTCATTGTAAAGCTCTCAAAAGATTTTTTGATTAAAGGCACTACATAGAGAATAGAAGGCTACTGTAAGGTGAAGCAGGAACAGAAATAACAACATATGTGGTCCTTATTTCTAGGCTAAGGAAGATCTACACAATGCTGAATACCTGAATAAAACCCTTAATTTAGAAAAGAAAGCCATGCACCAAAAATATGAACAAGTACTGGAAGAAGAGCAACACTGGGCTATAAAAAGGAATAAGATGGTGGCAGAGTAGGTTTTACCTGTCAGCTTTTGAATACAAGTTTTTTAAGTTTGTGATTTTATGACTAAGGCTTTTCTTGCTGCATAGTGAAATCATACTTCTGACAAAGGATCTCATCTATTTCTTTTTTTCTCCTGGCAGATTGGGGAAATTATCTGTTTTGTTGGGTGAAAAACTAGAATTTCTGAAAAATCATATGATGGAAAAGAGAAACCTAGAGAAAGAGATGGAGAATCTTGAAGGCAACCTGTGGTAGGTAATCTTTCAATGTTTAACAATAGTAAACAGTCTCAGTAGTGTTTACTTAGGAGTTCAGGTGGTTTAAGTGATTCTGGAAGGGAATCTAAACAGGTTTATAAAACGAACTAGTAGGCTGCTGTGAAATCTCATACAACAAAGAGCTTTAGCTGCCAGCTACCCTCATTTAATCTGCATTTTCTTATCACCAGGCAATGAATATACAAATAATCAAAGACACTGAAGCAGTGCAGAATGTGAAACTTCATGAACAGTTGTGACTGTGAAGTCCTTACTATGGTACCAAGATCTTGGATCAAGCCACTAGCCATTTATGGTGATATCTGAGAAAATCTGCTTTTACTCAGATACAGCTAAGCAAGCATGGATTTGCCCTGTGCACAGAAGTGCTCTGAAAAAAAATAAATCTGTGGCTTGTGTAGTGTAAGCAGAACAGATGTCCTGTGCCCTGTCTAGTGCTGTATGGCTGAGAGGAACGTGGCCAAAGCACTGCAGCTTTGTTAGCCTGTGGTTTTTGGAAGAGAGTTGGGACTTTGCTCCCATAGGTGATGGCAGGCACATCTGTGCTGACACTTCTTCGGACCCAGTTCACCTATTTGCTGGAGAATCAGGAGATCTTATATTGTACACTAATCATCACATTCTGTCTTTTAAGAAAGGTAATTCTGACAAGAGGGAGAGCTTTTCTTTTTCCCTCTGCTGGAGTGACACCCTCTGCAAGAGAAAGTAAAAACGTTCTGCGAGTTAACTTCACTAGCAGGGCCAAATACTTGCACATGCTCTGAGTTTTGAGTGACACCAGATGTGCAGGTTCTGTGCAACGTTTTCACATCATGGCACCGAAGTGGGTGTGCTTCCATGGTCTTCCTGTTATCTAAATCCTCCTGAAGAATGTGTTGTTAATATGGAGTTGCCCTGCTTATGGATATAAATATAGCTAAAAAGAAAACAATTGCTCACCTTCCTTTTCATACTGAATAAGAAAAGATGTGATACATTTATTCTGCTTTCTAAGAAATCAAAAGTAAATTTCTGTGCTAAGGCAGAGAGCCCTGGGGCTGTTTAGCCTGGAGAAGAGTAGACTGAGAGGAGAACTTACCAATGCTTATCAGTATCTGAAGGGCAGGTGTCAAGAGAATGGGGTCAGGCTCTTTTCAGTGGTGCCCCGCAAAAGGACAAGGGGCAGTGGCCATAAAATGGAACACAGGAAGTTCCATCTAAACATAAAGAAAAATTATTTACTTTGATGGTGCCAGAGCACTGGAATAAGCTGCCCAGAGAGATTGTGGAGTTTCCTTTTCTGGAGAGATTCCAAACCTGCCTGGACATGATCCTGTGCAACCTGATCTAGACGATCCTTCTTTAGAAACACCAAATCACAGAACTGCAGAAAACATCCATTTGGAAGAGACCTCAAAGGTAATCCAGTCCAACCCTTGACTGAGCCCTGAAGGGTCAGCACTAAACCATGTCTCTAAGTGCCAGGTCCACATGCTGCTTAAACACCTCCAGGAATGGTGAGTCCACCACTGCTCTGGGCAGACCATTCCAGTGTTTAATAGGAGAGGGGTTGGACTGGATGATTTCAGAAGTCCCTTCCAACCCATATCATTCTATGATTCTGTGAAGTTCTATGATCTCGATAGAATCAGTGTCTGCATTTTTCCTGAACAAAGGAGATATTGTTGCCATGTAAATGGGGGATGCAAAAAATGAGACCATGAGAGAGCCACACAAGACTAAAGAGAAGGTAGCTGTGCACCGCTAAAGAGGAGAACTTGTAATGAGGTGAAATGGAGTCTATAATCTAAAACTAATTTAACAAGATAATGAGGTAGAATAATCATTGCATGGTATTGATGCTAATTGGAAATCAACACTAATGGTAGTAAAGAAAAGGCTTGTAAGACCTTTATTGCAGAGTTAATCAGCTCTTAATTTCAGGCTTTTAAACTAGGCTACATGGAACTGCTCAAAATGCATCTCAGCTCTGACCTCTTATTAAAAATTATTGAAAAATCCCCTTCCCCAGCCCCTGGCTGCCAACCTGTTTATTGTATTGAACTCTGGTAGAATGACTTGAATACATACAAAATTCATGCATTTTAATATTTACTGCACAAAATACAGTAGAAAATGCATACTATGAAATTAAATTGAATTGATTTGTCCTTCTGGCCAGAACTTCTACTTCTGAAAACACTCTTTTGTAGAGCTTGGTACTAAAGCATTAGAGCAATTGTTCATTTCTGAAAGATCTGTTCTCATGGTTTGCATTTGTTTCTTGTTTCTGGCTTGAAGAAAACATTCCTGGTTTTGCCTTGGTTTCTAACAAGAGCATCTTAATATTAAAATTGTGTTTCCAACCTGAGAAGCACCAGTGTGTTAAGAGACAGCAATGGCTGAACACTGTAATAGGTGCATGTTTATGAGAAGCATCCCACAGGTACCACCACACTTTCTTTCTCCAAATGATGTAAGTGCTTTGCACGTTGATTAGTGGGGAGGAAGATGTGGGGGGAAAAAAGATGTATGAAAATGTGGACAGCACTCTCCAAATCTTCAGCTTTTTTTTTCTGAAAGTTTATCATTCCCCCCCCGAAATATAAAGGAGAACCATGCAGAAGATCTGGCATCTCTAAAGCAAGATTTGAAGACAGAAAATAAGACAAGGTAGGATAAGCTAGAATGCCTGCATTGTATCTTTTTAAGATGCAGTAAATTGATGGGTTACTGCATCTTGTTGCTGCTATTATATCAGAGAGAGAAAACCAAAGCCTTATTATGTGAATATTCAGTGAGATAGTGCAAACAAAAGAGCATCTGCTGAAGAATATCCCTGGTTTCACTTGAATATTATTGCTATACTGCCAAATGGTGAGAGGTACTGAACTTACTGCGTAAGTGGCTCTTAGTCATTATGACACTAAATGTTTTACTTCATTTTATAAGCTATCTGGGACTCTTCCAGGATCTGGACACTTACATAAGCTGTAAAACCGTAGGGTTTTTTCTTAAAAAAATAAAATAATTAACTGATTTCAAGTCATGATCATTGATAGCTAATCTGTACCTTTGAAGTCAATGAGGGCTTTGCCACTGGATTCAAAGGGGGTGAAGGGGTGGGGGTGGGGGAAGTGTCCCTGTAGTCTCAAGCTAGGAAATATGGGAACTTTGTATGCTGAGAACTTTTCAAAATCACATCCTCAGGGTGGTGAGATCTGCAGTTCTAGCTGTCATATAGACAAGTCCTTTGACAGAGTCCATAAGTATGAGATATCCTTGCATTTTCAGGCAATTTGTCCTTATTCCTCTGACTTAGGTATTTTTCATTAGTTAAACAGTGTCCTCTACTGATCTGTCTTTTTAGGAAAGGTCTAGAGAAAATGGTAAGAAACATATTACACAAAGGCCACAAAAACACTGAGTTATTTTATCTATATTCAGAACACCTGCCAGGAAGTGGTTTATATCACTCTCCGTACACACACACGCCTACCCACAGTGGCGTGAGATACCTATAGAGGAAGCCTTGAGATGCATAAATCTAAATGAATTATTGTAGCTGGAGCTAGAGTGAGCGTTATACCAAGTTTTGCTGCTGGCTTTGAGTTTTCCAGCAACTGCAAGATTTTAAGTGAAGCTCCTTCAGTTCTTGAGGCGCTACTAGCCCACACCAATATAGAGATACCTTCTTGTCAGAGCATTAATACCTATGTCTCGGAAAGTTTGTTGGTTTTGGTTTTGTTTCTCACCTTCTGTGAATACCCGTTTGTATGTGAGGCCCCTGATGGGATTTTTACCTCCTCTTCATTAGTGGCAAAAAGGAAAGTGGATTCAGGAAAGTGCTTAGTGCACTGCAGTTGATATGACGCTCTCCAAAATGAACCCCTTGTCTCAGAACTCTGCAGCTTTGACTTCTCATTTGATTATTCTGCCATTTAAGGTGCACAGACAAAGGGAAATTTCTTGGACATCTAATCCAGTATGACTCTCCCCTAAATATTATATAACTTTCTCTATAGAAAATAATAATGCTTTACATGAAAATAATTGTGTTTACAAATACCTGTTGTGATTGGATGAGAGGTAATGGTTTCAAACTAGGGAAGAGTGGATTTAGATTGGATGCTAAGAACAAGCTCTTTACCATGACGGGTAGTAGAACACTGAAGCAGGTTGCCAAGGAGGTAGCCCTGGAGATATTCAAAGTGAGGTTTGACAGGGCTCTGGGCAACCTGATCTAGTTGGGGATGCCCCTGCTTACTGCAGAGTCTGTTGGACTCGATGTTCTTTGGAGGTCCCTTCCAACACAGATCATTCTCTGTTTCTATGATTCCATGCTTGATCCAAAAAGCTATTGTCACTTTCCCACTTAATCTTATAAAGATGTCATTCCAAATCTTACTCTTTTGATGACTAAAGAGCAGGGTTTTTTTTTCTGACTTCCAGTCTGCACTTTCACATAGGCAGCTAGTCTATGTGACTAGTTTTGTATCTCCTATCTTGTATCCTTTCAGTAGTTTACAAACCCTAGGTTTTTATGAACATGAAACCTTGTCCCTTCCAATGTGCTAAGCTAAATGAACCAAATTATCTGAACCAGATTTATACTAACTAGTTTTAGACACATAACAGAGGCACTTAAGTGAGGTTAATCACTTTAAGACTCCGCCTCCACATTCAGTACAGAGAGGCACTTTAAGAGGTATTTATGTGCTTTCATGCATCTCTCCTAGGATTTTGTCAGGATCTCAGACTTCTATCAGACCCATTTTGATTGTAGTCCTCAAGTTACTGGATGTATGATTGAGTTTTCCAGGTACTTAGTCTTGTAGTGCCTCTCCCTCCACTGTTTTATTTCCAATTTCAATTTATTTCTGCTTATGTGTCTGTCACCAGAATAATGCTGCAGTGGAAGCTACTGTACCTAGCCATGCAGAGAAAACTCTTTCTCAGAGAGGAGAGAATATAAACTGAAAAGTTAATGAAAGAATAGAGGCTGGCAAAAAGAGGCACGCTTAACTCCTCCTGGAGGTAGGTAAAACAGCAGCTGTTACAACCCATTCCATCCAGTGTTATAAGTTCATGCTGTACATAATCAGAGGAAACTCATACCTAAGTAACCAAAAGGACCAAATTTTTGTAAACTATTAAACATGATATCAGGTTTAAAGATTCCCAGTACCAAAATACCTCTGTTCTTGAAGACATTCAAAAGCCATTTTGCCACAGCACTGAGCAACATGCTCTAAATTGTCTTGCTTTAGCACATTGGGTGGACAAGATAACCTCCAGAGGTTTCTTCCAACCTCAACCATTCTGTGACTCTATGATTTCCCTTAACAAATACATTACAATTTGAAAGCAATTACCTATTTTAAAGTATATTTTGTGTTTTAAATGTGGATTGCTCTCAATTTGCTCTGATTGTTTATCTCAGAGTGGTCCAGGTAGTCTTTATGTAGTTTAGAAATCACTGACCTTCATTTTGCTTCCATTACAAGATTGAACACCTTGTCAAAGAACTTTTCCAGACTGAAAACCAAGTCAAAGTACTGAGTGAAGAAGCAATTAAGAAGGAAAAACATTTCAATACTTATAATGAGGATTTTCCTAACAAATTACACTGTCTGGAGGTAAAGTTTTATCATTCTTTTTGTTAACCTTGGGAAGGTTTCTGATGGACAAATCAGTAGTGTTTGTTATACCTTGTTGCAACTATGTTCAGCAGAGCTACACCCAAATGTAACCCACCTGTCAGTAATTTTGTCAAGAAATTTCTCTACTTTCAAGGTTTGTGTTTTGGGTTTTCATTATGGTCAAAGGCACTTAAGACTCTCAGATCTCAATCTGAGAGTCTCAGTTCTCAATCTGACACTGGAATTAGTACGCAGCCATGTGTCTATATGTACATATACATATATGTACACACGCACGTGCATATGGGCATCTATGTCAAAAGAATATAGTGAAGGTGTTTCTCAGAAGGGATGCCTCCTAGTTTAAAATAAAAATATGTGCAGGACCACATTCAGTCCTGAAATGTGTCCAGTTGAGCTTTGTAGTGAGCCTCCCGATGTGTGACCTGTTCCTGTAGAATTTGTTTCCTAATTTTCCAGTAAACAGGCCATCATTTGTGGAAATATGACAGCTTGGCTTTAGACACTTGTCAAATCCTCCTTGTTGTTGCAAATCTATTGGAGTGACTGATGGTCTACAAGACATAACCCAAGGCTGCTTAGTGTCAGAGTATTTTAAAACACTGATGAGCTTTCTTTCCCAAAGAAAGTAGGACACTGAAATGCTGATTATGAACTGTGCAGAGCTTTCAAAGACTTTGAGAACTTCTCCAGTCTTTGGTATATAGCATATGCTCTGTCCTCAGGGAAACTAACTGACTCTTGGTCAACAGTCTGGCTTGAGATAAGATAAATCAAATGCCAGGAGTATAGGAAATATCCTCTTGGCATATCTGACCTTAGAAAGGTAGTTTTACAGAAAGCCTTGAGGACCTCTCATTTTGCTATCTGAGAGGTTATGCTCCCATGCCACACAATACAGTTATGGTCATGCAACTGCTCAAGCTTCCCTAAAAATTAGGGCTGAAACTGTCAGTGCTAAATAAATTCTCAGACTCTTTGAGGTAAGGCTTGATGGGATGCTGAGCAACTCAGGGACGTCCCTGCTCACTGCAGGGAGATTGGACCAGATGACCACTAAAGGTGCCTTCCAACCCAGCGCATGCTATGATTCTGATTCTATGACTCTGTGATTCTCTTTCTGGCATTGAGCAACGCAGAATATAAAAAAGAGACTGAATATACCTTGACACTATCTCTGTCTTTTCTTTAATACCAGGTTTCCCCTCACATTAAAGGGTGGATGTGAGGAGGAAGTTCTTCACCATGAGAGTAGTGAGGCCCCGGAATGGGCTGTCCAGGGAGGTGGTTGAGGCCCCGTCACTGGAGGTGTTTAAGCCCAGGCTGGATGAGGCTTTGGCCAGCCTGATTTAGTGTGGGGTGTCCCTGCCCATGGCAGGGGGTTGGAGCTGGATGATCCTTGTGGTCCCTTCCAACCCTGACTGATACTGTGATACATGCTATGGCACTTAGGAAACTGTTACCAGAGGGCTGCTCTTTCCTTTGTGAACTGGACAAAGCCAGGTTAAAAAGTAATTGTAACTAGTTATTCGCATTTGGGACACACTAACATTTTGTCTTATTTTGACTGATTTCCTTCTATGCTTTAATTTCCTACCATTTTGATGAAACTATTTAAATTGACTTTTTTTCCCCCTCGTTTTGCTTTTGGTGCTTTCAGTACTTCCTTGCACTTGCTTGTTAATATTTTCATCTGTAAAATAATTCTGTCTGAATGCTGTGTCATGGAGGTGGTCTGTGGAGGGGAAAAATTCCTTTGTAAGGTTTGTGTCAGGTCAGGCTCATTCTGCTTTGTCTGGAGCATAAAGGTGATGCATGTTATCAAAACAGTCCATAGTAATGAAACTCAAACCACCTTTCTTTGTCTGCCGTCTTCACACAGCTGATTCTGCCAAGGGAGCTGTTTTGTCTGTTGTCCATATTTTCAGGTTTTTGCATTCTTTTTACCCGTTCTGCTACAGTTCTTCAAAAAAAACCCCAAAACACACCACCACCAAGAACACAAAAAACCAACCCACCCACACATGCACAAAAACCCAACAACAAACGAACAAAAACCAACAACAAAATCCCCACACAACTCAGCTCATGAGCATCTCCAAGCATCTAAGCTTTCAGGTTTTGTGATATTTCTAGTCTTCAATCGCTGAAATGGATGCGACTTACCTGGCTTCAGAGTTTCAGAGCTGAACAAAAGCACGGAGTGTGACATTTGACATTAATGTCCTTTAAAGAAGTGAGGTCAGAGCCCTGGTGTTACTTCATATCCTGGGCTCAGATTCATTTCCTTCTACAGCTTTATTTCCTGGATATCATCTTATCTCTCTTCATATTGTTCTTCAAGTCTCCCAGTCTGTATAGGCTGTTCCTGCTCTCCCTTTCTGGGTTTTTATTTGCTGCAGCAAAAGAAATGTATTTTTCCACTAAAAAGTCATTTAACTCATGACCTGTGTTCCTTGGTCTGAATCAAGATGAGATTTCACTATGATGAGAGCTGTACATACATAGAAATAGATATTTTTTTCCACTGTGTGTGTGTGTGTGTGTGTGTGAGTGGAAGGAATGAGACAGAGGAAAATTAAAAAGTACATTAAAATGCCATTTGTAATGGCATTTAGGTGGTGATCTGATCATAGGATGTTAGGGGTTGGAAGGGACCTTCAAAGATCATCAAGTCCAACCCCCTGCCAGAGCAGGACCACCTCTTCTTCTTCATGTTGATGCAACAGAAGGCAGAGATTCTCAGACTGGTAGGGTTTGCTAAGCCCTGTTTTAGGGGGACGTACAGATCAGATTCAGGACTCACATTTGTATTGAAAAAATCTGCTTATGACTGGGCATGGAGCAACAACCTGAGACAGGTCAAGCCACAGAATGATAAGCTGATAGGGCAGGACAAATGGAATAACATGCAAGCCCTCCGGCTTTGTGGTAAGACAAAGAAATACTGAGGTTTGTTTTGATTGACTAATGGGTCAGCAGAATCAAACATCCAGTGCACTAATGCCAGTGTCAGAAAAGCAGCAGCTCAAGCAAGGATTGTGAAGGAACTGTACCTAGAGAACTCAGATGCCTTCAGATCATCACTCGTTAGACTCAGATATGAAATTCACCTTCAGGTAGCTGTGTGTATGAAGCCAGTTCAGAGCTATTCAGGATTGTAAGTACACCTCAAGAACAGAGAAATGAAACTCAGATTGCCTGCAGTTCCCAAAATAACCGTACTGGTTAAGACACAATTTTGGTCCTACGAGGATCCTGTCTTCTGCAGTGATCAATAGTCCTGCTTGGAGAAGTAATGTAAGAACACTCAAATATAGAATGACCCTTCTCTTGTGTAATTTCAGTGACAAATGAAGTGTCAGGTACTTCTTTGAATGGAGATGGCATCTGCATTTAATGGCTTTGGATGGAATTCTATGCTGTGCTTGATATTCAGCACAATATTCTCCTATCACTGACCGATTCTTTTAGTTCACATATGGCATCTGTTCTCCAGAACAACCTCTAATTTATAATTTATTTAATAAGGACAATAATTTTCATTTTAAACTCTAGATTTTACTGGCGCCTTGCAGTTCTGTGTTATGAGAAATAGTGAATAACTGTTGTCTTCTCATCTTCCTCAGCAAACGTGTGGTTTACACACCTTCATTGTGTGTCTCTTCAGCTGACTCTTTTCCAGGCTGAAGAATCTGAGCTGGGGTACAAAACCAGTTAGAGAATCATCCTAGGTAACAGTTACCCAAAACAGAATAATTGTCCATGTTAGTTTGCAGGAGGTCTACTGTCAGACTGGAATGAATCTGTAATTTCCTTCATGACTCAAGTGGTAGAATAGAGTGAGTGCTTATCATATCTGCAGATAACAAACACAATAAGAGTGGAAGCATGCTCTGCAGGGCACAGCTAGAATTCAGAACCCCTGACATTCTGTGATTCTGTGATGTGTTTACAGGTCATTTACATGTGGTGCTTGGGGATGTTTAGTGCCTTAAGGTTTTTTCAGCTTCCTGTGTTCTGCTATTGAGGAGGTGCATGAGAAGCTGGGAGGGAGCATGGCCAGGACAGCTGACCCAGATTAGCCAGAGGGATATTCCTTACCTTGGTATGTCATGTCCAGTATATAAGCTGGGGGAGCTGGCCAAGGGTAGTGAATTGCTGCTAGGGCAACAGCTAGCAGGTGGTGAGCAATTGTATTGTGCACCACTTGTTCTTTCTTGGGTTTTATTTCTCTCTCTTTTTGTTATGTTCCTTTTCACAACAAGTATTATTTTAATGTTTTATTGCTATAGTTAATATTATTAATACATTTTAGTCTGGTTATTAAACTGTTCTTATCTTGCACAAATTTCATTTTTTTTTCTGATTCTTCTTCTCATCCCACTGGGAGAGGGGATGAGTGAGCAAGTGGCTACATGGTGTTCAGTTATTGGCTGAGGTTAAAGCACAACACAACAAAAATAGTAAAACCCTGGAATCAGATGTCTGAGACGTGGTATCTCTGCCACTAGGGTTTTTAAGGACAAATCAAACATCTGTCATGGGTACTTAGGTCTAATTGATTCTCCTGTACAGCAAAAAGAGGGACTAAAATGACCTTTGGGGATCATTTCCAGTATTATTTTACCCATTTCTGGGGGTGCTTTTTAGTTGTTTGGGGGTATCTGGGTTTGTGTTTTGTTTTGTTTGTATTTCTGTTGCTTGATTGTTTCATTTTTGTTTGGTTTTGGTTTTGCTTGTGGTGGGATTTTTCTTTCCCCTCTGGATATGTTGAGCTATTAATGCATTAACCACTGCTTAGATTATTGATTAATATTTAATTTCATTACAGAATGACATCAAAACTGCAAGTGAAAATCTGCTTAAAAAAGAACAAGGATTAAACACAAGCAGGCTAACCCTGGGAGAAACCCAGAGAGAAAAAGGAAGAGAAGCACACGAAATAGGAAGAACTGAAGAAATCATTTTTAAGTAAGTATTGAGTAGCTCCTCTGCACAGTGAGGCTTTTTCTTGCTGTTTCCAAGAGCAGCCTGCCACAGCCCTTTGTCTGCCTATGGCCCAGATGACCTGTGAAAAGGGATACAACTGGAATGTGGACATGGCCATAACATAAACATGAAGCATTTTTTAGAAATGCCAGGCTAGTTAAACAGATTGGTTACTGACAAGACCTAGGCATATTTGTAACAGCTTCAATTAATGCTCACTTCCTAAAAACCCTTCCCTTGCTTTGCAGAAAAGAATGATGAAGAGGTACAAGTCAAAAGAGCCATCCAGCAGTCGATCAAAACTACTGGGAAGCTCAAGGAGAACACGGTAATAGCATAAAGCTTAGCGGTACTGCTTCTGCAGAGATTCCACCACCACCTTTATGCCTTTCTGTAAAGACCAGGGACACATGGACACTGGGACTGGAGGAAACAGGCAGGGGCTGGGGATATACCTTCTCCTCTGTTGCTGTGTTTCCTACTGGTGATGCCCCAGACCTCAGCTCAGCCTGTAACCCCACATTTATATTGAGGTGCCCTTGGGCCTGATTTTGTGGTCCTTAGGCACAGAAGCAAGTCAAATCTAAGCTGGTAAACTAAGGGCACTTGAGAACCTGCTTCTATTCAGATGCCTGCTACAGCTAGAGCAGAAATGTCTTCCATCTCAATAACATGTATGTGAAAACTCCTTCTATGTCCTTGCCTCTTCTCCTGTATTTCTCATCTCTGATTTCAGCCATTCAATCAGCACCAGTATGAGGAAGGAAAAAAATTCATAGCGGTGAGGGTAATTGCAGCAGCTCAAAATATTTGAGGCATGGAGAATCTACTTCTCCTTGCCAGTGTCCATGCAGAGCTCACACAGTGGCTCTGCCTGTCAGCCACCCTAGGAGCTGACACAGCTGTTGAGTGCAGTAGGCACAGGGCACATCAGACCTGCTGTGCCCACACTGGCCAGTTTTATGGTCCACATACACCCAGTATGTACTGGGGCCGTCTGCTTAGGGCTGCTGGACACCAGGCAGCCTGGCCAGAGCTTGCTTCAGCTGTGCTGTACATCCCAGGGAAACAATCAGATTGCCTTTGCTTTCTGATTCTCTGCCAGAACAAAACTTCTGGGTGTAAAAGGAACACAGTCACACTTTCTGCTGTTAATAGGGAGAATTAAAGTATCCTTAGTTACTAAGAAACATAAGCTTAGTAAACTTCAAAAACGTCTCTTATGAGACTTAGGGTAGACTTGACAATGCTAGGTTAACAGTAGGACTTGATGATCTTAAAGGCCTTTTCCAAACTAAATAGTTCTTTGATTCTATGATTCTGTAACAAAAATCCTTTTTGCTTCATTTAATTATAAAAATCTTATATAAATATCAGTTGGCAGTAAATAGTTAATTATTAACAGCTGGAGCTGAGGAACAAACTGCAGAACGACTGATGCTGCAGCTGGCCAGCCGAAACATCACACAGAGAGCATGAAGCTGCTAGAACAGGACATCTATGTAATCAGCAGGAAACTTGATGTTGTGAACACTGAGAACTGTAGATTCAAATTAGTAAGTATATTGAAGCTTGACAGTGTTCCTACTCAGGGTGTTCATTTCTCATTTGTCAGAGAACTAGCTGTGGAAGATGATGAAACATCAACAGCACAGGGCAAAAGTGGCCTTATAAATGAGCGTGTGGGGCCGTGTTTAACCTGGAAGGAAACAAAAGAGGAATATCCAAGGGCTATGCATCTCCCTGGGGCATAATCAATATCTTATATCTGCTGTATTCAGTCAGGGGTTGTAGGAAAAGACCTTCCTGACATGAGATGAATGTGAGATGTAGAACAGGCCTGTGCAATTTGGAATATATGCTTTTGAAAATATTCTGTATGCCTTTCAGCTCTCAGAGTAGCAGAATTTCCTTCCCTCTAGAATACAAGAAACAGAAGTGGTCTCACTGCCACCTGTTACCAGGATGCCATCCAGACCTGAACCCACACTTGTGCAGCCCTCTGAGATGATTTGGTCCCTGTGCACTGTTTTCTGCTTGAGCTTGCGTATGCTAGCCCTGCAGATGCTAGGTACCAGCTACTCTGCAGCTCTGTCTTTGCTTCCCTTATGGAACTAAAGGCTTGGGAAGCAAACTCTTGGTCATGCCACAAACATCCATCTCCCTGTGTTCAATTCACTGACAGAGGCCAAGAAGCTCTGATTTTTCTCATGCCTCCACTGCACCAGGGAATGTTGTTTATTGTGCCTGACTTGGGGCACTTAAACACATTTCAGCCATACCTGAGACAAGCTGAGTTCAGGTGGAACTGATCCAACTGAATGAGGCCATCCTGTTTTGGAGTGAATGTGTGAGGAAGAGTTTCCCTGCTTGCACACAACCTGTGCTGCTCTGGCTGCTGTCAGCGTTCCCAGCCATGTTATTTGGTAGCACAGACGCAGCTGGCTTGTGTTGATTTGGGGAGCTATGAAAATTCGTTCAACACGATGAAACGGTTACTGTTGTTGAAAGAAAGGGTGTTCACAGGAATACATTAACCTTTGTATTTCCATAAGCTAAAACTCAATTTCTTCTTCCTGATCTCTGTAGAAACAGTGAAACAGTTTGGAAATTACTTAGGAAATTGTGGGGAAAATTTAGTTGTGATTTTTTTTTTCCCCACAGTGCAATGCACAGATGAAAGAAGGTATTTTTGTTCTGGATTCTGAAGCAAAAACATGTAAGTCAGCAACAGTCAAAATCCTGACTGATCTAGCAGCACATCACGGCAACATGTTAATAAGTATTTCAAAACAAAAAGTGACCTGTTTTATTTTAAAGAATACCTCTTAGTCCTTGTGTCTCTTTTTGGCACAGCAGTCTACCAGACTGTAACTGTTGACTCTCTCACAGATCTTCTTCTGAAGGAATGGTCAGAGGAGAGCTTTATTCAAAAGGTGAATTTCAATTTTCTACTGCATTGGTTTGCAGAAATATATTTCACTTATCATGTGAAAAGTAAAATTGCATTTTGCAAATAGGGCACTAAATTTTTTTGCAGTCATGCAGGGCCAAAGTATTAAATCTCTGTTTTCCACCGAGTGTAAAAGTCCTGGCCGTAAAAATACTTTTCCCTAATGTTGTTCCTTTTGCTGGTCTTATAGTCAAACTTTTCCTACACCTCTACCTAACAATATTCTTGCTATTCTGCATTCAGCTATTTAGCCTTGTAATATTTTTCAGGTGGGGATTGCCTTCATTTTGAACAGGAGTTAAACCAAACTAGCATGTAAGAAAGTTTTTTCATCAGTAATTCTGATGAAAAAGGCAAAATTCCCTGGTTCTATGTGAGGGCTGGGTAATTAATGGCAAACTTCCGACACAGCTACAGGTCTGATGGCCCGTCAAGCTGTGGGAAAAATAAACTCAACAAACCAAGGCTCTTAACATTTTGTGAAGCGTTTTGCCTTTTCTCTTTTTTTTTTTTTTTTTTCAACTTTAAAGGGAAAAAAAATTCTACTCTATGTCATTACAGCAATCTCTGAAGAATGAGCAAGAATTGCTGAATGCAGTGACAGCTCTAACAACATAAATTCAACAACGACAGGAAAATAAAATCAGTGATATTAACATCAGGCTACAAAATAAGCTGGAAGGACTGGATTCTCTGCTGGACAAAAAAACCCGGAAAGGATAATCCCCATGAGACACACTGAACTTTTCCTTGTCAGCCCTTTATTAAAAAAAAAAAAAATCCCAGAGTATGGTGACACTTAGCAGTTTGTGATAAAACACAAGTAGTACCGCCATCATTCTGCTGCAAGTGGAGACCTAGTGGTCAGAACACTGAGGCAGGCTTTATAACACAGCCTGGATATTTTCATCTGTTAATTTCCACTTTCTAAAAACTTGTGATTAACAACATTGAAGGAGCTGCAAAACAGTCTGAGCATAGCTGATCTTTCCAGAACTATGTTTGCTTTTCCACCAAGTACAAATAAAAGTAACAGACCCCCAACTGACACAGCTTGTGGTTGTGTGATTCTCACAGAAGGACTATCTGGTTAATTAGTGTCTACGTTCTCTAGAACTTTACATCTGGGCAATTGGTACTGCTGTTTCATCAAGAGGAAACCAGGAAGAGGAATGATGAATTTATAGAGGGAAGGACTGTCCCTGGAAGGAAGTCAAGCAGGGATGGGAAGGATGGTGAACACATATCAGAAGACAGTCCTGCTTCATCTGAAGGCCACACAACAGGTCAGTTGTACAAAGCAGGTTTCTTCACAAGAAGCCTGCACAAAAACATCACTTGGTGATTCCAGACCACATGTACCTATTTAGTGGCATCTGACTCTGCCTGCTATTACTTTGGTGATTTATCCTAATGAGAGAAGGTGATATACAGAGTTTAAGTAATTTCTAGTTTGCATTCCAGGCTTAGCTGAAGGCTAAAGCTCTGCATTCCAGCAGGAAGGTCAGCGTTCAGGTGTGCCATGTGAGGTCCTTGTGGTGCACTGCTTTCTTCTAAATTGCTATAGACAGTCACTCATTCTGCAGCCTTCAGAATTAACATGATTCCCTAGACCTAACAGAAGCTGTGCTCTTTACTACAGTTAATATTATCCGAGAGTTGCTGTTACTTTTCTTTAAAAAAATGGAGAAGATATAGCCCAACATTTAAAGCCAATACATGCAGTCCAGATACAGAAATGCACCCACAAGTGTATGGGCCCTAGCACCACACCTTTGTAGATGGCTTTTCCTGCACAGCGCTGCCCTAGGTGCCTGCATGCTTACTGTTCCTGAGCTAATGTGGCAGCTGTGCAAATACAGACACAAAACTGTGTTTAGGGCATTTTAAAGACAAATATGCCTATGACTCTGGAAATGGTACTTTAACACAAGTTTTAAACTCATACTAGTAGAACTGTCCTCTAGATTAATGTGGCTGCATATTACATATTGTACATAGTAGTATAGACAGCATTTGATTTCCTTAAGGAGATCAGTGACTTCCTTATCTCTAAAATAACCCTCACTTCTTTGTGCAAGCCCTAGTTTGCTTCTAAATACAGTGTGCAAGCAGTGAACGCGTCAACTGGTATTTCACGTTAAAAAAAAAGTTCTAAAGCAAAGGCACATCAGATGCACTGAAACGAAACCACCCTGGAGAAAGAGGAGAGCGACACCTTGAGGCAGCCTGGCTAGCATGACATCCCCCAAAATTCCTGAGCTGCCGGCAGGCCAGAGCTTAGCTGCGGTGACCAGTCAAAGAACCAAGTGTGACTAGTGTCTTTTTAATTACTGAAATACAGTTATTTGCCCTGCAACAGCCAATGATCCATGCAGTAGGGAGTGTTTAAGCTGAAAAGAATGTTCTCTTACTCTTCTTTCTGTGTTTATACCTTTAGCACTGCTCTGCATTTTCTATTTGACCCTCAGTGGTGGTTACTGGTGACACATACAGGACACAAGCCTTGGGTGTCTTCCAGTACAACAGAGAGAGAAGAACCTGTCAGTAGATATTTGGCTTCAGCAAGGATTGAAAGGTCACTTCCAGCCAGCCTCAGAAGTTTTGGCAATTTTTGTCAAAGTGTTCACATATCTTGATGAATGTAGAGCAGAGACAACAGCATCTCCTTACGGAGATGAGGGATCTCCAATTGTTTTTATTAAATCTGTGCTGCTTTGTACTTGAGCTGCTCCAGCAGTTTCTATTATTGCAGTGACACTGCATAAAGAGCTGTACCTTTCTCAGCTGATAAAACTCCAGTCTGACCACTGCTGTTGCTCTAGTATGGGTACAGCTGTGACCACACAGCATGGGCTGGGAGCTGCTGGCACCACTGATTAAACAGGCCTGAAACCTCTTCACAGGAGGAATCTGAGGTGACTGCTGAAAGGCGCTGAGAACACTTTTCCCATACATAGTTAACAGGTGCTTCACAGGCACATGGTCTGCTAACAACTACCAGGAAAAGAACATCTATAATCTGATTTTAGATAGAAATTCATAGTTAAGGTACAAGAAAATGGATGTAGTGGGAAGGATACTATTGCTTAATCAGCGCCAGAAAGAGATCTCAATGCACAAAGTACACAGACCATAAACTGTAAGTTAGAAAACATAACAACACATTTCATCCCCTTCTACCTAGCACTCAGGCTAAAGGTTCAGGAAGAACTGTGTTCATCATGTTTTATTTTTTGATGGAAGATGAGAGTCTCTTTCCCCTGGTGGGCAACAGAAGCTAGCCTATCTGATGAGAAAAGCAAGCTCAGTGGTATATTCAAGCTCTATTTGTTTTATTGAAAGTCTATGGAAAACCAGACTCTATTGTTTCAGTCAAACACCACCTAAAATACTGCATTAGGAAATAAACCTGCACAAGCAAATGGCTGTACTAGAGTGTCACAAGCTTTTTATATAGATACAAACACGTTCCCTTTGATCTGCACCAGATATCAACAGAGAACATAAAGTGCAGCTTTTTAATATTGCACAGTCTCTCTCAGAGGTGTTTCACATACAAGTCTTGTACATAAATAACTTCTTTCAAACAGAAGCTTTACAAACACTAAAATTATTTGATCCAGATCTTTAGGACAGCATTGTTGGCACAGGCTCCTTTTAATGTCCATTCCCACCTTCTGAGAGTATGCGTGATGGCTCGGTGTACTTTGCTGTCAGGAGGTAGAAGAGGGCAGGTGCAGGTACCAAGGCGAGCAATGGCAGGTCCTGCTCGAGCTTATCCAGTTTGGAAATGGAGATGATTCCATAGGCATGGAGTAACCAGTGGCTGAAGAGGACAACAAGCCTTTTCTTCCTGACAAGAAGATCTTTGAAAGACTGGAAAATTGAACATAGTACCCTGTTAGCATTCAGCCTTCCACCCAATGTTTAAGAGAAGTTCTAGGTATCACACAGAGACTGCATGAAGCCTCCTGTATTTCTGCCCTTTCTCAGTGCACCACAGGAGGGAAGTCTGGCAGAAGCTTCCTCCAGATAAGAGAAGTCATGAAAGGCAAGGCTTAAATGCAGAATGCACTGCTGAGAAAAGGAAAGAGACACAGAACATGTTTACTTACCTCCACTTCAGAAGCAGACATGTAGATGGCCAGTGTAACCAGAGACAACACCAGTATGATGTATGGGAAGGCGTAATCTAAAGGCAACATTGAACATCTTAGCAGGATAAAGACTGTATGGCACACACTTCAGCAGCAAGAAATTTTCCATATAGAACCATGGGTGTGAATTAAACTGAGCTACTACAGCCTGCCTTTTATCATTACATCAAACATGATCAGCAGTGAGAGTCAGCTAAGCACAACTACTCACCACTTCCATCTCAGGTTTTCAAGCTATTGCCAGTATTTCTACGTGGAGTTACTGAATGTTTAAGTCACTAATTAGAAAAGAGGATGAATAAAGCACTCAGGCTGAGTGGGGATTTTGTGGCACCTGTCCCCTTCACATGGCAAATACACTGAAAACTAAACCAAAACCAGATAATCTCCCCAACCATCCACTTTAATTTCTCTCTGAAATTAGACAAACTGCGTTAGCAGAAGTGGAGTTAATGTCCCCTCTGCTCCCACTTTGCAAATGGGAGTCTCCAGCAGCATGGCAAAGCAATGTTGGTCTGAAGCCAGGCAACCTTTCCGGGTCAGACTTCTCACAAATACCATAAAAACCATCCTTCTTTTCAAAGCAAAAAGAGTGTCATGTCCCTTCCCTCCCTCCCAGAAGACATTTATTAAGAGAGAACTCACAGAGCAGGCCTCCTCCAACAGCCTGGAGTACAGTGAGGATGGGGAAGAAGTACAGGGCTGCATAGATGCTTTTAAATCGATCAGACTTTCCCAAGCCACAGGCAATTTTCTTAACCAGAAAAGGACGAAGCAGCATCATTAACACAAGACAGAAGGCATAATAGATAAACACTATGGTGTACCTGGGAAAAAAAAACAACACAAAAGAGAAGTTCCTTAAAATGTGCAGCTTTCTCCTGCAGACTCTATTCAGAATGAGGAAATTCAGGATTAGTCAGTCAAGTCTTAAAAGTTAACAACGAAACGATGCACACTCAGAGCAATGGGCTCACTTTTGCTAGAGGTCAAGATCATAGAATCACAGAATTGCGTTGGTTAGAATAGACCTTTAAGACCATCAAGTCCAGCCTTCAAACTAACACCACCATGGCCATAAAACCATGTCCCAAAGTGCCATGTCCACTTGAACACCCCCATACTTCTTGGATACCCCCAGAGACAGTGACTCCACCACCTCAGAACAAGAGGACACAGCCTCAAGCTCTGCCAGGGGAAATTTAGGCTCGAGGTGAGGAGGAAGTTCTTCACTGAGAGAGTCATTCACCATTGGAATGTGCTGCCCAGGGAGGTGGTGGAGTCACTGTCCCTGGAGGTGTACAAGAGGGGATTGGACGTGGCACTTGGTGCCATGGTCTAGTCATGAGGTCTGTGGTGACAGGTTGGACTCGATGATCTTTGAGGTCTCTTCCAACCTTGGTGATACTGTGATACCTCCTGGACAACCTACTGCCATGCCTGACCACTCTTTCCATAAGGAGATTTTTCCTAAAATCCAATCTAAACCTCCCCTGGTGCAACTCTGGCCATTTCCTCTCATTCTATCACCTGATACTAGGGGGAAGAGACTGACCCCCACCTCACTACAACCTCCTGCAGAAAAAAGGGAAGAAAAGAAGAAGTTTGACACTGCACAGTTAAATAGCTTTGACTGTGTCACCTTCTTTGGCAACTCAAGAGAGCCATGTGGTGTTGCCAAGTGTTTCATGCACAAAACAGCTCAATGAATGAAAGACTTCAGGGAATGACTGCTCATTGGTCTGACTTATATCTGAACAATTAATTTTACACCTTTGAGAAGAGGCATGGACAGACGCACGGCGGTATAAAATGAAGGGACAGACAGGAGCACAAAAGCCTTTTCACTCACAGGGGATAGACGGCTTCATGGGTACAGTGCACAGTGGTTATGTAGTCAGGACTGGGGTTATAAAGCATCGTGTACCAGTCTGAAAGCTTCTTCACCTTGCAGGAGCGGATATGCAGAGAGCCCACGGGGTCACTGACAAGCAGGGTAACAATGGCTGCAATGCTGCACTCGAACAAGGCTGTGATATGCTGCAACAATGCACTGGAACTGTGGAAGGAGAGAAATTTGCTACTATTGTACTACTACAGCTTAAACAAAAAGTGCTTGAAGCTGAATATGAGTATCATTTACAATCTTGGGTGATACAGTATCTAAGATGTGATTGCACAACATTCCAGCTTCTTAAATGCGAGCCTGCTGTAACATAAGGATCGTGACAGGTGAGGGACACCAGCACTCACACTGTTGCAGTCTCCAGGAAAGCAGCAGTGAGGGTAAGACACCACAGATCCCAAAAGGTACAACATTGCTACCTACAACATAAGCAAACTTTTCAAGGCTTCAAGTCCTTGTTAGAGATGGCACACATACATACACTGAACTGTGTCAGTCTCCTGTGTTTTCAGTGTTTAGCACCCTCCAGAGACACTGCTTCTGAAAAGTTCAAGTCTGACACCTAATGGCCACATGCTGCAGCGGTTTTGAACTCCTTTTTTACAGAACTTCCTTAATGCACCACTCTGACATAAAGGTGACATCAGCTATGCTTATCAGGACCAATCTCCAGAATGCACATTCCTAAAGAGAAACCTTAAATCCATTTTCTTGTTGTGAGGGTGCAGCACTGGTGACTGGGGCCACTGCAGGTTGATGGTCTAGCCCAAGAGAGAGGGGATGACACCACGTGCTACTACTGGGAAGCCCAGAACAGCCCAAATTGCCAGATGGACTGGGCACCACCACATTAAAGACACAGATTATGCCAGAAGGCACTGACTGGCAAGAAGGACCTGCAGGACTCTTCCATTGGTAAATTACACTCCCTCCATTTGCCCAAAGCTCACGTACTACTGTATCAGTACAATCAACAGCATGAACAGCTTAGTTTGGTATCTCAGGTTAATCACTCATGCATCTGAGACCTACATTTGTAAATAACTTATCTGAAGAAGGGCTACACAAACCTCTTTTTTCCTGAGTACCACTCAATAAAGAACCAGTGTAAAATGAGGGGTAGCATGGCCATGAATCCAAGGTACAGCCAGTCATAGCGGTCTGGAGATCCCACACATTCCCGGCAGATTTTGTTGTCATCGGTTCTTTGACCTCGAGGACACACCTGGGGAAAAGCAGAGAGTGTATTTACAAACCATCTGAGTACCAAGAACAACGCATTGCCGTTCCTAGAAAACAGCCTGAAGTAGCGGGCGCAAGAAACGTATTCAGGTTTTTAGAGATGAACACCAGCCTCAGCAATTTCTCAGTTTACATCAGCCTTGCTCTCTCTGGCTCTTGCTTTGTAATACAAAGGTGAAGCAAAGGCTTCATACAAGATTCCCTTTTCCTCTCCTGCTGTCACATCATTACCCTTTCACCACTAAGCTCACTCACCAGGCTGCTCACTAACACTGACCCCCTGAGTTTCTTGCTTCTTTTTTCATTCTACCCTCCCTGGATCTTGCTCTCCTTTAGTAACGCAATAAAGTCAGCAGGCAGAGTAATTTCAGCACAGCTCTCCACACCATCCTGTTCTGTTCCACCTTTTGTAGGCCCTCTGTTCAGATACCGTTTAGCACTGAGACTTCTGCACCTCCTTCGGTGAACATTTCATTGATCAGTTTCTGTTTTCGCTAAGGGAGCGATGCCAAGCCCTTCGCAGCTCTCATCATCTGATCCCTATAGCACCTCGGATCTGTGCTGCGAGCTTACAGCGTGATCCACATCAGCTTCCGGAGCGTTCCAGCAGTGGCCTAGTCCGGGAGGGAGCGCGGCCATCTCCCCTCCCCAGGTCTAGCCCCGCCCTCGCTGCACTTACCCCGCACTCCCCATAGATCTCCACGGAGCCGTTGACGGACAGGACGGTCCTGCCGCAGTACAGCCCGAGGCAGGCGGGCTGGATGTCCACAGCTGCAGGGAAGGAGCAGGCCACATTACCGCGGCGCTGGGATCCTGCACGGCCCGGTCCGCACAATACGGTTCCCCCGCAGCCGAGATGCATCAAGAGCCACCCCCATCCCGCTCCAGCCCCTCATAAGCCACTCCCGGCCCCATCCCGGTACCGCCGACCCGGCGCCCCCTGCTCGGCACGCCCCATCCTACCGGAGCGGTACATGCCGGTAACCCAGCAACCGACCCCCGGCTGCGCCGAGCTACTTCCGGAGACGACAGTTCCGCTTCCGCCGCGGGCCACGCGCCACCAGCCCAGCCCACGCGATGGGCGTGGTCGCATTCAAGAGGTGGGGCTTACCCGCGCGTGGGCGACGCCGGGGCGGGGCTGCTCCGCCTCGGGGCGCGGCTCGGGCGGGGACTCCAGCTGTGTACTGCTGCCGTGGCCCGGGCGATGGCGGCGGCGGACGGCGATGGTGATCGCGGTTGTGGCCGTGCGGGACGGCGCCTGCCACCGCACTCGGCCTCGGGCCTGATTCTGCAAACGGTGGAGATGCACACAGGCGGCGAGCCGCTGCGCATCATCCCGCAGCTTGAAGCGGCGGAGGAGGCGGTGGCGGCCCGCGGACTGTCACTGCTGTCGCTGCGGCGGGAGGTGGCGGCCACACAGGACCACGTGCGGCGGGCGCTGATGCACGAACCGCGGGGCCACGCCGGCATGTACGGGGCGGTGGTGGTGCGCGGTGGCACGGCCGCCGCCGGTGCCGATCTGGCGGCCCTCTTCCTGCACGGGGCCGGCTACAGCGCAATGTGCGGCCACGCCGTCATGGCCCTCGGCCGTTTCGCTCTCGACTACGGGCTGGTGGTGGCACCCAGCTGCCCCGAGACCGCTGTCCACCTGCGCTGCCCTTGCGGGCCCGTCACTGCCTTCGTGCCCTGGGATGGCCACCGCAGCGGCAACCCAGTCCGCTTCCACAGCGTGCCCGCCTTTGCTGCCGCCACCGGTAGGCACCAGACTGCTGCACCGGGTTTCGGGAAGGTTTGGTCATGGCCATGCTGGGATTGGGGGCTGGTGGCCTGGCAAATCGCTGCCCCAGTTCTGATGTTCCTCAGAGGCTGTCTGGCATGGTGTGTCACATACTGCTTTCTGGCATAGAAGCACTCAAGTCATTTTCCCTGTCCCCATGCTTGCATGTGGCTGGGTTCCTTCACCTGTGAGCCCATGGCTCCACATGGCATCTCCTTTTCACCACTGTCGTGTTTTTTTACCCAGACTTGGCCATTGATGTCCCTGGTCATGGGAAGGTGGTGATTGACATTGGCTATGGTGGCACTTTCTATGCCTTCCTCAGTGCTGAGCAGCTGGGCCTTGATGTGTGCTCTTCGAAGACCAGAGACCTTATCAATGCAGCAAGCATGGTGACAGAATTGGTGAAGAAACAGGTATGGTGGAGTGTTGTGGTATCTCAGGGTGTTCCCCTCAGGGTGACTGTGCCAGACCAAGGTCCTTTACTCCCCCAAGACACACAGGATGGGAGGGAGGCCTATCTTTCCAGCACCATGTTGAATTTCAGAGCCTCCAGCCTCACAAAGATGTGAGAATGAGCTTGCTTCACTGTTGCTGCGTCCATCTCCATTACTGGAGAGGTAATAATGGCCTCATCCCTTTCCTCAGGGATTGAGGAATCTGCACAAAATGCTGACAGCTTTGTTGACCCTGTGTGTCGTTTGCAGTTCAAGCTTCATCACCCTGAAAGTGAAGACCTGGCTTTCCTCTACGGCACCATACTCACAGATGGGAAAGATGCCTTTAGCGAGGAGCCCACCACCAACATTTGTGTGTTTGCAGATGAACAGGTACAGAAATGGGCTCTTCTCAGGCATGAGGCACCACCTTTTTATCTTCATACATCCACTGCAGAGATGAGGAATAGTTCTGCTTCTTTTTGGTCTGGACAGTGAAAATTGCTTCTGCTACACTGCTGTCTCTGAAGATCTGAGGTTCTCTTAACACATACTGGTTTAGGTCCTAGTGCCAGATATTCTTCTGCACATCATCAGTGGTGGCATTTTAAAAAGGTTCATACCCATGTGCCTTAGGTGGGAATTTCCGAGTTTTGGGGGCTGAAGCAGGATCCCAACATAGAGCATGTCTTTGAAGTCCTAATGAAGGGAACAGCTGCTAGGAATAAACAGAGCAAAAGAGAGAATAGAGGGTGTAAATTTATGTTCTTGTCTGCAGTGGATGAAGTACACATAAATAGGAGGAGAAGTTTTGTTTGGACTTGCCAGCAGTGAAGAGTGTGGAGCACTCTGTGATTTGGACAAGTCACCTCAGAAGCTGGCCGGTGCTGTGTGTTTGAAGGATTTTAAAAAGCAGGCTGGCCAGCAGCTCTCTCTGTAGAGAGAACTGGTCCCACCTTGATGCATTACAACGGGGAAGGTGGCCTCAGCAGCTCTCAGTCCTTTGCTATGATGCTGGGAAGTTATCAAGTGCTTCCTAAACAGCCTCAATATTTATTAGATCATTCATCTTAACAAGTTTGTCAGAGGTAATCGCAACCTAAAAGCAGCCCAAACATACTTATTTTATCTGGATTCTGTACAAAACCCTGGGCTAGAGGGGTTCCCCGAAGTACAGTTAGAAAGATGGCAAAGAGAACTGAGAGGAACAATATTGTTCTCTATGAAACACCAAAATACTAGAGATGGTTCATCTTCTCTTCTGGACATAGGTTGATCGAAGTCCAACAGGTTCAGGTGTGACAGCTCGCATCGCCTTGCAGTACCACAAGGGACTCATCCAGCTGAACCAGACCAGAACCTTTCGGAGCAGCACCACGGGGTCTTTGTTCACTGGGAAGGCAGTGAAGGCAAGTGTCTCATGCTAAACTTTCCCTCTGTCTTGAGGACTGATGGAAAAGTGCTGCTGTCTTGGCTCAGTGGAGAAGCAGAAAAATCTGTGTCTGGTGTGTGGAAGGAGGGAGGTGCCTGGGCCCACAAGCCTCACACTTCAACATTGTTTGTTAGAGCAGCAACAGTAAGACCTTGTTCTGTGGTATGGCTTCCCTGCAAAGCCTCTCTTTGCCATCAGGAAAGAACTGGGGTGAGAAATACCTACACTGATGATGTAGATAAATCAGTCTGGACCATTTTCAGTGGCAGCAAAGGGTGGATTCCTGGCTTAGTCCCCTGCCCTTGCCACATGGCATCTGGCAGAATATGGCTGTGAAGGTTTGGACGTACCCCTGGGAGTTTTTGATCTTTGAGTGCAAGCAGCCACCAGCTCATTGGCCTCCTTTGGGGCAAACTCATGGTGTGGCAGTTCAGGATCTTGTGAGCTCAGGGCAGGGGCAGTAGCAGTGGTGCAGGTGTGAAGCTTGTGCAGGTGAGGTGAGGCAGTAAAAGGGCTGCTGCAGACTTTGATATGTACTTGGGCAGGACAGAGCACTTGGGGGTGACTGCATCAGTGCCAGATAGTGATGACATTTTGTGGGGTTGGGAAAGTGAGAACATCCTGTTGCCTCTGTCCTGATTGTAATCCCTCTGCAGGAAGCCAGGTTTGGGGACTACAACGCTGTCGTCGTTGAAGTCTCAGGAGAAGCCTTTTACACTGGTACAGCTACCTTCACTGTTGAAGAAGAGGACTCGCTGAAACATGGCTTTTTATTTAAGTGATCTGAGCCACTGGGCAGTGCAAAGTCTCACTGGTGCTGTGCTTCTCCAGTTCACACATTTCTGTCCTCCTTTTCCACACAGCTCACTGCAGTATGGCAGAGAGACAGGAACAGCCTTTGGTAGTGTGACAGCATCTGCCTTGTATGAGATAACAAGCTGCACTCCCCTGTTGTGATTAGCATATTGGGAGTAATGTGATTAGCACAAATGGGCTTCTCTGAGAAGCCATAAGGAAATGGACCTGATCTTGGAGAGTTACCTTCAAATTTATGTGCCTTCTCTAGGTCTGCAAGTTACTAATTCCAAATGCAGATTCCTATTAAATGCCAGCTGAAAACACTGACTTTATCCTTGTTTTCACTCACAGTCTCATTTCCAGGACTCTGCCAAGTGTGTCATGGCTGTTGGTTTGAATTGCCTGCTGCTCTTCCTTGATGCCTCTGGTTCAGATGGCTGTTCTGCTCTGTCTCATGCCTCAGCTTTCCTCATCTGCCCTTTCAGGCCTGTCCAGACAACCTCCTTTCTCACTGCACTTGCTTCCCCTCCTGCATCATGGGGCTGGATACAAGTATTTGCTCAGAACTTCCTACCTTATGTGCACACCACACAGTTTCCCTAAACTTCTCTTGCTTATCTTGGCTGCAAATACCTTGTGGTTAACTTTCAACAGGGACATCTGTATTCAAAAGTCTGAGCCATTATGACCTTTGATTACAAATTATTTACTGATGATTTTGTCTTGGCCTTGGGGGCAGATTGCACAGCAGAGCGCAGTCAGTGCTTGCTTTGCTGAAGTCGCACAAGGGATGACTGCTGGTGGAAGAACCAAACCAAGCCCTGGCAAGCGGGACTTCAGACCATTTGTGGCCTGTAATTTCCACTGTGTCTCTGGACAAAAAAGTCTTCATTTATTTAAGACACTCAAGGGAATGTTCCTTGTTAAAATGGGATGGGGAAAATAATGAATGTTCCCAATAGCTCATGCAACAGAAGGGAGCAAGTCATACTGGAGAGCCTGGAAAATACTGGCATAGAAGAGCCTGAGAGAAATTTCTTCTGTCAACATGAAAATTGTAATTTTGGAATAGGAAGAAAGAGAAATTCCCTCATTCAGAGAATGGTTGCACGGCTAACAGCGTTCTTTTTAGACTGGTACCTGGAGGCCTTGCTGCCAGTTTTCCTGTACCCCTCAGATAAATCCTCTACAGCCTCTCCTCCAAGTGTGCATGACACACACACCATCAACACTTGCAGGATCAAACTTCTTTGTGTGTTTCTGGCTTCTAGGCCAGGTGATCAGCCTCTCATTCTGGCTCCTGGGGAAGGGCTAGGGCAGCAAGGCATGAAGCCCAGCACAGGCAAATTGGAAGCTCTTCAGCCATTAATTGGCTCGCAGATGTCATTGTCTATTTAGTATCCCCATCCCTATGATTTTTTTTCACTTAGGGGCAAGCAGCTCTAGCATGGCTGAGTGGGGAGACATTGTCCTGCTGTTCATGTAGGGTTCCTTGGTCTGTCCCCAGGCTGGAGAAAGAGGGGATGGTCCTAGCCTCTGCCAGTGTCTAGGGGTAGCTGACCCCAGCCCCTCTGTGATGGGATGTGTAGGGCTGTGTGAGAAAAGGGGGCTGTGAGGGGAAAGGGGCCGTGTGGAGAGGGGGATGTGAGAAACGAGTGACCAAGAGAAGAGAGGAGTTGTGAAGACCCGTCCCCCACTCTGGGATGGGGACGGTGTCGGTTTGGGGCAGGCGTGGGCATCCCTGTCGCCATCCTAGCCGTGATGGCCGTACTCTCCCGGCCCCGCCGTTCGGCTGTTCGGGTGCTGCTCTCCCGCGCCCGGGTCGCAGAGCGAGTCGGGCCGGTTCCCCGGGCAACGACAGCCCGGCTACGTCAGCGACTGGCAGGGCTGCCGCTGCCCGCGGCGGGCGAGTGGGCAGAGCCTCTGCGGCCGCGGCGCGGGCCGGGGCATGAGGCTGCGCATGGAGCCGGCGGCGGCGGCCATACCGGGCAACGTCTCCCGCGGCGGCGGAGGCAATGAGAGCGGCGGCGCGGCGGCGACAGCCGGAGCCACTGCGGGGTGGTCTGCGGCGGCGCTGGCCTCGCAGGCTCTGGCGCTGCTGCTCATCTTCGCCCTCTCGTCTCTGGGCAACGGAGCTGTGGTGCTGGTGATCGCCCGGCACCGTCAGCTTCGCACGGTCACCAATGCCTTCGTGCTGTCGCTGTCGCTGTCGGAGCTGCTGGGCGCCCTGCTCTGCCTGCCGCTGGCCTTCCTCAGTCTGCTCAGCCGCCCTCCCGGCGCCTGGCTTTTTGGCCAGCGCCTCTGCCTGGCCAGCGCCGCCCTCCACGCCGGGCTGGGCATCGCCGCCACCCTCACTATGGCCCTGCTCTCCTTCGACCGCTACTGCGCCATCGTCCGCCAGCCCCGACACAAGATGGGCCGCCGTCGTGCTGCCCAGCTCCTGGCCGCTGTCTGGCTAGTTGCCCTGGCCCTGGCCGGACCCTGGTACGGGCTGGCAGGTGAGGGGCAGCGGGAGGCTCGGCCCGGAGCGTACCGCTGCGTCTACGTGCTGCCCTGGGGCTCCTCCCGGCTGGGGCCGCCCTACGGGGCAGCCCTCATCATCCTCTGCTACCTCCTGCCCTTCGCCCTCATGTGCTTCTGTCACTACAACATCTGCCGGGCAGTGCGGCTGGCCGAGAGCCGCGTGCGGCCCCTCACGACCTATGGGAACCTGCTGCGGGCCTATGGGGAGATGCGCACAGCCACCACCGTCCTCATCATGATCGTCTCCATCATCTGCTGCTGGGGTCCGTACTGCATCCTGGGCCTGGCTGCGGCCGCTGGCCACCTGCCCTTCTCGCCCACCATGGATGCCGTAGCCAGTGGGATGGCCTGGGCCAATGGAGCCATCAACCCCCTCATCTATGCCGCCCGCAACCCCAACATCTCTGTGCTGCTGCGGCGCAGCCGTGAGGGTGGCTACAGGACTAGGAACAATGTGGCAGCCTACCTCTCAGTCCCAGGTCGCCTGCCATTGTCCAGGAGTCAGGGTGACCGTGTCCGGGAGCGCTACATCAACCGTCACAGTGGCCCCCCAGGCAGTGCCCCATCCTCTTCCAGCCCAGCGAGTGGGGAGAGGTGGCCATGTGGGCCTGCAAGAACCCCGCTGTACTCTTCTGTCAGGATGGGCAACCGGACACCGCCTCCGAGGCCACCTTGCAGGCCAAAACAGACACTGTTGATACCAGCCTCTGAAGAGACAGGGATCCAGGATGGCCCAGGATGGGATTTGGGCCATTTGGCTCCAGGGCCATCTCTTTGTGGAAATGAAGGGAGCCCTGACACTTGGAGCCCTTTGCAGCCATTCTACCAGGAAATTGGAGAAATGGGATTATATGAGCCATGGTGTAGTTTCTTCTCCATTATGTGAACTCTGGTTTGGTGACCCAGTCTGCAAGCAGTGAGAATTCCACAGGGAAAGGAGGTCCCCCTTCAACAGGCCTGATGCAGTGGTGATAGCCACCAAGCCTAGCCAACTTACAAGAGCTTGTCTGCCAGAACGAATCAGTGCTTGCTCCAGGCCTCCAGAAAGTGCCACAACAGAGCTAGGAGACAGAAGCACAAATACAGTCCAAACTGACTGATTGTGTGAGCAGTTTGTTAGGTGCCACAAAAACAATTGAAAGCTGAGCACTGGCAGCTGGAAGACACTGAAAACAACTCACTGTGAAAACTGCAACTTGGCAGTTTTGTTGCTTTAACCCATTATGTGTGGAAGTGTTGATAATCAGAAAGGACAGGCTAAAAAAAACACCAATTATGATTATTTTTTTCAAACTCCCAAGCACAACAAGCCAATAATTGTTGTGAAAGTGAAGATGTGTGATACCAAGGGGGAAGGAAAAGAAGATGAGACCTCAATTACAAAATTTCAGCAGCCTTTCTTGTCTTTTGTGTCTGTGTCTTTTATGCAGGTACAGTCAGCTTAAAATGCTATGAATGTGAGAAATGAGTTCTTCAGATAGATGCAGAAAAAGGGTGTGGGTGTAGATTATGGTATCAGCTGAGTTTGTGCACAAGGTGTGTGTCTTCTTTCTGAGCTCATCCAAAGTGGCTCACAGCTCTTAAGAGTTTAATAGCGTATAGAGGAGCTATGTGAGAGCAGTGAGTATCTGAAAGGAGAGGTAAAGCAACACCCTGTGCTCTTTATGAGATCTTAAGCATGTGCAAGTGTGTACATGAAGAGAAGAGGTACTGTTCTGTTGATAGCAGCCATCTATCTGGAGTGTAATATGTAAAAAACAGCTGTTTGCCATTATAAAAAGGAAAATACCACAACGGAAGTGCAGTTGCACGGCTTGAATTCAGATGAATTTATCAGTACAAAGTTTTTTGTGCAAAGGCCTGAAGGTATTATTTTGAATCAGAAAATAAGATTTGGCTTTCCTTTGTCAGAATTAAATGTGAAAGACAGTGTTTTGTCTTGTACAGGCTTTAAGGTTACTGTTTTACTGGCTTTTTAACTCTTTGTGACCCAGGTCAACACAGTACCATTATTTGGTGAGACAACAAATAAATTGTGTTTCTGCTGGAAAGTAGCTCAGCCTGTCATTGTTCTCAACCCAGCCTTGAGAAGAGAACTTGTGTAAAGCATTGCGGGATGAATGATAGTATAAAGAGAGCCCTTACTGTTTGTGAAATTTTAATGCAGCTGCTTTTCATGCTGTGAGTATTACTATAATTTTCTTCTGTGATGCTCCTGAAGTCCACGAGGTAAAGGTTTGACCCCTGACTGCTTCTCAGCCCTGCTGCTTTGCTCTGTAGATCCTGGGTCTTGCAAGTTGAACACTGTATTCTTACTGCTCCAGAGAGAAGCTGTCCAGGAAACTCACAGCTTTCCAGAGATGCTGTTTGACAGCAAGTGAACACTAGTGACTTGTTAGGAGGGTAAGACAGGAATTTCTTGCATACCTGCCCTTGCATGTCAAGGTATGGCTAGTGTAAATTGAATGAGGTGGTTGTGAATGATGAGGTTAGATTTAACTCTTGCCCGAATAGCTGGCAGATGGTGATGAGGAGATTAATGTAGACTAATTTGACATACAGAACACTCCGATGTTTGAAAACTTCAAAAGCATTATTCTGAGTTGCAGTAGTCCTGGACTTTTAGATGATCTATAGAAATCTTTTAAGTACAATCCAGAAGACGGCAAAGAAAACCCACAGGGTTCTGCCCTTCCAGAAGGGACACAGCAACAGTCCGTGGAGTAAGTTCCAACACTGTAACACAGTGAGGACAGAAGCAAGGAAAACCGTCCAAATCAATACTTATCAGTCTTTTGTGTAGTACTGACTGCAGGCAAAGGCAGAATGTTGTAGTTCATGTATCTGAGTAGAACCACAAATGGTTTGGGATGGAAGAGACCTTAAAGATTGTCTAGTTCCAAGCAGCCCTCCACCCCTACCTCCGTCTTTAGATTTACAGGGTTTTTTTCTGCATGCAAGAGCTTTCTGTGCCAGCCTGTGGATGAGATTCCCCTTTCCTGCTCGTCTGTCAGCACTGGTGTTGGTTTGCGTATCCAGTAGGTGCCAGCAGAGATCCAAGCAGCCAGCACAGCTTTTCTGATCCTAAGAAAAGCCGCCTCCTGTTAATGAGATCAACCCCTCCACCTTCATCACTGCTGCACCCCACATAAAAGTATTCAGACTAAAGGTTGTGACCAGTGCAGCCAAGCCCCAAGTGTACCTCTCAGAGACTTCCTTTCAAATATGTATTCAGTATACATCCTTAACACTCACTGCTCTGTGGAAGGTTTGTGGTAGAGGCCAAAATGAGTTATCTGGGAGGCACATCAGAAAAATGGCATTTTGCGCTACACTGGCTAATGTCTGTGCTGCACACTCTCCAGAGCTGCCAAACCTGCACCCACATGCCCGGTGAGATCAGGCCTCATACTGACAGGGTGCTTAGTTCAGCAGCAGAGCTGCCTCTTCACTTTAGCTGCATTTGTATTTTTATATAGTGACTCTGAATAGTAATAATAAATGTCTGAGCCTCCAGATCTGCTTGCAAAGCATTACACAGGCGTAAGGTAGTAACTAAGTGCTGGAAGAATAAAATGGTCCCAAATCCTGCAGGAAGAGTAACCCACAATGGGATCCAGGCTTGGGTGACTCCATGCCTAGCTGTGCTGTTCTGTGCTGCTGCAAGTAGTGAACTTGCCAGGATAAGCAGAGTGAGCCACAGTGGCTTCGCTGGGGAGGATGAGGTGCTACCTGTGCCATGGCCAGCTCTCTTTCTGTTCACATTTTGCAGAGACAATTGGATTCCTAGTGCTGTCCTGCTGGTAGCACACTGCTTGAGTCTCTGAGCATCTACATTCCTCACCATCTGAGGTGTCTGGGGAGCAGCTCTGCTTTGCTAGGTAATTTTTTTCCTGGGAAATCACTACTGTGAGAAGCAGGAGGAAAAGTGACAAGGAGACACAGACTGTAAATCCCTCTCAGTGGCATGAAATGGATAAGTCCCTGGAGAAATCAAAGTGAAAATAGCATAAATCCCAGAGTGCAATACCAGGGCCTGCATTAGTATGGCTGAGAAGTGATGAATGATCTGCTCAGCCAAGAAGATCCCAGGAGGCTGTGACTGAAGTCAGAGGAAATTTAGCACAGGAGACTCAGAGAAGAAGGGAATACTGCCACAGAATGGTGTGTACTGTCAGATCCTGCACTAGATTCCTTCACAAAGGCCCTTCTCCTCATCTGTGGGAACACTATGCCAGAAGGAAGGCAGGTGATAACATCCCCAGCATTTCTTCCTGGGGAGGTAGATATCCCTGCTCTGCTGCTGTCCCCCTCACTGTGGGCATCACCACTTTGTGCTCAGCTTCTCACACCTCAGGGGTGGATTTTTGGCTGAGCCTTAAACCCATGCCCTTCTAGTTCAGTCTGTAATAGCCACAACCAAAGAGCACATCTTGCCACCCCAACTGGAGGAGATGTGCTGGTACTTGCTGCTTAGTCAGCAATCAGGCCCTGAAGCCTGGCTCAGGCTGTTTGTACTGAGGGAAGCAGCACACCAACGTGCCCACAGGCTTCTGGAGTCATCGTAAAAGTTGAGCTGGATCCAGCTATGAAGAACTTTCACTCTGAGAGGAGCCATTTGTTATTTGTGCTGATTTTTGTTTCGCTGGCACTGAGCTCCTCCAGGTTCAGATGGTTTCAAAAAGGCAAGCACTGGCAGAAACCCACAAAATTGTCTGAGGAGCAATTTCCAAATACTTGAGCTCCTTAGTTTTAATTTTATGCACCCATTATATTTGCCCTTGTAAACTATTTTCACTCTTAGCTCTTCCATAGTCAGCTCAGAAATTAATAGAGAGGGGAACATCCAAAGAGTGTCATAAACTGAAAAAAGGTTTGGTTTTAAAGCTTTGGTCTGAAAAGAAGATTCCGGCTTTTGTCAGAGAGGTTTTCATTGTTGTGCACACTAAAGAGTTAATGGTGTTTGCAAACCTCAGTGCTTCAAACAAGAGGATGCAGTCTCAGGCTGCGCCAGGGGATGTTTAGGCTGGATGTTAGGAAGACGTTCCATACAGAGAGAGTGATTGCCCATTGGAATGGGCTGCCCAGGGAGGTGGTGGAGTCACCATCATTGGAGGTGTTCAGAAGGAGACTTGATAGGATGCTTGGTTGCATAGTTTAGTTGATTAGGTGGGTTGGATTAGTTGATAGGCTGGACACGATGATCTTGAAGGTCTCTTCCAACCTGGTCTATTCTATTCTATTCTATTCTATTCTATTCTATTCTATTCTATTCTATTCTATTCTATTCTATTCTATTCTAAACATTGTGAGTGCTTTCTCTTCAGACATGGGAATATCCTCTCCTCCTTGTCCCCACTGTAAGGAAAAGCAGAAAGGTACAGTGGTGGTGACTCTGGGGAGGTAATTTAGGAAGACAATACTCCTCTGCTTCTGGGGTAGAAATTGGGAGTGGAAATAGTCAGCACTGCTCTTTTGCATCTAGAAGAGCATGTGTGTTTCTCCTGGGGCCTGGCTGAAGGCAGCAGAGAGCCCTCCACCTGCTTCTGCCAGCAGTACTAATATACAGGCTTGAACAATTTGATTTATGCTCAGAGGCTTAACCAGAGGGCTTCACTGAAGTGTACACACTCAGAGAAGGTGGAAATTGTCCCCGGGTTTGGGGCTGCATGTGGTGCTGGGCTGGCTCCTAAGCTGACAGCACCAGGCTAGCCCAGCCCAACCCACCCTGACAGAAGGCAGCTGGGAAGATGCTGATACTGCAGATGGTGTAGATTCATCCCCTTGCATGGATCCTATAGGTTAAAATCCCTCAGGGGCACAGACATGGACAAAAGCAGCAAGATGAATTTCTCTTAAATTGTTTACCCAGGAGTTCCCTCACAACCACATATATGTAATTTGCTTACCTGACCTAGCAACACCCTCTGAACAAATCTTAGCACCAGGGGAAAAAAATGCTCTGAGTAACCAGGTCACTTATTTTCTCCGGTGAAATCTGATGTGCTGTGGCACTTGTGCTCCTGCCTGACCTGCGCCTGTGGCTTCTGTGCTCAGTCTGGTGCATTTTACAGAACATTTGGTAATACACTGGCCCTGAGGTCATGCCAAGTTTTGAATGCAGCATCTGAATTGTGGATTCTTCCAGGAAATATAACTCAAATTGTGATCTCCCTGCTATTAAATTGGAAAGATTTGCTGCAGAAACTAGGTCTTGCCTGAGTGCTTCACACTGATTTCACAGTAAAAAGGGCCTCAAACAGAGGCTGGGAGCTGAGTGACACACAAAGCTGGGTATATCTTACTTTTCATTGAACCCAGGGGATGCTCCAGACAGAGCCACAGAGACTGGCAAAACAAAGCTGTGTGAACATTCACAAGCACAAATTCAAGCACGCAGAAGAGCTCCCACTACCCTGCAGAGCCCAAAATCCAGGTAGAGCAGCAGGAAACATCACAGGCAAGCTTTGCTTGCAGCAGCATCCTGGAAAGCTGAAAAGATGGATTAGGCAGCAGGAACATGGCTATGCTTGGATGTCCTATGTCCTCCAGTCTTGCTGTTGTGGTGCACAGAATAATTCTGGTGTAGGGAAGCTCTGCTTGCTGTTGTCCAAATACACAGTGCCTGTGTCCTACTTCTCCTGCAGAGCCGTAGCTGAACTGAGAGCACAGTCCTGTGAGCAAATGCTGGACTATGGGCTGGTAAAGAATAGTATGGAAAAATGGCTGCCCTGGGAACTGGGAAACTCCACCCTGATGCTGGTGGCACAGCAATGTGACAACACAGTGCAAGGAAAGCTGTGTTTTCACAAGGGGAACCTTCACAAAAAAACCTCCCAGCACAAATCCCAGGGTTGGAACAAGGCCTAAGACTGCTGTAATGAAGTGAGGCACTCTCTGATTTCAAAACCCATGGAGGAAAGTTCAGGTGACCCATCAAAGCATTTTCAGTTAGTTTCTATCTTGCACATTTGTGCTGCCTGCACATGCACACAGAGCATACCAACCTGAAGCTCAAGCAGTGCTGAAAGCCTCAGTGAAGACACACATTGTGACCTTTGAATTATGATGGACAGAATTAAAATGATCCCTTCTCAACTACGTTGGGGAAAGAGTAAATATAAAATGTAGCATTGTCTGTTTCACAGCCAGAGAACACTGAACTTTTCAGGCCACAGTAGAGATTTGGCAGAGGAAAGCAAGACGCAGGACTGATTTTACACTCCATCCCCATGGACTCTGGACAGTGCCAGCAGATGGTGGTGCTGCCTTTCCTGAGACTATGCTGGGGCCCAGCAGCACAGACTTCCACCTTTCCCCAGGTTCACCTGCAGACACTCATCAAGCCTGGTTTAAGGCTAAAAATAATACAAAATGCTCAGAAGTTTCAGGTCAGAGAACCTCTGATTAAAATGGAAAAGTCTCCTTTTCATGTGCAATGCCTGAGCAACGCCAAGGAGAGAGCTCACAGGAGATAAGTCTGCAGGATTTTGTTGGACGGTGGGGTGGGAGGGTATGCTACCTACTGACCTCTCCAAAAACTCTGGCAGTGACCCCAGAGACCCGCACGGCATAGCTGTGGGCCATCTGGTACCGCATTGCTTGAACAGCTCAAACAGAAGCATAAATGGTGCCTCTGGGGAAAAAAAAATCCTGGTATGAAGGGGTGAGGGGAATAAGAAGAGGGTAGGCAAAGGTGGAAAGCAGAGGAGAACATGGCAGTTCTTGCACCCGGATGCTGACGGCAGTGTAGGCACAAGGATCAAAACACCAGCGAGGTGTTACTTCGGGATTTGCTGTGGGGAAAGGGATAGGGATAGGGGTGGGGGTGGTGATGGCCTTCATCCTGTACCCATCAGCTTTCATGGCAGCCTGGCCTCTCCCATGCCCACAGAAGCACAAGGGCATGTTCACCCCACAGCACCAAGGTGCTTTTATGGGGTTTTATTGCTACACTGGTCTCTGCATTGAAGGATGAGCCTGTTCCTGGGGCACTCCAACCCAGCCCTGCACAAGGGCTGCAGATCTGATGATTCAGCTTTGCAAGATCATAGCATTGGCAAAGGGCAGTTGTACCCCAGAACAGCTGCTTGAGCTGGGACACAGGCAGTGTGCACGTAGCTAGGTCCAGCCACAACACAGGTGGGAACAGGACTGGCAGTTTCTTCACCTTACTAACTCTTTCCTGAGGGTTTCCCAGAGGGACATCCAAGTCGACAGTTCCATCAGTCCCATTGTATGCTCCCTTAGGAGTACATAAAATATTTTTGTATTTGAAGTCCAGCAAGCTCCTGCTGATCCGGGACCCTATAGACCCTTGTCAGTGGCATCAAAGAGGCAGTGCTGCCAGCAGGGTCAGGAGCCCTGTGTCTTCCCATCAAGTCATGTCTGCTCTACTTGCTGAGCCAAGTTTTTTCATGCAGTGCTTTGTCTGCATCAGGGCATCTCCCCAACCACTTGACTCATCTTTTCCTAGCCAGGGCATGGTGCCAAGGGTAACAGGCTGAGTGCAGAAGATGACACCTGACACTCCTCGCTCAGGCAGGACTCCCAGTCACCCTAGCCTTTGGCAGCTGGGAACGCCACTGGGTTGGAGTGGAGTGCAGGCAAGGCTCGCTCAGCAGGTTTGGTGCCACCAACCCGGGTGGTTCCATGGGGCAATCCCTCCAGCAGTGCCATGCCTGGAAGCTCCCCTGGCACTGGCAGGTCTGGGCAAGTTTGGCCTATCCAGCACAACCTCCTCTACTGCTTTAACTGGGGGCAGCAGCTGCGATTTGGGATACAGAATCCTTTTCAGGGGAAAACCCAGCCAGGCCATCAGTGGACCTGAGCTCCTGGTGGCATGGACTTACACAGTACATTTGTGCTGGTGCAGTATAGCACCCACCCCAGACCCCTTTCATCTGAATCTCAGCTTTGTGTTCTCAGGCCATAGATATGGCTGAGGAAAGGTTTGTAGTCCAGGAAGCTAGCATCTTATTAGGCTTTTTTGTCCACTCAGATCTTGGTTGAAAAAAATGCTATGTCATGTTCTTGTTCACATCTCCCACCCCATTCCTGTCCTGGAGAACATTTGGCCATCGGAATGGGCTGCCTAGGGAGGTGGTGGAATCACCATCACTGGAGGTGTTTAGGAAGAGACTGTATGGGGTGCTTGGTGCCATGGTTTAGTTGATTAGATAATGTTGGGGGATGGGTTGGACTCGATGATCTCAAGGTCTTTTCCAACCTGGTCTATTCCATTTCTATTTCTATTTCTATTTCTATTTCTATTTCTATTTCTATTTCTATTTCTATTTCTATTTCTATTTCTATTTCTATTTCTATTTCTATTTCTATTTCTATTTCTATTCTACAGAGCAGTATGGCCAGCAGGTCAAGGGAGGTGATTCTGTCACTCTACTCAGATATCGTGAGACTCCACCTGTAGTGCTGTGTCCAACTCTGGACAAGAAGAAAAAGTAACAGATGGAAACTGTGGGAAAGGCAACGGTGACTGTGAATAGGCCAAGAGGAGTTTGGGCTACTGCCAAGAAAACACCTCTGGTGTGTCTAGATAGGCTTGCTAGAGGCATGCTGACTAGCTCAGGCAGCACTGGCTTGGCTCCATCTGCTGAAGTAGGGGAGTTGCTCTGATCCAGTGATGTAAAACCAGCATCTGCCTCGACCCAGGCTCCTGGGAAAGCTGGTCACCAAGGTGGGGAGAAATGAATGGCCCTGCTAACTGGGAGGCATTTCAAAGCCCACAGGTGAGCATGCATGAGGATGCTGTGAGTCAAAAAGGTGCAAGAAACCCCAGCATTGAGTTGCTGGAGTGTGTACAGAGAAGGGCAACAAAGCTAGTGAAGGATCTAGAGAAAAAGTCCTCTGAGGAGTGGCTGAGGGAACTGGGATTGTTTAGTCTGGAGGAGGCTGAGGGGAGATCTCATTGCTCTCTACAGGTATCTGAAAGGAGGTTGTGGTGAGGTGGGGGCCTGGTTTCTTCTCCCTAGTGTCAGGTGATGAGAGGAAATGGCCTGAAATTGTGCTGGGGAGGTTTAGATTGGATAGTAGGGAAAACATTCTTTACGGAAACAGTGGTCAGGCAACTGAAAGAGATTGCCTCAGGAGGTGGTGGAGTCACTGTCCCTGGAGGTGTTCAAGAAACATGTGGCCATGGCACTCTGGGACATGGTTAAATGGCCATGTGGAGGTCTTAGGTTGACTCAACGATCTTACAGGTCTTTTCCAGCTGAAACAATTCTATGATTCTGTGAAAACCAAGCAAGCAGGAAAGCAGTGAGGTGAGCAAAGTGGTGAAGCCAATCCCAGTGACGACTGCAAACAGGCCTGAAAAAGAGCAACCAGCGAGGGCCTATTCTTCAGCACCTGTCTCAATCCCTAAGCATCCCATTTATTTCCAGCCCCCCCAAATAACTCGCACCTCTGCCATGGACACTCACTGAGATTGCTTTTCTTTATTGCATGTTGCCATCTTAGAAAATGTACAGTCTCAGAACATTACACAGCATTTCCCACTACCTAAGACTACTAACATCCTTGCACCTAACAGACTACCTTGGCCACTACGAAGCTAATAAGATCCAAGACACATAACTTCAGTTTTACAAATCATTATGGATTTTTTTGTCTTTTTTCTTTTTGGCATTATTTAAAAAAAAAAAAAAAAAAATCATCATCATCATCTTTAAAATACACACCCAAGAGAAAAGAGAGGCTACTTACACCAGCACCAATCTAAAAGTAGTTTTCGACAATGGCACACGGAATTACCTGCACACAGCCTTTGTGTTTATTTATAGAGATCTAATTTTTTTTTTTTTTTTCTTTCTCCTTTTCTTTTCTTTCAAAAAAAAAAAAAAAAAAAGAAAACAAAGAAATGGCAAATTCAGCCCGATAAGAAGGCTCTTGTAAAACAATAATTAAGAAAACAACAACGGAGAGGTTTGGAAGGGCAAGAGGAAATCTGTCAGGAAAGGTCCTGATGTGGCACTGAGGTCGCAGAGGCAGGAGCTGGGGATGGGTGCTGGTGGCCAAGCCCTGCGCCCAGGGACCCCCAGAGGCGATCGCCCTTTCTGACTCCCACCGCCTGTTGAATCAAAGATGTGTGACCAACCATTCCTTAAACCATCAAAGGCCAGACTTACTGTTTTTAAACCTTTTTTTTTTTTTTGCCTTCTTTTTTTTCCCCCCTTCTTTTTTTTTCCCCCCTATTTTAAATTCCCCCGAAGTCCATTCCCTCAATTGTATCAGCCCCATTGTTTTTGTTTTTATTTTTTTTTTCCAGCCATAAATAAAAAATATAAATAGAGGCACTTTAGTTAAGGAATAGTATTATCATTACCTTTTGTCTATATTTCCCCTCCTTCTTAAAGCAAAGTGCTTAAACTCCACCTTTGAACATAATCCGCAGGTTTGCAGCTGCTTGGATACGAGGTGCTGGGCTTGGTTTGGGTTTTTTTTTCTATTTCGAGCTCACCTGCTTTATTTATTACTGCTTTAAATGCTACTCAGAAAGTCTTTTTTTTTTTTTCCTTTTTTCTTTTTCTAATTTTTTTTTTTTTTTTTTTTTTTTTTTTTTCCCATTTACAGTGCGTCAAAAGTCGCGATGAAGAAAAGAACAGAAGGGTAAAACCACAGCTCTGGACAACTCCGGTTAGAGAGAGATTTCACAGCTTTCACTCAGCACGCAGACCCCGTGGCCTTCAAGTGCTTAGAACCATATCTTTTTTTTTTTTTTTTTTTTTTTTTTAATACAAATTAGTTTAAACAGCACTTTTTTTTTCTCTCTTTTTTTGCTATACAGTACATACAGTTCACTGACATCCCACACCCCACCAGAAATACCGATTAGCTGACAAAAAGAAACGAACCCCAAACAACAACCAACCAACCTATTTCGAATAGTGTCAATATCTAGTGCAACAGGGACAAACTCATCTCTCCACAGGAAAAAAAAATAAAGAAACAAACAAACAAAAGGTGGGGGAAAAAACCCAAACAAACAACAAACCCACAAACAAACAACAAAGGATCACAAAAAGTATTGTTGGTATAAAAAGGTTTTTGCTTTGTTTGCTTAAAAAAAAAACACCCACACCACGAATAAATAAAAGTAAAAAGTAACAGTCCTCTATATACTCAGCATAATTTAAGCATAGAAATGTTAATATGTTAATGGTGGTTACTTTTTATTCTCCAATTCTTAATTTTCTAAGCCATTAAATTATTACTCCCTGAGAGCTTTTGATGATTTTTATTATTATTATTAAATTTTTTTTTGTCTTTTTTGTCTTTTTTTTTTTTTTTTTTGGACTGACATTTGACAGGTAGTTCTGCTTACAAATTTGCAATGACAAAGAACAGCAAACCAGTAACCAGTTGAAAAAGGAGCTGGCTAAGAGACGAGCGGTTTCTTGGCATCACTGCTTCTGTGTGTCCGGTAAAGAAAAGAGAAAAGAAGGTGGGTGAAAGCTGGTGGGTTTTGCACCAGCCCCTCCATATATCAGAGACCTTTGGTCCTGATCCACCTTTACAGAGGATACAGTTTGTCCCATTGAACAGAAAGCAAGAATAAAAATTACAACACGAGAAAGTTTATGCTCTTTGTCTCCTCCGAGAACCGACCTTTCCCACTGTCTGGGGCTAGAGTGGGTCCTACCAGTATAAATACATCTGTGCGGCCTTAGAGCGATAAGCACTTTGGGGTAAGGTTTTTCCATTAGCAAGGTGGTGGCAAGAGGGAAAAGAGCGTTTCCCACGGACGACGGGAAGAGCATCGCTGGGAGTGCCCGTGTCACCGAGCTCGGGGAGCAGCGGGCAAGCACGGATCTGCGAGTTTTTGGAACAATCACAACAACAACCAAAAACACAACCCATGGATTCAAGTTCAGTCAACTTGGATTTCGTCTTTTCTCCTTCAGACCGCCTGGCTTGTGTGCAAGGCATCACCTGCACACAGCCTTGGGGGACTCCAAGCAGGACAGCGACAGGGAGCGGCATCCCATTGTTCTTCAGGACCATGGGGTCTGCTGGCATCTCGGGGTTGGGTCCTCTCTTGCTCCGCAGGTGCGGCATTGTGCTTGTGCATGGGGAGAACTACTTCTGGGAGCGGGTGGGAGTGGGGGAGGCAGCGCTGGCAGCCATGGAGGTGGGCTGCCCACGCACCAGTACCCGCGCCCCAACTTTATACACAATATATACAGACACAGACTCACCCGCGGGCAGGAAGAGCGTGCCACTGTTTTGCTTTGAGTCACAAGGCAGTGTAATGGGAATAAAAAAACCCTCTAGCCACTTGGAGAAGACTAACCCAGGCTTTTCTTCTGCTGGGTTTTGTTGCCCATTCTTCAGAAGTTGAGCTTGGTGACAGGCCTCTCGCGGCCACTGTCAGCCAGCTGGTTGGTGATGCGCTTGCGGTTGCGCTTCAGTTTGGAGAGGTCCTTGTCAAAGACTTCTCCTGAGCGCAGGGCCGAGACAAGGTCGTCGAACTCGCCGCCCTCTTCCCCACTCTCTTTTGCCTTCCTCGCCTTGCGCTCCCGTTCTCGCTGCTCCTTCAGCTACAGGCCACAGAAACGGAAGGAAAGAAGACACCTGACTCTCAGGCAGGTGGTTGTGGGTGTCCAACACATGCATGGTGATCCTTAAACTTATGACAGGAGCAGTTTCCAACCCAATGCTTAGCACATGAGAGCTGGGCAAGGTCATTGATACAGCCCATAGGCCGAGGTCCAGAGGCCCATGGCTGCTGCTGGTTGGTCAGAGCAGCCCACAGGCAGCACCAGCTCTGCTGCACATTTTACCTCCAAGATCTCACCAACTCAAGGTCATTAGTTAACCAAACAATCAGAAGTCAAAAATCAGTGGGTCCAAGAGCACTGAAGCTCCTTGACCATTTTTCAGGGCTTCCCATGCCACTATGGGGACAGCACAGCATGCCATCCCTGGGAGCCCTGGGGGTGCTGGTAGACTCATCAGTGCCCACTCACCTGTGCCTCCATGCGTGCTCGGCGCTCCTCCTCCTCCTTCCTCCTCCTCATGTTCTCATTCTCCTGCTTGGCTTCAGTCACAGCTTGAAGGAACTGGTCAAATATGCCAAAGAACTCATCAGGCTGCATTTTGTCTGTGTCTTCTCCAAAGTGCTTCACAGCCTTGGAAAACTGGGACAGAGAAGAGTCTGTCAGTCTCAGAGATACCCACCTCACTAGCAAAACCCTTCATGGGAAGCCTTCACGCTGGTGGAGCAGAGAGAAACATTTCCAGCAGCCACAGTGGAGAGCAGGGCTTTGCTTCATCAAGCCTTGCCTTAAACATGAAATATATAATCTGATGCTTTACCTGCTGCCCTGGGTGGCTCCCGAGCCCCTGCTGCCCTCCGGCTCTGCTGAGCCTCCCCCTGCCCCAGCTCGACTTCATTAACCAAGCAGTAGTAAAAACAAGGAAGCAAAATATTGTGGGACTGAAGATCGAAGACATAAAACTAATAGTAAACACAGCAGGGGAAGGGAAACTCGCACTTTTAAGTTTTTCTTTGAAGTATTTTTGGGGTATTATTTATCATTGCCACATGCTCTGCTATTGAAACCAAATGTGTTGGTGAAACTTCTAAAAGACACTTCTGCCCAGGCTCAGGCACAGCCCTGCATGGGGAAATCAGGAGTATTCTGGCCTTCCGTGCTGTTTGCACACCATTAATGGAAGGGAGTCGAATGAGGCCGTAGCAAAGGTCAGGACAGGACATCCACAATCTGCCAATGTGTCCTGGTCCCCAAGGAGCCTGTGAGTCGTCCTTGGGACTGACATCCTTTGTTCTCACTTACATTTTCAAAGAGACTCTTTGTGCACAGAAAGTTTGTTAAAGTTGTGAGGGCTCATTCTGGAGATAAGCATGCTTAAAAGACAAGAAAAACAAAATCAAAGCACAAACAGATTTATTGGTTGCTTTGATTTGGCTGGGCAGTCCGAGAGGAACATTTTTAAAGCCTGCCTGTATGATTTAGTTTTATTTGCAGGGGTGCCCCAGGTTCTTCAAAAGACGTGTTAGGACATTTTTATTTCTTTGTTTACTTAAGAGACTTTGCACTTCAAGATGCAGGGAGGAATCTGAGAAGTGCCACTATATAAGTCAAAATAATTGAGGTTACTCTTACTGATTTTCACCGAGGTATGATATTTTCTGCCATGTTGCAGGTTGGGGGAAGGCTGAAAATGTGATCCTCACAGGATACAAGGTTTATAAAATAATTACATTTCTGCTTTCCTAAGAGAAACCAGTAACAATTTGAACCTGGACATGTGTCTAAAAAGCAAAGAGCTAGTGTGCTTTGCACAGTCCATTCCGTCCCATTAACACATTGCTTCAGAGTGGACTTGGATGGATGCTGGGCACCACAACCAGACCTTCTCCTCCAGATCCAGACAAGTCAGCAGAAGACCATACAATCTGAAGAGCCTTTGTCATCATCTCCAACAGTCCTATTTCACCGCAGGGAAGATCTGCCAGCTTACCATCGACAGTTTAAAAGGATGGCCTAGGTTACCATGGCCTCAGGAAGGCCATGGGCAGTCATAATGCCCAAGTATAGATGGATGGTCTGAAAGACAGTGCCAGCTGGACATTGGTACCAGCAGGGAAAAGGAGGTGGTGAGACTTGGTAACTTCTGTCTTTGGAGAGGTATCTCATTCAGTGGGATGAGGATAGGACTTCTGAATCAGCCTGTGCTGGACTATCTCCCTTGCCACTTAAATCAAGATGAAGGCCAGGCCAGGGACAAGATACTGGAGGACTGTTCTTAGAGGAAATGAAAGCCTGTTGTGTGCCCTCTGCTGAAAGGGGAAACAAAAGGTGCTTGGGAATCACAGCCACCCCTCTGCTGTGATTTGAACCAGTCTGGTAGGGAGGAAAGGACAAGAAGCTGTTGCACATGGCTGCAAAGCACTCACTAAGGCATTACTCTGGGGAAAGTGAATCTTCTGAGTAGTTTCTCTAACAAAGTCTGAAGCTGGCCTCAATTCATGTCACTGAGCTCCTCTCCCTCTTCTCTGTAGAGAAGTGCTAGGAAAGTCTCAGCTCAAAGTTACACACTGGTTGCTATTTTGTCCTGCAGAAGCAACGTCACTCAGGCAACCTGGATTGTCTCTGATATCAACCTCTGAGTGACCTTATGTCCAGCCTGAAGAACTGGTGGCATTTTGCCTCCTCATCCATCAACACCAGACAGAATAGCTTGCTTTCTTGCCTCCTTCAGCCTTCATTGGCCACAGTGCCCCAGCTGACACTCCTAACTCTAAAGCCAACAAAACTTGAGTATTTTCATTTTAAGACACAGAAAGCAGGCAAGCCCTCTAGGCCTGAGTTAAAGCTCTCCACCAAAACTCAGATGCTCACAAATAGACATGACCCTCTCATGGCTAGCCCCTGCTTTGGACTTCCGAAAGACAGATGTCTCATGGCTTTCTATAGCATATCTTGCATTCCAGAAGCAGCCTGTTGGCCTGACTTGATATCTCCTGGTGTGTGGGATTGTGGAGAAAGAAAAAGACCCTGAAGAGAGATGGGGATTTACCCACCCACCTACTCCAAACAAACCATGAAGAGCAGCCCAACACCTTTCTTCTGTCAGGGTCTCAGCATGACCTTGTGTGGGAGGCATCTGAGATGCTAATATACAGCATGTGCTCTGGGAAGGGAGCGATCCCTCCTGTTGGCTGGAGGAAAAGCTACCTAGATTTCAAGGTGACCTTACCAGCTCTTTCGCTTCCATTAGGAGATCTTCTACATCTGAGAAGCTGAAGCTGGCTAACGTGATGAACTGGCTGACGACAGACACAAACTTGTCACCTGACTGCTGAACCTGAGACTTCTGGAAGTCCAGCTCCTTTGGGAAAAAAAAAAAACAAACCACAAATAAATTCTCTAAGTTTTTCACCGTGAGGGTGGTGAGACACCGGAACAGGTTGCCCAGGGAGGTGGTAGAAGCCCCATCCCTGGAGTTTTTTAAGGCCAGGCTGGATGTGACTCTGGGCAACCTGATCTAGTGTGAGGTGTCCCTGCCCATGGAAGGAGGGGTTAGAACTAGATGATCCTTGAGGTCCCTTCCAACCCTAACAATTCTATGATTCTATGCCTCTAAATCTAGCCAAGCCCTGTATGAGGCACATGAATACCACTGGCCTCTGGTGTGTGCCTGCATCAGTGCCACAGGTACTGGCTGCACTGCCACTGCTGCTACCTCCTACCATGGATGGGACCATGGATTACTTCCCTTTACAATACTGTGCCTGCAGTCTGCTTCTAAGACCAAATCCTACAAGACAGATTGTGGAAGTGGCAAAATTTAGTGAGACAGTGAGTCCTTTGGGATACCTTCACCATTTCATCACTTCAGCTGGGCTCCAGAAGTGCTCCCCAGCCTAAGCCCCAGCGCTGTGCAGTTTTACAGCCACAGGAAGACCCCTCAGCACATCACAGGTTCTCCATGGGCATCATCACTAGACTTATCCAGCCTCCCTTGGCGGTTAGATACAAACCATGCACGTGCCTGACCACACATGGTAACTTTGCTGCCAAAACAGCCCTAAGAGGACAGGCACACGTGCAGGGCAGGAAGGAAAGACAAACATATCTCCAGGATGTGAGATAAAAGCAGCTTTGCTGGGAGCTCCTTTGCCTGCCTCCCTACGGAGGGACGCTGCGGCGCTCAGAGCCAGTCTGGGCTATATTTGATTCAAACAGTACTTACAGTCTCCACTGCTCTCAGGCCGCTCCTCAGAGTGTTTATTTCTTTCTCCAGCTCAGTCATGCTGTTGGAAATGTCAGGATGTTAATTTTCAGCCTTCCCAGCAAAGTCTACAATGGACCAAATTCCCAACCAACCTGATCATGTTTTTCTACTGGAAAGACCCCAGTGCTGCACACATTGCCTCCTGTTTGCAGAGCAGCGTGTCTCCAGCAGCAAATTGGGCTGACAGCCTCTAAGCTGGGACAGCTGCCTATCTCATAGCAGCTGCAGCTGCTTCTTTTAAAGCAAAGCACGTTTCTGTATTTTTAATCAAGAGGACTGTGCAGGCTTAGCATGTTCAGCAGCTTCCAGACCTCTCAAGCAAAAGGAGAGCTCAGGAGAGGGCTTTGCTGAGCACAGATTCTCTGATTTTCTTCCCCTCTTGAAGGCCAGCAGAAGACAGGCTTCTTGTCCCAGTGCACAGCTGACAGTTTGCCATGCAAAGCATCCTTCCTAGCAGTGAGGCTTTCATAAAGGGAGACAACCCAGATATAGAGAAATTAAAATAAATCATCATGTCTGGTGCTGACTTTGCTTACAGAAGGCTCAAGCCCCTGATGAGCTTTGCATTCAAGTGCTTATGGGTTTCTACCACAACATCTGAGGGAAAGCTTTCTCACAAAGACTCGATGACCACAGGCTTGATGCTTTTCCAGGGGTGTCTGTGCTATGGCTGGGGTCCCTGGAAACGCTGATGCTGGGTCATGGGGCAAGCGTTGCTGGCAGGTTTAGTCTGGGAAAATGCCGTTTTGGGAGCCCTGTGCTCCAGCAGTTCATTAGTAGCTGTGGGACTGACAGAGGCAGCAATTTCACTTCACAGCTGCAGGGCTGGGGGGAATTTAGGGTTTTCCACAGCTTTAGAAACTTTTTGGTTTCCCTCTAGATGGGACCAAACCCAAGTATTACATATGGTGTCCAGTTCAGAGCAAAATGATAAAGTTTAGGGGGATAAAAACCCTTTGCTCAGAGGTTTTCTTTTCCCATGTGAGTATCTGCACAACAGCTGCAGATACATGAGCATGAGAAAGCTGGAGCCTCCACTAGCCAGGAGTGTGCCCTGCTCAACCATAGTCTCAGCCAAAGCCTATGAGAGCAGCCTCCAGACATTCCTCATGGCACAGCAAGATTTGTCCTGTCACTCTGTTTACTCCCTGTGGCTGACATTTCACATTTTAAATGTAAGGACAATTGCTTTGCATATTACAGATCTTCGGTGGGGAAGCCACTGTTGCTGCAAGAGCAATTTGAAGCCTGAAAGACTCCCAAGCTGCTGTAAGCTCTGCATATATGCCACCCCCTCTCTAAAAAGGTGCAGTTTCAGGCCTTTTTCATGTCCATGGCTATCACAAACGTGTGCTGACTGCAGAAACCTGTGAACTTTGCTGCTCAGGACCCTGAAACAGCAAAGCCTGTAAGATCCTGCTGAACTTTAAAACTGAAACAGAGCCTCATTGATTTCAGAGGGATTTCAGCACATACTTGAGGGCTTTGCAGAGCAACAGCAGATTCCTCCTGCACTTAAAAGTTCAGCGAGTGTTTAAATGGCTTTGCAATCGGGGCCTCCACCGGCACAGAGAGGGAGGCAGCCTGCTCCAAACAGGTCACTGGGAGTCAAGCAGGGTTTTAACGCTTGTTGCAAACACCAGAAGCTCCATGTTGGTGGTGAAACAAGGGCTAGGCTGGACCTGGAGGCAGGTGAGCCCCTCACACTAGCCTGCCTGCCTGCGCTGCAGCCAAAGCCTCCCCACCACACACAGATAAACAGCTGCCCTTTATCTGCAGCCGCACCGCAACCGCTTCCTCCTGAATTATTTAACCTACCATTAGAAATTAATTAAATGCTTCTGCGGTGAGATAACAACAGGAAATGTCTGCTCCAAGGAGCTCTCCTCCCTCATGGTTGGAGGCTTGCAGCTTTTTGCAACAAGGGCTGAGATTTAAAGCCACCAGGTGATGTCTGCTTATGTCCTGGGCTGCTCTCAGACTAGAGTGACTGGAGCACAGGGCCCAGCCTGGCAGCCAGAGTCTGTCTGAGACATGGAAAAGCAAGCTGAAGTGAGGGGAGAGGTGCTCCTGGTACTCCCCAGGCACCTCCTAAACCCCTGCTTACTTGACTTTGGCTGCCTGTGGGATGTCTCGCAGCTCCTCATGAAGGCGGAGGACTTTGGGATATTTCTTTTCAACGATAGTGATGAGATAGTGCAGAAGGGTGATGTTCCTAGAAAAGAGAAGCAGCAAGGTCATCATGGTGGCACCATGGGGAGCCAAATGCTCAGCTGAAAACCCTGGTTAAATCTCAGACCTGGCAATGAACTCTTTTAGGATTTCTGCAAGGATGCTCTTTGCTGCCCGTCCAGGGACATGGGATGGGTTTGTCCCTTGCACAGCCAAAGGGCAGAGCACCCTGGTTGCTGCAAGCAAGGGCCCTCCACAGGAGGCACTAGGGGAAGTGGCTTGAGCATCATTATTCCCATCCTCCATTGTCTTTTCTGATGGAAGACAAGGCCGGTTTAAGACCTGATGCATCTTCTCTCACTGTGCATGGAGCTCAGCAGGACAGAGTGAACCAGGCAATGGCTGCATCAGCTTGGAGGTGCTCCCTCCAGCAGGGGTTCCTGTGAAAAGGAGACCCTGGGACCCCTCCTCTGGCCACTGTGTCACAGCATGACAGCTCTTGGCTTCTCAAATGGGGAAAAAAGCTTTTGGAGGATGGTGCTCCTAATCAGCCTCGACTGCCATTTAGCCAGCCCAGGGAGGGAACCCCCATCAATCCCCACGCTGATCTGCAGCTCAGCTCCAAAAAATGGACATCTGCACCACTGAATGTGCCAGCAGTAGGAGGGGGACTGCTCCCACCTAGCCACATTGCAGAAGCAATGCTAATAGCTCTTCCATTCCTCCATCAACCTTGGGGCCTGTGAATGCACCTCCATGGTTGTATCATGCTGAGACCACCCTGTGCAGAGCACTCAGAATGAAACTGCAGTTTTGAGAAGTGTGTTTGGGCCTGGGGACACTTACTTGTCAATGCTGGACTTGGTGTCCGCGATCTTGTTGAGGCTGGAGATCTTAAACCCGAAGGCATTGCCCCTCTGGCCCTTGTTCATGTAGTTCCCGAAGGCCAGGACCACCTCTAGCAGCTGCTGGAGGCTGCTGCTCTGTAGCACTGCCTTGGAGCCGGCACGGATAGCTGAAAGCAGAGAGGCTTGGACCATTATGCCCTGGCACACAAGTTCCCTTTTTCTTGCAGCAACCACTTCAGTGACCCCATGGCCAGAAAGTGACCACCAACTCCCTCTCTTCCTCCGTGTCACCGCAACCTCCATGCTGACCAGGCTTGCCCTGTCAGGGAGAGATGCTCTTCCTAGGAGCAGGCCCTGTGCCAGCAGAGATATCCATATCAACTCGGATCACTTGCCTTCCACCTTGGGTTTGACTTCTGCAACTCTCTCTGCAAACTTCTTCTTGAAGTAGAGGGACTGCAGCCTTTGCTGATAATGGTTTATCCTGGAAAAAAAAACCCAAAGAGGTTCAGGTTGAGCTTTGCTCGCTCCAGGCAGACCTTGATTGCTCTGCTGCTCACAGCTGTGCTTACAAAGCACTCTTGAACCATGGTGATTGAAAAATAATGACTGCACTTCCCCCTGAAACTATGCTGGGATGAGAAAAAATGGTAACTGAAGCTACAGCTGTCCTGGGGTGGATCCAGGTGGGCTCTAAAGCACATCCTTAAGCCTATCCCAACTCAGCAAGTTCAACAAGTATATTTTTACACCTTATTGCTATGAACAAACAGGGTTTTTTACAACCACTCCTTACCAAAGATGCCAATGAGGTCTGGGGCCCCAACAGCTTTATATGAGCTGCAGCTGGACACAGGCACACCATCTACCAGCACTAATGAAACTGGACCTTCAGAATCTGCTGGAGCAGGTTCAGAGGCCACAAAAATATCTGAGGGCTAGAGTCCCTCTGCTGTGAGGACAGGCTGAGAGAGTTGTTCAGCTTGGAGAAGAGAAGGCTCTGGAGAGACCTTTGGCCTTTCAGTACTTAACTGGGCCTGTAAGGAAGACTGGGATAGATTTTTTATCAAGGCCTGTTGTGACAGGACAAGGGATGATGGTTTTAAACTAAAAGAGGAGAGACTCAGACTAGATAGAAGGAAGAAATTTTTTACACTGAGGGTGGAGAAAAACAGGCTCAGGTTGCCCAGAGAGGTGGTAGATGCCTCAGTATCACAGTCACAGTATCACCAAGGTTGGAAGAGACCTCAAAGATCATCGAGTCCAACCTGTCACCACAGACCCCATGACTAGACCATAGCACCAAGTCCAGTCCCCTCTTGAGGAGGGAGGACATTGCTGCCCAGAGAGAACTCTCCTGCCCACTGCAGGCTTGAACTCACGACCTTCCCAGTAAGAGTCTTACGTGCTACCAACTTAGCCACATGGTCCCCATTCCTGGAAACATTCAAGGTCAGGTTGAATGGGGTGCTGAGCAACCCACTCTACTTGAAGATGTCCCTCCTTACTGCAGGGGACTTGGAATTGATAAACTTAAAGGTCCCTTTTAATCTAAACCATTCCATGATTCTGTGATCTTCAAAATGATGGCCTTGCCTGGAAAGCCACCAACACAGCCCAATCCATCCCTTTCCTGGGCAAGTTAGAGACAGCTCTGCTCACGCCAATTGTATTTAGGCTGAACAAGGTCTCACTTGTACAGAAATAGAAGTCTGATTTGAGTCATTTGGACCAAGGACCCACAGGAGATGTGCTCACAGACAAGGTCATGGGCTAGGCTGTCAGTGTGCTAATCAGAGGTGACAAAGACATCACACTCAGTTACAGACCACAGGGCAAATTAGAAAGCTGTGCTGGAAATCAAGGGAAATATTTGCATCAGCACATTATGCTTTCCACAGGAGCAACACTTGGGCAAGAGACTGTGAAGAAGCAAGATGACCTGCAATAGGAAAGCTAATTCTGAGCATCTCCCAGCCCCAAGGGCTCAGGTCTGAACTTTACAGCTCCATCCTGCCTGCTTTTAGTGCTTAGCTGGTGTTCATCAATGCATTCCTCAGCAAGGACAGAGTGTTTCTATTTCTGATCTCCCAGAACGATCTCAGACTGTAAAACTCCCTGACTTTGCAAACAAGTGACTTGCTTCAAGTTCTGCTATGAAATTCAAAACTCTCAGTACTCAGTTGGATTTAAATAAGGAGTTTCAAGATTTTAAACTAGCACCTCTATAGGATGTGTATGCCACATCCTCTCTCTAGATAAAATTATTAATCTCTGAAGACTTCTAAGCCTTAAAGGTTTACTTCCAGGAGCAGGAAGAAATGTTGTTTCCCTTCCATCTCATACACAGGGGCTCCAGGGACCTCCTTCTCCTGAAGTGAGGAGTGGGACTCATCTACACAGCAGAATATAATTTACATACATCAGTTTTGCGTATTCACATGGATATGTTTGTGTGAAGGGGAAAGGAGCACTTTGTTACCAAAGAGCACATCCCACCCGGGCCATGATGCCGATTCACAGAGCTGTGCCAGACTGAGCTTTTCTCTCTCAAATCAGAGGGAAAATGTGTCAGGACGTGACCTGGAAAGCCAACATTTCCCTCCAGAGGATCTGACTCCTCACCCCTCCTCCCATGCTCTGCCCAGTTGCTGCTTGTCTGGGCCACCCAACCCTGATTTTATGAGCACACCATCATGTGCAATCTATGCAGGGAGCACCTTGCTTGCCCTCTCATCTATTTGGCTCACTCATTGCTTGACGTGAACAACAGTGAGCAGGGATTACTTCCCAGCCAAGCTCAATTAAACAGCCACCTTGCAACCAGCCTGTGAAGCCACTGGCCAAAAGATGATTACCCTGGGCCACCAACCTGCTCATTTCAAAGAGGAACCGGTCAGCCTTGGCCATACGGTCCAGCTCGTGCTTATGCTCTTCCAGCAGGTCAATATCACCCTTCTCAGGAACGAACTTCAGAAGCTGAACAAAGAAAAGCACAATGGTGGACATGAGGTCCATGTACAATTTTTCAGGAGTAAAATGGTGACTTATTTACTTGAGCCTTTTCAGTCTGTACAGTGACCCCAAAGCACCTGTGAAATAAGTGTTATTGCTGTCCTTGTGACCTTTCTCCCACATTAATGTCTCTTTCTTCTGCCCTGCCACCACTCTGGTGTTACAACAGATGTACTACATCTGCTCCAAAGAGGTTTTGACATAGCTCTGCCAGAGGTGATGTCAGGGACTCTCATTTGTCGCAACTCTGCCTATTTGCACATGGAAATTTTGTGCAGAGTCCTCCCATGTCTCTGCTGAATGAGCAGCCAGCTCATTTTTAAGGACAGGTGAGCAAAATGCTTCCAAAGAGATTCAAAAAGGGTGAAAAATAGGATTGCCTTTTGGAGGACTGCACAAAAGCTGAACAAGATTTTGAGTGAGCATGAATTTCAATCTGCACCCACAGGCTCAGCATCTGGGTCTCAGGGCAGACGAGAGTACAGGCATGGCATGTGGAAGGCATGCCCCTCCCAGCACCAATGCTACAACCAAGCTGCTTTCCTGCTCCTCCAGCCCACTTGGGCGGTTGTTCAACATAAATAATGTTGGCCCCAAACACACTTCTCAAAACTGCAGTTTCGTTCTGAGTGCCCTGCACAGGGTGGTCTCAGCATGATACAACCATGGAGGTGCATTAGACACATTGCCTACCTGCTCCAGCATGTCTTTTGGGAGGTCCTCCTGCTCATCCATCGTCAAAATTGCTCGTTTAATCTCCTCGTTTGAGAGTTTCAACCTGGAAGGTGGAAGGGAAGAAGAGTTATTCCCTTCCCAGCAATATGACAAGGTTCAGGAGAATTTCCTTACACATCCATGAACAGCTTAACTCCTGGGCAGCAGTAGCATCACAAACAACACTAGACAGTGTGTTGTGAAGAAGGATGTGTGAGCAACGTGGCTAGGATGGTGCTCTGCCAAGGCACAGCACAGAGCAGTCCTGGCCTCACTGTGAATGGGGAAAATCCCACTGGCCGATTCCCCACACTGCAGATGCCATCCCCTATTTTATAGGAGCTTATATAATTATTAAACTCTTGCCCATGGCAATGCTGCTAATGCAGTGCCACCATCCCTAAGGGTCATGGGACCAGTGGGGGTCACACAGCTCAGCACTGCTCCAGAACCCATCACCACAACCCCTAAGGAAAATTTGGCAAATGTATGCTGCTTTTCTTGGATTGAAATGTTGCCTCCCCCACCTCCCCCAGCTGCCTTTGGTTGGAGATTTCCCCTAAAATGAAATAAATAAAAAAATCTGGGGAAATGGGTGTTCATCAGGAAAGCCATAGAGGTTTTTTTGAGGGGTGAGGATTGAATGTGTTTTGAAGAGTATCAGGTTTGAAACCTTTTTCACCCCCCACTTCAAGTAACAGGAACTGAAGATGTGGCTATGAGATATCTAAAATCACAGACCATTGTATCACAGTAAGCAACAGCAGGCTGGTTTTCCCTCAGCAGCCTGCACCAAGCTGAGGCAATAGATACAAAGATGCCCTCAGCTCCTCCTGGGATAGAGCAGCCATTAATTGCAGTTTAATTTGTCTGCAACACTCCCTGTGACCGCTCCCTGCAATGACTTTGATTGCAAAACCACACATACTTTTCTTCACATTTTGTGGTTGATAAAGTAGTCTAAATGCAAAAGAGGGAAATCCCAGAAACTCCTGAAACTGTCTGCCAACACCCTCTCCCTTGTTCAGCTTGCAGTGATGGCTGAAGCCACTGAAGTAGATAGAGTTGAAAAAACCAAATCCCTGGTTCTTGCATGCAGGGAAAAGTTGCAGAGATGAAAAGACCCATTTGTGGGCTACAGCAAAACCCAGTCCCCCAGTTTCAGTGACCAGCACTACTAAGGGGTGCTGCTGCCTGTGGTTCAAAGGAATGAGCTGAAACAAGAAACATACTATGGTGGGATGTGAGCCCTTGTGTCAACCTGAAGGCAGATCAGGAGCTGACTTGATCACTCCCAGTAATATAATAAGGAGGGTACTTGTCACCCAGACATTGCTTCGGAGAGCAGACTGAGACCATAGAGCTGGCTTGTGGAAGACAAAGCTGAAGCACAAAGGGTGCTGGTCTCTAAGAACAGTGTAGCAAGAGTTTGGTTCAGCGTAAAACTTTTGCTCAAGACCTGAAGTGAAGGATTTCCTCAAGACTTGAGTGGAGGATTAACTTCATGAAGGCTGGTGGATCTTACAGACCTAGCAAGTAAAAATTTGTTCCTTATAAACTCATGTTTCTCATATCACACTCTGTCTTCTTTCACCCCCTGCTCAAGAGAGCTGCCCAAGAGAGGGTTTGTTAAACAAGGAGTGAGCTAAAATCTCAATCAGGGAAGGAGGCACAAAGGTTGCATGGTGCTGGAGGCAAGACAGTTGCTAGGGCTGCCCACAAAGAGCAAATCTAGGATCCATGGAAAATGTCCCTTCTCATGCTTTCAGTGACCAGCAGCCATATCCTTAGGGACACCATAGCTATCCCATATGAGGGCAGTTGCTGGGACAGACATGACCCAAGGTAGGATATGAAGCTGCAGCAGAACTTCTTTTACACCCAATGAGTGACATGAGAAGTCAGACCACCAACAAATGCAACCAGTCCTCAGTCCAGTGAAAAGCAGAAACTGGCTCGGTTTGAACATTTGGGGGATCCCTGGGAGACAAATTGCTCCTGGGAGCAGGGGCAGCTAGACAGCTACCCCTCATCCAAAGCCAAAGCACACACTTCCCACCATGATTGTCTCCAGGAGGGCATTGAAAGATGAGGGTGACTTTTGTAAGCCCTGCTCATTAAAAACAGAGCCAATAATAGAATTTATTTTTTTTAAAAAAGAAGGGCTGAAAAAAACCCTTTTCTCAGGAATCATCACAACCCAGTGCCAAGAACAAGAGCCTGCCCCAGCATCGGCAGAGAGCAAGTGCAGGGCGCCAGAAGAAAACAGCTTCCCAGACAACTTGATGGGAAAGGGGCCAGTGAAAGCTAGAAGCTTATCTATAACCACAATAATTATCATTGTTGGCAGCAGCTGTCGAAGGCGAACCGTCTGAGAGGAAGGGGGTCACAGGACTTGCTGTCACAGGGATTTAAAGCCAGCAGCCTGCCGATGCGAGGTGACAGCTCGCCAGCCTGACAAGCGCAGGGCTGTCTGGCGTGGCCTTTGTCGAGTCCTGGGGAGGACCTAGTAAGTGTGAAGGGGGGAAAATGAATTCTGACGGGAAAGGCACACGCCCCCTGAGAAGCCACATTCATTGGAGAAAAATGCTCAACACCTCGAGAGGGGAATCAAGAGAGCCATTCACCACCGGCATGGGAGCAAGGGCTTCGCTTGCGTCCCGCAGAATGCAGCACTGGTAAGGCCACACCTTGAACATTGTGCTCAGCTCTGGGCCCCTCACTGTAAGGACATAGAAGTGATGGAGCCTGTCCAGAGAAGAGCAAAAACGCTTCTTATGGACCTAGATCACAAGCCCTCTGAGGAGCAGTTGAGGGAGCTAGGGCTGTTCAGTCTGGAGAAAAGGAGGATGAGGGGAGACCTCACTGCCCTCTACAACTACCTGAAAGGAAGTTGGAGTGAGGACAGGGACAGCCTGTTCTCTCTCGTGGCAGGACTAGAGGAAACAGATGCAAGCTATGTTAGGGGAGGCTTAGGTTGGATGTTAGAAAACACTTCTTCACTGAAAGGGTTATCAAACACTGGAATTGTCTGCCCAGGACAGTGGTGAAGTCCTTGTCCTTGGAGGTGTTTAAATGGCACATGAACTTGGTGCTTAGGGACATGGTTTAATGCTGAGCTTGCAGTGCTGGGTCAAAGGTTGGACGAGATGATCTTGTAGGTCTCTTCCAACCTAAGACGTCCTGTGATTCTGTTAACTACACACATGTGCACAGGGAGCAAAAGCAAGGACATGGTGTGTTCACAGAGGAAGATCTGATGAGGCACTGACATTGGCAAAGCATTCTCAAAAACAAAACCAAAAAAAGGAAGAAAACAACAAGCGTTAAAAATATTTTTGTGCTGCATTACAAGCTGGAGGAAAATCCAATGATCTCACCGTGCAGCAATTTCTCCCAAAGCAAGGGAAACAGGCAGAAAAATAAATCTACAGAGAGAGATAAAGTAACTCATTGGCTGTAATCTTTCCATGCTGCAAGCCAGACAATGCCTGGTGAGTTTACAAATGTCTGGGCTAAATCAAGGGCCAAGCTTGCGGGTCCTTTCGCATGTGAAGTCTGTGTGTCCCCATGGTGGCCACATGAGCAAAGCTGGAAAGCAGCAGCCCAGCTACAGTGAGCTACTCTGTGAGACCAGTGCCTTTGCAACACTGGGACCAAGGACCCATACCACGATCCTTAGGGACAGGCAGCTGGGGCAGGCAGAGATGAAAAGGGTTTTCCCAAGATCACACGAAATCTGCTGGAGGTGCAGGGGCTGGACATGAACCCACCAGCAAGATGCCTGAGCTACATCCCAGCACTGCCCCGCCTTTTAGCCACTTAGCGCCAAGATTAAATCACCCAAAGGGATTTGGGGCAGAGAAACTCACTTGTAGTCACTTGCAAAAATGGGGGACAGAGTCCATCTGAATGCTGCTGCGGTGCTACAGAAAAGCCTTGCCTGGCTGAGAGCTCCACAGGATGAACCCCAAAGCATCTCCAAACCAGCAACTGGCAAAAGCCGCTGCACTCCCCAGAGCCACTCATCCTTGCAGGGTCCCAATGCTGCAGGCTATGCCAGGCAAAAGCTGCATTAGAGGCCTGGGGACCACCCTGCAGAGCAGGTCTGATCCTGCTTCTCCCCTAGGAAATGACCCAAAGGGGAGAACAGCCAGGCAGCAGCCTCTGGGTTGCCGTTTCTGTGGGATTAATTACTGGCAACTCATTTCCAGTCATTGCTTTCTGGTAAGAGAAAAGCTTGGTGGTGAGATGAAATTAAGACCTTTACTCTGCAAGACATGCAAGATGCCTTTGAAGTAAAGTGCTTGGGTAGCTCCCCTCCCCACCAAAGGGGCTGTTTGTGTGCTCAACTTTCAATTACACACTTGAACCTCTGACTGAATTATACCTAAACCCATTCTGACTGTGCTCAGTCGATGTAGACTGGGAAGCAGCCTAGCCAGAGCCCCAAATCCCATCACTTCACTTGCTAATAGCTGGCTGCCACAGACATATTCATTTGCCTGTTGCCTTAAACTCTGCTTTCATCGTCGTCCTTTTCATTTGGGCTGCCAGGAAGTACAGAAATCCCCAGAAGGAACCCAGAGCAGAAATAGCCATAAACACAGCAATTTTATCACTGAATGCTGCCGCTCATGGCTCACTGCACTCATCAGTCCCACTGCCTGCAGACCACCGCCAGGAGAGCTTGAAGAAGCAGCATGGACCTCGTGTTACCCACCCAGAGGGGTTTTTTGCAGGCATCATCATCTGCATGCTTTCTAGGGAAGGAAATCAGCTAGGCTGCTAAGGGAAGGCACTGGTTCTGCTGACCCACTGTCCAGGGAAACAAAATCTGGGCACCGTGGCTGCAAACCCAACCTGTCAGTGATGTTGTTCCACCCCAGACGGACCTGAATGGTACAAAAGCTTCTACACTCCCAAGCAGCAGAGTGAACATTTCTGAATGGAGCTGTATTTTACTGCCATTGGTTGGTTTTTTTTTCTGGATGAGTCAGAAATAAGTGGCATTTGCTACTGCTGTGTGGGTTTGGGGTTGTTTTTTTTTTTTATTAGCTACACTGATTGTTGATCCTTGTAGACCACCTCAGCCTGGGTTCTCCTTTTTCAGGAGTTAGTCTTACTGGTATAGTTTATCTTGCCAAAAAAGGTCCTTTTTATCCTCCTGGCAGCAAGCCAGGGATGGGATTAAATTGCTGGTAGCAGTGCTGAGCCTGCCTGATGAGGGGTGTAGGGGGGCTGTCATCCCAGAGGGGCTGGGCACCTGGAAGAGCAAGACATTTCCTTCCTGAAATCCAGACGTGGCACAGGACATCCATGTGGGCAGCCAGTCCCTGGCCAAATCACACCCTGCGGTTACCTGCCTAACAGAGATGCTCTTCAACCACCACCAAAAAGCAAACAAAACCCAGACTGAGGAAGATAAGAGGTGAAATCAACCCCCTTCCCATCTCATACAAAGGCTCCCTGGGTACAGCCCTTCTGGGGCTTTCCAGGGACACAGAATTACAACACACGCAGTTAAGTGCATCCCCCCACCCTGTGTCACCCTCATACAGTGTGTAAAACTATAGCTGGGCTCAGGTGTCACTGGTTCTCCTCCCCTGCTGATTCTTGTCATTAGAACCCCCAGAGAACGATGAGCAACCCCCAACCCATGGCAGAGTATCAAGCATCCCCCTGCTACCGAGAGAGTGAGGAGACATTAACCATACCTTGAGAGCAGGATATTGCAGTTTTGAGCTCTCCGGCCATCTATGACTGAAAGCTCCTTGACTTTATGTCGAGAACTCAAGGTGTCATCGATAGCATCTTCCTTCTAGAGAAAAATAAGGAAAAAAGGAGAAAGAAAATCTTGGAGAAAAGCCTTGAAGAAGCAAACACATTTAGTACTCTCAGCACATAGCAGTGTGCTACACAGCAGGCCCCCATTAATCAGGAATGTCACCATGGGTTACGGGTAAAACTCATCGCCTGTAACTGAAACACAGTAAGTCATTTCATAAACCAGAGCTGGCTTTGAAGCCACTGGTTAGAAATGTAAATATTTTCTCAGACTGGGAAGATTTAAAAATCTGCAAACACAGAGGCGCTGCTGAATAAATAAAGCCAGGCTTTCTTAGCCTACATATTTGTGATACTTCATTAAATCCTCACATGAAATATTTCATTACGGGCTGCTGCACACGCTCAGCATCGCTCTTGTTCTTCACCCCTGCTCCGCACATCTGCAGTCGCCCTTCACGCATCAGCCCTCCAGAGCTAGCTAACCAATACAAGCTACCAGACTTGCAAACACAACCGGCAGCATTCGCTGCTCTTTCGGGGAAATTCTCCCCAAACAAGGGATGCAAAAGCAGGAATTTCCTAAGCAGCTTAAATTCATTACTCTCAATTGACTAACAATATATCAAATGGGGGTTGCAGGCAAGTGGGCAGATCAATGTAAGAGCAATTTTGCAGGGTTGTTGAAGGGGTTCATGTTGCCCCTGGTTTTAATTTACCATATTGCATGTTTTAGTTAGGTTAATCAGTTAAAAGCTTGCTATTCAATCCTTCTGCGAGGAACACATAGAGCTGCAAGGTCCCACACACACCAGATCTGTGCTAAATGCCTGTGAGCGGAGGAGAGCTGGCATGTAGTCACTGCACGGGTGAAGAGTGAGCACAGGAATTCCAAATTTTCACTCTTTTTCTTGTCTGAATGAAAACCACCCAGACAACTATGAGAAGCAGGAAACTGCTGGGACAGATGGTGTTGAGCAAAGGCAATAGCAGGTAAAAGAAGGTAAGCCCCAAACTACCTACCACCAGCTGCCCCTCTGTGTGCCTTGCTTGCTCTGACCACAGTGAAACAGCTTCAACACATAGATGTGAGTTTATTTTTTTCATGTTCTGATGAGCAAAAATGTCCAGTGGCAGGAGCTTATCTGTGTTAAGCCACATCTGAAAATTCAGCCCCTGGACTCAGATGTCTTCAATGTCTGACCTGACAGCAGAGAGGGCAGCTTCTTATGGCCTCCTGGCAGCAACTTTCAAGCTGCTCCTCCAGGTGACCTTTGTACCTCTCTGATTTAACCCCCACTTCAGGACACATTAACCCCTCACGCCCCCAGCCCCATGCTCACAGGTGTCAGGCCCACGCAGATGCTGGCTTACCTGTCTGGAGTTACCATTCACAAAGAAGTCCTACGGCCATAGCAGAAGCATGGAAAAAGGCAGTAAAAACACATGCAGTTCAGTGATCCCAGCGAAACCAAAAGGAATCAAAGCACAGGCAAGGGGATGGTGCAACACCGGAAGGCTTGGCAGCACAGGCAGGCACTTGGGGTCTGCCGGCACTGAAACAGGGGCAATGCACATGCAAATATGGTGAGGATTAAGGAATGCACAGAAAGGGAGGGCTGATGGGAGAGGGTCCATGTATGGATCCACGTATGGGTCAGGTGTGCTGCAATGCAGGGAGGTGAGGAGGGGATGTGGGAAAAGGTGGGAGGATGCTGGCCAAGTCCTGCCACTGCTCTGTGCAAGAGTTGGCAAGTGCTCACCCAAAGGCACAGAAGCGCTCAGCCTGCCATGCTGGGGAAGAAAATTGCTGGGTTTTGCAAATCTGAGGGACTGCAATGCAAATGTGATTGCCAGGAAAAACAGGGCTTTCAAGTGGAAGTAATGAGAGGCTTATCCCAGAGCAAATCTGGCCACAGCAACTCTCTACCATTTGCTATGGCAACACATTTCCCCTTGACTTTTCCTCCAAGAGGGACAATTCTCCTTCTCTAGGGCTCAGCTGCCTGGCCAAATGCCATCTCAATGTCCCACTGGCACTGCACTCCTCCAAAGACCTGGCTGACCTGTCATCTCCCCTTACCAGACTGGAAGCACATGCAGCAAAGCCAGCACCACACGTGTGCACATGCACTTGAAGATTTTCCCTCCTTGTTCCTTGGGCTGCATCTTACTGTTTTTGTGTGCTTGGCTCAAGTGCCCAGCCAGCAGGTCCATGATGGAGAGGGATGTTTCAAAGGTACAAAAAATAGTTGATTTGTTGTTGTTGTTGTTATAGAAGAGAAAGCAGACAGCGAGTGGAAGGGGTAGATGGGCCCAAACGCAGTTAGTTTACAAGGGTTGCTCCCTCTAGCACCTCTGTGCAAAGTGATCCATGTGCCTCATTCAAGTTGGTCACCCCCAACCACAGCCCCATCACTGCAGCCTTTATAAAGTCAAACCTTGTTTACACAGGTTTTCCCCTGACAAGGTGCTGAAGCTGCATCACCTCAGGACCCACATGTGGCTTTGGGCGGAAGGATGGGAAAAGGCTCCATTAGATGCCACTGAACACCCAGGACTGGGGGACTGGCACCCACTGGGGGCTGAGCTGTGCCAACTGTAAGATCTGTGGCTGAAAACCAACGTGCCAGGGATTTCCTTGAGCCCACAGAAACATTGTTTCCATGAAGCAGAACAAGATGTGCCAGGAGAAAAAGAAGCAATTGACCCTCTCTTTGTCAGAGTATGAGCAACTATGGGGAGTGATATAGGTAGCCTGGCAAAACACCAAGTGGTCCTCCAAGGCAGCACTGCACCCATTTCTGTAGAAATGTATTGAAGAGCTGCCACAACCATCCCCAGGAGCAGAGCTCCAGCAGTGCCACCACACCAGAGGCACTGGCAATGGGGATCTGCAGACCCTGAATAAGAAAATTAAGCTGCCAGTGCTGCACTTCAGATGTACCATAATCATACAGTTTAGCTGGACTGGCCACTGCAAAGGCAGAACTAACTCCACAGATCAGTCACAGTTGTCAAGGATGCCTCAGACCAAGCTCATCCCTGCCCCTTTCCCTCACATGAACTGTGCTTAGCCTCTGCTGCAGGACAGTGGTGCAAGGAGGAACAGCTTTAAATCTGCTGTCACCATCTCCACAGACATTCCCCATCCCTGTTGCCCCTGAATCTTGCACAGGGTCATACTTACTTGCACGGAGGAGCTGGAGGCTTTCCTTCTTTCATCCCTTTTCAGGAGATGAATTCTTTCTCAGCTCACTGCTAAGCCCCTGGTTCAACAACACACACTTTTTTCCACTCGGCCTTGGGTCTTTTACATCACTCACAGCTGCAAGATCTGCCAGGACTGCTCCAGCCATGTCACTGCCACTTATCAGTGTCACTTCCAGCCTCCTCCCCCTTGCAAGCTCTCAAAAATCTCCAACAGAAGAGCAGACCTCTGTGTAGCGCATTAAAGTCTTGATGACCTAGATGTGGTATTCTCCATCACTGCATGCAAGTCCTTAAGCAGCTACCCCCAGTCCTGTGTCCTCATGCCATAACCAAAATAAAGGGCTCCTGCAGGTTTTTCTGCTATAACTACCAAGGCTGGTAAAGGCTGGTATTATGTACCTGTGAGGCTGAGCTCTTAGCTGGGGACAGGGATATGAGCACAGGCTCAGCAGGGAGGATGGGGAGGATGGGGAGGATACAGTCTCTCCTAACAGCACAGGGCAGGGATGCTCCCAGGATGCGCCCCAGGAAGCCCAAAGAGCTCCTGCCCTCCCTGCATGAAAATGCCCTTTCCCAAGAGCTGGAGAGCTCACCTTTACCTCCCAGCCTGTGACACAGAAAAAGCATTTAAAGAGATACTTAAAATGAAGTACATCATCAAGTTTTGAGTCTGGGCACTACTCAGGGATTCCAAGCACTATGGCAATAAAAATAACCCAGTCCTATCAACAGCAGCCCTGCAACAGCTACTTCTGGGGGGTCTGGGAGCTCTCTGCACCACACACACCCCAGTACACTGCTCCAAATCCCTTCTGGGACATTTGCCACAGCAGTGTACCACCTGACCGTGAGGTTCTGAAGTGCCAGTTTGCTTGGGGCACAGGAAGCAGGCAGCCCCCAGCGTCCCACATTGTATCACCAAGGAAGCTATTTTCAGACAAGGACAGGAGCAGGGAGGAGAAATCCCTGCTCCTCCACTGCTTGCTCGGAACAGAAACCAGCTTTTGCTGGAGATCAAAACCACTGCAAATTATTAAGGCATTAGTTCATCACTCTCCCCTGCAGGGACAGGCCATTCCCATGGAGCTCTCCCAGCCCCACACCATGTGTGAAGTGTCCCGTGGTGTGTGTGTTATCTCAAGGAGGACAACATCTAACCCTGTGTGCTGGTGTGCTCTCAGCAGTTGTCTGCAGATCTGTTCTGCCAGCAACACTGGGGCACACAGCCAGGCACCCCATCCCCATGCTGGGACCACAAGTGGGGGAACCCTAGGGACCTGGAGGTGAGCAATCACACGCCCTTGGGTAAAGGAGAAAGTGTTCCATCACTTAACCACCACAAACTGGTGCTACTATGGCATCTAGATGAGCCACAAGGAACTCATGTATCTTGCTCTCAAAGGAGGCTCAAGCCCCAGCAGCATCTCACAGGTGAGCTTTCACCTTCTCTTTCCCAAATGTCTTTCCAGATGTTTCCACAGCATCTCAATACAGGAAGGACATGGACCTGATGGAGTAGGTCTGGAAGAAGGCCATGAAAATGATCAGGGGGTTGGAGCAACTCTGCTACAAAGACAGGCTGAGGGAGCTGGGGTTGTTCAGCCTGGAAAAGAGGAGGTTCTGAGGAGACCTAATAGCAGCCTCCCAGTACCTGAAAGGGGCCTACAAGAAGGATGGAGAGAGACTGTTTACAAAGGCCTGCAGTGATAGGACAAAAGGGGATGGCTTCAAAACAGAGAAGAGCAGATTTAGATTGGATGTTAGGAACATGTTCTGCACCATGAGGGTAGTGGAACACTAAATCAGGCCACCCAAGGCAAGCCCCATGCCAGTCCATGGCTGCCACATAGAGCTACTTTTTGTCTTCATCTCATCTGGCATAGAAGCCCATGTCACAAGCACTCCTTGCAGTGCATTATCTGCCCCTTCTTGCTAGCCCTGAATCCAATCAGCCACTTCACCCAACAGGACCTCGGCCAAGCCAAATTATTTTTACATTCCTGTCTGGCACTAATCCGCAACACACCAGGTGATTCATGGACTCAGGCAGGCAAGCCAGAGGGCAAACCATCCTGCTGACACACCAGGTTTCTATTCTTGCTTCCCCTCCCTTTCCATCTCATCTGCAGACATGTCCTTCAGTAGGCATGAGTCAAGCTCCAAAAGCACCAGGGGGAAGAGCCAGCATTGTGGTCACCTATTCCCAAAACACACTGGGGTACCACATACTTCTGGTGGGTTACTCTTCTATTTGCTCTGCTCAAATCCACCCCGATCTTTCCCTCAAGAAGCCTCTGGAAGAGATTAAACTCTCACATTGCCTAAGGAGCTTATGTGTCACGTCCACTCCTTCCTGGCACTGTCGCTGTGTCCGAGTCTGGCAAGAGCAGGACAGCCCGTCCTCTCCTCCCAGACACGCAGACAGACATTCAGCAGGTGAGGGTAGTGAAACACTGGAACCGGTTGCCCAGAGATGTGGTGGAGGCCTCATCCCTAGAACCATTCAAGTCCAACTTGATGAGGTCCTGAGCAACCTGATCTAGTTAAAGATGTCCCTGCTCATTGCATGGGGGTTGGACAAGATGACTTTTGAGGGTCCCTTCCAACCTGGTGCATTGTATGATTGTATGATTCTATGACCATGACTTTTTCAGCCTCTCTCCTTGGTTTTTCTCCTGCCTTGTTGAAAAACTCATTGCTTTTGCCCATAGTGGTCCTGCCTGGGGTAAAACAAGTGTCTAATTTTCTTTGTGTGCTTTGATGCTTTACAAACTGGGGCCATATTGCTTCAGCAGGAGATTAAAAAGCAGGGACTTGTGACTGCAGTGTCATTATTTTGGTTTGGGATTTGCTTTTTTGTTCAAAGCTCACATTTTGCTCTGGGCTCACTACAAAAATAAAAGAAGAGATCCACCCATGGTAGATGTGGGCAGAACTTAGTTCTTCTTGGCCAGAGAGGGACAGAAATTTTCCACCCAATACAGAGACATGAAGCAGTTGCTGTTAAGAGCAATCCAAAAATATTACTCAACTGTGGCCACATATGGGGGCTATTTTCATACCTTCTCTGTCTCATTTTTGGTTTTGTTTTCTTTTTTGGTGACATATATGGGCAGGTGCATGGGCCGGGGCAAAACCAGGCACACCAAGCCCTGAATGGCCACATCAACACACAGGCACCAGAAAGTGAATGAGAGAACAAAGCAGACCAAGTTATATGACAACCAAGGTGTTGGGATGAAATAATGAGATGTGTTTGGAGACCACAAGTGAAACCGTGTGATCCCGTAAGGGTGGTGCCTTGCCCAGACCCTTGCCTGCACCCCAGGCCAGCCTTTACCTGCTGTCTTTGGTAGGCAGAGAATGTCCTTTCCAGGTCTTCGAGGTCCAGGACTTTGAACACTTTTGCATCATCTATGTCGGTCCACACGGTTCCTGCCAGCTTGTTCTGCAAGACAGCAGGAGCATTGCAGGTTGATGGCCCCCTGCCCACCTGCCCTCACTTCATCAGGTGGCCATCTGCTACCTCTGTTTTCACTGCCCAAACTATTGCTTAGCTTACCTCTGGCAGCTTGGACCAGTTGAAGGACTTGAGGGCATTTGTTGGCTGTGGGATGCTCTTCTTCTTGAGGGTGAAGCCCAGAGGTGCTCCAGGCGGAGGCATCACCCCATCCAGGGGTGGAGGACCAGGGGAGGTGGGGGACCACCTGGAGGGGGTGGGGGTGGGGGAGGCGGTGGGGGACATCCCCTGGGGGTGGTGGTGGTGGAGGAGGAGGAGGAAGAAGTGATCCGGGAGCTGGAGAAGGCAAAGGGCCACCAGGAGCTCCTGGTGGCAAGGGAGGTCCTCCGGGACCAGCAGCACAGATCGCCCTCTGGGAGAGAAAGAAAAGGGGGACTGGTCATGCAGAGCTGGGGGACACCACCCAAGAATCTTGCCTGTGCTGATGTTTGATTTAACCAGCATAGGAATTTAATTTAATAAATTTAACCAGCATAGGAAGCACTCAAAGGCTTCAGCACTTCTGACTGAAATCTGATGCAGCTGGAGAGGCAAAATCATACCATCATGAGGGACAGATATCTTGGTGTCACCCAGCAAGGACCTTTCTCAGCCTCCCATGCAGCTCAGTCTCCAGAAATCACCCCACTGTGTCTGCAGGGGATTGGGGACAGGGCAACAATGGGGAAGAGGTTCAGAGCCTCACCCTGCTCATCTCGTGGAGCTGTGCTGTGAGATCTGCCACCTGCTGCTTGACCTGCTTGTGCTCACTGGACTCCTTCTCCAGCTTCTCCTTCATCTTGTTCAGTGTCTGCATCATCTCTTCCTTCTCCTGGGCCTTGGCATCACACTCGCGCTCCTTTTTCTCCAGCTTCTGCTGAAGCTCAGTGTGCTCTGAAACAGTTCCAGGAGACCACTTCTGAGTAACAATCACTCCCCTTTGGCAAATGGCATCACCCAGGGGACCAAACCCCCATGCTGCACTGCAATTCCCTTAATTCCCTGGCCTGGGCCTCCCCATCAAAACATGAATATCTGCTGTGCCCATTTCTCCTGTAAGCCCCACAGTGTGGTATCTCAGCCACTCAACAAAGCCAGGAGAGTCTATCCAGCTGCATACAGCTACATGTTCTCTGTTTAGCCCACCATGAGGACTAAGGTTAAAGTGATCACCACAGATCTCTCCATTGCTCACCTTTTCGCATTTTTTCTGCTTGTTCTTTCCACTGTTTCACTTCATTTTCATTGACTAACCTAAAAGGAAAAGACACATAGCATGTGAGACAATCCTACTCAGTAAACAAGTGACCATCACTAGCAAGAAACAAGCAGTGGAGTTTAGAATCACAGAATCATAGAATGCACTGGGTTGGAAGGGACCCTTGAAGGTCATCTTGTCCGACCCCTCTGCAGTGAGCAGGGACATCTCCAACTAGATCAGGTTGCTCAGGGCCCCATCAAGTTTTGATCTTGAAGGCTCCCAAACCAGTTATTTCCAACATCTCCACTCTGCCTTCCCTCAGTAGGGTTTTGGAGGATGGGATGCAGTGCTTTCACAACAGGTCCAGGGATGCTGGCTTATCCAGCTGAGAAGCAGTCACCCAACCAGGTGACAGTAAATGAAGAGTATGTAACAGAGACAGCAGTTGGGAGAAACAGTTCACTAGAGACACGGAGGTTGAGCTGCACATTGTACTTAAGAGGTCAAAGTGATATCAGAGCAGGAGGCATCAAAGCCACAGCAGCCCATGTTGGTGCTGCTCAACATCCAGCCCCAAGAAAGGCAGGTGAGCACTTACATTCGGACAACGTTTTTAATATTGAAGTTTTCTAGGGGAGTGGCATCAGGGTCCTGCCCTTTGTCACTCTGGATGACAATCTGCTGCACGATCCTGTCGAGCAGCAGCCAGTACTGCACAGTGTTGCCGCTTCGTTTATCTGGAGGGGAAGAAGGAGAGAGAGCAAGTGGAGCAGCAGGGAGGTTGCTGCCACCCATGTGGAGGAGATGTGGACTGCCAAGCCCCCAGCAGCCTGGGTTTCCCCAGGACTCACAAGGCATTTGGAGACAGTGGTGCAGGATAGACATAAAGTGCGGGTACGCCTCGGTGTGCGTCAGCCTCTTCCTTGTCAGCTCAAACATCTGAGTCGCACTTTTGGTGTCGATGTGGACCTGCAGACAGCAGCAAAGCCAGATCAGATTGGACTGGTAATGGCACTCCCTGTTTCCCCAAGTCTCAGCTCCAAACCCCACAGGCCATCCTCATCACACGCCCGATGGAGAGATGAGCCCCAGTGCCCTGCAAGGGGCAAACAGTGCTGGTCAGCAGCTAGAGAAGAGGGATGAAGCAAGCTATAGGATGGAGGTTGCAACGGAGCAGGGCAAGAGGAGACAGATTACCAACCTCCAAATTTTATTGAAAAGACCACAGTTCATCCCAAGCCATGTAGGTGCTTTTAAAAGGAACCACGATATTGAGTGGCAGAGCTTGCATCAGCAACATTCACACTTACCAGCTCAAATCTTTTGGCAAATTCCAGTTCATCTTCATTTCTAAGCATTTCAAAAAAATCTAAGTGCCTGAGGAAGGAAAGGGGGAAAAAAAACAAGACTGTTAGAAGCAGATGCAAATGTGACTAGTAACAAATAGAAGACAGCCAGCCTGGCAGTAGCTCAGAGACAAGCAGGCCTTGAAACATCAACTGGATCTTCAGTCTTGAGTCATCACAGCCTATCCGAGGAGCCTTTCCAGATAAGAAGGGGAGAAGGAGGGATGGCAGTATCCTGAACCCCATGATGAGGATCCTTCCCAGCTCAACCCTGAATTAGAGTGCAGTGAAACCATGCCAGGGTTTTCCTCTCCATCCCTAGCAATAGCAATGAATTTCATCAAAACGGGCAAGTCTAGGCCCAGATGCTTTCCCCAAAGGCCAAGTCCAGAAATCAGACAGCAAGGGTGCAAAGCAAGGACAAAAATAACCAGTGGTCACTACTCACCGGTCAAGGGTTGAATTTTCATGCTCTCTCAGTTTATCAATGACTGGCTGGATCCCAAGCATGAGAAACTCGTATCTCAGATGGAGTCTGAAATCCAGGCTTTCCTGCAAGAGACAGTTGTGGGGTCAGCACAGCAAGGTGCATGTCCTCAGCAAGCATCTGGAAATAAAACATGCCAAACACCTCCCTCTCCAAGAGCCCTGGTGCTCACCACGCCTGCCCCCTGGCTCAGGACTGCATTGATGAAGGACATGATGGCTGTCTTGAGGCTCACTTCATCTCGATACCTCCCCGTGCTCTTGTCCAAGTCATTGATCAGCGTCTGCCAAATACACATCAGTTAACACCCAGGGACAGTCCCAATGCTGCACAAATGGCCAGGGGACATAGGCAGGAACAACTCTTTGGAACGCTCCTACAGCCCCTGTAGCAACCCACTGGTGATGGTCCATCAGCTGCTGTCTGCTGTAACACAGCCCACTCTAGCACCTGTTTTTGGCTAACATCAGCCCACCCAGATGTGCTGCAGCCTTGCAGAGCTGTGGTCCCAGTGACCTTGCCCATTTTGGTGGGGGAAATTCTGCCTTAAGTAACTGGTTCCTCACTCTCTGCTCAGCTGCAGATCTCATCAAATACGGTTCTGGGGTAATTCCCAGAGGATCTATGTTGCAAACAGCCAGAATGGAGCATTTGTGAGCAGAATTTAGATATCCAGGAGGAAATGATAATGGTGATTTTTGTGAGCCGAGGGGCAAGTAGAGCCCCACCTACCTGAAAACGAGTCCGTTCGCTGGCGTATTTCTGGTAGTGCAGCATCGCCTCCAGTACCTTTTTGTGGCCCCCAGGAACCAGGCACACGGCGCCCATGATTTCCAGCACTGCCACCTTCGTCTTAATGTTCTCAGTGCTCAGACTCTGAGCGATTACATTAATGCTCTCCGAATGGGCCAGGACGTGAGCCCGGCCCAGGGAGTTGTTCATTAGTGCTTTTATACATCCAATGAGCGAGGTATGTATCCGAGACTCTGCTGTCTCATAGTCCATGCTTTTCAGAAAGTTCAGAATACACGACAAGCCATCCAGGTCGATGAATCGGGTTACAAACCTGTCACAAAGAGGGGTTTAGCTTTAAAACCAATTGCTAAACGACTTCATTACCCACAAACAGAGTTGATTTGGCTGTTGCGGTAAACCCAGGGCTTTCTCATGTATCTTTATCCTGGATTTTGGAGAGCGGAAGGCCCACAGGATTCCTGCAATCCAGACAGGGATGGGGTTGCAAAAATCAGTTTAATCAGTGACCAGTAGCATTGGTAACCAAGCATCAACTGCACAAGATTATTTTGGAAGAGGACCAGCTTAGCCAACCACCAGCACAAGCCCCAAGTAGGTTATAGGAGTTTGCAGCCACACTGCTGCAAAACCTTCCTCGCCTCCAACCTAAGTCTTACAACCTATTTACTTGGGACCAGGTTTGCACAGGACTGAAACAAGCTCCCAAGGCCTGGGAGTCACCTTATCAGCCCCAGCCACTCCAATGTCAACCAAGCCTATGTCCATGATGCCTGTCAGACTTTCTGCTTCTTACCTCACCATACATGTGCCTCTCCTCCCTTAAGAACATCTCATCAATTTTAAGGGATTTCTGATTTTTGTGATGATTTATAATGTCACTAAACACAAAGCAGACAGCAAGTGCACAGCACTGCCCCAGGCAGATTCACTAGAGCAGGCAGACATAACGCGTTTGAGGACCTCTCTGCCCGGTGCCATCCAGGCTGGGTGTATTCTGGTTTGGTGGAAGGCATGGGCTCGGAAAGCAAATGAGTCAAGAACATCCCAGCACTGGGATGATTTTAATTCGAAACAGGCCATGCTGATGCACAGCAACCAAAGGGCTAATTGCAGGCTGAAGGAAAACTGATTTCTCTGCTTCAAAGCCTGCTCTTATAGCCAGAGTCAACAGGAAACCAATGTTCACTTCCCTGGGAGCAAGAGCAGGTCCAACAGGTATCATTGTCTATAAAGCCTACTGGATCCTTCTGACTTCCAGTGAGACAGGCTCACATACCACTGTCAAGGACTTTTGAAAGTTTCCTGTCTGAGTACCAGTTCTGCTCCCAGGCGCTATGGGAAGGCAGCACCCAAGATCTCCAGTTTCCATGGAAATTGGGTGCTCACCCTCGACCCTGGAAATTTCTGACCAAGTACCATCACTAGAACTATTGCAAAAGAGAAACAGAACACAGGAATGAAATTACAAGCAGTAACTGTTTCTTCCATAACCAGACCAGGTCACCAAAAAGACTGAGGAAAAAGGAATAAAATGACAGGAGGTGAATCAAAAAAAGCAAGTGGTATTTCAGGGTCCTCGCCTCCCTTGTCCTGAGGACACCCCATTTATATTTCTATGTATATTTAACCCCCTCTCTGCCAGAGCACATGAATCAAGAGCCGTGACAGCAGCTATCAAGCCAGGAAACAGAAGAGAATTGCCTCATTGGTTTGGTCCGCAGTGCAGTCTTCAAACTTTCAATTGTTTTATTTCTCTCCTCCTCATCTTCTTTTTCCAAAGCAATCAGTGATTTCCTCTGTGAAAGCAGAAAGGTAGATGTGAGAGGGAGGTTTCCCCAGAAAGCTGGCGGCCAAGAAGTGGGAGTGCCTGCTGCCTCTTGTTCATAGCTGTGGGGACCTTAAAATCCAAGCCATGGGAATCTGGGATGCTAAACTTACTCTACAAGTCTAGATCCTTATGGTAACTGCATCTGGGTTGGGGACAGTGGCTGTGTCCACAGGACACCCTTGGCATCTCCCACACTGGATTCTGCTATCAGTCTGGCACTGGGGGGCTGAGACCCAGGCTCCCATGGCTCTTCTTGGGTAGAGCATTCACAGGGCACAGATAGCTGTCCCCAACTCATGAAACCAAAGTCACAGCTGCAGCAACACTCTGGGTAGGTTATGCCTCATCTGATGGCACTACGTCCTCAGAGGTCTCAAACTGAGCTCTGCCAGCACCAGCCAAGGCAAAACAAAAGGAGGGAGAAAGGGTCCCAGCAGATATAGAGCTGTGCTGATCCTCACATTTAACCCAGCTCTGCTTTGGCAGTGAGTCAGGAGATCAAAGCCACCCTCCAGGCATCTGGCTGGCTTTGATCACAAGCTCTGCTCATGCTCAGGGCTTCAACCAGCTGGCAGCCCATGGCCCACCCTGGGCATTCCTGCCTTCCCAGAGGGGAGCAGCACACTCCATTCCAGCTAGCAGACCCCTGATTCCTCCCTCCATCCTCACTCCTCCACCCAGCCCTACCTTCCTTGTCACCCTGTTCCCATGAAAGCAGGGCAAAAAAAAAAAAAGAAAAGGCTTTTCTTTTTTATTTTCCATGCTGCTCCCATACCTAGTGCAGTGGCCATGAACCTTGGCACCTTCAGCCTCAAAAAGCAAGAGTGAGGATGGAGGGGCTCTGAACTGTGCAGCCATGCAGGAAATAAACTGTATTTCCAACCAAAAAAGAGAGCAAATTCTGCCTCACCCATCAGGATATCAACAAGAAAGTATTTAATAAGATTACATCTGAACACATCGGCAGCTCAGGGGAGAGCACCCAGAGCCCTGGTAGCTCCATCAGCCCTTGCGGGATGCAGCAGTGCTGTGTTTTGCCATGGTCACTCAGTGCAGGAGGGTGTCTTGGGTGCCAGCCAGCAGCAGTCAAAGGAGATCTGTACAGCCTGGTGGCTTTGTGCTGAAAGCTGCTGCTTGCTTTTTACCTCACAGCCTTCCAGCCTGGGCTTGGATGAAGTTCCCAGTGTGCTGCAGAGACCATCTCAATTCTGCATGTGTATCTGTCAGTCTAACAGGCCATATTGCCTCTATAAACAACAGTAGCCACTCTCTCAGGCACAACTCTGCCTGTGCTGCAGACTGTAACTGCTGATCCACTGTCACATTCAAGGTTAACAATCACCAAAGCTTTGGGTGAATACTTACAGCAGCCATGGAATTCAGCTGGTCAATATAAAACTCTGGCCAGCTGGTGGCTCCTTTATTTTCTTCCTGGTCCTGAAGAGGAGCAAAAAAGTGAAACAAAGACAGCAAATAAGTAGAAATAGCATTAAGAACCGCTGTCTCTCATGAGCAACTACCCTTGAAGTGTCCTTGAGCTCTTGCATTACTTTATATTAATACAAGCATGACTTTCCATATTCTCAGGTCTGCAGCAGCAGTTCCAGCTATGGGAACATCACCTGATTGATTGAACTAGCAGATTTTATATACCAGCTATGTTACACCACCTGCCTGTGACCAAACTCTGCCCCAGTGACACTGCATCAGTCTTGTGGTTATCAGCTTTGGAGAAACCACACTGAAATTCTAACATCCAGAGTTCTCTTGTACCAACTCTGCAGTACCCTTGAAGTTTTGGCTGCACAGCCTTGATGAATGTGCTTTGGGGGAAGAAAAAGTCTCTTTCAAGTAATCAAGAGTGAATAAATGTGAGAAAAACTAGGCTCCACTCTTGGAGTGGGACCATAGCTTACCAGCATCGTAAGAGAGACTCCAGGCACAACAGACAACTCCTCTGGGCACTTCATTAGTTGTTAGAAAGGACCTAGCAATGTCCCCTGTTACAGGATGTCACACCTGGGCCCATGATCTATGACACTGAATGATGTACAGTCTCATTTCATCATCCTGATCTACAATGTCCTGTATCTGGTGGGACCCAGAAGGTTACAGAATCACAGAATGGTGAGGGTTGGAAGGGGTCCCTGGAGATCACCTAGTCCAACACCCCTGCCAGAGCAGGTTCACCTAGAGCAGTTTGCACCACATCTCATCCAGGTGGATTTTGAATAACTCCAGAGATGGAGACTCAGCCACTTGTCTGGGCAGCCTGTTCCAGTTCTCTACCACCCTCAAAGCAAAGAAGCTGTGCCTCATGTTTAGATGGAACTTCCTGTGTTCAAGTTCATGCCTGTCATTTCTTGTCCTGTCACTGTAGGACATGACTGAAAGACCTCTGAGCCCAGCTCAGGTAATTTATGTTGCACGTCTCCAGGAGCTGCTTGGAGCAAGTTGCAGATTTTTAGGTAATACTTCAAGATCAACCCTTTTCTCCTCAGCATTTTCCTAAAAAGTTCTACAAAAAGAAGAAAAATACTTCACAGCAGAAATGCCACACAGACTGTAGAGTCAACCAGTACCACATAAATCCCAGGCTTCTTTCCTTACTATCTTCAGATCACAGCCTGACTTGCATGCACAGCTTTGTCCCTTCCCTAGCTTGAAGAGCTGTTTGCAAAAACCATCCTACACCACAACTGCCTGGGTCCGTGGGAGCTCTGCTCCCACATCCATGCATGCTGACAACTACCAATCCTCTGGCTGATTTCAGCAAGCCCAAGGAGCCCAAATATTTATCATGGTGAAGAGGCATATGCGGGAAATGTTTATGCATCTGACCTTCCCAAGCAGAAGCTTGCCAAGGTGAGAGAACATGGGAATCAACACCAGGTAATTCGGACAGCATTTAGTTCCCACATGAGCAGTGTAGCCTATGCCCAGAGACTTGACCCTTTGCCATGCCTCAGGATGGGGATAAAAGAAGTCTGGAAGCAGTAAGTGACCTGTGATATGCTGAGGGCCAAGAGAAGCTGCCCACCCTTCCTCAGGGCCATGTCCAGCCATCTCCAACCTGCTGTGATCCAGCCTGGCAGTAACCAGAACACCTCAAGCAGCTCTCCATGCTGTCAGCCCATGCCCTTGGGCAGGCTTGCTGCTGACAGATGCACATCCACAAGCCTCATTTTTTTTTTCCTAATCTTCTACAGACCTGGTCAAGTTTAAAGCAAATAAAAAACTTTCCTGAGCAAGACTATATTCAGCACTTTTTGCCCTCCGTTTAATACTTTTGGGTGTTCTTCCCTCCTCCTCCTGCCAAGAGCCAAGGTTTTGGATAAAACTCTTGATTCACCTGCCCTTCAGATTATTTTTTTAACCCAAGCAAGAATCAGCAGAAAGCAAGAATTCTTCTGAAACAAAAGAACTGAAAGTGTCCTACCCATGCAGGGCCAGATCTAACAAACCTGAAGGAATTCCCACCACCTGCTTCTACATGGATGAAAGACCATTCAAAATCATGCTCTGACAATTAGATTTTGCCAGCAATGAGCAAACTTGTCCCCATCCTGTCCAAATAGTGCTTTAAAAAAAGAGAAATATTCATCTGCTGGCTGATGAGAAAAGGATGAGTTTGGTCTTCTTGTAGGTACAAAACCCAGAATGTGCTGGCTTGTCTTCACTTTCCCTTCTCTCAAAAACTTGTCTCTAGCAAAGACAAGGGCAGAGAGACCACTCACCATCCACTGGCAAACAATCCTCTCCAACTAACTCAGGACCATCCTGCCGCGTTTCTGGTCACATCTGGGACCACAGGCAGAGACTTGACACCTGCCAGCATCAAATCTGGCCACCTGAAGCCATAGCCACAAGGAGGTTTCTGCTACAGTGGAGGAAACCCAATGCCTTCCCAAAAGGCTGGGAAAAGGACACCCATCTGTAGTTATGTGGTCAGTCAGATCACAGGTGTCCAGATGATCCAGTTGCAAGATCTGGGCAAGGAACAAGATCAGTCCTGAGAAACACAGTGGGAAGGCACCAGGTCTGGCTCATCCCATACCCCAGGACCTCCCTGCATGGGATGAACACCTGCAAGACGGGCAGGGATCTGGGCCTGCTGCTCATTTAGGGCTGAAAAAAAGCAGTGGAGCAAAACAATAAAGGTCTCAGGGGGCAGAGGGGAAGCTGAACAACAAAATTGGCTAAACTGCTCATTTATAATTAACGTGCTACATTATAAATATTTCCCTTTGCTCTGCTCCCTCAGGCTCTTGCATTTCCTCCCTGAAACCCCCAATTTAGAGAGCACTCTCAATTAAGTGCAGCAGAACCTCATTAATTTAGATGAGCAGCCGGGCAGGCTCATCAGAAAGCAGCTTCCCAGGCAAAGGGGGACCACACAATAAAGCAGCCAAAGATCAGGGCACGGGCTTCCCTCAGCTCACTGCAGGATGTAGCTTAGTGGTAATTACTGCAGCTAATGGTCTACAGCACACCGATAAATGTCCTTTAGTCCATGGTGGTGGTAAAGAAATCTCCCAGAGGGAAATGACTCACAAGGCTTTGCTCTGAGGCAGGGGGAAGAAAGAACCTCTCTGGGCATCACGGGTTGAAAGGGTGCACTTGTAAGATGGTTAACCAGCACCCAATGTGGGTTTTGGGGATGTGAGTTTTGCAGCTCGCCTTTGACAAGGAATGACCAGACACGGAACAGAGTATTGCCAATGTCAGCTCTCCAGGATGCTCCATCACATCCTGCCTGGCTGGCATCACGGACGCAAACATCTCCCAATTCCTTCTTCTCTGAGCTGCATTTAGGTATTTGCTGTGTTCACTCTCTTCTCAGAGGAAGCAGAGAAGTGAGAGCTGATCCAAACCACGCTGACAGCCCAGTGCCATGCTGCTCCTTACTACAAGCTGCTCTTTTAGAGGCAGGCTGATGGCTGTAATTGCAGAGTGCAGGGCTAGGCATCTCTTCTTACTTGGAACATCTGCATCAACATTCCACACCATTGTCCAGGAAACAGCCCCACTGGACACACAGTTTGTAACACCAAAGCTGTGCAATCAAGGGCAATCTTCACCCTGTCCTCTCTTTCATTTCCCACCCACTTCTTCCTTCCAGGGACCTGACAAAAAAGCAAATCACATCAGCTGCAACCCCAGCACCACTGTGCCCTCTCCTTGCCTCTGCTGTCCCCTCTCCTTGCTTCTGCTGTCTCTCTGGCTCCAGGCTCCGTGCGTGGGGCTGATGGATACTATACTGTGCTGTTTCACACCATGGTGGCAATGGTGTGGGGGTTACATGGTGCAGTCTCCATCACCTCTGTTGGTGCTGAATGCCACAGGGTAAAGCAGCACCCGGTCAAGCTGCCTCATTAGCAGAGCTTTTCCAAGCTGGGGTCACCAATCTGCCAGTTCCAACCATCCTTTTGCTCTTCCTGGGGAAACTTCACACTCCCCAGCCCTGTCACATCTTGGTGACAAGCCTGACACTTGCAGAGTCTGTGTGTCAGGAGGTGATGGCTCAGCCAGTGCTGACTTGAAAACAGTTCACAGGTTGGTCTTGGCTGTGTTTGTGCACCATTATTTACACCTAGGTGGTGCACCTCCATGAACTCCTGCCTGTCTGACCTCCAGGAATGCAGCTGTCAGGAGCAATGCACCCTCCTGCTCACAGCATGTCTCTATGGCAGTGAGAAGTAAGTATCTTCATGAACTCTTGACCTCCAGGAATCTGCATTCTTGGAGCATGCCAAGAGCAATGCACTCTCTGGCTCAGAGTGTGTCCCTCTCACAGTGTGGGGAAAGCTTCCTGTGAAGATCCTGTGTTTTCTTACAGCCAAACCAAGCTTCTGGCAATTCCTTACAGAGGTCCAGCCTCTGGGTGATGTCGCTGATCCAGCAGCCTCCTTCCTGCAGTCTACGGTGGTGGTGACAGATCTCGAGCTGCTTGGTGGGCCTCAGAGGACAGCTGGCTGGGTTTTCCACCCACTTGATGTTGAATGCACCAGGTTAGAACCTTCAAGGTGAAAGGACTGGCTTGCAGTAGCCAGCTCCGAGCAAAACCTGGAGAGGCTTTTAGTGACACTACTTGTGACTCTGATGGTTCACCTCCTTCTTGGTACCACCTGCAAGGCTGGTCTGCCCCAGGAGAACTTCACACCAGCAAAGTTCCAGAAAGGGGTTAAAAACCCCACCTTCTTTAGTTAGTACCTGCTGCAAAACCAGAAGCAAGTCCCTTAATTTTTAAGCATACTCCTGATTGCGTTTTTATTTTGCACAGCATTCCTCACCCCTCCTTGCCACCCCATAATGGCCAAAGAAGAGAAAGCTGGCAGCAGCTCACAGTCCATCATGTCTGCATGCCCTCCCTCCCCTCCTGCCATGGACGATCCACCCGGTTGCTGTCTGTAAGGTCAGAAAAGTAGCAGACAGAATTGTGGATTGGTTTTAAAACTGAGAGGCCTACAGCCTGCAGGGGAGCTTTCAATCCAGCCCAGCTCTGCTGACATGGCTGAGCCATTGCCAGGTGTGTGCTGGTGGAGGTTTTGGCCCACCACAGCCCAGATATCCCTGCAACAAAAGCTAAAGGATGCAGCTAAAGCCACTTTCCCATGATGTGATGTGGCAAAGGGCTGCAGTTTCATCAGATTCTTCCCTGAGTTGGGATCTTGGGGTCCCAGACCACTCTGGTTTTCCATACACTAATACTTCCTAAACTCTCCCCTCTAGAAACACACACATGTCCTTGTACGCTTTTCCCAGCTTATATTTGCTCCCCATAAGCAAATATAGCATGGCCAGATGCCTTTCATAGTCAGCTGGTTCATTGTTTGAAAAGCTTCGCTTTAAAATCCCAAAAGATTGCTAGCAGATGCATTTTTTGGCCCGAGAAGGAAAAAACCCTCACTTAAACAAAAGTGTGTTGTGATTGGAACTAAAAAGGGAATTACCTCTAAAGATAAAAACTATAAACATTTCCTATTGAAGAACACCCCCAGCTATCCAAACAGCGTATTTTATCGCAGTCAGCCCAAGAAAATGACACCTGAGATGATATTTCAACCTGCTCCTGCAATAACCTCAGGTATATTTGGATGCTCAGGAGCCCTGAAACATTTCTCATCCATCCCAGTTGACCCAGGAGCACAGCAAAACACCAGGATGTTTTTAACTCCTCCCCTTACATGCCATCTTTGTCATCTTTTCCCCTTAGTTCTGCTACTCCAGCTTTTTGCAGGATTGTTTTTTTTAATAATTGATGTTTTTTAAATAAAGGAAGTAGATGGAAACACAAGCCCCCTGAACGACCTGCTGGACTGAGCTACAAGTGGAAGAGCGAGCTGGAAAGTGAAGCTCTCTGGAGGGACTGGGTGGAAGGCACAGATGGAGAGGAAAAAGGCTGTCTGGCTAGGAAAAATAGTTGGTTGGAAAGCAACCACTCATTTCCTTATTTATCACATTTTTCCCACTCTTCCTTTGCAAACATACCATTGCTGCCTTCTCCTAATGCAAAAGGATCCTGGTTTCATATCTGATGTCTGATGAAATTTCAGATGTAAGCCTTGCTTGCCAGGAACAGCTTAACACTGCTGAGAGCTATGCACCTAGCATTAGTGATGCCAAAGGGTTTTCAACACCAGATTAAAGAATGCAGCATCACTTGGCATCCATGCAGGTCATTTTTTCCCCCACCCTAGCTTTACAGATGCTCAGCTCTGCTGAGTGAAAAAGGACGGGGACAGAGCCAGACCCTGCATTCGCATGAACTGGCTTTTGCCACCACCCAGTTATTTATGTTGAGTTTCTGCCTGAACACCCCTTACCCACCCCTATTTTAAGGCTCATAAAAATTCCCCAGTGAGCTGCTTTAATAGCTTGACGTTATGTACATTGGCTGGAGCCAAACCTCCTGCAATTAAGAGGTGCTGCAGACTAAGCATTAAGTGTTAATTATTAACTCCCGTTGGAGCGTGGCCTCCTGAGAAAGGCCATCCTGAGTCACCCTTTTCCGCTGAAGCAAACCCGCAGCCAAAGAAACAGTAAAGCTGGAAATCCTCCTGCTTCCTCCCTGCGCTTCCGAGCAATATCCTCTCCTGGAGAGCTGGGACAGCAGGGAGTGAAATATTTTGGGAGGAGGTATGAAACGACTCATCATCCAGAAATACCACTTCTAAAAGCAGATTTCATCCCGCTGTTAATGGATCCCCACTTTCACATGTCTCTGTTTTATTATAGCCTTTAGAGTGGGTGACTTCCGCTCCTGCTTGGGTTGCTGCTGACAGACTTGCAAAACCCCCATCACAAGATGCTTTTTATCTCACTGCCTGTCCCACTCCACCCCACTTCATCATCCCATAGTGATGCAAGTGGGATTGGACCACCAGGAATTCATCTAGTATAACCCCCTGCTCTAAGCAGGGTCAGGGCAGCAGCATCTCCATGGATGGAGAATCAGGGAGGGCAAAATATCCATTCTGCCAAGCTGGTGCTGTGGGCTGGGATAAGAATAGATGCTTGCAGAGCAGAGAAACCAGGATACAGAGCTGTAGGGCAGGGAGAAATATTCCGGGGAAGGAAATATGATGGTTTTCCCTTACTTCCTTTCACAAGCACTGACAAGGCCAGGTACTGCCAAGTGCCTTACCAGGACAACCCAGCACAATAATGTCTCTTTTTGGTCACCTTTTACCTAATCTTACCTATCATGGGTATATAAAAGTGTGCAACAACTGTGATATGCTCTGCAGGACCAAGAATGACTATTGATGCCGATGGCAAAGCAAAGGTACCAGCAATGGCACAGGGCAGCAGGAAACGTGCTGAAAGGACAGATATTCAGATGCTTTCCATGCTGCGCACACCTTTGCTGTTGGTGGAAGTAGGGGAGCGCCCTGGCTGTGCAGACTACGGCCACAGTGCAAGATATTTTGGAGCCCAGCAAAGCTAATTTTAGAGGAAAACCTCCAGGAGAAGGCTGGGTAGTGTTTTTGTCCCAGCTTGCACTGTTTTTTCAAAGTAGAGCTTGTTGCAACTGGTCTCTGATTGCAGCTGGGAGCACTGCACCCAGCAGGAAACTGGAGAAAATTAAGAATGCCCCAAATTGAGGCTTTTGGACTTGAAGTCTGACCAGTCACCTGAATCTTAATGGTCTGTTTCCAACAGAAGCCAAAACCGGCAGCAGAGGAAGGAGTAAAAACTGCTCAAGGTACAATTCTGGATCCTTGGTAGGTCAGGCAGCTGCCTGTGATTGACAGTCACCTTTGCAAGCCCCCTGGGACCCACCAGGTGAAACTGGGTGTTACTGGTATCTCAAGTGACAGCTTGTTATTCAATACAGGCAGACCAAAGGGTTTTGACATCTTGGACTTCTACCCAGTAGGCAGCCAAGGCAGGGAGGTAGAAGTCCTGCCCTGCCCGCAGCTCCACTGCCCTGGCCAAAACCTAGCTATTGCTCTCAGCCGGAGAAGCCCAGCTCCTCTCCTCAACTCCAGGCTACACTGGAGGTGATTTGTCCTCATAAAAATATAGGTACATGAGTAAGATTTGCTGTGAGTCACTAGGATATCGACCAACATCTCTGCTGCCTACCGGTCTTCATCACAGAGGAGCAGACTGCCTAGAGTCTGTCACACAGAAAGACATGTTCTCCAGCTCCCATAATTCCTGGTTTCCTCCACTGCTGCTACCTCCATTGGTGCAGTTTTGCTCATTTTTAAATCAAAAGCAGGTGAAAAGTGTCTCCACCAGCATATCTCCTTCAGAGATAGCAGTTGCATGTACACTTTGCAGATCACTGAGACAGCATCATGAGCAGGGAAGGAGAGGCTGAGAGGAGTCAGAGGAATGAGGACCAGAGCAGAACAGCAGCTAAGATCCAGCCTCGTAGGGGTGCCTGCTCCAAGGACCTCTGAGAATGCCACAGGGCACTTGTGTGGTTCCTTCCTTCCACACACCCTAGGAGCAAGGGGTTTCTCAGCACAGTTTTTTAAGAATCAGGAGCACAAGGAGGTGCTGGCACATGAAAAAGGCACCATCAGCTCCATCTAAACCATTCCTGAGGAGATTAGATAGTATGTAATCTCCACTCACAATAATAATTACATGGCTTTGCTTGATTTAAGTCTCCATTCCCTGCTCTTATCCAGATGCACTGGAGCACATTTCCGCTTATCCGACAGGCAGTGACCAATGATCATCCCCTGCCCATTTTCTTCTTGATTCAGACCAGTGCCTGCAATTTGCTAACATCTCTTCTCCCCTCCAATTTAAATCTCAGACATGGCAGGCCTCTGTCTCACAATAATACAGGGATTTCAGGGGTATTTATGAGAGGCTTAAAACTTAATCCTACATGAGCAAGGTAAGCCTGCTCTTGGCCTAAAACACAGATGGAAAATCTGGTGCCATTGCTACCGCAGGAGAAAAGAGGCATTAATGGCCCTGAGTGCCCTTCAAGTGGGTCAGGCGACCGCCAGCGCTTCCAAGTCAACTCCTGCAGCCAAGTTAGGTGACACATCACCAAATTAGGGAACTGAATCACAGACTCATACAATAGTTTGGATTGGAAGGGACCTTTAAAGGTCATCTAGTCCAAATCCTCTACAATGAGGAGAGACATCTGCAACTAGATCAGGGTGCTCAGAGCCACATCCAACCTGGCCTTGGATGCTTCTGCAGATGGGGCATCTGCCACCTCTCATGGCAACATGGGCCTGTGTTTCACAACCCTCAGTGTAAAAATCTCTTCCTTGTATCTAGTCTAAATCTCCCCTCTTTCAGTTTAAATCCATCACCCCTTGTTCTGTCATAACAGGCACTGCTAAAAAGTCTGTCCCCTTCCTTCTTATAGGCCTCTTTATGTACTGAAAGGTCACAATAAGGTCTCCCTGGAGCCTTCTCTTCTCCAGGGTGATGAACCCAAACTCTTTCAGCATGTCCTGCCAGCAGAGGTGTTCCAGCCCTCTCATAACTTTTATGGTGTCTTCTGGACCTGCTGAAACAGGTCCATGCCCCCAACTTGTGGCATTTCCCTTGCAGGCCCCAGAACCCTTCATCTGGTTTTGACATTGAGGATTTTTGCTCCATTTCTCCACATGGCAGTGCCTCCTGCAGGATGTCTGCCTTAGCAAAGGCTGTGAAGGAAAGTAAGTCTCACCATAAAGTAATCCCTGTGCCAACACACATGGGCAAATATCACCAATGTACTGTGGAAAAAAAAAAAAAGAGTGATTTTGGCCTCTTCAAAGGCTGTCAGCCCCTGGTGCCCCAGGCCACTCAGGCTGCATGTCCCAAGGAGCAAAAACAAACATCAGTGTATCTCAGCACTGGGAAGATATCCATTCATGTTTTCAGCTTGAGAAATGCAGCAACAAGGGCAACACTGCAGAGAGGACGTGTCACACTGGCAGTCCAGCAGGCAGATCAGCAACTCACATGAATGTCTCTTATCAGAGACATCTCAGTTACAATCCTGAGCCTATAGCCTTTCGTTACCCCAGGGCTGATACAGCTTCACCCTAAAAGCAACCTCCATACCACTGTGTCAAAGCTCTTGTAGGTTGAGATGCAGAGGCATGGATTCTCCAGCATCCCTTGTCGTTTGTGCCATCCACTGGGAAAAGTTGGTGGGAGGACAAAGTGACACCCAAGATTGTTTGATGGCAGCCAACTGGAAAGCCTGGGGAGGGAGAGGCTTTTGGACAGGCTGTAATCAGGCCCCCACATACCAGCAGAGAAGAACAGGGGCAAGAGAAGCAGTGACCAGGGAGCTCCCTTCCCATGCCACCACAATGCCAACCTCAGTGGCCAAAACAGCACCACAAGGCCTTGCTTGTACTGGCAGGGATGAGCACGGGGTGGGGACACCAGTGCAGGGTACAGGGGCACCTTGCCCAGCCTGAATGTGCTCAGAAGAAAGAGCTGTACATTTTGGAGACTGAAGACCTCACTGGTTGCCCTCGCTTTCCCAAGGAACAGACGCATTTCTGCAACACTCCAAATACCACTCTGCAATATCCCAAATACCACTTGGCATCCCAAGGAAGCTGTGTTCCTCCCCACCCTCCATGGAAGGGAAGGACTCAGCCCCGAAACACAGCATGGCTAGACCTTGTTACCTTCTTCTTGCTGCAGTAGATTTGCCACTTCTTCTCTGCTGGCAGGGCGAACATGGCCTCTCTGTGCTTGTCTGTGAGGTCAAGTTCATCCTGGGAAAGGGAAGAAAACCGCAAAACATGCAACATGAGTACACAAATGGGTGATATCACAGATGCAACCCCCAGATAGGAAACATAAATCAGCGTGGAGCTATAGCACAATGCCATGATGGTTCCGCAGCATCGCCCCGTGACTATCAATTTGTCAGGGCAATGATGCTAATTCTCATCCTACTGTTGCTGACCTCCCCTGACTCCTGGCCTGCAGTTGGCTGCTGGGAGGATGGGGCTGCAATCTCCCCTGCCTCACTCCTCCTGGACATTGCCTTTATGCCTTGCTGTTAAAAGCAGCAAGTGTTTTAGAAAGGACATCCATGAAGCCATTGTGGCTCCTGTAAGGTGGCCTCACACAGAGGATTGTGAGCTCCAGCTGACAGACTGCATCTGAAACACATCCTGCAAAGAGCAATTCAAACAGGACTTTCCTTTTTCACCACCACAAACTGTTTCACGGAGCACCCCAAGTGGTCTAGCCGATTTCCATCACTGACACTCTCAAATCATCAAAAACTGTGGGGTTTTGTTTGGGTTTGGGTGTTTGGGGTTTTTTTTGGGAGGGGGTGAGGGGGTGGTGGTTTGTTTTCCTATAATTACAAATAGAAAGCTCTCTTCCTAACATCTACAGTTCACAAAGTGTTACATTGTCGCCATCAAAAGTGACTATGTATTGCCTGGCAGAGATAAAGCTGTTTACTGACTGAATCCTTTATTGGTTTATCTGATGCTATTTTAAAGGGCACATCCATTTTCAACTTGGAGGCTTGGTTAGCAGCATGCCCTCCACTGGGATGCCCGAGTATTATCAAAGCCTCATCGCTTCCCGGTGCTAGATGTAGGTCAAAGCTTTTATCAGAGAACTAAATAAAACATTCAGGCAGGGCTGGGAGGCTTGTTGCTGAAGGCAACATTGATCTTACAAGCATGGATGTCTCTTAAAATCATCACTGCTAATGACAATCCTCACGCCAGAGGGGTGTTGGTGCAGCAATGGGAACACTGGAGATGCTGCAGAGGGTCGATAGAGACTATGGGTCTCAGCCAACTCATCCCACTCAGTAGATTCAAGTAGGAGCATCCCCATGAAAGATTACACATTTAATTTCAGCAATTAAAAAAAATCACACACAACAAACACACAACACATGGAGACCCATTAAACTTTTCCTGCCTGAATAATAATGCTTATCAACTAAAGCCTGTAGCCCCTGGTACCCAAATCAAAAGTAAAAGCTCCATTTGGTGATGTCTGAGTAAGATGCCTATGAGAAAAGATGGGTCCCTGCATCAGAAAGCCTGCAGGCCATGAAGAAATTCATACAATCTAATGAAAGCTTTTATTGCACCCAGTATGCAAGGAAAGCTACCTTGTAACCCAAACCAAAGGAACCTCCACCACAACTGTTAGAGGGCTGCCAACAGTCCTGATCATCTCAGAAAGGGTTATACATTGCCTTCAGGTATTGATTTCACTTCTCAGTGAAATTACTCCTCAAAAGGAAAAGTGTTGTGAAGCTTTTTCCATTACATACGCATGGAGGAGCTTTGCTTCCTCCTTGACTTCCCCCCCCATTATTGACTGACTCTTCAACCACCGTGCTGCACTAAGCTGATGTTAGGGAACTTCTGGAACCAGACTTGTTTGACATCCTTACAACAGAAATGCACATGCTGCCCTGACATCTGAGCCCAACCTGAATACATCTCTCCTTCCCTTGCACACAGGGAGGAGAACCTGGCTTAGGGACTCCTCCAATGAGTGCCAATTTCAAACTTCCCCATGTCCTTACAATTTGAGAAGTCACAGATTAATATCCAGTACACAGTCTCCTCCCCAGCCTTGGGCAAATCTCATCACCCTTCCATGCCTCAAAATGTAAACTGCACTTGATGTCCTTCATCATTATTCCCATGGGCTACCAACCTGTCAGAGACGTAAACTTTGCTTCAGTCCCAATTCTGCAGGTCTAAACGTTGCCAACGGGATGACACCTGATATAGGGTCCTAGCTAAAATTCTGCTCTTTGGAAAAGTACATCTAGGAGTGTGGGAGGGGACAAGGGTCCCCTGATGAACATTTATCTCTGTGGTGAGGGTTTGAGTGGGCACAGGGAAGTGCTTCCACTGCAACACTGCCTCCCTGCCATGTGAACCTGAGCTTCAGGCAGGAAAGCACCAGCCACACACATTAGGTACTCAGATAAATATTTATTGAAATTTTCAAAATACCCATATGCTAAAAATATAACTTGTGTAAACATGAAGATTTATTAACCGAGAAAAAATATCTGAGCTGAGCTAAACCCTACACAGGAGCAAGAAGGCATAAAGCAGAGGAACATAGTAGGTGCTGGCACATGACAATGTGCAAACACATCCAAAAAAGGTGCAGAAATGCTTCTGAGCCCCACACATGGGGCCTGGCCCTACCATGTTCCCTGCATCACTCAACACCTACCTAATGATATCTTGTAGGATGCTTGGGAGAGGTATTTGAATAAATAATATGTGGCACCCAGGGAATATGAAAATTCTCACAATCAAACAGTGACTAATGACTGTTATTCTGAGTATTAACAGCAGCTTAACCGTGAAGAGTCAGGTCTTGCTGGTTTTATCTGTATGGGGATTCCTGTTTCCACCTCCAGACCTTTGCTTATGCTGTCTGATGAGTATCTCAGTACTCCATGCCCCCAAGCAGGCTGCTCAGAAACTGCCCTTCAAACTCCAAAAGGTGAAAAGAAGATGGAAACATCAGCCATTTCCTGGGGGCTCGCAGATCACCATACAAACATCTCTGACAAAGCCTTCAGCAAGTGCACAGAGGAGCTGTAGTGCAGAAGAGAAGCTGTGCACAACCTCAAACCCCTATGTGCCTTCAATTAATAATCATGAGCTCAAGAATTAGGTGATTCTAACTAGCAATTAATTTTATAGGCCATTTGCAAGACATGCACTCCCACTACAGCATGCAATCTTGCCAGCTATTTAAGAGTGAGAAGATAACTGCTGGGTTGGTATCCAACATTTCTGCAGCCCTCACCCCTCACTTCAGCCTCATCTTTCACAGTTCTGCCCCTTCCACCTGGCTGCCTCCATGGCAAGACCTGCCAGCCTTGCTATTTTAAATATTTTTTTTTAATCATGTCAAAGGTACATAAAACAACAGCCTCATTTTGCTACCAAAAGGAAGTCTCTGCCCAGAGTGTTTTTACTGGAAAGAGATACACTACTCTCAAATATTTATCCCATACAGTTAAACTGTTCACCTTTAGATCAGGAAACATGTTTCCACATTAAGTCTTCATTCAAATATGATTTAAAAAAGAACTCACAAGGGAGATTTGAATCAGTGCATATTTGCTATTTCTAGGAGGTGAAATACTTCTGTACAACGGGCTTTGCTGACAAGCCTCTGCTCAAGCCATGCAAACCTCCCCCTCTCTCTGAGTACAGCATAAATTCCAGTGAAGGCAATCCCACACCATTTTAAAGCTACCTTACAAACATATGTCCCAGCTCAGCATGCTGTGAGCACAATCTCATGGGCCACACAGTTTTTATCAGGTGATCTACACCTTCCCCTTAGAGAACACAGAGCAGTGCCCAGAAAGAGATGCTCCCATGGCCTGTATCTCCCTGAGCTGGTAATTGGGTGGTATGAGGAACCTAAGCCACTGGAAGTCCTCTGATACAGCCCCATCATGAAGCAAGGCCATCTGGAGCCACTGCCCAGAACCATGTTCAGATGGCTTCTGAGTATCTCCAAGGAGGGAGACTCAACCACACCTAGCAGCCACTAGTCTCCCTTTGCTGAAGGCAAAGACAGATCAAGCTAAAAAACCAGGCACTGCCTCTGGAAGAATGTTTAACCCTCTCAGAAGGACAGGCCTCAAGTGCAGGCCCAGATTCACAGCAGGGTCCTCAGTGCAAGCTCCTGTCCCAGTCACTTCACCCGTGCCATGGCAGACGTTTTAATAATCATCTTTGAAGGGTGGAGAGCTACACGCTTTAACGGGGGCAACAGCAGGAAACCAGCAGGATGCTGCAAGTCTCTTGACTTCAGAAATGACCTCCAGGATGGGCTCTTGGTGTTGGGTGTGCCCAAGTGCTGCTCACGCATGTCTACAACACCCCAGCATAACCATTACAGGTTCTTCCCCTACATCCCACAGGTCCCATGGGACACCATTCTGAAAGAAGTAGCTGAGGAGTAGAGAGTAAGGACGATTCCCTGTACAGGGGTCTGCACACTGAAAATACCTTCAGAGGTTGTAGGAAAATAGATGAAGAACTTTTAAGTCTAATGAACCTTTCTGGCTGATAAATTGTGTAACTGTAATGCTTGGAGAAGACCAAGGAAGAGAATGTGATCATTCATTGCTGTAACTGAAATAAAAACTAATTTGAATCTGCTAGCTTGTTCTGGATTTATAAATACATAGATATGTGTGCATATGTATATACACAGAGAGAGGCAAGACAGCACTGGACCAATAAATGACCAATAAAAAAAAAGAGAAAGTGAATTTACTCCAGATGGATGGATGCAGAGTTTAGAAACTTCAGTGAGACTACAGAATGCAAAAGCAAGAGCTCCTGCATGGGATGGGATGGGATGGGAAGGGAAGGGAAGGGAAGGGGGAAGGGAAGGAAGGAAGGGAAGGGAAGGGAAGGGAAGGGAAACTGAGAATTTTCAGCAACATTTAGCATTAAGTGGTACAGCATGGGAGTTACAAAATAAATAAATAATGGCCTGTTGAAGCCTGCATCAGCTTCCTTTCTCAGGCATCATATCTCTTTTTCACTCTCTTCCAGGCATTCTTTTCCAAGTTCATCAATTTGATTTACCCCAGAAGGCTGCAGTGTCAAGGGAAATGGCAATTGGCATTTTTCTACCCTGTACCTCATCTAATCTACTTCCACTGCAGGAGGTGCTGCCCACATGGCCAGCTGGGCAGCTGCCTGCTCAACACTGCCAGCCCTGACAGCAATTTACCTCCACCTCTACCTCGATCTTACTTAGCTCCTGGTTTTCTTTTCAAACCATTTTCCTGCAGAAACAGACTTATTAATCAGTGGCTGTTACAGTGCAGACAGCCACCGCCTTCATATCCCTCCTGCTCCTCAGTCTGCAACATTCATTCAGGCAATTACAATTCTCAGCATATGCAGATTTACCTTAGCTACTTTTTTTAATAGGTAGTGAATAAAGCCTTTTATTTTTGCATGAATAATAAAAATACCTCCTCCCTAGCACACATCTTTTTCACCCTGAAAACTAAAAAGCAACCCCTCAGACAAAACAACTCCAGCCAACATTATCACTGTGTATTTTTAATTTACCCAAGACAACCTGCAGCTGAAACTACAGAACTGGAACAAAAATCAACTATTTATATTTCTTAATGAATAAGCATAACAGGCAGAGGATTTTTATTAATTCTGCCTTGACCACCTTTATCACATAATTAATTTTTTGGATAAAGGAAATTGCTTACAAGAAGGGAACGAGCAGCAACAAAGAGTAGCCTGTAAGCACTTTGAAATGCTTATGACTATTCAATCTCCTCCCACATGGAATGGAATGGAATGGAATGGAATGGAATGGAATGGAATGGAATGGAATGGAATGGAATGGAATGGAATGGAATGGAATGGAATAGACTAGACCAGACCAGACCAGACCAGGTTGGAAGAGACCTTCAAGATCATCGTGTCCAACCTATCATCCAACACCACCTAATCAACTAAACCACACAACCAAGCACCTTATCAAGTCTCCTCCTGAACACCTCTAGTGATATGACTCCACCACCTCCTCAGGCAGCACATTCCAATGGGCAATCACTCTCTCTGTGTAGAACTTCCTCCTAACCTCCAGCCTAAACCTCCCCTGGCACAGCTTGAGACTGTCCTCTTGTTCTGGTGCTAGGTGCCTGGGAGAAGAAACCAACCTCTGCCTGTCTACAACCTCCCTTAAGGTAGTTGTAGAGAGCAATAACGTCATCCCTGAGCCTCCTCTTCTCCAGGCTAAGCAACCCCAGCTCCCTCAAACTCTCCTCACAGGGATTGTGCTCCAAACCCCTCACCAACTTTGTTGCCCTTCAGTCCCAGATTGGAAGAGAAAAAACCCAAATCCACCCTGCTCTGCAGCTTTCAGTTATTGACTTGAATGCATTGGACAGACAAAAATAAAATACATCTCCCTTTCTTCTTCTACAGGAGATTATGGCCATCGATAGGTGATTTAGCTCTTCAATAAACTTTAGCTGCAGCTGGTTCACATTTCCATCAGTTCAGACATCTAACTGAGGCAATGTGTAACTATTTAATATTGTAACAATCTAATATTGTTTAATTTGTTATTTTAATAGGCTAAAGGTTTTTAAGATGTTCATATTCCAGTAGTAGTGTATTTTAAAAGAGAAGGATCCACTTAGGTTTCTTAATCTTTTCTGTTGTTTTTGTAATATATAACTATGAGCTTATTTATTTATCTGTTGAGCTTAGTCTTCTGTGACCTTTTCACCAACATCATCTGGAAAACCTTTCCCCCATTTTAATTACCAGAGGGCTCTTCTACTGCCTGACCTATTGATCTACACAATTTTATCCCAAAGAGAAGTCTCAGATCTAGAAGCCCTGCAGGTGGATCACCAGCATGCTTTTTCCACACAATTGTACATAAACACTGAAACCAAAGACAGAAGATGTAGCAGCCCATTAGTTATTACACTAATTGCTAAAATGGATTAAATTCAAGTCAACCACAGCTGGACATGACTCTCCTTTGTGGTTGGAGGTGCACCCACCAATAAAGCACAGAGTTGGCAAATAAATAAGGAGGTTTAGGATGTGGGTTTTCCACCTATCTACAGACTCAAAGAAGCAGCTCCCTTTTCGATCCGTTTTTAGCTACTGCCTCCACTGCTGACATCTCTCAGAGTTACTTAAGTCCAACTCAAACCAATATTTCAAGTGTGACTTCAGATGCCCCCAGTCTGACAGGGTTGCTCATGTAGGTCTGGGGCTAAACTCCACCAAGGTTTCTTCCTCAAATGGGAAGGGCTTCACAAAGGGGTTGGATGAGAATTAGAGACTGCAAAGCCCCACGTCAGCTTGAATGTTAAAGCTTCCAAAGATTTACCACATTGTGTGTGTCACCTGAAAGATGCAACAGAGGGAAGCAGGAGCCAGGTACAGCCTGACGCTGATGGACAATATAAGACGGAAATAGACTCCCTGCATACCCATGCATACCATACAAGTGGTCCTCATTTCTATACAACCCTGGCTTTGGTCACACCTGGCATCCTAAAGTACTTTTTAAAAAGGTAAACAGGTGTAAACCAGAGAATCACCCAGTGAGGAGTCAATTTCTGACCCAGTTTTGACATCCAGTAAGATGTCTGTTACAAGCAGACATCAGATGGGCTCATAGATGTTAGGTGCTGTCAGGGAAGGGAAGCTGGTGACTATAGATAACAGTATTGATTTGAATACTGGAGTTGATGGGCATTAGGACAACTGGGCATTCAGGCAAGATCCTGCAAGGCTGCAAAAAGCCTCATCTGCCAAAAGCCAACCTTGGTGGTGTTTGCACACCAGGCAATGCCTAGAATCTGCTAGCAACAGGTACTACAGCAGCTTTCATTTGCATCTGCAAATGGATATGAGGCAAGTATGGGCTATTCTCAGCAGGAACACTTCCCGCTAAGGTTGGTGATGAAGCACAACCCATGTGATGCTCAATCCTGACCGTAACTCCAGCAACACCACCCAATCTTTAAGTAATCAGAAAGGAGAAGACCACTACTAGAGGAAATGCTACATCCAGTGGGGCTGGTACCCTCTGTGGCCACCTGTGCCAGAAATACTTGGAGCCGATGCAAGTCAAAAACCTAAATGGCCCAATTAAGGTCACTGAAGCGTTACGGAATGAGCTGCCCAGGCATCTCCCAGGGATGTGGCCTCCTGTTTTACGAAGTGCAAAGTGGAAAGCATTTAGCAGGTAGACCATATAATTTTTCCACTTCAGCTGCACTTCTGGAAACAAAGGGGTTTCTTATGTGCTCTCTGCCTTCACCTGGGGTTCACATTGTACTGTAACATGGCTCCTTTGTAAAATTACAGGTCGGGGACAGCACAGTTTTGGGCAAGTCCCCACACTAGTTTGTAGCTGTAACAGATACTGCAGTTACATGAATGCTTCAGCTGAAACACAGTGTTCCTTGCTGAATTACTTCATTCAGGTTGGAGGAACACGTGTAGGCAGAAAATTCCTACTTTCTCATCTGGTAGGTGTGTAACTTCCATATCAGATGTTCAGTTATCAAAATACACATTTAAGAGATTATCTGTGAAGATGTTGTGGCGTGAGGTGACAAAAAGAAGCACCATGTGCAGTGGACTGTGACAGGAGTGTGGCAGATCCAGGCTGTTTGTATCTAATGAGCAGAACCTGGGCAGCCTGCTGAAGTGTCCACATGGCTCCTTGCAGAGTGAATTCAAAAGCAGATGTTGTCAGATCAGTTGGTTTTCTTCTAAAGAAGTGATTCAAGCTCAGGAGAGCTTGGTCTTTGGAGATGGTGGTGGGATGGGGTCAGCAGCCCCACGCTGTGTGTCTGGCCCTGGACAGACTCTGCAGAAAGCAGTGTTCTGCCCATGACACAAGGGCTATTGTAAACATTTTTTTTTTCCTGGGTACCAACTGCACACTCCCCTTGGCAGACATAGAGGAAAATGGCTTTGGCCACTCTTCAATGGTTCTCAAAATCCTGAAGTCCTTGATGCTGCAAAGACCAGACAATGAAAAACAACAGCTGACCTGCAAGCATGAAATGCAAAGCTTGGCTTTTACTCAGCTTGTTGTTTCACTCAGTTCAGCTGTTACTTAAAAGCCATGTTGTTTTGCAAGGCCCAAACCCTCATACTTTCTGCTTATTGGATTAGAAACTAGGGAAATCACATTACTTCAGCTCTTAAATACAACTGGATATCGCTAGCAATGAGTTACCAACCCAGCACTGATGTTAACACCTACCAGTGCACACACTGACCACACCGCCACCTGCTCCTCACATTGGGGTTGTCCTCTGCTCTCCAGTGAGCTGCACGTAAACCAGCAGTTGTCCCAGCATGCTGAGAGGGTGGAAAGACTCAGCTCTGCAGGACAGTTATGCTTGAAGCATCTTACCCAAGCACCCCACACCATGAGCCACAGACCAACCGACCACCATGAAGCATTTCAAAGGCGACACAGAATTAATTTCTGCAATGGGATCTCCTAACAGATAGCATCCAAAGAGCAGCTCTGATGAAATGCATTAGTTGCCCCAAGTACAACAAAAACAAATGCTGTAATAAATCTTGAAAGCTGCCAGAGACCTTTCCTTTGTTCCCCAGGCTCCCAACTTTCCACTACTTCATAAAGCAGCAGGGAGGGACAGAGCAGCCTTCCACGTTGCGGGAGGGGAAGGCAGAAAGCCCAGCACTTCAGAGACCATGTGTGCACATCTCCCCTCCAGCAGATCCCAGTGAATGCAGTCACTAACATGGCGCAACATCAGTGAACACAGGCCTGCAGCCCTCCTGAGCCTGGTGGGCTGGGGACACTGCACAGTCAGCACCCACTCATCTCCCAGCATCACCTCCCCAGGTCTCTTAAGACCTGTTGATGTCTGGGCAGAGGCGCCTAGAAAGGTTACCATGCTTTGGTTTTACAGGCTAAACACAAGCTGCTACCCACCATGAGTGGGACACAGGGCTACCCAGAGGCTGCTCTAATATCTTCTGTATTGCTAAAGACAAGTTGGAGGTGAAAAGTCTGAGGAGCTCCATAAGTATCAGTAAATGGGACTTCCTCAAAGCCCAGGTATTTGGGAGGATGAACCCTGATGGGTAGCTGGAGCAGCACCTCCTCCAAGCCCTTCACTCTGCTGGTGAAGAAACAGGCTGGGAATGAGGTGTGGGACCAGGGAGAGGCAGCATCTCATATTCCAGGGACAAGCAAAGCCATGCTGGATCTAGCAGCCTCTCCAAGCATCCAGGCAGTCTGAGGAGCTGCTGGAGCATCACTCACATACTGCTGGGATGGAGATGCTGCTGTGACCTGCCACACTGGGAAAAGAGCCTGCAAAGAGGTCCTGGGTCATGCTGGGGCTCCTGCTGCCTTCTCCAGACCAAACCATTCAATCGCCCTGTGCCTCCACCACCCCCTTGCCAGCTCAAGTCCTATGGGGCCAATGCACAGCACCACACACAAAGCGTTTCATTACAAACCTCAGAGTGACAAGAAGTGTTAAGCAGATATAAAGGACATCAGTCATTTACCCATCTGGTGGAAAGTCTAGTTGCTGGAAGAAAATAAGGAGGATTGTTATGGCAAGATCTACCATATGGCACCATTATGTGGAGCTTTGCAAGTGCTTTCTCTGAGCATGCAAGCAAGATTTCAGCCTTTGAAGAAACGCTGTATTGTTAGCCTGGATACGCAGGAGCCTCTTGAAAGAAGCTGTGGCAGATGGCACAGCTTTGTTCTCTTGGTTCGCAGGCAGCTCGTGAGCAGCCCCATGACACATCGATCCTCCTGATGTGTGGAGGAGGACTGATGGCTTAAATCCGATGGATGCTGCTGGAAGGGTACCGTAGCACTGCTCAAGACCCAGGAAGCAAACATCGCCGACCTGAACTAGTGGGATGCACCGGTGTCAGTCCAAGGAGAGCTGCATGAAATTGCCAAGCCTTGTCCCAGTCAAGGGAGCTGCAAACTGGGAAACCTTCCTGAAATATCCTGCTTTTGTCTGTACCTCCCTGCCAGCACCTGCTCCAGCCTGGGTGGCTGAGCCTGGCCAGAGCCCCAGCAGGACAGCAGACAAAGAAAAGCCTTTCAGATGGGGCCAGTGCCTGTTTGAGCGACATCCCAACAATACCCTGATGAAAACCCATTCAGTCCAGGCACGGAGAAAGGAAGGGCAAGAGAAAAGGTTCCTCTGGGAGGAAGCAGTGATCGGTCATTGACCACAGTACAACATCTGCATCTGCTCTGAGCTGGGGAAAAGCCCTTGCCTGCTGCATACCACTGGCTGGGATGGGGCACATCATCACTGCAGCCCAAGATGGAAATTGGGCCTTTCTTACAGGCTAATTGCTTCTGTTGGTGCCCAGGCAAAGAAACAGACATCCCTCATTTCCCTGTTGCTCCTGCTAAGAAACACTTGCATGGACACAGAATAAACCCCCAGCTGTTCTATTGAACTATCTAGTTAAAATCCAAAGCATCCTTCTAACATAAAGCAGGCCATAAAACAGACACCAGGAGAGCAGATCGAGCCTTGAGCTGAACTTGGAGTCAAATGCTCCACGTTCCTCGGCAGCTCAGTCCCTCACTCTCTGACACTGGCATGGGACAAGCACCAGTTTCTCATGCTATACTCAGATGAACAGGCACACTTGAAAACCCATGAAGACAGAGCGTATTTTGTGAGGTCGCTTCAAAAAGAAAGAGGTTTAGCCTTTCATATACATAGCAGGTTGGGATACGCAGAGCAGGGACCCTGCTAGATTGTTGGTTTCCCTGGGAGGATTGTCCATCCCAGTTGTCAAACACACCACTCCAACATCCCCAAAGATGCTGCCCACCCTAGGCCTGAAGTGTTCCATCACTGCCACTCTGAGTCCCTAATGAGAAAAAAGGGGCAGAAAAGTCACTACTAAGCTGTGAGAGAAGAACTGGACAGGGACCAGCCTGAGCTGGCAAAGCTTCTACATACCCTTCCAGCCTATTTGACTTTCCTCAACCCAATCGACTGAGACAACTGAGGACTCTGGAAGGAGCCCTGGTCCCACAGTGCAGGCACAAGGCATCCTGTCCCGGATGGTCAAGCATGACGGGTCGGATGGCATCGGGCTCTCACAGGCATGAAAATCAGCCCTGTGCCTCTGCGTGATTTTTTCTGTCTCTCTTCCAAATGTTACACAGTGGGTTTATACAGAAGCAGTGGGACACTTTCCAAACCATTTAGCTAATGCTGAAATTTAATACTTGACACCAACAGGTTACTGAGAGCAAGAAGGAGCTGTTGTAATGGAGGAATGGGCAGATTTGCATCTTCACTTGTCCTAAATGGGAGAGCTCAGTTTCTGCCTTGGGTCAGTATCTGCCTGATGGCTTTTTTGGGGAGCCAGAGGGGTTGCAGCTGCTTGCAGAGGAGCACAGTGGGTACCCACTGCCCCCTCCCCAGTCTCAAGAGAGCCAGCACTGTTCCTGCTGCCATCATGCCCTGTAGCAGCAGCTGCCTCTTGAGTCTCATTCCCACCCTTTGCTAGGGGGAAAAAAATAACTAAAAAATCTTAATAGCAAGGAGCATGGGATGGAGAGCAGAAGGGCCACACCAGGGCATGCCCCAGGCCCAGCTGGTCCCTGCGAGTGTCACAGGGCTCCTGCCTCACTGCACAAACAGTGGTTCCCTGCAGCACAGCTCTGCATCACGCATCTGGCTGAATGTCATACAGTCACAGAATCACAGACTGGTTTGAATTGGAAGGGACTTTTAAAGGTCATCTAGTTCCAACCCTCTACAATAAGCAGGGACATCTGCAACTAGATCAGGGTGCTCAGAGCCACATCCAACCTGGCCCTGGATGTTTCCAGGGATGGGGCATCTATCACCTCTCATGGTAACCTGGGCCAGTGTTTCACCACCCTCAGTGTAAAAAATCTCTTCCTTGTATCTAGTCTAAATCTCCCCTCTTTTAGTTTAAAGCCATTACCCATTTTCCTGTCACAACAGGCACTGCTAAAAAGTCTGTCTCCATCTTTTTTATAGCCCCCTTTTAAGTACTGAAATGATGCAACCTCTCCCCAGAGCCTTTTCTTGTCCAGGCTGAACAACTCCAACTCTTAGCCTTTCCTCACAGCCCAAGTGTTTCAGTCCTTTGCGCATTTTTATGGCCCTCTTCTGTCCCCACTCTAACAGGTCCATGTCTTTCCTGTGCTGAGGACTCCAGAGCTGCACAAAATACTCCTAGGTTTAGGGGAGACACTTTGAAAATCCTGAACTAGGATGATGTGCCCCAGCATGTGAGCCTCTATAAATGCCTCCTTCAGCCTGGCTGGCAACCCTGAGCCACAGCACAAGCCTTTACACTGCCTTTCGTTGCAGGACTGGGAGAGTTTTCCATGGGAAAAAATTTCCCCAGGAAAATCTGATTTGGCCAAGTTATCAGTGGAGAAAAACATGAAACAGCAGCAGTTACTCCACCTGAACTAACCAAGTCTGACAAGCAGCGTTTTGCAGGACTGCTGCAAGAAAAGCCCTGATGCAGGGATGTCTTGGTCTCACCATGATGTGGTGTGTGTACCAGTCTGTTTTCTCATCCTGCCCACAGAGAAGGCTGTTTGGGCAAAACTGGCTCTTATAAAGCACCCTAGAACTCCTCTCTAACAAGTGGCCAGGGTTACCAAAACCATGCTGCTTGGCTTCTACTGGGACATGCTATACAACGAATTGTGACCAACTAGCAGCTCCCTCTATTCATCAAAGTGTTGCAGAGAAACCCCATTTCACTGCTGAATTGAAGTGGAGCATTTTTGGATCCAACAAACTACTCCAAAATGTTTTTGCTTAGAAGAAATTAAAGCCTCTTTTTGGCTGACAATCCTTATTTTTTGATTCTTGTCTTTCAGAGTTTTGATACTGGAGGACAGAAAAACAATAACCTGCCTTCCCAAATCTCAAGTTAGCCCAAAATTTCTGAGAAGCAGAATACCCAGCAAGTAAAGTCACTTTCCAGCTATAAGGGATACCTTCTTTTCCAGTTTGAATAACCCTGCATCACGCTGGAGATATATGAAGTCAAACTGACCCCCAAGCCCTCCTCTGAGAAGTCAAGGTTTTCTCAGAAGAAACTATCCCAAACTGGCAAGACTTTGAGCTCAAGGTTCAGTGCAGTCACTTGTAACAGCAGCTCCTGATCCTCTCTTTACATAAAAGCTTTCCTGAAAACTCAAAATCAAGCCTGGGGAGACTACAAAGAGGAGAGGAGGGAAGGGGGAAAAAGAAGGAGGAAAAGAAAATAAAAAGCATCCTACTTACCACCAGCTCGGTGAACATGGCATCCAGCTCCTCCACTGGTGGCATGGGCAGCGCGGGCTCCATGGTCTGCAGGGCGAAGCTGCTGTCATTGCGCAGCCGGTATGTGATCTCAGGGTGGTCACTGCTGCGAAAGCAGCAGAAGATGAAGGAGATCCCCCGACTGCTCCTCTTCCTTGGAGCCATGGTCAAAATCCTCTGCGTCCCTCCCTCCTGGGCACTAGATCCTGGGGGAACAGAAGAGAGGAGGCTCAAGAGTGGGCCCTGCAGTGATGCACTCTTGTCCTGCCGAGGGGAGGAGGAATCAAAGCCACCCACGCGCTCAGTACAGAGGGGAAGAGCAGAGACAGTTGGTTTATGTGCCAAATATTTCTGCTCAGATTTGACACTTATGTCCCTGGCAACCTTGACAATTGCGTGAATGAAAAAGATGCATTTGCCTTGTGCTGAAGCCAGCAGTGGTAAGGGGGTGCCTTGCCATCCCTGGAGAGAAGGAAGTGGACCCCACCGCTGCTGCAAAACCCAGCAGATCCTCACCAGCCTTCTCATTTCATGGCAGCCAGGCCAGCCCTTGTCGCAGTCCAGCCAGGAGTGTGGAACAGCTGGATGTGTTCAGAGCCACCAGGTCCTCAGCACGGGTGACTCAGTGCTTGAAGACCTTATGTGGCTCAGGATATCCCAAGCAACAGACAGCATCAGAGCTGAGAAAACATTCTGTTATCTCCCCCAGCTCTTAAATGTGTCCCTAAACATCCACCAGCAGCTGCTGGCTGGGCAGCTCTTTTTCACGAAGGTTTTAGTCGGCTTTAATTAGATAAACCCTACTCGAAATTCCAGTAAATATTTACAAGACACGATTTCAGCTGATAAAAATCACACAGTGCCAGCAGCTCTGACTCTCGTACACAATGCCTACGTCGGGCATCACTCATGCCAGCAGTCATTTGGGTTTTGCTCCTTTCTGAAACTCAGGTTGAGAGCAAAGCTCAGGGCAAATGGCACATGCCTTGCCCAGATGATAACAGCAAGAATCAGGCAAATACTGCTTCAAAATTAGGATTAAGTCAACGATACAAGAGGAGGGTCAACCACAAGGAATGTGGACAGCAGAGAAACTCCCTAACGAGAAAAATCAACCAGCTAAGTAGAGAAGTTACAAGGCAAATGTTTAGGCTTCTTAAAAAGCCACACACCCACATATTTTATCTCTGTGAAACAAGATGCTGAGATGTTAAGAGACAGGACAAACAGCCAAGGTTAATGCTGAAATATGGATGACTCAGATTTATTAACAAAACTATGAAGAGACTTGGTAAAAAAGATCAGCATTTCGAGAGGAGTGTCTCATCTCCCTAGAGCCAGACGTTCCTCTCCAACTATGGATTTATGTATCCAAATAAACAGCTGCCACACCCCAGGGAAAAGCAGTGCTGGAGGTAGGATGGGGACAGACCTGGGGTCAGACCATGCCCCACTGCCTGCAAGGCAATAACTGCCTTCCCAAAATAAGAATCTTGCAGAAAATTCAGGCTTTACCCACATTACTTTAATGGAGGAGGATCTGACCCTTGAAATTGTCTTCGATTGCATATTTTTAGCACATGGTGTAATCATCTGCTGAACCATGAATGATGGGAAACGGTTATTGGGTCTTCATGGGGGATAATCTCAAGCTGTGCAGCTGCTCTGTGCCAAGTCTGGAGGGTTCCCTTCCCCAGAAGCCCCAAATCTCATTTCACATTTAGCATCTTGCATGCAGAAAAATGCAGTCACTGGTGGAATTTCAGCTGCCATGAAATCTCTCTCATCGTGCTTCCCAGCAGCCAGCACCGCAGCAAATCCATTAGCAGCCTGCTGGCATCCCTTCGATCTTAGGAGGAGTTTGGGACCTGCTGGGGAGTTTCTTTCCTAAAGGAGGAAAGGAAACAAAAAAGCAAAGGCACATAGATCTCTGTGTCCTCCAAAACATAAGAAAACACTGCAGGTTTACATTTTAGAGAGCCACAAGGAGCAGGGCACAGAGGGAGATAGTGGTGGCTGCCCAGTGCTTCCTGCCTGGTGCAGGTGCTCAATCCAGACTAGCACATCCTCAGTAGTGCAGATTTTGGCCACTTGGTCATTTCCACTCCAAGTTCACACTGCTCATGCAGCTGGTCAGGAGCAAACTAACTCATTCTCCTCTTCCATGGTATGTTTTCCATCCCCTTTCCAACACGTCAACCTCGTCCTTGAAACCTGCTGCTACGGACAAGCTCTCGCTTAGGCTTGCAAAAATGTATGGAAAGCTTTTTATCAGAACACCACCTGCTCTTCAGAGATAAATGCTCCTGCCAATGTTTTAGGAGGAGTTTGAGTGACAGACAAAAAGGCAAGATCTTATTTTGGGCTTTAGAGCAGACAGTCATGTAGCAACCAAGACAAGGTAATTCTGAGCTGCTTCCAGCTCTGAAGCTCTTGAGGTTCCTCATTTTCATTTATACACAATTATAAAACCAAACCACTCTACAGAGCAGGCTGAGTGGGCTGTAGTGTGTTAACAACTAAGGCTAAAAATGGTAAGAGAGAGAGCATGTTAGCTACCAGGCAAATATCATTACACCTTCAGAAGGCTGATGAATATTCATTGACATGATGGATCAAAATAAAAACACATCTCCCTGGCAGGTTGTGGAGAGCTGCAGACAGCACAGATTGCACCATCAGAACAAGTCCAGCTATATAGCCTTCTCCTCCCTGCAAATCCTGCAGAAATCACTTATTCATGGAGAAAAATTGACAGCCCCTGGCAACCTGGAGGCTTCTGTTAAGAAGAGCAGAAGGGACCAGTTCCACACAGCATCAGATGTTAAGTGACCTGCTCCCACGTTCCATTTGTACCTTTGAGCACTAATTAGATCAATACATTTAAGTGAGATGGTGATCTAATAGTGCCTTCTGGCCTCTACTGTTGAGCGGGCCAGAATAAATTAAGTTTAATTGCCCCTGTATGTACAGAGCCAGGGAAGATTAGATGGGAAGGGTCATTGAGAGAAGTTCTAGCCAAACTCCGAGTCCCAAGGAAAGACTGATGGAGCTGAATCATTCCCAAACAACTTCACTTTCACAGAAACAAGGGTGGAAATGTGTGTGTGAGGGGCTTAGCCTGCAAGCCCAAGGAGAAGAAGATGAGGAGAAGAAGCAGCAGCTTAGCCAATGCACGTGAGCAGGACTAACTAAGGTCCCCACGCAGGAGTGAGGCCATAGGCTGCAGCTGAGCCATACAGAGAGAGACAGGTTTTGTTGTTTTCCCCAGCCCTAAAATAAGGATCCAGCCTCAATCGCCCTGAGCAGTGCCTAAATGAAATCTGTCATTAGGAGAAAATTGGACCCTGGTGTTGCTTCCGCCTTTGCTTTAAGGAAAAGAGAGCAGCAATTACCGCTTGCATATTCAACAGCCTCCTCAGCAAGCTAAATTAGCCTGTGTGGAGCAAGGCGCTGCCAAAGCCTGTCTGTGACCGATGCCCCAACGAGCTGGTCCAGAGCCAGCACCGGTATTGCAGCATTGCGGTCTGCAGCCTAAAAATACCCAGCCAGGACACAAACACATGCAAAGGAGCATGCACGCTCCCCTTCACACCCGCCTGCAAACTTGCCCAGAAGCGAGGAGCTAAATCCTCAAATATGAATATTAAAGTGTTGTTTTTCTGGCTGCTTTCCCATCCCCTTCCAAGACAAGGATGCAGGATCCCGACTGAGCTCTTTGTCGACAAGGAGCTTTATTTCAGTGCATTGCACAAGGAGAGAGTGTTTTTGTGCAAGAGCAGTAACACTCACTGTATTATTTTTTTTCAAACAAACACTTCTAGATGATTTTCCTCCCACTGCAAGTTACATCTGCGCCCCTACAGCAATAAAACCTGGATGGCCTCATGGCATTTTTCAAAGTAGTTGTAGAGTTGAAGCATCCCCTTAGAAGCATCAAAGGTTTATTTCCCTGGGTACATTTATTTGTGGTTTTTACCTTATATACTCAAGACAGCCAGAACCCTCCTTGGGTATGCTTACTAACATGAACTCTTCTTTGGTTTGGCCTCAGTTATGAGCCCTCCAAAAATGTGAGAGTAATGCTCTGCCTGTACGACCAGGCAGAAGCATTTGGGTTCACCCCTGTCAAGAGCAAGAAGTGCTGCTCTGTTTCACGCTTGCATTAAAGCCAGTGCAAACCCCCACACCTTTCAGTGAAGGGCATCCAAGTATTGTTTAATTTTTAAAACAAAACCTTTGAAACTGAGCCTATCCACAGTGTGGACGACAAGTCCAGAAACAGGATTGCTTTCCCGTAATCAGGAGCCACCTTCCTTCCAACACAGAAGCCTAAAAGATCTGAGCCCATCACCAGCACCTCTGGCACAGACCTTGTGTTGAACATGGTGCCAGCATCCCTGGCATGGTCATTAAAAGCAACCAGGAAGATTTTTCGGCCACAAGCTATTTGGCCATGACAATTTCCAAACACTCAGCTAAGAGGCTTTAACCTGTTTGAGAACTGCCTTTTCCCCATCCACCTGTGAAACAGAAGCCATGAAAAGAGATGAGGACAGGACCTTTCCTGTGATGCCACAGGAAAATCATCTGCCAGGAGTTGTCTGAGTCATCACTAAATCACAAGAGACATAATATTCAGCATAAGCAAATCTCCAAGACTCGGGTTTCATGGATTTATATATATCTGCCAAATCCTGAATTACCCCAGATACCTTCCCATCTTTCCAGAAATGCTGTTATACTCCATGAACACAACAAAGAGGGCTTTGCATCTCCAAATCTTGCCTGGGCTGCCTGGTACCCGATGGATACTAGCAGGAGCTGGCTGCAATCACAGGCTCTCAGCTCACTCCTGGAAAGCCCCATCTGCCAGAAACCCACTGCTCCCCTAAAACGTGTTGCCTCCTCTTTGTATTCTTTCCTTTTATTGTGCATTCATCACAACCTGAAGTGTACACCTGGGCCTCCTTTCTTGCAGAAAGATGTTTTATGCTGCTGCTCAGGGGCAGATGAACTTCAGGGGCTCAATAGAGAAAAAATCAGGGGGAAAAAAACAACAACAACAAATCAAAGTAAACCAGTGCATTCACAGAGCCAGGAAACACTTCCACGTGCACAGATTCATTTTTGTTGCACATATTTGCAGCACACCAGAAAGAGTCTTCCTTTTTCATCTAAACACAACTTATACCTACTGCAAGCAATGAAGGTGCTTGGAGGGATTTTTTTCACACACATCTTCATGGGGCTCTCCCACCTAGAGGTGTTAGTGATGTCACCCAGGAAAAAGAGCAACCACCTCCACTGCACTGCCAGAACATCGCAGCTTGGCTTGGAAGTCACCTCTCCAGTGTGCAAGCTCACTCGCTGCCAGGAAAGCACACATGCTGTTGACTCTGCAATCCAGTTTTTGGGAGAAGAGCATGGTGCACAGCAGGGTGAGAGGAGATCTGTCTGAACGCTCTCCAACTGAAATCAATCCTCAGAGCAGCGCTGCTCGGTTTGGCAAGCCGGCTAAAGTTCAGAGCAAAGGATGGCTGCCGATGCATGGCAGGACCACATCTGTCCCAGGGCATGCAGAAAAACTTGGGTCCAAGGAGAAGATCCTGAAGGCTTACAGCACTCATATTCTGCAGCAGGAGCTGCCCTGTGTAGCCCTTTAGCCTGCTGCAGTGGCAGAGACCAGCACAGCTCAGTGCACGGATGAATCCAAACAGAGAAGATGCTGCTGGATCAGAAGTTTTTTTAGTTTTTGAGGATAAAAACCCTAACCCTGCTGGAAGTTTCCCAGTCACCGAGACACCAAGCAGCACAGTAACACCAAAGGAGGTTATGAGCTCCCCACCAAAAGGGTCAACTTAAACAGTGACAAGCTGAGCGCCGGCACCAGATCCTCTAAACCACCACAGACCACTTCTTACAGAAGCTTCCGTGAATCAGCTTCAGCAAATGCCATTTAGCTCAGGAACAAGGATAACAAGCATGGAACCACAGAGAAGACCCAGTTTGGAAACCTGCATAAATATACATATTTCTTAATCCTCACCAGGGTGCTAAACAACCCAATTCTACAAGCGCACATATGCCTTTCTTCCAGCAGTAGGGTTGTGGTCCTTTTGCAGAAGCAAACCAAAAAGCGGGATGGGGCAGGTGTAGAAGGAAAAAGAGTTTGCAAGTCAGGTATTCCTCCCTTAAATGCACTGAACAATTTGCACCTTGAAGCCCAGGCACAACCCTTGTTGGAGGCAGGTGAAGCCCAAGAGACTTTGTAGAAAGGCAGAGGAAGGTGGAGGAGATGGGCTCTCCAGGAAGGATGCTGGAGCATCCCCCTGTCCTCTCTGTGTCCCAGCTTGGCTTCAAAAGGCAGTGCAGAAAGGAAAGGTGATGGGGAGGTACATCTCTCCCACTGTTCCCCTCATCCCACTCTTGTTTTGGGGTGGCAGCTGCTGGCAATGCATTGCAGTGGTGCTCAAAGGCACCCTTTCGGAGCCCAGGTCATGCACAGGAAGGGATTAGCACCTATTTGAGTCTCTCCTGACACAGACCACAGTCTTGAGGAGAAGACCCTCACAAAGGTTGTCCTTTGCCATTTGAACACAGTTTCTCAGGAAACCTTTGTGGGTATCTGGGTTGGATGCCACCAAGGCATCCTTTGAGGCCAAAACCACTCAAGACAGGGATGCAAGACCCCTGAGCAGCTCAGGGGGCTGATACAGCATGGCTGACCACCCCCAAGCTAGCATCCTCCTCCATCCTGGCTCCATACCCAGAACAAGGGCAAACCAACATCCAGCCCTGCTCTATTTCCATCACAGGCTTTGCCCCTAACTGGGAGGAAAACAGTCACACAAAGTACAAAAGACCTCCAGGAGACTGTTAGTACCAAGCTGTGAAGCCCATCCCAGTACATCACAAGTTACACATTATCATCCAGGAAGAGCAGCTAATAATATAAGAAACTCCCCAAGATGCTGGGTGCCAGGACCACCTCCCATCCCAGCCACTGCAAGGGGACCTCCCTGCTCAGTGTTTCCCCCTCCACCAGAAAGGACATGGATTACAGTTGCTTCATTTCCGAGATCATTCTGACTACTCCCTTTGACAATGCAAAGCCTTTGTCAACAAATACTCAACAGACTGGCAAGCAGGGAATGAGGAACTGCATTTCCCACTGGAAGAGGAGATTTGTTTGCCAATTAGCCTTTTCCTGGAGAACAATAGTTCAGTAAAAACCTTCCTTTAATTTAATTCCTCCTTTTTTAAACTTCCCCCACCCGCCTGCTCCTTCAATGAATATTGGGCCGTGACTTTGGTTTATCATATGCAAAGCCTCACTGCTGAGCTTTCCATTTCACTGCTCCCCATTTCAGCAGTAATCCTCAGGGCGAGACAGGCTCTCCAAGCATAAAACCAAAGGGGAAGGTAGGCAGGTTTTTCCTCTCCTAAAGCTTCTTAATTAATTTGGCTTCACAAACTGGGGTTTCCAAGTTGTTTGGTAGCAGATGCTTCCAGTCCATCAGCACAGCAACATCTGCCATGGGGCCACCACCAAGGCTAGGCAAGAAGCAGCTACTGGCTAACTTTTGATGGGCTATTTTTGAATTGTGTTTGGAGATTTTTACTATTATCCAACACTCAAGGTGAGGCTACTGGAACCACTTGTGTCCATGCAGCTTGTGGTGCCTAGCAAGTTGTTTTTTTTTCTTTTTCCAAAATGGAAACTGGGTGCTATAAATGGAGGCTGCTGTAAATAGGAGTCCTTCCTAACAGCAGCTTCCAAAGGGTAGATATCATTAAACTTCAAGATATCATTAAACTTGCAGTCCAGACAGTGCCCAAAGCAAACAAAACACACTTGTCAGATCTCTCAGCTGACCCATCTGCAATGATGATTTCCCTTCAAAGATTTTAAATCCTGATGTTAATCCAGAGTGATTTTTTTTTCCCCCTGAAGTACAAACCTGGGGTTGAGAATTCCTTGATAAATATGTCTGATGGCAGAAACAGCCCACTGGCCGCTTTCCTTACAGTGCAACACGAATATCTCCCTGTGCTTCAGCAGATGAATGCTGAAAAACAGTATCTGTGAGCTCACATCAGGCACAACGTGATCCCAACAGCTCCAACACGGCACCTGCTCCCAGCAGACCTCGGAAAAAGCAGTGATTTTTGTCACATTACACTAAAAGACTGTTTGCATTGAAACCTAATAAAGAAAAGCAGGTGAGCACAGCAAGGAAGGCTAACCAGAAGGCTTAGTTAGATATTTTTTATGTGGATGCAACTGGAAGGCTTGACTATATATATTTTTATGTGGATGCAACATGATGCAGCTTATGGCAAAAGCCCTGCTTTGACCAGGGTGATGCTGCATCATCCCATGCCACATGCCAATGGGCAAACCCACCCACATGACAGCTGCTCAAACCCACCATCTCCAGCTTGAAGGACCTGTCTTAACAGCGGCATGTTTAACTGCCTAACTACCCTGACTCCCATTGATGATAGGGAGCAAGGAAGGGCTCATGCCAAAGCCATCTGTCCCATTGCTGCTAAGAATGGACTGAAAGCAGGTTCCTCTTTCCTGGCAGAAGCATCCAGAGGGGAAAATGTGTCCAGTGGAGAGATCCCAAGGGGATGCATCTAAAAATCAATAAGGGCTATTTTCATGCTTAATCCAGTAAAGTATCAGCATCAGCAGCATCAATACAAACCAAATTTAAACACACTGAGAACGCATACAGAATTGTTATATTTTCTTTTCTTTTGTGCATTGATTTAATCAAATCTGGTTTTCCCCAGACACTCTGAAGTCCGTACAGGACATCCACAGCATCCCTTATGCTGCAGGCATCCTGCCTGCACCTCCATCTCTATATTCTGCTTACAAAATAAGCCTCCTCACCCCAACTAGAGCAAACTTTCCACTGAGGAAATCTCCCTTGAAGGGGCAGTATCACAGTGACAGCAGCCATCTCCCAGCCAGGGCTACTGCAGAAGTGGATTTCTTGTCTTTACAGTCCTTCACATGGCACCCACCACCAATTCTAAAGCAAGTGTCCCATCCCTGTAGATATTTATATACTGATCTCTCTTTTCATTAAAAGAAAATTCTCAGCCTCACAGCTGCATAGAACTACTTGAAAAAGTGACCCAAGAGGATCCTGAGAGGCTCAGAGAAGATAACTGTGTTTGAGTTTTAATTTAATCTCATCTGCTGCAGGAGGGCAGTCTGGGTGTTCATATATTTGGGAGTAGTCACACTCCAGACACACCCACAAGCACAAACTTACCCTCCCAAGAGCCAATGCAGGCACAACATGGGCTCAGAAAGCCACAATGTCACCCATTCCTATCAGGGTACAACATTATTCTCTGTCCTCTTCCATGTATCAGCTCCCTCCTGTATGCAACATTGCTGTCTCAGCAGAGATGCTTCATGGTTCAACACCATCATTTCATTTGCCTTCCTGAGCCTTCAAACCGGTCCTCGGGCTCTTTCTAAGCTGACACCTCCCTGCAGATGACTTCCTGCTTGGGGTTAGAGTGCGTCACTTAGGCCAGCAAAATGAAAGCACTTCTTCCCATAGACACAAGTCTGGTTTACTTACAATCTGAAGCAAGAGAGGACTTCACCTCTTTGAGGGTTCCTGAGCCCTGGTTGTGGCAGGGTCTTACAGAAGTCTTCACATCTGCCACATAGACAAAACATCATGGAACCACTGGTGATCAGCACCTTCATGACATTCCTTCAAAGCTCACCTCCTTCCATGGCTTCAGGGCAATTTATTTGACTGGCATCAGGTCCATCCAGCTCTTTAGTGAGAAAGTGCATCCCCAGCACCCCAAAATACACTCCCATTCCTTTAGCAGCTTTGAAGCTGAAATACTTCCAGTAGCAGAGGTGGCTGATAAGACTGATAGGAACCACTTGACCAGGGTGGAGGATAGGAACCACTGCTGATAGGAACCACTTTCCATTAACCAGCTCGCCACATCTTTCAGTATGGCCCAGAAAATGCCACTGATACTGAAGCAAAGTCCAGTAGGTCTAACAGAGTTTGAAACCCAATGAGCTGAGGCCTGTTCTTCAATTTCTGCTTCCTCGTGTCCATGCTCCAGGGTTCATATGCCAGCCAAGCAAAGGCTTCAAGTGGCGCAAATCACATTCATCAGGCTCCCAAAGTGGCTAAGCAGAACCCTGACAACAACAAAGCAAAGCCACTGGCTTGGGGGCTGCAACAATGTCAGAGCATCTCTGCCAAGACACCCAAATGTACCACTGCTCCACGCTTTGCCACGAGACAGGGGTTGCCAGGAGAACAGGCTGGGTAAGGCTGTTCTCTGCTTAGCTCTTAGCACAAGCACATCCATCTCAAATTCGGCCTGCAACGGAACAAGAACATCCACAACCTCCAACATCCAGGACCTCCATCTCAAACCTCTACCTGAAGGTTTGGTATTTAGCCACTTCCCTAAACCTTGAAAAACATCTTCCTTCATGTCTAACCTTGATAGGCCATTGCTCCAAATAAACACTGCCGTTTGGATGCCCTAAACAGATGCTAATGAAATAACTCAAAGACAGAGTGACCCTGAGATCACCCACAGTTTCCTGACTGGCCACAGAGGAAGGGAACTCAATTGCTTTTTGATAACAAATCTTTGCAGTATTTTCCAACACAAGACCCATACACTGCAATGAAAGCTCAAAGAAGCTGCAAACTGGATACCACAGGAGGAGAAAACGCCCTGAAATCACTGTCTCTACAAATATAAACTTTCAATCCCCCGTTAATGCAGGTTTTTAGAGCTGGTGAGAGCTACCCATTCCCACTGACTGCAACATGAGCCATAAGAGTAGAAGGAGGGGGATCAAAAAAAGCATCTTTCAGGCAATCACAAACATTTTTTGACCAGTTGAGTGCTTCATGGGGAGAGCAACACATACATCAACAGGAGCACCTGAAGCACGCCAGTGCCTTCTAAATTCACTTTCAGTAGATTTACCAACATGTCATATGGAAAAGGAATGTGTGCTATGCAAATCCAGCCCCAGACTGCTCCCTGCCTAATCTAGCTTTAGATTCAAATGCTTATTACCATGGCGTCTAATCGGGTAGCCCATAATAGACAGGTTTAGTTTGGGCTCCCACTACTTCAGCTGTGTTCTTACTAAGGCACCAAATGGAGACTAAAAAAACAAACAAACAAACAAACAAACAAACAAACAAAAGCACCAAACAAACAAACAAAAAATAGATAAAAACAACAAAACAACACTGCAAAGAATTCCAGCTCTGGCAGAAAACAGAGAACAAAAACCAGGCATGGAAAAATGTATTGACGCCTACCAGTAAAAGCCAGGCAGATATGCAAACATCTGGCAGCTCACCAGGAACACAGCAAAGACTGAGTCCTATCTGCACCCCATTGCATCCCTGACACAGAAGCATGTGGCTGGTCTTACAAGGTATCTCCCTTCCCCCTTGTAAGGGATAAGATGATGCAAGGATCTCGCACACCAATGTAGGACCCATCTAGCAGCAGCTGGTTCCCAGCAGCTTGGAGCACAGCTGCTCACACCAAAGCCTCCAGACTACCTTATGGATGCTCTGGGCACCCACAATAGGATGCCTAGACTCTGGGTAATGCATACCAATCACGAGTCATTTGCAGGCTTGGGGAGGAAGGAGTTCCCATAGTCCCAGTCTACAGCAGGACATCAGTCACTGAGGCCACCACCTCCCTGTTTGCTGGCACTAGCCACACAGCAGGTCAGCATCACCTCCACTCTTACCTGCACCAGGCAAGGTGATTAATTTAAATTCTAAATGCAGCCAGCCTGTCCAAGCCATATGTCACCCCTGGTACATCCAGGATAGAACTCACATGTCAACTTTTTACCTCCACTAGGCAGCTATAACTTAGCCACTGTGCACCAGAAATAATGGTTCTCCTCTCCATCTGCCAGTCATCTGCTATACTAAGCTTTCCTGTGACGGAAGGTGGTGAGGTTTTCAACCCTATGGTCCAGCTCCCACCTTCAGGATGACAAATACTAGCAGCTTGTCCTCCCTTGTCTTTGTAATGCCAAATGGCACACAGACCTGCAGCCCAGCCAACTCCAACAAAGGGTCAAGACATGCCAGTGTTGCTACCAGCCTCTGAAGATCCTACAAGACTGCACTGACCCTGCTACTCCTTGAGGTAAGCAGCAGTAGGAATACCAACAAACTAACCACTAACAAAGAGGAGATTTCCCTGTGTATGTGTTCCCCAGTGTCTAGTACAGACTGAATTTTCTTTGTATCCCTTCCTTTAGTAAAAGGTCTCCACAACACCCTTCTAACCTGATCCCTGCTTTGGCAAAACTTGCTCCACATATCTGAGATGAAAGTCAGCCTGGAAGACAGAACAAAACAAGCCAATGGATTTGGTGAATTGTCAGTGTCAGAGGTGTAGGAAGGTAAAGCAGATGGACAGACCAACTTTAAAGCTTCCTTTCATTAGGAAACTAAGCTAAAAATCACAGGTCCACTTTCAATGATGCACATTATTACCAAAGAAAGTGTGGTGGCTGATATTCCGCCTCTCAGGCACATATGCTCTGTTCTTCATCATTTCCTGAATTAATATTCAAATGCTTTGAAAAGAGAAGGAAAACAAACCCAAAGAAACCAGAGGCTGCAGCTCGCAGTGCTTTCCTAAGCCTGTTCAGAGGCCAAGCCAGATTTACCAGTGCCTGCGTCACTGCCTGGCTGCATGGGCGGCTGGCTGGGTTCTCCCTCCAGCTCTGAACCTCCCCAGTTCATGGCAGTGCCTGAAGCTGGTCTGGTGGGCATTTTCCTTGCTCCTGTAGCCAAAACAACAGCAAGGGTGGTCAAACAAGGTGGAAAGACTCCCTTTCCCATGCAGCCCAGCCCACAGTGCAAGGGGAAGAAACCCTCTGTTAAACTCCCTGAGAGGATGAGGATGGAGATGCTATTGGAGGACTCCTTCGTAGCACCAAAAGAGCCAGACTAAGAGTATTTATTTGACTATGGGGACTATATATACAGCAAAGTCATATTCATTTGTGAGCCAAAAACCACTCTGCCTACAACAGCCTCCAGGACTGAGTCATTCCTAATGATGAAGTCCTTCATCCCACCATGGCACAGAGACTCATGGATAGTTCACACACACACACACACACACACACACACAGAGATAATTTTCAAGACAAAAAGCATTTCAAAGCCTCAGAAGCTGCATTTCTGGAGCTGTGGGTAACACACATGCAAAGAGCATGCTTCGCTTATGATAACCCAGGATGACAACCCCTTTGAGATGTAAAAATAATATAATGAACAAGTATATTTAGATTTATAACCCCACAGCAGCTTTATTTATAGGGATGCCAATCACTTCTACACAGATATAAAACTGGATGGCAGAATGCCTTAGACTATATCCAGAAACCCATCTGTAACAAATCTAAGCTGTGATATCTCTGCATACGTTTGGCCAAACAATAAGGCTAATGCCAGCCATCTTGACTTTAAATGTACAGATGGGCTGGGGGAACTTGCCAAGCCTGCCACATGGCCAAAGATGGATGAATTTTGCTATCACCTACTATAAACTGGTTGGGGAAAGGACCAGATGAAGGAAAACCAGTCACTGTCTGGGCTGTGTGGATGCTAATGCCAACACAATGCTGGCTGAAGGGCAGGACAACATCCAGCTGGCCAGAGGTGAACCTGAAAAGGCCTTTTAAGGCCTTTTATCACTGAAATTAGGAGCAATAAGCAAAGAGAAAAGACCCTCTTGGAGCTCTGCAGCACCTTTAAAAGATGAGGGGATTAATTTGGGGCTCCTGCATACAGTTTTTTTTATCACAGTATCACAGTATTACCAAGGTTGGAAGAGACCTCGAAGATCATCGAGTCCAACCTGTAACCACAAACCTCACAACTAGACCATGGCACCAAGTGCCACATCCAGTCCCCCCTTGAACACTTCCAGGGACGGCGACTCAACCACCTCCCTGGGCAGCCCATTCCAATGACGAATCACTCTCTCGGTGAAGAACTTTCTCCTCACCTCCAGCCTAAACTTCCCCTGGTGCAGCTTGAGACTGTGTCCCCTTGTTCTGGTGCTGGTTGCTAGGGAGAAGAGGCCAACCCCTTCCTGGCTACAACCACCTTTCAGGTAGTTGTAGAGAGCAATGAGGTCGCCCCTGAGCCTCCTCTTCTCCAGGCTAAACAACCCCAGCTCCCTCAGCCTCTCCTCATAGGGCTTGTGCTCAAGGCCTCTCACCAGCCTTGTTGCCCTTCGCTGTACACATTCAAGTGTCTCGATGTCCTTATCTGTCATTCAAGACACAAAGCTAGGACAGAAGAGAAGAAGATGCAGGGGAAAATAATTGGAAGTCATTGCTTGGCTCTCAGTCTCAAACCAGATGAAGATTTCTAGTGAGACTTCTCTCCCACCACTGCCCAGGATCTTACAGCTTCATCTAAACCTGCAGATGTCAAGAGGAGATGCTGTTAATCACCATAGCGCTAAGTGCTGCATCCTAAAATACCCCATGTTGTCAGGATAGGCCTGGAGGCTTTCTGTTGCTGCCCCTCCAGCTCAAGTGGGGGCTACCTGGAGAACTGGAAAGTCACCTTTAAATCAGTAGAAACAAAGGAAAAACTGTTCTTCATCCCAGTGGGGCTTCTGGGCTTCAGTTGTATCAGAAATGGGGCAAACCAGGGATGGCTCCAGGTCAAACACAGACTGTGGGTAAAGGCATTTCAACCATTAAAGTCACAGTATTTTGGCAAATACCAAGGCAAAAAAGGAATATTACTTTGAATAGCTCTGGGAGCAAGCCCAGCATGGATTTCCAACATTTACTCAGTGAAGGATTCGCATAAACCACGGGAGGCTTGCACACACACACTGACACTGGAAGATTTTTGCCTCTGCTCCTCAGATAATTCATGAGAAAAAAAACACTACCTTCCAGACTGAGGCATGGATTCAACTGACCCTGCCTTAGGGACAAGGTAACCTCTCAAGGTCCCTTCCAGCTCAGTTCTAATACCGTTTTTTACCACAAACTGTTCACACACTGGCATTTGCTCTGATTCACCCCTGGAAATAAGCATGTCTAAAAGAGTAATTGATGGCAAGAAAAAACAAAAAACCTAAGAGCAGTTCCCTCTCTCAAGGACAAAGCAAAGGAAACCAACCAAATGCAGAGCCATGATGTCCTTGATCCAAATGTTTTCCAAAACATTTCCAAATGTTTTTCAAAGCTTCCAGCTGAACCTTTCATAGCTAGACTGTGACTCCCATCAAAACCTTTAGCCACGGCTGCAGTCTATGCTGCTACCTGAGTGCAGCACCATGTGCATTGCTGCACACACCAGGGAGATAGCTGGTGATGACTTTTCCAATGACAAACCTACCAAAACTCACCCAAGACCTTTGAGCAGAAAACACAGCATCTCAAAGTAAAACTGCCTCTGCTTTGTCAATGGGGCATCTTCCAACACGACAGAGCTCAATCGTTACGTAGGCTTTTCGGGGACAGTCGGTCAGTGAATCCATGTGGTCGGATGTCCTCACCTTCATGGCAGGCTTTTGAGTTTATCCCAGGCACCTTAGGAAATTGCTCCTCTGCCTCTAGTCATTTGGAGTTATGGAAAAGAATATAATAATAAAATGTTGTTTTAAAACCACTTACGGAAAGTTTAAAAACCAGACCTCTCCTACACGTCAGCAAGGAATGCTGAAGTTCTGTCCAAACACCACCAAACGCGGACATTTATGGTTATTACGCAGCCAAACCTGAGACAGTTGTAGGAGATGCTGGTCGGAGCAGCTGACCCCAACTGCAGCAGCCAAAGAATGAACAGCGAGGCCTCAGCAAGGCTCAGAAGCAAGAATCAACTGCTATGGGGACCTGGGGGTTGGCACATGGCAGGTCCTTGTTCCTGGCCTTCTGACCCTGCTGCTGACACAATAGCTTCCACCCACACTGACAGCCTCACCAGAAATGGCAGTGCCTGTAAAGTAGAGTCTCAGAGGTCCTTCAACATCAAAAGCTGATCACCACCTCTTTCAACTTACTTCTGGACACAATCAAAACCCACAGTAGGCTCCTTTCCAAAGGAGTCCTCCTATCAACTGTATGTGGGCTTTTGATTAGAACTTTTGTGCAACTGAAAAAAGAGGGGAAAAAAAGCCTTGCTGAAGGATGATAAAGTCTAGACACTACAATATACTTTCCAGCTGATCCAGCAAACCTAAAAAGCCCTCCCTTGATCTCAGACTGCCACGATCAAAGCCATTATCCCATTTGGAGCCCTTCTGAAACTTTAACTTCCAAATGTGCAAGTTATTTTTAAAATCTAAACCAGGCCAAGCCTCTTGTTTGGAGTTTTATGAGGAAAATGGGGTGTGCTCCTCTCAATCCTTCCCCCATCATGTCTGGAAGTGGCTGGTGGGCACATGGTGGACAGTGAGAGCAGAAAATCAGCCCTGTGCCTGCGAACACCTCAGTGGCACCCAGTGGCCACAATCTGCTTGCAACAGAGCAACATGGACCAATCACATCCTCCAAAGCTATTTAAAAGCCAGATGTAGCTCCCTAGTGAATGCTTCCTTTAACTTAGCAGCTTCTACAGCCCCAAACAAGCCACGCTGTCTTCTTTTCCTCCCAGCATCCACCTCCATGATGTTGCTCACATCCCTTCCCCTCTGCGCTTTCATCCTCATCAGCTCCCAGCAGCTCTGCTTCTACTCCTCACCTCTTCCTCTGCCCAAACCAAGCAGATCTGCAAAAGGCTGAGTGAAGCAGGCAGGACACATCAGTAGGATGGGGATTAGAGACCTGTCACCATCACAGTATCACAGTATCACTAAGGTTGGAAGAGACCTCAAAGATCGAGTCCAACCTGTCACCACAGACCCCACGATGACACCATGTGCCACGTCCAATCCCCTCTTGAACAACTCCAGGGACGGTGACTCCACCACCTCCCCGGGCAGCTCATTCCAATGGCAAACGACTCTCTCGGTGAAGAACTTTCTCCTCACCTCCAGCCTAAACTTCCCCTGGCGCAGCTTGAGACTGTGTCCCCTTGTTCTGGTGCTGGTTGCTAGAGAGAAGAGACCAACCCCTTCCTGGCTACAACCACCTTTCAGGTAGTTGTAGAGAGCAATGAGGTCACCCCTGAGCCTCCTCTTCTCCAGGCTAAACAACCCCAGCTCCCTCAGCCTCTCCTCATAGGGCTTGTGCTCAAGGCCTCTCACCAGCCTTGTTGCCCTTCTCTGGACATGTTCAAGTGTCTCGATGTCCTTCCTAAACTGAGGGGCCCAGAACTGGACACAGTACAGTGGCAGCCCATTCCAATGGCCAATCACTGTAGCTGAAGAGGCCATGCCAGGCAAGAGCAATAGCCATGCTGCCAAACACACATCCCCAGCACTTTGTGAGGTGTTGCCTGAACCTCTACCAGCTTTCCAGCTGGGTAAATGTCAAGGAAAAAATCAGGTTGACAGCCTTCCTTAAGAGTATTTCCATCAAATCAGACTTTTCTCACCCTCACGCACACCAGAGCAGAAAGACTGAGGGCCACTGGCAACCTGGTGCTGGGTATGACAGCTACAACATCAGTCCCAGAGGGGAGAGAGGATTTGCTAGAATTTCCAAAAATCTTGCTTGGGAACTGGGTGAGGCAGACAGGACACAGAAAACCAGCCCAGCTTCAGGTCTGCTATGGCAGAGTCCAATGCATACCCCAGCGCAGTGGTTCGTCTTTAGTCTCCCCAGCAAACAGAGAGAGATGGACTTCAACCTTAGCCTCCATGCAAGCATATTTCTCTGGGTCTACTAAAACCACCAAAGTCCTGCAGAGCTCCACAGTCCCATCTTGCCCTTGTCCTGGTCCCTTACCTGTAACAGACTTCTCCTGGGGAAGGAGAACAACGCCCTGCTGCACAATTATAATACCCAAGAAGAGCTAATACAAAGTTACTGACCTTAAAAATTTACAGTCTCCATCACACAGGAGAGCAGAGAACCTGGTGGTAATGGCTGCTTCTAGAGTTAAAAGGATCTAAATCCATTCATGGAAGTAGGAACTGAACCCTTGCCCCCGAGTTTGCATGCTGCACATGATAAAAGAGATGGTGAGCGCAGCTGACAAGCCAGCATCCCGGTACTCAACCCCTACCACCCAAATTGGGAAGGAGAAGAAACCAAGCTGGAGGGGAAATCAAATCATACAGCTCCACACTGCCATTGTCAGGGTGGCCACCCTCAGCTGCTCTTGGTGATAAACACTGAAGCAAAAACATCACATGATTCATGAACACAGGGTGGGTTCAGCACCACATCTGTCTTGCTGTGAAGCTTTCCAGACATCCCATTCTCTTCTGCAGTGTTTTTCTGTGCCTTTCTCTTAAAGAGATGGGAAACATGGGCATCACTAGCCCTCCTTCCCAAACAAAACATCAAAATACAGGCTGAAAACCACCCAATTTCCTATCCTGGCAAATGTGTAGTGGTAACTTATTCCCAGCAGAGCTGACACGTTTATAAGAGATACAACTGCATTAAGGAGTCAAAGATATAACTGTACAAGTGAAAGCAAAAGCTCTTTATTTCTGTAGAGTTCTTTTTTCACACCCCTCCTCCTCAAATGACAAGGACTAACACAGCTCTGGCCAGTTTAGCAGGGTACATAGGAAGCCTTGGCTGAAAGCAACCTCATTAAACTGGCTGCGTCGTTAAGTGCCAATCCAAACACGCAGTCCTCTGATCACCGCATGACGGGCTGGGAACTAAAGGCAACTCACAATTAAACCCGTGACAATCAGGAAAAATCCTTAGAACCCCCCAAGCAGAATCTACCAACAGCATCCCCACCCTCCCTTCTTTCTTTCTTTCTTTCTTTTTTTTTCTTTCTTTTTTTTTCTAATTTATTTTTTACTTACTTACATAAGCAGCATGACAGATAACTTGGAGGAAATCAGATGCTTAATGATTAAGCGACACTTAGGCAGCACTTTGGAAGATAAATACGCCCTTTGGAAACTCTGCAACAAAAACAGAAGGTATAAACAGACAGTAACTAATTATTCTGATTAAATCTTGGAAGACTTGAAATACCCGACTGCAGGAGAACAAAGCCAGTGTGCACCGGGGTTGCTCACAAAAAATGAGTCACGCCCTTCTTAAAAGAATTCACCCAAACAAACCCAAGTGCTCCTGTGTTTTTGTTTGCCTGCATGTTCCCTAAGGTCTAAGGCTGATAGGAAACCTCCACCACACCCTGGAGGTATCCCCTCACCTTCAGCTAAAATTAGACTTCAAGGAAATCTGGTGAAGGTGGGTGTCTCCAACCACACACCTGAGGAGCAGCGTGTCAGGGTTTTTCCTCTCCTCCCATCGAAACCAAAAAGAGAGAGGTTTTTGGATTAAAAGAAACTAAGGAAAACAAATAAATAAGGCGTGCTCCAAGAGAGACAGAAGGTGACAGCACGTCTACCCCACTGCTGTGCTCAGAAGGATCTGAGTGGGAAGGTGAGGATGCAGGTGAGCCACGAGGATGGAACAGGATGCAATGGGATGCTAACCTAGCAGTAAAAGCAACCCGCAAAGCCCACCAGCATCTCAGCCACCCGTGTGGATGAAGAATAAGGTACCTACTTCATCACTGTCCATGACAGCAGCACCGAGAGCCTCCATGAGAGCAGACAGCATGCAGAGCAAGACAAGGGGATGTGCTCAGTAGACATTCCCCTACTCTCCTTGCCTTGGAGGAAAACCATCTCTTTCCTCCGCCCCTTCTCTCTGCCCTCCCCCCACCACACTAAATGCCAGCAGAGCTCAGGGGAATATTTAATCTCAAACCTCAGTAATCAATCAGTTCACCCTCACGCATGAGAAAGAGTCACAGCAGTAAGCAGCAGATCCCATTTCTACCCAGTAATATGATGTTTTAATTACGTATGTAACATTCCCTTTTAACATAAATCCTGAACAGATCCAGGCAGCCCTCAGGTTGCGGAAGGACACTGTGTCAGGGAAGAACATGGGGACAGAAGGGAGGAAAGGGAGGAGGAACCATTCTGGCAATTATTTAAAATGACAACTTTATATGGCTGCTCCAGTTTGCCATTGGCATGATGATGCTTTGACCTTGCGTTTGCTGTCCTAGAGGATGGGCAGCAGAGTGCCAAGCAGCAAACCAACATCCAGCCCTGCCACCAGAAGCTGCAGCAATTTTATCCCAACATATCAGCAAGCCTGTGGGAAAACAGGGACAGAAAATGCAAGATGGGTTGCATCAAGGAAAGACTTGAGTCAGGCTGTAATACAAATAACAGCAATGCGGCCTCCCCACTGGTGCAGTGAGACTTATGCCAGAGCATGGTCACATCAGAAGGAGCCTTTCTAGCTGGGTTTGAGCAGGTTTGGGATCACTCCCTGCCAACATTTGTTATTTCCAACTGCAAGCATGGCCAGACCAGCAAGACCACCACACTGTGCCAGTCCAACAGGTAGGCAGCTGCAAGCAACATCTTTCACCCAACCAGATCAGTCCTGAGTGGCCTGGCTCACAAACGGCCATGTTAAAATATATACATATTTTTTTTAAATATAAACACATGCACAGACTTTTCTAATATATAGGAACAAAAGAGAGGACACCCTGCTGAAACACCATGTGCACTCAACTGCTGTCTGCAGCGATGAAGGAAATGAGAAGCAGAGACCAGGCGCACACCCGCTCACCGTGGCGTGGTTTGGCTCTGGGAACATTTCTGGATTCCCCAGCATGAGCTCTGACCTTCAAGAGATGCAAAATGGTCTCAGTGCCATTCTGAAGGAGAAGCAGAGGGCACACCAGGGGCTCAGCAGGGCAGGTGGAGTGTGATGTAAAGCCAGGCTTTGGGTGCTCACGGGGACAGCTGACCCCAGTCCACGACCCATCAGCTCCAAGGTCCACAAATCACCGTGTGCCACAAAAAATCAGGAACTACCCCAAACCCATAGTGCACAGAAGAAAACTACCTGGCTGGAGAGCAGCTCTGTGGAAGTCTTGGTGGACAGCAAGCTCAGTGTGAGTGAACAGTGTGCTGCTACGGCAAAGCAAGCGAACAGATGATAGGTTGCATCAACAAGGGCATCATGATCAGAGTAAGCACCCTACTAAGTGGTTGTCAGGCCACATTTGGAATACTGTGTTCAGTTTTGGTCCTTACTACACACCAAAAAATCGTGGACAGGCTGAAGAGGGTCCAGAGAATGACCAAAAAGATGATCAAGGCCTAGAAAGCAGCCATATAAGGAAAGGCTGAGAGAACCAGGTCTGTTCAGCACTGAGAAAAGAAGGCTTAGGGGAAACATTATCACATGTTCTAGTATTTGGAGGGTGATTAAAAAGAAGATGGAGACACCCTTTTAGCAAGGAGTCACATGGAAAAGATGAGGGGTAAGAAGTGCAAGTTCTCCTTGGGGATATCCTAATTCGAAGCAAGAGGAAAACTTTTCACAACAAGAACGATCAGCCACTAGAATAATCTTCACAGGGAAGTAAAAGAGTCCCCAACAATGGACACTTTAAAGATTTAGCTAGACAGGGTGCCGGGCCATCATGACTAGACCATGGTTTTCCCAGCATACGTTGGACCAGATGATCCTTGAGGTCCCCTCCAACCTTGTAGTCTATGATTCTACAGAAGTGAAGTCCTCTCTTGGGTCTTGGCAATAGGATGAACCCATCTGCGACTACAGCTCCAGCCTCTCCAGACCACAGTGCTCAGAGAAAGCAAGGGAAACAAGCTCAGGACTGAGGGTCCTAGGGCCATCTCCGACTTCTCTGTGTTTAGCAGAACTTTATCTCTAAAGTCTGCTTTTTGGGCAGATCCCATGGCAAAACATGCACATCACCTTCAAGAGGCTCACAGAAGCAGCTTTTGAGTGGGGTGGTGGCATGATGCAACAGGAATTTTTCAGATCTTCTAATAGGACACATTATGCATAGGTGTGAAAAGGAAACCTAACATCAAGATTTCCATACCATGGTTTCCTTCCAACAGCCAACACTCCACCCACTCCTCTATTTTAGGTTCCGGTTTCCCCAAAGACCTCTAACATTGGGAACTGCATGGCACAATGGACAAAGTCCTTAAGCTTCACACACTTACCTAGAGAAACTATTGCACTTACACCCTCCCTGATCTCTCTAGTCCACATTGGGAGGTGCACACTTAAGAAGGACCAGGCAGCATTAGCTGCTTGCAGTGTGTTCCCAGAGCTTCCAATCCTCTCCCAAAGAGCAGAACTTTGCAGTGCAATTCAGGACAGAGATACTCAGTGTAGTATCTAGAGCAAAATACACCTCCCAGGCACAGCAGCACTCATGGATTTATTGATTCATGGAAAATGTCCTTACAAATTACTTCATTCAGATCAATGGGACAAGACAAAATGAGGGCTATTGTCTGCAGCAAGAAGCTGCAGAACTTACATTTCAGTCCCATATTCCAGAAGAAACCACTCTTTTGGAGCACACGCTTCTAACAGGGCTTCATGGAGCTGGTGGAGGATGATACAGAGGTCAGCACCAATTTATGTCACATCTCACCCAGTTCCCACCTCTCTGCACTATAGCAGGCAGGGCCAATGGATGATTTTTGCAAGGAAGCAGGTAAAAATGCTGCTTGGCACCAGCTTCTCATCCACAGAAGTTTCATCCACACCTGCTCGTTGCCTTGCATAGGGCTGTAGCTGCCAGGTGTGGAAGGACACTAAGACTGCTGTCACCAACAGCTTCTCATGCTCTGAAAGAGTGATTGCTTCTGGAGAATGGGATTCCCAAGTATGGCAACTTGTAAATATTACCTGCTTTTCTTGATATGGATGGTCTGATGTGCTTTCATAAGCTCAAACTCCCTCTCAGGGCCACCTGTGGTCTGGAGCTAGGATGCTGAGATAAGTCTAAGGCCATTTTCTGCAAATGTTTCAGTGGTTAAATGCAGCTCAAAATTAAACATGCAGATGTACCCGTGCCTTGTACTGGATAGCATGCATCTGGCTTTTGGCTTTCAGACATGGGCTGTTTGCTGGACTGAAGAGCTGCTTAATGCCCATCACTGCCTTCTTAAAGCAACATACACATGCATTTTGTAGCCTCTTGATGAAAAGGCAAGACAAACACATTTCCCAACATAAAGCACTTCTCCAGCTTTTACACACATGGGCACTTCCCTGCACCCTCACCAGTCAAACCCAGCCCAGGGCCAGGCCCTTCCACTGTGGGCTCAGCAGTAGCTCTGCTCCCAAACTGCCTTTTGCAGGGGAAAGTGCAGTTGATCACAGCTCAAACTACTTTCCACAGCTCCAAATCACTTCCAGGGATCACTTCCCAGCATCCCCACCTTCAGATTGTCTCCTGGTTTTTAAAATCAGAGCCAGTTTGAGACCTACTTTAAAAAAACATCAGCGAAGATGCTGAACTGTGGTGACTGGACACCTTCAGGATGGTCTTCTCCACCTTATCAGAACTCCCTCACTGGTAATATTAAAACTACATTTTTTTTTTTTTTTTTTTGCAGATTAATAAAGGGTCTCTGGCAACAATGTGAGGCCAGGACTCTCAGCAGCAATAAGTCCAAGTTATCAGGATGCAGAAGCACACACAGCTGTGTTTGTGGTCCCCATTGCTCACAGTCACCCACGCCCCACCATGCTGCCTCACCCCTTCCCCAAAACACACCCCATCCCCCTGGCACTGATGAGTTTTTTTTGATAAACAAGCATGTCTCATCACATCTATTCACTTAACTCACCATCTAAGGGGTTGCCATTGCCTTTGCAGAAAAAAGCACTCGTGGGTTTTGGACCCCTGTCCCTCACCTCCTCCCAGTACCAGAAAGGCTCCCAGCTCTGCAGCTTTCTTCTGCTTCACGGACCAGGAACCATTGCCCTAGACAGAACACCTGCCCCCACCCTGCTATTTGTGGCTGATGGGGAGAAAACAGCTCCTTTGCACAGTGTGGGTTAAAAAACTAAAGAGACTTGCATCACTGCAGCATTTTTAAACATCCCCTTGCTGAGCTGTGCACAGCACCAAGGGACACAAGTGGTAGAAATGGAGGGTGTGGGCTGCTTCTCACAGCTCTTGGGGGCACAATAAATAACATTAGGGAGCCCAGAAATGGAAAGCTGCAAGTCTTGTCAGCCCTTTCCAGCCCATGCAAGAGAGAGAGTTGAGCTGCCATGTGTGCTTTGCACAGGACCTCACACCCTCAGCTGCCAAGTCCAAGCCTTTTCTGGCTGTGCAGTCACAGAAATCACCCTCATTGTATCTTTGAGGCCAGGCACAGCAGCATTTGGGGACTATTGCTCTCCACTGTAGTCCTAAAATGAGCTCTGTGCTCTCAGCGTGGCACAGCTGGTAGCCAGATGAGATGAGTGAGCCCATGAGCTGTGCACAGAGCAGGCACAAATAAAGTTGGTGTCACGCCAGCGTGAACCACAAAGATTATCACACAGGAGTATGCAGCCAGCAAATACCCACTTCTTTGCTCACTGGAAATCATTTTAAATGGCAAAGAGGAAAGGCAAAGCACAGGGCTGGAGCAAACACCAGCAAATGTTACAGAGATGAAGGGGCAGAGGACTCACCACCACCCGCTGTGGCTTTCAACCTCCTCAGGGGACCTTATTCCAACTGTACTTGGGGAAACACCTTTGCTTTCAGAGCAGCCCATGCAAGGGCAGGGAGATGAGATTTCACCCCATCTTGCACTTTTCAGGACTGGAAACTGGCACCACAGAGGGGTGCTGCTCTGCCCTTGAGACACCAGAAAAGCACAAACTGCCCTGCCCCTGGAAAGCAGATCTCTGCTTTTCTCGACCAGCAAATTCGGGCACTGCCACTGAAGTCAAGAAGTTCATCTTTTAAGGGTAAACCTGATTCCTCCTACTTTTAACCTAAAATTTGCCTCCCTTCTCCATCTCCATCCTAGAGAGGGCAAACACCCATTTTCCCTAGAAGTCCCCACCTCCAGCCATGGCTGTAGCCATCCTGGCACACCGGGACTGAGGAGCAGGAGAGTGCGGCGGGCTGGCATGGCACAGCACACCATGGCACAGCACACCATGGCACACTGCCAGCGCACAGGCAGATACAGGGGTTAAATCCAGCTGCTCAAGGATAAGCTGGTCACATACTGCAGATAAGCAGACCACGAATAGCGGTCTGCCAGCCCACAGCAAATACCAGCACAAGTCACTTGCATGCCTGTCACCGGCTATTTAACTCAGAAGTTGCCAATACCGGAGACCCCGAAGCCACACTTTGATAGAGCTCTCCTGATGAACTGCTTTCCTGACTACTGAAAAGATACAAGGCTTTGAGGCTGGCTCCCTTGAGCACTTTTTACCTGTTATTACGATTTTTTGGTCTTTTGAAGACTGACACAGGGCCAAACACAGAAGAATCTGAGACACTGTCACATAAGGCAAACCGTGGAAGATAAAGGAACCAGAAACCCACCCAGCAGTTCCAGCAGAGCACTAATACAGGCTGCCCAGGGTGCAAACAGCCATCCCCCAACACACACAGCCACAACTTGCTGATCTTATTCCCAAGCACATATATTCCCAGGTGGTACCTTTGTATTAACACACTGCATTTTCCCATTAGTATTTCATTTCACTTTTGCCTTCCAAGATGAAAACTTCTTCCATTTGCTGCTCAAGCTGAACCACAGCTTTCTATTCCTTTGCATCCAGAAACACTGAACTGCTGCCTCTGGGAATTCTGCAAAGATGAAGAGGGCCTTTTCTCTGTTCTGATGCCACCAGTCATGCCCAGGTAGCTGCAGCACAGTACTGAATTTTAAAACCTGTCAGACGAGAAAGCCTATGGCTACACTGCAAGGCCTAATGTGTCCAACATCTGCACCACCCAAAAATCCCAGAGCTACAGCTCTCCACACAGCTGCCTATAAAATATCCCTCTCCTCACCTGCGATCCAGAGACAGGTTAGCAGAAGAGAACAACGTGGATCTTGACCATGGGATGCCCCACCCCACTCTCCTCCCTGCTCCATTTGGAGGCAACCAGCTGGATCCTGTGTTAGAGCATTTTGCATAATCAAAATGGGAGTTAGCCTCCACAACCACAACTCAAAGGTATATTTAACTCAACTGGAAGACAAAAGAGATCAGGTCCACCACAGATTAAATTAGCTAAGCCTGCTCACGCCAGGAGCTCCCGTCATCAACCACACCTCCCACAGACTTATTCCTCCTAGCTCCACAATTTAATGATCCAAGGAGAAGAAAGAGACCTGCTCCATCAAAGCTCTGATAAGGGAAATATACAGCAAAGAGGTGACAGAGTGGGTCCCACAGGTTCCCAAAGCCTTGGACAGGACACAGTCTTGCAAGGGTTTGTATCACCTGTCTAGACCCTGGTGCAACAGCATGGTATGAGGTGTGGTAAGCTGCACGGTGCCACACCTCCTTCAGCTCAAATTCAGAAGAGGATGGGGGGACAATGCAGGACTCCTTCAAGCCACTCCAGAGCCCAGCTCCAGTGTGTCCTCTGCACCCCAGCACAATATGGAAAAACAGTAAGGATATTTCCCTTGCAAATTTCAGAACCTTTGCTTTTGATCCGCCTCCTAAGAAAACTATCATTTTTCCTGCCTAATTTCCACAGATAGCATTCCATCCCCCATCTCCTTCACTGTAGTCTCAGGCAACTCAAAGACATAGCCAAAGATGTGGTTATTTTTACATTTTCCTCCCAGGACATGGCATCTCCACGGGGCACGGCTGCCATGCCACATCAGATCACAGCACATCACCAGCTCAGCCCCTTGACAGCAGGATGAAGTCAAAGGGAGACTCATGATGGATATTTCTCTGTCTCACTGGCATGAAAACTCCCCAGCTTTTCAGTCAAGGGTACCCCAAAAAGCGAAACAACTGCACGTAGGGGAGTGCCTTCCCATTTCCCATCTCCTCTCTTTGTAGCCCCTATCCAAGCACCAAAACCATCTGCTGGTCATTCCAGTTTGGGATTTTTCTGAGGCTTTTGCATGTGTCCTGGCACCCCACAAAGCACTTGCGTCGTCTGAATCCAGGTCTTTGTAGATCCAGAACTCCCAAGATGATTCAAATTTCTCTCCACAAGGACCAATTTGGTGTAAAGATGGTTTTCAGCCATGGAATGTCTTTAGACTAGAATGTCTTATTAGGACTTTTACACTGGGAAAGAAAAAAAAGCAGCACTTCCACAAATAACCTAAGAGCTTCTAGTCTTTAGATGAAAAGTAGTTCTTCACTGTGAGGGTGGTGAGGCACTGGAATAAACTGCCCAGAGGGGTTGTGGATGTCCCATCCCTGGAAGTGCTTAAGATCAGATTGAACGGGGCTTCAAGCACCCTGGTCTAGTGAAATGTGTCCCTGCCCACAGTAGGGTGGTTGCAATAGATGATTTTTAAGGTCCCTTCCAACCCAAAGTATTCTATGATTAGAGTGGGACAATGGGAAACTGGTTCATACACCTATTGGAGAAGGTCAAGCAGTGCAGCAAGATGGTCTTCTGCACGCTGCAGTGCAACTATGTCCTTGCATGAGCACAGCACTGCAATCTCACTATCATAACCCACCTCCAACAGAACCCACGCCCTCAGCTCAGAGCCACAGAGGCAGCCAGGAGGGCTGGGATGGGGAAACCGGGCTCCTTTCCAACATAGGTCACACAGTTCACCCAGTGTTTTCTTTCCCTCCTTCCCTTGAGATCATTCTCCCCACTGTTGTGTCATGACAAAGAAGCCACCCATTCAGGGAAGAAGATAGTACACTGTGCACTGCTTGCGTATAGATACTTTACAAATAAAGGCACCGTAATGAATGTTTGTACCCTAAAAGAAATTCCTCTTCCCTTCCCCCCAACTACACCTCCCAGTGCGGAGCACAAATCCAGCTGCTCTGCAATCTTATCTTGACACAGAAACAGTCTGGGACAGAGATATAAGGGTTCCCCGAAGGCACAGTTTATTAAAGGCATCTCTCTTTAGCCAGCTCTCTTCAAAAGCACCACGCCGATGCGCTGCTCCCAGACCGGTTTTCACCACAGCAGCAGCAAGCACCACCCAAGCAGGGTCCTCCAGCCTCACAATGCAACATGTCCCCCTAGAAAGCAGTGAGGCTTTCCCAAGCTGAAAAACAACCCAAGACCAAGACTAAGGTACTTTGGGCAACCTACAGCTCAGAGTTACTAGGTGCTTCTGAACGCTTCCTGATGTCACCCCAGGGACATTACAGGGATTGGGACCAGCACATGAATGAATTCCATAGGACGTTCCCTATGTATCCTGCAGCTCTGCCTCTGACCCTGCGTCAGGCACGCTACCCTGGAGGTTTGTACACCAGCAGCCAAATATACCTAATCCCCGATTTCAAGCACCAGAGCTACAAAACCACCACACAAAAGAGGCAGCAGTTCTCATGCATCCTGGGGAGCCTCCCCACAACCAACGCCTCTCTGTTTATCCAACACGCGATCTTTCCACGTTCAGCTATTTTCATCCCACCCTGCTATTAATGGATGCAAAAGGCAGTTGAGTAAGGCATAGGACAAAAATCTCATTTAGGGATCAAGACAAGCTTAATTGGTTTATAGCCAGACCTGCGCAAAGATGGGTTACTCCACAAATACAGTTGCTAATCTGCCCATTATACTCCCTAAGCTCCCACCAACAAAGAAGAAAACTAAGAAAAGATGCACAAAGAAAAGCAGCATTTTGACCATGTTACTCCCAGCGAGTAACACATCAGAAGTAATGAATCCTGCAAGAACTAGAGCTTTGCTTTAATTTGAAGGAAAAGGATAATTAAGTGGTAAACAAAATAACAACAAAATGATGTAATGTAGATCAAATCTGCATTTTCCACAGGCAATCCCCGTCCATTTTGGGTTCCCAAAGTGTTTCCAGCAGCTATTGTTTCTGCAGGCAGGCAGAAGCAGGCGAAAAGCTTATGCAGCTGAGGAGACATCATGTTACAAGTGACGGGGTAGAACGGATGGAGAACCTCGTGATTAAGAAGCACAAGGCTGAAACCCTGGAGAGCTGAATTCACTTCCTAACTGAGTTGTAAAAAAATTAAAAATAAATAAATTACAAATCATGAGTTTCCTGTGCGATCACATCCCTGATGATTTATTCCAAAACCTGGTGCTGAAAAGCAAGGGAGGGGTCGGAAGTAGAAGGAAGGGGAAGGCTCAGTCCTGTGGGCTTTTAATAGGCTTGAGGTTAGACCAGCATTGGCAAGCTGTTAACATCATTCTGCACTGGGTGTTGCATGACCTGGAGCTGCTGCTGGGAAAGCACTGAGCATCCCACCAGCTCAGGTAAGAGACCATTCTGCTTCTCTGCCCAGCTGTGTGGCATGGGCTCACCAACACTACATCCCCAACAGCAGCATCCCACAAGCTTCTGTAACACAGAACTCTGAGCAGAAACAAAATCACACACAAGAAGGAAAAGGCTGTGATAATTTCCCCTCTTGGAGCTACACAAGAATTTAGAAACTAATATAAAGCTGTCTTCCAAGAGCAGCATATTATAAATTAGACAGCAACAGAATTACAGCATTGCAGAGCCAGTTACAGATGCAGCACAGGTAGAGAGGTGATGAAAGGGTTGTTTGGTTACAACCTTCTCCCCTTGTGCAATGGCAGCCCAGGACTCCAAGCTCCAGTGTAGGAGGTCTGTTTATCTTTCCAGCTCTGAGCCAGTTCTGCTCAGTTTGAAGTGTTGCACCCAAGGGAGAGCAAAGCTGCAGATCCCCTGGCAATACAGAGCCAAAAGCAGGGCCAGTACTGGAAAGGATGGCAGTTGTGTGTTTTGGATATTACGGCAACATCCCTCAAGCTCCAGAGCATCTTTGCAAGAGCCTTTTGCAGCAGGTGGGTTTGCTGTAGGACAGAGAACTAGAGAGGGTTTTTTTCCAGGACCTTCCTCAACCATGACAGGTACCTGCAAAGCCAAGGTTTGACGCAAGCAAAGGGCAGCCCAGTCCCTAGACTTGGACAAGGGCTGGTGCTGTCCCAGGAAGCTGTCATGGGAACTCCAGAGTGAACAGATTCAAACCTTTATTTTCAGCAGAGAGAAAAGCTGCAATTAGCAGCACTAAGTACAGCCCAGAGGCTGGATATGGATATCCCCATGATATTCACTGACAAGGCAACTGTTGGGTGTGTTTTGTTTGGCCTTTTTCCTCCCTGGAAAAACAAGCACCCATTTTTCATGGGTCTTTCTCCTCCTTCCCCATGCTGTCCAAAGAGTTGATTTCCCACAGCAATAACACAGATCTCAGGACACACTGTAATAGCCCTCTGCAGTAGTTGGAGCTCAGCCCATGGCATCCCCAGGGTCAGGTCCTTCCTTAATTGCTCCAACACCCCATGACATACCAGGGATGCCAGACCCCAAAGATACAGTCTCTCTCCGACTCCCACCAAAAATAAGAATGCAGTCCAAAACACAAGGCAAGGAGAAGAAAATGTGAACATGAGGCAACTAAGCTAGAGCTGTGAGATGCATTATCACCACAGTCCCACACACACCTCACCTTGTTCAGCTCCATCCCTGGTGCAAAGCAAGTAGAACTTCCTTTGATGCAATGAGTGATCCTTTGGAAACCCATCCACTGAGCATTCTGAGGTTAAAGTCCCTTTTTACTCTCTTTTTCTCATGCTGATAGCTGTCACACTATACAATGGCTTGACAAGCCAGGGAGATACTGAATTTTGAAGATCTAAGAAGTCCTGGCATGCTAAGAGAATGGCATAATTTTGTGACTATATAAATAAAATCACAGCCAATCACACATCACTGCATTTTGAACACAACTATGACCACCACTGCATCACAAATGCTGTGGGACACTGAGTGGAAGAGCAGTATTTAAAACAGAAGTGAGAAAACAACAAGCATAGAGATTTAATTCCAGCTCCATACCCAAAACCAAACTGACTGTAGGGATTACAATATTTAGCACGCTCCAAAAATTTTCCTCGACATCTTTTTGCTCCATGTGATGGGTAGAGATTTCTCGTGGCTTCAGAGTCACCAGCTACTTCACATATAACCTGCCAGGCAGCACTCTCCACAGAGAATAAAAGGAGCTGCAGTTTATAAATGGATCCAAGATGTCCACAAAAAAACACTTTGCAGGACGCCTCTGAAATACCAGGTCAAGGAGGCAGAAGGTGGGATGAGGTCTCAAAAACAATCTCCTGTACCCAGAAAGCTTTGGTAAGCAAATGACTTACATAAAATATCTGTACAGATACCCATCTGAAGCGCTGGTTCTTGTAAACAAGGTTGCTCTGGAGGCACTGAGGATTAGCACAGTTCAAACAGTCCTTGGCATGACTTACTGGAGCACCCAGGAAGAGATTTGCAAGTTCAGCTTTTCTCCTGCCTGACACTCACCCAACACCAGCCAGAATCCCAACATCCTTAACCCTGCCAGTTCGTGCACTAAAGAAACAGGAATGAGGATGGAAGAAATCCCATGCTTGACCACAGGACTTGATAGAAGAAGAAAACCCAAGGTGGAATCACCATGAGATTGCTCTTCCCTCTCACAGCTGAAGGAGCTCCAACACCAGGCTGTCCATAAGCAAGCTGGGCGAGTGTCCCTCAACAAAGGCATTGCAACCAAAAGTTATGCATCGGATATGCACAGAGAGCAGTGCCAAGTAAAACAGGGCAGCTGGAAATCACCATGTATCTTAAAGGCTGAACCTGATATTAAGGCAGAGAGCAGCCTCTCTTCCCCACACTGGGCACACAGCTGCAGCCAAGACACTCTACCGCCTTGGGGGCAGAGGGAACAAAACCTCAGCAAAGAAACATCCTTTGAATTCGAATTCTGTGAAAGCTGAGCATGGCAAGGGTATCCACCTTCCCCGTCACATTGACCCTGTCCTCAGCTCTAGCTCAGGCAAGAAAGTGCTGCAGTTTCCAATAGCAGCAGTGTGAAGGAATAGGCACACAAAGGGAACCTGGCAGCCATGGGAGAGAAAGCTTTACACAGATTTACAGTCATTAACATCCACACAAGCAACCTTGAAGGAAACAGCTGCACCAGACCTCAGCTGCTGCAGACTCTCCAGGATGGAGACAGGATTTTACAGCTCCACTAAGCACCATTCATTTAGAAGATGGTGAGGTCAAGCAAGGAACAGGCACCCAGGGAAAAAAACAAACAAATAAACAAATCTCATGTCTAGGTGAAAGTCAGGTGGATGTGTAGTTCCTGAGAGCCCCCTCAGAAAGTTCTGTACAAAAGACACACTCAGGAATAGCAAAAGGTTAGACCCAACACAGCCTAAGCTAAATGCAACACATATGAGCCAGAAAACATTCCAGGTGTGCTGCCTCCGTGGCTGTGCCATAGCAAGAAATTCATCTCGCTTTTTTTGGGGGTATGAGAAGTGGTGTCCAGACTGTTCCTCCATCTTTCTGCTTCTCTGCTAGAGCTGGGAACAAGACCTGCAAGCTGCCCATAACAGTTACCAAGCTGCTAGGACATCATCTGAGAAACATAAAGCACCGCAGGTCCTTCCACCACCCCGATCTGCTATGCTCTCTTACACCCTAGACCTAAGCAACCGCAGGTCCCACCCCAGAAGGATGCTCCTCTGCCTCCCCCATTCGCATGCTCTCATTTTCTTTGGGTTTTAGGACATGTACCATCCTCTCCTCCGAGCTCAAGCAGTGCAAAGCAGGCTCCTGGGTGCAGCCCCAGGCCTGGTACACTGGGTTTTGCTTCCACCCAAAAACAGTGCACGCACTTTCCTGCTTTTTGATAGTCTACCCCCAAACACTCTACCTTTAAATCCCTGAGAACGTCCCACTTGCTTGAAGGATCTCCAAGGGGAAGGCAAGCTGATTCCTACTTCTGCAAAGCATTGAAGGAACCAACGCCCTGCAGAGCCTTCCCGAAAAGCTGCCAAGTTCTGTAGCTAAGTTTTGCATATTGGTGCAGAGCCCAGCTGCTGGTGTTTCATACAAACTCCCTCCAAGTCAGCCTCTGAATGGCACAATTTTCAATTGCCTTCCTCCTGCCACAGTGCCCCGAGGCAGGATCTGCCAGCAGCCCAGCCCATCATTGTGGAGAGATGGGCATGAAAGCTCCACGTGAAAGAGGAGCAGCAAGGAGGAACGAACACCTGGAGATCACACGGACGTTCTGCTCTGCTCTCCTAAGAATTGGCACAGGTCAGATGCATCAGTTGGGTTCTTCTCTCTTGACCAACGCTTGGCTGCTGCCGAGCTGCTTTGAGCTTTGGTACAGCTACTTTCCACCCAGGGCCCTCAGTGCAAAACTGGCAACAGCCTAAATCCAGACGTTGGGAACAGAGTCACTGCATTTAGCTTCTGAAAACTGTCCATTCCGGAGGAGGGGGTAAAATCAGCAACAGCATCTCTTCCACTGAAGCCAGTGCTGGATACTTCTGCAGCTCCTCCACCACACCCTCCACACTATTTCATTCACCCTCTTGTAAAAACACCCTCACGTTGCCGGAGCAGCCTGGAGAGGAGCAGGCCAGACTTCAGGCAGTGAAGCTGCATGCACAGGGAAGACACGATTCAGGGAAGGCATGATTCAGGTAAGCAGCACGTAGCTGAAAGCACATCGCTATGCAGTGCGCACCCCGAGGAATGCAGAAGGCGAAACATGAAGCCACTTGTCTGGCAAGATGAATAACCCTTCAATCATCTGCCAGGCCCTGCAAGCGCCAGGGAGCTCAGCGCTAGGTGTTGAGAAAGACTATGATGCCTCCAACCAGCAATGTACCACCTCTCACTAACTTTAGCACTGTGGACACACTGCTGTGTTTCTTCAGTGCTGAGTCCAAAAGAGTTCAATGAGAAAGCTCAAAAAGTGAAACAACTGGCACATCCTCCAGGAAGAGACAAGGTGTGAAGGGCAACCCTGCTCCAGGGGTTTGACGCATTAGCACCAGCCAGCAGTGCCATGATGATGGGCTGGTGTGTGCTGTGGTGAGTGAGAACACGCCTGTCCACCAACACTGCCCCTCCAGCGGGCATGGCTACATTTTGAATACAAAGACTCTCAAGGCAATTCAGTCCATGGGGAGCAATATATTGAGTACTTTATTGAGTCGCTGTCATACTGACTCATAAATGACTGTCGCTAGGTTGGGTCACCCCATGCATTTGGCTGATTCAGAAAAAGACCAGAAGTGACCTCCTCACCCAGGTGCTCCAAGCAGCACTTATCACTTCCATTAAGCAAATTCACAATAAACTCTCCCAAAAGGTGGGGCGTGAATGCAGGAAGAAGCATGAACAGGATGAGGTGATCAAGGGATTCATGAGAAGCACACAGAGGTTGCTCCAGACCTGGACAAGGTGTGGGACAGGATGCCCTTGGGCATGACCCCACCCAACTTCACCACAAGAGAAACACAGGCCAGATGTTCAGACAACTTCACACGTTAATTTGCTATAATTCAGGTGGTTGGTGCTTAGGCCACAGCAATCATGAAACAAAGCACTGTCAGCTCAGATCATGAAACTCTCCAGTCAACTAACCACATGTTCATGGTGTGATAGGCCACTTCTCTCATCTCCACCTCCTTTGGCTTTCTTCTCAGTGGCCACAAAGATTTGAAAGCTTTATGACTCACTGAGATTTTCTAAGCTACATCAGAACTTCTGGTTGTTTTGGTGTATTCCAAAACATTGCAACACACCACCAGAACAGGAGATACCAATGATCTTCTGAGAGGGCAAGGAGGGTAAGAAGGTACAGGCACAGCTTTCCTCCCAGGCCAGCTCAGATTGAGGAAGCGGTGGATGGAAAGAACAAAAGGCAAACAGCAAATCACAGCCAGCATCTTGCAAGGGGAGCACCCACTATTTCTTGCATTAAATAGAAAGTTGGAAATATGTCATTAAGGGTGAGAGAACTAATTTAATATGCAGAAAGCTTCTGCTGGCATATTTAAGTACTTTCTAAACTTCTCTCATTCCCTAGCATGGTAAACACACAGAATAAGTAAATCTATATGCCTTAGTATCTAGATTCACCAACACAGAAGTCAGGATCAGACACTGTGTATCTCTTCCCCAGTTTACAGCTCTTTGTCCAGATGACCTCTTTTTTCAGCACAGCACTGATGTCTCTTGTGGTGCAGGAGTGAAAAGTAGACATACAATTACAGTAAAAGGGGGAGAGGAGGGAAGGCACCAATATGGACACAATTTGAATTTTATGGCATTTGGCTGTCATGGCTTGCAAATAAACAGCTGTCAGCAGGCCCATGCAAGCTTAACAGCACAGTGGTAAAACACAGTATTTTTCTTCTTCTTTTCAAAGAGTTTTATTTATATAAAAAGTATATTTAAAAAAAAAATAAAATCACAGGCTGAAGAACCATGGTTAGGTCATACTCAATTCCAGCAGAACAAGTGCATCCTGCTTCACATGGCCTCACCAATCACTCCACAGCAGTGGCAGCTTTCTGAAGCCAAGTTGAGATATTTAATTACCAGCATCAAGTCAGAAACCAAAGCGTCCAACAAAATCCTCATTTGTGAGTGAAGCCTGCAGAAATGTCGTTGAGCAGGCTTTGGCAATCTCCACAGTTGACAGCTGGATACCCTGGCTTATCAAATGCTAGAGGAGGGGAAAAAAAAAAGAGGAAAAAAAAAAAAAGCTCTGAATACTTCCAGTGCTGAGCAAGCCTTCAAGGCAGCCTCACCAGCCTCTTGAAAAAGCTCACATAAATAGGCAAGCTTTACTTATTAATACTTCAGAGATAAAAGTGGCTGTGTAGGAGTGGCTCAGTGAGTATCTGCGCAGCAGGAGGATGGGCAGAAGACCACCCGCTCTGGGTGTGGGTGAGGCATCTATAAGCATTCCTAGCCAGTTTTTAACCAGTTCAGGTTACAAATGCAGCGCTACATTTGCTACCTGTGCAGGTGGAGGTAAACATATCACCCAAAGACCTTCAGGCAGTGACCACCACATAAGCTGTCAATTGGGAGTGTGGAGCAAGAGAAGCCACGCTCCTGGCTGGCTGGTAAACAGTATTTGCACGGAGGCTGGCCAGACACTCAACAGCTCCATGCTTCCCCTTGTGCTGGGTCACTCAGCTGTGGCAATGACAGTTCGGGAAAAGAGGAGGAAGAAACCAAAACACAGCACAGAAGACAGGGAGATAAACATGACCCAGTTAGACCGGCTGTCACCAACTCCAGCCTATCCTCGGCAGGAGGGCTCGTCTGGAACTAGAGGAGCCGGCCACCGTGGACATTCTTTTCCTGCTCCCTCCTGCAAACAAAGGGTCAGATAAGGAGCCAGCTCAGGTCAAGACCGGTTTGACTCTGTCTCAAGCCCAGAGGAGCGGATTCGGGGCTGATTTTACACCTCACCCATCCTGTTTGCCTCCCCAAGGCAGAGGCCAGGACACAGAGCTGTGTGTACGCCTGGCTGGCTGGACCCAAAAACCCCGGGGCAGTGACAGGGGTACCACTAGCAGATCCACAAGCCAGCCGAGACCTGGACGAAGCCAGGAAGTGTCAGTGCTTCCTGCTGCCCCAGCGTCACAGGACGTCAGGCAGCTGGAGATCGTGGACTTTGGCTTTTGCTTCCTGCTCCTGACCAAGCAGGGGCAGGTCCCAAGTTATGGCCACTGGGAGAGCATCACGAGTCACTCATTAACCGAGGAACAGTATGGTGAATGCCTGACCCACTGGGCTTGGGGGACAACACATACTGAATGAATACCAACACCCAACAGAAAAAAGTCTGGACACTACAGGACCCATTTACTCCTGGTAAGACCAAAAGCATTGGTCTAGCAGTGAACACCAATGGCTTTGGCACAGAAAATTTTCAGCAAGAGAGAATAACGAGGTTGTATCGTGGTTCACCATTGTGGCCTTAATACACACCACCACTCGATCTTGTATGCAGTATCAGAATCAACCTCTAGAGAGGGGGAAAAAATGAAAAAGCGTTGTTCTGCCATCCCTCACAGTGCAGCTGGGAGAAGCTGGCTCATTGTACAATGCTGAGTTCCTGCTGTGCTTGGGCCGGGCCAAAACCACCAGGGCAGCCCATGCCCATGGGCTCCCTTTACCCTGGCAAAGGGGGCTTGGCCTCACCCTGTGACTTCCCATCCACCTCCCATTCCTGCAGGCTCACCCTCAGTTTGGCAGCAGAAAGCCCTGTCAGTTTAAGCAGCTTTCAGCAGGAGGAGAATTATCATCCATTTTTGCTTTAAAGATGCAGAAAGACTGTTTCACACCAGCACCAACACATGAGGCAGCACAGCTGTTCACAAGCAGCGTGGATCCCAAGAATGAAACCCCACCATTAATACTGATGACTTCGTGCCAAGAAAACCAAGATCAGGCAGGATTCAATCACAGCCATTGCACACTAGTAGCAGTGGGTGCCAAACCTCGAGACTCACATGCAGCAAGGGCACTGTCCTTCCTCCATGCAGACCCTATGATCTGAATCTCCCTAAACTTCCAGCCTGGTGCAGCCAGTGACAGACCCAAACCCCCCGTCTGGCAGCTCTCCAGCTGGTGCCCAAGCCACAAACCCCCTTGTCTTTCACCACAAACACAGCCATAGCTGGACACCGAGACACACCAAAATCCTACTCCCACCCCAACTCCCACATCAGAGCATCAGGCTGGAGCAGAGCAGCAAGGTATTTTACACCAGCACTGGTGGCACGGCACATACAGACGATCAGGCAGCCCCAAATTGCAGTGTCTAGGGGGAAGGCATGGGGGGAGCACAGAGACCATCCCCAAACTGGCTTTTCTCAGTGGAGGCACCCTATCCCTGAGGCTCTCTGGGCATCCAGGGTGTCTTCCCCGACGCCTCTGGGGCCGAAGCCCGGTGTGGGAGCTGCCGCAGGGGTGGGAGCCGCCGTGCCAGCAGGAGCCGGGGCCGGAGCAACCACGGGAGGCGTTGCCATGGAGAAGGCAGCATCCCGCATCCCACGCCCGCGGCTGGGCGCCCCCAGCCCAAAGTGTCCACAGGCGGGTGCACCGCTCGGGCACGGCGGCGGGGCCTCGCGTTTCTCCTTTCCACCCCGCCCAGCCAGGCCGTGAGGGGACACTCTAGGGGCCGCAGGCGGGGGCGGGGGATGGGGAGGTGGGCACTGCTGGTCCCCGCCGCGCCCCGCCTGATGGGACAACCCTCCGCAGCGCCCTGGAGCAAGGTGGGGCGTGGGCTCGGCTCCCGCTCTCCCCACCTTCCCCCACGGCAAGGAAACGGCATCCCCTGAGCAGGCGAGAAGCCCCGGCCCCGCTGCCAGTGAGCCCACTCTCCCCCACCACCGCCCCGGCCCGGTACGGCCCGGCACGGCCAGCGCCCCCGGGGAACGGCAGAAAGGCAACACCCCCTGCCCCTCGCCAAAAATCCCAGCCGAGCAGAGGCTTGGCGCGGTGCACTCACCGGGAGCAGCGGGCGCGGTGCACTCTCCTCCGGCACGGCGCGGCCCCGCCGTACCTGCCGGCGCTGCGCTGCGCGGCGCGGAGCCCGCCCGGCCCCTGCCCACAATGGGCCGCGGCCGCCCCGCCCCGCCCGCGCCGGGCCCGCCCCGCGCAGTGACGTCACGCCTGCCGCCGGGAGCTGTAGTGAAGCGCAAGCAGCGCCAGAGAGGCGGCAGTCCCGGTAGCCGCGTCGAGGGGGGCGGCACCGGGCGGAGGCCTTGAGCAAGGCAGGAGGCACGCTGAGGGGCTGTCGCCGGTGATTGCGCGCTGCAGAGGAGTTGCAGTCGTGTCCTGGAGAGCCCAGCTGCCACCCAGAGCAGCAGTGAGTTGTAAAGTCATGGTTTAGGTTGGAAGGGACATTTAAAGGTCATCTTTTCCCCTGCAGTAAGCGGGGACATCTTCAAATGGATCAGGTTGCTAAGAGTTCCATCCACCCTGGCCCTGAACGTTTCCAGAGATGGGGGATCTACCACTTCTCTGGGCAACCTGGGACAGTGTTCCACCGCCCCGGTGTAACAAAATGTATTCTTTGTAACTAGTCTGAATCTCCACTCTTTTCGTGTCAAAGCATCACCCTGTCACAACAGCTCCTGCTAAAGAGTCTGTCCGCATATTTCTGAATGGCCCCTTTAACAACCGAAAGGCACAATAAGGTCTCCCTGGAGCCTTCTCTTCTCCGGGATGAACAGCCCCAAGTCTCTCAGCCTGTCCTCACAGCAATGGGGTTCCAGCCCTTGCATCATCGTGACCTCCTCCAACAGTCTTTCCTGCGCCGAAGACTCGACAGCCGGAAGCAGTGCTCCAGAGTGGAGTTAGAGGGGCAGACTCGCCTCCCTCCGCCTGCTGGTCACACTTCTTTGCACGCAGCCCGGGAAGATTAAGTTTCATCCAATTGGCGACAAGGGTGGATCATGGTCACACAGGATCAGCATCCCAGCTGCCTGACAAAGTTTCTCCCAAGCTACAATATTCTTCGCTTGTCAGCTTGGATTTAAGAAATCAATTTTCCGGGGCTTCCCATTTCACATAAATCACAGCAGCAATCTGATAGATGGTTGGGTTTCCACATGGACTGGAATAACCTCACTGCATGAGATAAGGCTGTGGGCTTCATGCAGAAAGAGTAGTTATTGCTTTTGGTGCACATCAAAACTCCAGATCACATTAACAGTGTGTAACATTTTAGCTTAAGCAAGCTTTTTCTCTGGAGAAGAAGGCAAGCTGTTTACATCTTGTATTTTTTTTTTTTTTCTTGGTAACAACTCTATGGGAAGGTCTGAAAGACTGGGAGGGATTCACAGGGATTGTTTTTCACATGGAGCCCGCACAAATTGATACAGAAACAAAAGAAGGGCCAATGATAGGAAAGTAAAGAAACAGCATCCTTTGGGGAGTCGATATGAAAGCATGGAACAAAATGTAACATGAGAAGCGGGATAGGGTATGCACAGACTCCTAGGTGGCCATCTGTATGAGGGAGACAGACAGGCCTTGAGTAACCTGGCCCATGGCAGGTAGGATTAGATGATCTCTAAGGTCTCTTCCAGCCTAAAGCATTCTATGATTCTATGATGACTCTATGAAATTTGTCTCTGTACAGGGTCCATGCAAAACCCAGGCAGGTGAAGTGCCTACAGGCCTGGCACTGGCTTTCCCTCCCCCTCTAACCTATCCCAGGGCTTAATTTGCAAAATAAAACCAGATTGGACCTGCAGAGTTTCAAGCCATCCTATACAGTTTCAGTCCCAAACCCCACATTTCATACCAAAATCCAACAAGTGTTCTATACCATCCCTAAAGGAAAATCCAATAGAGTCTCAGGGAGGGTTATGCTCATTAGAGAAATCTGTTAAGATGTCAGCTGATCCTTTTTGGGTTCAAGGCAAATAAGACATATTTTATCTCAACAAAACTACACTGCCATAGAGTAGATTTTCTTCTTAGCATGGCCAGTGCTTTTCCTAACCTCTTCTAGCCTATAGGAATGAGCTCTGCAGGATAAGTATGACTTGCCAGGAGACAAACTATTTTGTGAATTGCAAAGTCATTCCAATTCCCTGTTTCTGGGCTAGATTCACCTCTAAACTATTTTAAATGGCTCTTCACAATATAGCCTTTGGCAAACAAGTACCAGCCCTCGAGCTACCATCCCAAGAATGAACCTTCCAGCAGAGAATCCACCCTGCACCTTCCTGGAAACTAGCTGATGCTCTGAAAACTGAAATAGTCTCTTCAAAAAACATTTACACTTTTCTACAGACATGCTTGACTTGCCAAGGACTTACCACTCCCAAGAAGCACAAGAAGATGCTAACTGCCAGAGGTACCCCAGAAGCTGTCTCTGTGTCTGTGCCAGCCCACAGCAAGAGATGCCTCGCTGTAATTCCTGTTCTAACCCAATACGATGTGTGAGGTCTTCCATGTGGGTCATGGTGTGGCTTTGGAGATTCCCAGTGCTGGGACCCTTTGCAGACTGTTTGTTGGAGACTTCATCTCAAGCTGAAGTACCAGAAAAAGGGCTCATAGATCACAACTGGCAAAAGGAATCATCACAAATTACTACAACCATCTGTTTTTTTACACAGGGTACTGAAGGGACCCAAGCTGCAAATGGCAACATACTCACCATAGTGGGCAGGTACTCTCTTAATGTTACTTTGGAGCTGGAGCAATGGGAGGTGGCAATCATGGAGGCAGCTTTGGGTCAGAAGGTGTCAAAGCCAGGTTATTTGGAGCAGTAAGGCCAATGATGGTGCTATGAAGCTGGTGGGACACAAGGATGAGAATATCTATGCTGGGGAAGAGCCAGCACAGTTTTAGGCGAGTGAAACTGTTACTCAGAAAATCTACCACAGTCCTTGGACGAAGCCAAAGATTTGATGGACAACGAAGATCTAATGGATATAGCAAATATGGATTTCCTAAATTCTTCATCCAAGGCTCTTGTGGAGAGTGAGAAGCCATGAAAAATTAAGTGGTTTAAAGAAAGAAACCACAAAGGCCAGACAGGGATGATCAGCCTCCACAGCAGAGGGATGCCCAAGGGAGTTTGGTAGAGATCTGTGCAGGGGTCTGCACTGTTCAGCATCTACATCAATTGTGTAGAATCAGGGGTGGGTGGGGAGGTGGTGATGGTTGTTAGTGACACCGAGCTGCTTAGAAAGGCCAATGGCAGCAAACCACAGAAGGACCTCAGGTCACTCAGTGATAAAATGACAGATGAAATTCAGTGGAGATAAGCATAAGTGATGAGCCTCAGAGAAAGAACTCCTAACAACATGCACACAGTGATGGGCCCTGAACTGTCACCCCACAGGAAAAGTATCCTGGGTTATAACAAGAAGTTGGATGAAAGCACCAACTCATTGCTGAGCAGCAGTCAAGAAAACAAATAGATGGGTAGGAGTTAATAAGGAAAGAGGCAAAACTACTGCACAAATTCCTGGTTTGCTCTTTTCTTGAATACTGTGAGCAGTTCTGGTTTCTGCTCTCAACAAAGAACTAATGATTAAAGATATGGACCATTTTCCACCTATGCAACTGGCTAGGTTAGGACCATTCAATACAGTATTTCTATACAAACCTCAGGTTCAGGAAGTCCTGGAGCTGCAGCCTGCTGTAGACTTGGAGAGTTTATGGGAAAATACCCCTGTACACTTCTCATGACCTTGGCTTATCATGCACCATTGGCTAGGAGAGAAAGAGTGGACGGTCTCTGTGTCCCAGGAGAGCTTTTCTTACGTTTTTGCATTCATATTTTTCAGAAAATGTCTCCTCAGGACTCCCCTTCCCACTCCCCTCCTTAAAGACATCCGTTAACCATCTAGTGACGGCTTGATCTGAAAGCTCCCAACCTGGGCAGGCAGCTGTGTAACAGTTGGCATCTGGAAGTGGATCTTCCTTATTGAAACATCTAAACCATTTTCTTGTAATTGCCTTCTCAGAGCTTGTTTGGAGGCTGCTTATCAAGTCCCATTGTGTTGCTTTCCTGCTTGTTTTTCCAACAACTGCTTATTAAATTAAGCTCCTGTATTCAGACAGGAAAACCCAATAATCAGCTGCTCAGAGCTTCTCTGGCTAAGTAGGACACATGCAATAGTCATCCCGTAAGACAGATGAGCATCCATCCCTGAAAAGTGGAGAACGGGTACCAAGCCTGCCTGGAGAATAATCCCTGTAATGCTTTTAACCGGAAGTATTTGATAGAGATTGTTCATTGGATGCACAACTAAACTAGGACTTTCTGAGGTGAGGGAAAAAGACATGTTTCTTGTTCTAAATCTATAAGAATATGCTTGGTATTGTTCATCATTAGCTGCTCACTAGACCCTATAAATGTTCTCTGAGCTCAATCCATGTGAGATCAATACTTTCTGATCTCTGGGGGTGAGTTTTTATATGTCTGCTCCAGCGAAACTTAAAAGGACACTCTTGATGCAGCTGTGAACAGTGGAATATGGAACCCATCCTCTCACAAAAATGAAATAAAATTGATTTGGGGGAAGCCTTCTCTTCTTGAGATTATAGTCTTTCATGTTGCACACGTGATCTGCTAAGCAGAAAAATGGGCCATTGATTTTATTTAATTTCTGTTTTGGCTGAAGACTTGCACCAAATGAACAAAACCACACTCTGAGCTGCTACCACTATCCTGCTCTGCTGGAGCTTATGTGAAGATTTTAATTGACTGCAATCAGGGCTAGTTTTAGTTCAAAGGTAGAGAGAGCATTATATACTTTGTCCTTTCTTTGATAAAAGGTTTTCAGAGCATGTAGAAGACCTTTTGCAGCTCTGTGTCTGAGTTGGGAGGTTCTGCTTGAAAACAAACTGCTCTCTAGGCCAGCATTTCCCCGAACTGTGCTGAGCCTGATCTCGCCCCAGCATTCAGATCAGCTCCCAGCAGCTGGCAGGGGGAGGCAAACCTTCAGCGTAATGTTTCATAGCCTCAAAAGGGAAAATAAATGCATTCCCAAGGCAGGATTCAGCCCTGTCTGTGCTGGCTGGGAGCATTAGCAGAGACTCGGTGGATTTAGGCCTTCATTCTGCAAAGTCCTTAAGCTTGTAAGGAATTTGTAATTTGCTAGTAAGCAAATTCCCGTTTGCTTCAATGGCATTTAATCACATGCACATAAATGCTTTATGGTGTACAAGGGAGTTGTTCCCTGGTAGATGTGGGGTTATTTAGCCCATGTGACTGATTTCTTTTCCAATGCCTTCAGAGAAGGATAAAACTTAAGAAATAATTACAGAGCAGATTGTGAGACTTCTTGCAAAGAGCTACTGCCTCTAGTTGAAGTCTTCCTCCAGATCTGCCCTGTCCAAACACACTCTCTGCTGGGAGATGCTGGGAGAGCACAGCCTCTACCAGCCACTTCTCCTGGACAGCCAGCTGTGCTTTGCCAGGAAAGGATGACTTGGATGAGTAGCAGTGAGAGAAAAAACACTTGCAGGCATGCTGGGGCTGTAGGAAGACATTAATAATCTCAGTGCCTCGGCCAGGGTCCTTCACCCCACACTGTTCTGTGACTCCTACAGTTGCCTTCCTCCCTTCTTGCCTGCTTTCTGCATCCAGCAGAGCCACATACTTTCCTCACCATCCATCCTCCTGGCTGTCCTCTGAGATGCTGCACGTGTGGCCATTGTCCTGGGTTCAATCATCTCGCTTGTGCCTGGCCTGTTTTCATCAAGCTCCTGCCACACAGCTCCTGACTGTGAATCCTCCTCCCCAGATACTCTGACAGATTGTGCCAGCATCATCTGCTTGGTCTGGGGAGAAATGTGCGGCTCAGTGTGGGCTGAGAACATTATCTCTTCCCTCCTAGACTCCTCAACCCTGCTAGACAACAATCCATACTTATTTGCTCACATCTTTTTTCTGCCCCCTATTCCTGAGGATGACTTTTCTTGCACTGAGTTGCTTTTAAAGGTAGCAGACCAAAAAAACCCCATCCTGCTTCAAAGCTGATGGAGCAAATTCTTAACAGATGAAATTTCAGGGCCCAAACATCTTATTCACATCCAGGATTATTTATCTCCTGAGAGCAGGGAAAGAGTTAAGGTGAGGGGTAGTGGCCAGGGAAGATGCAAAACAGGAGGAAGACAGAGAAGGGACAGATGGAGGGATGTAAATCAGTGCCTCTCTCTCCAGCCCAGAGACCACTGCAGATTTACGCTAGCTGTCGCACAGGCTGACAGAGGAGGGTTTAACAGGGACGCACGCATACAGAACCTACAGGGAGAGCTGCTTTTATTTGTTCACATCTACCAGGCGCTGAATTTATTGCCTTTGCAAAGGGGCCAGCAAAATGCCAGGGAGTCACTTAAATCTTTTGCAGGAAGTGAAGATAGGGAAGTGGAATTTGCCTGGCCAGATTCTGGCTCCACTGCTTGGGAGAGTGGGCTGAAACCCACCTTGCTGTGATAGCCAGGGAACCAAGTGAGGCTGCTGCTTTGTCAGTGGAACATCCTTTGCTTCAGAGCTGTAGCAGAGAGGAGAGTGAAGAAATGCTAAGTTCTTGTGCTGAGCCTTCAGCCTCTTAATGGAGCATAAAACAGTTAACCCCTAGGTCACCAGGTGAGTCTCAGCCCAATTCCACCATCCATTAGGGAGAGGAGCTTATCCAATAGGAAATAAAGAGCCCTCATCAAAATGGCTGCATTTCAGATATCTTAATCCTCCTGATTTTTTTATGCAATTCCATCTTCCAAGCACCTATCTTACTTTTGGAAGATGCTTAAGCCAAATCTTGGCAGTGTTTGTCCCTAGTGACTCAGCTAAGGTTACACATGGAGGCTGCGGTCAACCTGGGAACTGCTCCCAGATACCCTGACTCCTGAGCACATTAAATCACAAGACCATCTCTGTCCTGTTTGCTATTTTGGTCACCCTGATTTGTCCTGCATCATTAAATTTTTACAGTGCCTGACTCCAGATGACTTCAAGTTTGTGACTCTTGTCTTCAGTAAGTGCAGAGCTAAGGGGTTTTGTTCCTCCCAGAACAAGGGTTGGAATGTGAAGACTCAGCGACCAGCACAAGCAGGAAAATTTCTCCCATCCCTGGATGGAGAAATGTAATTGGATGTACATGCTCCCAGTATCCTGCAAAGCATCAGTGTGACTTTTGCAGGTCCTGCTGCTGCATTCCTTTCTAATAACCAGAATTCAGAACAGATCTGAAGCAAGACTTGAATAATGATGTTACAGTCAGCAGAGCAGCAGGTCCTTGTCGCATCCCTGTCAGGAGATCACAGGGCAGGCATCCTGTGTGGACGGAGTGATCTTAGGATGGCTTCAACCTCCTTGCTCCATTGCTGGGTACCCCTAGGGTGACATCAGCACTCTCAGATCATCGCTCTTGGCTGAGTTAATTTGCTTGTGGGTTTTCCCTTGAGGGCTTCTGGTTGCTCCTCAGTTGCAGTTTCCCTGCTGTGAGGATTTTTTCAGGCTCACATGCCGTTCTCCATGATACCCAGATGCAGTCGCCCCCCAGGGCCTCTATGCGTGGTGGCTTCATCAGCTCATCAGTCACTGTGTTGGGAGTGGTGTTTGTGACAGGAAAGGGAGATCTTGCAGCCACCTCTGGCTGCTCTGGGCTGCACCCGCAGGAATAGCCCTGATGGAAAAGTTTCCTGGCTGGGAAGTTTTCTCTGTCTTCTGCTCAAGCACATAAACCTCTCTCTTCCACCCACCTTGCAATAATTTTAGGTCCATGCACAAAGTTCTGACTGATATCCTGATGTCCTCAGTATCATGGCAGCCCTGGCTGGTAGTGCCTCATGGTCACAAACTCAGATTGCAGCCTTGGGAGAGCACCACATCACTGACACAGAAGGAGCCTCTGGGAGAGCAGAGATGAGCAGCTCTCCTGTGAAGTGGAAGGGTGGGGGTAGTAGGAGATGTGGCAGGGACAGGAGCTGCCCTGCACTCCCTGTCCCAGTGAGGTGGATGGAGCTTGACCATCCCCTTCCTGCCCCAAATTGCTGGTGACACAAGGGTGTTGCCAAGCTGGCAAAGAGGGAAATCAGGCTCACACCAACAGCAAGGGCTACCTCCCCAGCTGCAATTTCCTTAGTCACAACTGGATTACTAACCCCATTCTTATATTTTCCACGGGGTGGCATGACTAAGAGCTGACTCTGAGGGCTGGCTGCTTCAAGAAACCTTTAAGGAGAGAAATGCTGATGGATCTGTCAGGCTGTTTAAGTTTCAGGCCAAATCTGGGGAGCTGAATGGTTACCATAAGATTGAGGTGCTGGCTGATATACATGACAGAGCCAGTCCAGGGTATGTAGGATGAAGTGGGCTGCCCCAAGCATCCTCCATGGCACTGTCACTAGGAGGGAATGGACATCTATAGCTCAGCATTCTCCACTATCTCTGAAACACCACAGTCCCTCCTAAGATTGTATCTTGGACATAGACTTGCCTTGGAGAAGAGCCTCCAGCTCCTATAGCAAGATCTCATGTCTCTCTCTGTTCTAATCTGTGGTGAGTTGGAGGTGAGATCAAGTGTTGGGAGCATTTTCACACCTCCCAAAATGCCTGGCCTATACAACAGAAATGATAAGCACAGGTCACAGGCTTCAGGGCTCAAAAACACACTAGGTCTTGCATGTCTCCCACAGCTCCCATCTGTGGTTATAGCAGCAGCTTGGTCTCCTGGCTCCAGCCTCCCTGCAGCTGGAGGTGGGAGGTAGCAACGCTCCAACTTCCTCTGGGCCTGCTGCAGTCAGAGTCTCTCCACAGACCCTGGGGTAATTCCGCTCACCGTGCAGACCCAGGAAGGCAAGGAAGGGGGAAGAACTTTCCCACTTGGGCTGAGATGATGGGAACAAAACCTCATTTCCCCAGCACAGACTGCCGAGGCGGTGGGAACATGAGCTCAGCCCCTAGGCAACTTAATGGGCTTTAAAAAAAAACCCCTTTGTATCAGATCCATTCTTCTTCCCAAAGCTTGCTGGCTCTGCTCCAAGGGGAAACCTTTGATTCTGCAAATACACCACAATTATCACCCCGAGGAGTCTCAGCTATGGGGCTCCCTGCCTCTGAAAGATCAGCAGGATGCCGGAGAGGTGCTTAAATAATTTCATCCTAAGAAAGCATTGGGCTGTAAGAGCTTCCCTGTTGCTCAGAAAAAGCCAAGCCTCTCCCAACAGCTTGGCTCCATTTTTCTTCCAATGATACCATCACTAGTGGAGGCAGGACAGGCAGTGCTGCGGAAACCAGGCCACAGGGTTCCCAGTGATTTCATCAGTCCTGAGACCAGGGCTTGCAGTGATTTACGAGCTTGCGAGAATCTCGCCACAGAGTTATCTCCTCATCTCCACTTTTTATCACTGTGCAGATAGGGATTCAGCAATAGAGCTCTTCTGGGTACCATAGCAAGCTCCATCTGTTTGACAGTTGCAAATATTTTTCTCCAACATTGCACAGGTCCTTGTGCATAGGGTGCCCTTGCCACCATCATCATCACCCAGCACCAAGAAGCTTGGCTTGGCCTGAGGGAACCCAAAACCAAAGCTTGCCAAGCATAGCACCTGCTCCCTGACTCCTATCCCTTGCTCATGACTCCCTCTAAGCTCTCTCCATCTCCTCAAGGTAGGTTTTTATTCCTTTATATCGATGGCATTTGCGTCATTTTTTTCCCAAAATATTTTTATTTTCTCCAGATTATACAAATCCTTCTGCAGTGGTCTCCACTCTAAGGCTGAGCTTTTTGAAGGGAATTTAGAGCAGTTATCTACTCTTCTTTCCAACAAGAGTCCAATGCTTCTTTCCTTGTCAAAATTCCCCTTTAAAGCAGGTTGTCAGGATTATTCTGCAGCTGTTTTTCCTAGCAGTATAAATAAAGCTTTCAAGTTACAACTCATTGATGTGAGGCCAGATTCAGAGGCTGTCAGTTCCTTTGTGTATCCTCAACTTGTCTGGGGGTGTTTGGTTTTATTTTGGGACAGCTGCTTGCTTCTGGGGCTTGCCGCAAAGCTGTGCATTTAGCAGACCCCTCTTGCCATCTTCTCCTGCTTGCCAGTGATTTTTAAGCTCACAGCACCACTGAATCCAGCCCCCACAAGTCCCTTGTCCTGTGCCTCCCTTTATGCAAAGGCAAAGGGTTTTGCAAGCAGGAATTTCCTCTGGCCACAAGATCACCCTCCCTTTGCCGTCACAAGAGTTCCAGGGAAAGGTGTTCTTCACTCCAGCTAAGCAGCCACGACCAGTGTCCTTTCCAAGCTGCAGTCAGAGCCCTCAAGGCACTGGGACACAAATGGAGTTTCTTGCTCATGGAAATTAATTATATGGGAAAGGCTGCTCCCCTTTGGCGACAAACTGTTATCACCATGTGTGTCCAGCAGCGGCTGAAAAGGGGCCCGAAATGACACAGTGACTCCTCCCCATCCCCATCCTTTCTCCATGTGCTCCTCCCAGTCCTGTGCCACTCACTTGGTCATGTTGGCGTGGCCAAGCCAGCCAGCTCCCCAGATCAGCCCAAGATGAAGGGTATGGGAGCACAGAAGGCTGAGCCAGCAGTTACCAGGAGAAATGTGAAATCACAGCTTGAGCACCAACACAGCTCACCCCAGAAAGCCATAGGCTAGCAACAGGCTGAGACCTAAAATCCACTCCTATACTTTCTCAACCACTGCTGCTTACTTAGAATGCTCCAGGCATGATTCAACACTCATTATCTTCTTTGTGCTGGAGATTATGCTGCAATCTTTCTAGATAATGGCTTTATTAGATCTGTATTATTTCTACATTATTTATTTATACCAGGTCCAGAACACTCAAAGCTTTCACTAGGTCCTGAGTAGAAGGAGCTATCGGGGGCCAAAAGTGCTCCTGCTGAAGAGATCTCTTTGGCTGAAGGAAGATGTCCATTTTATAGATGCCCTGCCAGATGCTAATAGCAATCAAATTTATTTCCTACGGCTTCAGCACAGGCCATGGGTTGTTGGGTCCCTTCACCTGCTGCCAGGGCTGCTCCTGGCCAAGGGACAACCAACACCCATGGTGCAGTTACTGGGGGCTCTTTCTGGGACCCCCATGACTCATCTGCCTCCATCCAGCCATCCTGCTTCAGCACAGAGTGGCAACAACTATCTTTTGGCTCAAAGAATCTTGGACTCTCCTCCACTTCTCCTGAAGCAAGGCCTGGAAAACAAATTAGACTCCACTAATTACTCTTTTAATTGCCTGGGCTCCTGGCTTTGACCTTACTCATCAGCAAAGGGGACACATGAGCACTGCAAGCCAGTGGCAGCCCAGTGTACCAATCCTGGGTACAAAGACTGGTTTGAGTCAGCATTGGGAAGGGCTGCCTGGGAGGTTCTGCTGTATACACTGCCAAAATTACCCAGCCCAGATTTTCCTCTGACTTGGCACCACTGTGGAGGATGATAGCAGGAGATGACAGCTGGTGAGTATCCATTCACCTTTGCCCTATCACTGACAACCTCAGCATGAAAACCAGGAGCTGACAACTGAACCTTTGGACAACCAGCTGCTCTCTGGGATGCAAAGGGCTTTTATTCTGGGGTACTCAGCTTTCTCTAAGTGACTCCCTTTGGCATCAGAGGTGCCAACCATGCTATTGGATCACACCTCCAAGTATGGATTAAAGGGACCAACATAAGGCTGATTGGTTTCTTTGGCTCATACTCTGCCTATCAGCTCTTGGTACCAATTGCTTCTGACACTGAGTACTGCCCCACACAGCATGACACACCCCTGGGAAGGATGCTCCAGGAATGTCCTAGCACCAACCTGAGTTAAACTAGTGAAGAAGCAGAGCTGTAAACAAATGCTTTGTGCATGTTCTTGACAGCCCCAAATGCCCCTGTTCTTCCCTGTTCACGCCTGGAAGTGGGATTTCCCCTTGAGGAGTGAATGCTTGAAATGTACCCATGACACAGGCATTGCAGCTCCAACAAACCTGGCAGATACTGTGGGCTGGCCTTCATGTGTATTTCTTTGCTGTTCCAAACAGTCTCTCTTGGAAGGGCTTGGACTGGAGGCAGTATACAAAAGCTGACGTTGTTTTTATTGGGCTACCGTCCATCTGCTTAAAACACAGATGCCCTGAGCGATTCTGCTGGCAGGAACGAGAGGTGAAGAGATTCCTTTGGATGTGCTCAGAAAATGTTTCTGCATCCAAGACTCCTTTTAGAGATGTTTAACATCATCCATCTTTCAAGCCCCTCGTGTCTCTGTGGTTTAGTACAAACACAGCTTCAGAGGCAGGGAGGGAGAGTGGGGCAGGCAGTGCAGTTACAAGATGTCCTGCGTCAGAAGTGGTGCAATTTGTAGCTGCATGGAAACACCCTAGCAGAGAAAAAGGGGACTGGGGAGTCACACCTCTCTGTTCCCAGCCCAGAGCATCCTGTCAGCCCCACAGCTGGTGCAGCAGCACTGCCCATTGCTTTGGGAGCACAGGGACAAAGCTCTAATGGAGCTACAATAGAAACCATGCTCATTTGTCTTTGCTTGCTGTCTGTACTCCGTATCAACCAGGGTGTCTGGTAGCGAGCTCTGGGTAATATCCCCAGGACTGTTCCTCTTTAAAAGCCCAGCTTCAGCTTTCAGGAAATGCCAGCAACCTATTGCCCCAGTGCTGTCTAAAGCTCTAGTCAGCCCAGAAAGGATGACTTGACTGGTACTTTCTTCTGAACCACAGGACCAGAGTGGGTCAGTGTCAGAGGAGGGACCTAGACATCACTCCCTGTACTGCACCTCCAACTCAGCTTCATTCCAAGTGAAAAGTGCACAAACCGGACATTCAACTTACTATGGCTTTGCACAAGGCTGTCCACAGCCATGGCTGCCAGGGAACTATCAGATGGTCTTGTGGCTCTGCAGAGAAACCATGAATCTAAGGGAAGGGTTCTTGATTGCATTTTGGCCCTGGGAAGTTATGTTGGACAAATTGCTGTATAATCACTGTGCAATCCAGCCTGCAGAATGATCCTGCTGCTTTGGAGCCCTGTATTTGATCTCCTTTGTCCATGTGAATGTGTCCAAGACCACAGCAGCCTCTGCCTGCAGAATGGCTCTTACTGTTCTCTTTGTTCATGTGTCTGGGCTGTTCCTCAGCCTCCTCTCTCCTTCCTGCAAAGAGACAATCTCTGCGTGGTGAAAAAGTATCTTTACACCTTGATTCTAAAGATGAGCTCAGCCACAAAAAAAAAGAAAGAGTACATAGTTTGCTGAATATTACATCTTTCTGTGATCCAGATGACAGGTGGGGACAGGTTCCCTGTGCTCACATGGCAGATTAGCTGCTTTTAACTTCAACCAGGATCTACTCGCTCATGCCCACCGGAAGCTGCTTTGTGCTAATGCTAATAACATTGGATTGGGCATTTTGGCTGATCTATCAGTTCCTCCTGAAGTGCAGACCCTTTTTGTTTGAATAAATCCACAATAACACCATAAATCAGCTTGGAAGAGAAACAAATAATCTGAGGGACATGAGAAAGATAGCTCTGCATTTCAACTCGTTTTCCTGCTCTTTTGGATACAAAAGCTTTTACATGCCTTCATGCTAAAACAAGTCTAGAATCTACCTAGATTTTAAAAGTTCTTAACTTACAGACACTTTCTTGTGAGCATGGAGCTGAAGTCTGTGCTTTTTGAAACCAAGCCTCCAGCTTTGCCAAAAAAAAACCCACAACAATGCACAGTCTCTCCGATTTCTCGATCAGCCCTTTCCACGTCTCGTTTTGGACTGGTGTGCAACACTTCATCCTAACACTATCGGCACAATCTTTATACCCTGTTGAGTGTGCAGTTTCAAAGCAAAACCTCAAACAAACCTCAGCTTGCTCTGGAAACCCATCTTCTCTTAATCCTCTCCATGGAGAACCTGTAGGAAGATGTCAGATTAAACAAATGAGAACTCTGGCACAGGTGGGTTAGAGTAGGCTGAGTTAGTCATCAAAGTTACAACTCGAGATGGCTAATCTGTCAGTGAGTTCCAAGCAAATTATTTTTACTTTCCATTTTCAAAATAAGGGAATGAGATTATTGGTTGGGCCTTAAGGCAGGATGCCTCATCAGCAGTGGTAAAACAAGGGTGATGGGGAGCTTACTGGTACACAGAGCAAGGTGTACAATTAAGCCTGAGTCACCACTTCCATCAGGAGCAGGATTCAAGGATGGTGCAGTAAGGCTGCGCATGCACCAGAGCTGCTCACTGCCATGAGGCCAGGTGCCATCAGCGCCTGCTGAAGGCCTTGATCATGCGCTGGCTGAGGCATGCACAGCTGGTGAGACAGGTTGGAAACTGCCGGCTCAAGGCTGGATGTGCGCTTTGGCTTTCCCATCTGCCTTGCTGGGAATTGCTCTTTAGACTTGTGTGGGTTGGAAAACAAAGATTTTTATTACTTTTTTAGATCTTGTTACATTTTTTGCGCTGAATTAAACAGGGGAAATCACTGCTGTTCAAGTCTCACACATATGCAGTGCTGTTAATCTCATTCCCCAAATCATGAGGTTTTTCACTGCTTTGTGTTTTGGGTTTTGTTTGTTTGTTTGTTTTTAAGTAACAGAAGTTGTCTCTCTTGGGGTTTTGTGCTTTCTGGATACGTCTTGGCTTTTTCCCTGCACATACAGCAGCAGAAGCAACCTCTTCTGCAAAAGTTAGAACCTGTAACATAATTACCTAACTCAAAACCCAGGAATTTATAAAAAAACTCACTTCCTAAAGACCCAAATTAAACCTCTGGACATGGGCAGTATTGGTGGGAGCAGTCATTTTGGTGCACAGGGGCCAAGCTGTTTCTGATCTGATCTCACTGCTTTTAGCAGAGAACTCTGTCACTGACATTGCTGGGCATCTTATATTTGATCTGCAAACTGAGGAGGGGAAAAAATGCACAAAAGCAACTGATTTTCAGAGTGGCCTCTCCTCTGCCTTATGTCAAAGTTTCTTCCCACACTGCAGAAAGCAGCATAACCCTCCAAACGTAGCACTTCTGTTTTCAAGTGATGTCAAGGTGAACTGTCCTCCAAGGTAACATGGTTTGCACATAGCCCACCCAGTTTTTCATATACTTGTCTGCCAGAGAGGAATAGCTGGTGCTGCATTCCCCAAACTAGTTGCTGGAACCAGAGCACCAAAGCAAGGGAAAGACCTCAGCAGAGGGACAACGGAACAACCACTGGCTAAGCCTCGAGTGTCCCTTCCGTCTGTTCAGCTCACAGGGCAAGAGCAAAGAACAAACCTCCTTTCCTGTCCTTCTTACCTCCCCAAATCCCTTCTCATGTTGAAATGAAGAACAAGGACAAAACCATTTCCTGTGCCTGGTACAGGGTGATGAAAGAGCCAAGTGTGAACCAACATTTTCCAGAGCCTCTATCAGCTTGAGTTGACTGTTTTGGCTTTCCAGTGTGGATGGAAGGAGCCTGATTTCAGGAAGCAATTTGCAGCCAGGCCCTTAAGGTGCTAGGGAAAGAAAAAAAAAAAGAAAGAAAGAAAGAAAGAAAGAAAGAAAGAAAGAAAGAAAGAAAGAAAGAAAGAAAGAAAGAAAGAAAGAAAGAAAGAAAGAAAGAAAGAAAGAAAGAAAGAAAGAAAGAAAGAAAGAAAGAAAGAAAGAAAGAAAGAAAGAAAGAAAGAAAGAAAGAAAGAAAGAAAGAAAGAAAGAAAGAAAGAAAGAAAGAAAGAAAGAAAGAAAGAAAGAAAGAAAGAAAAAGAAAAAAGTGGCAAAAAATCACCTGTGAGTGGATCATAGCTTGGCCTCCCCAGACAAGAGGTTTAAAAACTCTCTAGCACTTTGGGAAACGCGAAAGGTGTTGGACAGCTGCCGCAAGGAGGATGTTGAATAAACCTGAGGCTTGTCACAAGAGTGAGTCCTTGGTGAAACTTCCCCAGCTCAGCCCAAGGCATTCACTTCCCTCCTAATAATCTGTGCCTGACAATTCATCTGTGCAGCAAAGCCTCCACCCATGCCTATGCCTTCATTAACATGAGCACATCTCAAATGTTGTGTGAAAAGATGTTTCCCACCCTACCATTTTACCCACCTACTTGTCTCTCTTCTGGCTCTGCTCTGTCCAGCACATCATAGGTTCTTGCTTCATCTTCATGACCCAGTAGATGATTCCTGGCCAAGTGTGGATTTGGTTAACAGTAACCATTTTGCTCCACTTTCATCCTACCACCTTTTGTTTAAATCTGTGTTGCCCTTTGTGCTTTTCATTACCATTTCATCACCTTCTTTGAGACCTGATCATGGAGCAACTCCCTACAGTGACAGCTGCAAACATCACAGCCAGTAGCAGCACCCAAGGTGTTGCAGCTATACCCTCCTGAAAATTAGGAAGCCTATGTTCTTGTGCTTTGCTGTTTATCTCCACCCATCATTCCTCTCTGCTCTTAAATATCAAGGCACCCTGGGTGGAAGGAGATGCCTCTTTGGTCTGTACGTATCCATCATCAGTTAGGATGCTGTCCTGGATCTCAAGTGGAATCTGTAGGGCTCTGTGCAATGCTGACCTCAACGATGAGTTGAAATGGTGGAGCTTGAAGCTTGCACATTTCCTGGGCATTAGCTGCAGCTGGCTTTCTCCTGCTGCTGGTCAAGGACTTCCTGCTGAAAGGAATCTGTGAGGAAAATGGCTGTTGCTAGAAACAGATCGGATGGTGCCAGTTTTGCTGACATCTACCCTTTCTCCCACTTGGTGATTCCAGGCTTCACTCTTTCAGTTTGGCCAGTTGCTTTTAGTAGCAGCTAGTGAGTTTGATGTCAATCTCTGCCCGAGTTGCTTTTCACTTGGGTACATTGTAAGCCTTGGTGAAAAACGGGGGCAAAAGCCCCTTGGGACCAGCATTGCAGTGAAGAGCTTGCATGCTGCAAACCAAGAAGGACTGGGAGGTTTAAACGTGCCCAGAACTTTGTGACAAATACTGTTCTGTGAAAAATATGAGTATTTCCCCTTCTCTTGTCCTTATTTGGTATCAACGCAAGTCTTTAAACAACATGACTTTTCCCTAGGAATGAAAAATTTGATTTTCAACCATTCTCCCTTGTGCAATATTCAGTCTGTTTTAGAGGGAACCTTTTTTTATTTATTGTTGTGATTTGGATTAAATTAACGAGGCGGGAATTATAAAAATATACTTATCTTTATTTTCCCAAAAACCCTGCCCCAAAATTATGTACAAAACTGATTTATTCACAGGTTCTGTTTGGTTGCGAATTCCATCAGGATGCTTATGGGCAACTTTAGCACAATTTAGAGAATTCAGAAAATGGAAAAGCCACAAGATAGCTTTACCCCACTTACAAAACAGAGGCAAGCCAGGACCCTAGGGAAAGCCAGTGAGAACGCCAGGTTGCCACGTTGTACTCAGGAGGGCAGAGCAGGACTTTGGAGATAGTCCCTAGGTCCTTCTTCGGGGGCAGGCTCCAGAACTGCAAGTTTATAATCCAGTGTGTGGATAACGCAGCACAAATCCAAAAGAAAAGGGACCCGCCGAAAGCAAAGTGTCCTTAGACACAGCTGCTACGAGGCAAAACTCGCGGAGCGACGCTGTCTGAACAGTGCAAGGGGAGCCGCACTGCCGGCCTGTCCCAGCCAACAGGCGCCGTTTTACGGCAGGCAGGGTCACTCCAGCAGCAGGACCCTAGGCTAGGCTGCAGGTCCCGGCACAAGCCAGGTCCGAGATCTCTCCGATTTCGCCGCGAATCCAGAGCGAGGGCAGAGCGAGTCCAAAATGAGCGCCAAAACTGATCCAAAAAATGCGAGCCAACATGAGAGCCAAGGCGCTCCCTGGTCACTCTGTTTAGATTTTCCTAGACAATGTGTCCAGTGCCAATATATACCGGGCGTGAAGAACCCAGCCAATCCCCGTGCCAAATCCCAGCTCGGGCTTCTCCCTCAGGCGAATACCTGTGACCGGCTTCAGCTGCCGGCGGGAAGAACGGAGCCTCTTTACCTGTCCCCCAGGGGAGGGGAAGGCAATTTCGTACCTTTGTCTTCTCACATCAAACCTCCGCTGATGGAGGTGGGGGGAAGGGGGTTTTGGAGCACCCCGTAACACGTATTCACTGAAAACATACATAATTGGTATACTCCCAAATACTCCTTTCTTGTATACCACCAACACAAAACATTTACTTCGGCCTACCAGGTACAATGGTGCCCCGAGGGAAGCTGAATTAAGCCCTGGTGATTAGTTACAGTGCATGACACTTTCCAAAGACAATCACTGTGATTTATGACTGCTGACATGACAAAGATTTTGTCTGGTAGTGAGGAGTGATGGCCGATGTCCCTCTAAATGCTTATAATTTCTGTCATCTTAATTGAATCCTGTTAACAGATGCAATGAAACTGAGAACCATTTCTCCTACTAGCAGTCCTCACTGGGGCAGCAAAGCCTGGTGTTGGCCTCATTTCCCTGTTCTCAGGTATTTTCCTTTGAAGTCAGAAGGTGCAGAAATGATCTTCCTAAAATAGATAACCTACAGAAGGACCATATTGTTAATGTATTTGATGCTGGGACACCTGGCAGGAGAGCGACCTCCTATGATGTGTGCTGAGAGGATTCTCAGAGAGTTGCTGCAGTTTTCCACCATGGATTGATGTGTCCCTTAGTCAATACTCAGAGAACCTGGGCTTAAGTCCAACTCAGAGCCTTGCCCTCCTCTTGGGGATTTTGAAGCTCTTTGGACCAGTTGAGAGCAAAAATCTAGATAACTGTGACAGAAAGGGTATGCCTTGCAAGGCATTTTGGGAGCAGCTCTCTTATGTTGAAGAGCTCTGGCAGACAGCGTGGAGGAAGCCAGGCATTTCTGGCAGGCAACTGGGATCTGTGCAGGAGATCCCACTCCCTCTGAGTAGCCTGAGTGCTGCAGTAGAGCAACTTTTGTTCAGCACTCAAGAGAGCAGCAAACCCACTGGAGTCAGGTGGAGGGAGAAAGCTAATTACTTCAAATCTGCTGTGTGCAGGAAGAGGCTAAAATGTAGAAGATAGTTTTAACCAGGGTTCCTCCACAGCAGCAATGGAAGCCTCCATCCCAGAGTGACTTTTAGGAAAGGTTAAGTTATGCATACAGCAGGTCCCCTTGCAGCAGCTGAGCTGGGCTAGTCTCTCATCCAACTTTGTGCACCAGGGTGGTATCTTTTTCTCAGGAAATCCATGGAACTGGGTAGAATTTAAATTATACCCCAGAGAAGCTGGCTCACTCCTCCAATGGAGGTCATAATGAAGGAGTTGGGATTCCAGTTATAGCTCAGCACAGCAGATGTAGCTGGTTTTGCAGATGATAAAAATACAGCCTTGTCTCAGGAATGCTGCAGAACTGAGGCATATGTGGGGGGTTTCTTTTTCAGAGCAGTTATTTAACTCTGGCTGTACTGTGCAACAGTTGTGCCCATTGGGAAACCAATATTTACAGAGCAAACAGAGATGGGACGTGGGCTGGGTGCCATCCAAGCAGGTAGAAGGACTTGCTCTGTCAAGTGCCCACACCTCAAACTGTGGAAAATGTTACTATTCTCTCTCTTGGGATAGGAATAGTTTTTCCTCACCAGTGATGTGTTTTATTTTCACTCTGCTTTGCATGCTTCTCAAGGCCTGCTCTCAACAAAGGAGATAGCCACTGAAATATAGGAAGCTACACAGTATACTCTTCTATGCCATGCACAACTCTTCCGATCAGAATTTGAGGTCTAATTAACCATCCCTCAAATAATAGCAATTTTTCTCAGAAAGCAATCAGAACTGATGCTCCAAATATACTAAACTTTCATCACAACTTGAGCTCCTACTTCAATCTGTGTATCAGAGGCCTCCTCAGGGTTCCTGCAACACTACTAGCTACAGAGAGTAACAAACACTGCCCTGGAAGGGGCATGCCACTGCTGGGGTGAGGCTCAGATGGGACAAACACAAACCCAGCTTGGTGTCTTGCTGGTCCACAAGGCACTGCTAACAGAGGAATGTGCTGCAGGTAGAGAAGCACTGCTGTTCTCACTTTACCTGGATACCATGTTGAGTCCACATCCTCCTGTTTTGCAACAAGACCCTTGAAGCTGGCTATGGAACACTGCCTAGCACTGCATTTCCTTCTGCTTGCAGAAGCACCTCACAGCTGCACAAAAACATTCTGTGTCTAATCTCTATTTACACAGCACAGTGATAAAGAAATTCCTCAACAATCACTTAATCGCTCTGTGGGCTGACACCACCATCTTTGCTCAGCCCAGCTTAAGGCAGCATAAAATGCAAACCCACCACATTGCTTTGTGGACTAAGGAGGGACTGTGACGTGAAATAAGATCTGTACCAAAGTCTTTTGCTAAGTGTGATGAATGAGCAGCCCAGTGCACTGAAAATGTCTCCCCCAAAACAAGTAGGATGATGCTACTAGGAAGGGCAGTCCCATTTTCTGGAAGTTAACATGTGGTTGAAGCTCTTGCCAATTTTCAGCACGAGATTTGAAGCAAGACTCCTGCGTTTGGGTGGGTTTCTGCTGTAAATTCTGCTGGTTGACAGCAGCAGCAAGGTGCCACTAGCAGACGTGCTGTCCCCAGTGCTGGCCTGCTTGTGAAAGTAAGCTCTGAGCAAGCTCTGGGTGAACTCACCACCTAGCCCTAAAGGATTGCAAAACCAGGAAACTCTTTCAAAGGTGTCTAAGGATTTCATGTTGATGTCTGAACTTCCCTTTCATAGCACCACAATATTTTTGTCCAGGCACTGCAAAGCTTGTCATTTATTTCAAGTCAAAGATTTTGTACTTTTGAAAATAAGGTCAGGGAGGACAGACATTAAATGTATTCCAAGACACTTGAGTTCATTAGATGAGTGTTTATGGTGGGAAGCAGAACCTTTCCAACCTCTGGGGAAAAGTATTTGTGTACAAATAACTGAGCAAAAAGACAGAGCTGTTCTGCCTACTGAGATAATAATACAATACGATACAATACAATACAATACAATACAATACAATACAATACAATACAATACACCAGGTTGGAAGAGACCTTCAAGATCATCGCGTCCAACCCATCAACCAATCCAACCCACCCAACAACTAAACCATACAGCCAAGCACCCCATCAAGTCTCCTCCTGAACACCTCCAATGAAGGTGACTCCACCACCTCCACGGGTAGCCGATTCCAATGGGCAATCACTCTCTCCGTGTAGAACTTCTTCCTAGCATCCAGCCTAAACCTGCCCTGGCGCAGCCTGAGACTGTGTCCTCTTGTTCTGGTGCTGGCTGCCTGGGAGAAGAGGCCAACCTCTGCCTGGCTACAACCTCCCTTCAGGTAGTTGTAGAGAGCAATAAGGTCACCCCTCAGTCTCCTCTTCTCCAGGCTAAGCAACCCCAGCTCCCTCAGCCTTTCCTCATAGGGCTTGTGTTCCAAACCCCTCACCAGCTTTGTTGCCCTCCTCTGGACAGGCTCCAGCAAGACAACATCCTTCCTAAACTGAGGGACCCAGAACTGGACACAGTACTCAAGGTGCAGCCTAAACAGTGCAGTGTACAGGGGCAGAATGACCTCCCTGCTCCTGCTGGCCACACTGTTCCTGATGCAGGCCAGGATGCAATTGGCCCATGTGCTGTACAGTTTGAGGAAAACCCAGAATGTACTCTGTAACAAAACCAGAGCTGTGACACAGTGACAGTAACCTAGAAGAAGCTGAAGGGGACTGAGGACAATGCAGACTGCATGGCCACGCAGCTGGGAAAACAACACCCTTTCTCAGCCAGGCCAAGAAGCAAGCAGGTGGGCTGAGAAAAGACAACAGCATTATTGTGGGGACTCCTCTGGCAACAGTCTTATCTGTGAAATGGGCTCCATTTGTTGGCAGCTTGTGATCATGGAGGCTGCAGGCACAGCAGCAGGCAGAGAATATCTTGTCTGCTTCCTGGGAGCTGCTGGGAACCAGCTCCCAGAGCTGCAATTGGTGATGCTGGTTATTTAAAAATATACCTTTGGTGCTGCAACCGGAGCTGGTCGCATTTTCCTGCTGACAAATTGTGCCTTGAGAGGAACTGTGGAGAAGGATGCCTAGGAGCTGGGAACCCCAGTCTCTCCTCAGCTTCTTCACAGGAAAGTAGAGGAAGCATGGCATGTTCTCTGACAGATCTTCTGTTGTGCAGGTGCACTTTAGTTGTACTCAGATCTGGAAACTGCTCTTTGCTTCTTCATGATGCTCTCCTTCAAGCAGAAGATGTGCTCATGACCAGGCTTTAATGGCACTGGCAGGCAGTAGACAGCATCATTCCCACAGGGAGTCCTATCTTCAAAGGCACTCCTGCCCCCAATGACTGTCTGCATCACCAGGAAGTGAGTACATGAGAAGAGCACATGGAAGACACATGGATAAGTTCCCCCACCAGCTCCTCCACCACCTGGCTCCTCTTGGCCACTGATGTGCTTTGCAAAAATCCTATATGGATCCTTCACATCATCAGGATCTTCTCTATCACTTTCTTCCTCCTGCTCCTCTTCTTCCTCCGCCTGCTCTGTTTGGTTGCTGAAGTGCTCTCTTCATCACTGCTGCTGGCTGTGTCACAGGTCCATTTCCTGAGCCACCAGCAGAATGGGAAGAGCAGGGGAAAGACTTCAGCAATGTTCAGCAAAGCAGCAGAGAGCAGCAGAACAACACTGCCCTGTTCCTGGCTCCTCTGCTCCTGTTGCTCTATCAGCTGAGACATCTCATGCTGCTGGCATATGCTCATACATGGCCTTATTCAACTCATAACCAACCACCTGCAATTCCAAAATCTCAGCCAAGACTTTTATGGCAATCATGGTAGCTATGGCCTTTGGGGAGAGAGAGAGAAGAGGTTCAGTGGGGCTGGGAGGGAGTGAGCTGGCAATGTTGGTAGTGGAGGCAGGAGTCACCGGGAGCTGAAAGGAGGCCAGGTAGCTGTGCTGACCTCTGTGCTTTTATGTGTTCTTGGGAGTGCTCTCCGTGTCTTCACCAGACCCGTGGCTTACATGCCGATAGAACACCCTCTGCAGGCAAAGGACACAATCTTGTCCTCTTCCCACGAACTGCTGGGAACCAGCTTCCAGAGCAGCACCTGGTGGTGACGTTTTAAAATGAACCTTTGATGCAGCAGCTGGAGTTGGCAGGGTTTGAATTTTTACAATGAGCTGAGTAAGAACACAACACTGACCTCAGGCCCTGATGCTCTGTGCAATTGCAGTTGCACAAAGGTTCCTCCATCCTCAGGGAAGGATTCCTGCAGAAAACTGGCAGTGCACAGTAACCTCCATCCTAGGCTGACAGCTGTGATGCCAGCGTGGCACAGAAGGATGAAGAAGCAAGGGGAAAAAATCAAAGCAAGCTGAAATTAAGTCAGGGATGTCCCAACAAGTGGGTTCTCTCTGGAAGATGTAGTCCTCACCTTAGGAAAAGCCACTTGCAACTGTGTTGGTTCGATCACTCAGCTCTACACCAGAACATGCCACTGGCCACAACACATTTCAGTTTTAAAAGAGCTTAAGACCATCTTGTTTCCCCATGACCCATAAGACCCATCTTCCAGAGTTCAAACCCCTTCTTAAAGGCAGGACACTAGAAGGCTACATGTTCTCAAGAGCCAGTGCAAGACTCAGGCTGCCAAAAAGTGTTTCTGAGTGAGGAGAATCTTTCTACTAAATATGTAAAACAGGGGAATCCATCCCTATAAAAGCAGAAGGAAAAATACGAACTCACAGCTGCCAGCATGTGGCTTTATATCCTGCCCTACAGGCATCCTGCCAACAATTTGGAGGATTGCAGCAAGATGACAGGGTGGAAATCAAAAGGGACTTCAGCAAGTCAGGTCTCCTTCATGCCTGAACTGGCTCTGTCTTCCTCTGCTCCTATGGCCAGCTCATCAAAGCATTACCCTATGGAAAAAATAATATTGTAACAGACAATAATACATAGCAATACACAAAAAATATACTGTAATAACAATAAGGTATGGTAAACAATACTGGAACAGGGTCATAAGGCTTGCCCGGCAGTTTCCATTCATTGTTACATGAAGCATGCATGATTCAGGAAGTCTGTTGCTTGGAAACAGCAATTTTTCCACCATTCCCTACCAGCGTTCTGTGTACACATCATTTTAATCTGCTTGGACAGATTAAAATGGCCAGTCACTGGCTGTGACTGATGTAGCTAAGAGAATTTATCCATTTAATCGCTCACCCTGGGTTTAGATCTGTGCTTTCTGTGATCTGCCTTCAGCTTGCCAAATATCTCCTGCAGTTTGTAACTCATCTTGGAGCAGTCAAAGCCTGTGAATAGGGACTAGAGGGATCACAACCTTTTCTGGAGGAAGGTCTAGCCCTGGCAGAAATAAACCACCCCACCACCCACTGGCATGTGACTTCCCCACTGGCTCTGACCACTCCAGAGCTTATTCTTCTGTCCCAAGACTGAGGGTAGAAATCAAGATGAGGAGAGCACATGGAAAAGGAGCTTCATAAAGCTCTATCATCAGAGTGAAGGTGATACTAGCGACTTTCTGAAACAACTCTACCAAACACTGTTTTGGTCCAAACCTGCTCCCCATCATGTCTCTAGCTCTCACCCACAGCTTGCCAAACTCATTGGGAAAGCTTCAGTAGTGTCATCAGCTGCTGGTTTCAATACCTGCAGAAATACAATGACATATTCTCCCTGAACAGACAGAACTTAACTCTGAGAAAATGCCAGTGTCTACAGGCAGCAGGTGCTGTGGACAAACCAGTACAACACCATGAAGGCTATTTCTGTATTCTGGCAAAAGACTGAGCTTTGCCACCCTGCCAAAGTCTGGAGACCTCAGTCTTGTTCAAGCTTCTTCTTGGGAGCTGAATTCACACCTCCAGTGGAATTGGCTCAATGATCACCAAAAGGCCCTGGCAGTGCACCTGCATGTTTTTCTCCTTCCTCCTGCTGAGAAGATCAGGTCATTTGTGCTACTGCTGCCATGTCTTTTTACAGTGCTCCATGCTCTATACAGGCATAGAATGGCTTAGGCTGGAAGGGACCTTAGAGATCATATACTCCAACCTCTCCTCCAAGGGCAGGTATGCCTCATAACTAGATTCAGCTGCTCAAGGCCTCATCCAACCTGACCTTAAACACCCCCCATCATCATGAGGAGGTACCCAGAACCTCCCTGGGAAACCTATTCCAGAGTCTCAGCACCCTCCTACTGAATAACTTCTTCCTAAAATCCAGTCTAAACCTACTATCCCTCTTCACAGTGGCTTAGTTTGTGCTCTGACAGATGGCTCTACTTGTTTTCTTGCATTTTTCATCAGCAACAAAAGAAAAGGGATCACCATAAAAGAGGAAGAATTGCTAGTGAGAAGGAAAGAAACTCAGCAAGTAGTTTACAGGCAAATCCCATCCTTTGTTGCACAGTAAGTGTGATCTGGGCCAGCCAAACATTTAGAAATGGCTGTTTCTCTCTCTTGGCCAGCTCATGTTGCTTTAACAAGACTAGGAACCAACTACAGACAATGGGAGATTGATGTCTTGGAGAGGATGAGAAGGTCTACAGCCCTTTACTTGTTATGCTTTTCCAAGACCGCGGTGCAATATATAAATCTCTGGCTCCAGCTAGTGGCCGTTCGTGATGCAGTTCCTAAACTGAAAGGAGCTCTCACCAAGCGTTGCTGAGCTGTATTTCTGCTCTCTGTGTTGAGATCGGCCACTCCAGCATCAACATGTCGCTCGATTCGCTCAGGTACACCTACAGTGGACAGACTTGCTGCAGAAAGGCAGCAAGTGCTGGCCTGGACTACACTGGGCAAAGCTTTGCCAGCTGCTGGAGGGAGATGACCCTTCCCCTCTGCTCAGCACTGGTGAAGCCATGCCTGCAGTGCTATGCCCAGGTCTAGGCTCCCCAGTACAAGAGACAATATTTGGGACAGGTCCCAGTGTCCCTCCTTCAGCATTAACCGTTCGTGTGACCACTGCCTTCTCCCCTGAGATACTCTCTTCCAAGTAGAAGGCATGTCCATGAGGGGGCTTCAGTGGCACCAGCAGGCAGTAGAAATAACCATCCCCATGGGGCTTCCAGCATTCAACTGCACTGCCTAAGCCAATGGGAGACTGCAGCACTGAGAAAGAAGTAACAGAGAAGAAGTCTTGGCAGGCATGAATCAGTTACCCCACCAGCACCTCCACCACCTGGCTCCTGTAGGACAGCTCCCGCAGTGGTCACTGGATGCGCTTGGCAAAAATCCTGCCCATATATTTCACATCACCAGGATCTTTCCCATCACTTTCTTCCTCCTGCAGCTCTGCCTCTTCCTCCTGTACATCTTCTTCCTCCTCCTGTTTTGTGTGGCTGTTGAAGCTCTCTTTGTCACTGCTACTGGCCAGCTCATGACTCCACCAGCAGAGTGCTAATAGTTGGAGAAGGACTCTAGCAGGTGCCCAGAACTGCCACCACTGCACAGCAGCAAAGAGCACCACTCTCCAGGCAACATCGTCTTACTCCTCATGAATCTGCTCTTGTTGCTTCAGCTCCTCCAGCAGCTGAGCCACCTCCTGGCTCAGCATCTCCTCACACTGCTAAAATAAGTACCAGAGGATAGCTCTTAGTAGACCTAGATGAGTTCCTCCACCACCCAGGTCCTGTAGGGCAGCTCCTGCACTGGCCAGTGGATGTGCTTGGCAAAACTCCTGTCCAGATGCTCCACATCATCAGGATCTTCTCCATCATCACCTTCCTCCTGCAGCTCCTCTTCTTCCTCCTGCACATCTTCCTCCTTCTCCCCTTGTGCCTGGCTGCTGAAGCTGTCTTTGTCACTGCTGCAGGCCAGTACAAGAGTCCATTTCTGAGCCACCAGCACAGCACCAAGAGCAGGAGTCGGGCGCTGGCAGTGGCCCGGACCTGCCACTGCTGCAAGGCAGCTAAGAGCATTGTTCTCCAGGCAGCATTACCCTGCTCCTGGCTCCTCTGCTCCTGTTCCTCCACCTCCTTCAGCAGATGAGCCATCTGCCAGCCCAACATCTCACACTGCTTCATCTGCTCCTCTGTGTCCTCATCCAGTTCATAACCAACGATTTCTGCTCTCAGAATGAGGGATTTCAGAATGGATGCCAAGATGTGTGTGGCAACCATGGCGGCCATGGCCTGCAAGGGAGAGGGAGAGAGAATGGGTTCAGTGGGGCTGGGAGTGAGCGACCTGCAGATGATGGGGGGGGGCATGGGAGCCACAGGGAGCTAGGGTCAGGAAGGAGAAGGGACCAGGCAGCTGGGAGGCAGCAAAGCCTGTGCCCAGCCCTGCCCTGCCCAGCCCATGGCTTCATGCCCTGCCCCTTCTCAAGCTGCTCTTGCAAGGGGCTAGGCCCTCAATGCAGGGTGAAAAGCCAACCCCAGGGACCTGCACTACTTCCCACGCCCTGGTCCAGCCCAACCTCCCCCTGTGCTCGCACTCACTGCTGGCCCAGGCGATACTGGGGCAACACTGCCAGCTGGCACATTTTTGGAGCATCTGTCCTACAAGGACAGGCTGAGTGAGCTGGGGCTGCTCAACCTGCTGAAGGCTCCCAGGAGATGTTATAATGGCCTCCCGTTACCTGAAGAGGGCCTCCAGGACAGCTGGAGAGAGACTAAGGGGCTGTGGTGATAGAACAAGGGGCAACAGTTTTAAAGTAGAGCAGGGCCCAGTCATAGACAATGGAAGATTGATGCTTTGGAGAGGGCAAGAGCATCTTCAGCCTTTTACTTGTTAAGCTTCTCCAAGACTGCAGTGCAACACGTAAATCCCTGGCTCCGGCTTGTGGCCATTCGTGATGCAGTTTCTAAGCTGCAAGGAGCTGTCATCAAGTGTTGCTGGGCTGTATTCAGGCACTGGCTGCAACAGACCACAGAGAATGGGAAAACCAGGGACCCCTTAGATTTTCACATGCTGTCCCTCCCACACAGCAGGGACACTCCTCCTTGTCTGTCACAAAACAAGATGTGATCTTGTTCCCTTCCCTTCATAGAATCATAGGATCGTTTTGGCTGGAAGAGACCTTTAATCTAGTACTGCCAAGTCCATCACTAAACCATATCCCTCGGCCACACATCTATGGGCCTTTTAAATATACGCAGGGATGGTTGCGACTGCACCATTTCCCTGTGAAGCCTGTTGCAGGGCTTGACAACCTTTCCTAGTGTCCAATCTAAACCTTCCCTGGCCCAGCTTAAGGCCCTTTCCCAGTATTAGGGGTGCGGCCAGGGTGCCTGCCCCACCTCTGGAGGCCACACCGTTGCTGGAACAGGCCAGGCTGCTGTTGGCCTTCTCGGCCGACTGGACACGCTGCTGCTCCGCAAGCCGATGAACCTTCGTCAGTCCCCGAGGGCAGCTGCTGCCGGAGCTGAGCTGCGGGTACCGGCGAGCGAAGCTTGACCAGGTCCGCAGAGGCAGCCGCCGGGAGCGAGCAGCGCTGGCGGGGAGCCCTGCGCGGGGCCAGAGCAAGGGCGGGAGTGGGAAAGCCCGCAGCCCATAACGGAAGCCAGGTCTCAGGCATTGAGGGCTCGCTCCGGAGCCGCGCCTCCATGAGGGCACACAGGCGTAGGGCTGAGGAGGATCCAGCTCCCACACGTCTGTCCTCGAACGCTTAGGAAAAGCCGAGTGATTGCTAAAAGCCGCTCTCCGTTCCTTGCCATGCTTGCCACTGTGCGGTGGGAAAGCAGGGCAAAAATCAGAGCATCAGAGAATCGTAGGGTCACAGGGTCAGAGACTCATAGCATGCATTGGGTCGGAGGGGACCTTGAAAGGTCATCTGGTACAAGCCCCCTGCACTAAGCACAGGCATCTCTGAAGCCACTGTGGTATTGAGAGGAGGACGCTGCTGCTCCTGGCAAGAGGGCTGCTGCGCAGGGATTTCCCTTCCCTTTCTGTGTCCCACATTCTCCCGCTTTGGCCCCTGCGTCAAGAGGTCAGGGGAATGCTTGCCATCGCTTTCCTCCCAGACCTGGCTTTTCAAATATGGATTATTCACGATCTCAATAAGCAAAAGCTCGAGTGCCAGCGGCACAGCTGGGCATGCAGCTGTTCCATTCACCTCTCCTTTCTGAAACCCTTCCTCAGACTTGTGGGGAATAAAGGAGAGCCCCACCTTTGCTCCTGATCCTTGGAGCACTGAGGGATGTACAGTCCCTCAGGATGGTTTGAATTTGCCTTGTCACAATGTCATGGGACCTTACATGGTGTAGTAGGAGTCAAAAACAACCTGCAAGGCTACAGCAAGTTTTGACGTGCTTGTGGTCAAGGTGGCCTCTGTACTGCGGCTGCACAGGAAGATGTCCGAGTCACCTCGCTGCAGCCCAAATATCAACTCAATGACAAAGGCTGCAGCCCAAATACCAACTCAATGACAAAGGCTCTCTCGAATCAATCTCTCAGCCACAGCTTGCAGGAGCATGGGGAGGGCAGGACCTTCAGACGGTAGCAATGCATCTTAGGCCTTACCCCCAGATGGACCTCACAAAGTCCTGGACCCAGGCCACTGTCTGTGCACATCTAGGTAGAAGCCGGTGCAGAGCACACTGAGGAGGTGTTCTCGCCGATGTCTCCTCTGCCTCTTGTCAGGATGGTGGAGGAAGCACGGCACGTTCTCCACCGGCATCTCTGCTGCGCAGGTGCACTTCAGCTGTACTTGAACCTGGAAAGCTCTCTTTGGCCTGTCCTCCATGATGCTCTCTTTCAAGCAGAAGGAGTGGGCACGGCTGGGTTTCAGTGGCACCAGCCGGCAGTAGACAGCATCATCCCCGCGATGACTTCAACCTTCGTAGGTGCTGCCTACCCCAATGGGTGGATGCATCACTGGGAAATAGGTACCAGAGAAGAGCTCTTGGTAGACCTGGATGAGTTCTGCCACCTGCTCCTATACCACCCGCCTCCTGTAGCGCAGCTCCTGCACTGGCCACCGGAAACGCTTAGCAAACAGCCTGTCCATAGCCTTCACATCATGGGGATCTTCTCCATCATCACCTTCCTCCTGCAGCTCCTCTGCCTCCTCTTCCTGCTCCTCCTCTTCTTGCCCCTCCTCTTCTTGCTGCAACCCTATGCGGCTGCTGAAGATCTCTTTGTCTCTGCTGCGGGACGCCTCATGGATCCATTTCCTGAGCCACCAGCACAGCACCAAGAGCAGGAGAAGGATGCTGGCAATGGCCCAGAACTGCCACTGCTGCAAGGCAGCCAAGAGCATTGTTCTCCAGCCATCATTGCCCTGCTCCTGGCTCCTCTGCTCCAGTTCCTCCACCTCCTTCAGCAGACGAGCCATCTCCCGGCTCAGCATCTCCTCACGCTGCTTCATCCATTGCTCTGTGCCCTCGTCCCGGTCATAACCAACATTTTGTGCTCCCAGAATGAGCGATTTCAAAACGGATGCCAGGGCGTGTATGGCAACCATGGCGGCCATGGCCTGCAAGGGGAAGAGAGAGAGAAGGGGTTCAGTGGGGCTGGGAGTGAGGGAGCCACAGGGAGGCAAGGGGCAGAGAAGGGGCCAGGCAGCTGGGAGGCTGCAAGGCCTGCACCCAGCCCTGATGCCAGTGGCACTCTGCCCTGCCCGCGTTCCTCTCGAGTGGCTGCTTGCCCTCAATGCAGGGTAAGAACCCAAACCCAAGGAACCTGTGTTTCTTCCCCTGCCCTCATCCTGGCCAGCCTCCCTCCACACCCTCACTTACTACTGGTCCACACCAAGCTGGGGCAACACTGCCTGGTGGCACATTTATAGGCTCCCTGCCTACCCGCCCCCCCCCCCCCCCCCATGACATCACAAATGCCCTTGCCCAGCCATTCCCTGTAACGTCACAATGCCAGAGCACATCACAGCCATGGTCAACAAACAGCTCCGGCCCTCTGCCCCAGCCTGGCTCAGCAACTCACAGCTGCCCCAGGCCAGAAAGCCCTGAGACCCACAATGTACCAACCCCCTGGCAGGACAGGCCTCTGTGCTTCTGGTCATGGCTGTGCTCTTGGTGCTTTCACCAGGTGGGTGGAGATTTCCCAGTGGACATCTCCCCCAGCTGACAGAGCACCCTCTTCTCCATGGCTTGAATGGACACTTCTGCAGTACCAGCTCACTGGAGAATCTGCTGTGGCAGATTATCCCTCCAAACCCAGTGAAGACAAGGGTTTGAGGGCCCATGGGACACTCACCATGCTTGCCACTGTGCGGTGGGAAAGCAGGGCAAAAATCAGAGCATCAGAGAATCGTAGGGTCACAGGGTCAGAGACTCATAGCATGCATTGGGTCGGAGGGGACCTTGAAAGGTCATCTGGTACAAGCCCCTGCACTAAGCACAGGCATCTCTGAAGCCACTGTGGTATTGAGAGGAGGACGCTGCTGCTCCTGGCAGAGGGCTGCTGCGCAGGGATTTCCCTTCCCTTTCTGTGTCCCACATTCTCCCGCTTTGGCCCCTGCGTCAAGAGGTCAGGGGAATGCTTGCCATCGCTTTCCTCCCAGACCTGGCTTTTCAAATATGGATTATTCACGATCTCAATAAGCAAAAGCTCGAGTGCCAGCGGCACAGCTGGGCATGCAGCTGTTCCATTCACCTCTCCTTTCTGAAACCCTTCCTCAGACTTGTGGGGAATAAAGAATAAACCTTTGCTCCTGACCCTTGGAGCACCGAGGGATATACAGATGGACTCCTCAGTGAATACGTAATTGGCTAGATGGCTGGTCTCAAAGACATATGATCAAAGGCTGAGTGTCCAAATGGAGAGCGGTGGTGAGCAGAATCCCCCAGAGATTGCTGCTGGGACTATAGCTGTTTAATGTCTTTGCTGGTGACATGGACAGTGGGATCGAGGATACCCTCAGCAAGTGTGCTAACACCAAACTGTGTGATGAGGTGGACACGCTGGAGGGAAGGAATTAAATACAGAGGGACCTTGACAGGGTGGAGACGTAGGGCCATGCCAAACTCATGAAGTTCAACAAGGCAAAGACCTGCACCAGGGTCAGGGCAATCCCAAACAGAAATGCAGGCTGACTGAGAAGTCAACTGAAAGCCACCCTGCAAAGAAGGACTTGAGGGTCTTGGTTGATGACTTGCTTGACATGAGCTGGCAATGTGTGCCGGCAGCCCAAAAAGTCAACCATATCCTGGGCTGCATCAAAAGATGCATGACCAGCAGGTCAAGGGAGGTGATTCTTGGCCTCTGCTCTGCTCTGCCCTTGTGAGACTCCCACCTGGAGTACTGCACCTAGCTCTGGAGCCCCTAACACAAGAAGGGTGTGAATCTGTTGTGCAGGTGCACATTACCCTGCTCCTGGCTCCTCTGCTCCAGTTCCTTCACCTCCTCTAGCAGATGAGCCATCTCCCGGCTCAGCATCTCCTCACACTGCTTCATCTGCTCCTCTGTGCCCTCATCCAGTTCATAACCAACGTTTTATGCTCTCAGAATGAGGGATTTCAGAACGGATGCCAAGACGTGTGTGGCAACCATGGCAGCCATGGCCTGCAAGGGGGAGAGAGAGAGAGAGAGAAGGGGTTCGGTGGGGCTGGGAGTGAGGGACCTGGAGATGGTGGGGGTGGGCACGGGAGCCACAGGGAGCTAGGTGCAGGGAGGAGAAGGGACCAGGCAGCTGGGAGGCAGCAAAGCCTGTGCCCAGCCCTGCCCTGCCCAGCCCGTGGCTTCATGCACTGCCCCTTCCCAAGCTGCTCTTGCAAGGGGCTAGGCCCTCAATGCAGGGTGAGAGGCCAACCCCAGGGACCTGCACTACTTCCCACACCCTGGTCCAGCCCAACTTCCCCCTGTGCTCGCACTCACTGCTGGCCCAGGAGATACTGGGGCAATGCATTGGCATTATCTCCTTTGGTGCTGGCCTTGGTGCTTGTGGACATGGGTGTCCACATGGTACCTTCACCTGACCTGTGGTTGTGTGGTAGTGTACATGCTCGTGGTGAGCTGGGCCCTGTCCATGACAGGATCTCTGTTCCTGTTGTGCAACTGCAACAGAAGATTGCTTCCAAAGAAACATGTCCCAAGTGTGGTGAGCGTGTGGAGATTTCTCAGTGGGTAAGCTCCTCTGCTGACCACCCCCGTTCTTCATGGCTTGTGTGCCCACTTCTGTGGTAGCAGCTCTCTGGGAAATCTTTGGGACAATCAGATTATCCATCCAAACCCAGTGAAGACATGAGTTTCTGTACCCATGGGACAGAACCCAGGGGTTGGAAGGGACCTCTGGAGATCTCCTAGTTCAACACCCTGCCAGAGCAGGTTCACCTAGAGCAGGTTGCACAGGATGGTGTTCAGGCAGAATCTGAATGACTCCAGAGATGGAGACCACCACCTCTCTGGGCAGCCTTTTCCAGTGCTCCACCATGCTCAATGTAAAGAAATTCCTTCTCTTGCTGTGATGGAATTTCCAGTGGTCAATTTTGTGTCTATTACGTCTTGTCCTGTTGCTGGGCACCACTGGAAAAAAAGACTGGTCTCATCCTCCTGACGCTCATCCTTTAAGTATTTATGTGCATTGATAAGATCCCCCTCAGTGTTCTCTAGGCTAAAAAGCTCCAAGTCCCTCAGCCTTTCTTCATCAGACAGATGTTCTAGCCCCCTAATCATCTTTGCAGCAAATGGCAGTACCCTCTCAAAGCCATTCCCTGTCCTTCTTGAACTGGGGAGCTCACAACTGGACCCAGTACTCCAGATGAGGCCTCACCAGAGTGGTGCAGAGGGTGAGGAAAACCTGCCTTGACCTGAGTGCCACGCTCTTCTTAATGCACCCCAGGAAGCCATTGGCCTTCTTAGCCACAAGGGCACATTGCTGACTCATGGTCATGCTGTCATCCACCAGGACTCCCAGGTCTGTTTCCACAGAGGAGGTGGAGGAACTGTGCACCTGCACAACAGAAGAGCCATTGGAGAACGTGCTGTGCTTCCTCCACCATCCTGTTGAAAAGCAGAGAAGACATTGGTGGGAACACCTCCTCAGCATGCAGAAAGGGAAGGGAAATCCCTGCACAGCAGTCCTCTGCCAGGAGAAGCAGCGTCCTCCTCTCAAGACCACAGTGGCTTCAAAGATGCCTGTGCTTAGTGCAGGGGGCTTGTATCAGATGACTTTTCAAAGTCCCTTCCAACTCATTGCATGCTATGAGTCTCTGACCCTGTGATCCTATGATCATCTGATTTTTGCCCTGTGAGCAAGTGAAGCAGTGTGAGGAGATGATGAGCCAGGAGATGGCTCAGCTGCTGGAGGAGCTGAAGCAACAAGAGCAGATGAGCGAGGAGCAAGACGATGTTGCCTGGAGAGTGGTGCTCTTTGCTGCTGTGCAGCGGTGGCAGTTCTGAGTGCCTGCCAGAGTCCTTCTCCAACTATTAGCACTCTGCTGGTGGAGTCATGAGCTGGCCAGTAGCAGTGACAAAGAGAGCTTCAACAGCCACACAAAACAGGAGGAGGAAGAAGATGTACAGGAGGAAGAGGCAGAGCTGCAGGAGGAAGAAAGTGATGGGAAAGATCCTGGTGATGTGAAATATATGGGCAGGATTTTTGCCAAGCGCATCCAGTGACCACTGCGGGAGCTGTCCTACAGGAGCCAGGTGGTGGAGGTGCTGGTGGGGTAACTGATTCATGCCTGCCAAGACTTCTTCTCTGTTACTTCTTTCCCAGTGCTGCAGCTTCCCATTGGCTTAGGCAGTGTATTGGAAGTTTGGAAGCCCCATGGGGATGATTATTTCTACTGCCTGCTGGTGCCACTGAAGCCCCCTCATGGCCATGCCTTCTACTTGGAAGAGAGTATCACAGGGGAGAAGCCAAACAGGAATTTCTGTATCAGAATGCAACTGAAGTGCACCTGCATGGCAGAAGAGCTTGTAGAGAACATGCATTGCTTCCTCCACCATCGTGAGGTAAAGATGAGGAGACACCAGAGTTCCCACCTTCTAGGCATCCTCTCCACCGGCTCCTACCTAGATGTGCACAAAACTGTTCACTGGGTCCAGAATTTTGTGAGGACAGACTTGGGGGGTGCTGCCTAACACACATCCCATCATCTGTGCCCTCCCTTGATCTGACTATTAGTCATCTTCTGACTATTAGATCAGTCAAAGATCACTTCCCCTTGGAAGTCTGATAACCTTCTTTTCCTCCACATGCTTTGATATGATGCCCAGAATGAGGAAAGGAGGTGAGGAATCACCTGGACAGCAGAGAGGTACTTTGGTTCCTCTCAATAAGGAGTCTCCAACTGCTAATCCTTTACACACTTTCCTGGTGGCAGTAGTTTTAATGTGGGTGGGTGAGTGGCTTAGCTTTGCCTGCATGACTTTTCCTGGATCCTATTTGCTATTCATGTGCTCTTGACTTTTCCAGTCCCAGACTATCATTATGTCAGCATCCTGGACTCTCCCGCCTCCCTGGAACTCTCCCATTCTCTGGCATCATAGAAAAGACCAATACCAGGGTTGTTTAGATCAAGAAAGAAGCAGATGGATGGTGATTCCACAGAGTCATTGCTGCCTTGCAAAAGAGTGATATAGCTATGTAAAGATGGATCAAACCATATTGCAGTTGAAGGCAAGACAAAGGGGTAAGAAGCCAGTGTTAAAGAGCATTCAGCGTGCCTCAATTTAAATGGGACTCCTCATGCACATGAATAAAGAATTCCTCTTACAGTTCTATCCTTTACCTCCTGTCTTCTCTCCTGGGTGGTCATGGGCCAGTGTATAAAAAGGGTTCCTAACACTTTCCATGGTAGGTGACCAGTCAGCATCCTCTGCCTGAATTCCCAACAAAGGGATGCACAGACACTCCAAAGTGAACCTTTGGTTCAAACATAACCATTTGTTGTCAACTTTACAGGGATGAACTCTCAGAAGGAGTAGGCAGGGAGCTGGAACTGTACAGGTGCTAACACAAGCCTCCTTGGAACGACCTCCTGGGCTGCATGAAGATCTATTTCACTGGAGAGATCCACAGGAGAGCAGCCTTATGAGCCTGTCATAGGCTGGGGGCAAGCTTGTCTCCACAGGTACGTTGTCATTGCCAGTGAAGAAGTGGCAAAAATCACAGGCACCTTGTGATTTCATCCAGCCATGGCAGGAATTGTCTCATGCACCATCCCGACAGGGGTATGGTGGTCAGGCGGTGTATTACTACTGCCTTCAATGTAGAGGAGGAAAAGCCTTTGCCCACCAGGATACAGGTGCAGAGGTGCAGGCACCGGAGGTGGAAGCTGCCATGCAGGATCTGCCTGGCGATATGCCTGATGAACTTCACCTCTGCCACGGCACAGCTCACTGACCACAATGTGCTTGTGGTCAAGGTGGCCTCTCTAGTGTGGCCGAACAGGAAGATATTTGAGTCACCTTGCTGCACCCTAAATATCATCTCAACAAAGAATATTCTCCCAAGGGCATTTGTCAGCTGCAGCTTGTAGGGTTTTCTGGAGGGCAGTATCATCATTGTGAAGTGACACATCTTAGGCAGGACCCCAGGCTGATGTTACAACGTTCTGGAGCCAGTGACTCTCTGTTAGTTTAGGTTACAGAGCATTTAATTCTTGCATATTTGCAGTGGCAACTCCCTTGCATGGTCAGCTTGGCACACAAGAACCACTGGCTCCTGGCGGGCCTCTATGCTTCCCTGGCATTTCCCTTCCAAAGGAAAACCACAGGAAACCTCCTGTACACTGAGATCTATCTCTCTACTGCTGGCCCAACCAGTTAAGAAGCAGCTGCTCTTGATGGCTGGCAGTGAAATATGATGCATCCTGTTTCTACAAACACTTTTCCAGTAAATCTTTATACTGTGAAGGGTTAGTGGAGCTCCTTACCTTCAGTCATCGTTTTTCTCTTTTCCTCTGATGTCAAACAGATTTTTGTGTGAAAGGACAACCTGCACATGACAGAGTGAAGCTATCTGCCAGTTCTTTTTTACACAAATTCTTCAAAAATAATCTGAGTCTCTGCCTTTTCTTGTAGTTTCAAACTCAAGCTGGGTGGAAATGTTGATCTGCTTGAGGGCAGAAAGGCTCTACAGAGAGATCTGAACAGGTAGGATTGATGGGCTGAGTCCAGCTTTCTGAGGTTCAACAAGACCAGGTGCCAGGTCACAACAATCCCATGCAACTATAGGGAACAGTGGCTGGAAAACTGTCTCGCAGAAAAGGATCTGGTGGTGCTGGCCAGCAACTGTCTGATTGTGAGCCAGCAATGTGCCCAGGTGGCTGAGAAGGCCACAAATATTCTGGCTTATATCAGAAATAGAGTGAGCAGCAGGACTAGGAAAATGGTTGTCCCCCTTGGTACTGGTGAGGCCACACCCTGAGTACTGTGTTCAGTTTTGGGCCCCTCACTACAAGGAGAACATTGAGGTGCTGGAACATGTCCAGACAAGGGCAATGAAGCTGGTGAGGGGATTAGACAACCTATTTTATAAGGAGTGGCTGAGGGAACTAGGATTGTATAGCCTGGAGAAGAAATGGCTCAGGAAAGACCTTATCACTCACCACAACTATCTGAAAGGTGGTTGTAGAGAGGTGTGGATCAGTCTGTTCTCCCAAGTAACAAGCAATAGAAGAAGAAGAAACAGCCTCCAGTTGTGCCAGGAGAGGGTTAAGATCAGATATGAGGAACTATTTCTTCACCAAAAGCGTTGTCAAGCTTTGGAACAGGCTGCCCAGGGAAGTGGTTGAATCACCATCCCTGGAGATATTTAAAAGATGTAGATGTGGTGCTGAGGGACATGGTTTAGTGGTGGACTTGGTGGTGTTAGTAAATGGTTGAAGTCAATGATCTTAGAGGTCTTTTCCAAACTAAATGATTCTGTTTCTATGATTCTGTGAAGCTGATGGCATAACTGGTGATCTAATAATTGACAATCCAGCTACTTGTGCAACCAGCAACACTGTAATGTTCTCTGTTGGGTAAACTGCACAAGAAGTGTAGGCAGAACAGCCTGTCCAGGCCTAGTACATATCAGCCCGCAGCTTTTGCCTCTGTATTCAAAGTTTTGCTGCATGCTGTTGTGGTCACACAGGGCAGAATGACATTGCCCTTCACTGCAAGCAGACAAGTAAAGCCCAGGAAAACAGCCCAGCTGCATTTCCCTGAAGCTACCCCTGAACACGGGGCATGAGGAGGTTTCTGATGTCATGTAGCCCTGCCCTGGGGTCCAGTTCTCAAAGTGAGCAGGAGGCAGAGGAGAGGAAAAAGTGTTTTTCCAAGCATACTCCCTTGTGGGCCCTTTTCAGACCATCGTCACTTAGAGCTCTTGATCAGGAGATGGCCACCTGCCAGCTCCTCACATTGTGATCTGCTTTTCCTGAGAACTCAGCAAGGCACAGTTTCACAAACAAGAGGAAATCCCTAAACAGCATGGAGCCCAGAGCGTAGAAAGTTTTTCTGAGGGGGTTTGGTTTGTTTGGTCTATTTTCACAACTTCCTCATGAATGTATTTGGCAGCTTGCTGTCCCTGCCAGCACAGTATCCCAGCGGAAGCTGGAGCTGGGAGAGCTCTTCCTGCCTGGGACGGGCTTCCCAGGAGTGTGAGGGATTTACTAATCCCCACCTTTCATTCTACATCCCTTGCAGTGTTCCACCGAAGGCCATGTACAGTGGCAAGCTGCAGACAGGTTTGCTGGTGGCCAGCTACTTTGTCTATCTGCTGGTGGGTGCAGCTGTGTTCCAGGCATTGGAAAGGACTGCTGAAAAGCAGGAGAAAATAGCAGCTGCTCAGATGAAGGAGGCTTTTCTCCAGAATTTCACCCACCTCACAGTGGCAGAGATGGAGCAGTTTATGAAGGTAAGTGCCAGCCCTGCAGAAAGCCTTTCTTCCTCCTTTTTGCCTGTGAGATGTGATTTCCTACTCAGTGCTGCCACACAGATACTTTCATTGTGTTCCTACTGATGTGGTCGTTTGGTGATTGTAGTAAACCCAAAGCCACTCTCCATTCAGAGCAGGCAGGTCATACTGGTGGTAAATACACCTTGTCTAGCTTGACATTACTGTATGTTAGCTATTAACAGTCCCCATCCCACCATGTCCTGATTCTTTGGGATCGTGCCTTATGTTAAGTCATCTCTTGGTGGAGCTCATCTGCATCTGAGCAGGAAAAAGGAGGTTATCTCAAATGAATGGGCATGATTTCCACTTCAACCAGTGTCATAGGTTGCACAAAGGAACAATATGACAAGCTAGGTGTTTCTCCCCCTCTCCTCTGCTCTGAGGAGATCCTACTGGAGTGCTGTGTCCAGCTACAGGGCATATGTGAGTGTGTTTTGGATTAGATGACCTTTAAAGTTCCTTCCAACACAAATTATTCTATGCTTTTATGATTATATGATTCGGTGATTCTATGATTCTAATATATTGGGTGCAAAAAGAAGCTCAAATCATTACACAGAGGGTGGAATAGTCAGAGTTTACTTTATAAAGAGGCTGCAGAAATGAAGCAGAAATGAAGCCTGGCCAAAGTGAAGCCCTGGAAGCTGAGGGTAAGTATAGTTGTTTCTTTATGTTCTGTACTGATTTCCTGTCTGTTACAATGCAGAAGAAAATGGGGAGTGCAAATAGCCTTGCTGTAAGAATTTCCATCTGGGAAACTAACCGAGTGGAGCTCTTAATGGGCCCGTTTGCAGACTAAGGAGAGGATGGGAAGAACTGGTGTTTTCTGGTAACACAACCAGTGATCCGGCTCCAGTTCACATATGTGTGCAGCCTCTTAACCTTTTGTTTTGTTTTGTTGGATCTTTTTTTGGTAAAGAAGGGGGGGGAAAGGGAAATTTTCAAATGGTGAAATTTTTGTGCAAGGCTTGAAAAAATGTTTCTGTTAGCCTTGATTTTCTGGTACACCAGAGAGGGGGCGGTGGGGAAAGGGGGGGGGGCGGGGAGAGGGTGGGAGAAGGCTCATTTATGGTATAGTTTATTCCAGCTTGTGTTATGCAACTGGCAGGGTTCAGCAATGAATTTTACCTGGACCATTTCTGTACAATCTAGCCATCCTTCCAACAGTCCAGTTCAATGGTGTCTGTTTGCTAAAGGCAGGGTCAGCTGGATACTCCTTGGCTTTTTAAATTAAAATTATTTTTGTCATGATTCTAAGCCCAGACAGAGCTAAGCCCCTGCAAGCCACTCACACAACTGCCCTCTCCCCAACCTCCCTCTCCCTCCGCACCACATCCCCCCCCAGTCACTCACCCCTGCCAGTATGGGAAGGAGAAACTGGAAGCAAATGCCAGGGGGTGGGGAGGTTGATATAAGAAGAGAGTTCAACAGAACAATATAAAAAACAAGGAAACAAGGGGATTAACAGCAATAGTAAAGAAAGTAATATGTAACAACAAGCAATATAGGCTGTGATAGAACAAGAAGGAATGGCCTCAAGCTGCACCAGTTTGGACATCAGGAAAAAAATTTTCGCTGAAAGAGTTGTCAGGAATTGGAACATGATGCCCAGGGGGGTGGTTGAATCACCATGCCTGGATGTGTTTAAAAGCTGTGGTGCCTATGGATATGTCTTAGTGGTGGACTTGGCAAGGTAGGGTTAATGGCTGGACTCTTGAAAGTCTTTCCCAGCCTCAATGACTCTATTACCATCAACTCCTGGGAGTGGTCCCCAGCTTCCTGTGAAGAAGATTAACCCTATCCTAGCCGAAGCCAGGGCAGAATGTAACTTAAAACCACCACCACCAAAACAGCATTTAGAATTAAAACCAAGGCAGAAGAGTCTGAAAATGTATGGTTTGGAGGAGCTCAGGAGAAACATCTAGTTCAACCCCCTGTGACAAGGCAGTCTCACAGAATTGCAGAATGGTGGGGACTGGGAGGAATCTCAGGGAATCATCTAGTCCACCCCACCCCACTAAAACAGGGCCACCCACAGCAGGTTGCCCAGGAATGCCTTCAAGTGGGTTTTGAAAGTCTCCAGAGGAGAGGGGGCCTGGGCCTACAGGAGCTCTAGGAAAGCTGGTAAGGGCCTGTTTGTTAAGGGCCTTTGGTGACAGGACAAGGGGCAATAGTTTTAAACTAGAGCAGGGTAGTTTTAGATTAAATTTTAGGAAGAAATTCTTTACTATGAGGGTGGTGAGACACTGGAACAGGTTGCCCAGAGAAGTTGTGGATGCCGTATCCCTGGAAGTGTGTAAGACCAGGCTGGATGAGGCTTTGAACAGCCTAGTCTAGTGGGAGCTGTCCCTGCCGATGGGAGGTGTCCCTGCAGGAGGACTGAAACTAGAGGTCTTTACGGTCCCTTCCAACTCAAGCCATTTTAAAACTATGATTCTACAACTCCACAACCTCTCTGGGCATCCCATTCCAGTGCTCTGTCACCCTCAATGTGAAGAAATTTTTCTTTATGCTTAAAAGAGACCTTCTGTGTTCTAGTTTGTGCCCATTGCCTCTTTTCCTATCACTGGGCACCACTGAAAAGAGCCCAGCCCCATCCTCATGATCTCCACATTTTAGATATTTATACACATTGATAAGATCTCCTCTCAGTTTTCTTTTTCCTAGGCTAAAGAGCCCCAGGTCTCTCAGCCTCTCCTTGTAAGAGAGATGCTCTAGTACCCTAATCACCCTTGTGGCCCTCTGTTGGACTTTCTCATCTGTCTTGAACTGGGGAGCTCAGAACTGGACACAATACTCCATGTGCAGCCTCACAGGGGCAAAGTAGAGAGGGAGGAGAACCCAAACCATCTCTGGCAGATGTTCATCTAACATTATCTCAAAGATCACACTTTAAATATATGCTGTGTGTTTAGGCATGCAGTTTTGAGAAGAGTATGTATGTTAGGCTGAATTCTGATTGTGGTCACACCAACAGTAATACTTTGTAAATCAGTGGGCTTTCTCTTAATCTATATCTGTGACACTAACTAGAATACAGCCTTAAAACTGAGCTCTCTGTATATGTCACATGTACGCTGCTATAACTTACTGATGCCCTCCTGGGAGAGTTCAGAGACACTACTCTGTATGCTTGCATACAGGTGGATGACAAGATCCTGGATCCACCACTGCTGTCTCAAAGGCAAGCTCAAAACCAGCATCACTTAAACCAGTGAGTTGTCTTGCTCTGATATATCCTAGTCATCTATAGGCACATTTTTTTTTCTGAAGTACTTAGCCTAAAATTAATCAAAGTCCTTTATGCTAAAAGAAACAAGTTTTCTGAACACCCACTAGAGCAGTCAGCATTAACAGGGCAAAAGACTTAATGCTCAAAAACATCAGCTGGCTGTTGATCAACCTCAGAGGTAAAGAATTTCACTTAGGGCAGAAGAGTGGTATCACAAGAAAGGAGAACTAGTTGGCTGAATCTGTGGTATTCCTGCAGCAGACACTTGAGAAAAGCAGTCATGTTGCTAAACTTTACTTCCCCTCCCAGAACCTGACTGAAGCCATTCAGAATGGAGTATACCCTGTTGGAAATGAATCACAGATTGAAGACAGCAACTGGGATTTCAGTAACTCCTTCTTCTTTGCAGGCACAGTTGTCTCCACAATAGGTGGGTCTAATGCTTTCCATATATGTGCATTTGTGATGCTTAGTATGTCTGGTTATTAGAACCTGAATGGACACTGCTTTAAGGATAAAAACTCTGGCCCTTCATTGGCATGGATGATAAGCAGCAACAAATTTGGTCCTGAGACCTCACCACTGGACAACTATTTGTGCTTGTGAAATACTAGTGGCATTCATATTATTTCCTACTCATTTCTTCTTTTCAAACCATCTGTTAAAACATTCACTCTACTACCAGTTGTGGGTGGGAGATAAACTTCACTTTCCTGGTCTTTATTCTAGGGTCATATATGCTTTAAATCCAAGAGTGCTATGAAGCATGAAAGAATGGTAGATAAAAGTGAACTCTGCTGAGGACAGACACTGTTTCAATTACCTGTGCTGAGCTGTTAGTGCACATACTGAATTAGCAATGTGCCAGGAGCAAAAATATGAGAAGGAAGCAGCATAGCAAAAAGGAAAAAGCAACCACTAATGAGCACTAGACTCTAATTTACAGTAAGGCAAGCAAGCTCCACAGCAAGCACAGAAACCTGATGATTAACAGCTATAAATTGATCTAGCATATTCTGATCAAATTGGCTTTTATTGTGAACTCTTCAAGCTCCATGTCGGGTGTCAGAGAGGTCTGTCATGGTTTAGCTTCAGCCAGTGACTAAGCCCCACACTGCTACTCACTCACCCACAGTGGACTAGAGGAGAGAAGGGGGAAGGTAAAAGTGATGAAATTTGTGGGTTGAGATAAAGACAGTTTTATAAGTAAAGCAGAAGCTGCACACACAAGAAAAGCAAATCAAGGAATTGATTCACCACTTCCCATCTGCAGGCAGGTGTTCTACCATCTCCTGGAAAGCAGGGCACCATCACTCCAGATGTCTCTCCCTTTCTTCTTCTTCCCACATCCTTATATGCTGAGTATGACATCATATGGCATGGTCAGTTGGAGACAGCTGTCCCAGCTGTCCCCACTACAGCTTCTTGTGCCCCTCCAACCTACAAGATGATGAGGTGGGGTGAGAAGCAGAAAAAGCCCTGGCTCTGTGTAAGTTATCCGCAGCAATAATTAAAACATCACTGTGTTATCAATGCTGTTTCCAGCACAGATCCAAAACCTATCTGCATACCAGCTACTATGAAGAAAATTAACTGTGTCAGCTAAAACCAGCACAGGCAAAGAGCCTGTTCGAAAAAAAGTGCAGGTTTGTCTGTTTGTCTGCACCTTCACCACAGAGGTCTATCGTGAAGACAAATCAGGTACTTCCAGTCATCTTCACCAGGTTTTGTCATGAAAGTGGAATATTTCTGCAACAGAGAACATAAGAACAGCTCAGGCATTTGGAAGCCGAGTAGACAATAAACCATTCAGTTGCTTTATTTGTCTTTTCCCCAGAAGAAAACACTGTCTTTTCCAAGTAATGGATGCCTTGAGATGAATTTTGCTTGGCAAAATGCCTTTTCTCAGGGTGAATGATGGAATAAGGACATACACAAAGTACATCAATCTTGCAGTCAGAGATGTACCTCATAGGATCTGCAAGGAACAAAGTCTCCAGTCCATTAAAGGGCATGTTTGGAGTTCTGCAGCCATGGTTGTACTGCTTAGATAAATCCTCTTTTAGTAGGACTTTAAGACAAATATCTCCCTGGTATGAATATATCAGTCACTAGTAAGGTCTGGACTAATTAGTTTGTCTATTCTGATGCACACTGCATTGCCTCTAGGACTGGAGCCTGTCTCTGGACATACTAGTTTACAGACATTTAGCCAGGGAGGTCACTGACACACAGGCAGATCAACGAGAAGCTGGAAACTGGGGAGGGCTGTATGTGATTTGGATATGGCAAATGGCCTGGGACTCCAACTTTGATGTCTTCCAGGTCCCCAGACTTCTGGTTTCTGTCTTTCCATACAATTGTCACAGGACAGAGGATGTTTTCCATAACTGTTTCAGATTATGCTCTCATTCCCACTAAGGCTGGGTTGGAAGTACACAGTGCTCTCTGGATACCCTGAAATATGTAGGGTCAACCACTTCATCTGATTACTGTGTTTCTCAGAGGAAAAAGAGTGCCTGTGGACTGAGAAGTGCTAGCTATTTCTTTTTGGGTCAAAGGCAGATCAGGCTGGGGTAGGTATGAACATGACAATGGATTGCTCCAGTTTTCTGGAATTATTTGGTCTTGCCCATCTTTTTTTTTTTTTTTTTTTTATAGGATATGGTACATTACATCCTAAAACTACTGGGGGGCAGATCTTCTGTGTCTTTTTTGCTCTGTTTGGAATCCCTCTGAATATTGTTTTTCTCCACCATGTTGGTAAGATGCTCTCACTACTGTGTAAAAAGCTGGGGAACTACCTGTATGAGAAGGGAATGAGACAGGTAATTGGTTCTGCTTATTTAGACACAGTTATGTCCTCATTTCATTTTTTTTTCCTCTCAAGATGTATGCTGGCAATATCCTCTACTATATTTGTTCTTGTGCTGTCTTAGACATTGTGCTAGGAGAGGAAAAAAGACATTCTTTACTTGCAGAGATAAACAGACAAGGCAACCAAAGGGAAAGAGATGCATTTTGTCTACCCACCTCAAGGGCAGATATTTAGCCCCCTTCAGCAATTGATGGAGAAAGTGGGTGCCTTGTTCCATTTCTCTAAACACTTACTTCAGGAGCTGATGCTCTGAGGAAGTACCTGTATCCCTTCATAACCAGCAGAAAGAGAGATGCTTAAGTATTTCATCTTGAGACAGCAAAAAGCAGGTGAGCTGTAAAAAGCCACAATAAAACAGGTGAACCGTAGAGGTTTCAATGGATACTGACTCAATACCTACAGTGTCACCCCTGTGCAGTCCTTTAATTGCTCTCCTCCTTTGGCTTTGACAGAAAGGAAACATCAGACTGCAGTTGTCCCTTTGAACCCAAATGCCCAAAGCTGAGGAGGCACCTGTGAAGGACTTCAGATAGGATATGTCTTGCCTATTTATGCCCCAAGTTATTTGCATCTCCTCTCCTTCTCTCATCACTTCTGGGGAAGTGAGAATAGCTTTTTTTGTGTCTCCTACTCTAATTCTCTTTCAGGATAAGATATAAATGCTACAGACAACACTGTTGAAATTGCTAAATTTCAGCCTGTCTTGTGAACTGTAGACCATAAAGCTTGATCAGATATGGACTCAAGCATATCCATGATGCATGAAGGCATGAAAAGTTATCCAATATTTGCCATTCATTTCCAGACAAGCTGTGCTTACAAAATTCTATACATAAACTAGATTTGTGTCTGGCTGGTAAATCTTAATATATAACAAGTCTTTTTCTCCAGCCAAAGTTTCTTCATAACTGCTGGGAAGTAGGATGGTTCAAAAGTCACTGTCCAGGCACTACTTCATCAGGATCTCTTTTGGTAAAGGTCTTCTTATAGTAAGATACTCACTGGGTATGAGCCATGTTGTGACACTGATGAATGAGAAATAAAGTCAACAATCTAGGCTCTTGTAGATAGTACTGTCAGTCTGTTTTCCCAAGTTAATTTGAATATTCTTTAGATGCCACATCTGAACACCTAAAAGCTAAAAGTGAAGTTGCCTGGTGAAAAGCAGAAATAATCTGACTTCAGTGAAAGTCACTGGATAGAAATTTCTCCTACGCTCATGGTCATTGGAGGCTGATACAATCAGATAGAAGCCTACATCTCCCAGGCCTACTGTGGGCATGTAACACTCAAAATAGATAGTGTTCACCTGCTTCAGAGAAAGGCTAGGTTACTTGTATAGGAAGAGCACTCAGTACAAATCCTATGGTCCTGGTAGGAATTCCTAGATAGCCAGCCATTTGGGATAGTCACCGTTATATGTGATCCACTACTGTATCAAATCATGATTATAATTGAACTAGTTTCTTTCTTTTTCAGAAGAAGATCAAATTTCTGACCCTTTTGTTCTTCCTGTCTGCGGGGATCCTAGTTTTTCTGTGCTTGCCATCACTCTTCTTCCAGATAATGGAGGGCTGGTCCTACAGTGAAGGAATTTACTTTGCATTTATCACCCTCAGCACCATTGGCTTTGGAGATTATGTAGTGGGTAAGGTTGATTTCAGGGAGAAGACATGGCAAAAACCTTACAGGTTATGTGTGTAATTACCACAGGCTGACTGGGCAGGCCACCAGTGTACTGCAGAGACAAATCTGTCAGAATCTAGTCTTTTCCTTCAACAATGCTAAGAAAATGCAAATTTCTCTGGGATTCTGTGTCCTGACAAAAGCATGAAGTTATCTGAATGTAATGAAATGTGGTGCTTTGGGGTGGAGTGAAGCCAAGTATACTGGGAAGGGGAAGTTTAGGGGGAGAATTCAAGGAGCCTAGAAATATGCAGTCATACTGCATATATCCCTGCTTTAGCCATCTCAGACTTAACATTTCCAAGCATGAAGAAATAAGTTAACCTGTTTCAGAGGACATGACTTTACACAACAGACTGAAAGGTGGAAAAGTGGGGAAGTCTAATCGCTATGTTGGAAGTGGGGCTTAGACACTTACATCACTCTGAGAGTGGCCTTCTTTCATCTCCTAAACATCACTGGAGGCTCTCTGTCTTCATAAATCAGAACTTAGAATTTCCCCTGAAGAGGAACTGTTTAAGCTACACTCCACCATGTTGGAGTGTTTCTGTAAAGAATTCCATGGATCTGTTGACCAAAATGCATTCTCAGTGGAATAAACATCCAGAGGAACTCCAAAATGATCACCAGCAGCCAAATGATTGTCCGCAGAAGAAGGAAACACTTGGACTCCATGGAAAATCAAAGATTTCTCTACAGCTTCTTGCCAGCCTGAACTTCTCTTCAGTGGTGATATGAGAAGGAAGTTCTGAAGCTAATATTTGAGCACCAGTGCTGTCCCCACGGATAATGTGCAAGCCTCACATCCCTTCGCAGTGGACATACATGCACCATATAACAAACTCTAAGCTCTCAAGCCTAGCAGAGATGCAAGAGGGGCCTTCAAGATTGTCTGCCTGATGTTTGAAAGGTTTATTGCATCTGGCTGAAGACTTTGGCAGAGGCAGCTTTTCCAGACACTGTCTGATGTTCCCTGCTGACCTTAATTTCTCAGTCTGCTTAAGAGGCTGTGTAGTGCATTAGCAGTCCACTTGATTGCATGAGTTTAGTGATTGTAATGATCTAGTAGCCTAGCTGATGGCTAATTCACACAATGGCAATGAGTTATAAGTCCATATTTCCCCAAGTGATCCCAGCCAGCCAACTGCTCCATCTTGCTACAAAGCACAGATTCCCCTGAAATTCCCCTTTCCACATTAATCCAGGGGAAGATTCTTTGTCTCTAGTGATGGTTAAACACTATTGCTATGAACATGACCCAGAACCCAGGTATAAGCCAAGAGTCTATCACACAACAATGGCCTTTCTGCTTACCACTTTCTCCATCTGAGGCTAAGCTTTGTCACTACGGTAGGGCACAGGCATTTCTTTCCTAACCATCTTCAGGACTGATAACCCTGGCCTGTGCAATACTGAGCACCACAAACTTCAGTGATGTGGAAAACTGAAAGGAGGAAAGTGGGTGGTGCAGTGCAGGAAAAGCAGTGAACATCAAACTTTTCTCCTGTCCAAATTGTAAGTGTGTATTACAGTAATGACAACAAGTCACAATCTGAAAAACTATCTCCAGAGCACTTTCCTCCTCTTCAACCATATTATTTTACAACTATAGTTTAAAAATTACAGTCAGAGAGCTTTCCTGGCTCTGTGATTTCATTTTCATTAGGATGGCTTAACAGGAACTGAAATATTCTTCCCTGCAGTATTTATCTCAGTTTGCCTTAAACAACAGTGGTAAAATGATGATCAATTTAATGCCTCACACCTTCACAATGAAACAAGCAGAATCAATGACTGCTCTGAGCATTTGGAGTTGATTGCAGATGACAAATGGATTTGCGTTGGCCAAGTGGAACAGAGCAGGTTTGAGTTTATTTGCATTTTGGTAATTCAAAACTGGTTTGTAGCTGTTGTGCCTCAAGCATCAAGCCTGTTTGGGTAGGGAGATATCTTAGGAAGGTGTTAGAGTCTGGTTTTAAATGTTTGTAATATGTGTACACATAGGTGATACTTGTAGGGTGAAAATCCCTTTGGAATGTAAACCACATTGATGACCTGCTGAAGTCCAGTTTTGAGTTAACATGACAAAGATACTGCTAGTTGCTTTGTTAGCCCCCGGTAGTGAACTTCAGATAAGAGCACAAAAAGAAATGCTTTGGAGCAAGGTTTGCATTTCCTCTGCCAACTCAACTCCAGCGAGGAAAAAGAAACAGCTGTTGGACATCTCTCTGTGAGGACAAACCAGCTCATTCTTCCTTGTTTGCACAGCTCTAGCATGATGAAGTACAAGAATCCTGCACATTGATCTATGCAGTGCAGAGCATGCTAGGACTTGAAAAGAGTTGCCAGCATCCTGCCTCCTTCTGGGCAGCTTCACAGTGGGAAATGATCTACCGTGTTCGTGGCAATTGTCCTGTCAATGCGCATTGCTGTGTTGTCTGCTACGTAGAGTTACCTTTGCTGAGGAGGCAAGACAGTCCACCACTGCCGAGAACGGAGACAGGGACGACAAGACTCAATATGAGTTATAGAAATCATCCAACTTTATTGTTCCACACTTTGTTATTTATTATCTTGTCTTATACTTAGTTAATTCTATTCTAATTTAACACACACTATTGGTCTCTGACTGAAGGCCACATTATAATATCCAGCCTACTTGCAATTAGGTCTGTGTACAATCTCAGAAAACTCCCTTCTAACTAACTCTTCCTTTCCCATCCTGTTATCTTACAAACACAGCTGCAAGAACAGCTACAAGGCCACAGTGACCTCACTGCCTCAGCATGCCAGCTAACTATGGGCAGTAAACAACAAGATGGAGTAAGGCCTACACATTCTGCTCAAGTAGCTGTTCCACAGAATCATGTCCCTTAGATTTAAGCCATTCTCCAACACACCACGATCTAAAAAATCACCTTATTCAATGTAGAATACACTGATGAGTCCATTAGGCTGGCCCACTTTACACAGGCAAAGTAATTTTAACTTGTTAACTTTCTTCTTTTTCTCTCACCTTAACTACAGGTAAACAGCCTGGCAGGAAATACTTTTCATACTATCGCTCAGTGGTGGCCATTTGGATTCTTTTTGGCCTTGCCTGGATTGCTCTCCTGTTTAATTTATTGACAACGGTACTAGAAGATACTGAAAAAATAATTGTTAAAGATCTCCATCAAATTGGAAAGATGAGTAAGGACAATGAAGCAAGTCAACAAAGAAGATGCTGGCCTTCTCAATTTATTCCAGAGGAAGAACTACCGCCTCCGTGTGCTGGAGGGGACGCACAGGAAATGGAGTCGTTAGCAGCAGATTCTGAACAGACAAAAAATGAAAAAAATGTTTTTTCTTATAGCAAAACTGCTGCCATAACATTAAATTCTGCTTTGGAGAGTTGCTAGTGAATTATTCTAAAGAAATTCCCATAGAAATAAAATTTCTCCTACCTTCTGCTGAGATATGACCTTTCAGAACTCAAGACTCACAGCTGCACAAAGCCAAATACTAATGGTAAGATATTTGCTCCTCCATTTGCAGTTGAGTTGTGTTAACAACCTCAGAGGTGCACTTGTTTAACAAAGCATTTTGGAGGTGCTTCCACAAAAATGCAGAGGAGCGTGGTAGAGCTTTCAGGTTCTGTTTGGATTGTTTTGCTTGCAAGAAATTATGTCTCTCCCAGGAAGTGACAGGCACAAGCTTTTCTGGGGCTTTGCATAGCACATTTGCAAGACGATAAAAGGGTATATAAATGAAAAGATGCCTGATCTGAGCCATCATATTGGATAAGATATTATGTTCTGAAAGACTTGTTAAAGGACAAGACCTAGGCTCAGTTCAGAGACACTAGAAGCATCTAATGGTCAGGGTTAGAAAAAGGTTAGCATGTTAGACATTACTCATTCTACCTTTTCCTACTTTAAACTAAGATGAATAAAGGCCATTTCACCTTTGTCCCCTGTGGCTTTGAAAAACCTTTCTGATAGAGTTCATAAAGAGCATATCAACCTATGCCATTAATTCAAATTTTCTAATCTATTTTTTTTTCTGTAAGCATTTCATGAGAACAGAGAGTGGTTTGAATGGAGGAGCCCTCAATGCATTGGTGCCTTGCTGCTGTGTTTGTATTCCATAGGAGCTATAAAATGATTTTTACATGATTCTATTGTACTGTGCTAAGGTAGCTCTCCAAGTGAGAGTGTTGTCTTAGCACTACCACCTGTCCTTCAGCTAGGTAAAGAAAAGGATGTAAAATCTGAGCATGGCATTTCAGCTGTACCACCTAGAATGCAAGCCACCCCTGGGTGAAGTCCTTGGCCTTTGAAAGCATGATTTATGCATCAGGTGCCTTGTGTGTGTCATGTGTGCTGCCAAAGCAGCTGTGGTAGACAGAGGTGAAAAGTCCCATGAGTGTATATGGTTACACTAGAACTCAGTCTAGTCCAATATCCTGTGTCTGACCATACCTATGGGTGTATGCCTCCAAACAGTTGAAGAATGAGGGAGCTCTGCCATGCTCCCATCCTAGAGTGCAATCCTTCTTCCAGTAGTTGGTGGTGCTAAGGCTACCCAGACAGGAGGTAGGTCTCTCTACTTCAAAGCCCATGAAGTTGCCCAAATGTTGAATGCATGGCAGCACCAACAAGACTCACCCAAGGCAGTCCATAGGTTTAGTAAATGAGATGCCTCCATTTGATCGTGGTGAACATACCACTTGACAGGTTTGCATTAAATCCTCAAGTTCCTATTTTGTCAGACAGTGAAAATGTGTTCTCAGCTCACCCTCTGGGTGTTAGCTACAGCAAGACTAAACCTTGCCAGAACTATTCCTGTATGAAAGGAAGAATAAATTATGGCCATAAACCAATTCTAGGCTATAAAGATGTAATCAACCTTGATTTTGAATTCATAATTATTTCAGTCAAACAAAGCCACACTTGCCAAAACAGCTCTGCTGGTTCAAGACCTGGCATGTAGACCTGATAAAATACATACTCTTTTCCCTTCTCCAAATTATTTCTCTGTTGCCCTTAAGGCCAACTTCTCTCCTAGTATGTCTCACTCTCAGTGAACCTCTTTGAGTCATCAGGAACAAGAAATCACTGAAAGCAGGGAAAGATGGCAGGATTATCATAGGACACAGTGGTCCCTGTGCAAGCCATGACTGTATTGCTATCACAAGGCAACACCACAGCCAGGCAGAGAAAGCAGCTGGATGCTCTTTTGCAGGGATCTCTTCACCTTACTTTGTTCCCTGCTCACTAAACATTGACTGAAATGATTTTGCAGGTGTCAGTTTTTCTCTTCTCTCAGCCCTTTTCTACAAGGACCATTAACCCCATCTGGAAACTAAGGGAGGTACTGTCAGAACTGGTTTAGTGAGAGGGGGTCCTGCTTCAGGATACAGAGGCCATTTTGCACAGTTCCTTCCAGATCAGTTCCTGGTGTCTGATGCTCTCCAGCCTCAAGGCAGCAGGCAGAACCTGTGGGACAGCACAATGTATGCTATTTTCTGTCTTTGTTTCTGGGGAGAAAGAAATGCCTCCAAGGAACATCCTGAAGTCAACACACTTCTGAAGAGTTTTCTTCAGATTGTTCTTACTGTCTCACTGTCACAACAAATAATGCAACCCAGCCCTGAAACAAGCTGGTACTGTCCCACTGCAACACCGAGCAACTGAGGATGCTTGTTTAGACATTTCAGGAAGGGAAAGAGAGGTGGCCCACAGAGTCTGATGATGAACAGCGAACACAGAGCTAGGCAGTGGCTCTTTGAGCAGAACAGGACACAATACCTACCCTTCACACTGTTGAGTGTGACTGCTTTCCATGTCCAAAAGTCAGTGTCCCTTGTGCAACACAGGGTGCAGACAATTCACCTTTTAACTGATCCACTCTTGCACACTCCTGGGGTAAGCATATGCCCCTCCAGACAAGGCACAGAGGGACTGACCAACTCACCAAGGGATGCAAGAAACAGGAGCGCTGAGGAACCACGAACTGAGGTGTCCCTTCAGCTGTAGATGCCAGCGTGGGAACAGAGAAAACACATCTGCAGCATAAAACACATAAAAGCTCTCAGGAGAAAATCAGATAACTACCCTAAGAGAGATGTGAGACATTCGTAAACCGTCATACCTGCAGGGAAGCCTTTGGAAGAAGGGTCTCAGCTTGGCTTCTCACGCCCTCTCGTGGCTGTGTGCAGCGGACTCTTTCGCATTTCTGCAGAGTTCAAGCAGTTTTTCTTTACCTTTTACTGTGCAGTTCAGCTGATGTAGCTGGTGCAACCCTGGCCAGTACAAGTCCAAGGGCAGCAGGTTTCTCACTGTGAAAGAGAGAAAGCCATCCTGTATTTTTATGCAGCTGATATAAGCTCGCAGAGGTCTAAAACATGCCTCATTCTCAACAAAGATTTGAGGATGTGCACCCTCAGCTGAGCAAGCCAGGTAACCTGCCTTGTACCCACACTGAAACAGCTTTGTGGAGGTCACCTGGGGATGTGACAGCTTTCAGTCAGCAAACCATTGTGCAAAGAACCCTCGCTGACAGTGCACACAGTACTGAAACTGGGGTATGTTCCTGTCATGTGCCCCATGCACCAATTTCCTCTACCTAACATCAGGTATAGGACCACACATTCACACCCTCTGCCCCATGGGAGAAGGATTGGTACAGAAAAGACCTGCAGAATGGCAGATTTGGGTGCAGGCTTTGGAGCCAGGATGAGCTGACCCACTCTGCAGCAGCCTCGAGGGGCCTCATATGGCAGAAGTCTAGAGATAGAAGTTGCAGATATGTGGAAGAAAGAACCATCACCAAAGGGTGTGTGATCCTCTCCACTGAGAAAGGCAAGGGAAAAACCCAGGAAAGCTGCAAGCCAGGGTGGGAGAGGAACATTTTTGGATGTGATATTGTTCCTCATTCTTACACTGAGTAATATAGCTGTTTCCAGAAGGGCTTAGGCAGAGCAACAAATCTCTCAAGGGCTGGAGCAAGCAGCTTCTTCCAGCATTATCAGCACCTCACAACTTGTCCTTGTATCACCCCTGAAAAGAGGAGTTGTTGCTTTCTGTGCAGATAGTAGGAGCCCCAGAGAAAATTAAGGGTATCACCTGAGCTCATGCATGAGGCTTTTGGCAAACATCTGGTTTGGTGATCTCTCAACTAGGAGCAGTATTGCTTACTCTCAAAGTAAAGAAGTTTCTTCTCATGTTTAGATTGAACTTCCTATGTTCAGGTGTGTGTCCATTACCTCTTGTCCTGTCACCAGGCACCACTGAAAAAAGACTAAGCCCATCCTCCTGACACCAACCCTTCAAGTATTCATAAGTATTGATAAGATTCCTCCTCAGTCTTCTTGAGGCTGAAAATCCCCAAATCCCTCAGCCTTTCTTCATAAGAGGGATGTTCTAGTCCCTCCAGTTAAGAGCAAAGTTAGAAGAGAGCTTCCACTCCACAGCCGGAGATTTAAAAATGGTCCCAAGACATTTATTTCATGAGTGCAAGCTGGGCTCCAGCTATTCTTCTGCACGTTCCCCTTGCCCAAGGGACAGAAAGCAGAAATAAAATCTACTCTGAAATCCCTGCTCTGCTCAGCAGTGAGGCAGCAGTCATCCTCTGGAGACTAGGCTGAGGGATTCTCCATTGGCAGATCTACACGCCCTGGAGCCTTTCCCAGGGTCTGTTCAAAAGCCTTCTCTGTGACCCAATCCCACTGCACTGCTCAGGGAAATCCAATTTCCACAGAGCAGCCTCCTGTGCAACTGCCAGATCTCCCACTGCAGCTTGTTTTCAAATAGGAAACATTTCCAAGGCAAGCCAAGTTCTTTCCCATACATTAAACCAATTGCTGAAAAACTCCAGGAGTATGATCATGAAACGTATTATCTTGGATTAAATAGCAGCAACGTGTTCCTGTGTTCAGTCTGGGCTGCTCCTCATACATCACCCACGTCTTCGCTGCCAGCTAGCAAACAGTGCAAGCTTCTGCACATGAAACCAAGGAAATGCCATGAGGAATTATCTTTTCCTCAGAGACCCCTCAGAAATTCAATTGCCTCCAGAGAGAACAGGAGAAACTGTACTTTGATCTGTCTTTAATTAGAATATGGGCTTGTTTAGGGATCTTTTGAGGTCTCCTTCAATTAATAGCCAGTTCATTTGCAGAGATTAGTTATGTTCTGGAAGCAGTAGAACGGCTTGGCTAATGTAACATCATCCTGCTAGTGGGAGATCTTTTTCCCAGAAATTGCTAAATGTGGGCCACATACATGTTATTTTCTACTCTGTCACGCTTGGACATGTGATTTTTTTTTTTGTCTGACTTGTGACCAAAATTCACTGAATCCAGCTCAGAACTGGGTTAACAAACATAAGTAATCACTCTCCGAAGGCCAGTTCTTCATCCCTCATGATCAAGCCCAAAGAAATAGAAAGAAAAAAAAAAAAAGAGAGAGAGAGATTTTAGAGTCAGCCAAGTCCTCCTGTACAGTTCCAGGAGGATACAAAGTGATCTCCTGAGAGGTTTTATACCACCTTTCACGCTGTAAGGAAAGGAGATCCCTGGCATCCTTGCAATGTTAGGCTGAGGACCAGCCTCGAGCAACATTGCTGGTTCCATGCTAGCAAAGTCTATATCTAACTACTCTGGGGATATAAAGTTGAAAGCAAGCAAAAATTCTGCCCTACAGAGACCCACATGTATGCTCTTTCATCCCCACAGCCAACCTCACCTCTGCCTCAGGACATGAACTCAAGCAGCTCCAAATCTGCCTAGAGAATTCAGCATTTTCTATCATGAGGGGTTCTGGACTTATTTATGGTCATTCTCTACCAGAGGTTTGGAAAGGCTCGTTTTGCTGACTTAAAGCTAGGTCATTATTTGAATCTATTTAATTACTGGTTCAACATGACTTAGAAGATGTGTCTCCTGAATAAAGAATTTCCAAATTTATCTTTCTATTGTTCTCACATATGTGGTGGGAAACCATAGTTGTACTTTTGTGGTGAGTTGCTGGAGCCTGAAATAATACATCCCCAGAAAGAGAGATATGCTGATAAGCAGAACAATAATAATAACAAGCATGCATCACTGAAAAGTGAAGGGAGGTACAACTCAGGATGTAAGTTCATGCCTGCCTTGAGAGAGATTATTCAGAAAGATGCTGATATTCTCAAAGAGCAAATGTCACTTGAGGTGAATCCAGCTTCTTAAAGTAGATGATAAATGTTAACACATCAAGGCATGGAGAAAATCATGCATCAAGACCAGGAAAGAACATAAATTGTTGGTTTTTTACCCCTGAAAATCCCCCAGAATTCACAGTTCCATTCATTTATATGACTCATTGAGTGCTTCACACCCAAGGGTAAGGTCTTAAATTTAAAATGGTTTTAGACATTTACTAGAAACCAAGAAAGAAGCCTGAGCAGGGATCAGTCTGTTCTCAATTTCAAAAATCCAGACATTCCTCTCAATAGATAACATTTGCTGTATGAGAAAGATGTAGGAAGCCCAATACAGGCATCTCAGTTGCTGGAGACTAACACTCCCTATTCAAGCAGTTTGCCTCTTCAGAAAACATGCAAAAGCCATTCATCATCTCTGCCATGCAAGTCTATTGCAACAGATCCTGGGGTCAGGATATTGTCCAAAAGTAGATATAAATCAATAGCATATACTTTGGACATATGTATTGCCTGAAAATAGATATTAATCAGTTAGAGATTAAATGTTCATCTCTGCAGAACCTTGGTCAGTTTCCCATTGCCATTCCCATTTTGTCCTCTTTCTTTCCTTATTTATTTCTTCTTTACAGCCCTCACTTTGGTGATGGAATGAAGAATGGACACAGCAGTGCTCCCTACAGCCCCAGGAATGCATGGGCAGCTCCCAGAAAAGCATGGCCCAGTAGCAAGGTCTACAAAGTGCTTCAAAGTGTAATAGCAGCAGTGGTGGCACAATTTGGTGATATCAAATAGCCAAAAATTTACAGCAGTAAACAAAAAAAGGAGGAATTCACAGAATACATCCAGTTGGAAGAGACCTCAAAGATCATGCAGTTCAACCTTTGACTCAGTTTCAGGTCAATCCTAAACCATGTCCCTAAGCACCAGGTCCACACACTGCTTAAACACTTCCAGGGACAGTGACTCCACCACTGCCCTGGGCAGATCATTCCAATGTTTGATAACCCTTTCTGTGAAGAGATATTTCCTAGCATCCAGCCTGAACTTTCCCTGGTGCAGCTTCAAATAATTTCCTCTAGTCCTGTCACTTGACTCCAAGGAGAAGAGGCTGCCCCCTTCTCACTCCAACCTCCCTTCAGGTAGCAGTAGAGAGTGATGGGGTCTCCCCTCAGCCTCCTCTTCTCCAGACTGAACAACCCCAGCTCCCTCAGATGTACTTTGTAGGCCATGTGCTCCAGACCCTTCACCAGCCTTGCTGCCCTTCTCTGGACATGGTCCAGAACCTCAATGTCCTTCTTGCAGTGAGGGGCCCAGAACTAAATACAGTACTCCAGTTGTGGCCTCACCAGTGCTGAATACAGGGGGATAATCACCTCTCTGTTCCTGCTGGCCGCTGTGTTTCTAATACAAGCCAGGATGTCATTGGCTTTCTTGGCCACCTAGGCACACTGCTGACTCATATTTAATTGACTGCCAACCAATACCCCAGGTCCCAGCAGTGGCTGTAAAATCTATTCCATGCTTGCTTGCAGTAAATCTGAGCAAAAGCCTGTATGTAAGTTGCATAGGCTCCTTGCTCAAACATGACTCATTTGTGGGACTGGGATTTGGTAAGAACACTTCCCAGTCGTCATCTGTGCTGGCTACACCTGACCAGCAAGGGTGGAAAGCATCCTTTTAGGATGCAAATGTTGAAGGAAAAGTATGATTTCTGGTGCACAACAATTTGCATACTAGTATTTGTAGTAACAAACAGTGATGAACCATTCCATAGTGGGTAGAGCTTTGGTGTAGCAGTCAGGCTGCCTTTCAGCTACACTTCTGGGAAGTTAAACGCATGACTGGAAACTTCCATAGAAAGATCTTTGATTTGGCACAGGTTTTGGGGTTTGTTTATTGGTTTGGTTTGGGTATTTTTGTTAATATGCTTCATGGGCAAAAGCAGAGAATGGCAACCTCATACTAAAAACCCCAAACTTAGCTCACAGATGCCAAAAAGCAGAGAAGTGAGTTACAGAAATGTTGTTACTTCATTGCCAGAGCCATCCCTCATTCATGGGAACAACATGGCAAGGAGAATTGGCACAGAGAAACTCTGGCAGATCATTCTTCTCTATAGGATTATGGATATTGGCTCATTTTTGAGGTCAGCAGTGTAAGACAGCCTGCATTGCAGGTGAACTCCCCTTCTGAACATCAGTGATGCTCTCAATGTCCATAAGCTGAGACACTAAGTCAATTTTCCATCATCTGAAAGTCTAGTTCAGTTTTCCCTGACTTTGTAACTTGGTTAGGTCATGATATGCCTTGTATCCAGACCTGCCTTATTTAACTTTAGGCTCCTGTCTACTGGTCATGTCACAAGCCGTTGTCATTGATGGAAGGAACCAGAGCAAGCCTACTAAATGATACCCATCTTGATAGCAGGAATTCAGCGAATATATCCTGACAATCAGGCAGTCCCAGGGTCAAATCACTCCCTGGCATAGGGTAACCAAAAGGTGCTTCTTACAAAACACAACCATAAAATAGGGGAGATTTAGACTGGGTAGAAGGAAGAAGGTGATGAAACGCTGTCCCAGGTTGCCCAGAGAGGTGGCAGATGTCCCATCCCTGGAAACATTCCAGGGCAGGATGAACAGGGTTCTGAGAAACCCGATCCAGTTAAAAATGTCCCTGTACACTGCAGGGGAAGTGTACTAGATGAACTTTAAAGGTCTCTTCCAACTCAAAACATTCTACGAGTCTATAGAGATGAGCAAAAAGCCGCGTTGAAACAACTGTGCACACACTGCCATAGCATGGCCTCCAGAGGTCAGCAGCAACCCAAGCAAGAGAGAGGCACAGCACAAGCAGTGCAGAAAACACCCGACTGTGCAGGCTTTGACTTCCAGAAACACAGTCCTGCAGCCCCTGCTCTCTTGCCTGGAACATACAGACAGGAGACTGATTCACCTGGAAAAAATTGCTCAGTTCACAAAAGAAGCTCAAGAGCTGTAGTCTGTAGCTGTGCACACAAGCATCTTACATGCACATTATACTGCCGTAGATCATGTATGTGCTTCTGTGAGCGAAGGTGCTCAACACCTATACATACATATGTATCACTTTTGGTCTAAAGAAGAGCAGGCTCTTTGCCAATGACTTTATGTGAAGGTCAAGGCAAAGCCTGCCCTCCAGCACCTTTTCTAACTCTATGAATATTCATCACTCCCAGTACACATTCCTGTGTGTCATGCAGCTGATGAGCTGAGAAACACAGCAATCAGCCCTCCATAAAGAAACTGAGAATATAAGCAGGGTTTGGATCCCCAATGGTGTAAGCCATCATGCCTTCAAGTTCTGTGTCATAAGGCAAGATCATAACTGATCAAGCAATCACCTGTCTCTTCTATTCCACTTGGCCTGTAAAGTTCATCGTGTGCCATTCTTTTAGAAAATAAATACATAAATAAATCCCATCACTTCCTTTAACTCTGCCCTCTCCTTACAGTACAGCAGATTTAATTGCATTCAGCATTTCTGGGGGAAGGGAAAGGACCCCAATTCTGCTCAAAGCAGGCATTTACATTGTTCCTGTCACAGTGTGGAGCTGTGACACAGAAGAAAGTCACAGGTAGAGAGCACTGAGGCCTAAGGGAGACTGCTGATCACCCTACCAGAGTCTGTGGAGGGGTTGTGCTGGGTTGCAGAGAGCATACTCCAGCTTAATTTTCCACCTGCAGGTAACTAGGAGGAGATTCAGTGCTGTTTATTTAAACACAGATTAAAAAAAAAAAAAAAAAAAAAAAAAAAAAAAAAAAAAGATAAAAGATAAAAGAAAAAGAAAAAGGAAAAATAGTCCCAAACGTGAATGGAGGAGATGCCAGGTTCCCCAGCTCTGGTAGGGCACAGAGGTGTTGTTTTTACATGAAAATGTCCTCAAGGTCCTTCTGCAACAAAGTGTTCATCCCAGGAGCAGAGCTGCACATGGCAAAGTCTGAGCAGGACCAGGGGTACCTGGAGGGATCATGACACAGAAGATTAATGGATGGATCTCTTCCAGCCACAGGTTGTCAGTTATGTCAAGCACTGCTAACACAGGATGTTGTTCTGAGACCTCTGTTAGCACAATGACGAAGCTTTTTTTAAGTCCTCTGTGTAAAAGGCATAATCCTTGTATGCCAATGGATCATATCCTTGAGATCCCTAGAGAGCAGGGTAAATGTGGAAAGAAAAGGAAAGGAAATCCCTTATTTCATAATGGTGCAAACAGACATGTCAGGAGAATTACATCAACATGCAGCACATGTGAAATTTAATACTCCTCCTAATGCATTTAGATGAGGCAAAATGCAAAGTCTAAATTGCCTCTGGGAATAATTCTGGTAGGAAGCTTTCACCACTAGGAACCAAGGACTTTCTACTTACTCTGGAATTTGAGCCTTTGTTTTCAAAGCCTTCCTGAGAGACTTCAAAATCAAGTTTGTTAAGTGTACATTACTCTTTGAAGATTTGTCTTTCAGAATGAAACACCAGGGGTCTTCCTAGCAATGCTGGTGTAAATCAAAAGTAGCATGCTTGAAAATTAGTAAGCATTCAGAGGATCTTAGAGAAACTCAAAAGAGAAGAGCCTGATCCTTCACATTGCAGAGAGACAAGATAGGCAAACACAGGCAGCCCTCATCCTTTGCCTAGTGCCAGCTGTCCTTGCTGCAAGGGTGCATCAGACTTTCATGGATTTCCACTAGCTTTGACTGAGGTCCATAAGTCTCTCAAAGGTTTATAAATGCAAGCAACATTTGCTTTGGTGTCCTTGCAGACAGGATGAGCCTGAGATCTTCTGGTTGGTTTCCCTGCTCCTCTATATCAGACTGTATATATGAATTCAGCAAAGGACATAGTTCAAATGTGGCTTGAATTCAGAGAAGTGATTTGAAGTGATGATTTCCCCCCTACTAGGCTGCAGATGATCGATGTATTATGCATGAAAATAGTGCCAAGCACAGATGGAGTGGGAGTAGAAGGTGTGAGCTGATAATGACAGCAGCCAAGCTCTACTAGAAGAGACTCTACAAAACACTTGCACATTAGGCAGAAAAAGAATGCAACACACACAGGAGACTAGCCATGGTTTAAAGGGCCAAACAGTTTAATTACCACCAAAACTGAGATTTATACAAGATTCTGAGTGGCATGGCTGCCAGAGGGAGAAGAGTACTAGCCTTGACGATTCAACGAAGTGTCTTCCCATCTTGCGTTCTTGGATAACCATAGGGAAATGAGTGGAATGCTTATTCTGGGGTTTAAAAGCTGAAGAGAGGGAATCTAAAGTGGTGACATAATGCTACATCAGATATTGCCTTCAGCAGGATGCTGGCTCATACTCAGCACAGTGCTGAGAACTTGGCACCAGGTCCAAAGCTGAAACAAACAGGAATTTCTCCATGGACACCTCTAGGGTTTGGATCTAAGCCCTTGAAGACCAGCATGTATGACCTGATCATGAAACAAGAATGGCAGTTTGGGGGAGCAACATATAACACATGAAGCCAGGTGGATACAGACTTCAGTGGGAGGATGAGTCAAGAGAGCTCAAACACTATCTGTAAAAGGACCTGGTGTTATGAGAAAGAGCTTAACAAGTGTGCTATCCATGAAGTCCACGAGGAAGCAGTGGTGGTCCAAGGAAAAGCCCATAACTTCCCTGGTCAGCCTTGGAGCACTCTGGAGATCGTTGCAAGAGCAGATGCTTAAAATGAGCTGCTACAGTCAAACTATGATAAGAGAATACTTTGTTCCTTACACAGCTTCTTTGAAGAAGCTCCAGCTTTGGAGTACACATCTGACAGCTGGAAAGAACTCATTGGCTTTGCCAAATTTGACCATAGCTGATCCCTGATAAAAAAAAATGGTGTTGGCTGTGAATCACCAGAGGCTGAGAATGTGCTTGTCTGAAGGATCACCAGGCAAAGGCAACAAAGAATTCTGCAGTTCCAGGCTCTGTGGAACCTTGACCCTAGTATGAGTCCACTCTTTGCAACAAGGTCTGCTCATAGCTGTAGGCAGTCTGTGTCTGAGTGATCTAAGCTGTGCATTCAGACATGCAATAACCCTTGCAATGCTGAGACATTTTGTGATGTCAGGCTATTAACCATTGCTCAGAGGAGATGAGTATTTTGCATCACTTAGGGGACTAGGGCCCTATGAAGTGTAGCTGTTTCACCACTCTGAAAGCAATCTGGCCAAATTTTCAGGACTCAGATGCTCGAATTTATCCATGGGAATTTCTGATAGTACTGCCCACCTTAAACTTGCAAGGAAACCTCCCATAGATGGATCATCACAAGGGACAAGGTTTTAACTCATGTATTTCCCATGGCCCAGGAATTTGCAACCCACTTATGGGTGTAGTAATTCACCCCTGGAATCAAGAGCAAATGTGTGGTAGAAAGGGTACATTAGGAGACTGGAGGAGCCTGTCATTGATGACAGTTCTTGATGGGACATTTGGTATCATATTGTTCCAAGCCACTGTCTGGGTTGTCTCTGCTTTCCCTCCATCTGCCAGCTCCCAAGCCATCTGCACAGGGTTTACCTCTCACACATTCTAAGACACCTTCAAACAGGCTTCCCTGTCACCATGGCTCAACACAGTCTCCCTAAGCTGTAGGAAGAGCTGCAGGGCTTGAATAGGGCGATTTTCATTACCTTTATACCCAGCCAAGGCTTGCCACAGACTACTAAAAGCCCCTTCATTCCCACTCAAGTTGGCTTTAAGGCCACCTTTTGTGGTGCTAACTACATGGCTGTCCTTATTTCATGTACTTTCAAGTTCAGCAGCAATTTATGGATCAAAGCTGATCAATAATACCAGCACCCTTTCCCCATATTTTCTTTCACTAAATTACTGTATCCTTTAAAAAAATAAATCTTATCAGACCACAGTACAATGCCAGACAGACTGTCACTACCAAATTATGTTTATTTATTCTCTCTCTGGCTCTTGGCTGGCCCCATTACCAGCATGTCTTAGTGTCTCTCAGCCATCAACATCTTTGCCTTCCTTCCCTTCCCCCTAGCCTGAGGTACTTGTCTCCTCTCAAGTACAAAGAAGACTGACAGGGCAAGTTTTTGAGCCTATTTAACACCAGCTTTATCTGAGGAGAACTTGCTTCAGTGACAGTCTCGGAATTAATTACACGAAGGTGAATTCCTGTCACAGAGCCTGGCACAGTGTCACTGCAAACATTTTAACAGCCAGTCTCTGGCCCTCGGCTGCCTTTGTGCAGCGCAAAGCAATTATTTGTACCTGCTTGGTGAAACGTGTCAGCCCCTTCAGAGGTGCTGCGACACAGCAAACATGCTTCACCCTTGTTACTCGCCAGCAGGACAAAGAAAAGGGTGTAGGGTGGATCTGGGCTGTGCACACGGTCCTTGGTGCTGCAGTGCACAAGTTCTTAAGGGCTGTGAGCACAGTTGTTTGTGTGCAATCCATGCAGCAAATGCTGTCTCTCAAATGAGATACAGCCAGGCTCAATGACTTGGCCCAAGTCACTTTTCTGGAGAAGAGAAGTCTCCAAGGGACCTTATAGCAGCCTCCCAGTACCTGAAGGGGGATGACAAGAAAGCCAGGAAGGGACTTTTTTACAAGAGCTTGTAATGATACAATGAAAGAGAATGGATTTAAGCTTGAGGAGAGTAGATTTAGATGGCATGTTAGAAAGAAATTCTTTACAGTAAGGCTGGTGAGACACTGAAACAAGTTGCCCAGGGAGGTCATGGATACCCCTCCCTGGAGATGTTCAAGGTCAGGTTGGATGAGACCTTGAGCAATCTGATCTGGTGGAAGGTATCCCTGCCCATGGTGAGGGGTTGGAACTAGATGAACTTAATGTCCCTTCCAACCCAAACCGAAATGCAGAAATGGGACTCAAGGCCACAGAAGCAAAGTTTTAAGTTCAAATCTCAGTCTGCCGCTTGTCCTTGCTGAGCCCCACCAGCAGGGAATACTGAACCCCCTCTCCCATCTCCCTTTTGTCAAGTGTCCTCAGCCTTTTCCTCTCCTTGACTTCCTTTCATCCCAGGGCATCCCTAGTAGAAACTCTTCCTCCTTCACACCCCAGCTGCAATGCTTCCCCTTCCCTTTGTTGCAGCTGTTACAGCTGACACATTCCTAATAGTGCTGTTTGTTTCTTTGTTTTGTTTTTCTTTTCCCAAGAAAGGAAGTGTTTTAGGGTTTTCAAATTACGTATTACAAATTTGCACAGAGCTAAGCTGGCATTGGGCTTAGCCTGTGAAGTTCACAGGCTAAGAGAGGATCATAAGGGAACAGACTGCAAAAATGAGCAATGTTCCATTTCAGTGTGGAGCAAGGAAGGGAACCATGTTTATTCCTTCCACTGTAATGTGCAGTTTGTCTTCATCTTCCTCTTGGAGCTACCAGTTCCAGAAGAAGGGAAGAGGAACAGAGGTATGAGAGGAGGTTGGGTACAATGGAAAGGATAAAGGAAGAATTGGTGCATAGGGCAGAAAAGAGGCAGTGGAGGAGACATCTCTGCCTTTCCTGGAGGAAAAGAGCAGTCTGCACATCCCAAACTCTCCCTCCACTGGGGCTAGCTGAGGCTGTGAGGCTCTTTAAACAAATATTAGAGGCAGATCCGTTTTACCCAGGGGATTTGTGGATTAGTCAGAGCTCCTGAACCTCCCCAGTTTCACGCCAACTGTGGAGGACCTTGGGGTCACCCAAGAAAGAAGTGCTGAAGAGACCAACCCACTCCTGGGAAGAAAATCACATAGGCTGGTGTGTGGTAGGCTCCCCAGGATGAGCTGTTGACTAGAGGAGCCCATACAAGCCCTGAGAGAGGAAACTTTCCTATTCTTGGTGAACTCTGCCACGGCGCAGAAACAAAGTCCTTCCTCATTAGGGAGGAATTGGAGGGGCCTCTCTGAGAGCCAGTTCTGTGGCATGCAAAAGGTCGTGCCTCATTCTGGAAGCCTTTCCCCCTCTTTTGCCAGCAGGAAAAATAATTTAAAATATCCCCTAGAGAACCCTGGTCCCTGACATAACTCCCTTCCAAATGTGGAAATCTCCCTGTCCTGCCTATAGGACCAAGATCCATTTTCATCTGTCAGTTTTCTTGTTAAAAGCCCACGTCCAGTGAAGAGGGGAAGGGACAACGGCACGTTGCAGAGGTCTCCACATCTGTTCAGACCCACTCCAATGTTAATTGTCACAGTGTGGTTGCTTGCACACAAGACTTTGTCTAAGACTTTGTCTAAGAAATGCCATCTGTTTAGGTGTCCCAGTTACACCTTCAGGGCTGCGGGTGGCCTGGATCTGCTAAATCAGCCAGCGTGAAGTCTCCCAGTGTTCCACTAGCCTACAGAAACATGCCCCACAGTCTCCTCTTGGGGTGAAGACAAGAGAAGCCAAATCTAGCAATCAAAGCCGTGTTAACGTGAAGGTTTCTCATCTTCATGACCAGCTGCCATCATCCACTCCTGCTTCCTGTGGTTTCAAAAGAATTAGATTCACCCAGACTTGAAAAGCATTATCTTCATGTTGCATAGTACAACACATCCTTTGCTGAAACCATTTTGTGTCCACAATTGGCAACTGTCTGTTTACCATTGTAATCTTTCTGTACAAGGTCCATTTGATTCTCAACTCATTGGTTAACATGAAATTGCATTTCTGCAATCAACCCCAATTATTTCCCTAAGATAATTTATTGTTACTCTGAGCTCAGCATCTTGACTCGCTAGTTATATGGATTTTCAAATGGACTTGTAGAAAGTAGCAGTCACACATTGTCTGAAACCTAGGACCTGAACTGAAGAAGTTTTATTTCAGCTCTCATCAGCTGCAGAGGTCACAGTTAAGTAAAATCGGCTTATGCTGGGATTGGAAAGCTGTGTCTGTTACATTAGCAGAGAGATCAGATGACAGATTTGGTCTGGCCTCATTATCTACCCATAAAAATGTAAGGGCCTGAAGTATTTGGGGAATGGGAATGTTGAGAGCAGGAGGGATTTCTGGAGGATCTCTATGCAGTATTTGCTGTCTGAGAAAATGAGACTAAAGGACCCCCCACCCAAACTGTCTGATCTGAGCTCTTATCTCCAATGACAAACTGGAACCAGGAGAATCAGTCTCTTCCTTTTGCAAACAGCTGGGGGAACAGGGGCTCCTGTGTGTCTACAACATCTCACATTTATTTTTAGCTTCATCTATTTGGTTAGTGAGGTCACTGGAGCCCAGGCTTAAACATGTTCTAAGTAAATGTTACCCTGACCTGCCAAAGCTCTGAATTGCCTGTAGCTATACATACCCCAAAGAAATAGAGCTAATGGTGCAGGAGAATGTTATGTTAGCATTTTATGCTGGAGTTCAAATAACTATGTATCCTTATTTATTGAAACATTTCTTTCTTTTTCTTTTCCTTTTCGGATATGAGGAGTGTAAAATTCACTTGAAGCAGTTTTGATCCAAAAAACATTGGATGAAGCTGTTTCCTGACTGGAGTAGCCCCTGTGCCATTTCCAGTAAACCTGCCTTTCGGATTTTTTCACACAGTTCAAGGATTAAATCACAATTTCTAGTCCTCAGTATAAAACCTAAAAAAAAATAATCCCAGCCCTCCTTCTCCCAGAGGTAGGGAGAATTATCTGAATCACTGCAAGGAAACAAATATCAGGGTCCCCAGAGCTATCAGCTCAAATGATTTCCAGCCTCACCCAGACCAGAAAATGAGTTTGTGGGAGAAAACCTTCTCATGGAGCTGAAAAGATATTAGCAAACAGTACTACTTGCAACGATAGGCTTGTTCTGCAAATGCAATAAGCTCCTGGTGAAGTGTCCCCAGGCCCAGTGCTGGAAGCATGCCAGAACAGAGATGCAGGGGAGCAGGCGATATTCATCACTGTTCCAGATGTGAGGCAAAGCTGAGGAGCCTGCAGGAAGCTCAGCAGGTGATAGGTAAGGTAGCATGGCCCTGGATCTTGCAGGGCGAACACCTGCCCTAACAGGCTTTTTGACGGCTCTGCTGGGAATCATGAACACACTGGCATAAACCTGGCCTCTGCACGTGCTACAGCTCCTGCTCAAAGAGATGTCCCCCAAGGAGAAAAAACACCTTCAGAAGTGTGCATCTATGCTTATTTTTGTTCTTTAACATGAGTCATTCTGGAAAAAGGCCTTTTCTAAATGGTGGTATAACCGTCTCTTCCCTGAGGATATATTCATGTAGCTGCAGGTGACCAAATTAAGGAAGCTCAGCAAAAGTTGCTGCTAGCAAGGTGAGCTACAGTGACTATCCATGTGCAGCCTTCTACCCCCTCGAAAAGCAAACCAAACTGTCCCTGCAGGGTGACTGGAGCTAATATGCTTTACTTTACATTTGCATTTGGCTTAGGGATGTGCTAGGCTGGTGCAAAAGTGATAAAGAATTAAGCTCCTGCAAATTCAATTGCTTGCAAGTACTTGCTCTATCTCTGATGGAAAAATGTTGCAGGAAAAGCATATTTCTTGCTCATATGGAACCAGAACATGTTAAAGATTTGGTTCAGCTCTCCTCCGGGCTCCTCAGACCAAGTTCGCATTTTTCTGTCACTAGAACACCAAACATTTCTGTGAGCAATGTCATTCATATCAACAAGCCACAGCCAGTGTAACAGCAGACTGTATAAATCAAGATATGTAATTCTAGAAAGCCAGCATTACTCACAGTTTCTGTTGTTCTTTTATGATTTGCCTCCTTTCCCAAATTGATAAGGAAGATTATCTCCTTCCTAGAATGCCAGAAGTATGGCTGCTTATGCCCTCGATACAGGAGAGACATGGACCTGTTTGATCAGGGCCAGTGAAGGCCACACCAAAGATGTAAAGGCTGGAACCCTCTGCTGAGGGCTGAGAAAGTTGGGGTTGTTTAGCCTGGAAAAGAGAAGGTTCCAGGGAGATCTTCTCACCTACCAGTATGTAAAAGGGCCGATCATAAAGATGAAGACAGACTTTTTAGCAGGACAAGGGGTGGTGGTTTGAAACTAAAAGAGAGATTTAGACTAGATAGAAGTAAGAAATTGTTTATACTGAGGGTGGTGAAACACTGTCCCAGGTTTCCCAGAGAGGTGGTAGATGCCCCATCCCTGGAACCAGTTGAGGTCAGGTTGTCTGGGGCTCTGAATAACCTGATCTAGTTAAAGACGTTCCTGCTGACTTCACTGGGGTTGGACTAGGTGGTCTTTAAAAGTCCATTACAATCCAAACCATCCCATAATTTAGGTTGTAAATATAGATATCTCCATGGATCTGCTGCCTATTTGTTGATCACTGGCTAACACTGCAAATATTCTGTGATTTATTTATTACAACTTTTCAATAATCAAATCAGCCACTGGAAGACACCATAAAGGTACACATTTACATGATGGGCAGTCATCCAGGAAAACTCACTGTAAACTATTTAGAACCCCATGCTATGGAAAAGGAGTCACTTAAGCTATCCAGATACCCACAGCTATGGACCAGGGTACATTCTCAGTAGCTTGGGAATGGGCAGAAAAAAAAATAGAATAAAATCTCCTGATAAGTCCTCTATGAAGGGTAATCTACTGGGCCTAATCAGAGCAAACATCTGTGTGGCTGGAATTTGAAAGAAATTAAATATAAAGCCTTCAAGGTCATGGCTTCCCAAGCTAATAATGCTGCACTGCTGAAGCCCGGTGAAGACACTCTGGGTGAACACACAATGCTCCACTCTGAAAAGTCTTGATGGGTTGGGTGGAATTGGAGTATTTCACGTGGTGATCAGGCCGGTCTGAAAGAAAATTAAGTAAGTACAGAATATAGAGGATTCAGTCTTCAAAGGAGGAAGTTCAAGCAGGATATTCAGAGAAGTTTAGATGCTCATATTGGAAACAGATATAAAAGACATGATTTGTACTGGGTGGGAAAGGAGTGAGGAGAGTTTTGTGAGTGTTGCTAGCAAAATGTAAACTGTGAGAAGTTGATCTTGCTGTTTGCCTCCTAAGTCTGATACAGAAGCAAACAGATATTGCAGAAGCAGCCACGTTATGCATCCAAATTCTTGCAGTGACCATTGCCCCATGACAAAGGTTTATAAACCTCAGCCCCAGCTGTCCTGCACAGAGGTTACTGACCCACCAGTTGCACAGCACAGCCATTTCTCTGCCTTTCAAATCCCAGCCCTGAAGAGATTTGGCTGCAGAAACAACAAACTGATCAGGTCCCAGACATTGATAAGACTGGGCAAATGTGAGCAGGAAGTGGTGGAGACCCCAGACACAGGCAGACAGCAGTGCACAACTGGCACAGGAGGGTCTCCTGGTCCAAACAAGCAAGTGGACACCCTGGAAGGATCCTGGTGACTGGTCACCTTGAGATCTGCATTAGCAACCCTGTTTATTATCATCCTGAAATGCCTGAGATTCTGCCTTGTGCCATAATGTTGCTACCATGGGGTATTTTTTGCTCTTCTTGTGGTTTTCATGGCAGGATTTATTTTATTATTATTTGTAAAATACTTTTTTCTCTTTTATTTTCTTTTTTCCCCCTTCCCCCTTCCCCCTTCCCCCTTCCCCCTTCCCTTCCCTTCCCCTTCCCCCTTCCCTTCCCTTCCCTTCCCTTCCCTTCCCTTCCCTTCCCTTCCCTTCCCTTCCCTTCCCTTCCCTTCCCTTCCTTCCCTTCCCTTCCCTTCCCTTCCCTTCCCTTCCCTTCCCTTCCCTTCCCTTCCCTTCCTTCCCTTCCCTTCCCTTCCCTTCCCTTCCCTTCCCTTCCCTTCCCTTCCCTTCCCTTCCCTTCCCTTCCCTTGTTACACTCAACTTCACACTCATCCCTGTGAATTTCACCATTAAAATTACTTCCTCACTCTAGCTGTTAATAGTTCTGGTATGTTTATATGTTTGTACACAGACACAGTGCCACCCACTTTAGTTTAGTCTCCTCTGAATATAATGTCATCTAGAACGACATGATCATAGACCTGTTCCTCTGCCCTCCATCAGACCCTGTTTTGCTCCAGGCATAATCCACATCCCAAATGAGGAGGCAGCTGTTTCATGTTTCTCTCCCTGTGCATCACACAGCCCCTCACCCTCATTCACACGCATGTCTTTCAGATCCAGAGCTGTCTTTTGAAGTGCTCTCTCTGAGTCTGAAAACCTTACCATCACTAATGGATGTACCTTCAGCAGAGCCCTGTACCACAAAATAATAGAATTATCCCCATTTTCGGAGATGGATAGTGGAGTTGCAGAGACAGAAAGGTCAACATTGTTAAAAGCATTTGCTAATTTGAGAAAGCAGAAGGCTTGGTTTATCAGAGTACTTATTTCCATAGCACTTTACTTGGTCACAGCACAGGTCCCCTTTGACAGCATTTACAAGCACGAGAGCTTCACCCTTGTGTGCGGTAGCAGGGGGTCACAGGCTGGGGACCAAAGCAGCCAGCAGCACATGACCAGTGCTGATATCTGAGGGGTCTGACCTGACCAACAGACACACAGCAAAACTCCCATCTGAAGCAGGCTGGGCTGGAAAAGCTCTAAATAAACAAGTGCTGGGTCTAGTGATGGAAAATATCACAGCTAGCTATCAGCTGTGGTCTAATAGTTTTCAGCCTGTGGCCTTTTTTTCTATATTAATTCAAGCCTGCTAAAGAGATACTTAGATTGCTGTGAAGGCCTCCATCAGAAGAACTTGAGTGAGAAAGTCAAAGCTGTGAAAACCACCAAATTTTGCACAGATGTCACAATAATAATAAATAGAGAGCAGGCAAGAGGCTTTTTGATGAGCAGACAGACTCATCAGCTGAGCTGTCAGATGAAAAGGAGATAGTTAGCTTCCTTGCGTTCCGAAACAGGAGTTTCTTTTGCCAGTATCTATCTGGGTTGAGGTCCTATATGTTGGGAACACTGTTTCTTCCTCTGCTCTGCTCTTTATCCCAGCACTCAGCAAGAAATTTCATTAATTTAAACACAGTTGTGGTTATCTTCATTATCTAGACACCCTGTCAGAAAAGCCTGATGTGTGCTCTATGTTCAGAGAAAGAAAAGATTGAAAATCCAGAGTATGGTAGAATAACCTTCCCCCTCGCCTTCCTGTGGTCCCCCAAATCCAAGACTTTTCTCAAAGGACATAATTCTGCATTTTCTGCCAATCTTCCCACTGTGTCTTTAAGCTGAGGTAAGACTCCTGCTTTTTATATGTGCTTTCCCTCTTTGCTTATACTCAGCAATAATTCTACAAGCACAGGTTTCAGCTGGTGCTAGCACAAACTGCCATCTGAACAAATTTACAATCCAGGTTTGTTAAAAATTAAAACTAGTCTTGTCAGGCTCAGTACTAGGTAAGGACATGTGCTTGGACAAATCTGATATGCTGATGAAAAATCTGGATTTTAGGCTTTCCAGCCTGTTGCCATCCTGCCATCCACAAAAAGCAAATTAGTTTAAATATTTCCTAAGATTTATACTTTTCACTTAGAAAAGGTGGAGTTTTCCCCCAAAGTCAGAACATGAAGAACAAATTGCAATCGCATAGAGTGTCTACTTCTGGACCTCACGTTTCCCACGGAGGCTTCCATTCAGGGCAGTGTTTTGCCCCTCTGGGACGATGAGCCTTCAGGGACACCTTCCCACATCCCAGGCATCTTTGCAAGGCATCAGCCTTGCTTCTCACCTTTATCTGGCTGCACAGCCATTTGGTTGGATCCTTCGAGGCTTTTTAAAAGCCCAGCATCACTAACAGGGAGATTCCTTATTCTAGGAGCCTTATATATGGATGCCAGTTTATAAACCTGTAGCAGAGGAGAGAGGCACCAATGGAGATATAGGAGAGGCTTAGTCCAGCTCATCAGGGTGCCTCCCCAGAACAAAGTAAAGTGCAGAAAACTAGGACAAGTGGCATACTGGCTTCAAAAGCACCTGCTTAGGCTAAAACAGACTGCTGACACAGCTGCACCCACCAGGAGCCATTGTGCTGCTGCAGAACTTGGAAAGGCAGGCTCTGAGGGCTCCCCTGGGCAGAATACCAAGCCGATTTCAGAGACAAACCTCTCCTTCAGGGAGATGTGGTCCTCCTCTGTGTTTCCTCAAGCCCCCCTCAAAAAACTAGCAAATGTAGCAGAAGGACCAGGTTTTGCCCAGTCTGCTCATTCCAGCCACCAGCAACATGCGGGCTCCAAAGATGGTGATCTGGTGAGGCTGTGAGCCTGAACTGACAATGAAAAACCTGTATTTAAGTAGCTAATGAGAAAACCACCTCTTTGACTTTGGCATGTGTATTACTCAAGCCACCAGAAAAGAGCAAGGGCTTTGTTCCACTCATCATCATTCATATCTAGTAAACTGGCAAGGAGTTAGGACATTGCCAGTATTTCCCCAGATGCAAAAAACACCCCCCACCCCCCACCCCCCCAAAATAACCCACATAGCCCATTACTCACATCCCTAGAGAAATCATAATAAGAGACACAGAATTTACCACCTCCAAGCAGGAAATAGCTGCATTTCTAATGCTTGCTAATTGCTTCACTTAAAACTAGTTTGATTGCTTGGCACTGAGACAGTATTTTAAACCTGAATTATTGCTTGGAACTTTCCTTTCACCTACCAAGAGCCCAGGCCATAAAAAATGTGTAGCAAAGGTCTCCTTGCAAGCTGCAGGATTGCCTGTTAACTCTTTTATGAATCATAGGGAATGTCTGGCTTATGGGACCAGGTCCTGCCATTTGCACCATGAAAATGAAGGTGTTATTTATTAACACTGCAGCAGGCAGGGACAAGTGTGCATGGGGAGAAATGTGAGTTCTGAAGGGAGACACAGTGTGGAGCTATCAGGGGTATAGCACTGGGTTAACAGTTGGACCTGATAATTTTAAAGTTTTTTGCAGCCTAAGTGATTCTAACCCTCTCCAATTCTCTGATTCCTAAAAGCTGTCACCTGGGGCAGGATCACATTTTCACTTTCTGAAACCAGTAGGCCAAATCTAGCACTCTAAGAATCATGCAAGAGCAAATTCTTTCTGAACCTGGCTTGAATTTTTCCAGTTGAGTGGTGACTGCTGTGCTACTTTCAGGGGTGAAGGGCACATGTAGAAATGGTACTTCAGGACATGGTTTAATGATCATGGTGGTGTCAAGTCTGTGGGTGCACTCCGTGAACTTAGAGATCTTTTCCAACCAAAACAATTCTATGGTTCTATGACATCAGGGCAGCAGTTATGGGAGCCTCAGCTGTGCCTACTGACCTGTAGGAGCAGACTGTTTTGGGGCTTGGCTGCACCAAACGTTGTCACTTAAACTGCCTTTATTACAGCAGTTCTTTAGGAAGTTATTAAGGCAGAAAGTTATTAAGGCAGAAAGTTATTAAGAAATCTCCACAGCTGCAATAAAACTGATGCTTAAATTGCAATCTTTCAAAAAGAGTTTGAATCTCAATACAATGCATCAATAAGGCATGCAGCAGCTATGTAGCTGGCACATCCCTGAAGTGTCTGTTCCTGAAAGTCTCCCTTCACATGAGACTCAGGTCCAGGGCAAAAATAGGCTTCATGGCCAGAGATGTGCAGGACAGAACCCAACAGTGATCTGCCCTTCCAAACCCTGTATGAAGAGCTTTAGGAGAGATTTTCGACCATTCCCAATATGTTTGCCATCAAATTCAGCATGAAGTTTCTTTACTCTCTTGGCAAAATGAAGATTTCACAGTGACACGGGAGCTGTCCCATAGGATGGGGAACAGTTGGGGCTTTCTTCTTGTCCATGTCACTCAGAAGCAGCAATGCAAACTCTGACCTCTAATTTATCTCCAAGGAGTTTGGCAGCTCACAACCTTGTTTCAGAAAGCCAGTGAAATAAAATGTACCAGAAAATGGTGATGACGTGGGTGTAAACCACAGCCTGAATCAAACACAGGATGTTTTGAGGCAATTAGTCAAAATATGTGCGAGAGGGTGGGCTTTGCTATCATACCATTGCTTTTTTAAGCAGCAGGCATCAAGAATAAAATTTGCACGTGAAAGGCTTAAGTGCAACTCAGTCACAGAGGAAAGGCTGCCGCTTTGGGTGCCTGCACACAGGTCTGTACCTGGCAAAGTTCTACCCAGATGTAAGCATGGAGTTACAGCCCATGCAGCTGCACTGCACAGGGACCTATTTCTGTTCTTACCAGGGCAAATGGTAGAGTAAATCAGAGATTCTCTAGTGGGCAGAAGAACGTTGTGGAAAGGTTCACTAGCTAAAATCATGGCTTATTGATCAGGAGGCAGGGAATCGGGTCAAAAGGAACAAAAGAATCTGAGTCTATGTAAAATGGGAGGAAAATGACACTTTTTTTTTCACCTTAGGAAGACACTTGTCAAGCTTTCAATGGGAAACAGACAGATGAAATATGTGTATATAAGTGGAATAAATACTTAGGGCTATCAGCCAAGTGATGATTCTGAAGGTGTCTTTGCAGATGAAGTTTTAATCCCTCTCTGTCAGTCAGGAGAAAATGAAGCCCTGGGCCAATTTCTCAGCTGATGCTGGTGACTAAATATTAGTGGTGACAGAGACTTCCAGCTGGGTTCTCATACTGTACTGTCAATGAAACTGAGAGTAGAAATTGAAGAATAGTACCAAGTAATTTCACACACACACACGCTCTTGAGGTAATGCCCATACAAATCTCTGGAAAATGTTTTCTGCAAGATTTCCCTCACTTCAGACCACAGGATGGCAGAGACAGACACAAGATATTGGCAAATGGTGTCCCACCAGTCTCTTCTCACTCTGATCCCAGCAATGACCACAGAGATGGAGGATGTGCCATGGTGGTGCCCCAAATACATCTCCTTGCATGCTTTGAACCCCAAGAAATAACTTTCTTCAGAAAGTTATAGTGCTGCAAATCTAGAGAAAAACATCCTTTAAAAGGGTAATATAACAGAAAAAGCAACAAGGAAAACACTTAAGGTGGGATGTTTCATTTGAGTAAATGAAATCCAAGCAGAAAGCACAGACCTGAAGAAATGTCTGTCAACAGACATGCCCTGGGCTGGGAAATGTCTGATCTAATCTCCAGAGTCAACACCAAGTTTAGTGAGAAAAGGCACTGCCAGAGCTGAAGAATGACGCAAGTGCCACCTCTGATATGGAAAACATCAGTTCCAGCTTCCTCTGCACTAATTTTAGCATCCAGCATGACCGTGGTGGGTGCAGGATTGGTTGTGCACACCATTCTGTAACAGGAGTCCTTTAGCTTGCACTTATGAAAAGCCATCCCAATGCCTCCAGGATAAATATTTGGGGGTTTATGATCCTTTCTCCTCTTCAGCCTACTTCCTGCATCC